>OU026156.1:14497500-15747500 GCA_907269105.1 Volucella inanis | reverse complement strand
CCGAAGCGCAAATAAAGATGTCATCGACCGTTTCGATTGAATGATTTTTCGGATTATATTTAATCTCGCCTAAGTTAACATGACCTGGAAGTGGAGATTCCAAAAGAGACTATATGATCTCAAGGAGGGAATTGTCCTTGTAAAAAATGCATACCATAAGTCAATGCACATTAACCCTTCGGATCTCAGAGTACGCGATGTCAACCTAGACGGCAAATACGTTTTCTTCACCAGGGCAGCAAATAGATAGAGACTTTAACGAACTTAGTATGTGCCACTGGATGGCGTTAGTTAGCGGCACTGTTCCCCAAAGCACGTTGCTCAATTTCACTCTGAGCTGAGGCGCCACCTACATATGGTACTAAATAAGTACATTTCTACAAACAGATAGCAATAGAGTCACTAAAAAAATATGTTTACACACCTGAATGGATAGAATTATAACACATTAAAGCACGTATGTCACATGTTACAAATAGCAAAGTATTTAATAATTGAATTATTCCAACATGATCTGTTTCAATTTGAAATACTTTCCGACTGCTCTAGGCACGTATAAGCCTTGTAATAGAAAATTCTTAGGGAAAGTAATATAAATACCATATACAAATGTCATTGATAGATACTAACTAATTCATGATATCTATGATACATATATGGATATTCGACGATTCAATGTAATGAAATGACATCATAAGGTGTGTTTGATTTAGTATTGATCTATAAACTCCATATTTAATCGTGCTGAGAGTTATAATTATGCGCAGACGTGCGAAAAATCCAGAACATTCTCAACACTATGGCTCATCTTTTGAGTTGAATTTCACGTATTCGATTCTACTTATATTATCTTTGGAACTAAACGAACGTTTGTATTATTGTATTTCCATCATTTAAATCCAACGACGAAGATTTGGATTTAATCCAAAAGGTCTGTTCGTTTTGACATATAATGCCCTGACACTCTTTCTTTGGATTACTAGAGAGCGGTGTAAAGCCGACCGTTGGTTGAAAAAAGAGGAGGTAGGTCGCTGAAGATTACCACCATTACCAATTTGCAAATTCCTAAGACCGATTTTGCAAATGAAATCAGCGCAAAATTACAGTTAGGTTGACAGTGCATAGGCATTTTTCAGGCGAAGCACAATACGGACGTTTTAGTGGATAAACTACCAAAATGAGTTTAAGAGCGATTTCATAGACAGATTCAGCTACTTTGACATTTTCAGAAGTCAGTTCACATAGGAATTACTGATCCAAGTTGCCGAAGAGACAGTGATAAAGGCGTTTCAAGCGAGCAAACAGTAACGCTCAAAGTTGGGCTACTGGCAATATCCTTTAAACCTTTCAGCGACATATTGTGAAGCAACATACAACCTTGGATATGGATGGACTCACTGGAAAAACGTACAAACACACAGTTTGGACCCATAACAGCCCACGAGGCAACCGGATGGAAAATGTTGTTCTTAAACATCTCCATATAACACTTTAGTGATTGATAACGGATCGATTTCCATATAGGTATTGCTTCTGCTCTTTGTAGCAAAGGAAGAATTAATCAAAAATCTTTGAACTTCAACCATCTGAGCGGAGGCCTGGTTACAATCTCCATCCTTCACACCACCAAAGACAGCTTCTACGAGCTCCTCGACATTTAGACAATATTCTCAGCATGACGTGAAGATGGTCCTTAGCGATTTTAACGCCAAAACAAAAAAAGGAGAGTTGGAAATCATAGTTGGAAATCTGCCACCTGATCATGAAAACCACATCCAAATTGATCGGTTTGGGATTGATGCAAGACATACCTCTGAAATCCGAAAATTTCGAGGAGCCAACATTAACTCTGACCACCACTTTGTTGTAATGAAGATGCGAATACCCACGCCAGAACACCGAACAGCTTTTGTGTAGAAATAAGAAGTCGAAGAACTGAAGTATGGTATGAAGTCCTTTGCTGCTAGCAACAAACCAAGAAGGCCAGTGGAAACTGTCAGAGAGCTAAAAGTAACAGAGGTGAACAGCGAAACTCCTATTACGTTTGATGAAGAGTGTCGACAAGTGCCGACCGAAACAAGAGGCGTTGCTTCAGCAACAGCAAAACTAAAATTTCTTGCAGGCTTTCCGTAAGAGTCCTGTAAGGGTTGTTCCTTGAAGCACTGCTTTGAAACACTACCTAAAGGAGTAGGTTTTTGTTTTGTTTTCAGACCGAAAATATCGAAAGTTGTGTATGTAATAGATTTTCTGCCATTTCTTACTGCAGATCACAGTCCTCTACCTCACAAAACTGATTATCTAGATATGTTCTCGTGTGCGATGCCCCACAGAATCCGCGACGGACAAGGCTGTTGTGTAATTCAGTGATTGCCGGTCTGGAATTAGCCGACGATAAGACTGAGGTTGTTTTAATAATCGGTCACAAGCCCATGGAGTATATGATATGAGCTTCCGAGTAGGAGACTCTAAAATACCTCAGAGTGATGCTCAAAAACAGCCTGCCCTCGAGACCAACCTACAGTATCGCTGATTCAGGCAGCATTCTCTCGGATGTTTCTGAGCATTTGTAGCCTTGTTGTCTTGTTCAAAAAAGTGGACTTCGGAAAAAAAATTGAGGTTAAAGTGAATGAAAGTGTGTTAGAAATGTCGACTAGTGGACTGTTGAGTTTATCATCGTGTCTCGAGCTCTTATCCAAGGATAACCACAATAAGTGGTGTATCCCAGTGAAGGCGCTCATAACGAAAAATGAGTGAATGGAAGTGTCACGATCTCAGATACCGCAGATGCTCTCAACAAATGGCTAAGGACCGTGTGTGCGAAGCTTCGAGGGATATATAGCTTAAACTGGAGGGAATCTACACATCGAAGGGACTGGCAAGGAAAGCGACATTGCTTAATGTCAACAATGCTGCAGAAGTTAGATGAGACGGTAGTGAAGTCAGGGATCATATGGCGAAATTTTTCGACACTTTTGACAAATTGGAGAGTATGAAAGTTCAAATAAATAGAGATTTACTGAACGTTATCGTAACGGTTTTTAAATAACGCCACCGATGATTGCTATGATTTAACCAGTTAAAATTGGCCGGTCATAGGTCTTGTTGACAGCAGGACCACCGGTAGTCCCTACCAGAACTTAGATCACGGTGGGAGCGTCATGGTGACTGTGGCTTAAGTCCAAATCGTGAGAAGGGTCCTAGACCAAATGTAAAGTTGCAAATAAGTACTGGGTGCTGTGACTCTAAGATCAGCAATAGGTTTAAGATCGGCCTAGACTCATACCAAGGGTGGAACATGTGCCTCCAACACAAGTTCTGCTTTGGTATTATACTATTAATGTGGGTAAGCGATGGCAAGCATATCCTTGCTTCCATGGATGTATGGGCATCCCATGAAATTAAGTCTTTTCAGACAGGTGTTTATGCAAAGCCGAAGACTTCTTACAGACTTCCTTCTTTGTATGAAAATGTGCGATGTGCGATGTGCGATTGAGTCTAGAGATAATCTGCCTACAGCTGAAGTGAAGCAGGACAACAGAGATTTGGTAGTGTATTCGTAGCTATGTCCGTTGAAAGAGGTACCCGTCCTCGTCAAACTTAATGCAAAAGTGAAAAGAGATCACTGAAGGACGGTGGATTCAAGTGATGTACTAGGGCACAAAGCCAATCAGTGTCAGACGAAGTGCAGAAGAAGAAGCAGTTAGCATATATGGTATGTACGTAAGGTCGATGAATCATTAGCAGTGGTTGCACAGCACGGGATGAAGAACAATTTCGATTCATGCATGGTTCCTCAAGTGCAAGGTTAAAGATGTTGTGTATTTATCAGTGACCAGTCACAGTGGCTCTCGGTTGTTCAAGTTCAAGGACAGCTTTTATTTTCTTGATTTAAGAACAAATTTAATTTCAGTCTCTAAAATCACTAATAAAGGGCATGACGTAACATTCAAAAAGAACGATGCTTACATTCGAGATGAACGCAGCAATAAATCAGTAATTGCGGATCGTAGAGGTTACCTTTATTTTGTCCGGGAGAGTTGTATATGCAGGAGGGCGGTTGTTAAACCGGAGTGCTCCAAACAAATGAAGTAGCATGAAATATTGGGACATTTGATTCCAAAGGATTTGTTAACAATAGTCCGCTTTGCCGCATATTAATGTGAAACACGCTGAAAGTTTACTGCGATACCTCAAAGTAAAAATGACAGCAATGCCTTTCTTAAAAGAACGTCAATCGTGCACAGAGACACTCAAGATTGTCCATTCTAACGTAGTTGGCCCTTTCAGTGAGGAATATTCTGCGCGTGCAAAATATTTTGTTACCTTCATAGACAAGGTGGTGTAAAGTGTATTTTTTGAGGAAAAAGATTGCTGGTGTAGAGAGACAAACTGGTAAGAAAATGAACTGTCTTCGGTTCGACAGTTTTTTAGTACACCAAGGTATTGGGAGAGAGTTGACAGTTCCTCGGACTCCAGAGCCGAGCGAATGAACGAAACCTTAATGAACATGGCCCGCTGTCTACAAATATCTCGGATATCAAATTTATTATGAGAAGTGGACTAAAACTGGTTTAATATTAAATTATTTAAGAACTTTTGGTTCAAAGGTGCTTGTCTTGAATTAAGATCATAACCAACGTAAACTTCCACAGAATTTTGAGGAAGTCATTTGCATGATGTATCCTCGAGACAGCATTTGGCTTCTCCGGAAACATCAGATGGTCCACGCTCGAGATGTTAAACTTCTGAAAGTACATAGAAGTGTTCAAGATGATGCGCGTGTTATGGAAAATTTAGTATAAAAATAAGAAAACTAACGAAATACCAAAAACAAAAGCGATCAGGTCCCTGAAAAAACATGAAAGCTTCATAAAAAGGGAAGGAGTTGCAAAATAAGGAATGCAAACGAATGCCTGGGAGACCTGTACTACTACGGACTAAAAAGGCGACCAAGGAAGTTGTTTAAGACAACACGCAGCTCATCACAACAAAAAGCAACGAAAGACCTTAGTGTTGATGCAATTGAATTTGAGGATGAAATTTTCGCTGCTATTGCTGAGGTTAGTTTGTCTTATGCCCAGAATAGCGACACATGAGTAATGTGGACAGAAGCAATGTAATCGGAGGTGACAAGTCCAACAAGATCAACATTTGGGAGGTTGTGCTGAAGAAAGACAGTGCAAGTTGAAAGTTGCTGCGTTCATGCTAAAAGGCTTAATACCGACGGCAGATTGGTAAGGGGTGTAGTCAAAAGTAAGGTGTCAACTATAGTATTATCAGACTTTTGCTCCTGTAGCACGGTGAGAAATTTTACGTTTTTCACTTGCTCTTGCAGTTCAGTTCGAACTTAAAGTTTTGGCAATTCGACGTGGTGATGGCATATTTGAATGGGTCTTTGGACGTGAAGGTAATCATAAAAGTGCCTGTGATGCTGACTAAGATTCTGGAGTGGCTTGCATCTAAAAAAAAGAGAAAAAATGGAACCTTGGAATGGAAAACCTTGTCTCTGTGTGCTTCCAAGTGGCATCTGAAAGTGAAAATAATTTTTAAATGATTTCATAATTAAACTGCGAGCTGGAATCTGGATGAATCTTGCTGCCGAATTCAATGGAGTCCCAAAGTAGACAATTAATTTCGAATAAAACCAAACAAATTGCTTTTTAACTTTAAGACCGTGGTTTGTGATTTTTGTGGCATCATCAGGGAATTGGTTGCAGAGGTTTTCCAAGTTGACAAATGGGCAAATGTACACATGTACATATGTGATGTGAGGAAGCTCTTCTTAAGAAATATTGGGACAAAAAGTAGGTGATATTTTGTTCGCAAGTCAGGTAGTTTTGGTACAGTAGCAGGTACATTACAGCTTTCCGGCAATTTGTTTTGCATCATACTGTACTCCTTATAAAGGGTGACCAGATAAGAAGGATAGGAAGAAAAAAAATTTAATAAAACAACAACGGTGTGAAATATAAAATTAATTCTGGTCTTATGTTGAAGCTACATTCATGTCATCATGTGCTTTTAGCTGTCGACCCAATTTTTAATGATTTGGTTCAATATTTGCGTTATTCCGGCAATAGTGTGTCTAATGTTGGCCTCGAGCTTCTTCAAAGTGGTTGGTTTGTTAGCGTAGACTAAAGATTTGGCGTAGCTCCAGAGGAAATAATCGAGTGGTGTCAAATCTCATTATCGCGACGGCCAATTTATGAACGCTCACCGTAAATTAATGATCTACGATCACAACTTCGTGTTGTGTCGCTTGTACGGCATGTAGCGCCATCTTGTTTGAACTACAGTTCGGATATATCGATACAGCTAAGCTCTGACCTGAAACCATGGATGGTAACGGTGTCTTCTTCCTTATTAAGAAAGAAATAAGGCCCAATGATGCCACTATGACATAAACCGCATCAAACAGACAACTATCGTGGATGCATGGCTAAACACTTGTGCGTTTTGTTCGCTGCAATAACGGCAGTTTTGCTTTTCGACATAGCTGCTGAACTGAAAATGGGCCTCGTCCGAGATGAATTTTCGACCAAAATCCGGACATCCGGCCAACATTTTCAGCCCCCAATTAGCGAACTCACGGCGTTGTCTATGGTCGTCCAGCTTGTCCAATTCAGCTGACCGGCACCGAATCAATATTTCTGGGTCTTTTTCTGGCCGCTACTGCGACTATGTATTCTTCATTTCCCACCAATCTCTGTTTGGTTGGTGTCTTTAGATTCAAGAGAGTGTACTCATCGGTGTACTTTTCCACGGTGCGACGAATTGACTGTAAACTGAAGCCACGAAGACGACGGACCTGAGCCGGCCTGCCGCACGTTCGGCCAGCGTAAAACGATGTATGATGAAATGGCAAACCTTACTAAATCTTCAAAGAGTGCTTCTTTGAAAGGCTTTTGCGAAAAGTTTGAAATATACGGTGAAACCAGTAGACTAGTCAAAATCCCCAAAAGGGGTTAACTACGCACAGCAAACTACTTTAGCATCTCGTTGAAAACAGAGATCTGATCAAAACCAACTCACATTTGCCGTAGCTGGTAACTGTCATCGGTTGTGGTGACACCTGGCACAGAAGGCGTACTTAAATACTACCATATTATGTCTTAAACAATTATAGACCAGCTATTAACAGCACTGAATAGAATCTTCACCGCTAGGTTGGCACTTGCATTGGTGGCCAAATATATGGTTTTCTAATAACGACTTGACAACTTTTTTTTTAAATAAAAGGCAAACCATTTGAGATATTTCAAAAACTTTATTATTGGCTTGAAGTACAATCAAAAAATTTATGAATGGAACTCGATTTCGTTTATATGGCCACCGTGGGCACGTTTGCAGTGGTCAAATCACGTGTCGTCCAGGTCCATATCTTCCAATTCGGGCCAAAAATAATCGGTGATAATGGCGCGATAACGCTGACCATTCACAGTAACGTGGCGATCGTTATCGTCGACGAAAAAATATGGTCCAATAACGCCGCCGGCATGCAAACTGCACTAAACAGTTATTTTTTGTGGATGAAGTGGTGATTCATGAAGCACATGTGGGTTTTCACCTGACCAATAACCCATATTTTGTTTATTGATGAACCCATTGTGCCAAAAATGAGCTTTGTCACTGAAGAAGATTTTGCGATGAAATTTATCATTTTGGCACATCTTCTCCAGAACCCAATCGGAGAACGTAGCTCTTTAGTGTACTTTACCATGATGAAAATGTTGAGTTTACTGAATAAATTGACAGTAACAGTTTGATGATTAGTGAAAGAGTGCGTTCACAAATTAAATTCAAAGTTGTCAAGTCCCTATTGGAAAACCCTAAAGCAAAGTTGTTTGTTTTTGACAGATAGAAAGACTAAAAGTGTTTTGGTGTGCTCTGCGATTTTTTATTATTATTAAACATTGAGGAAAGAATTTGCATCAAATTTTATATAAAAATGGAATCAAATGCTCTGAAACACTTGAAATGTTGACAGTGACATATATATGGTGAATCTGCTCTGCTCGCCCCGGCACATCAACAAAAGATGATAACTTCGAAGCTGTGAAGAAAATTGTTTTAGAAAATCGTAGAATTACCATAAGAGAAGTTGCTGAGGATGTTGGCATATCGGTCGGCTCATGTCATGCAATTTTTTTCTGATGTTTTGGGTATGAGACGTGTGCCAGCAAAGTTTGTTCCAAAACATTTTAATTTTGGTCAGAAGAACCGTCGCATAAGCATGGCTCAGAAGCTCTTGAATGACGTCAGTGATGCTCCGGAGTTGCTCAAAAGGGTCATAACTGGTGACGAATCAAGGATATACGGTTATGACGTCGAAACCAAAGGCCAATCGTCCCAATGGAAATACTTAGAAGAGCTAAAACCGAAAAAAAGCAAGCCAAGTTCGATCAAATGTCAAAGTTCTGATCACTATTTTTTGTTGATTACCGTGGCGTAGTGCATCAGAAGTTTTTACCTCAAAGTCGTACGGTCTGTAAGGAGTATAACCTTGAAGTTATCCGCCGTTTGCGAGAAGTAATTGGAAAAAAAATTCCGGAATTGCGGAAAAATAATTCATGTCTTTTGCATCACGATAATACATCTGCTCATTCATCGTTGCTTATAAGAGATTTTTTGGCCAAAAACAACATGACAATCATGCCTCAGCCACCATATTCACCGGATTTGGCCTCATGCGACTTTTTCCTGTTCCCAAAACTGAAGAGACATATGAAAGGACGGAGATTTGCAACGATTGAGTATCCTTACTTTTTGAATACACTTAGTATAGATTGCGTCAAGCTGTTTGTCAATGGTACCTAAAGCTCAGTAAACGTTGCTAGTTCTAGGGCTAGAGCCCACAAAAATGACCTGTACCTGTTTCATGATGCTGATTAACAAAATAAAAATCTTTTGTTTCAAAGCTTAGAAGTCTTGATATTGATGAAAATGAAAACAAGATCAAACAATTTCTCAGAAAGCGTACATTCACCGTTTACTCAAGGAATATGGAATGGAAAACTGTAACCTAGCTGCCAAGCCCTCAGGATTGAAGATAACTCTTGATGACACACATACGAGTAAGTGCTGTAGTTCACACGAAAACTACCCTAATCGTGAACTGATGAACTTATGAATTGATAAACTGGTTTGCTGCGAAACCAGTCCTCAGATATCCTGCAGAAAATGCGGATACTGGATTGGTGCGTACAAAAACGGATGAGCCATTAATTGGATAGACTGTCACTGAGTGGGGTGGCTGCACTATCGACCGTCGCTCCTATACAGGCTATGTGTATTTGCTAAGTGGAGCAACAATATCCTGGGAGCTTAAAAACAGAAGACTGTTGCAATGCTGTTCATGGTGCAAGAACAAGTACCAACAGACCAAATGATAGCTGGTGTCCTCACGAAGCCATTGGTTCGAGTGAGCCACTGGAGAGAAGGACTGGGTTTTGTTACGTGAAGTTTAAGTGAGCGTATTGGACCTAAGTGTACTCCGTTTGTTGTGGTTAGCAACCCAAAGCGAAGTTCTAACCGGCACGGGGCCAAAATAATGAACGAAAAAGAAAAAGCAGCATCGGAAGGAATATATCAAGACAGTTGGGATAGCTCCATAAGCTGACTTCCGTCATCTAACCATAGACAACAATGACAAAACAGTATATGTCCCTGCACTACGGTTATCGAACTACGAAGAGCTGAAACCTTAGCAGAGTTTCTACTACCGACACCAAGCCGCAGGAATTCTTTCTAGCTTACTATTGTGGAATTTTACTTGGCATATTGGTGACTTTATCTGAAAAGTCCACAGTGATCCATGCTTCTAATATTTAGAAAAGAATAGGAAGTCTGACCATAGTACTGTTGGATAAGAGCTTTCTGAGCTCACACCAATCTTTTAGGAATCTCGATAAAAACTTGCTAAGAAACATTAACACATCGCTTGCGGTAATTACCTCCCCAGATAAATCTAAACATCTTTTTATAAAATTTATTATTCAATTAAGCTGACAGTTTAATTCATTTTAATTCAAAGAACTACTCTGGAGGCGTTTGGCGAGACACGATCTTTCCAATTGAGATTTTGACAAACAAATGAGTGAACTTTCGTTTTTTGTCAGCTCCCAGCGACAGACTTCCATCATGCAGCATTGATTTACGGTTCCAGATTGCTTCTGAAATAGTCTACCATTCGCTTATTAGACTAACTAAGGCATCACTTGAAGTGTATTTGTATTATTGAAAATCGCCTAAGTAAATCACAGCCTACACTTCTTAAGCTCGGGCAAAATTGATCGTAATTATATATAATTCACCTCAGCCACGAAAGGAATTCCATTTCGATTCCAATTCCCACTGATGGACGCTTGCTTCTGGTTATCTAATAAATACTCTGTCCTAACAATTATAACTTCCGTCAAAACATCACCAGCCGACTCCTACATCTGGGGCTTCGTGTTTAGTTTTCAGTTAACAGTGTGCAATTGCTACTTCTGTATCTGGCTAATACAAAGCACTTAGCGCGTTAGTTTGTACTGATGTATCTGGATTGACATATATCTAATTGTGTGTGAGAAGCTACTATGTGTGGAAATGTGATAATTTAAAATCGGCGTCGCCATTGGCATTGATCTATGTGTATTCTTACAAATAGGGGATTATTTTGCACCTACAACAAATTGTTGGAAAATACTTTTTGACCTTAACCTTGAAAGTGGCACTGTGTAAGCGAAGATTGACTTTGTTTGTCAATTACTGTGGGAAAAGTACGATTTATCTTTCAGACTGTTGGAATTCAAAAAGCACTCTAATACAAAAGTACTTCTTGTGCTCGTTTCAAATGGCTGTCTCCGGGACGATTAATCGATTTCGCCCAAATAAAGTGGAATCAAATCAACAGGTATTCACTAACCAAGTTCAGCCTAGCGATGACCATTTTTATAACTATGACCTCACATCAGTTGTGCTCACTTTACATCCACATGATAGCAAACGGATACTGATCTCGTCTAAACGAGATTTTCAATTCAATTTATATGGGCTGGTATGCTGGAAGTCGAATAAGGACAGATTCACTGTTGACTAACCATGTTAGCGAAATAATGTCAATGAACTTTGTATCTACACGCGAAATGATGAGTTTCTTAATAGAGAGCATATGGCTGAAAAATTAGCGGAGTGTCTATAAAGCAAAAATAACTGCCATGAGACGGGCTGGACAAATGTGACCGGCAATGTGACCGCAATGTAACCGAACGCACTATAATAATCATATTTAGGCTACCTTTTCCAGTTAACCTACTGGCTAAGGTGGCGCTACAGTTCGAGGTAAAACTGGGCCTCAACTAACAAGCCTCTCAAGTTAGCTTGATCCTTAGCTAACCGCCTAGAGTTGTTAACTGCAAGTCAGTCCGAGGTGGCCTTCCATCGCCACCTACCACAAGGTTTTCCGCTACTGCGCTATCCCGGGCCGGACAGTTTAGTTCGTCAATAAATCTTCTCCTGCAAAGCCTGTCAAGGTAAATGTGACAAAATATCTTAGAACAAATTTTTCTCTAGAAACTACCGAGGATATCTTCATCTGCTTTCGACAAAGTCCATGCTCCAGTCCCATAAAGTAAGACTTTAAGATGCCTTCTTTCCTTAGTTGCCTTATCGTGATAAGATTCAAAGTTTCCAGGCGGAACGCCAAACTATGCGCCAAAAACATATAACCTAGACGTACAATAAAACAAGGATTATACTCCATTCGGTATTTGCAACAGCAACAGTCCACCTGTGGTCTTTTCGACTGCGGCCGGGGCACGGATTCTGGAGGCTCCAGACAACATACTTGCAAAACCCCTCCACCAATTTTGGCGACGACACTGGAGCTCCTGGATCACTTGATTTCGACAACTTCTGTGGCTCTTTCTTCTACACGCTCGGTAGATGGAGCTGGAACGATGGAGAGAGTACCAAAGGGGCCTTGCCTGTTAAGGTTAAACTCAGGCTTTGACTCAGAATATAGACCAGTGGTTGGACAGAGTGCTATTTCTGATGTCTTTTCGAGAAACCGAAAAGGTGGAACGGGCTACAGATTAGACACACTCTGAGGGACTACCGTTTAAGGAGCAGTTGAAAAGGAAATGAAGACGTAGAGCAAATGCACGGCGCAAGGAGACGGCAAGTGCTGTCGAATTACCAGAGTCTCACTCGGAGTTCAAGAGTGCTCCCTCTTATCTCAGAACAAAACAATAGCTAGAGGAAGCTGTTCAAAATGTGAAGGATAGCCTCACCAAGTGTTTTGAAAAAGCATGTCCAGCTAGTAAGCAATCCTGCAGATCACCCTTTCCTTTTTCAAAACGCAGATCTGCAGCATCTTCATATAGAAACCAGAAAACTTCTAAACAGGTCACTTAAAACTAATTTGGAGGAAGATTGGAATCTTTGAAATCGCAGAGACTCATTCGGATTTCGCACAGTGTTTCTTACATTTTTTACGCAAATATCGATCGGCTGATCAAAGCTCTCAAAAGGGAAAGATCAACCAGGCTGAAAACACTCAGGAAATCTGATGGTACCTTTACCTATACTAAGTCTCATGCTTGAGGTTCACTTCCCAGGAAGCACCTCATAACCAGCTCCTATTAGCAAATCTGCTAGAGAGTTGAATAGCACAACACGCCTTAGCTGGTATAGCTTCGGCATACATACCGTAACCCTGGCAAACAGTGAGAATAGCTCGTGAGAAGCCCCCCAAGAGCTTCAGACCTATATGTTTGACTTCCTTCATGTTGAAAAGTACCGAGAGAATGGTTGAGATCCATGTGCGGAAAACTGCCATGCTAATGCATCCTCTGTCTGCAATGCAACACGCCTACCAACGCAGAAGAGCCCATAAGAGTGCACTTCAGAATCTGATAGGCAGAATTGAAGTCGCACTCGATAAGAAGGAATACGCCTTGGGCATTTTATCGACGTTGAGGGTGCTTTCGGCAATGCAACTTTTGACGGCATGTGTGACTCGGCCAGACATGGTGTAGTTTTGTAAATAAAAGCAACTCTGGTGAATAGGACATTGATTGCGGTAAACGCAAGTCGGCGTTCTATCTACACTGCAAAAATGCATGTTGATTGACTCACTGCTCAATGCGCTCTATAGTTCTGACGTCTATGAACAAGTTTACGCCGATGGTGTAGCTATATAGTACTGTCTGTTGTCTGGTCTGACTCGTCTAGTGCTTAGGGCATCACCACCCAATTCTCCAAAGAAGCCATTTGGATGTCATCCTGGATAACAAACTTCTATAGACCAAACATTTTACGTCAAAAGCCTCTTAGGCACTGTCAGTCTTCTGGCAATGAATAGGAGCTATCGGCAAGTCATGAGGCTGTCTCCGTGAAGGATCCTCTGGTTCTCCAAGGCTAAATTCACTGAGTCTTGCCTGGGTCCCAGGTCACAATGGAATCACTGGATTGATCACTGCGTTCTCGATTAAGGGGTCTATTGACAGTTGGGTTTCATATGGAATGGAACTATGCACTGTAGTTGACATGTCTCCCCAGGCTGCATGCAGGCAGACCAAACGAATACTTTCCGTTTTTTCTAGGAAGTCAGCGGCCTTTATGCGATCAGCAAAAACTGCAGGCGTCGTTACGTGACACTACACTACAAACAGTATAATGGACCAGTTCTTTTTCTGAATGCTCTGTTCCCACAGAACAAAATAAAGACTGGGATGTTCAAGGTTCTATAGTATACAGAGTCTCCTTAGGTGTTGGGGATAGGGCATTACTACTCGATTGCCACATTAGCCCAAAGAAACAGCGATTAGCAAGAGCGACTATTCGTTTCCTTTCTTCTAAAGATTGATTGGCAGAATTGATAGGTAGGTAAAGTTCCTTATAACCTCAAACTTATAGAAGTCGGCTGTTGCCAACATAGGCTTCTTTTTGACAGCACAGACTTGATTTTGCCCTCATTTTCCGCTTTAAAAACGAACGCACAGTTGACAGTCCGCTGAGCTCATTACGTCATCGGGGTATGCTAGTAGATGCACAAATTTTTGAAAGATTGTGCCTCCAGTATTCGCTTATGATTTCCACACAATTCTCTCAAATATGATGAAATAGAAGTCATGTGACAGCACGTCACCATTTTTGATATCAAACCTGTCGGCTAAGTCGCACTAATAGTCAAGTGAATTTCCTTTTTTGTAGATCAGATGAGCCATACACCAAGCATATACACTTCTGACCAGATCTGAGAAATGATGTAGTGTATGCTCTTCACAAAGCAATTTCCAGCAGCTTTAAATACTATCATACTTCGGCCGATAAGTCATCAGGTCCAGCTGCTTTGTTGGTTTTCAGCTAATTTCAGCTTTCCTTCTTTTTGACTTCCAACAAGTGGGCGGAAATTTTGGATATCATCGCCTATGTTGAATAGTTTTGTCTTCTTCGACGGTAAACAGTCTGCAGGAAAACATTTTCTATATTCTCAGCGCTGACTCTGACTCTAATACAATGTCTCCTTCTTCATCTCCACATGTTTCTAAAGTGATCTTTTTGCCTTGAAACATTCATCCTTCTCGACTCTTTTGCGCGTAAAGCATATATCTGGCTGAATTTGCTGGATGTCCCCTCGTTATATTCACTTTGAGGGCATCAGTAATTTAAGATAGCCCAAAAGAAAGAACTTAAATTTTACAAATTTGATGGTCAATTCATTTCACCGCCGCGCGAGATAACCATGCCCTCAAATCGTTCGTGCAGAACGTCCATGTGGAATGCGCTGCGTGGCACGTATCTGCGGTATTCATATCATCCAGTTTATGGTAGACCACAATAAGTACCCTATCATCGATCTGTAACACTCGCCGTTGCGGTTATGACAACGCACGCCACACCAAAATCTGCACCAAACATTGGCTTTCTCGAAATGCATTTTGTGTTGGTGTATCTCGTGTTTAATTGGTTTCATCCCAAATCCGACAATTTTGCTTGTTCACAAATCCATTTATCCAAAAATGGGCTTCGTCGTTGAAGACGAGATTTTTGGCGAAATTTAGGTCAACTTCAAACGGCAAATTTGATAATTTGCAGAAGTTGTTCAAAGTAATAAATTTATATGGTGATTTGTTGTAATTTACTGAACGAACAATTCATAATAAATCTGACAGATGTTCCTGTCCCACATGGCCGCTATAACCTAACAAATTTCAAACGTCCCTATTAGAAGACCCTGTACAATATTTTCAAGGAGACTTGAAGATATTCAGACTATTCAACGGTCAATCAAATGGTAGTGCATTCGACGGAATGCACACCTCCAATATGATTCATATCTAAACATTCAGAGCGGTAAACATAGGCTGAAATCACTTCCTTACTGTAACCAGGGTACGGTAATAGATATTTTGACGGGAAACTACTATAAGGTGGCTTGACCTCAGAGGGCAACGATCACAAAAATTCCCCAGAGCCTTTGCCGATCGAATATCCCTAAACCATGATGATAACTGGTTCACCAAGAGTTTCATATGTATGTTGACTGCAGCCAATATGTGATAGCGGGAGTAAACAAAGGCTGTGACCTGTCTTCTCTACTACAGTGCTTGTTGGTCGACTTTCTGCTTAAAGCTCACAATAGTTCTAACATCTACGGTCAGAAATATGCCGATGATGTAGCTGTACTGTCTGTTGCATAATGCCTAGCAACTTTCTGCTCTAGGGCATAGATGGGCAATTGGTGCACTAAAAATGAGCTTTCAGTCAATCTCAAGACTAAGGTTGTTCTCTTTACTAGAAATGGGAGGCTAATTTGTCTGACTCCTCAGCATCCTCTTTTCCAGCATAGCTTAGTATTTAGGATAACATGTCGCGTCGATAATATCTAAGGCGCTCTTGCCTTTCTGGCTGTGTAAAGTAGCTTTCGGCAAGACATGGGGCTTGTCCCCAATTATGTCCTATGATTCGGTTATTGCGTGGAAGCTTATCCTAGTGCGCCTGCCTCTACACTAGACGCACTAATGAATCTTCTTCCCCTTGATATTCATATCACTAGGTGCACTCTCAAAGCTATCTTCCTTTTAAAAAGAAGTGGTCTTCGATACAAAATGCACTGGACTTTTGATAGCTTCGGGCCAACTATCTTTTGACTCTGGCCTTATGGACATTTCGCCTGATTTAATGACACCATACTACTTTTGCTGCGAGAATAAGAAATCAATTTTCCCTGAGAGAAAGAGTTGGCAGAGGTCGAAGTATCGACACCTGTGGTGATAGCCAAGCTACCCTTAAGGACTTACTGAATCCATTCACTACTTCTAAGCTAATTTAAAAATAGAGGGTTACTGTGAACATATGTGAGTCCGTTTCGAGTCCCAGGCCAAAATGGAAACATGAGAAATGAAATCGCCAATGAACTTGGAGTGTTTTTCAGGAACCGAATCTGAGTTAGAACCGCCTGCGTTCTCGATTAGGGCTCCTTCTAGCATGACTGCAGTTGAAATGACTTTCCTGCTTGCCGCTAAACCAAACGAATCATCCCCGACGTATCTAAGTATTTCCTGCAGTTCCTTAGTAGAAAACACTGTAAACTACTGCTTGGCGTCGTGAGGGAGCTCTACATTAAGAGTATTAGAGTGATGACAACACCAAAGAGCATGACTTCTGGGAGAAAAACTTGGTTTTAGCCGTCGGTCACAAAGTGGAGGAAGTGCACAAATGGAAGCAGTTTGCCAAAGACGACGCTAATAGCAGAGCTTTATTGGTTGATGCATTGTAGAAATATCCAAATAAGAAGGAAAATAGTAATAGCAATTCTAGACATCATGTACTGATAGTTCCCTGTTCGAAGTCTTATTTCAATGTTTACTACTACTACCTGATAGCAGGAAGAGTACAATCATGATCTTTATGCCCATTTTCTATACAATGCATGAATACTACGCCTTTGCAAAGAAGATTTCCAAGACCCATTCATCTGTCGCAACAACAACCGCAGACCGATACCAAGATTGTGAAAAGATTATCATGAAAAACAATTTTTAGTTCCAGTCTCGGACTATGTCTGTTCTTAATGAAGCTCTGCATTCAGTTGCATTTAAATATTCGAAAGCATTATTGATTGTCTAGACATCTAAAGCAAACTGTCCCGATTTACAGAGACCGACAAAATCTTAATCTACCAAACAATTCGTATGCATGTTCCACTTTCGGTTTTTGAATATTCATGTCAATAGATGGGCGATTTTCTCACACCATTCCAACCGCGGCAATTGGGTTGATGTTTGCCCAATCAAGACCGCAACTAATGACTTATTGCACGTCAATTTCCCACTCCCAAGCGCCACTGTGTGTACTAACTCTGACATCAACATGCATCCATAAATCATGACATCATGCAAATGCGAACTTATCTTCGGCTCCACATTTGATCGTTGTAAGACTCTGTTTACATTTTAAATAATATTATGCTCACATAAATGTCAAGATCTAGCCACTCATGCATTTATGTCAAACCAAACTGGGTTTCTTTTTCTACCATTCACGCCTCTTCTTCTTCGTCTTCAGATCAAAAGCAAGCCCAAATTGTAATACATAAATAAGTTCAAAATAAAATACGTGGGCCTCAGTGGCGACTAGATGCCTCGAGATTTCATTAGTTGTCATCAGTTGACAGCTGGCTTGGTATTCTCATTCTCATTCTCCATAACACCAGTGACCATGAACGCAAGTTATTATCGCAACTGAGTCGAATGTGTCATTCTGGAAAAGACCCACGCACATCACGACAATATACAATAGTTCCCCTGAAATGACAGTTCCATCTAATACCACGTCCTGAAGATATTTGAGGTTATTTATGATTTGACAATTAAGGGCATTCACGTAAATCCGATTGACATATCTTATATTACAAATTAAATGGTCGATCGTAAAATTTCGTATGTCAGACGACAACTCGTACTTTATGGGCTACGTTTTGTCAAAATAAAGACCGGAGAGGGTTCGTTTCTAATTCAATTGTGACAGAAGATTTTGGCATTTAGCAAATATGTATAATGAGATGTGGGGGCTGAAATTGTGAATTTAATAAAAGAAAACATGCAAGGAACTCATATGGAGAATTTACGTCTTTTTTATGAATTTCACCTCCCTTAAAAGTGTCATGAATGTGGCAGATGTTCCATAGACATGATGTGTTCGGAGAAAACTAACTATAAATGTGCTATGTGAAACAGTTAGCACAATTTAAATGGAGGAGTGATATATGTTACGGTCAACTGTGCGAAAATGGTTAACAGGTACAAACATAGTCGCATAAATTCCAGACACTGTATGGTAGAAAAAAAATGTTTAATGGGTGTACGTATGGAAAGATATTTACCAAATAGGTATAATGAAATATTCGGCGCACGGTATATGTGGGCTGTCACTTTACCATAGAGGTAAAGTCAGTCAGTCTGCAGCCCGATATTACTCTTCAGAGGTAGAATTCTCCAACACTTTCTCTCTATTTCCAACTCTAGGTGGAACACTCTTAGAAAACTGTACCATATTCAGACAGATATGACCCCCCTATGACCTATTGTACAATAAAAACAGGACGAATGACTTAATCAACAGAACCCGCACCGAGACAGCAATTATCACGAGAAACTGGCCAATTGGCTCATACACTGCAAAGTTAGGCATTCCTATAAGCCCCCAGTGCCATTACTGTGACTTTCTCTGTGACTGACTGACACTAGCTAGAACCAGGCATCGCGCAATTGGCAAACCCTTGTTCAAGAAATTATCAGAAATTTCTGGCATAAAATTCTGGAACTTTATTAATTTTCTGAACTCCACAAGATAGATCTAAAAACTACGGTCTCAACAACAGCCTTAAATATTCAAGTCACGTGAGTTGTGATATCTAAATGGCGCATCTGCGTTTCTTGTGTTTCTGGTACAACCTTACGAGACATCCACTTCGACGTACCTAACTACGACCTGATAAGACCAAACCCTTTAAAAAAGTATTCATTTGCTATCCCGGTATCCTTGAAATTCATGCTATCTCCTATTATGCTCACAAGAAACCTAACTGTCTTTGGACCTCCTAACCGAGTTCTGAAAAGAGCTCCTCTGAGCTCCTCACTAGTGAAATCTAATGTTAACGCCCATCCCAGATCGGTTCTGAAGCCATCAGAACACATCCTTTTCTGACATATTATTTTTGAGCACAGGAGCAGGAGATCTGGTGTCGTTGCCTCAAATGACGTGTGAGACCGGATTCAAAGCACAATCGGCGACTAGATCGTATTGTACCACAAGTTACCCATTTTTAAGCAGAAGATGTATTTTTAAAAATTCACCTCATAATATGGATGTCAAGGGGATGGCAATCAATGCAATGGGAGACAAAGCCATCTTAAGATACTGATGAAAGCAACAATGACTTATTTTCGTGTTTCTACAGGACCTTACCCGTTGAGAAGCCAGTACTAGTCGATTATATCTAGGGCTACTGCCTTGTAAAGAATAGCCGCCAGTACTTTCGAGACGACTAATCAGAGTCAACCAACATCTATTATAAAAGTGAAAACAGGCCCAGCAGGAAAACCCTATTTACCCCACCTCTACATATTGGCCGCAATCAAAATTTTCTCCACTATGATAGCCTTAATCTACAGAACTAGTTATTCGTCTTCAGATAGTTGTTTGGCCGAGGAACGCATGAATTCAAAACTATGGCAATGAAAATGTACTTCTTCTTGTCCAGTGCGGCTTCAATTCTGCTCACCAGATTTAAAAGAACAGTGTCGCAGAACTTTTCTTGTGGATAGGCATGTTACATCTTCAATAGAGGATGCATTTATGCAACAATTTTCCGCACATGAAGCTTCGACCACTCTCCTAATGCTCTTCAACACAAGGGAAGTCAGACCGATTCATCTGAACTCTTGGCGCGCATGAGACTTCTTTTCCGATGTTCGGCGGTGTAAAAATTTTTTTACTGATTACCAGACGGTCGGTCTGACAGCTTTTTCCCACTCGAAATCTTGACTGTCAGTCAGTATCATGGCTCCGCAGAACGAAATCAATATCCTTACCCTTGAACAACTTTGGGAAATATTGCAAACTTATTTCAAAAGTTTTAGCCGAATCAAAGCACCCATCGCGCATGCTGTATGCAAGTTTGTGCAATAAGTTTCTGAGGCTGGCAACTGTGGCCGAGGATGTTCGACTCAATCAAGGAACATCAACTTGCCATCGATCTCAACAATTTAACATTTCGTGAACCAGCCTGATTAGAATTTTTCCAAAAAGATCTCGGAACTTTCCCCATACAAGGTCCAATTGACTTAGCAATTGAAGGCAAATGACCATCTTCTTCGTTATCGCTTCTCAAATTGGGCATTACAGCAGCTCAAATTGGACCGAAGAATTTTTTTTTTTTTTTTTGAAAAGGCGCATTTTCATCTCATTGGCTATGTTAACAAACAAAATTGTCGCATCGGGGGTCAGAAAACCCTCTGATTACCAAATTTCTATGAGCTAAAATTAAAAAAATGGACGTGAACGATCCTTGTTTTCAACAGGATAGTACTCCATGACACACAGCTCATCAAATAATCGATCTTTTGCGCGCTAAGTTCGTTAGTCGTGTTGTAAGTCGCCCTACTGATGTCATTTGGCCAAATCGGAGCTGCGACTTGACCCCGTTAAATTTTCTTTCGTGGGGTGTCCTTAAAGATCGATGTTATGCGGACAATCCAGAAACGATTGCCCTTAAAGCCAATATCGTCCGAGCTTTTCGTGAGATAAAGCCAGAAACAGACAACAGGATGTTGGAGAATTGAGTTCACAGGATGCGCCACTGCGTTTCCAGTCGAGACAGTCACATGAATGAAATCGTATTCAGCCATAACATACCGAAAATAATTGACTTTTTTTCATTTTATTTTATTTATAAAAAGACTTGTTTAGGGTTTTTCAATAGGGACTTGACAACTTTGAATTTAATTTGTGAACGCACTCTTTCACTAATAATCAAACTGTCACTGTCAATTTATTCAGTAAACATTTTCATTATGGCAAAGTACACTAACGAGCAACGTCTGCAAATTATAAAAATTTTCTGCAGATATTCGGAGTCGGTGACTGCAACTTTAAGATCGTTATCCCCAATTTTCGGTCGTAATTCTCGCCCTAGTAGACAGGTAATAACAAGTTTAGTGCAAAAATTTGAGTCTATATATTCGTTGTGTGATGTTGCCGTGTCAGTGAGACAACGGGTTGGTCGAAGTGTCGAAAATATCGCTGCCGTTCAGACGTTCGTAGCAAACGATCTAAATCATTCAATTCCACGGCGTTCTCAATAATTGGGCATCGCTCAGACCACATTATGGCATATTTTGCGTAAGGATTTTGGTTTACACCCAAACAAGATCAAGCTGACTCAAGAATTGAAGCCGATGGACCATTTGAGCGACGTACGTTCTCCGATTGAGCTCTGGAGAAGATGCACCAAGATGACGAATTTCATCGCAAAATCATCTTCAGGGACGAAGCTCATTTTTGGCTCTATGGGTTCGTAATTGGTCGGGTGAAAATCCACATGTGCTGCATGAATCACCACTTCATCCACAAAAAATAACTGTTTGGTGCGGTTTGCATGCCGGCGGCGTTATTGGGCCATATTTTTTCGTTGACGATAACGATCGTCACGTTACTGTGAATGATCAGCGCTATCGCGCTGTGGTTTCAACAGGATGCTGCCAAAAGCCACACAGCACACGCTACAATCGATTTATTGAAGAGTTAGTATGGTGAGCGTGTTATCTCAAGACATTGGCCAGTCGATCGGCCGCCTCGTTCGTGCGATTTAACGCCGTTTGACTATTTTCTGTGGGGCTATCATTGGTTTATGCCAACACACCGACGACGTTGGAAGAGCTCAGAGCCAATATTGTGTGGCCGAGTCATTGAAAATTGGGTCCAACGAATTGACCGCTGCAAACGTGCCCGCGGTAACCATATAAACGAAATCGAGTTCCATTCATAAATTTTTTGATTGTACTCAAATGGTTTGCCTTTTATTTAAAAAAAAAGTTGTCAAGTCGTTATTAGAAAATCCTATATTTGGCCACCAATGCAAGTGCCAACCTAGCGGTGAAGATTCTATTCAGTGCTGTTAATAGCTGGTCTATAATCGTTTAAGATATAATATGATAGTATTTAAGTACGCCTTCTGTGCCAGGTGAAGTGAACCATCAAAAAAGCATATTTAATGGCCTCATTCGTCACCACAACCGATGACAGTTACCAGCTACGGCAATTTGTAGTTAACAACTCACTATCATCTTCAATAATATGCGCTATTTGTGAGTTGGTTTTGGTCAGATCTCTGTTTTCAACGAGGTGCTAAAGTAGTTTGCTGTGCGTAGTTAACCCCTTTTGGGGATTTTGACTAGTCTACTGGTTTCACCGTATATTTCAAACTTTTCGCAAAAGCCTTTAAAAGAAGCACTCATTGAAGATTTAGTAAGGTTTGCCATTTCATCAAACATCGTTTTACGCTGGCCGAACGTGCGGCTGGCCGGCTCAGGTCGGTCGTCTTCGTGGCTTCAGTTTACAGTCAACTCGTCGCACCGTGGAAAAGTTTGACCATGAGTACACTCTCTTGAATCTAAAGATACCAACCAAACAGAGATTGGTGGGAAATGAAGAATACATAGTCGCAGTAGCGGCCAGAAAAAGACCCAGAAATATTGATTCGGTGCCGATCAGCTGAATTGGACATGTTGGACGACCATAGACAACGCCGTGAGTTCGCTAATTGGGGGCTGAAAATGTTGGCCGGATGTCCGGATTTTGGTCAAAAATTCATCTCGGACGAGGCCCATTTTCAGTTCAGCAGCTATGTCGAAAAGCAAAACTGCCGTTATTGCAGCGAACAAAACCCACAAGTGTTAAGCCAAGCATCCATGCATCCACGATAGTTGTCTGTTTGATACGGTTTATGTCATGGTGGCATCATTGGGCCTTATTTCTTCCTTAATAAGGAAGAAGACACCGTTACCATCCATGGTTTCAGGTATATATCGATGTAAACCGACTTTCTGTGGTCAGAGCTTAGCTGTATCGATATATCCGAACTGTAGTTCAAACAAGACGGCGCTACATGCCATACAAGCGACACAACACGAAGTTGTGATCGTAGATCATTACTTTACGGCGAGCGTTCATAAATTGGCCGTCGCGATCATGAGATTTGACACCACTCGATTATTTCCTCTGGGGCTACGCCTAATCTTTAGTCTACGCTAACAAACCAACCACTTTAAAGAAGCTCGAGGCCAACATTAGACACACTTTTGCCGGAATAACGCAAATATTAAACCAAATGATCAAAAATTGGGTCGACAGCTTAAAGCACTGCCTGCAAAGCCGAGGCAGCCATGATGGCATGAATGTAGCTTCAACATAAAACCAGAATTAATTTTATATCTCACACCGTTGTTGTTTTATTTAATTTTTTTTTCTTCCTATCCTTCTTATCTGGTCACCCTTTATAAGGAGTACAGTATGATGCAAAACAAATTGCCGGAAAGCTGTAATGTACCTGCTACTGTACCAAAACTACCTGACTTGCCCACAAAATATCATCTACTTTTTGTCCCAATATTTCTTAAGGAGAAGAGCTTCCTCACATCACATATGTACATGTGTACATTTGCCCATTTGTCAACTTGGAAAACCTCTGCAACCAATTCCCTGATGATGCCACAAAAATCACAAACCACGGTCTTAAAGTTAAAAAGCAATTTGTTTGGTTTTATTCGAAATTAATTGTCTACTTTGGGACTCCATTGAATTCGGCAGCAAGATTCATCCAGATTCCAGCTCGCAGTTTAATTATGAAATCATTTAAAAATTATTTTCACTTTCAGATGCCACTTGGAAGCACACAGACACAAGGTTATGATGCTTCTTTTTCACACATTTGCTGCACACCACAGAACCAGGTACAATTCCGAGAGTATCTACAATAAATTCGTTTAACATATGTACTCGTATCTCAGCGAATACAAGCGTAGAATTGCCAAATTGGAATTTTTTTTTTTTATTAAACCCCAATGGACTCGAATTGATTGTTGTTGGTTTTCTGTATTAACTTTAGCAGGTCAATGATGTCATCGTCCACTTGAAGACGACTTTCAACTCACCACACAGTAGAAGTTGTTTTCAATTTGTTTCTTTCTTATTATTTATTGTCTCCAATCCCTCACTTAAATCAAAAGCCCGACTGAACAGTGTTTTACTCACCATTTTTCTCAACAAATCCTCATCTCGTATTGAAGCCAAATCGCATTCAATTTCCATTATGATGCCTTGAGGGCTGGGGGCGGTACACACCTGAAATATAAAAATAAAAACACCAAAATTCATAAAAAAAAAAAAATCATCTTATATACTCGTAACAAAATAAGGTGACCGCATTATAAGCAATCTAAGCCTAGACTCAGTTGAGCGGACAATCTGTCAAAACGCATTTATCTACATATCTATGAGATCCAAGTGAACAAGTTACCAAACATGGATACAACTGAAGGAAACTGCATTTTGTGGTGTTGTTGCTTAAGTTATTTTTTTTTTTATGAATTTTTCTTTTAGATTTTTCCACTAGACAAGCGATTTTTCCATTTCGGTAAATAGGCCTTTGCTCTGAAGCCTCCATCTACATCAGTTCGATGGTGTCTGATTTGTTGTAGTTGGACGAGAGTCAACCAGTAAACCAGTGTTCCATAGTTGTGGCTAGTTTATGTGAGTTATGGATAGTTTGGCTTTCATTGATTGATTGTTGCGCTAGGCTTGAGAGTTTTGCACTCAAGTCTTTTGTTTTCACCTGGTCTTGCCGAGTTCTTGTTATGTGTACGAACGCGAGTGCCAGTTCGGGTATAGTCTACACCACAAAGCATTGCACGGGGTTGACATTTTGGTTTGGCAGCCGAGGAATATGTGGAATAGCAGGATTCGCTAAATATTTATGAAATCACAGAAATAATGCAGAGCATTACTGAATTATTGTCATCTATTTGGAATAATCAAATAAATTAAACTAATCACGAAATGAGTTCGAGAAACCGATTTTGGATTGGCGTTGTAGTCAGAGAATACCAGTAAAGCTCCAGCGCTTCTCTGGCATACATTCTACGCTTCAGCTACTTGTTCTGGAGTTGTAAGGCTTTATCTGGGTGTGCTATACCCCCGGGAGATTTTTTGTTATAATTTAAGATCAAAGCTGATTATGAATGACCGCCTTTTTGTTTTAACCAAGATTGACAGTCATTTGGCGTAGAAAATGTGCGGATGTGGGCAATTTATGATTGGCAACTAAAAGGCGTGCCAGCTGTTGATACTGTGTGCATACGAAAACAGTTAATGGTAATATGTTAGGAAAAAAGCATTATTTAATAAAAAAAAATTATGTAGTGAGATAATTTTTAAACTTTTTTCGGTATCTAAAATTGTGAGCTCATAACGGAGTAGTAGGTGTCAAAGACAACGCTTCTTATGAGGGATTTTCGAAAAAAACTTCGCTTACGTGTAATGTTTCTTGGATCAATTGGCCGACTATTTATACGAGATGTGACATTCCGAGGTTCAAAATTCCTTAAAAGGAGAATGTGTTACGGTACAACTTCAGAATGAGATTGACAGAACCATGGACTTTTAATAGAGTTACTTCGATAAATTTGTAGTTCAGATTGGTATAAGTTTCCAGAATCAGCTCAACGGCTAAGATGACTGAACGGCGATGGCTCCCTATTCCATAAACGCCATATCAAAACACAGCTCCTCATCCATAGTCTGGGCATGAATTTTATCATCTTGGTTGAGAGCTGGATTTCGCGGTAAATATATTTAGCAAATGAATGATATAACAAACAATAAGCTAGCTAATTGCTAGCTAATTGCAATAGGTAGAAATACCGGAAGAAAACGTCGAAGGGAAAGAAAATCATTCGACCAGAAAAAAAAAGGATCTACCAGGTGTACCGGTATGAAATTTTTCCCATCTTTCAGGCAATTTATAGATTCCACGCCAATAAAACTGTTCGTCTTTTGAAGCAAACCAAAAAGTCACCCAATTTTCGACTTCCTCGTAGGATTCGAAGTGCTGTTCAGCTAATGCGTGTCCCATCGATGAAAACAAATGGTAGTCGGAAGAAGCCAAGTCTATGGCGGGTGGGGTAACAGCTTCCAGCCAAGTGCTTTGGTTGTATCCTGAACCAATTTTGCTTTGTGTGCAGGTGCATTGTCATAAGGCAAAATTACCTTGCCGTGTATTCTGGCCCATTTTGATCGTTCTTCGATCAAAACATGGTTTAAATTGATTATTTGTTGTCGGTAGCGATCTGTATTAACGATTTCACCAGGTTTTAGGAGCTTGTGGTACACCACACCTTTCTGGTCCCACCAGACCCACAGCATTGTCTTCTTGCCGAATCGATCTGGTTTTGCAGTCAAAATTGATGGTTGTCCGTGATTTTTTCCCGTTTAGTATTCTAAAAATTAATCCATTTTTCATCGCCAGTAACAATTCGATGCAAAACTAATTTTTTGTCGTGTCTTTGAAGCAAAATTTCACAAGTGGTTTTTTGGTTTTCTATCTGTCTTTCATTCAATTCATGTAGCACCCATTTTCTAGCCTTTTGGATCTTTCCCTTTTAAATGGTCAGAAATTGTTTGTTGTGTAAAATGTTTGACAGGTGTCATAGCAACCAAACAAAAAAAATGTTCCCTTTTGGGACGTTTGTATCTTGACGCTCACTTTATACCGGTGCACCTAGTAAATTGTCCTCGTTTTACATGATACATGCATACCATATTATCAGTATTTGAGCAAGAAAGTCACGTAATTGGCAGTTGGCTTCGAAAACACTCTCTAAAGATGGAAAGCTGAAAGCTTTTATGCTAAGAGGGATAGAAGCACATTCGAAGAACTCGTATAGCTGCTCATAGAGGAGTAAATCGGATTCACATTCAAAAATTCAAGTCACTCACCACAGTTTAAGTCAAAAAATAGAAGCAAAAACTGCTATTCTTCCAACCATTCTTAGGTTATCAATGTCATATTCGCTGGCAAAGTTTTAGCCAAACCACGTAGTACTGCGAAATGCAACTTGATGTGTGAAGTGTAGAAAGGACAACAAATCAGAAGACCACGCTCTAGGCAAAGAAGAAGCAATAGAAAACCTTCCTTTCGTTGCTGCCTGAGTTGTTGTGTCAGAAAGGCTTAAGGGTCAAGGATCCTAAGGTTCCATAAAGAAACGAGGTGAGATGTCGAACTAAGTGCTAAAGACGTCGAAACTAGACATAACACGATTAAAAAAAATAAAAACCCGCCGATTGACGCTGACCTTGGAGCTGCTGGATACTTCATATCCATGACTTCTGCGGCTCTTTGTAGGACAAGTTTGGTACATTGGGCTGAAACAATAGAGTGAGTACCGGAAAGGCTATGCCTTTAAGAATAAACCTGTTATTGGTTAGATCACTTTTTTATCGGTTTATCTCTAAACCGAAAAGGTGGAACGGGCTGCAAAAAACGCACATTTTGAATGGGCAGATGAAGAGGAAACGAAGACGCAAAGCAAGCGAGCGATGCTGGCAAGTTCTGTCGAAGATGCGAGTGCTAGAAGTCTCTCAACCCCAACAGCAACAGAAAAGAGAAATAGCCAGCGGAAGTGCAACCCTAATATCGCGCAATCTTCTTCTGTCCCGAACAGGGCCATGAGGGAAAAAGTTTCCGGTACTCCCTGTGTCGATGCGATGGATCTTTTCACTTACGAAGCCCAAATGGAATCTGTGTTGCAAGCAAGAAAGGCTGTAGTTTCAGTGAATGTCTGTTTTAAACCGCCAACGGTAAAAACGGTCTTTCAATCAATTCTTGCAAAACTGAGATTATTTTCTTTACGAGAAAAAGAAAACTGTTTTGTCTGACTCATCTAGTACTCAAAGGCATCACCATCCAATTCTCTAAAAAAGCGAAGTATTTGGGTTCATTCTGGATAAATGCACTAAATATGTGGCATGTCACCGAGAAAGATCCTTCTGATCTACATGGCTATGATAAAGCTAAGTATATCCCATACATCTTGTGCCTGGTGAAACAAGCTCCCACGAAAATATGCCATTGCTGTCCTTGCCAGGCTCCGAAGACTGATGTTGATAATCTCGGCTTTCGAATATCCTTGTACTTTGTATCCATATCAATGGCTGCACTCTCACAGTCATTTTGGTATTTGGCACAACACGCAATGGAGCTTTGATTACCTTGCTTCCCGGCTGTTGGTCGAAATCTGAGCAGGAAATGAATGTAGCCAGGCTATCTGGAAGACGAGAACTTAAGATATCTCTCCTCGTTAGAAAAACTTTCGTCTATCTTCCACACGAAGGTATACGCACTCCCGATGGCAACAAACTATGTTGTGAAGAACCGATTGAGGGGACGAAGCATTTGCATCTGTAGCGACAGACAAGTTGCGCTTAGAGTCTTACGAAATACGACTAAGCGACTTCCAAGCTAGTTTGAGATTACAAGGCATTACCGAACGCAGTAGAAGGCCTTGTCTGGGTTCTACGTCACAATGAAATCGCCGGAGAACCTGCTAAGCATGGCTCAGAGGAGAATTTTTTGGAAGCCGGTTAAAGCTTCTATTGTACAGTTGTTATAACTCTAAAGGCAGAACAAACGAATACTTCCCGATGTCATCATCCTTCCTGTTGTCTCTAAGTAGGAAAGACTTCAGGCGTCGTGAAAAGTACTACACTTTTGTTAAGCACATAGATGTGCTGGGCATAAGTGATACAACATCCTATGATGCTTGCTGCAAAAGTGATGACGACACCACGAAATACTACCTCTGTGTTCTGTTGCAGGTATTTCGCGTTCATTAGAAAAAAATATAAAAAGACTGAAAAATTTTCCTCTATTATGTTTTATGTAGAAACTCAGGACACACCACAAACTATCGGGATAGTTTTAACCCTTTTTAGTGGTTCGACGCGTGTCGACTAGGCGTTAGAGATTATTTTCAGTGAAATCATGGCCGAATCATGCTTTTTGGAGGGCACTACAAAATCTACACCCAAATCTACAAAACTAAAGGACCCCGACACCATCATCTTCGATTCTCGCGATAGGACCCCCATTGTCTGGAAATTGACCCTGATAAGATTCAGTACATTACTTCCAAAGACCACGCCAAGTACATGCTCTACCGTCAAATCTTCTACGACTCCCGAGACAAGACCATAAAATTGTGGAGTACTTTGACCAAGTTCAAGTGCGGCAAGAAGATGGACAGATTGAATTAAAAGTTCGTTCTCCACAAAACTTTTCGAATCCAATCAAAGTTTCGTGCGGTTGGCATAGTATCATCAAAATCTGGAACTTGGCCAATTGCAAAAAGAAGAACAACCATCATGGATAGGTGTGATCCATACGTTGAATTTTTTGGCCGATTCAACGACAATTTGAAGAAAACTGACCACATTTGGCGACCACGATTATGCACCGACTCACACCTCCGCAGTCATCACAGCCAAACTGTTAGAATTGCACTACGAATTGCTCCCCCATCTCCCGTATTCACCGAATTTGGCTTACCAAACCTTAAAATATCGCTCGCCGGAAAGAAATACGGGTCGAACCAAGAAGTTATCGCCGCCACGGAGGAGTATTTTGCAGGCCAAGAAAAGTCATGCTATACGGAGGGGTTAAAAAAGTTGTAGCACCGCTAGGAAAAGTGTATCGGGTTGAAAGCAGATTACTATATATTGAAAAATAAATTGTCAAAACCTAAAAAGGTTGCGTTGTCATTTCTAATCAGGGTATTCATCAAACAGCCCTCATTGTTTTGAAATTTGATAAGTGACTGCTTTGTTAAATGAGTTTCAGAGACTTACCAGATATGAATATGTTCTGTATCCAAGATAACTTTCACCTCATCTAGGCCTTGGAGTAACCCACTCGCATTCCACAGGATTACTCTTAGATGCCATATTTAATTTATTGTAAGTTCTAGCCTATCAAGACGTTCAATCAGAAATTTGTTAGATAGTTCTTGCTGATCTAATCTAGTTCGCATTCTCGAAAAGAGATCTTTTTTTAGAATTTGTGAATAATCTGGTTTATGTGCATTAGAAGGTTCGTCGGACTTTCTGCTTTCTTTTTTAGGCCGAATGTTGGGTGTTTGTGGTTGAGGTTGCTTAGTTTGATGCCCTGATAATTTATTTCGGATTTTCTGCAATTCCTTAGTTACAATAGAATTTAGATAGCTAGCTGGGTGTACATCGCATTCTAATGTCTTGTTTTTGGCACCACTCTTGTCACATTTCGGAGCCTTGGCACAGAAGTTTTTTGTGTGATGAAAGGCTTGACAGTTGAGTGTTTGATTAGTTCAGTGCTTACTATTGAACCTAAGATATGTGGTTTACCATGGTTTCTTTTTATATCGCCTGCAGCTTTAAATGTTAATAGAAACATACCCACAGGTTCTCTAGTTTTATATTTCAGTTTATTAACTTTCCTAATTGCTTGAAAACCCTTTTTAATGAGGTCTGAAATAATAAGATTAGGGTCACACAGGAATGATGTAGATTTTTCTCCATAACTCTGATTGAGCTTTCTTGTTTATCTTCGTAGGAATACCAAGGGATGTTGTATTTAGTTAACGCTTTAGTTGTTGTTCTATAGTCGTCAACTTCTGACATGTTGATTTCGTAAACATCGTTGTTTATTAGTTTAGCCGTAAAATCACTCTTAGCGTATTCAGCACGGCAGATAGACAGATCTTTAAGTTATCGGTCAAGCTTTCAGTGTTCTAGATATGCAAATGGGACTTGGACGTCTATCATGCAACAAAAAAAGGATCGTACAACCGTAAGTGGCAAAAGAATTAATAAAAAAGTCAATATTAAGCACCAATCTTGAATTTAGAACGGAGACTCTTTTAGCTTTCAGTCTTCCTTAATTTGATTTTAAAAGCGTAGAATAGTCACCTTCCACGCCTCATAAATAAATAGAAATGAAATCATCAAAACCAAAACAGTTCCTCTATTTAAAGAGATAACCTTAAATCTTTTAATTCAGAATTAACAATTCGCAAATTTTGATTGAACTCTTTTCTCCTTAAACACCGACAATTTCCAAATTGATTTTTTCGACTAAATCGTATCAAAAACGGTTCACCGAATGTGCCATTACCATTCGATTATCCGTCGATCATCAGCAATCTTTTCTATTAATTCAAATGAATCAATATCACCTACGCGATGTATGTCTAAACGACAAGTCCATAAATTTGACATTTTTGGATTTGAAAATAGAACTTTCGACAACCAACATCTTTAACGAGAAGTCAGTGAATTCCAAGCTCGAAAATGAGCTGCTGTAGGGTATGATCATTTCTTTGGAAAGGTGTTTCATCAATTTTTTTTTTTTAATTTTTTTTTTTTTTTTTCGTCGATTGTCTATCGATGTCCAAAAGAAGAACATGAGGGGGCTAATGGTTTTTAACGTGACTAGAATTGTAAATTGTTTAGTTTTTTTTTTCTGGAAAAATCGTGATAGGGGAAGGCTGAGTAATCAAATGCATCTTAAGGTCAACGTGTGCATTTGAGAAAATAAACCTTTTGTCCATTTAAGGGAATTTATCTGTTCAACTCATTTGCTACTGTGTTTCAGGGTTTTACAAAAATACGTACGTTTTCATTGTACTTGTCACGTCGTCATGTCCTCGGTTGTTGTCGGTTTTTAATGACTAAGTGAGGAGTGCTAAAGTAAATGGAAAAGTACTGAAAAATGAAAAAAAGACGAAACATGGCGATGAATAGAATAATTGTTAGAGTACTCGTATTTACGATAATCAAGATTGCCATGATCATGTTTTCAAGTGATGTATGCAATCCTGTTGGCAATGAACAAAGAGTCGGTGGAGGAGGCCAAATATTTGCATCTGTAGAGGCAGCTAATCTGTGCTTAAAGCCTTGGTGAGCCTTATCACTATTTCCAAACTATATTAGTTCAAGAATGGATCGCAGGAACCTGGACCTGAACCTGCATTAGGTATACCTGCGTCCTCGCATTAGTCTCTCTCTCTTATCCATCAATACAAACGATTCTTCTCCACGTATATAAAAGGTCATTGACTTTCCTGTTGTCCCTCATAGAGAAGACTGCAGGATAATTACTGGTGTCATGTCGGGGCACTAAGCTTTTGCTAAGCACTTAAGTGTGCTAGGCATAAGGGTTACAATATGTGCAATGATTGATATAAAAGTGATGACGGCACAGCTCAGCACTACTTATGTGAATATCCAGGCTGCAGGTGTGCGGCGTTGACATGGTGGATGCTGGTACTGTAGGAAATTGATCACTAAAACGCTTACTCGTCTTTCTTCGGACGACTGAGAAATTCCATTAAAAGGAAGTTAAAAGGAGTACTAGTTCTTTGTCTGAATGCTCTGTTCCGACAGAAAAAAAAAAACCTGTGATCTCGGGATCTTATCCGTCTGCGAAGGTGATTTTTCCATATCCTGAGTACGGGCTATGACTCTCCTATAAAAATGCCTAGTTCATCTCAAAGAAGGGGAAGTGTGGGACATTTATATGGCTATCAAAAGAATCTAATCGGCGTAAAAATTTCAAACATTAGGAATGCGACTACGACAAACCGGTTGGTCGCTTGGCCAGTTGGTCCTATTTCGAAACAACTTTATGAACAGTTGCAAATCACCAAACATACATATGATTCGCAAATCGAAGTATGAAATTCGAGACAACAAGTTAAGCCAAAATACTGGAGCTTGGTCGTGTTTTGAATGGTAGATGCGACGGAGATTCTGGGGGAGAGCTTACTTTTATTCGCAGAACTGCCTGTTTAATCATAGATTACTGTTTCGTTTTTGGAAATTAGCAGCTTTTACTTCATAGTTTTCGTGTAGGGGTAGGAATGTGCTCGGCCCACATGTCGCTAGAAACAATTTATACAATAATGGGTACCGCGACCTCAAGTAGCACTCCGGAGCTAGGGCTATTATCCAAGCTAATATTGAAGGATAAAAATTACTCGCAAAAAAATAATCATTCGCGTTCTTAAAGCTATTGAGAAACATTTTTAAACCCTTTATGTGGCAGCAAATAAACATTTTGAGCATATTTGCTATACAAAAATGACGGCCTACGAAAATCAAAACTCCTTGGCAGAGTTTTAGAGAGCCGTGACGTTATAAACGGCCCATCGTTGAAAGCGCCATTACTCAACGATTGTTTCGACAATCTTCTCAATAAAGTCTGTAATACATCATAAATCACCAATATACTGTCCCGTTGTTTAGATGAAACATTTACACCCTGGTAGGTACAAAATTCATAGAAAACACCAGAGCACATACCATATAGCCCCCGGGGATGATTGAACTCCTTTCGAATTCTTCAAGTACTGAACAATGGAATTTGTACACTTGTTTACTATGAAGATCAACAGAATTTTCGAAACCTCTGCTGCTCTGGAAAGCTTAAAAAATGCAATAATCTTTCCGCTATACAAAAAGCGAGACTACAATAATCCAGCGAATTACTGGATCTTTTCTAAATATCGACAAAGCTATTCGCGAACCTGATCTTTGAGAAACTACAATAACATTTGTCAAAACCGATTAAATTTCATCAGAGATTCAAGCAGGATTTGGGGAGAACTACTCTACTATTGACCATATGATGAACATTGCCGAAATTCATAAAAAGAAAAGAAAAAGATGTATGCCTTTCTTGTGGACCTCCGAAAGTCTTTCGATTTTATTGAGCGGTATGCAATTTTCTATAAACTGTTATATATAGATCTTAATTTCGAGGAAAATTATCAGCATAAGTATGGGATGGAGAGACTATATCTAAGGAGTTTCCAACATCCACGGGAGTGAAGCAGAGGTGTATCTTGAGTACGTTGCTGCTTACACTGTTCATTAACGATATTACAGACTTCGTAGGAGAAGGAATTCCTGAGCTTTTGTATGCGGATAACATTGTCCTCTTCTACCAGTCAATAGATGGGAAGCAGCAAATGCTGAACAGATTCGACTCAAATTGCAACCGCTGGAATTTATATATTATTATAAGGGATTTTATGAACCCTTAAAATGTTTGCGGGCGAAAGAAAGTTAGGCAGGAAAAAATAAAGAGATACCGATGTGCGTTAGTTTTAAATGTTTGCAAGTTGTATTGACTACGAAATAAAGAGCTCGGCAGGGCATTCCATAAGCGAGTTGTACTCCTAAAGTAAGAATCACGATATTCCAGTGTACGTCCGAATATGGACTTAAGGGTATAGTGATGAGCATTCACAGCGAGACGGTTTTTACGGTTAAAAGTTTGAAAGGGCGCAATCCTACTGTCAATCGCGGTGGAGCACTGATATTGAAAAAATCGAAACAACAAGGTAAAGCAGGAGACGGTGTTCGAGGGTGTCGAAAGACACCTATAAAATTTATCGCACAATTTGGATGCTATCCAGTAAGTTCAAAGAGATCTTACGGGCACCTGACTAGATGTGGGCATTATACTCCGGCGCGGCGCTCTGAACGAGTGGCAGTTCGGCTTCAAAAATCACAGATCGACCCTGAATGCCATCGATATAGTCATTAGCATAGCTCGAGACTACGGCTGGAGAAAGATGGAGAGGCGGTTCCAAGAAATGCTGTACTGTAGTCACGTTGGATGTGAGGGATGCGTTCAACTTAACCAGATTGTGACCAGTTGGCTGTAATAAAATGGATTGGACCTGGCGGTCGCATCCAGCCTAGTAAGCGAAAACTGCTAGCAAGGGTCACTAGTTCGGTGATTTTGTACCCGGTTCCCATCTGAACATCGGCTATGGCGAAGCGCTCTTACGCGGACGGAATAACTTCCACACATCGCCTGAGCACGCTTCGTGTAGTGAGCGCATATAGGACAGTCTCTGATGAAGCTGCATGCATCCTGGCCGGAATGCCGCCGATCGACCTGATTGCGGAAGAGCTACAGAAGATCCGGCGGGACAACCTGCCAAAAGATGATGCCCGGCGTAATACTATTCGTGCATGGCAAAGTAGATAAAGCCTTTCCCAAAAGGGTAGGAGTAAGTATGCCCTTATCTCCAACGTCGATGAATAGCTGCAGAGGAGGCATGGAGAGATAAATTACTACTATGCAAGCCTTCAGTGGACATGGCTGCTTTAGAGGCTATCTTCATCGCTTCGGCATTGAGGATGATCCTTACTACCCAAACTGTGGGAGAACAATAGAGGATGCGGAGCATGTTCTCTTTTCGTTCCCGAGATTCAAGCACATTAGGAGTTCCATTAACGAAGCGATCGAGGAACCAGCTTCAGCAATAAACCTGACCCCAGTATATTATGCAGCCCTCGGAAATGGCAGGCTATTAAAGAATCAATCGTGACATTGATGATGGAGCTGAGAGTTATAGAACGCCGCCAGGAGAGTGAGTGCCTCTAGCGAGGTGTAACTTCTCCACAAACTTGACAGTGACGACTAGACGAACGCTTTTAAACTTTGTTCAGAACATTCTTCTGACGAAGTACCTAACAGTGGTTCCAGAAGGAGCTTCCCGTCCGCACGATGAGGACATGTTTTTAGTGCGATAAAAGTCCCACACTGACCTTTAGGAATTTGATGCTTTTGAGTTCTCGTTAAAAAAAAAAGTTGGCGACTTGAGGAAACCTAGACACTTCGCAGTAGCTTTGACGACATCGAATACGTGGTCATTCCAACGAAAGTTGTCATTGACGCACATACCGAGAATGGAAAGTTTTTCGGGTTCAACGACGCATTCCATTCATGGAAAATGGCTGAGTGTTTAAATTTCGCTTTAATGATAGCAGACCGCATTGTGTTTTGGAAGCATTAAACTCTCCCCTGTTGATAGTTCCCCAATTAATTATGCAGCTAATATCGGAATTTAATGAGCTTAACATACTCTGCCGTTTCCGTTATACTATACTGCCGAAGAGCAGGGACGTGACCCCGGCAACGAATACGAATTTAGGAGCAGAGAATACTGTCGTCAGCAAAGGAATATATTGCATGAGAAGTGGCAAACAAGAGATCGTTGCTAAAAATTAAAAAAAGTGTCGGAGATAAAACGGATCCCTGGGCATACCAGTTTTATTTTGTGACTTTAAACCGTTCAATACAGCTTGAATTGACGTTTCGAAAGGTAATTTCAAATCCATTGAAGAAGAGTTTCATCGATTCCAAAATGTACGCATTTTCGACAAATGAGCCTGATACCAAAATATAAAGCGCAGTTTTTTGCTAGCAGATTGATATAGACGTTGGTTCCAAATTTCAGTAAGACATGCCATCATATCACCAGTGAACCTGTCGCTACGAAAACCGTACTCCCAGTTCATGTTTCGAGATATTTCATAAGCTGACGGCTTATCAGCGTTTCCATGACTTTGAAAAGATAGGATGCAGGTGCAATAGATTTGTTGGAAAAGAAAGAAGAATATTCGCCTTTTTTAAGAACGGGCTGGACAAATGCTGTTTTTCGGAAGAACACCTCTTTAGAATAAGGTGATAGATACTATCTGAACCAGCGGATTTGTGTATATTAAGACCTTTAAGTACTTTAACTACTAGCTGATATGACAAGGTGGCCCGACGAGCCTAGAGGAGATAGTACATTGACCTTGTATTTGTCAGGGTGAGAAGTTAAAAAGCTAGTGTTGGTGTTGACCAAGGTGTTGGCGGATGACTATCAATGTTTGGTATTCGCGTGGGCTTATTTACAAGCTGGGTAAAGTTATTTTCCGCAGCGAAGATCTCAACATTGCGTCCTTCGGATGTTGTCTGTACAGAATATCGAAGTCAGACAGCGCATCGAACTCGTTAAAGGTCGAATTGCTGTCCAGTTTGAAACTTCTGTAAACAAAGCAATAGTGGATAATTTGTTTACGGAGATGGAATTTTAACGACAGGAAATTGAATTCCGAATCGGAACAAGAATTACATTGTGGTGGAGTTTGGTAAGCTACATCACTACGCACGTATGTCGAGACCGCGGTGAAAGAAGAATAATAGCAGTATTTCGTAGCCAGCTTCAGATAAAAGTGATCTGAAAGGTATTTACAAACACAAAAAATACAAACACCGACGATCCTAAACAAGGCTGGGAAATGAAAACGAGGTCTATTGTGTGCTACGCTGCTCAGGTATGGGGAATTTTTTAATTCGAGGAAGTCAAAAGACTGCTGAGATATTTCGTTAGCGGAAAATTTATTAAACTATAAGATTCACCTCGAGACTGGATTGCCACCCCTATATATGTTACTTAAGCATAAAGACTACATTTCCTCTATATTTAGAAAACATTGTTGCACCCAACCCAATGTCTACCCCGTGTATTATATTCTAGTTGCAAAGCACCTTATTTATTATAGACTGCAACTCTTCCGGGAATGGTCTAGAATATACATAGAACATGATGTCTCGCTAATACAAGGTAATGAGGAATCTTGGAGCGAAAGCCTATGAAAATCCTCATTAAAATAGAGCTATCCCTCAGTGATGTTTTCAAAACTAAAGCACAGCAAAGTTTATGCCCCCACAACTATTGAATGCTACAATAATTAGGAGAGCGAAATTACTTTAACGACAAAAAAAGTGTACATAGATACTTTTTTCACAATTCTTATGGGTAGAGGCTAACTTCTGCACTTAAACTTAAACTTACGCTTAAATACGAGTAGAGCCGAACGTAATGATGAATGCTCTTTGTGCAATCTGCAAGGTAGACTAAATATTCACCATTTCATCGGAATATGCCTCCACCTGAGAGATAAATGAGTTATCGCCAAGCCAGATTAAATCAATCCTCAATGGCTAAGACTGGAGAGTTCTGTATAATTACTTTTAAAATAATTTTTTTTTAAATTAAACTGTATGCTTGGATTCGATGATATACAGAATAATTCGATCGAGCTTTGCTTCGCAATTACATTAAAAATTATAAAATGTAAAGTCTCTGTCTTATTTTATTGCGTTAAGCAAAAAATCTCGCCAATACTGAACAGATTCGACAGAAAAATACTTTTTATTTATAAGCTTACGACGTCTTCCACTTTCTTTCACTTTCCTAATACCCATTCGAGTCTAACATTCATCTACATATCCGCTTATTCCAAACCTGATTACATTCAGATTAAACAGTTCTCAATTATTAAATTTCCTCAAAACCAAGCAGTCGCAAATCCTTACCATCCTAGACGCATCACGCTACACCAAGTTCTATTTCATAGTTTTATGACATCCAAATGAGTCATTTTGACATCTATCCACCATCTCATTCGCAAATCAAATGACAGTAATGCGAGTACCACGCACGTCATCGACATATACCCCCTAGTAGCTAATAGCCGCAAAAATGTCAAAAGTCGATGTTTGCATCAATCGCCTAAGTGCCGATCAATCATAGAGCTAAATTTTAATGTTTCGACTTAAGTGTGTTGTGTTTTCATTTACATTTTCATCTGTCAAAAGACCCTGACTACCGCGCCATATTTGTTTGTTTATTTGTTTTTCTCAAAATTAGCAATTTTATTGAACAGTGCAATTTGTTGCAATGGACGCGCACACATACGAACTATACGAATACTTGTATGTACATCACTTAGCTGGTTACTGAAAGCGGTTTAGCCTCAGCACTGGCATGCAACAGAGATGTCAATCAGGCTTACTCGACCAATATGGGCATTTGTCGATGGAACGAGTAGTGCAACGATCAGATGAAACGTTTATTACAATAGTTTCTAGGCTAGTACCTCAGATTATGGCGCACTAAGCCATTTAGACATATTTGGCGCTTTACTTACTTTACTTGTTTTACTTGCTTGCGAGCAAGTTGCATTATTTGAATAATTTGGTGGAAATTATGCGACAGTAAGAGCTGGCGAAGATCATTTGTCAACCGGGTGACAATTGATTACCTAATATGCTTGCCGACATATGATAAGAAGATAAATCGTCTCAGCCACCCTCGCAAATTCGTGCTAAATTTCTCTTTTATTCTCTGTCACATCCAAATTTGGTAATTTCCACCTCGATTCCGTGCAACCAAGCATCAGTAATGCTCCAGTCAAGTTGAGTTGATGCGAAAAATCGTTAAACTTTGTCAAAATGAAGAGGCGTGCCGCAAGAACTTTTTTTTTGTTTTTTTTTTTTTTTTTTTTTTTTTTTTTTTTTTTTTTTTTTTTTTGTTCGAATAAGCTTTAGCGTTTCATGTAGGTGGCAGCTGTCGTACTCGACGGTTTTTTTTATTAATTAATGGCCAACTAAAACAATAGCTTTTGCACTAGAGTTTAGCAGTGTAATGCAGTTTGATAGTAGGTGCAGGTAACACAGGTGATCATATATTCTCCAAGGGGCTATCTGCATGACGTTTGCCATTATTACAATTATATTTGTACGACAGCTTAAATGACAGTTGTCTACAGTGACCCATATCGTGTAGTTACCAATATGAACTAATTGATCGGAGGAAATAAATTTTAAGTGTATTTGTGCATCTGCCCACTACTTCAGCAGATGATTAAGACTTTTTCTTCGTTCGTTCGATTCTAGAAATTTGCAATTACACATGCATACTTGAGTGTGAAGCATGAGGCAAGAGAATGTGGGACGAGTTCATTGATACACTGTATGTGACTTTGTTTAAACAGCTGACAGTTTGTGGAATAACATAGAATAAAGTCACCAGCGTACTTCAAGACTGAATCGCAAATCAACAAGTGATTTGTGTCAGTTGTCGTATCTACGAATGAAAATTGCAATTTTACTACAAGGGCATGACTTCCATTTAGGTTCAGTTGTTAAATGTCAGTTGAATTGCCAAAAGTCAATTAAAAACAGCGGCGAAGTTGGTGTCTGAATATTGGATGTAACCAAATTTGTAGGTAATAGTGTACATATTCGAAAGGTCGGTTTTTGTCGAGTGCGTTCGAGAAACAAGTTAGTGCGTTTGACAAGTATTTGGCTTGAGATTTATGAAGGAAACATTTGCTTGACTTGCGTAATGAACTGAAATGAATAGTGAGTGAAATATGAAAGTAAACAGGGGATTCTAATGTTTTAATAAAGTTTAAAAAGGGGGTGCGATTATCAAATGGTGACTTCTATTTATAGTCTTCTTCGGTTCATCTTAAACTCCAAGACTTTGAATAAAAGTTTATGAGCAATGGATTTAAAAGTACCTCAAAGCCTTATGTACATAATCCATGTGACAAATTTGTATCATCACAATCTGATAATTTGTCAGGGAACAACTCCATAAAAGGAATGAACAACTGGCATAAATGAAGTGTGAATCACCAGTAAATTCAGCTGTACCCTCAATATTCTTAGAAATAGTGATTGTGCACTGACTATTACAGAAAATTGTTGTTGACAAAATATATTGCGTTCGCTTCACAAGTGTCTACTTTCACATGACTGGAGACAAAAGTATCTTAGTAAATCTAACTTTACAATCTAGACATGGAAGGCTTTTCAAATTGCCCGTACAGTTTTTGGTCGATGTAAATAAACAAGAAAGGGCGATTCCATTAGTACCTACGAATAGAGACATCATCGAGCAAATAGACTCATTGTCAATGACATAATGGGATCATCATCATTTGTACTTGGCACAATTGTAAATGGCACAATTCAGAATTAGAAATAGAAATCCACCGGCAATTGTATCACAAGCGACAGTGTTCCTGTGATTTCTTCAAGTTTCAAGCTGTCCTCCTGTTTGTGAATCATGGTTCCATAGAGGAGAAAGATACCGACACCAACGATATTTTCTAAGAGCTCTTGGAGAAGAATTTCGAGCAGTACCCCAGTTATGCTCTTCCAAAGCTAGAAAGAGAGGGGATCTTTTGTATCACTGTCACCTCCGATAATGGATGCAGGCTAATTGAATTTGCGGCAGAGATAAACATTGTTGTAACTATGTCGCGGTTCTTGCATTTCGATACTCATTAGAGTAAAAGCAAGCTAATAATAGCCAAATTTTTTTTCGGTCTAGTCTCCCTAAATCTTTTAAGAGGTCCTAAGCCGCCAACCTCAAGTATCGAGGTCTAGTAGCAACACTGCCAAAAAGCCATCAGAGGTGCCGTCTCTGATGTGCTAGGTTTCACTCGGCCACGACAGCGAAACCACTTGTCTGATGGGGAATCCCGGCAGCTACATGCAGCTAAGAAAAATGCATAGAAACCGGTACTGCATAAAATTACTAGTGCTGCTCACTAGCTCAGCAACCAGTTGAGGAGAGACGAAAACCGGTTCCTCGAGAGAAAAAAGAAGAAGCATGAGAAGCGCGCGGTCAAGGAGATTGAGAGATGGTCCTCCAGGAATGAGATTCGGAAGTTTTACCAAAAAATAGAAAAAACATATTACAAACACCAACACCGAACCGAAACCTGTAGAGTCCCAGTCGATGCTGAGGATTTGGAAATTTGAAAAGAGCATTTCTGTAGACTGTATAAAGGCGATGTTTGATGTAGACCAACAATTCCGTGCATCTCACCTGGACGAAATGAAGATAGCCATATCTAAGCTTAAGTTCAAAAATGCTTCTGGAGCGAACGGCCTGACTACATCAACTCATCTGTAAAATATGGCCGGAAGAAAGTATGCTCAATGAATAAAACCTCAGCATTGTTTGTCCAATCCTCAAGAAAGGAGACCTCTAAACTGCGAAAACTTCATACTATAGGCATCAGTGTTCTTTACATTGCCTACAAGATCCAATCTACCGCATTGTGTGAACGCCTGGAGACGTTCGTCAACAACCTAAATGGTCCACGTCAGTGTGGCTTTAGGCCAAAAAAGTCCACTACTGATTAAATGTTTACACTGCGTCAGATCTTCGAAAAAACCCCTGAGCTCCAAATCGATACACACCACTTATTCAATAATTTTGAGGCCGCATATGAAAGTATCTATTGAGACGATCTACACAGAGCAATGTCTAATCGGAAGAAAGCAACGTCAGTGCTGCGTTTTCGAAAGTATTTGAGACGGAAGTGGCGAGGATGGGTTTAACGGTCAATAAGCACAAGACCAAGGTATGTGCTGTCAACAAGAAGGGGCAACGGCGTCTTGAACAGGATATCCCACTCGACAGATATAACTTTGAGATAGTTAACGACTTTGTCTACCTAGGATACGCTATATAATAAAACAACGACACCAGCGCTGAGATTAAACGAAGAATATTTCTTGCCAATCGCTGCTTCTTTGGGCTTAGAAAGAAATTGTCTAGCAAAGCCCCCTCTCAAACAACAAAAGTGACCCTATAAAGGACCTTAATAATCCCAGTCCTGCTTTATAGGACAGAGGCATGGACTTTATCAAAAACAGATGAGGGTGCTCCTGGTTGATTTGAGAGGAAAATACTTGGAGTGGTTTTCAGTAGAGGAGAAGATACAACGACGAACCGTACGGGCTGTACAGTGATATCGACTAACTTTTTGTTTTCGTTTTTAGATTAATTAGCTTTTAACGGTCACTGTACGAATGCAAGTTACAGATATCTGTCCAAGGTAGACATCGTAATGCAAATCAATTGAATTTACGTTGAATAACTTCAATTCGCCTAAAGTGGCTTTCGTAACAGGAAGACCAAATTTGGCTACCATATTCCAGTATGGGACTAACGAATGTAAGGTAAAGGGATTAAGTGACATTAGGGTTAGAGAATTTCTCGGACTATTGCTTAATGAATCCCAGCTAAGAACTAGCTTTGCTGATAACATTATCACGGGAATTCAGTTCTTTATCTCATATAACACCCAAATCGCGAAATAAGATGAGAGGAGGTATAAATTCATTGCCGATATAATAAGACGTGGATTGATGGCATATGTTGACGCGAATAATTTATAGTTTGCCATTTGCTAGCAATAAGCTCCAACAAAATTACTCGCACCAAATAAAAAGCTATTCAGATCAATTTGCAGTCAAACACTCAAGAAGGTATAGAATTGTGCTTTGATAATGAAATTTACATCACTGATTACCAATGTAAATCTTAGAGGACCAAGGTGACATCCTTGGAGCACACCAGATGTAGCTACAATGGAATTAGAAACAGAAGATCTAAAAAGAACATTATACTGGCGATTTGTCAAACAAGATTTGATCCACAAATTAAACCCAGGTTGGAACCCAACAGCTTCAAGATTGAGATGAATTACTTTGTGCAAAATCTTATCGAAGGCTTTGCTTAGATCAGTAGCAACTACATCGATTTCATTTCCGTTTTCCAATGCATAGAGAAAGACTTTTTCACAGAATTGCCTCGCACAGGATTCGAACCCGCGACCCTCTGCTTGAGGAGTCTATGCATATACCACTACACCACGGCTACCCCCAAAACGTAATCGTGATAAAGCGATTCACAGAGCTGGGAAAAAATAATATGAGCTTGCTGATATGCCAAGAAGTCAGAGGTAGACTGAGATTTGAGATACGTGCGGCATAGCTTATTTATTTCGTTAAACAGCGACCATCAATGTTTTACCAGGGTGGTGAGGATGTGGGATCATTTTTGGGAACGAAAGAAACGGCATTGAGAGTGCTGCGACGGAATTATTTTATTTTCTTTACTGTAAGCTAACGTTAAGGATAAAGGTGGTTGGTAACTGTCGAGTTAAGATTAAACCTGTTTGCTCTCTGTGGCAAAACTATTATCAGTCGGACGAGAAAACAAGTCAAGTTGCCTGTTAAATTGCTAGTAATGCCACTTATTTGAAAAAGGCGGAGTTAGAGAGGCAATCGGTAAAAGAGATTTCTTTATCTGAAGATGGGTAAGTAGCAAGAAAATAAGAGTCGCCATCAGAACGTTCTCATTGAAGGTGAGGAAAATTGAAATCTCCCAAAACTATCGGATGACCAGATATTTTTCAATTGTTATGTTTTATCAGCTGTCAAAGTTACTAATGACATTGAGCTGTCAAAATATTCAGTAGATTTTGCCATTTCATCATGCATCGTTTTACGCTTGCCAAACGTGCGGAAATTATCAAAAAATATCGAAATTCCTGCTCAGTTGTAAATACGCAACGTGAATTTCGCTGTGAAGTCGATCGTCATTATGGCTTCAGTATGCAGACAATTCCTCGCACAGTAGAAAAGTTTAAGAGTACGCTCTTTTGGATCTTAAGGCACCAACCAGATAGAGATTGGTGCCAAACGACGAAAACATAGCCCCCGCCTTAGGGGCCAGTAGCAAAGGAGACCCAGAAATATCGATTCGGCTGAAGTGGCCATCGCCAGAGAGTCAACCTGGCTTATTTTGCGGTTGGATTTGGGTCTACATCCGTACAAGATTGTGCTAACGCAAGAATTTAAGTCAATGTCCGTAGACAACGCCGTGAGTTTGCTAATTGGGTGCTGAAAATGTTGGTCTGCGATCCGGATTTTGGTCAAAAAATCATATTTTCGGATGAGGCAAACTTTTGTTATATCGGCTATGTCAACAAGCAAAATTGTCGTTATTGGAGCAAACATAATTCACAAGTGTTCGGCCAAGTATATCGACAAAAATTGACTGTATAGTGCGGTTTATGGCATGGCAGCATCATCGGACCTTAGTTCTTTCGAAATGAGGAAGGAGACACCGTTAGCGTCAATGGTCTCAGATATAGAGCGATGTAAACCGACTTTCTGTGCTTACAGCTCAACAGCATCGCTATATCCGATCTGTTGGTTTAACAAGACAGCGTTACATACCATACAAGCGACGCAACGCTCGAAGTAATGAAGAAGAAATTTGGCGACTTGGTCATCTCAATGCGAGCGTTCATCAATTGGCCACCGCGATCATAGAATTTGACATTACTCGATTATATTCTCTGGGTCTACGTCAAGCCAACATTCAACATGCTATTGCCGGAGCAACGTTGTGCATATTGGGCCGAGTCATCAAAAATTAAACCAACCATTTGAAGCACTGCCATCTAAGCCAAGGCGGGCATTTGAACGATGTGCTATTACGCCCATAATGACATGAACGTAGCTTCAAAATAAAGCCAGAATCAATTTTATATCTCACACCTGTGTTGTTTTATTTCAATTTTTTCCTATCGTTCTTACCTGGTCACCCTATTTTACCATATCTCCGGGGTTTACAATATCCATGATAGTATGGATTCAAACATGTCGACAGCAAGTTGGTAACTGTGAAAAGATTGCGCTTGGAGATTTGAATTTTTGCACAAACGTATTCTAAGAGAAAATGAATGAGAGGTTTTGATAGGTTTAGGGTCAAGACTAGTATGAACTGCCAAAAAAAAAAGCTCTGACCACAAGAATCATTTATGTTATCGAGGCCGTCGTTACGAAGGACTTCATAATCCGAAGTAAAAATTTCATTATTTCAGTAAGAGCAAAGATTCCGTAATTAGGTAAGCTTTTGTGAGTTAAGTAATCCACCTAGGTTTTGATATTAGAGAAAAAATGAGGCGACGAGCTAAATAGTTGATCAACCAGAGGTTAGGGGGGAAAGTAGTTTTTGAAACTGGAGTGCGCTCGTTGAAGATTTAAGGTGCATATTGAGTTTACATAGGAGGCAAATGCGGAGAGATCATTTACGACATCGGATGGAGAGATATTAAAAGCCTCATGAAAAGGAAGGAAAATTTGCTTCAACTCTTTTGGGTTAGTTGGGAGACCTTCTTGGTTAATTGCGAAAAGGACACTTGTTTTGGTCATGTCATCATTGATGCAAATAAAGTCAAATTCATCGTGCAGATATGCTAGATAAAGGCGTATATTCTCATCTTACAATTCCTATGGTGAGACATTACATAGCGACCTTCAAGATCTTTGTCTGTAAGTTTTTTTGTCAGTTTAGGTATTGGAGGAAACAAAGGATCCAAAAAACTAGGAGACTCGTTGGTTGTATTGAGAAAAGTGATGGTGAAGGTGAACTAGGGTTGAGAATATGGAAACTTATACAATTTGAGTATCTATTGTAGATGTAGATGTTTGGGTGCGGATTTCAAATAGTGTTTTTAGTGTATACAAGGGCGTCTGAACGTGAAGGGTTGGAAGCAGGCTTAAGGTTAAATGAAACTCAGTTGCGCTTGGGCTTAGCCGAGATAGAAGATGATTTGGAAGTGGTTAAAATGGATGGATTTATACTTTCATTGTTTGTTAAGGGAATGGGTAAGTGTTCAAGAAATTTAGGAGAATAATTGGGGAACAACCCAATTTTCAAACTCCAATTCGTGTCGTGATAGAGATTTGGAAAGGAAAAAATTAATTGGGGCTTGGTTTTAGTGATAGACTTAATTTTAGGATCTTGTTTTACAATTTTTCGAGACTTTAGTGGCGCTTTCCTGTTTATTTCGTTTCATATGGAAAATTTCATCCAGAGGAGATTGAAGACAGCCGCGTTAGCAAATAGGCACTCAAATTTACAAGAGATATACACTTGGAAGCATCTGGAACTTATCTTCTCGCTATAATCGGTGAACGGATATTTTTTCTTAGCTTATTTGGTTACACAAGTAGCATTACAGTGTTTGGAGTCCTGTTCCATTCGATTGGTGTCCGCCAGCGCCCGAGATGAAAAATGGGTTTGGTGTCAATTTTTTTGGTGATAAGAAGAGTTGGGGAAGTTGTTGGTTGGTGAGTGTAGTTGAGGTTGGTGGTTCTTTCAAGATCAATGAGGTTTGGCGCAATACTTTCGGTAAGAATGTCATCCAGTATTAAGGTACTGTGAATTTGGAGTGTGGAGCCGCAAGGAATAGCGTCTAGTTTACTTGAGGTGTATTTTAGCTCTTCGTTGCAGAGTCGTCTTTTACTGACGCAATGCTCAATTCAATTATTTTTTCACGCTCATCTGACTTTTTAAATTTTTTTTTTCGAGCGCGACGGACTTAAATAACGCGAATTGGTCACAGAGAGTCTGGTGGATCTTTCTAAAGTCTAGTAAAACCTTGTCCTGCACAGTTGAGGGAGTTATGCACTTGAGTCGGTTGAAGGATGCTAATATCCTTTTTTTTATATGAATAATTTTAGACACTTAAACACTAAGAAGAGAGACGAGAGAGTTGAGGTTTTCACTGGCAGAATTATTGTCCACAATCACACTAGAGTGATTAAAACTGAATTCTTGCAACTCGTTAAAGTTTTTACAATTATGCCGAAATTCGTATCTTGGTTCAGCGATAGAATCGCCAGAAGTACATACATATATGGGAGAGTGATATAATTTTGCATTCAATACAGAAGCATCAGAAGATGCTGTTGTAGTCCTGCAGATACGATAAAACGAATTTTCGCATTCTCCAACATGACTGTACAATTATTCGACCCACAGACAGACGTGGAACAAAAAAAAATATTAAATTGGGTTAAACACTAAAATTGGTGACAATAGCGAAAAATTAAATGGAAACACTATTGCCACTGGTAAAAAACAGTAATGCGTTTCACATAAATTAAATTAGGTTAAAGTCACTTGTAATTATGGCACAAAATTGGTTTATAGAGTAAGTGATTCTTATAGAAAGGGGTCAAACTTTGGGAAAATGGCCAAAATAGAGTTAACTTTAAAAGAAAAACGTGAAAAGTTGTCACACAGCAGAATTAAAAAATCTCTAGATCCTAAGAAGTTTAGTTGAATAGACATGATAAGAGTAAAAATGTTTTTGTGTGAACTATCTACCCTCTTAGATGAAGTAAAAACCAGAGATTTAATAATTCTTGGTGGCATTAACATTAATACTAGATGGGGTGAAAAGTAACCTCCTTGGGAATGAAAAAAAAATTTTTTTTAATTTTTTTTTTTTATTTTATTCAATTTTTTAGTTTGATACACTTATTTTAGCGATTTTCTAACTTCTTGATCCCGTCCGAAAAGTAATTTTCCCGAAGGTCTGCAAAATACTTCTCCGTGGCGTCGATGATTTCCTCGCGTGAGCTGAATTTTTTATTGATGAGCCATCTTTTAAGGTTTGGGAAGAGGTAATAGTCGGAGGGAGCCAAATCGGACGAATATGGTGGATGCGACAGCAATTGGAGCCGTAAGTCATTGATTTTAGCCATAGTTGCGATGCTCTTGTGCGCTGATGCATTGTCTTGCAAAAACAAATTTTTTTCACTTCATGTGAGGCCGTTTTGTAGCGATTTCGCCCTTCAATCGCTCCAATAATGCACAGTAATACTCGCTGTTGATGGTTTTTCCTTTTTCGAGGTAGTCCATGAAGAGTGTGCCATGACAATCCCAGAAAACCGACGCCATAATCTTTCCGACCCGTCGAGCCTCCCTTGGCCGCTTCGGAGCACTCGTGCCGGCTTCAGTCCATTGCCGGGCACTAATTCTGTTCTCTGGTGCTCAACAGTTACCAATCGACGCCAAATGTCCGCCCGATTCCACATCAGCAAGTCCAAACACTCTTTCGAAGTGCTCTCGCGTTCGTGTTTTTGGTCAGGTGTGAGAAATGCCCAAAATATGGCGTGTGCGCTCAGTACTAATCTTTGTGGTATCTGCTAGCTCGCGCACCTTCACCCTCCGGTCAGCCAACACCATTTCATGTTTTTTTTTTGACATTGTCCTCTGTAACCGCATCGGAGGGCCTGCCGCTGCGGACTTGACCGGTAGTGGAGTTGCGGCCACCTCGAAACTCTTGAAACCAATATTTGACGGTGTAATCTGACGGAGCATTTGCCCCATAATATTTATCCAACTTTTATTTTGTTTCCTTCACCGTTTTTCCACAACATTCCACACTCAACATAATGCCAAACACGTCAACAACAATCAGCTGTCAAAACAAAACTAGAGTATAGCACTGAAATTTGGCATGTTTGCCTAAATATGAATGGACTTCAAGGCACCATAACCTTTTTTACAGTAGCAGCGCATTCTATTGGTCAAAGAGGCTACTTTTCGCTCCACCTAGTATACTACGTGATTCCGTTGTTGTAAACAGATATAAAATAAAACTCTATTGTCGGCTCAAGAAGAAGAATTAATGAATCAAATATACTTATTGACAACAATTGCTGTCTTGATCACATTTACACAAGAGTTTATCAGAATTTTAATGTGTCCCTTGTAAGCTCAATTTCTGATTTCAGGATCTGAGATCACTGCATGACGTGTCTGTACTTTGTTAATGCTAGATCTAAAAAGCCGAGTAACTCCAATACTTTACCATTTTTTTCAAGCTCCAAAGTCGAACGATGCTTACGAAGAATTGTCTTTGGGTTTTAAGAGAGTAGTATCTCATCTGGACCAACACAAACGCTCTGCGTGACTGTACAAAAGATGGTTTGTTATATAGTTATTCTTGCTGACCAGTTTGCATTATTTAGTATAGCAAGCAAAGTAAACGAAACTTTGTTAAATTTAAGATGGAGCATCCACAAATTTTCTTGGAGTATGCAGAAACGCGGTCGTAGTGTTTGAGATGGTATACATATCGTGCAGTGTTGTATGTAACAATCATAAATCGAATCTTTACTCACAAAAAAATGTGATAAGGATTACGTACAAAGGGGATCGTTTTGAACCGTTCAGAACTCTTTAATGTTACAATATCCTGAAAATATATATACAATATATATATATATATATATATATATATATATATATATATGAGTTTAGGATGTCTTGCTTCCCGCATTCATGAGAATACAATTCTAAATATTTTATATCTATACCATCAACCCATAAAACATTTAAATTTAAACGAAAACCTAAGATGCGACGGAGTAAAAATAGTGTATAACGTTAAATTTATGAATTTAATTTAAGCTTCATTATTATTAATTATATAATTAAAATTGTTATATATTAGCGCAACTAAGTGCAACTTTATTGCGAAGAAATGGTTACAAATGAAGTGTTTATCTTTTGAGGCCATCCACGAATAAAGCCTTTTTTTTGATGTCTTCATATGAACGGAACTACTGACCAGCAGGATCATGTGCCATCGATCGGAACAAATAATAATCAGACTGCGCAATATCTGGGGAAGTACAGGACAGTGGTGAGGACTTCTCATTTGAGCGTTTCCAGGAAGGTTTTAACAGTTTTGGCAACGTGAGGCTGAGCTTTGTCATGCTGTAGAATCACTTTTTCGCGCCTCTGCTTGTATTTTGGCGGTTTTTCTCGCAGTATTCGACTCAATGGCATCAATTGAAGTCGATACCGTTCCCCAGAGATGGTTTTATTAGATTTTAACAGTTCATAATAAATAGCATCGACCAAAGTTTCTTATTTTTGAATCATTCACAACGCATACAACCGCATAGAAATGACTTGGCGGCTAACTCCTAATGCTGAAGCAAGATTTTATTGCGTTTCACAAGGATCCTCATCGAGCAACGCCTCCAATTCAAAGTATTTTAAGGATTTTGGCCTTCACCGTCTTTGATGCGACGGAACCAATCACGGCACGTTGTTGCACCTAGAGCAGCATCTTCATAAAAATTTTGAAACTCTCGTTGCGCTTCAGCCACCGTTTTCTTCCAATGAAAGAAGAAAATCAGCACTTCCCGCAAATGACGACTATTTGGCATAAAATCAGACATTTTCATACAACCAAAAGTATATGACGCCAAAACATGTGTCACATCATTAATGTGTCAAAACGGTTTGTTTACCGTATGTCTAAGCTTTATTCATGACATTTTGGATATGTCAAAATCTACTAGCAGGTACTACTAGAGCCATTTATTTAGAAATTAGTTGCGCTCCTAATTGTTATAAATTATACCCTACTATTGAAATTATTGTTTTTCCTCCATCAATAATCTCTTTTTTATTTTATAGTTAATTTTACTAAAACTAAAAGGTACATTCATCTCTTGTCAAAAAGGACAACTGAATGTACGGCACTAATTCATACATATATGCTCTTATCAAACAACAATTTTTGTAATGTTTTTTGAATAAAAAATAAAAATAAAAAAATATGTACTGTACAATATATCGAATTTATTTCACAGAAAAGCTGGATTAACTGAGTCCAAAGCTTTGTAAAAGTCAAGAAGTGTCATAATGTTATGTGTTCATGGTCAATTTCAAGTCGAAAGTCAATTGGCCTGAAATAGGGAGCACTGCCTTGTATTATTGGAATGGGCAGTGATTCATAATTCCTTACGTTCTTGACAAATGACCCCCTTTGGGGCTTTTTTTCAATTAAGGAGCTTGACACTGGGTTTCAGTCATTCTGGCCTAGTAACCATATATTATGTAAGCTTTATATGGTCAAAAAACAAAAAAAAACCCTGATCAGCCCCTTTAAAGGGCGAGTCAGAGTCATATCACCTTATCCAGTCATCTGATGACAGATACCGGATTGTATTCTAAAGCACATAATAAAGTGTTTTCGATCAAATGATGTTAGCAGCGATATTCACGTCATTATCAAGGCAACATAACGAACAGTAACATATCTGAAAAAGCTGTTGAGTACGCTCTAAGTAGCTTTTCCATTTTGCTCTACTGTTCTTTTTGTAATCTTTTCTTTAAACGTGTGGTCCATGAACAATAAATCCGCTGATATGACGCGTGACAATGGTTCGACGAAACTAGAGGAAAAGGAACACCGAAGGTGTACATATCAGGCCGAGAAATTAAAAATAAAATTTTAAAATGGTCAAGGTATGTTTGGCATGACATGTCAAACAGTAAGATCCGCTTTCAACATATTGTAAAAGGTTTGTGTGGGCTCAAATGATAAAACTTACTTCTTTCAACACAATCGCTTTATTCAATACAATTACAATTTACAATTCAATCCCTTTTTTCAAACACTTTTACTTCTTATTTTTATCTTTTACCTAAACCACATAATCACCTCCTTTAAATTACTTTTCCAAGTCCCCTTTAGAACTCCTTACCATCTTTCGAGAACATTCTGTATCAGCCAGCTTTTATACTACTTTCTATTTTGCCAGAACATTCGCCATTAGCAGTCAGACACTTTCACCTATTCTTCCAATGAATGAGTATTCTGATTTTCAAATATAGATGGCGCTGTTAACATTTTAAGTGGATATCACAAAATGTGATATCTCTATCTATTATAGGCAATGAGAATGAATTTAATGGACAATCCTTCTGTCTGACGAGAATATGTGTTTTGGTCATCATTGTATGTAAGTCCCCACAAATGATTTAAGCTCTCAACAGCACAAATTTCATTTACTTTACGGCCCACGTCAAGAAGGCCAAATTCAATAAGCTGCTGCAACAAGCTGTAATTCGCCCGTCACCATCAGTATTCTGATCACCGGCTATTCTTAGGAAGAAGATGAATGGGACAGACAGATTCTGTATCGACTTCAGATCCCTTAACGAAGTAACGATTAAGAGAAATTTTCCGATGCCGGTTATGAAAGACATATTGACAACGGTAGCGGACAGAAGCACGTCAATGTGCTGGACTCAGGTTCTTGTAACTTCCAGATATGGATGGAGGAAGGCAGCAAAAGGTACTGAGACCAAGCCAAGGTAAGACGAAAGCTATCATAAGATTTCCAATTACCTGGCCCTGACGCTATTCTTTTGAAAATTTGTAAGAAACTTGTCAGTTACCACCCCACTCTTGATGAAACTTTTGGACGGCAATCACAAGCATGTTGTTCTAAGCTCAAGAAAAACGTCTAGTGCCTAGTGCCTAGTGGCACCGCTGCAATTCTGTTTCAACAACCGAATGATGACTAGATGTTGAAATCGGTGCTTAATTTCAATCGCAATTTGTCGGCAACCGAACACAAGTACCATTTTTACGAGCTAGAGGTTATGGCTACTGTCGACAGCATAGAACGATTTCTTGTTAACCTTCTAAGCAAGGAGTACAAGGAAATCACGGAGTGCGAGGCAATTGTAAAAACTTTCAAGTTGATGCATTCTTCAGCCAGGGAAGAATGTAGAAGAGGTGGACGCACTCATTCGGCGCCCGGTAGGTGAAGAGATCGAGGAGGCACCACTTTGTGCCTAGAATATACCTATATCATATATTATATCGCTGACGACCGAAAGCTGTGAGAAATCGTGAAGTAGACATACTCACTAGAGACAACAGGGATGAAGAGGTTGTTGCAAAATGATTTTAGTCTGAGAGGATTTTGATTATTTCGAAGATGATGGCGAGAATTGGGTGATGCCGCATGCAACCCCTTGGTGAATTTTAAAGTTGTATCGCAATGACATAGGACACGTGTCGGAGGAGGAGACTCTGGCTCGGATAAATGGGACATAAAAATAAAAGGCATGCGTTGACTATGCAAAAGATAAAGTAGGATGGAAGATGTAAAAGTACACAACACAGAGCATATACGTCTAGCGTTTGAGGGAAGAAGGCCAGTTTTAGTGGATAGCTTTAGCTGAGTGTGCTCAGCGAGATCACGGAGTTTTTCGGAATACCCAAAATAATAGTTACACCCCGTGGCACTGCATTAACAGCGGTCATTCCACCGGTACTGCGGTATGTGGTATGTGGTTATGTAGAGAGCTGCAACTGAACGATCTTGGCAACGTTGAAATGCAGTATGCAGAGAAGGACTTGACAGCCTGATTAAAAACAGTTCCATGGTGACTTAACATAGCTCGACTAGAGAGTCTGCTCGAGCAAGGAACATCCTAGGTAGGAAACTGCATTTGGTTTTAAAAAGATTTAGAAAAATTTGAGGAACTGCGCCTGAATAGAGAAGCTACATTGCAACAAAACCAAAAAAGCAGTTACTACCGGCGCAACGCAGATCAACTCAGTCCAAAGAAAAAGCTTTTGTTCTGATCGAACATGAGGCGATGGCAACAGACGATTCAAGGAAGCTAGAATCTGCATATCATATCTAGACCCGTAAATGTTTACTCGAGTATTGCCCAACGAAAGATACGTAGGTAAGAATATCCCAGGGATGTAGCGGACTCATGGCAGATACCCGAATGTGATGAGTGCCGATAAATTGAAATCCTTACGCGAGCTGCTTCATGTTGGCCTCACATACGTGGTAGGAAAGCAACAAACAATGAACTTATTTTTCTACCAATATACACATAAGCTAAGTTATTTGGTCTTGGAAAATGGGCTATAAATTTAACAGATTTAATTCCAAAATTTGGTACTTTCACCCACTTAGGGTCATCTTAAGTATGAAGATACCAATAGATGCTGATCTTTAAAGCAAAGTATGTACCTTTTTTCTCTAACCTTCCGAATTCGTTAGATTTCATGTCGCCTAGCAAATGGCACGAAATTACAAGCGATGTGTAGAAACAGCTGCACGATTCTTCCGCTTCCGTACGTTTTAATTGCCTGCCTTGACCATGCAGTTGCCTAGATACATTCAATAATGTCAGACTCATTTCCATCGATCCATTTATGAGATGCGAACAAAAGCAGTTCGATAACTTTTCACTTGCAAGTTCCACTGTACTTAAATGAACTGAGATGACACAAAAATCCTTCTGCTCACTGTTACTTGATAATTGTACAATGTACATACTCTTTGCAGTACTTTTTTACCAAAATTCATAACAATTAAGCAAATTGTATGCCTGTCCTCGGGTACATGCAATGAATTTGCATCATTGCCCGTCGCCTGGCATGTGCCAACCAGCAATCGTGCGTTGCGTCGTGCCAAGATTCAATTAATTGTAACATCCCCGCCGCTAATAATGAGAATTAATTTCTCAATTGATTTTCGAGTGGGCGTTCACTTAACATTTCGATTAGACAAATAACTTGAACTCACTTCCCCTTTTTCTAGCAGTCGTAACTACTGTCAACTGACAGTGACAGCGCGGGCAAAGTTAAGGTGCATTTTCCATGGAGAGTTTACAACACCGTCAGATTCGATGATGTAATCGCGGCATTTTAATCTGAGATTTAAATGCGCCTGCCTCCAAGGCACTGTCATTGTCGATGATAGATAAACGATGTGAAGTAATTTCCGTGCGATGATTAAGTACTTTATTTTACTCTACACTAGTACAGTCTCTTTACCGCTAATGATAACTTGTCAAACTTGGAACGAGAACGGAGCAGAAATTTAATAATAGCAACAAACGAGCGCAGTGAAGGTCAAACAAATTTCATCCTCCTAAACACTGCCAACAGCGCGATGGAACAGTTGGGCGGAGAACATTGAGTGGAGGTACGGTAGAGTGACTGTGGAATGGCAGTTGTCGCGACTACTTGCTGCGAGCTGGGTCTGTCATAAATTTCTCTTGGAGCATTGGAACACTCTGACAATGCTTGTTGACTCTTAGCTGTTGTCATTGTAGTTTTTGTTTATTTTTAGATTCTGTCAATTGGATTCCTCCACGGCACCGTTCACGTCGCACTGGCTTACTGCTTTGCGTGTTAAATTGCTAGGTGGTCTTGTTTGATGAGAGGTCGCCCACAAGAGGTGCTTACTGTCGATTGTAGCACATGTCGATTTGCTCTTTTTTTCATTTTTCTTTGCGCTGTTATGAAGTTGTTTATTATTAGATGGTCGTGCAAAAACATGGTAAAATGACGTCAGATTTTGTTTTTAAATGTAATTGTTAGCAGATTTCGAGCACCGAACCAGAAATTAAGTCAAATTAAAGGTGCGGATGTGTTGCTTCTGGGTTTACATTGCAAATTACTATTTAAACTAAACTGCCTTGCGGGTAACCTCGTCTCAGATTAATCATTTATAAATATGTGCAGATCTGTTTGCAAGATAACTAATGGCAAAAAATCAGGTTAATTAAATGAAAAAAGTTAGACAAATGGGTAGAAGAGTAAAACCTAAGTTTATTCGGCTAAAAAAAGCTATCAATAGATTCCAATCTATCACATGGCTTTAATAATAAGCCTTAGATTTTATTTCGATTAGTGGCCAAAAAGTATGGAGCCAACCAGTTCCTTCACCTTCAAAACCTTATTGAAATACCGAACTTGCCATCTTTGTAGTATGACGCACTACCACCATCACTTTGAAATACATATGTATTCGCAGATAACTGTAAGCAGCGAAATGAGAATCACTAACCATACATATTTAAATTTTGTTGAAACAAACAAAGACTATTAATTACACGTTCATAATTAATACAAAAAAAACCGCCAGACTCTTTACCGGTTTCGTATTTCCTAACCTCTTATCTTACAAATTTAAGTAAATGGCGAAGATCAGTGGCATCAATGCTAGGAAAGCGCCTGAAATGGGCTTAAACCCACCACACCCGCGAAACACTTAGTTAGAGCCTATGCAAGTACATGCACCAAATTAAAGGGCATGTCCCATAGAATTTGTAACATCCGTTGCGTCAACGTATTCAACTGAGAGCTATATAGGATATATTTACGCTTTCTTATGGAAGGATAAGTCGGATATAACGGATTAAGTATGTTAACTTTTTATTTCTTCAATCAGTTGATTAAAGTTGGCAGTTCATACATTCACAAATCGGATTTTATGGAGCTCTTCAATACTTTAATACCGTCAACGGAACGGGTTCTATGAGTTGGGGCCGCATGCATAGAAGGAAGTAGTACATGCATTCTACAAACAAAAAAGGATGAAACAGCATCGAAGAATAGAGAAGTCTCTGGAGAGACGTTCAAAAATTGTTCCAAAAGGTAAAAGTAACGTGTCAAGCTGAACAGAAACCTGCCGAGATTAGCTGGAAAATTTACATGGATATTCGAAAGATATAGACAATTTTTGCCGCCGTTTAACATGTGGAGTTAGTCCAATCTGTCAAAAACCAAACTCCGCTATCAGGTACAACAAACTATTCAACTTAGGCAATGAAAGTCAATATTTCCGTCCGCCTTACAAAATTGAAATGAGGATACTAATATCTTTTCATAAGTATAATGTGACTATCCGTCTGGCCAACTTGAATTAACTAAGACATGGAAATTACTGGATAAAGAGTATACAACAACTTATTACATTTGATCGGCATCATTTGCCCGCTATACAAGAACGGAGGCTTTTTTATCTGTGCCGACGATAGAGACATCAGTCTCCTTAACATCTAGTACAAAACCTTTTCCCCCATCGTGAACCCCTAAAAATAACTAACTTCTAACACTACGGTTATTCGAAGAAAAAATCCAACAAGCCCAGATCTATACTCACTACCTTTTCATTAATTTCAGGGCTGTATATGACAGACAGTTTTGGAGGCGCTGCCAAACTGACCAATTGTGTAGAATGACAATAGAGAACCTTCTCCCCAACTCTACATTGAACGGTTCTATACTTATATATTCTAGATGTAAAGGAAAGCCACATTAAACGGACCCTACATTATAGGAAATTGAAAATAGTGGCGCCTCTGTACATAAAAGGTGACTGTAACAACGTCAACACATCCGCAATCAAGACTTCGCTGTCAACTCTTATGAAAGATGGATGGGTCTTCTGCTAAAAGATGTGTCAGTAGATGTACGCCGCAAGGCAGTGTCTTTCACCCCTTCTTTGGAACTTAATTGTTAACAAACTGCTGATACACCTAAAAGCGGAAGACGGTTGGCTATTCGGGTGAGGTTTTTATAGCCTCAGGAATGCGTCTTAACACCATTAAAGAACTCTTACAGGTAAATCCTAACAAATTTACCCGTTGGGCAAACCCGTGTGGATTGGGAGTAAACCCTCATAAGACTGGTCTTTTCCTTCTTTCCAGGAAATGTAAAATTCCAACCATAGACCCTCCCTGGATCAACGGTACCAGCTTATTCTTTTCTGATCCAGCGCAATATCCGGGTCTTATTTTTGGCAGGAAGCTAAACTGAAAACCAAATATTCAAGAAAGAGTAAAGAAAGCTAGATTATCTAAACGTTTCGTTTATAAGAGCAACACTCACCTTCGGCGTGGTTGTCTGGTAAACGTCCTCAGACAATGTAGTAAACTGCAGCAAACTAAGCCAAGTCCAAAGAACAGCATGTCTGTGCATGTGAGTGGTTTACTTACTACTCACTTTCATGGACGACAAGTGAATCCATTTCTACATAGATGGACCCAAAACCTATAGCTGGATATGTGTGGCGTTGTTTTCTAAGCCTCACCTTCTACCTTCCAAATCACTGTAGGATATTCCAGGCGGTTGATTGAAAAATGTATCAGTCGCTACATGCCATGCAAGCGGAAAAACAAACAAAAACAAACCTTAGGTGGACTTCTAGGTCAACATGTTTAACAACCAAACAAATCTAACCAAAAACTGGATTTGAATCGCTCTAAGGGCTTGAACCTACAAAATAGGATAGAAAACATCTTAGCTGTATCATAGGTGTCATAACTGGACACTCACTTATAGGCTAGCATGCAAGAAGGCTTAGCGTTTTTACAAGCGAGTTCTGCAGAAACTGCATGGATGAGGAGGAACGGGAGACAATCCTCCACCGAATTGGTTCCTAAAGGAGGAAGATCACAGATTCACGTGGGCCATCTCTGACTAAACCAACCTACGAGAAGTCATTGGTGGCTGCAGACAAAAAATGGAGTCATTTGCACTAGAGCGCTTCTCCTTAATTAGGACGACGGCAGACGAGTCCCATATATTGGGTATGTAATTTATTTCGTGCGGTTTTTTTTCCAAAATTTGGACATTTATTTAAGAAAAACTTGTGCAATAATATTATTCAAAGTATTGCCCATCTGAAGCTATGACTTTTTCCTATATTTCTGGCAATTTTTGGATCCCATCGCAAAAGAACTGCGCCGGCTTGGCAGCCAAGAATGAATCAAGCCAATTTTTGATATTCTGCTCTGATGTGAACCGTATTTCAGTCAGGGCGTTCTGCATCGACCGAAGCAAATGGTAGTCAGAAGGGGCAAGGTCTGGGCTATAAAGTGGGTGGGGTAAGACTTCCCCTCCACAGTTTTCCAAATAGTTCTTAACCGGAATTGCAACGTGGGGCCGAGCGTTGTCATGATGGAAAATTATTGCCTCGTGTCTGGTCGCATTTTCCTGGCGTTTTTCGGCTACTACTCTCTTCAAACGGATTAATTGTGTTTGATAGCGTTGTCTATTGATGGTTTCACCCGGTTTTAGCAGCTCATAATACAGCACACCCATCTGATCCCACCAAATACAGAGCATTACCTTCGCGCCATGGATATTCGGCTTTGGCGTTGATTTGGCTGGTTGGCCGGGTTTCACATATGATTTTTTGCGCTTGGGGTTATCGTAATGGATCCATTTTTCATCACCAGTAACAATCCGATGCAAAAATGACTTTATTTTGTGGCGTTCCAGCAGCATTTCGAATAAGCAAAACCGCCTTTCGATGTCTCTCGGCTTGAGTTCATGTGGAACCCAATTTCCTTGCTTTTGAGTATATCCAGCTGGAGCTCTTCTTGTGCTTGGCAACAATCTTCATCGAGTAATACTTCCAGTTCTTCATCTTCAAACTTTTTTGGCTGCCCAGGACGTTCATCGTCTTCCAAGCCAAGCACGTTCGCTCAGCTAGCGCATGTTCACCATAAGCATGTTCCAATGGAATAATAGCAATGGAATAATACAAGTTACGTCATCTCTTAGCAAACCGCACGAATTAAGTTATATACCTAATAGAAACGTCGGTATCCATTGCTCTAGTCAGTTTAAGCCTCTTGGTGCACAGTCACTTTCAAAGCCACTTTAACTTTTTTAGAGCCGAGCTGTAGTGGAAACTCCATGTTTGTATCAGGACCCTGGAATTGATTTTATTAAAGACCTGGCCTTCCAGGTTTGAGGTTTTGCGAGTGCGTAGCTTCCCCATCATGCAAAAAATACAATTTAAAGACAGCCACCAGTATCCGAAGCAAACGTTTTGAAGGCAATCAATTTTGGCTTTTCACATGAAATGCTAGGACCATTAACATACCACGTGCTGCTGAGCGACTCGCAGAAACTTAGATTGCTATAAAGCAGATATTACAGCGATGGAATGGCCTTAGCAAAAAGCGGATAAAAAACTTACTAAGGTGACTGCTTACGATGAATTTGTAAAGAACGCTTAATAGAAATGTCTTTCAAGGCCAAATTCAAATCTGCGGTCATGCTCCTACAGAGAATAAGAATGGTAGCATTAAACACGAATCCTAGGACCTCAAAGACCGAATATATGCTTGATGCCTTAGTTAAAACACCAAATAACGTTATGCTGGATAAGGAAGCGGACTTTGAGCGGATCATCGAAAAACACAGCTTGAAGAATACGACGTCCGACAATGGATTTCGGTGTTTAGAATCCATCTCAACATTCGGCTATCCCCTAATTAACTCCAACCTCAAATCTTAAAAGTATTCAGTGGTATACGGATGGATCACAGATTTGACACCGGGATGGATGCTGGTAAATTTGAACGAAACAGCAGAATATCGCATCCAATGGAAAAAAGTATGGGAAACTTATTTCAAGCGGAAATAGATGCCATACAGGTGTGCAACAATTTCATCCTTGGTAAAGGAATGAAGCTTGTCATCATCCATATGCTTACGGACAACTAAGCAGCCATTAAAGCATTAGGCTCTAACCTCATTGACTCTAAATTAGTCTTGCACTGTTTCAATATACAGCAAGACCTCTCCTAAAAGGAACAAAGCAAAACTATGGTGAGTGCCTTGTTGTTAAGGTTTTGTCAGAAATTAAATATTCGACGAACTGGCTACAAACGATTCGGCTGATTCTTTCACCGGCTCCGAGTCGCACTGTAATATTCCGAACTCAACAATAAACCGATAAAACATCTCAGGGCTCCGCCAGGCTAAAAGAGCCATCAAACCCTTTCATAACAAATCTAAAGAATCCCTACAACCCAAAAGAGATGATATCATCCACTGCGACCTTCGATATCACCTACGCATCATAGGTCTTATTCATGAAACTGAATGTCGTCTTTGCATGGAAGACGACGAAACTGCGCAACGCATTTTATGTGAATGTATAGCTTTAAGTACTCTAAGAAGACGATACTTCCTTAGAGAAATTTAAATCCCTAAGTAAATCCTCAAAATCTCCACCAGAGAGATTCTCAATTTCATCAAAAGAATTAAAAGTCTCTTGGCTTCTTAATACTGATTTTGTAGTACAATCCGCAATTGGCGGATCAGATTCTTTAAAAAAAAAATCCCGTGCTCAATAAAACGTCAACCAAATTGATGATATTAAGATCGACTCCAGACACTTCTCCAACATTCTGGATATCCGAACTTTCCAAGAAGCTAACATCGACTAAGATTCAGACTAAGACAAAGACTCAAGTCACTTTTTTGCAGCCAAGAAGCCACGAATTTGGATATCACAGGCAAAACGGAGTTAAGTAAGACCTTCAAGGTTCAACGTCGAAAAGCTGCAATTAGACTCAAGTACACCCACAAAAGTGCTCTGTTAAGTGTGGACTTCACGCTGTTTACATTGTAGGCCCTTACACTTGCAAAATTTATAGTCAATAGCCAACATTTCCGCATAATGATTAGTAATTCTTCGAAACTCTGTACAATATTGATCCGGATAATATGTGGTTCCAGCGGTATAGCACTGTGTCATCCCAGTCCTATGGTGCAGAAACATTGGTATTAGCGAAAGTGATGAAGATATCATTAGCCGATTTGATTAATGTGTTTTTTAGGAGGATATTTAACAGCACACTCTAGGAGCTGTACAGCGACAATAAACTGGTCAGAAAGTGCGCATCAATTAGAAGAGATTTCTTGGACATATAGAGCGAATGGATATTAATGGTGGAAGGCAATATGGGAGGGGAACTCAATATTTTAGGAGTGCCTAACTAAAGGCAGTTGACGAAAACCTGCGTTAACTGTTGACGTTTATTGATTGAAGCCCAGCTACAACCCGGACTATGAGATTATCAGACCAGCGGGCATTCACATACTCGTAAAGATGTAGACTGAGCGGAATATTGAGTGAACCCTTTCGAAACGCATTTTTACTGCAACAATAACCGATTGCGTCTAGAGACGTAATTTTAAAGGACATAGTCTTTGATATGGAACCTTATTTTCCTCTTAGCAAGGACGTCAAAGGCTTAGCAAGCTTTGCATAATTTTTAACGAACCGCCGGTAGTATCCGTAAAGTCCTAGAAATAACCTCAATTCCTTTAGTGTTTTTGGGACTGCAAAATTAAGGATGGAGTCCACCTTGGCGGGGTTGGTTTTAATATCATAAGAGGAAATCAAGAAGCCAAGGAATTCGACTTGCGAATGAAAAAAATTGCATTTATCTGGCTGGACTTTCATATTGGCGTTGTTTAAGGTTCGTTCAGCAGCGTTCGTCGTTGCTGAAAATAATGATATCGTCTATATAGACGTAGCACGATTTGCCAATATATTCACGGAGAATGTCTTCAAAGGCGCGCTGAAAAATAGATGGTGCGTTTTTCAGCCCGAACGGCAATTCTCCACACTGGTGAATTGTACTTCGTAACTTCGTTACTTGCCTCTCGACTTCCGAGTTTAGGGACATCGGAAAAGGGAGTATCGAGTATAAACAGGGTCATCGGAAGAGGTCCTTATTTTACCAACTACTTTCGTAGTGTCGGTCAATTTTTCTTCGGGTTCCAAGAATAAGTTTTGGTAATTTTTTACTATTGAATTTAACATGGCTTCTTGGCTAGGTGAAAGATGATCTGTTTTGAGACCTATTGAGTAACGCTTTGGCTTGCTGTTTTATTTTAATTCAAACAATGCCAAGGATAGTCCTGAAACTATCTTTAACATGAATGACCGCAGATAGCTGTTTAAGGCTATCGTTGCCTAAAATCCCATCAAAGGTTTGCAGACTAGGTAGGATAAAAAATTTTAAGTTTATGTTTCTTAAACCGAACAGATTGATCATGATATGATGAGTGATTCTAACGTAACCGGCTATAGATTTAGCATAGAAAGTTTGATTGTTAATGATTGGGTTTTGCGCTAACTTAGGTTTGATGTAGTTCTTGCTCGACCCGGTATCTACAAGGAATTTTACTATATCTACACTACTTAATTTACATTCGAAATAGGGTAGCGAAGAATCCGCCAACTTACCGCTTGCTCATATAATTGTTCATTTGTTTACTGTTTATTTGAAGTGTATTGCTCGGGAGCGATATCATTTCCAGTATTCTCTACATCTGGGTTGATAGGGAAATTGTGCTGCTTTGATTTTTGTGAGACTTGTTGATTATAAAGTTTCAATTTATTCATTTCGGCTGACGGCTGTGTCCTTGTGTTGCGGCTTCTGCTTTTATAGCTGGTTGATTGGGGTAGTAATTCGGACTGTGAAATGGAAAAATTGGGGTTTGATATATGGGCTGCTGACCACTCGAAGCGTGAGGTTCGGGTAAAGAAGTGGGTAAAGATTTGCATATGTCCTAAAAGGTGTTGGTTCATACTGTCTGGGAGTACTGTTAAAAGGTCCTTGTTGAAACTGTGGATGTGGACTTTGGTTGAAGTTGGTGTTGGTGAAAGAGATGTTGTGCTATTTGTGCTTGAGAATTTCTAACGGCCTGAGATCTTTAGCTTTGCTTTTCATATTTTAAGCCTGGGGCAAATCTGCTGGCTCTCTCATACTTAATAAATCAGACAAGCTTCCCTTTAATCCACAGATAAAGTGGTCTAAAGTTTTATCCCTATATGATTGCGTCAATATACGCATCGCATCAGGACTTATGTCCATACATGAAATTCTGTTAATGAAAAGAGTTAATTGTGCACTAACTGTTTAATAAAAAGCTTGAATGCTACTGTTGCCTTGCACTAGATTTGACATTTGGTACTCCAAAGTCGTGTGTCACGCTTATCAGCGTAGTGCAAAGTAAGGCAATTGTCAATACTATCCCAATTGAGGGGTGTATTATACGACTCAAGTGCCGCGTCGGCTTGTCCAATTATTTTATTACGGACCACATTCAGGATCCCGTAGTACTTCGGTGTTCCTTTTATGTGTTCGTAAATTCGGAGTGCCGAGTGCAAGCATTGAACAATATCAGGGATTATTTCTAAATCATCGATTTGGTTTCTATGCTCGGGAGCAATGGTTTACTCGACGCCAGAAAAACGCTGGGCATTAGGATTTAGAACGTTTTCAATTAACTATTTCCCCCTTTGATCTAAGACACGATTTTATATTGAAGTCAGTAGTAATTTTAACTGTGGGGGAGCTCTTACTTCTTCCACATCAGCGTTGGAACTGGTAAGAAGCATTTGGAACTTGAGTTCTCGAGAGAGAGGGTTGTATACAATGATACAATCTCCATTGTATCTCCGGAGGTCTGGGTTGCTTTACAGGGTAGCCTGGTCTGTGCGGCTAGCTCGTACAAGCTTCCGTTTCCTCCTACTGTACTTATTAATGCACTGTAGGGCTAATCCGGGGCCTTAAGTTTCCCACTGACCGTGGGAGCACAGGTATTTTTCGAATCGATCGAATTATTTTATTTTGTGAACTAATAACACTCGCTAGGGGTGCACTACTTAAGGGCTTTTTATCCCGATAGTTTCCGGATATAACGGGTATTAGAGCTCTTGCTCCACTTTATTGAACCTCCAAAAATCGACTAAATTTACTTCACAAATTTAAAGAATTTCAAACTTCGCCTCATTAACCACGAACGTGAAGGAATCTGCATCGGTCAGCTTCTTTTCGTTCCCAACACCAACGATGCAGCGTTGCAGGTGTAAAATTAATCTTCGTATTTCTGATTTCACATTCAGCTATTTGCTGTTGTGACAGATTTCGTGGAAGAGAACTTGCGTCTATGAGTTGTTTGTTTGTTTTGCTTGTTTAGCATGAAAATATTTTTGATATTAACTTACATGGTCATAATCATCATAATAGTTATTTAAAAACACTCATACAAGTTCAAAGACTAGCGTTTGTCGCCGTTAAAGGAGCACTAAGGACTACTCCTCAATCTGCACTAGAGATAATGCTCAACCTCCTTTTTTTAGACGAATTCCTTAAATGCACCTTCTAAAAGCTCAATCAGACTAAAAGAATCAAGCATATGGACGCACCGCAATCGAAGACATGCGTCTATAATACACAATAATAATACTAACAATAATAGCAAGAGAAAACGTGAATCGTATAGGCAGTGCTTCCTGGCTGAGTCTGAGAATGCTTTTGGAGACGTAGCTTTTGATGGCATATGCACGCTCAAGCACAGACGGACCAAAAATCCGTCGAAGAATTTTTCTTTCGAAGGAGTCCGTATCAATTCTCTGTTTGTCGTCCAGCACTCGGCGCTATATCGCCGTGAAAGCCTCTATCACCACATGTTGGGAACGAACGACGATGTCAATATCGTCCCCTGAAATGACATTTTGAAAGTAGTGCCTTTGGTATTGATACCTGCCCTGCGTAATATCTGCTCCGAAACGAGAACAGATCAAAACACATCTTCTTGCCGAAATTCGGTGCACGTTTGAAATAATTCGAGGAAACTACTTCCAAATTGCATATTGTAGCGCGTGTTTTCCAGCGTCGCACAACATATCTGAATCAATTTTGCCGAGATCCCGAATTCTGCCATCCCCGTATAGAGCTCCTGATGATGAATACTACCATGTGCGGCTTTAAAGTCGATGAATAAGTGGTAAGTCTCGACCTAACATGCGTTGATCTTTTCCGGAATTTGTCTCAGTGTGAAAATTTGGTCTATAACATAGTCGATCTGTCGGTCTGGAAGCCACACTGGTACTTGCCAATTAATGTGTTGCAGCACGGTTTGAGGCATTCACAAAGTATGTTGGACAGGTTCTTATATGCGACATTAAGCAGGAATATGCCTTAAAAGTTATTGCAAGACATAGAAGCGCCTTTTTTGTAAATGGGGAATATGGAGGTGATAATCCAGTTATCGGGCATACTTTTTTCCACCAAAAAGGGCTCCGCTGGTAGGCCATCAGAGCCTACTTCTTTTTTACTGGGTGGTGGGACTGGTCCTTCATTGACTGAATATGGGTTCTCTTTTTGCCCTATTACTCTCTCTACATAATGTCCATTTAGCAGCTGCTGCAAATGTTGCTTAAACACATCAACTGTTGTTTCGACCGCGGAACTCTTCAATCTGCTTGAGTTGGGAGGCTGCGTAGGCATTGTTCTCTCTACGCAGAAAATTCTTCCCCTCTCTTCTCCTAGCTGCTCTTGTTTTGCACTGCAGCATTTTCTTATGTGCATCTTCTTTCACCTTTTCTAGGTATACGCATTCATTGTCATACAGCGGACTATTTCTCTTTAGGTGGCTGGTACCCTACAGTAGTTTCGGCTACCTTCTTAATGAATTCGCGATATTGGCATCACTGCTTGTTGGCATTGGTGGTGGGTGACTGCACAATGGAGAGTTTCTCACTCAGATGCTCTTTATAAACTCTGGCTACTTCAGGTGTGCTTAGGCGTCCAATGGCGAATTTCTTTTTCTAGGCAGTTTGCAGCTTTTTCCCGCAATAAGAAAATGGTCAAGAAAATGTATGGATCCTTAAATTACAAACTGCTGCAAAATCAATTAGTCGGTAGCCGTTGTCTGTTATCGTTTCGTGGATCCTATGCTTACCAACTAACTCGCAGGTGTAATTGCAGTGACAAACTTCAGAGTTCACTGAAACTGGCTTGGTACTATAACTTGAAATATGCCATTGCTGTCACGCAACTTGATATTATACAACCAAAGGATGCAGCAGCGCATTAAAAAAAAACTAATGATATCCTCTTCAATTACTTTCGCTTTGATTTGCAGACTCTAGCCTCCTTCGATTTAATACCAAAAGACCACTAAGAAGACCATGATACTGTCTATTTGCAGGAGTTTTTCTAACATGAAAAGCCAGATTAATACATTTGGCAGAAGCACTATTCAAATTCCTCTACCATTTTTTGCTCTAAGTCTAAATAGAGTTTGGACGGATTTGTTCTTCCGTCTAGTCCAGTTATTTTTTCTCGGATTCCTCCTCTGCTAAAAGGTCGAATACTAGCTCTCTTCTAGCTCGAAACAAGGCGATAGTATAAATTGCATGCGATGTTAATGATAGTTGACTAAAATGGGATGTTCCTGATGCTCTCCGTTAATTTTCTGTCTTCAAAGAGCTAACTCAATGAAATAAAAATCTATTGACCCAATTTTTAAGACCCAATTAGACATACCACTGTTAGTTATGAAAATCCCCACATCAGCCTAGATCTACTCGCACAATAATTGGATAATCATAGCAAATCCATCTTAAATCCACAAAAGTCCAACATTATAATTCACCTTCTTTATTTTTTTATAATAATCTAACGGTGTAATTACCTAATACTATGCTTTGCGCCAAATTTCAGTCATTTGCTCGTCACCATGAGTCAAAAGAAAACAGAAACCTAGTCTATTGATAGTCATGAGAACTTACCTAGAATTAGGCTTTTAGTCAATCTATCTATCAATCAAAGTCCTCCACTAGTACGTACTCGAACTCGTACGTTTCAGCTTCAAATATAACGTAACCACAAGAGTATAACCACGTTTGCTTGTGTTATTGTCGTTGCGGGCCGCCCGATGATTGATTAGGTGGTTTCGAGCTTCGTATCGTATTCCAGTTATAAGCGCAAACTGAATCAAACTTCCAGCAAAAAAAAAAAAGCAAATCGCGCAACAATGTTTTTATTTTATTTTATTAAATTTTTTTTTTTTTTGCAAACTCAAACACTGCGTTACTTTGTTTCTTTTCGACAAAGATAATAATGTCAAAGTCAAGACACTTTTTTTTTTAATTTGTATCTTTATTTTAGAGAAGAAAAGAATGTGGAATGCAACAGTACACTCGCTTATTTGAATAACTCACAATGAATGACGGTAATGGAAATTTCAAATGAAATTCGTAACGTTTTTCACTTTCGTGAAACACTAGCTGACGCGATTGGAACGAACACACACTCAGAAATGGTGTTGACTCGAATTACTTTTTCGATATGAAGGAGTATCTAGTATCGATAAGATTTATTAAAAGCAACCGACGACGATAGACAGATAAATGGAACTGAATGAGGCTTTAGCGTTCTGAGGTCCATATAGGCCACAATTGCTACTTTATTTGCAATTAAATATATTTTTTGATTTATTTGCAATATCAAGTGCAACATCATCACCACCACTATTAACGCCGCTAGTTGCAGCACCTATAAGTACAATTGTAAATCTGTATGTCAGCTTTCAGGTGCAATGAGAAACATTGAAACAGAAGCAACAATACTCTCGATTGCCATTTGTCATACACGTAATCTATGCATCGATGTAGATATACCGATGACAGATTTATGCGGTGAAGATTGCCTTGTTATTCACACTGGTCCACATCGCAACGCCTAACCGGACTCGCACAGGGTCTTGTGCCCTTTTTGGGGATGGAAATTTTTATTCACCAAAAAGTGTCCTTTGGCAGTCTGGTAAACAAGTGATGAAATTGGACCACACTGTTGTCCGAAATTATTGGCCATGAATGCGAATCCTGGAGCAAACAACTTTTTTTTTTTTTTTTTAAATCGCAGTTTAGGCTAAGCACACAATACTCGTGAATTATTGTTGCTCAGCAAGGCTACAAGAGTTGATACGAATATTTTTAAGGAAGCTGAAGATGTAAACTTGATATATGATCTAATATCTTACGATTTTTTGCCACTAAAGGATTTTACATATTACTCTAAAGGAATGGACTGATTGATCAGTCGGCAAAGAATTAAGATCAACTAATCAGTTGTAATTCTAGCAGACTTAACCTTGATAAATACAATAAGTATTTCAAAATGCATCTGTTTTATTAACACAAACACGATTCAATGTTATCAATTGAAATTGTGTCGCAGATTTTGCTTTGTGTTTCGAATGTCATACGTCTGGATTTCACAACGATTTTTTAAATAGTTTAATCGAAAGATGACTCGTTCATATTAGATTTTTACTTTTACACAGATTTAGTGTTAATTATACGTTGTTTACACTTTAGTTTACAAAAATCAATAAACATAGCAATGCCGTCTGCCAGAGTGACAACTACCATAAAAATATTTCACTGATACATACATATGTGGGTGGTTGGGTGCTGTAGAAATAAAGTAGCCACTGAGAAATATCAACCTGTGGATACCCAGTGATGTAACTGTTTCTATACATCAATTGTGCTTATTCTACTTCCGAGTGATAACCATCGGGTAGTAGTTGTTAACTATCCGGACTCGACTTGCCAAACTTATAAGCGTGAGGGCTGACCAGCAGACAAAAATAGCAGCACAATAAACGGGACATCGGATGAATTCCCCAGATAAAATCAACAGTGAAGGAACATCCCAGAACAAAACAAATAAGACTGCTTCAAAATATTTGAAACCCATGTCGGTAAGGATTTCCTTACCTTTAATGAGTCACCTGCAGTGCCTCTAGGTTGGGAGTTGTGCCGCCGGGGTAACTCCTCGGCCATGAAAAAAAAGATCCAGTTTCGAAGCAACAACAAACCTTGGATATGGATAGATATACTCTTGACAACCTTTACAAACGAAACAAGAACAACGAACTTCAGATCTGAACGTGGAATGTTTGGTCCCTAATAGGTCACGTACAACCGAGCAACTAGCAGGGGCCCTGGACTGCTGCAAAGCAGATGTAACCGCCATCCAAGAAAAGTGAAATGTGGGCCGTATGGCGAAAGCAGCGCTTATTTGAATGCGGATTCTTTGTAACAGTCAGACTAAAGCTAGAAGTCTTGAGTTTCCGCCATGTTAACGAGCACTTTGTAACAATACGTATTAAGGCTACATTTGCCAACATTAGATTTATATGCGCGCACACACCCAGTGAAGATAAAGATAAGAACACCAAAAAAAGGTTCTGCAAGCTCTTGAACAAGACCTACGGGCAGTACCATTCCATTTAATCTTTACTTGGCGATTTCAATGTAAAGCTAAAAACAGTGAGCATCTTTGGTAGCACCGTCGGAAAGTATAGCCTCCACGACACTATATTCCTGTATCTCAATATCTATAAGGGGACTTTCGAGATCTCCTGATCAATCAACCGGCAGCCAGATTAACCACATCGCGATTAACACAAGGCACTCCTCCAGTATTTCGGGTGTTCGAACATTCTGAGGGGCCAACATCGACTCGGACCTTTACCTATTGTATCCAATGTACGGTTTCGAATATCCCGAACATCGCAAAGACAAGCTAATACTGTGAGAAAGTTTGACGTCGAACGGTTACAATTGCAAAAGATTGCCAAATACTTTTCCGATCGAGATTCCTTTAATCTCTTATGAGGTTGTATGCCGTCAGCCTCAAGTATCGAAGACCAGTGGGAACATTGCCAAAAAGCGATCAGAGATGACGCCTCTGATGTGCTGGGTTTCACTCGGCCCCACACTATCAAAACCCTAGTGTCACGACGAGTGCCAGCAAGCACATAGAAGGACTAGAGCTAAGCACGAGCTCTACGAGCAGAAGAAAAAGAAAGAAGGAGCATGAGAAGCTCGTAATCGAGGAAATTGAAAGATGCTACTCCAGGAATGAAATTCGGAAGTTTTACCAAAAGATAAAAACAACACGCCACGGACACAAATCCCGAACTGAAGCCTGTAGATGCGAACTAGGTAATATAGTAGTAGAGTCAGTAGAGTCACAGTCAATGCTGAGGATTTGAAAAGAACATTTCTGTAGACCGTATAACGGCAATGTAAAACCAAATACCGCTGTCAGCCGGAATTAACCTTTCAACCTGGACGATGTGGACCTACAATTCCGTCCAATCGACCCGGGTGAAGTGTATATAGTCATTTTTAAACTTAATAAGTCCAACAAAGCTGCTGGAGCAGACGGCTTGACTACTGGGCTCTTCAAAGCGGCAGGCGATGACTTGGTAAGGAGCGTACACCAACTCATCTGTAAAATATATAAGGACGAAAGTATACCCGATGAATGGAACCTCAGCATTGTTTGTTCGATTTCCAAGAAAGAAGACCCCTTTTCTTTTCTTTTTTTAAGAACTTAATACTCAAGTGGGTATGACTACCCCTACCATAAAATGCCCGAACGCGTGTTATATTTTTAGGAAGATGGAACAGAGAAGCACTACCACTTGAGCCACGGCCAAAGCAAACTACCCCCTGAACTGCGCCAACTACAGAGACATCAGTCTTCTTAACATGGCCTACAAAACCCTATCTGCCGTATTATGTGAACGCCTGAAGCCGTTCGTCAACAACCTAAGTGGTCTATATCAATGCGGCTTTAAGCCAGGAAAGTCCACCACTGACTAAATATTCACTCTACGGCAGCTCTTGGAAAAAACCCCTGAGCTTTAAATCGAAGACGGTGATATTGACCGTCAGTGACGGCTTATCGCCCCTGAGCGGCGAAGATGGGTTTAGCGGTCAATGAAGGTAAAACCAAGTATATACTGTCAACAAGAAAGGACACCCAACAACGACGTGACAGAACGTCACCCTCGACAGATATAACTTTGAGGTAGTTAAGGACTTTGTCTACCTAGTACCTAGGCTCCGCTATCAATTCAGACAACGACATCAGCGCTGAGATCAAACGAAGAATAAGTCTTGCATATCGATACTTCTTTGGGCTAAGACGGCAAGCTGGACCCCATGTAAGACCTAAATAATTACAGTCCTGCTCTATGGCGCAGAGGCATGAACTCTTGGCTACTTTTAGAGGAAAATTTTTCGGGTATTTTCGATCCCGTCTGCATAAACGGTGAGTGTATGAGAAGGTACAACGACGTACTGTAAGGGCTGTAGAGCGACATCGACTTAGCAAGAAGTGAAGGTCTAACAACTGAGTTGACTGGATCATGTAGAGCCAATGGACACGAATACACCGGCCGCAGAGTCTCCGAATCTAACCCGGGAGTACAACGCAGTAGAGAATGACCTTTATCTTAGGTGACAGTCACAAATAGAAGAGGACCTCAACCGAGTTGGAGAGCGCAACTGTAGACAATTAGCTAAGGACCGGACTAACTAGAGAGCCTTGTTAGTTAAGGTCCAGGCTCACCCCGAATTGTAGCGCCACCTAGATAAGTAAGTGACTGCGTCTAGAATCAGAAGACTGTTCGTCTAAGATGTGCTCACACTGGAATTGTATTGGACGTCGTTGAATACCTGTCTGATTTTATTCTGATAATGCGACTAAATTCGCAACCACACATTTAGAATTGAATTATAGGAAGCACTCAAAAAGTTGGGCATAGCGAAGCTAAAGGTCCAGTTTACTACTCCCGATACACAATGAGTATTCACTTTTCCAGTTTCTCCTCATCAAAACAGGATGAATAAAATTATTTTATCGAGAGGAAGAATGTCACCGACAGAACTGTTCAATAACACCGAATGTGTACTTTTTTCGGAAACTTCAAATGAACATCCTGACAGACGATTCCACTGACAGTGAGGTTCTTCGGAAAAGCAGCCATTCCTCGAAGACCATTAGTATTTTGAAAAGAGTCAGGTGCGACCGAATCGCTATATCTATAAAATATGATTGCATTAAAAGTGGGTACTGTATTTGTGCATGTCCGAATCCACCGTTATACGTTCCATTACGAGTTTCTAAAGCGCCAAATTTTCTGCGAAGAGGACAATTACGGATAATTATGCTTCGGTGCGCATTCTTTGCCAATGTCCAGCCTATTCTTATATCAGGGGACGTATGTATATGTATATGGGACTAATGTGTTGAGTATCGATCACCTAAGCTCATCTGTATTCAAAGTTTAGACTTTGCACTTGGGATTAACTCATTCAATCGGGTGGTGCATCTCAAGGATGCATATTAGTAATAAACACATGATAATGTGTTGTCGATGTTCTTCATTGCATTTGTAATATGCCCACTAAGTGTATTTTGGCATGAAGTAAAGAAAAATGTGTAGGCGTACAGTAGAGACCTCGTAATAAGGATTTACTTACTCAATACGCACCCACAGTTTAACCTCATTTCGGTAACTTGGCTTTCACTCCCGGAAAGGAGAATCCACTCTTGTGCCCACAATGATACAGTGTCTCCAGTAAATGTGTACATTGTCTCCATTGGTCCCAGTTTCAGCAATCACATAAATCGAAATAAAACGAAAAAACAAAACTTATCCGATTGCGATTTCAATGAAATCTCGCCTCACCTTGTATCAAATGTAAGTTTCGAACCTGCTAACTGACTGTCAGTCTGCCTGACACAAAAAAAAAAAAACAAAACCGACAAAATCAAGTGAACTTTTACGAGAAAATCATCGTTTTCGTCACCATTAAGAATCTATAGGCCAGGCCACCTCCTCCTCGGGCTTACTGTCAGTAGCAGTCAAGCAATGTACTCGACATGTGTGAGTAGTTTTCCCAAATATGGTCATGCTACGTGCATTACTGACCACGGACCTCCATTCATGCGTGCAACGCATTTAATGGCAACAGATTCGACTTGGTATACCGAAATCGACTATTGCCAATTGGACGTGAAGAGGCTTTATGTTGTTCAATTGCGCAGTGAATATGATTTATGGTACCAGCAAGAAGGACAAACAATGACATGGTGACAACGGTAAGACAGACGCTATTCCACAATTAGGCAACGTAAAAGGATCTCAGAAAGAGCTATGCAAAAGGGGTAGTGGGACAGAAAGCAATTTGCCGATGTGAAATAATCAGATACAGATTCTGAGATGCGATGCTGGAATACCTTGGACTACTTAAACCAATTTTGGAGATGAAGTCGATTCCAGGAAAATAATGCTACAATAAATCATTTTGGCAAGGGTGAATATTTTTAATGATGATCTCATATGAGGAGCAGATTCTTTTTTGATGAAGGGCTGGAGTAAGACATTTTTTTGGTGTGTGGAATTTGAAATGAAATTTCAATGAGCATATGCAGTGGATAAAGGTGTAAAGTGTACACTATTCGTTTGTTTCGATTAGAGCCTGCATAAATCATACGAGTGTTACACGTTAGAAATTGCATACGGATACAGATTCGTACATTGCACTTTTGTTGTTTTAATATTTATTTTAAAATAATATTTCCTTTCGAATGGAAAACTGAAGAAATCGATTTCTTATGAAATTTCAATCGTGCTTAAATCAAAAGAAGAAGAAATTGAAATTAATAGTTTATACCGGAATCACTTGTAAAAATAACTAATGCAATGTGGTACTATATGGTAGTCCATAATAATTTTTGTGCATCTTAAAAATATCTACAACGAGCTGTGTGGAGAGAAATATGATATCACTTCCGCGCGATATTCGCCAGACACACAGTAGGATTATGGTACGGTAAGTGGATCAACGACGGAGTAAAACAACCCACCACGGACAGGCCGAAAGAACACATAAATTCCCCAGTGTCGGTGGTCAAGTTGTCGTGGGATTGCGACTTAGGTTTTAGGGTAACATAAGATATACAGAAATTTTTTCGGGAGATACGAAACTAAAAGGAAGTCAATTCCATCCCATTAGTGGTGTGAGGGTGTCATGACGTGTCAGCCAAATACCTGAAAGATTTCTGTATCGCTGAGCAAACTATAGTAAAAAGAACGAAGTCTGCTGCCGCTAAGACAGATCCTAATAGTGAAAGGCCATCTAAATTAAAATCATAAGCTGAAATAAGAATCGCTGCTGTTAAGACAGGTCTAAACGTAGAGTGACTAACGGAATCACTTAACTATCAAGTAAAGGACATGTTCAAGAGTATGAGGTCATCTAAAATCGTTAGAAGAACAGAAGCTGACTAGGGGGAGCGATAGATTAATATCCACCGATCCCACGTTCTAAAGACTCAAACGGCATAGGGAGGTCATACATTGGTCTTCAAGAACCAGATATTGTTTGATTTTGCAATGGCCACGATTCAAGGTTTGAAATTATGAGACGAAGTTGTGGAATTACCAGAAACGGGATCTTCGATTCTCTTTTCGCACGGAATTCTTCAAGTGACATGGTATGGGGTAAATCTGTATATGGGACTAGAGAGGATACTCTCAAATTCTTTAAAAGGATTTTATCGGCTAAGCACAACGAAGCATCTGTGGAAATTGAGGTTGAATTTTGCAAAAACCAATTTATAAAGCTAATGCAAATCAGCATGCATCATAGCACAGTCACCTACGACAACTTTAGGAACCTAAAGCAACCTAAACAGCTCAAGGCGCCGTCATAGAATGGGTGCAAGGCAAATGAAGACAAAAGTAAGATTCGTTAAAGTCTCCTGGGTTGATTCAGACGTGACACTAAACATTCACATTTTCCTGAGTACATTACGGTCCCCGAAGCTTTCGATTCTGGAGTGCAAGGTATGGATATTAACATCAAAGACAATTGACAAGTAAAGGATAGTGTGGGCTATAAAATTCCTTATTCCTTTTAAGACACCAAGAATAGACAACATTCGACCTTTAGTAAATCTACCGTCTTACACTGTTAAAGAAGAAGTCACATCAATCACACTTAAGAAGAAGGTCGAGAGATGCGGCACTTTGTGTTTCCTCGTGTATGGCACAACCCAGAGGTCAATAGCTGTCTGTATAACCATGCAGCTCTTTTTCTTATAATTAGCACGCATTCAAGGGGTTATTAGTACCCCTTAAATGTTTGCGTACAGCGCGGGGAAAGGAGAGTAAGGGAGAAAAAAAATAGAGGTACCGATGTGCGTTGTTCTTAAAAGTTTGCAAATTTGATTGACTAAATAGGTCGGCTGGAAAGAATCAAGATATTTCAGACTATCTCCGAAAGTGGATTTAACGATTTACTGATAAGCATTCATAGCGAGATGAATGTTTCGGTTAACAGTTAGAAGGGGCGAAGTGTTACTGATAATTTCGGTGAAGCACTGTTGGTGAAAATAGTGAGAGAAAATAGTGACAGAGACTATTGTCATGAGCAAAGGAATATATTGGATTAGAAGTAGCAGACAAGAGATTGTTGATGAAGATTGAAAAGAGTGCCGGAGACAGAACGGAGCCCTGTCTCCTGCATTTATTTTGAGAATATCAAACTTGAAACCATCCAACACAACTTGAATTGAACATTCCGGAAGGTAGTTTCTATTCCATTGAAGAATAGAGTCGTCGATCCAAAATCCAGGCATTTTTAATAAAAGTGCCTGATGCCAAACTCTGTCAAATGCCTTGAAATATCAAGTGCAAATATTTTTTTTTTCCAGATTATTGTAAGATTGGTTACACTTTTCAGTAAGACATGACATCAAATCATCAGTGCACCTGTCATTCAATGCCTGCCGATCATTGAAAAGCTTTCGTAGCTCGAGATATTTCATGAGCTGACGGTTTATCAGCGTTTCCATTACGTTGGGAAATTAGTGGAATGAGTCTTTAGGAGGAAAAAGAAGAAGATTCACTTTTGGGGACCGGCTGGACCAATTCTGCCCGGAAAGAGTCCTAAAGGCAGGATTAATGAAAAAGCTGCGTAAGGTTTTGCCAGCGTGAAAGGACACACTTCAGAAGAAGAGGAGGAATACCTCCTCACAATACAGTCAATCATACAGTATAATTTGCAAATGGTGAACTGGCCGCAAAGTATGCAGCAAGCAGATTGGCTTTGTTCAAAAAGCTGACAGCCGGAATGTGATTATAAACGAGGGTAAAGATTGAGGATGAGGTAGAATTTCTAATGTTTTTGAGGAACGACGAAAAACTTCTACTACCTTTGGGACTGCAGTATTTTTTTCCGTCATTTCATGCTGGTTTGAATTTTTTTCGGTTTTCCTCTGTCGGGTTGGTCTTATAGGATCGAAAAAACATTTCTCAAACCCTGACAGCCCCTTTACAGCTCAAGTCGTACCATGCCTTTCCTTTTGGCCTGATATTCTTCATCCGATGAGGGATAAAGGATCTCATTCCAAAGAGAATAGTGTCTGTGATCATATCAGCAGCGGCATACACGTCGTTATGGAAGAAACACAAAGACCAGTTGAAATTCCTAAAAAGGTATTAAGTCCGCTCCAATTGGCATTCTAATATTGCCATACGCTTCTTTCAGAAATCTGAAAAGACATCAACAGTGTACTTATCAGGATGAGATGTTAAAAACGACTCCAACGTGTTGGCGTTTGGCGCAGCGAGATTCTTAACACACTGCATTTGGGTGTTGCTTCTCGTCCAATTACCAAGTCTTTTTCTATCACTGACGTGTAATAAAAAGCCAGGACAGGGCATATTAATGGTCTTATTGTAACGGCTTTCTGAATTACCATTCAACCAGTCTTAGGTCCTGTGAGTGGCATGACCAACGGTAGTTGGTAGACCAGGACTTAAATCAAGATATCATGATTAGGCCACTCTAAAGCCCGTAAAAATAGGCTTTTTGTGATTTTTTCAGGAAAAATATAAAATAAATCGAGTTTACAAAGGTAGAAGTTTATTGTACATATGATTGACTGTAAAACATAATTTTTATACAAAATTTGTTTAACAATGGCGGCTGTGCAGCGTTTCTCAGATGACCTCTCTTGTTGGAAGGGTCTACGGCCGTACTAACAGCTCATGTAAATTTTGAATTATGATGAATCACTAATTTTTGTTTTATTGTTCATTACAACAGCTAGAGAAGTACGTATTTTTTTTTATATATTGATTTTTGGCCGAACAGCGCATTTCCAAAGTCAAACTTACAAAATTTGCAGAAAAATCGCCAAAAAATTGTTAATAACAAATGAACCATGCAAAAATAAAAAGAAATTCTACATAATCATTTAGACAATATATTGTTAAAGATCTAATTAAAATTTGAAGTGAATTGTTTGAAAATTGTTCAAGTTATGAGTGCATCCAACTTGAACCATACAGTTTTGAGGTAAACGCCTTTAAAATTTTAAGTTATAGAATGTCATACCTGGTGACCTTGTACTATGATATACTTTAAAAAAAAAATACTTCGAGATATTTCCCAGCCATAATCGTTTAGGATATTTTTTTTGAGTTCCTAAGGGACCATTGTAAAAAGAAATCGATTTTTTGAAAATCATAGAGTGGCCTGAACCCTTAAGTCTTCACAGACAGGAGTTCACGTACAACACTAGACATCTGTCCTTGTAAATGTCGAAGCCACCCAGATTTGTGTAAATCGCCCGTAATAACTATTTCAGTACTAGTATCTGTATCCTGTCATAGAATTAAACTCGTTAAAAGTAAAATTGCTGTCCACTTTGGGGCTTCTGTAAATAAAGCAATAGTGGATAATTTGATAATAGGTAAGTATAATGTTTGTTATAACAACTAACTGTTTTTCACAAATTTAAAATTGTTGATTCCATAAGTACACAAAAGGCAGCAAATGATTAGAGCAGTGATGTCATTTCTAATTTTGTTTAGTTTTTGTAGTAAGGAATGTCTAAATTCATTTTTGAAAGGTTCATTTTTCAAAGGTTGTGGTTTGATTTGATACAAGCTCTTGAATTTGCAAGACTGTATAAGAATCTTTGTCAATTTTAAACATATTTTCGCATCGTTAAGCGTTATTCTTAACTCAAATATTTAGGATTTAAATTGCATTATATCCATTTTACGTAAACAACTTGATTAAATGAAGCGCACATCGGAATACATCAGTTTCTGTTACTGCATCACCATCCATGATTATTAAAGAAAAAAAGAAACAAAATTCTTTGCAAAATTGTCAGCGCTGCCTTGGCATAACATGAAATTGGTGGGTGAGGTAATTCCCATTCCCATCAAAGTTGATGTTTAATTTGCTTTAAATTAGCTTGCCCCTGAATTTTTTTAATTGCCTTCAAGTTTAAGTTGCCTGTATCTATGTATAACTCATTCACTCATCTGCAGAAAACGTTAACCGAGTTAGTTTTTGTCATGTATTTCCCACTAAATGTTGCACGCGCCAGCTTCCATGAGGTCACACAAACCAAAAACACTTGTAATTTATTAAATCGATACAATCTATCATATTGTATCCCGTTAGACACTAATAACTCGTTTTAAAATGTTTGATAATTTTATTAATTTGTTTATTTCGTACTCAATTTATTATATGTATTCTTAATAGTATTAAAAGAAAATTGTTGAAAAAAAAACAATTATGCGCTCTAATAAGCTAATCAGTTCTCTATATAAAATATCTTCTTTTTTTTTTAATTCCTAAACTTGTATAAGCAAATTAGTTATCCTAAAATAGTTGCCATTTATTTCAGTTATGTATAATATTTTTTAAAAATATAAACAAATATATATTTATTGAATAAGAGCAGTGGATATAAGCCTATATGGAAAAAAAAAGAATACTTTATCTTAGCTGCATTCGCGAATATTATTCATTTTCTAATCACAAGTTAACAGCACTCCCAAATGCAAGTGCTGGGCTACAGTTAAACCTAATAATTTTATTATTCATATTGCTAATTGCAAACAATGTAAAAAATTACAAAATATATTTATATAGTGATAAAACAAAAAAAAAAAAAAAACTGGAAGATATAGTTACGATATTTATGTGCACTAAACAAATTGCATTTTGGCACATTTCAAAGTTTAAAAAAATATCATTTAAAAAAATAATAATAAATAAAACTTAACGCTACATTGGAAAACAAATGCAAATGGTAAATTTTCAAAACAAAGTCTTTTTCTTTTCGTTATAATATTTTTTAGTTTTAGTTTACGTTTTGTTGACATTTTGTATTTTTTGTCTGCCTATACATCCAAAGGATCATCAAATAAATGGAAGATAACTTGTGTTACTTATTGATAGTGCAGAAAGTTGAAAGGGACGAAAAAGATTATCAATTTTACACTTAGGTTTCTACAAAAAAAAAGAATGAACTCGTTCATAAACGTTGCCGTATACAGCATTCAAATACGACCACTCAATACTGAAAATCAAGAAATTTTATTATGAATATACAGCCATATGGGGTTCACTGAAATTTACAATTCTAACATTTCACGTTACAACAATGTGGTTTTCTTATCTCTGTTATCTGAAGCACGAATGGCCATGTGTGCTTAGGCTGAAAAAAAAAATTAAATCTGCGCGGCGATTAATCGGGAAACTGCTGACTATCCTATAACTTGGATTGGACCAGCAATCAAGTTCATAGCGTAGTGTTTGCCTTACCTCCCAGTGGTGATTTCCGGTAACAGCAAGAGTATATTAAGACTAAAATGGAATGTGCGTGCTTGACCAATAAAATAACACATGCCTACGCGGTCATATGGCTCACAACCCTTTACAGAAAAGATAAAAACAAATCTGACGACACAGCTAATTACCTCGGATAATAGTGAATTCAGTTTATTTTTAAAAAAAAAAAAACTTAAAAGTTATAAAGCCCCAGCATATGTTAAGTTTTTTGGAAAATGGTATAGAAAGAGAAAGAAAGATGTTTGGGCTCAGCGGTTAATTTTGCTCCATGGGTGGCATTCAACATTCAAGTCAAATACTCATCTTTCTTGATTTTCGTTAACTGAAAAAATGAATGTCTTTTGGGATTGAGCCAATTAACCACAAACAGTCTTCACGACCCTAGTAAACGATTAAAGGAGACTCTACAACATATACGAGAATAATGATAGATCGTTTTCGAACAACAACAACGCTTGAAAAGATACTACATATTCAGTAACGAAGCACATTTTCATTTCGAGAGCTATGTAAACAGAACATGCTTTTCTGCTGCCTGTGCTGTTTCAGATTTGCAATTTCTTCCAAAGGACTAGTTGGCTTTTTTTAAACAATGGAGACTCAAATGAATGTCGAATAATAGAATGAAATATCGTTCAAAATACCAAAATATTCACTGGTCTGCTCGCTCGCCGGATTTCATATCATGCGACTTTTGTGGTAATACCAATAAAGTTGCGGCCATTACACAAACGGTTCGCTCTCATATATTTGGAAATGTAAGGTTCTAGCTGCAAGAATGACTTCAAACAAACGCTCGTCATTTGGACGATATAAATAAATGAAATCCACATTGTAAACCTTCAATTTGAAAAATAAATATTAATGAAGAAATTGTTTATTTATTTTTTATATATTCATAAGCATTCGCTTGACACTTTGTATACGGAAAAGCAAACTAACAACTTTAGGTAATAAACGAAACGTTGTAAATGCAGTTGTTCGTATATTGCCGTCTCGAAGGCCAATATATTGTACATTCTTGAAACAAAAGCTTTCTAAAGTCTCTCTAGAAAAAAAGGGTGAGAAGAGGCTAGGTCTTAAGCGTTATGATGAGATGTTTCAGAAACTGTAGAGTTAAATACTACCATGCGTTACCGACGACGTACTGAAAAAACAAAAAATACAATCAGACTAGTCACCAAAAATTGTACATTAAAGAAAATTAAAGAAAAAATCACCATAAAACCAGTCATGTCATTGCCTCACAACTGTTTGACAAGTAAGATTTTGAAGTCGGTGTTTGCAATCAAGTAGAATGGATCAACTCAAATAAACTCATAATATCCGAATGAAGAATTACAAGTATGTAGCTTATGTTCTGCGGTTTTTTTTTCTTGGAAGTAGTGTCTATCGTTTCAGAAAGTTTCTGTGTATTTATACCGTTATGAAATTTTTGTTGTTTATTTCAATCGAGGGTTAGCCTTTACGTTGTTTAGAGAATTTGTTTTGATTCGACGTGTTTTAAGTGCTCAATACTTTGTTTGTTTTTTAAATGGAGGTTAAGAAAGTGCATTTTAGGCAAAAAAAAGGTATCAAAGCGACAGAGGCGCAACGGGAGATTTGCAGCGTGTATGTATTTATTTGCAGCAGGATGAACAAATGATGCTGTTCGCTCTGGACGTCCACCCACCACAGAGGACAATCAAATCTTGGCCGCAGATACCGTTAACAGGCATTTGACGACACGGAAGAGCGCTCAGGGGTTTAGCATCGCCCATACAACGACTTCACAGAGACTGAAAAGGTTTGGAATGTCGAAAAAGGTGGATGTTTGGGTTCCCTACGACCTCAGTGAAAGAAACATTATGGATCGCATCGCATATTGGTCTGTACATCATTGAGATGGAAATCGCTTCAGACTTTCCTGAAAAGAGTGATTGCGGGAGACGTAAAATAAGTAGTTAATAACAACATTCGGTGTAAGAGGTCATGGTGCGCTCCTAGTCGGTAAACAAGATTTTCATCCCAAAAAGGTCATGTTGAGCATTTGATGATACTGGCGAGAGGTCCTTTACTTCAAGTTGCTTCCAAGCAATTAGACAATAAATACCATTAAATATTGCTTTCAGCTCAATACTTTGAAACAAGCTGTGGGAGAAAAACGGTCAGAGTTGGCGAATAGAAAGGGCGTTGTTTTCCATCATGATAACACCAGACCACATACAGCTTTAGTGACAAAACAAAAGCTAAGTTCATTTGGCTGGGAAGTTATGCAGCATCCACCGTACTCTCCATACCTTGCGCCTTATGACTACCATCTGTTCCGGTCTCTCCAAAACAATTTCGACGGAATGCAATTCAATTCCAAAGATGAGATTAAAACGTACCTGGAAAACTTCTTTACCCATAAGTCTGCTGACTTTTACAAGAGAGGCTTTAAGTCTCTTGAAACTAAGAAATAAATATAAGCTTTTATACCAAATATGTGTGTTCAACTTTCAACCCTAAAAAAACGATGAACTTATTGAACAACCCAATACTTTACCTAACAAGACATTTTTTTTTTTTTTTTTTTTTTTCTCATAAAGACAAATGTTTACTTGTACGCTTTTCTGTGGAAACATCTCAATTTAATAGTTCCAATAACATATTTGCTGACGGAAAACAGACCGGTCTAAGTGATGGGACTTAGATAAAGATCACACTTAACGATGTCCCATCTCAAGGTCAATTTCAATGAACATAATAGCCGCATACCCTCTCAAACACTGCCAGCCTCAATAGCACAAATGTGGTAACCTCAGTGGAATTTCTCAAAATTTCCACCAGAGATTCGCAATTTCATCAAAAGAATTGAGCCTCTATTGGCTTCTTATTGTGATACAAATGATCTTTTAGACTGCGGTACCCCAGCAATTGTCGAATCAGATCCCTTAAAACAAAAAAAAAAAACAAGCACAGACGTTTAGGCAATGGAGATATAGCCGTACTGGTTAAGATGGAAAATGAAAACTTGGTGTCTAGTTTGGATGTACTCTGGATTGCAGTTTGTCTGCGGGCGTTGTGTATAAGGAACACTTTCCAGAGAACATTTCCCCCTCCCTCTATCCTGTATGAGCAATGTTTAAAATATCGGGAAGCAATCTAGCCCATTTAAAATGGAATACACAGTGGGTTTTCAAACTCAGAAGCAGTTCAATCACGAAGGAATCAGTTGGCGAATGAACTCAATAACTTCAATCCCGTACAAATTTTTGAAAAAATGGTTGATGATGAGGTTGAATACCTTACAATTATGAATAAAACTCTTTATGTCAGCCAAAATAACACACACACATTCAATATAAACGTAACTCAATTAAATTGGTAAACTGATGACTGGATATCGCGAAATTGCCACGCGAGAGACTGTATTGTCCTTTAGGTAAAGTTGTGGAATCTCTATTGGTACAACGCACTATAACTATAAATTCGTTCAAAGAAATAAAAATAAACATTCTGTAAAGTCTCATTTAGCAAAGATTCTAACGAATCCCGTCGAGCATGTTGTTTTTTTCGACATTTTGTACACTAGATACCAACTGTTAAGGACTTACATGATTTGGGACATCGAGCTACGGATACTGTTCTTAAAAACCGGACCAAAAAGTGTACTTTTTACACAGTGGCAGATGAGAATTTGATTATCAATGTGACAGTGGCAGCGAATGTTTTTACGTTCCATGGAATGACAAGTGTTTACACAATGTGAACTCGTTAAACGATGGTCTAACGAAGAAAAGAAAAACTTCGAGCTTTCAAAACTGCAATGGAGGTATGGGCGATTTAGAGGAAATGGATCAATCCATAGCTTTGTATTGGAATGGCGTACAAATAAAAAAATGATGGCAGACCATATTTACTTACATATATGTATATTGAATTTGAAAGTCTCTCATGGATGTTACTTGCATGATCATATTTAACCTCTGGACCAATTAGAATTTAGAAGAAACATCATCGTCAGCAATATCTGGCTCAGCAACAGATAATGAAGGTCCTAGATCAGGACATTGGGCGTGAGAATAAATGCGAAAATCGCTTTACACAGAAAACATAGTTTCGGAAACTATCACAATTAAGTCCCATTAATGGTTCGATGTGGTGAACGAAAAGCCTTCTTAAACACCAACGAATTCTGGCTTTTTTAAAATTGACGATAAGATTATTCCACTAATTTATACCATCAAAAGGAGTCGGCTCGTCTGATTTTATCTGGCTTTGAACTCAAGATCTAACTATTTCGCTCAGCACTTTTATTTTGGAAAAATCCTGCGTTACCTAAAAGGAACCATCAAAAATAAGCTTCGTATAGGATACTAACGATTGAAAGATGATTAGTTATTCGAATGCAGATTAAGCTAAATATCAGGCTAAGAGAAGACCAACGTTAAGTTATGTTGTTCTATTTGATTAAGGATTCTTCAATTTCATGGGCAGTTCGGTGACAAAACTGTGTAACACATGCAGTGAAGCACGTCAAGAAGTTGTTTTAAACTTAAAATTCACATTAAAAGCCTTTACTTTCTAGATCAGTTCTTCTTCTGCTCCTCAACGACTTTCTGCACTAAAACTCATTTTACTAACTAATTTCTTAAAATAAAACCACTTAATCTAAACTTCATGGAAGAACTCAAAACAGGAAACGTGTAGTTACTGACACTTTTAAAGCTTCTTATATACAAAGTAAGTTTAAAAATAAAATATTATTAAAATATAAAATAGAAAGAATGATATTCAACGCTGATGGCAAGAGATTCTCTTTTCTCATTGTAGTTTCTCTGTGTCATGGAATTTTAATTGATTCTGTTTTGTTTTTGTTTTTTTTTTTTAGAGTTTGGCTAACCCAAACCGATATTCATAACAAAATTGCACACCCTCGAGTTGTTTGAGTACTTAACCTGTACAACTTCTAATCAGTCGGTAACCCCTAAATGCACCAGTTGCTGCATGCACCGTTGCAAGTATGTTGGATCAGGAAACATGTTAAATTGTGTTTTATGGTCGACGCTATTCCAAATGATAACATCCTCACGGCCTGTTGTCACTGAACGTCCAATTGAAAAGAGTAAACGACGATCGAATGCGATCTTGAGAAATCTCAGAACTTTACGCCCCAACGGACAATCTGGCAAATAGCAAATACGAGGAAAGCCAACAGCAAAGAATGCCCTTCCCGGATGAGGATGTTCTTCTGTTTGAATTCCCGATGCGATGCTGGAAAGATACGACAAATCAAAAATTAAAAACGCAAAACTCTCCAATGTACGACTTACTCGTATACAATTTGAATTGTATTTTGACCCTCATGACCTGGCAGATTTTTGCCAATTATGTTCCATGACATTGTGCCAGCTGGCTGATTGCCAATTTTCTCACCGTACACGATCCCACACACTGGACACTCGATAAAAAGATTCTATAAATAAGAGAGGGAATGTTCAAATCCGAAGACGTCAAATACTAACGCACCAAAATACTCACCTTTGTTGCATCTTTCTGCTGTTCTATAATCATCTCATTTAAACACTGCAAGTGAAGCAAGTGCTGACAACGACTCAGCGATATAGTCGGATTCTGTGGGTTCTGCACCAATTCGTCCATACACATTGGGCATGGCTGTGCGTTTGGCCATTGCGGGGGATCAACAACTTTTACAAATCTACTTATCATATCGCTTGCAGGATCAACGCCAACTATCGAACCAGACATCTGCTGTTGATGTTGTAGTTGTTGCTGTTGTCGATGTAGAAGATGTTGTTGTTGTGGCAGAGGAGGCGGTGGGGGCGGAATATTCCTATCATGAACAGAAGTGAAAACTTCATCACTCCCAATAGAACAATCTAATAGATCGTTGACAGAAAGTGCAAAGTTTCGGCTGCGTAGACTCTCTTTGCTTTCATGGCTGAGATATGTCGACACTGTGTCTACACTAGGTCGACGATTTGATTTCAAACTACTGGAGTCTGTCTCAGAGACACGGGTTCTTGATCGCGATCGGTGTGATCCGATGCGAGAATGATGAGATCCTTCTGAACTGCGACTATGATGGCTATGAATTGATGCATTCAGTTTATTGGAATGAGAGAAATGCGTGTTTGTAGATAGCTGTCCGTTTTGTGAACATGATGCGGTATGCGAAGATGATGCATGCTTTGTGCTGAATATATTGAGATTATTGAAAATTTGACGAAGATTTGTCGTTGAAGCTTCATTGCTGTTTTTCTTCGGTTGTTTCACTGGGCGTTGTTTCTGGTTGGCTAACAGTTGGTGATTGGTTTGTTGTGGAATACCTAGCGTTTGCGCTGGTTGTATACTAGGCGCTTGTAAATGCTTCGGTTTAGGGTGGGGTTTCGGTGGGATTTTTGGAAGAGTTGTGTTCTGTTGTTGAGGTGCGTTGATTTTCTCCGAGTTATCTGGAACAAAGAAAATGGTATTTTAAACTTTTGTCAAGTGACATACGAATAAAAATTGATCATGCGATTCGTATCTGGTTCTCTGAATTCCGAATTAATCTTAAAATTTGACTGAAGTTACTGAAGGTCAAAACTTCGATGGACCTAGTTGTGTAACAACCGCTTTTGTGATGAATTGCTTGCATTGCTAAGTGTTTGGGTGCCAACGAATTCGTGGCAGCAGGTAGAAGCACTGTTTTACTCTGGATAGATGCTACACGTTAGAATTTTAACAGCCAGATTATCGATGGTGGTGACGATGGGGTGATGGTTGACTCACTGGCTGCCATGCCACCTACCTGGGTTCGAATCCCGGTAGGAACACAACAGCAAACTTTTCAAAATCGTCATCACCCTTTCGGCGGGCAATGACAAACCCTCGAAAGTCAAATTCTGCCTACGAAAAAACTTTTCAGAAAAGCCGTTCGAAACCGGCAATAAACACAAATGAGTGCGAGAAGATAGGCCTTGGCCCACAACCGGCTGTCGCGCCAAAATATTTGTTTATTTAGATTATCGAATAGAAAGACGCCACAATCGCTGTGATAAGAGATCTAATGCTCAAGTAAACATTGTACGGGAACACACAGTCTCGGAGGGCGAAGTGAAAGTGGTAAACAGCTTGTGGCTGTTTGCTAACCACTTTATCATAGCAAGCATTTTAAAAGATAGAGTTGTCGAAGGTTTTTGAAAATCAGAGCGTATGTTATTTGTTTTAAAGATAAGCGATACAACCCTACTATGTCGACTTCATCGGACTTCAAAAATGCAATACGTTGACTATGCTGGTGACGATTGTTAGATTTCCCATAGGATTATCGACCTCCACCAAGTGACAACTGGCGCCGAAAGCGTCGTTTTGATGAAAATTAACGCCGCAAAACTAAAACCATCAGCCTTTGCACCTTAACCTCACGAATAAGCATTACTGGACAATGAAGTAGAGAGGATAAGGTGTTGTCCAAAATATATATATATCTGGGTGTTTCCTGACCAAACCGCATTTTCAAGTCGAAGCTCCATGAGAGAATTGGTCAGATACCTATAAACATTAGGACACCGTACAGGCGTTCCAAAGCGTTAGAAGCCTTCTTAATTGTTTAAGCCCGGTGCGGCAATGGAGGCCATTATGAAGTATATCGATGCACTTTGACTTTAAACGATTTAGGTGTTTCCCGGTTCGGTTGAGCCTAAGGACAAAAGAATGAACATTCATAGCACAAAGTGTGTCACTTTTGAAAACTTGAAGGGATGGAATGTCACTGGCAATTTCAGTATGCAACTTGTTCTTTCGAAAGATTTGCATCTTCATGCTTACAAAATACGACAGATTCAGCAACTCAAGCTTACAAACCATACACAGCGAAGAGAGTTTGACAATTGGTTAATTGGGCAACAAAGTCATAATCTGTGATGATGCTATTTAAGCAATGCCGAATTAAGTCTGACAAAAACCCGCACGTGTTTCATGAAAAGTAAAAAGAAACAGTGTCACTGTTAGGTGTGAATTTTGAGATTTTAAGGGGTTATTGGGCCCTTTTTCTTTAAAAACACTGCCGGGAATGCACGTACACTCACTGGCTAACGGTATCGGATAATGTTAGCCCAGTTTTCAAAAGGATGTTAAGCATCTCTAAGACATATTTTTTTTTATAATTAGCGCGCGCTCAAGGCGTTTGAGTACCCTTAAAAGGTTTATACACAGCGCAGGCGAACATATGGTTTTAACAGCATGGTGAAACTTATCACCCATCACGGAAAACAATTGCAGTATTGCACGAGACATTTCTCTGTCGTGTTATCTTTTAGAATTACGAGTAGAAGATGTACCCTGACCGCCTCACAACAGGCGACAAGAAATAAATAAATGCAACATAGAAGCACAAGCAAACGACCTAATCTATTTTAAACTGCAGCACAGCGAAGAAATAACATTCGCAAGAGAAGCCGAAATATATTGCAAACGAGAAAGGACGCCTGCTAACAGGGAACAACGGAACAACATTCACTTGGCTGTGAAGTGCGAAGCAATAAAGTGAATAAACTGGGGTCGTGCAGTTTGATCAGATCACAAACAGTAGTACTGGCTATTATCGGATATATTAGATTTGAATAGCTCAATGAGAGGTTGTGGGTGACCTTTCTTGTAACATTGTATAAACGCAAAGACCACACGAGAAATTGCAGCAACTGCCGATTGGTGAAGGTAATGTAGCATCAAGACAGACAACAAGGCAATATTATTATAGTCCATGATAGTCAATAGAAGAAGTAGGTTGACATATGACGCGATTAAAAGTTTACGGATAATGATCTAGAAACATTGTTGTGCTTGGGAAAATCTGTATATCATTCGATAGATTATCCAGAGATCTTTATGTTAGCGTCTAAGATCTCAAAAGTAGTATACGCGATATGTATGAACATAAAAACTATGCTCGCAAATGTACTATGCTCTCCCTTAGAGAACTCTTAATAAAGTTTAGTTTTCTTACTGATAGATCCTCCAATAGAAATAACTTTCAAACCCCGCCGTTATTTTGGGTAGTTCAGTATCGCTTGACAAATCATAATGAACAGACTGATACCAGAAGAACACTTTCGTATCATTCAAACTTATTTTGCAAACCATTCTTCAATTCGCTAAACGTACGTTTCGTATTTCGTACCTTCACGACGCAAAGAAAACAACGCATCAAAATAATGTGCGTACGAAGTAATTGTGTCAGAAAGTACAATATATAGATTGGACCTTGACCTTCAACTATGAAAATTTTGTAAAAAGATCACGGCTTACACCCGAATAAGATCTAGTGCAGGAACTAAATTACTAGACTATGGCTTGCAACGGGAGTCTGCGGCTTGGGCTGTTGAACAGTAGTCAACCCTTGCTTTTATCGAAAAATCGATAAATTAGTGATTGAGGTCACTTTTGGCTGAACGGAGGAGATATAACACTGAACTCTACGAGCTGTACAGCGACATTGAGTTGAACCACCAATAAACATCAACAGCTAGCACGGGCTTAAGCCACTTGCTTCGTGTTGTTTACTCCAGAATGGTTGAGCCCCGCTTCCACTGTTCCAAAGATGTTGCTTTACTGAGCTGTTAATAGTCATGCGCACTTAGTTTTATTCATTCTACAAGACAGAACTGTCGATTCCACGTCGATCTCAGACATTAGGTATATCACAAACGACACTTCGTCGAATTTTGCATAAAGACTTAGATCATAAAAATTTAAGCCTGACGGCCATCGGCAGCACATTCTCAACACTATGTTAACAAGCAGAACTGTGGCTTCGGTGAAATAAAACCGGACAATAATAAATAAATAATAAAGAAACAGTTGAGTGTATGGTAGAGACGGCTAAGTGTCTTCTTCTTGATAGTGATTTGCCTAAGCACTGCCGTATACTTGTAAAATCACTCTCCAATAAAATTGCTCGACTCCAAGACTCCGTAGACGTGCTAAACAGCGAATGAATTCCATAGATGGAATTAAGGGTGAATTTAGATTCCGGAACAATACAAATAAGACCTTATCCAGGCTACTTCAACATATTTGAGGCTCTGACCGGTAAGAATTACCGAGAAAAAGTCAGGGTCCTAAAAGTATTGGTGACAGATGAGCCCTTAATGGACCAACGGCAGTACTTACGGCTTCGGTCTAACCGACTCCTCGTCCTAGGGATCTCTAAAATGGAATTTGAATCCAAGTTGTGGGGTTGTACCGCTGATTACGAAGCAACAACAAGCCTCGGATACGGATGGATCTACTGCTGACGATCCCTGCAAACGAAATAAGGACAACGAACTTGGGGTCTGCACGTGAAATGTTAGGTTCCTTAAAAGACCTTGGATTGCTGCAGAGCAAATATTACCGCCATACAAAAATGCGATTGGATGAGCCGGACAAAAAGAGGATGAAAAACTGCGTCACTTACTACGGTGGTTGTTAATGATGGCGAAAACAGCGCCTATTTGGATGCGGATTTATTAAAGGCAGACTTAGGCAAGCAATTTTAAGTTTCCGGCATGTGAACGAACGTCTCGTAACAATCCGCATTAAGGCTAAATTTTCCAATATTAGTCTTACATGCGCGCACTTCCTCATAGATGAAAAAGTTGATGTCTTCAGAGATTTTAATGCAAGGCTAGGGAGAGGGAGCATTTTTGGTATCACTGTCGGAATGTAAAGCCTGCACGCTACCACCTCCGATAACGCATTCAGGTTAAACAAAAACATTGTTCTAGCTAGCACGCGGTTTTCGCATCTTGATATTCATAAGAGGACCTGAACATCTGATCAATCGACCGTCAACCAGATTGAACATATTACGTTTGAAGCAAGGCACTCTCTCACTCCGAACGTCCTGAGGACCAACATCGACTCGCACCATTACCTTGTTGTAACCAAATTAATGTTGCGGATGTCACGAACATCGCAGACGACCTGATACTGTGAGGAAGTTTAACGTCGAACGGCTACAATTAAAAGGGATAGCCAAATCCTTTTCCAATCGAGTCTCCCTCAAACTCTTAAGAGGTCGTATGCCGCCAGCATCAAGTATTGAAGACTAGTTACAACATTGCCAAAAAGCCATCAAGAAGCCGCCACTGATGTGATGGTTTTCACTCGCCCACCACAATGAAACTCCTGGTTTGACGACGGCTACCGGCAAGCACATGGAGCTAAACAAAAGGTATACAAAACGGCGCTGGATAGACCTCGCGACCTCTACGAGCAGAAGAGGTGAAAGAAAGAGCATGAGAAGCGTGAGGTTGAGGAAATTGAGAGATGCTACTTTTCTTTACTTTACCAAAAGATAAAAAAAAAACATGCCACAGACACAAACCCCAAAGAGAAGCCTGTAGAGACGAACAAGGGTAGTGTCGCATTCGATGCTGACCCTCTGAACTGCGCCAACTACAAGTGTACAAAATCTTAACTGCCGTATTGTGTGAACGCCTGAAGCCATTCGTCAACAACCTGATTGGTCCATATCAGTGTGTCTTTAGGGCAGGAAAGACCGACGGCAGATCTTGGAAAAAACACGTGAGCTCCAAATTGATCACACCACGATCTACGAGCATCTACGAGCTGTACAAAGCAATATCTAAGTTTGTCATTTTTCCCTAGCTCGTTCGTTTGTACAGTACGACGATAGAAAATACACGCTGCTCCATCAAGGTCGGTAAAGAACTCTCCGAGATTTTGATATCGAAAAAAAGTTTAAGACATGGTGATGCACTGTCATGCGATTCTTTAACATCATTCTTGAAAGAGTAGCGCAACACTTACGCGCCAACCCAAGAGGCGTTTTAGAGAAAATTGAGATGGAAGCGGTGAAGATGGGTTTAACACAATCAATGAGAGCAAGACCAAACTGTCAGACGTCTCGGACAGAACGTCACCCTCGACAGATATAACTTTCAAATAGTTAAGGACCTTGTCTACCTAGGTTCCGCTATCAATTCAGACAACAACACCACCGTTGGGATCAAACGAAGAATAACTCTTACCAAACGCTGCTTCTTTCGCCTAAAGATGCAATTGACACGCAAAGCCCTCTCCCGAATAACAAAAGTGAACCTATATCAACCCTAATAATCCCAGCCACAGACATGGACAATATTCAAAATGGATAAGGCTGCTCTTGGCTGTTTTGAGACAAAAATTCTTCAGGTATTTTCGGTCCCGTGTGCATAGACGATGAGTGGAGGAGGAGGAGGAGGATACGAGCTGTACATCAACATCGACTTACCTAGAAAAGTGAAGATCAAACGACTGAGATGGCTGGGTCATGTAGAGCCAATGGACACCAATGCTCCGTTTATAAAATAATTTTCGAATCCGAGGGAACACCGGAGTAGATGAAAACCGAGACTCACACCAGAAGAAGGGGACCTCAGCCAACTTATCGTGTGAAACTGGAGGCAACTAGCTAAGGATCGGGCCAGCTGGAGACGCTTGTTGGTTGAGTTGCAGGTCCACCCCGGACTGTAGCGCCACCTTAAGTAAGTAAGTTAAGTATTCCAGGATTCGTCTTTTTTTAGCTTTAACTTTTGTATATGACCTGACAGTTCATATGTTGACATTTCAACCGCCTGAATTGTGAAGTTAAGGAAGAAGATGAGGACGATTCTAACCTTAAAAAGTTTTGCAAGTTGAGGCAAGCTACCTACCAGCTGAAGCCAGCCGGCCGTGAGTGGACAAGCCTCTCGAATTGAAATGTTGCTCCACTGTTTCGTTGTGTATATACAAAAATTGATTACAAAAACATTACAGCTGTATACATATGTATGCCGACGATCTTATTATTGCGTGTTCAAAATAAGCATATTAAAATAAGCATGCAATTAGTTTGTCTTTTGATAACGTTTATAAAGGTCCAATCGACTTTTTCTGTGGGGATACTCTCCCCTTACTCAGAGAATACGTCTTCATATTCAGTAGAAGTAAAACAAATCAAACCAACGATGAATGCTATCGATCGAGAATCAGTTTAAACACCCAAAACATCAGTAAACTATCGGTCACACTGATGTGGTGACTCAAAATAGTCATACCTGAGCCAACCCCACAAACTGCGCAATAACTATTCAAGTGGGGGTAAAATCTAACCCAAGAGTCAATAAAATTGGAAGCTCGAAGTAGTTATACGAAAGGCATGCGCTTTGACCAATGTCCGCACCATCGCACAACCAATTTATAGTAATATAACCATCAGCTAAACGAGTTCAACTTCTCGCTACAAATGGATGACATTCAGTATAGAAAAGCATCTAGCACCGCGGGTTTAAAGAATTTAAGTTTAATGTTATTGAAATCAGCAACTCACGAACCCGCAGAAAGCTTATTTCCGGCTAGAAGAGAACAATTCTTCGTCTTTAACGAAGAGACCATAAGTAACAAAGCAATGACTTATATTTATTTCACATCAATCTACCCAATCCGGATATATATCGCACTCAAGGCCATTCCAATAAATCACAACCCCAAGAGACATTCACTCAAATCCAATAAATTTTCGACAAACACGTTTAAACTTGATGTGATGTGAATCAGCAAAAAAAAAAAAAAATTTGCAAATACTCACTATTCCACTGTTGGGCTTGCTGCGGTGTCAGCTTAACCAACGGATATGGCGCTTGTTGGGTTCTTCTTATGCAGCGAACTGGCCCGTTCGGCTGTCGCACTTGAGTCAAATTACAAAAATTTATTGTATATGGCAGTCCAATGTTTGTGTTACACAAATCCAACGTTTGCTCGCCCTAAAAAAAAGTCTCAAAGATAAGTATTCTTCCTATCTACTTCTTCCAACTAACCTTAGCCCATGATTCTTCGATAATGCACTGCACATGCATATTATAGGGATGCCAGTCGGTACCACTAGCACCAGCCCATTCCCATTTAGTGCCCTTGCCAGCGGGCGATGTCGGTTTATAGTACATCCGTCGAACATTGATCATTGGCACCTGAACATCCTCTGAACTCTGCATCATTGTCCTTACATTCACGTAGAACTGCTCTAAATTCGGATCTGCATCGCTCAGTAAAACTCGGGTGAGTTTCTTCGCATGCGCTCTCTCCAAGTGTTGCGACACAGCTGGACTATATGGCAACCACTTGCCACCTCTCGATTCGAACTCCCACACAACCACTGCATGGCTATTAACCACTACAGCTGTGCTACTACTGCTGCTGCTGCTACTGCTAGGGATAGCAGAGCTATGGCCAGTACTTGTACTTGCTACCACTTGCATTTCAATCCAATCCACTTAGGGTGTAGCACAGTAAAATTTCGACTCCCGAGGGGAGCCCACTGCCGCCACCACCACCACCACCTCCACTTCGCACTATACACTACACACCACAGTACTGTACAGAACGGAAAAATCTATTCTTTAATTAAACCCAATCAAATCCAATCAGACAGACGATCGCCACTTTTTCATGCAGATCGACACGAAAAAAAAGCAAAATTAAAACAATCGCTCAGCAGAAATACGAAAAACGAAAACGAAAATCGAAAAAAAATAAACAACTTCAAAAATGGTGGAGATCTTGTCACTTGTGGGACACTTGTGGATGCAGCACAGATTTGTGCATATTTGCTGAGATTTTCAATGGTTTCATTTTCGGAATTTGTTTTTTTGATTTTCACGCACTTGGTGGTTGATGGAATTTTGAATTTATTTAGTCGTTTTTTCGTGGAAAACTGGTATCAAACAAATCACTGCCATTACCAGTTTGATGGGTGGAAGACGATCGCCAGTTTCCACTTTTGACATTTGTGGAGTGAAAAAAATCTAAAATGGCGAGGGTGGGTGGTCGACAGCGTTGTCAAGTGGAAGTTTTTTTGTTCCGTTCCGAGATTGTCACTTTGTTTTTTATGTTATGGAACATATGATATTCTGTGATTTCAACTTCAGCGGGAAGATTCGTCAGATTATGGAACAGAAGGAGATCAAATTTGTCCTGATAGCGAGTAAAGCCTGTAAATAAAGTTGAACAAACTGGAATAAATCTCATAGTGTGAAACTTTTTTTTTCTGACACACAAAAACATCAAATCGAAACATCATATTTCGACGTCGAATTAGAATGCCTGTAAGACCCAATCGAAGATCTTAAATATTTTAGAAAATCAGTGTCTACAGAAGTTTAATCGCAGTCGCGGCATATGGTAAACAGAGGCAACAAGGATGTACGGCATTCGATACTGCTTTCGTTTCTTTTCTTTTTAGAACCGTTGAAATATGTAACGAAACATGTAGCTAGACGTAAATACGTCTAGTGAACTTGATTACATATTGCAGCGTCGGACACCAAACGTATTAGATTACTACATATATTGCAATAACGCAAAATGACGAGTAAAAGATTTTAATGACAGAAAAACCAAAGAGCAATCAACGAAAACCTGTACATGTAGAAAAAATTAACTTGCACAATTTAAAGAAGGAAAGAGGCCAGATTTGGGCTATACATTTGCGAGAATGGTTTTAACGTGCCATAAATCAAGGAAAAGGAATTAAGGGCACAAGGTATATGAAAGAAATTCGAAGAAAAACGTAAGGGCAATGCGGACACTACTCGGTATTTCAAAAGGCCAGTCCCAGATAAATAAAGAAGCGTGGTGCTGGAACCATGAGACGAAAATGTCGGTAAGAAAAAAGGCAACGAGATAAAGTGGGTCTAACCGGAACGTTGCAGAAAAGAAGCGAAAAAAGTGTTAGCGGGGGCATGTGCGATAGTAGTAGAAGCATTGTACTTTCACAACTTATAAGCAGGCGACAAGATAGAGAAAAAGTAGAGCTTCAAAGCACAAGTAAACGACCTAGCATCTTTAAGATCACTGCACAGCCATGAACAACATCGCTAGAGATTCAATCCATATACATATTGAACATGAGCAGGGACACATACTTAAGGGGAGCAACGAGATGTGCAATTTATAAAAAAAAGTACTTTAAAGCATTAATAAATGAAGAATTCTCGCGCAGTACCATTCCCCTTGCTGCGCACAAAGAGTAAACTCCAGATTTTATGGAAGCCGAGGTTAGCGAAGCTGTAAAAAGAATGAACCGGAGTCGTGTGGTCGAACCCGATAACACACCCTCCGATATATGGGTAAAGATAAGAAACCTTGGGCTGAAATGGCTCGCGATCTTATTCAATAAAATCATGGGGGGCGATCGAATACCTGACAGATGAAGGGAGAGCTTTCTAATTCCACTGTATAAAGGCACAAGTGACACTCTAAATTGTAATAACTACCGATCAGTGAAATTAATGTCGCATACTATGAGAATATAAAAGCGAGTTCTAGCTAGTCGACAACGGAATATTATTAAACTCCATAGCACCCAATGGAGCTTTGCGTTTCAAAGCTTACGAATAATGATGCAAAAAAACATCACGAAGCATCGAATGTCTTCATTGACTTCAAAACGTATTTGACAGAGTTCCAAGAGATCTTAATTAGACGGTGTTAAGATCTCATGATGATATTAAAACAAATGTTTCTGAACCCGCAAACCCAACCTCTGACATCTATTTAGAAGGAGTCATCGTGCTAAAAAGCATAAACAAATTAAATACTTATTGTCTGTCGCTAACTACCAAGCAAATTTTGATGACGATGTCAAACATAGAGTCAGTGTGGGGTGGCTTAAACAGCGCGAACATACCATTATATATTTTGTGAGAAAAGAATGCTGGGCGATGTACGAAAATATAAAGTAATGACAGCGACGGAAATGAATATGTTGCGAATATCAGCTGGTGTAGCAAACCGTGATCCCGTAAGTTTCTGTATTAAGAAATCCTTATTAAAGAAACTTCATGCTGAGCAAATCGAATGATTTTGCTATGCTTAGCAAAGGTCGTCGTAAAATCCGGAGAAGCAATAGAAGCTCAAATTCCAGCGGAGGCTTAAAGGCTGAAACCCCACAAGCGGCGCAGTAGCAATGGAGATACTAACATGGGAGATACATGGGAAAAATATGTCGTTGAATCTGCGCCTTCATTAAACAAGGTTCATAGGATTTCACCTAGAAACGAAAACAATTTTCCTCTTTCGCTCCCAATGAAATTTATATCTCTGATTGGGGTCTTATTTAGGGTTACCTCGGTTGTACCAGACAAGGCTTTATTAGACAATTGCTTTCTTAACCCAAGAAATACAGCAATGTGAAATTTTGTCCAATACGTCGGTGTTGTGCGGCATTTTTCGCTGACAGCATTTTTGTCGCAGTTGCTTCAATAGCACTATGTTCAACACTGAGTTCACTATGATGTGGAAGAAATCGACAATACATAGATTTGTCGGAAACCTTTTCGAAATTTAGGGTATCACTGAAGTTTTAAAAAGTTTGATGGATCAGCATGCATTTTGTCATTGAATCGAAGGTAGACATTTCTGTGCACACCTTGTATCAACATGCTGTCGATGTCTATGATGGATAGTGCGTTAAGTCCTGCGTTATGCCGGTAGTGAAATCTGCGTCTTCATCGTTTCAGGATTTTTCCGTATCATTTCCGACCTAAACTTTACTAACGTGTTTTCTTTATCATTTTTAGAGACTTTCTGACTTTGTTAGCATATTTTCTGAACACCTTGGTAAAACTTTCGAATCTTATTCCTGCAATAGCATTTGGTTATTGCCTCGATCGATCGCTTCTCATGCTCTTTTTTGTTGAGTGTTTACCATTATTTCATGATTATAAAACTCAAATAGAGCACAGTGGATCAAACTGAACCCATAATCGAAAGCGTCATTGTTCATGCTATTCCTATTTTTAGAGCTTCTGCAAATGTCCTCCTTTCTTAAAATGGGCTACAGCAACATCTAAGGCACCACCTATGCAGTATTGCAATATACTGTGGCTATCTAAACATTGGCTGCGATGCCAACGCTCACAGCACGGTGTAGGGCAGCAACTAACCAATAATATTTTTATTGCAAAGGGAATGGAAGAAACCAAATTTTACTAACAAGTCTAAAATGGCGTATATTAACTCTTAAGAATAATATCTTCTCTGATTTGGTTTAGAAATGGAGGACGATGAGGACTCAATGTCTGATCACAGACGTGCTACAATCTATAGGGACCCCAAAACAACGGTCTATCCTTAAGAAACTCTACAATTCAATACTATTTTTAAATTTTGATCAGTCACGAACCTGACCAATGCGATTATCTCCTGATACCATGAATGCTGTTCATCGAAGATGAAATACTCCTCGCCAGTGTAACAACATGAACTAAGAAAATGAAAGATAGAATTTTTGAGCAAGTTTTGTTGTGACTAATAGAACATTCAGGACACTGCTATGATACAAAAGTCAATATCGAACGAGTATACCACATCTACAAGCACACTGAAAGGTCCAGAAAACAGTTTTAGGGAAACGTTAGAGCTCCTTCCCTCATTGCAGCACTAATCTTTCGGATCAAGAAGCACATGCGTGTTGCAAAATCGTCGGAAACACTTATAACTTTTAAGAAGAAAGAATGTGCAATAAACGTCGCTCTACAAACTAGGACCGCATTTTATAATTACAGCAGTTCTGTCTACAGATACATACCATCAAATATACTTCGACAGTAGCCCGAATCTTCAGAGCTAGTCTCACATTTTTATGACTTTGAAGGTCATCTTAATTTTTTGCTTTGTGTCCTCTGTTCTCTCAGCCTTAGAAAATGAAAAAGAAGTTGACGTTATGACGTTATAACAACTGATTTGATAAGATATCTCATAAACTAATCTTGTTCAAATTCTCTCTTGGCCACGTCAGGTGTTCCTCAAGGTAATCACCTAGGTCCACTTCTCTTCATCCTAATTATTAAGGATCTTGAAAGAATCATTCAATACTCAGCACCTTCCCTATATGCTGACGATGACAAATTTTTTAAACCCATTTCCTCACGACATGACCAACCTCCTTCAAATAGATCTAAATAGTTTTTCTACCTAGTGCATCAAGAACTGATAACAACTTAATCTCACCAAATATCAATCATTTACATTCTTACATACAAGTGCAACAAGTCTCTTCCTCGAATTTACCTTTTCCACAGCCAATCTACATCCCTTGTTCAGTCTATCCGTGACCTTGGCATATTATGCGACAGGGAGCTTTATTTCCGCTCGCATATTGATGAGATAATTACTAGAGCAAGCTCATCACTTGGCTTCGTTAAAAGGTGGTCTAAAGAATTCTGTAACCCATACGTGACCAGATCACTATGTATCACTTTTGTTCGCCCCCTTCTCGAGTACGCTAGTCAAGCGCGGTGTCCCTTTCAACGAGTTCGTTTTCTTCAATTTGCTCTTCGGGGTCTACCTTGGAACGATCCACTAATCTAACACCCCTTAATGAAACCGTGTCAAACTCATTAACCTGAATAAGTTTGAGGAACGAAAGGACGCAACTTACACTAACCTTCGAAATTTACGTTGCCCCTATCTCTTTTATCTTCCAATCCACTGCACCACACATGGTTCTAATGAATCAATCTCCTATATCACGTATTCTGCTTAAGATAAACTCCAAACTTCCGTTTTTGATTTTAATCGCAGCACTCTCTCCCTCAAATTCGACATTCTTCAACATCCCTAGCTTTGAACCCTAGTGATAAACCCTTTATGTTTGTTAGTTTAAAGTCCTAGTTTCTAAGTTAGTTTAAGCTTGTGTTAAGCGAAATAAATGGGAGTGTTAGCCCCCAACAAAATTCAAGCTTAAGGGAGGAAACAAACCCCCAAAACTCATCCGGTGTCCCCATCACAACTATGTATACTCGTATAACAAACTTGTTATCAATTGACGACAAAACAATTATTTGACAAATCGTCTGGCCCAAAGACCCATAATACTATATGGTGCGGTAGTGTGGTAGAGTAAGACCATGCAAATATTAACAATTATGAAACTGAACAAAGTGACCTCATAGGTCTCTTGGAAATAGATAGAAGAGACCTACTAAATCCCAAACACTAAGTCAACTAGACCCCATCCTTAGCTTTTAAGAAAGTACAGAGGTTCGAAAAGGTCTCAAGGTATTGGAGCAGGAATGATAGGACCTCGAACCCATCTCTTATTTGCTTTAGGTAATGGTATCACCATTTTTTAGACAGAGCTAACTGCCTTATTTTAAGAATTCTTCTAAATAAAGGACATGAAAGAGTCTGTCAAATATACTCTTGGAAACTCATCCATACTCAAAGTCCAAGCTTTAGCTGTAGTCATAGCGACTGGGCAAGATTTCGCTAATGGGCAAATACTGAAACGATCTAGATGGTATTAATCGCTCAAAGAAAAGAACCGAAGTAGCTCTTCGCCTTGATAGAAAACAAAGAGTTGTGTGGAACACAAAGCGCCACTTTCCTTTTAATAAACATCTTAGACGTAAAAAATATTCTCATGAAGACGATCTGACAGAAATGCGTGATCCAATTTGTAGAAATACATATTAATCAACTAAAGGAACACAGGAGCACAATACAGTGCATAAGGGCCTTTGGCCTACCCTTGTATTACCATTCCCTAGCATCTCCAAACATTGCGTTTACTCACCATAGCTAATTCTACTTGAAGATATATCTCTTTGTTGTTACTCCTACTCCTGGAAAATCCTATAACTTTCTAAAAGAAGAATTACGTCTGTATTTGCTTCATTCTCAGATACTTTAATCCTTGTCCTTATGGATATGCTTAGTAGGTCTCTGACCAAAGGTGGGTATTACTTTCAAGATTCGCAATCTCGCACTCTATTCTATACGATGTGAAAAAAACAACTAATCTGTGCACACTTGCCCTACTCGCTAATTTCTGAGTTATCTCTAAGCAACCTAATAAACGGATCATCACACCTTACCAAACCAATTCTGCCACATACTGCGCTTCAATATAAATCAAATAAAAAAGTTCCCATTCTGTTTTTACGTAACAAAAAAACTTATATTTATTAAATAAAAAAAAATTTTTTGAGTCAAAGCCACTCAGTACGACACCCTCGTCCTTTAAAATCTGAATCTTCCTTTTGGAACCCCACCGGTATTTGAATTTATCAGATTTCCCAATGATTCGGTGGCATGGAACTAGGTAAGCGATTTCATTGTGTCCAATTACATCAGCCACGGCCCCGATAGCTTTTGGTTTCCTCATGACGACAGTTAGGTCCTTGTAACTCCATGTGAAACCGTATGGAATTGTACATAGCGTCTGGAAGGCTTTCCTTTGGAAATCAGTGCCCTGTAAAATTATTCGTAAATCCTTATAATTTTCCTGATCAGCAAAAACCTTTTATCACTTTCTCACACTCTCCGCTTGAATCTTCCTCTAGAGTGGACTCTGGGAATCTATCCTGCAGCTCCCGAATGTGTGATTTGTCCTTTTTAGCTACAAAGTGCAGGTGGCAAACGGCACCATTAACAAGGGCGATAAATCAAATTCCATACGGTCAAGTGTTGTAGCTGTATTTGACGTTAAATTTTGTATCTTTGCTTACAAATTGAATTATTACCATTGTGGCGGGAGATCTTTACTAGAGAAGACGTAAAAAATCAGATTTTACCCAAACGCTCAGCAGCGGCACCTTTGCAGTGACAGCAATCAGAAGTAGTAGAGGATCATAGGAATGTCTCATCCTTTTTTTTTCTGCAGCTGCTCTGGAACAATGAACTCCGACAACAACACAATTAACGCCCAATTTTACAAAAATAGCTTAAGATTTATTCAAACAAAACAGAAAAAACAACAAAGCTAAGGAACCACCACTCTTTTAATCCAATTCAACGCCCTCATCTCGGAGAATTTGGATTTTCCTATCGGAACCCCACCGATACTTCGCCTTTCCAGACTTCGCTATGACTCGATGGCACGGAATTAGGTAAGCAATTTCGTTGCCGGCAATAGCATTAGCAGCAGGTCTGATCGCCTTTGGTTTGTCCATAGCAATTGCTACATCTTCGTAACTACATGTCGAGCCTTTTGGTATTTTACAAAGCTGCTGCCACACTTGGATCTGAAAGTCCGTCCCCTGGAGAACAAGGCGATGGCTTTTGTCGTTGCCTGAATCAGAAAAGATAGTATCCACCGTCGTCTGGCAATGTTTTGAAGTATCCTCCTCGACAGTTGATCCTGGGAATCGCTTCTGCAGCTCCCCGATGTGAGATTTGCTCTCCTTATCGACAAAGTGGAGGTGGCAAATTGCATCGCCGGCTAAGCCGATGAAACATTTTCCAAACCGACAGTCGGCGTAGCCGTATTTAATGGGGAAATTGGACGTTTTCGATGCGATCTCAAAAGAAAACATTTTGAAAACAAATTACGTATTTATTGAACGAAACAAATTGAAAATTAAACGCGGGAGAGATTCGTGCCGATTGTAATTCAAATTCAAAACGGCAAACAGTGGTTGTTTACAGAGAGCGGACGGAATCAGGTAAGCAAGTTGAAATGGGCCAGTTCAGCGGTAACATTTTTATTTAGAGAGCATACAATTTTTCTAATTCATTAGCAAGTGTGTTATGCGTATATGGAGCTTTAAAGTTAGATAGTCGTCTTTATATTTTGTGATATTAAGAGCTTAAATCTGAACTTAAATTTGAACTTTAAAGATTCAATTTTTGAATTATAGCCAGTAAGTAGTTGAAAAAATAAATACCACCTTGAACAAAAAGTTCGCAAAATTTATTCAGAAAATTAAAAATACAAGTTCATTCATCTAAACCTATATTGTTTCCTTCAAAGTAATCCCCATCGACTGCAACACACTTATGCCAGCGCTTGATCCAATCCTCGAAATATTTTTTATATTCGGTTTTCGGTATGTCCATCAGTGCTTCCTGCGATTTCTTCATTACTTCCTCTCAGCTGCTGAAACGCGTTACCCGAAGTGGTTTTTTAACTGGATTGAACAGAAAGAAGTCACAGGGAGTCAAATTAGGTGAAATTTGTAGCTGTTGCATGGTATTTGTTGCATTTTTCGTCAAAAAATTACGAATAATGATGGGATGGCACTGTGCAACGGTGCATTATCATGGTGCAAAATCCACGAGCTTTCTGCCCACAATTCCGATCTCTTTCGGCGACTTGCTTCTACTACTTCTACTGTTTGCTTACTGTCTGTCTTCTGGCAAAAATTCATGATGTACTACACCGTTGTAATCCATGAAAACCGTGAGCATTGCCTTCTTTTTTGACTGAAAACAACGTGATTTTTATGGTCTCAGCTCATTTGTTGAAAGCCATTCATTTGCCTGATGTCTGGATTGCATGTCGTACTCATAAACCCTTGTCTCGTCATCAGTAATGATCCTTTTGATGAATGTGGGATCGGATTCAGCCTGGCAAATCATCTCTTTTGCGACGTCAACACGGTCTCTTTTTTGCATGAAACTGAGGTCTTTTCGCACCAACTTTGCTGCTACACGATGGAAACACAAAACCATTAACCAAAATGTCTTGGACGGATCCATAGGCAATGTTCAAGTCCTCCGCTATCTCTCTGATGGTTAATTTGCGGTTATTGACCAACATTTCTTTTACTTCATCAATGTTTTCGTCGGTTTTCGATGTCGATGGTCTGCCACTGCGTTCATCATCTTCGATTGACTCCCGATCTCTTTTGAGCCGCTCGTGCCACTGTTTAACTACCGTTTTATTTAGAGAGTCGTTGCCGAAATACTTTTCCAACATTTACAACGTTCGCGAACCATTAAATAATTTTTTTTTACACAAATAGATGTACTCTTGGCTACGTAACTTTTGCAAATGTCAAGCTATGACGCTAAGATTTAGAGGGAATGTCAACAACAGATGTACCAACTTAACAAAAAAAAAAACAGAACTCTAATCGGAACAATGGGAGCGCTACATGATGGTTATTCCGTTTTTGATCAATGTGGTATTTTGGCGCAATTTCGATTATCTTATTACCATAGTCAAGGGAGGTATTGCTTTCTATGGATGGGGATTAAAACGGCCACATCGGGGAATACAAGTATAAAGACTGCCATGAAAAGGAACGAAGAACTCAGCGGGAGAAGATATACTAATCTCATGCAAATCTGACAGCATTGTTCGTAAAGAAACCAAAGAAAACCATCCGTCGAGCAAATAAACTTAAACAAGGAAAGAACCTAGCCTTAGGGGACTAAACATTGCTGGAATGGCTCCAAAATGTGCAATAACCAAGTGGAGGAATTAAATGCACAAGGCAATATGTATGACGGTATTCCAAGTGCAAGTTCAAAAGCTCTTCTCGATATTTCGAATTATCGGCTTTATATAAATAAAGAAACGTGTTAATGGTACAAACGATGGAACAAAGAGGGCAGTCTAGGACAAAATGCAAGTTTTTCAAACGTATGTAGCTGAAAAATTGACAAAAGTGGCAAAAGAATCCAGCTTACTTAAGGTGCGCATATGGAACCGATTAGCGCTAAATGGAGTTAGGTGTTGGTGGCGCTCAGGTCAATTGCAGCTATACAGCTATACAGGCTTGACAATGTTGCTTAATAAAATGATGGAAGGCTGACCATGTGCCTTGCTAATACTCTTCTACGAGGGCTGTTTGATGAATACCCGGATTAGAAATGGCAATGCAACTTTTTTTAGTTTTGACAAAATATATTTTTCAATAAAATCCCATTTCAACCAGATACACTTTTTTAACCCCTCCGTATAGTACAACTTTTGTTGGCCTGCAAAATACTCCTTAGCGGCGGCGATTGCTTCCTAGTTCGAACCGTACTTCTTTCCGGTGAGCGTGGCGATTGTTAGCAGGTGCGTTATCGTCGAGAAAGCACTTTTTTCTTCACCAAATGTGGTCGTTTTTTTTCAACAACGTTTTCACAGTTGTTTTTCCCTTCTCCAAGTAGTCAACGTAAATCACACCTCACGCGTTCCAAAAAACGGTGGTCATCACCATTCCGACCGAGGGCACGATCTTCGCCTTCTTTGAATGAAAACCAATGAATCCATGTCTCATCGACGGTCACGAACCGACACATAAACTCTTCTGGATTTCGATTAAACAGGGCCAAGAACGTCTTTGAAGTGGTCTCACGATTGCGCTTATTCTCCGGTGTGAGCAAACATGGCACCCACCGCGCGAACATCTCTCTCATGCCCAAAATCTTCTGCAGGATATGGCTAACGCGTTCAGTTGAGATGCTTGCTATCTCAGCCAATTCGCGAATTTTCACTCAACGTTCCGGCGATACGAGATCATGGATTTTGTCTACGGTTTCCTCTGTGGTAACCGTTTTTGTGCCACCTGAACGCGGTTCCACAAAAACCTACGTGCGCCCAGAGCGAAACTTTGGGAACCAATGGTAAAGGATTATACGGAAAGGTGAATGGGCCCCTACAAGCCCTCGTATTGTTCTACTGTATAAAAGCAAGAGCAATGCAAGACGATGCAACAGTTACCTACCCATCAGTGAAACTAATGTCCTATTGTACCCATATGAAAATATACGAGAGGTTAATAGACAGAACATAGGGCAGTATAATCAAGTTCCAGGTTAGTCAATTCAACATTGTAAAAGGTAGCTTAACATCTCTCATTCCAGTCTGCATATTGTGTTCATTAATTTGAGAAAGCATTCAACATCGCTTATACAGATCTTGTATGGACAAATTCAAGATGAAATTACCACTCTTGAATTTTAGTTAGTTGACCAGAGTATAACCAAATCCGGGCAACTTATGGTTTCACTGGCCATAACTTTTAGTTTTAGTAAAGTCTCATAAATCCAGTACAACTTTTGCTATTAATATGATCGTCCTGGCCTTAAAAACTCCCGGAACTATTCTCGATTTACAAATTCCTGGCTTTACGCTGATGACTAGTAGAATAACAGCTAACGTTATGCTGATGACTAGCACAACTGTCTTGTGAACGTTATTAGAGGTTTCGAACCAATTTGTTATGGTTTCCTCCCAATAGTACAGTTTTCCCAAGGTTCTTCCTCGAATCATCTTTAGGGAGTCATCCGTTTAGTTGATATGTAGCAGAGAACCTCTTTATTGATTTTGACGACACGTATAATACCATTTTTTTAGAGTGATACTTAATCATGTCTGTTTTAGGCATCCCTGCGAAACTCCGGAAAAATGAAAAAAAAAAAAATTGTGTGGAGCTCAGGCGTCTACAAGCTTGTAGGTGTAAATGCGTGCTCACGTGGCCGATATTTATATTTATACTGGCAGTAAATAATATGAGATAAACGATAAAGGACACACACACATAACTTCAAGATCTTTTCCTTGGGTAATGTAACAACTATTCGTACAATCAGGGTGATGCTGTTTAAGGCGTTGTCCATGTCAGTCCTACGCCGTCGAGGAAACGCTTGGTCATTGCGAGCAAAATATACGCTTTAAAGTCTTTGGTCTCATCTGCGTTGAAATGGAGGCGCAGATTCAACGACAAACTATACGGTGTCCGCGACAACATCGATTGGCCCAGAAGATGGATATCAATGCTCGATCCCGATGAATTTTCAAATCAACACCAGAGGTATAACGCCGTGGAGGATGAACGCATCTAAAATTTCGTAATATAAGAAAATAAGCTTAATTCACTTTCGTGTGTAACTGATGACGATTGGCCAACAACCGAACCGGCTGGACAAAGACTGTGGCGCAATCTATGTAATGTGTAGGTAATATTGAAATTATTAAAAGCAGACTGAGCCCCGATTCCTATTTATACTATTAAACAATCTACTATTTCTAATTTTAGAATTCCTAAATATCAAATTATTCTCCCCAAAACAATCACTTCTCACATACCTTTATCTTAATTCTACCATCCAACTGCAGATGTCACTACGATTGAAAACATTGACATCTCGAAAAACGACAACTACGCCATTTCCGTTTGTTCAACTCCTTTACCTTTTTGACAGGCAGACACAGAAGCAGCTCTATTTGAGGGCCGCCGTAAATCTGCATTTTATTCTAACATCGTTTTGTAAACCAGTAATCAAACATGGTTGTTAAGAAGGTAAATGTTTTTCCCATTAAAGTGCGCAGTGAATTTCCGACTTACGAATTTGTGATTTCTGAGAATTTGTGTCAATTGTTTACAGTATCAGCACCAGGATGGTTCAGTTGCTGAGGGGATTCACTTGCCAATGTTGATATGTGAAGTGTTTGTGTTCTAAGTTGTCTCTGTTTTATGTATTACAGCCAAGACCGAAGAAGAAGCCAGTCACCAAGAAAGTGGCCCCAGCTCCATTGGCCGTCAAGAAACCAGTCGTTAAGAGAGCCGTGAACCAGCTCTTCGAGAAGAGGCCGAAGAATTTCGGCATTGGTAAGTAGCAAATAGCATTCGCATCCAATGTGTGTGTCTAAAAGAACTGTTCTGCTGATTGCAGGTCAAAACATTCAGCCCAAGCGTGATTTATCTCGCTTCGTGAGATGGCCCAAGTACATCCGCGTCCAGCGTCAAAAGGCCGTTCTCCAGAAGCGTCTTAAGGTGCCACCACCAATCCATCAGTTCACCCAGACGTTGGACAAGACCACCGCTGTCAAGATGTTCAAGTTGATGGAGAAGTACAGGCCCGAATCGGCTCTTGCCAAGAAGCAGCGATTGAAGAAACTTGCTGAGGAGAGGGCCAAGGCCAAAACCGGAGGCGATGCCAAAGCCGACACCAAGGCCAAGGAAGTCCAACCCAAGAAGAAGTCAAATTTTGTCAGGCACGGCACCAACACTGTCACCAGATTGGTTGAACAGAAGAAGGCCCAATTGGTGGTCATTGCTCATGATGTTGACCCCCTAGAGGTAAGATTCTATTGAGGACGAAGAGTTCCAAGCGATCGAGGATTCCATGATGTGAACAAGAATTTCTTCAACTGAAGGTAGGGGTCACTCCCAACCGCTCATTGTGGAAGCTTGACAATCTGATTGCATACGATCTCCGAGTAGACTCATTCACGGATTGTAACTAGTGCTAATGATTTTTGTTTTATTTGCAGTTGGTGTTGTTCCTGCCAGCTTTGTGCCGCAAGATGGGTGTCCCATACTGCATTGTTAAGGGAAAGGCCCGCTTGGGACTTTTGGTTCGTCGCAAGACCTGTACAGCACTCGCTCTGACCGGCGTTGAGGCCAACGACAAGGCTAACCTGAGCAAAATTTTGGAGGCTGTCAAGACCAACTACAACGACCGTCAAGACGAAATCAGGAAGCACTGGGGCGGCGGTATCTTGGGATCAAAAAGTTTGGCTCGTATCGCCAAGCTGGAACGTGCCAAGGCGAGAGAATTGGCACAGAAACAAGGATAAGCAGCGACAACAGATTGTTTTGCTTTTTTTTAAGGACGCCTGAGATAATAAAAATAGTTTGTAAAAAATCTACAAAGGAGAAGTGGCATGTTTGTTGTTGGTCGTAGCAAAAAGGAAGTGGAAGGGTTTGTTTCTTTACAACGTCCCACACATCTTTTAGGGAAGATTGTTGGGGGTGAAGATTAACTTTACGACAATGTCACGGGTTGTGGAACGGGCAGATTTGCTGGCTGCAAGTCAAGGAGTGTATTTGAACTAAGCTCGCAGAAAGCAAGTAAAAAGCGTTAGTTGCGTTTAATAACGCAGAACTAACTTGGTCAAACTCACCCTTGAGTTCATAAACGCAACATACCGTCATACTTGAACTTTCAAGTAACAAAGGTTAGATGGTTTAGTTCGGGATAGTTTTGTGAACAAATGATCTTACTAAGATATGTCTGCGCAGTGAATGCGTTCAAAGATAAGTAGAAATATCTGCGATTTTGAACTCATCCATACTTCCGGGTCTTCTGCGATAAAGTATTCCATCGGGTCAATAAAATGGAATGGAATCGAATAGTGGACAGAAGTTTCAATCTGGTAGTTAGCATGGTGCTAACGTGCAATTACACGCTTGAGATGATTTGCCTCTACTAAATGTGCGAGCCATCTGAGGTGGGTAAGGTGGGTGTATACCTACTCTATTGTCCTTCTGAGTAGGAGTCGAAGCCACCTCAGACGATTGATGACTATTTTTCAGACCAGTTGGCGTGTTACAGCCCGTGCACTTCGCTATTACATCTCCAAAAATTCCTCGTCGTTTAAAACGACCAAAAATTTATTCATTTGCTATTACTAACGTCCATGCTTTTGCAATATAGAGTAGGGCATCTTACATAGAATCCCCTTGGTTTCCTGCTGCTCGAACTTATAGTTAATTGCGCCTCTTGATGTGATGTGAAAGAAGTCACATAACAGCGCATCAAAATCCTCAGATTGCTAACGGCCCCTTATTTTTATTCCATCAGAACAGAGCATTCAAAGTCTAAAATCATTCCTACTTAGGGGCAGTAGAAAGGCGCTTATTATTTAGAAACGTTCACAAGCATTCATCTGGTTTCGTTGCAACCTAGAGAGTCATGCTTTGTGCCGGTTGTCCTCATAAGGGGCTAGCATGTAAATAGAAGACAGCGGAGGTCATAGACTATCCTAACACTGGTTTAGATACTGAAAAGTCCTTAACCGGGCAAGTAAATTGAATGATCCTATTGTAATCTGGGACTCAGAGAAAACTGCGAATTTAGTCTTCCAACAGCGTTTGAGGAGGGCTTGCAACAAGAACTAGAGGGGGTTTAGTAAAACTTTAAATATGCATACGTACATCCATGCATACACAGTCCATTGCTAATAGGATTTCGTTAGCATCCGACTGGTTCGTAGAAAAAAGTTCGCCTAGTTAGTAGTGAAACTTAAGGTTGTGGTCCTCTACAAAGACGCCGAAGTCAGTCCTGAATACAGAGAAAATTGACTTTTTATTCCCCCAGCTACCGAGTATCTATGTCATTGTGCTAGACGGCATGTCAACAAGATAAAATGACATTCGGTTCGCAAGGTTTTGTGCACCGGAGACTCTTTCTTTTACATAAATGGGAAATAGCCTTGAGACCTAAATATTAAATCAGCGAAAACCACCAGAGTTCAGGGCAGAGTTATATGAAGTATGCTGAGAAAAGCTAATCTGGCAGAACAAACTCTTTTTCAGAGTCTAAAAAATGCAGGGGATATAATTCCTTTGATGACAAGGAAGCTGAAAGCTCGTTTACACTGCCAGAAAGTCAACACTTTCAACTGACATCTAGATATTCACATTTTTTTTCAAAAACGGAAGGTGACGTCTCTTAGCACTAGATGAGGCAAAGCAATCTTCTTCCTTCTCGTGACGAGAGCGACTTGAAATTTGAGATGATTGGCCGAAAGCCTATTTTTCTGCATCAATCTTCGATAATAGCAACCAATAGGAACGGTCCGATAGTAACGATAGTTATAACATCTGCATATATCTGGTCGAAAACGTTTGAATTATTGAGAGAGCTAACCAGAGAGTTGATCAGCATTTACCAAAGCAGTAGAGACCGGATCCCGATTTTAGGGTAACCATAACCACCCACACTATCGCAGTCAGCATCTGCAAACGCACACACACAAACGATAAGCACTGATGCTGATTCGCAGTAAGAGAAAGACTTAGGGAACAAATCTTAAGCTTTAGGTATGTAAGCGTACGCCTGACGGCGATTCGCATGAAAGTGACTGTCGAAAACGACAGAGGAGTAAAACATCCGTACCAAAGACTACTACTATGAGGTCCTACATGATTATAACGGCAAGCTAAGCAAGGAGGACATCTTTGGTAAAACAGCGGAGAAGTACATTTTCCACACCGTCACCTCCGAATACGGACATAAGCCTACTGGATTTGCGCCGGGCCGTAATGTAATTATAGCTAGCACTCGTTTATTCACCTTAATATCAATAAAGGAATCTGACTGACTCTAAGCACGAAAAGCGTTCGATCGAGGCCTTAAAGGCAATGCTAAAAGAAGAATGAAGTTGTGAAGCCCGAAATAAAACCGTAGTTGATGCTAAGAATCTGGAAAAAGTATCATCAGGTAGAATGAACATCTTAACCTGGACGAAGACAGACAACATTTTTTTCCATCCACCCATTTCGAAGCCTTAGTCTAAGTCTTAGTCTGATTCTATAGAAGGGGAAATACTTTAAGCTGCGCCAACTACAGAAGAATAAGTCCATTTCTCATCGCATATAACATCCTGTATGTCGTATTATACAAACATGTAAGATCCTTTATAAGCAGCCTGCAGTATTTATCATTGTGATGCTAGACTATAAACTCCTTAAGAAAATACCGAGGAATTCCAAATCGATACATCCCACCAGCGTCTATAGTGATGAACTTTGCAGAGCCATGTCTAGTTTTGGCTTCGCTGTCAAGATCATTCGACTATGCAGGATGGCGATGGGGGAAGCACGCGGCTCCGTCAATGGCGTTAAGGACAAAGCCAAGACCTTCAATGTCAGAGAAATAAAACTTAAATAAGGCGATGCGTTATCATATAGTTTTATCGACATCGTTCTTGAAAAAATTGCGCAAAACTCACAAGTTAGCTTAAGGAACACCATCATCTCAAAGTCTCTTTAGTTACTCGTAAAAGCGAGCGAGTTAGCGTGCCGTTTAGCGTGCAACTATTGAAACAGAAGCGGTAAAGATGAATTTAGCGGTCAACGAAGAAAAATCAAGGTTATGCTCTCAACAATGAAGCACACACAATATGGACGCCACGATAGGCAGCTGCAATTTTGAGGTACCAAAGCATCATTCTTGCTTATCTCTGCTTCTCTGAGCTTGGAAAGCGATCGAGCAGTAAAGCCCTCTCTCGAGCATCCAAAAAGACATTATACAAGACACTGATCATCTAAACGCAGAAGCTTGGACACGTGCTAGCTTGGGAGGCATATTAGTTGAGCCAGATCTTCCACTCTGGATTGCAGCTGCATCTAAGCACAGTACGCAAGTAAGTGAGTCGTCGTTCTCCTAAACGATTTAGTTAACAATATTTAGAACGTTCTCCTTGGGCATTTAATGTCGACAAACCTGTTTTTGATCGGCAGAGTATAGTGCTTACAGTGGAAATTTGGAATGGAAAGCAAGTTCGATGCATGCGCATACCGGTTATTGTATCTATTTAGAATTAAATTAAATTCGAAAATATCTTCAAATTCTGTTCTTAATTTTTTGTCGTCCACTGTACCACTCATCAAAACAAATATGGCGCATGTCACTACATACCGCCATTAGCCATTAGCCGTACACAAAACAGTGGAGACTTTTCCAAATACATCTTCATCTTCTCCGAATTTTATCCAACTTCAGTCCAAATGATTTCTCCGTGATCACTGGTCGGATGCATTTACGAATCTCTCAAGCAACAACGTCGACGGGTGTGTGTGTTTTCTTTTCTTTTATTTCCCCCTGATTTTACACTGCCAAAAAATAGAAAGAATTACAAAAAAAAGTGTCCAACAACACAAAGAAAATCCGTGAAATTCACATCCCATTCTCCAGAATAGTGTGTGACATACAAAATCAATAAAGTGCACCCGCCAGCTCCAGCCTGACTGTCCCGTGCAGTACCAGAGCGAATGCTGTGTGTTAAGTGAAACATCCACGACGCAATGTGAGATGTAAGTAGGCTGTGGCCTCTACAGCCTCCCAAAAAAAAAAAAAATAAAATAAATAAAAATCCAAAAGCCAGGAAAAAGCAAAATAAAAGCCCAAAGTGTCGGAGAAAATTAATCAAGTGCGTTGGCATAGTGATAAATCCTCGTATTCAAGTTCTGAAATTGAAAATTAAAAATTAAAAATCCAAATCCACGTCCAGGTGTAGGGCTGTAGCCAAACTCCTCACTCGTCTCCGAGCTGGAATTGTTCGTTCCAAAAATACACAAGTGAATCTCAGTCTCATTCTCGTTCGCATTCTGATTCAGATTCAGATTCGGGTTTCAAGTTGTTTCCACGTTTTGTAAAAATAGTGAGCAATGAGTGTCTTTAGTGACTTTCAACGCTTATGGATGCAGCGTTTTCCTCAGAGCTCACTGTCCGATGCCTGGGAGCAGGATGTGCGTGCCAGTCTCGAGCGACACAAGCAAAAAATCACCGAGCTGACCAAGGAGCTGGAACAGGAGACCCTCTATGTGGAATATCTAGAGCGATTACTTTCCGATGTGGAAAAATACAAGGGGGAGGGCGGTGATCCGACAACGTTGTTCGAAACAGCGACCACAACCAGTTTACAGCAACAGCAACAGCAGCAAACAGCTGCGACTACAACGATGGCTGCTTCGTCCTCCATTGAGGAATCATCATCGTCGTCACTGGTGGAAACGCTGACCACAGTTGGCCTTCGCGATAGCCTTAATGGAACCAGTAACAGCAACAGCAGTAGTAGTCACCACAGTCATAGTCACAGCAACAGCAACATGGACGACAATAAACAGGTTGAGGAGGTGAGTGCTTTTGTGTTTTGTTTTCTGGTTTTCTCTACGTTTTTCTCTGTTCTTTACGCACGCATCAGGCACCAGTCACCACCACACCACTACACCAGCACACCAGGTACCAGGCGGCAGTTCCACGTAACTTAAACTTGGAGGAGTAGTGCTAATGATGTTGGTGGTGACGCGGAATGTGTGGTATCGTATCGATGTCGAGTCGTGTCGACTAATGGGTGCAGCACCACCAGCATCTGTTGTTGTTTTGTGGGTGGTGGCAGAGGCAAGCACAACCGACCGACGGCGTGGTGGTGTTTTATTGCGTTCCGGTGACATTGATCTATCGCAGGGCGAAAAATTTTTTTATTAAAATGTTTCGGTGCTAACTAGTCGAGGGGGTGGAAACGTAGAAAATGGTTTGCATACCAAACAACAGATTCGGAGGGTTGCGAACGGTGGCAGTGAAAATTCGATTTTTCCTAATCATGGGGTGCCTTGTTTCCGGTTTAAATTGTCGTCTTGTCTAATTGCTCACATCAACTCATCTCCTTTGCTCTTTGTTTGATTTCTATTCGAGCGTCTAGACAAGACAAGTGATAAAAGTAATCGATTTGATGAAGTGGTTGGGGACTCTTCAAAACTTAACAGAATAACTACCATTCCTGTGTCTCACCTTGACGAAAATGGGTGTATTCGGATTACGTTATTAGGTAGTCGACGTTTGTGGTAACTTCTTTCGAAGAAGCGCAAGTTCAAGAGTGTTTCAAATGTTTAGTTTCCATTAAGATGTTCTCCTTTTCTATTACTAAATGTGGAGTTTTGTTCGCCTTAACGGGTCCTATGAAGAGATGACTAGCGTCAATCTAACGATACCCAATGTTGTTAAACTTGTTACGGATCAATTGTGCTGTCAGGTAGTGATTTTTGTCCACAACGAAAAGATTTGCGGAACTGACAAATAAAACAGCAAATGGTAGCGTCATATTCTGGGCTCAGGCCGATAAAGATTTCCAAAAATAAATCAGTTTATTGGAAATGAGATAAGCGGATGAGCTCATAATGGGCCAAACGCAGAGCCCACATCTCATAAGTTGATTACTGACATGGGTGTGACCGACCTCTCAATGTATGGAACTGGAATTGGTCCTCCAAGAGCTTACCAAGAACTACAATAGTAACACTATCATGCTCTGTCGGAAATAGCTATCAGAAAGATGGATTCATTAATGAAACAGCTGCAGCCCTCATATGTCTTTGAAAGATTAAACTTTCTTCGGCATCTTAGAAATCGGCTGCTCTCTGGTTTGTGCGTTGGGTTGGGTTAGGTTAGGTCAGGTTACAGTGGCCGTTGGAAAAACCAACAAAACTAGGCCTATTAGTCCGTTTTGATACGAGTGGATCTGTAATTCTCCTAATCTTGAATGGTCAACAATCAAGAGCGGTTTTAGAATTTTGTGAGACTTCTTCAGCCAGGAGAGGACTTCTTTATTCGTCAAATTTTTCACCTGGAGAGGCTTAAGTTAGGATTTTCTGCGAAAATACCAAGATCAGCCTCGCTATCAGTTTGGATCTATCCGTGTAGAAATGGATTAACTTGCTGTCTATGAAAGCATCTTTCTCCCAGAAAGGTTGCTTGCATGAAAGCCTTTGTAAAACCGACGTTGGACCATAATGCTGTCAATGTTATCTGGAAGCATGTACGAGTGTTATTGTTCTAAGTACATATATCAGCGCGGTTAAATAGTTTATTTGTCCACTGTATAGTCGCTGCATTAGCAGCTACTTGCCTGCTGAAGATATCGTGAGTTGTCAAGTGAAACTGAATATCTAATGCCACGGAGGGAGTAGAATGTATTAATTCCCATTGACTTTTTTGCAAGAGAATAAAGCTTTTGTAGCTTGACTCTTTCTTGAATCTCAGGTTTCCAGTTTAGTTTCCTGTCAAAAATGAGTCCCAGAAATTTCGCTGTATTGGAAAAGACTAAACTGGTACCGTTTACTGAGGGAGGGTCTATGATTGGAATTTTATATTTCCTGGAAAAGAGGACAAGAACAGTTTTATGGAGGTTTACACCCAATAAATAGCGATCTGCCCAACGGGTTAATCTGTTATTATTGAGCTGAAGGAGTTCTTTAATGGTATTAAAATGTTTACCTGAGACGGCTGTAGCAACATCATCCAAATAAGCAATCACCCAGCTACTACTCACTTCTAGGTATATCAGCAGTTGATTTTGTTGCTGTTTAGCATAAGGCTGATCAACTCTCCAAGTCAGTCGTCTACCTGCAGAAATGACAGCGCAGTTGTAATCAGGAAAGTGACCATAGTGTACTCTCTATATTGTGGGGATCGTTCGAAGTCGTCAGTCAGTGAATGCAGAGAGAATGGATATTAATCATTCGTTCTAGAGCTTAAAGAAGGAAAGATGATAGACAGGTTTGCGGTCCTTTGAAACAACCAACATGAGAACATGCGATTTTGGGAATGAAAACTACATTAACTTCTTTCCATGATAGTGGAATGTGGATCAATTCTACGTAGCTCCTCATCATACTTTTGATACGGGAGATATTATACCGTCTGGGCCAGCAGACTTGTATGGTTTGAAGCTATGCATCGCCTAAAGCAGCTTGTCTCTTGTAATTAGACCATGAAATTTTGGTCACGGTTGCCGTAGTCCTGTTTGGGTTGTTACCGGCCGCGAATAGGGAGTTTCCTGGAAAGTGTGTGTATAGTAGCAGGTGAAGTGATTCGTCACTTCAGGTTGTTCAAGAGCCATCGGTTTTTTTTTTTAAACAGCTAGGCATCATAAGATTTATTGAAAAGATTTTTCTTAGCCGCCTCAGAGGTTTTTTGCTTTCTCAGTTATTTTTTTATAAATTTTGACGGATTCTTTGTATGAGTCCCAGTTCCAGTTTTCTGCAAAATTTTCTAATCGGTCCCAGTACTGATGTTCACCAGTTTTCCAAATGCTGGTTGGCTGGGATGAACATCACTCAGGCTGAATTGGATGTATATGTGACCTGAAAATGAGTTTTCAGACGATATTGTCCAGTTCGTTAGCATTTGAGTGATGTTGTTGGAGACAAGAGTTATATTTAGCACTTCCTGTCGGTTTCTTGTTATAAAAATGGTCTAATTGCCAATGTTGCAAACAATGACCTTAGCACGAGTGTTTATAATATAATCAAAAAGTGACTCACCTCTATCGTTGATGTCTGTACTTCCCCATAAAGTGTAGTGAGTTTTAGGGTCGCACCCGATTATGAGGCCAGTTTTTAGCCTTGAGATTTCAGTGCAACCATTTCTAGGTTGTCATCAGGGAGAAGGCTTACATGATCGTAGCCAAGATATTCGGATGCATATTTTCAGACTGGCAGAGGTTGTTTCGGGGTCGCTGTATGTGGCTGTATGCTGGTTATGTTTCAGTAATACCCAGGTTCTAATCTTATCTTTGTCTCTTGAATAGAGCGGAGTGTATACCGGTGTCACAAGTCCACCAACCACGATCCATGGTTCTTGGATTAGAATGATGTTTTCTGCGTGTGTCCGGAACCTTTTTTGAGTGATGTAGATTAATCTGGAGAAACTGTATTATTGCTCCAATATATATCAGAGTAGCAGTGAAAGTGCTTGATGATATAAGAATCCAACATCATCTCTCCCTTCTCTGCCTTCGCGACTTCTCAAAGACCTTCGATGCAGATAACCAGAAGATTTTATGCATGAAATTGAAACTGTACTTTGATTTCAACGACAGTACTGTTCGTTTGATCGAAAGTTATCTAAAAAATCGTTTTCAACGAGTTGTAAGGAGTATACCTGTGGGTGTTCCTCAAGGCTCAATACTTGGCCCACTCCTATTTAATATATTTATTAATGACCCACCACATGTTTGCCGCAGTGTCTCTATATATTTATATGCCGACTATGTACAAATATATTTTTTCCGATCATTCGGACTGGTGGAAGACCTTGTAACCAGATTTAACTCCAACTTATATTGTTAAATGGCCCAATTTTAAATCCTAACAAAAATCTGCTTATACTGATTCTAAAAAGCGTACTCGATACTGATGATATTTCGAGAGACAGGTTTTCTGCGACAATGCTATAAATGTTTGCTACAGAGTTAATCAATTCCAAATTTTGAGTATTTTATAGCTTTACGCCTTTTAAAACTTAGCTGAGGTAAGTTAAGTTCCTTCTTGTGGCAATGTTTGATTAAGCCATAGTCGTTTACTACAAATTGTATTCCCGTTCTCAGCATAAATTACTATCATCCTTCTTTTCTTCATCCTGTCTGATTTAATAATTGATTATTTGTATATTTTGATAAAGCCATGAATATTTATTTTTACTTTTTGATTATTTTTTACGTTCAGTTTAATTTTTGATTTTGCTGACGTCATTAATTCAAATTAATGTACATATATAGAGCAGCTCTTTCGGCCCTATTTTGTACCATAATAGACTTTTGTTCTTATTTGTACTCAAAAAAGAAGACGGCAGTCATCTGATGATCAAGTAGTCAACTAAATTTGTCGTGTTGCCACCGACGCACGGCAATCTTCGAATATTTTGGATGCCCGATTATTTCAAGCTCCTAATTTGGTCTACAAATTTCTTAGTCGCCACAACATCAAATTAACACTGTGAGAGTGTCTGGAATCGCAACGTTTTACCGATCGTGTATCAATCTGCATGAAAGACCGATGAAGAGTATAGGTGAGCATATGTAGCTAGGCAGCTCGCCTATGAAGCGGTTCATAGGTGAATGGAATGAGAGCGACACGTGCAAATGACGTAGATAACTTAAATTCCAGCTATTTTATGCAGCAATTGATGACTTAGAAGAGAGCATCACCAATTCATTTCCCAGATTTGACCGGGGGAAAGTATGCATGTTGAATGGAATCTCAACATCATTTGTCCTATTCACTAGAAAGGCATTCAGTGGCCGTGGTGTAGTGGTATATGCATAGACTCCTCAAGCAGAGGGTCGCGGTTTCGAATCCGTCAACTCTGACATGAAGGCATAACACTGATGTTGGAGTGGTTGCTGGCTGGGCTGAATGTAACGATCTAACAACTAGCACGTACTGAGACCCACTGGTTGAGGATGCACTGGCTCCAGTTTTACAACCACCTCTGAGAAACATATCGAAACCTAATACGCCTGACTTTCAAACTACTATACCACTCGCCCGCGACCTGGAGAAAAGCCAGTAAAAGGGTATTCATACCCTCTTAGTGCGCGTGCGAAATTATAAAAAAAAGTCACTGTCATTGTCAATTTATTCAGTAAACTCAATATTTTCATCATGGTAAAGTACACTAACGAGCAACGTCTGCAAATTATAAAAATTTTCTACAGATATTCGGAGTCGGTGACTGCAACTTTAAGAGCGTTAACTCCAATTTTCGGTCAATAACAAGTTTAGTGAAAAATTTTGAGTCTACATATTCGTTGGGTGATGCTACCTTGTCAGTGAGACAACGGGTTGGTCGAGGTGTCGAAAATATGGCTGCCGTTCAGAAGTCCGTAGCAAACGATCCAAATCAGTCAATTCAACGGCGTTCTCAAGAATTGGGCATCTCTCAGACCACATTATGGCGTATTTTGCGTAAGGATCTTGGTTTTATGAATTTCATCGCAAAATCATCTTCAGTGGCGAAGCTCATTTTTGGCTCAATGGGTTCGTCAATAAGCAAAATATGCGTTATTGGTCGGGTGAAAACCCACATGTGCTTCATGAATCACCACTTCATCGACAAAAAATAACTGTTTGGTGCGGTTTGCTTGCCGGCGACGTTATTGGGCCATATTTTTTCGTCGACGGTAACGATCGTCACGTTACTCTGAATGGTCAGCGTTGTCGCGAAGATATGGGCTTGGACGATGGTGCAACAAGCCACACAGCACACACTACAATCGATTTATTAAAGAATAAGTATGGTGAGCGTATTATCTTAAGACATGGGCCAGTCGATTGGCCGCCTCGTTCGTGCGATTTAACGCCGCTTAACTATTCTGTGGGGCTACGTTAAGTCATTGGTTTATGCCAATACGTCGACGACGTTGGAAGAGCTCAGAGCCGAGTCGCAGCTCCAACGAATCGACAGCTGCAAACTTGCCCGCGGTGGCCATATGAACGAAGTCGAGTTCCATTCATAAATGTTTTGATTGTACTTCAAGCCAATAATATAGTTTTTGAAATATCTCAAATGGTTTGCCTTTTATTTAAAAAAAAAATTGTCAAGGCGTTATTAGAAAACCCTATATCTAAAATGAATAAATGAATTGAAGAGTTCACTTAGAAACAACACCCCAAGGATCCCCTTTTAATGACAGACTCCATTAGAAAGACACCTGAACACCACTTGAAGTGCATAATTAAAGCAGAGTGTATGCGGAAAATTATTATTTGAGTGCCTGGCTCGTATATGTAAGAACTCTATTTTGGGTAATTTTTGGCAGCTCTGATTGAATGGTTATTCTGCTACCCATCTTCTTGCCTTTTTCGGCGACCTATTGTCTCACATTGGATATCGAATATTTGATAAAAGTATATTTGAGAAAGCTCTCGCCCCAGTAAACAAACATCTCCTTTGATGAAATATAAAAACACCAGCGCGCGCCACTAAGCGGGCTCACGACAAGTGAATATTCTCTGCCTGAGATCCTGCAACCTTCCGCTTTTTTTGATCCTTGACGCGATATTTTCAGTTGTTAAGACTAAGCGCTCTGTCATTCTTTGTAGCGGAGATTATGTCTTATGAAGTTTACAGTTTTATGTCCTCCTTCATTCGCACTCCTCGCATACGGGAGCAAATATTCGATGAAGAATTTTTCTATTGAAATTGTTTCCTTGGCCTTTCCAGCCGGAAACTGTTCGCTTGGTATTCGGCTTTATATAACAGATCCGGCAGAATGAAAGGTTTGTAGAGCATGAATTTCGTCTTGTTAGTTAGAAATCCATTTGTTTCACCAAATGGAGTAGCAGGTTAGTCTTTGCCGATTCTCCAATAAGGTGGCGTTGATGTATAATCCACTTCGAAGTAAGTATTGCCGGAAACTGTTCGCTTGGTATTCGGCTTTATATAACAGATCCGGCAGAATGAAAGGTTTGTAGAGCATGAATTTCGTCTTGTTAGTTAGAAATCCATTTGTTTCACCAAATGGAGTAGCAGGTTAGTCTTTGCCGATTCTCCAATAAGGTGGCGTTGATGTATAATCCACTTCGAAGTAAGTATTGCCGTATAGTGTAAGTATAGTGACGTTTTGAAAAATTTTTCTTTATTTGTCGATGACATGCACTGGTTTTGAATACTTATAATGTCAACGTCATCTTGACAAAATCCAGTACACGTTTAGAATTGTTCGGAAGAACTGTTTCGAAGTTAAAACTCCAACCATTGCACGAGTGCATATGATATATCAAGTGATATCCTCGAGCCCAGCTCGTTGCGTTAACACCTTTAAATTTGCCTTTCTGGGCGATTTGCAGTTTTTTCTCGTCGCATCTACTACTATCACCGTGTTACAAATTGCTCCAAAATCAAAGAGCCGAAAAACCGAACAGATAATCTATGTTGTGTAGTGGAGGATGTGCATTCCATTCAATCCACCGAAATGTTTCTACCGATTTTTAAATTGAAGTCCCCGAGTACGAATTTGAGATTCTATTGTACTCTGGACAGGCTGTGTAGGCTCTGCTGATGAGCACATAGAACTTCTTCAATTTCGTCGGTAGGGGCGTGTGTACTTGTTTAGATGATGATTTGGAGTGTTGTCTTGATGCGGATTACAGCTATGAAGCCAATTATCATTGAGCACAGCCAAATCGCACAATGAAGACGCGTCCTGTTGCAATTGTTTTGTTTTTCCATGTCTGGTCATATCCATTATATCTTCTGGTTCGCGGTAATATTTGCCTTACCGCATGAAGACAGATTATTTTTTTTTATTTATCATCAGGGGTGTACTAGGTGGAGTGAAAAGTAACCTCATCGACCGCCAGACTGCGCTGCTACTTTAAAAAAGGTTATGGTACCTTGAAGTCCGTTAGGCAGACATGCCAAATTTCAGTGTGATACTGTCTTTAGTTTTGTTTTGACAGCTGATTCTTGTTGACGTGTTTGGCATCATGTTGAGTATGGACAAAAACGATTTTCGTTCTCTCATAAAACATTATTTTTTGAGAGGCAAAACGGCGAAGGAAACAAAAGAAAAGTTAGATAAATATTATGGGGCTAATACTCCGTCAGATTACACCGTCAAATATTGGTTTCGAGAGTTTCGTGGTGGCCGCAACTCCACTACCGATCAAGTCCGCAGCGGCAAGCCCTCCGATGCGGTTACAGAGGACAATATCAAAAAATACATGTTGACTGACCGGAAAGTGAAAGTGCGCGAGCTAGCAGATACCACAAACGTTACTAATTAGTTACTAAGCGTACACGCCATATTTTGGGCAATATTCTGCATATGAAAAAGCTATCCTGTCGCTGGGTGGCGCAAATACTCACTCCTGCACTTCGAAAGAGTGTTTGGACTTGCTGATGCGGAATCGGGCGGACTTTTGGCGTCGATTGGTAACTGTTGAACACCAGAGAACAGAATGAGTGCACGACAATGGACTGAAGCCGGCACGAGTGCTCCAAGAGAGGCTCGATGGGTCGGAAAGGTTATGGCGTCGGTTTTCTGAGATTGTCATGGCATACTCTTCGTGGACTACCTCGAAAAAAGAAAAACCATCAACAGCTAGTATTACTGTGCATTATTGGAGCGATTGAAGGCCGAAATCGCTGTAAAACGGCCTCACATGAAGCGAAAAAAAATTTTGTTTTTGCAAGACAATGCACCGGCGCACAAGAGCATCGCAACCATGGCTAAAGTCAATGACTTACGGCTCCAATTGCTTTCGCATCCAATGTATCCGCCCGATTTGGCCCCCTCGGACTATTATCTCTTCCCAAACCTCAAAAGATGGCTCATCAATAAAAAATTCAGCTCACGCGAGGAAATCATCGACGCCACGGAGGAGTATTTTATTACTTTTCCGACGGGATCAAGAAGTTGGAAAATCGCTAGAATAAGTGTATCAAACTAAAAGGGGACTATATGGAATAAAATAAAAAAAACATTAAAAAAAATGTTCATTCCCAAAGAATTTACTTTTCACCCCACCTAGTACCTGGGTTACAGATGCATATTCTGAATTCGTAGTCTGTGGACGTTCCGGGACGTCATCTAGACTGTCTCTCTCATAACTACAATATTTTCTTCTTCCTTAGTATATGGTATAGAATGAGGGGATAGAGTGATCACAATCGTTGTGTATTCATTCAGTTTCTGGTATATTCATACAACTTCAACCACATGGTTGTTAAGAGATCAGAATATATTGAAACGAAATTCTTTACCTCTGTTAGAACATTAGCTGTGATTGCAGTAGACTGATCAGGAATAGCTTTTATTACCACTGTTGCTACAAAGATCTATAATTCATTGGTCATGTCCGATTACTACCAAAGTGTCTGCGCCCAGAACACGGTGGAAACCTATATTCGGAGGCTTATCACCCTGAAGTTTGAAATCGGCACGATTATAGCTGCATGATATGGATACCGACGACACGTAGCTCCAACAGGACGGCGCTATGTGCCACATAGCCATGAAGAACCCCACGAGCAATTTGAGGGCATGGCTATTTCGAGCGGCGGCGACCTGAATTGGCTACAGACATCGTTCGATTTAACGCCTTTAGACTTCTTCCTTTGCGAATATCTTAAATTGCAGGTCTACGCGAATAAACCACAAAGAATTGATGCACTCAAAGTCAACATAACGAACGCCATCCAGCAGATTGAGCCAGATTTATGCGGCAAAGTCATCGAAAATTTGACTTATTTGATGTTTTATTCCATACTTAATGTCATAATGTGGTCTTTCAAATAAAAGGACAAGATGTGTTAATATCTTTTAATATTCTCTATGACACTGTACATAGATCTCATACCGTGTGCAACTGATTTTGACCGCGTCCTCATTGTCGAAGTATCTCGTATCACAATTGGTCTTAGAACCTATATTGCAGACTGTTGGATGTTAAATTTTGCTGCGCATAAATGGCACAAACACCTTTTTCATTTGTCCAGAAATCTATCCTAACTGAACACTTAACTTGAAATAAATTTTAGTCTCTGGATGTGTTTGTGTAGAAAAAGCGTACTGTTGTAGCTGTTGTATCCGCTAAGGGCAAAAGCTGTACAAAGGTGTTACTACATCGGCTACTCTTGAAATGAATTTGAGATGATAGATATTCTTTAACTTTCAATCTCTTCATTTCATTCCTTTCGCATTTCGCTTATCTTAAAGTCAAACACGAATGCATCTGTGAACTTCTGCTTAGCACTTCCTTGAGAAAATTTTATTCTGCAGTGCCTTTCAGAAATTATGCATAAGTATGCACATAAACGCAATCTTTCAACTTTTTGTAAAAAGATTTTGTTCTGCCAATTAATTCGTTGAAGATCCACATTCTTTGACCCAAATTTTTTGAGATTCATTCCATCTATTCGCACACTCAATTTAAAACATCTTTATTTCATCCCGTTTGATTTGCTTGAATGACAAGGCGCTTGAAGTACATTCATGTACTCGTACTTGTCATGCCATGCCACTCAAGGGGAGAATAACTAAAAACAATTAGAAGTGAGTAGAGTATCTGATTGCTAATTTAAATTTGTAATTTCAGTTTGAAAATAAACTGCTGAGTGAGTGACGAAAGCACTTTTATTAACAAACAATTTGCCAAAATCAACATTTTCGCCACTTGAGCGTTCTGTGTAAGTTTCAAGAGAAATTTTTTGATGTTGAAGTTGTGAGGGGGGTTTTCACTGAAAATGTGTTCGTTTGGATTATTCTTACAACGTTTTAATTTTCTTGCACTTCATCCGACATATTTCGCATGTTTACAAAGATCACAATATGTTTTGGTTAGATATGTAGTTGGTTTACCTTGTAGCAGAAGTCGTGAGTGACTTAGACTATGCCTACTACCAAACTACTCAGAGACAACAAATTTTTCGATGCAGGTTTTCCTAACACGATTTTGTTATGTAAATCCTTTTTTCCAATTAAGTACTACCCATGTCTTTTGAATTGTATATTACATCTAATGAACCACTTTAATAAATTCAAGCCATTTACGAAGCTAAATTGTATCTACACATACTGTAGGTTTCTAAGTGTTTAAGGGTAACTTCGTATTTTCTTAAAAAAAAGACGTACGAGCATAGTATTCTTTAATGACTAAGACATCTCCTTCAAAAATAAAAAATAAAAATTTACGGTGTTCCACTTATGCTCATCTCACGGGAATGTTGTCGACTCAAAACTTCGGCGTTGAGTAGACCATGATTATAGAGTCCCGGACTGCCAGCTGGCCATTCACCCGGTGATACGAAGTCTGGGACGTCGTTTGAGCCACTGTTGGGTGGTTTATAAGCTTTACAATGTTTTCGAAAACAGTTGTTGGATAAACTTTTGCCGACATTTTGACTCCTTTCCTGCAAAAATGGAGGTGGGTAAGAATATTATAGCTCGTATCATTATGGTGGCTACCTTTTAACCCCAACGCTTCCCTTGATAGCCGAGCATAGTCGAAAAAATTTTCTCCTCAATGAACCGAATTCGTCGATAGTAATTTTCTGCCCAGTGCTTTAGGTTTCTTCTTTAATGCAACTGCGAGTTTGCGTCCAGTATGTCTTTTTTTTTATTGTCTGCATGTCCTTTTGTAGTGCCGTATCTCCTTAGATAATGCAGCACTTCATTTTCTGTGAAATGTTCATCATTCGCAACAAGAAGTAGTAATTTCCTAAAGTTCTTTGTATCAAATTATTGAGGCTGAGATTGTGGCATCGAATGTAGAGGTATCGTCCTGTGAGTCCACGTCCCCGCAGAAGACAATGCCCAAGATAGTTCAGTTTTGCATTTCAAGAGAATTTTGCATGATCTAGATTTGTTATGTTCCGGTCAGGATCGTCTTGAAGTTTTGATTTGTGTCGTTGGCTATAGTTGCATTCCTACGTAAATTTTGAGAAAAGTAGGTAAAAACAAATATATACGATGTCGATCCCAGACCAAAACATGGCGTTAGTTGTTTGAAAATATCACTATATTGGAAAGTACGCAGTCTATAAAGCATATGTTTCAAGTTTGAAAGCAACACGTTGTTTAGTATTTGTTTGGCAGCCATCAACAGTGAACGTTGTCAGTGAATTTGTGAAAATGGAGAAAATTGGTCATTACAACAGTAAAATTTTGGGTTGCTGAGTTTAAACGAGGCCGTACGCGCTGCCAAGACGAGCATCGCAGTGGTCGACCAAATGAGGTGACGACTCCAGAAATGATGAAGAAAATCCACAAAAGCTGTACTGGATGATCGTTGACTAATAGTGCGCGAGCTAGCAGTTTCAATTGAGTATTTAGCGAAGTTTCACAGCAACAAAACAGAATTTTTGTGCCGTTTCATAACAATGGGTGAAACGTGGGTCCATCACTTTACACCCGAGACAAAAAAACAATCAAAACAATGGATTCAAGAGGGAGAACCGGCTCCAAAGAAGGCAAAAACCGTTTAATCTGCAGGCAAGGTCATGGCGTCGATTTTTTTGGATGGGCGTGGGATAATTTTCATTGACTATCTTGAAAAAGGAAAAACTATCAATGGCCAAAATTAATGAATTAAAGTTTGAATTTCTACCTCATGCACCCTATTCGCCAGATTTAGCCCCCTTGGATTATTTTCTGTTCCCAAATTTGAAAAAATGGCTCAGTGGATAAAGATTTTCAACGATAAAGAAGTGATGTCGGCAGTAAATGGCTATTTTGAGGAGCAAGACAGTTCTTATTATAAAAATGGTATCGAACTTTTTGAACATCGCTAGGAAAAGTGTATAGAGGTGAAAGGCGATTATGTTAAAAAATAAATAAATTTTTTTCCAAAGTTTTGGTATTTTCTTTGTACTTCTGGGACCGCCCAAAATATTCAAAATACTCTCCCCATGAAGAATTACACTTTTGTATGGGTTTGAATAAATTTTCGAGGCACTTTTTCCAGTCCGAACGAAGTAACTCTAAAACATGCGCTTTGAACGCATCAACCGTCGAAAAACGTTGACCTCGCAATTTATTTTTGATGTACAGAAATAAAAAGAAATCGTTGGGTGCCAAATCAGGGCTGTACGTGCAATGACCCATCAATTCGATGTTTTGAGCGCTCAAAAAGTCACTTGTTTGAGCCGACCTGTGAGAGCTCGCACTGTCGTAGTTGTTGCATATTCTTATTTCATCATTGCAAACAAATGGTGCTGTACCATACCTGATTGACCGATCCACGTTGTTCTAATGTCACAGTGGCGACATGTGCGCTTTTTCCGAAGAAACAGGCGACCATTTGCTTGGAAGTGCTTCGTGCGCGAACAACTTCTGTTCCATACAGTTGTATCCTGCTTAGTTTCAGGATGCATAGATCCATGGTTCGTGGCTTGTCATCTATAAGATGTTTTTTGAAGCACCGCTATTGAATTTTGTAAACATCGACCAATAGATATGAGCCTTTTCCAATGCGAAGAAATTTTTTGACAGCTAAATGTTCATGCAGTGTTAAATGTATGTGAGTGGAACTAATGCAAAAACTGTCCTCAATTTCACGATAAGTTACATGACGATATTGCAATAGCAGTCCCCGCACAAAATTGATGGTTTCTGGCACAACAATCTATTTTAGAAGACCTTCACGTATCCTGAAGCGAACGACGGCAGCGATTGAATTCGGAAGAGCAGCGAATCACGGTTGTTGAGCGACTCGTCTCCATGTTCGTTGTCTGAGATTGTTGTAGACAGGTATCCAAAAGAGTTCGTCATGACAAGCCTTCTCAAGTTTTGAATTAATCTAGACTGCTGAGATGGCCTTAATGCCAGCCTGGCTGTCGATGAATATGGTAATATCGTCGTGGGATATTGCTTCAAGTGTGACAGCTTCTATTACGGCCAATACCCAGCCTGGAAGACAATGCTATAGTCCGGAAGACAACATGAACATCTTAAGTTTAGTTGATCGGAGAGGATCGCAGCGCCAGTTACTATTTCCTATATTCCAAAGTCCGTATTAGAGCTCGAATCCAGTTCATTTGAAAGGATTAAGGGCTGAGGCGTTGTCTAGAGATGTAGGGGCAAGAGACCGAGTGTAGATTCCAGCCTCGCCGTTGTCCTCGTTCTCCTAGCATGAGTTGTGCCAATAGATGCAATCAGTCCTCTGTGGTTTTGTCACTACCTTTATTTATGGATTGCCATCATACTAAGTTATTGGAGTAAGGTGGATCTGACGATAGCTATGTACATCCACAGGATAGTCTTGGTGTTAGGTCCTCATCTTCTCCCGCAGGTGAAAAAAGCGATCATTGCTTACTTTGCGCGTCCTTCATCACTGAGATTCCTTCTTCAGTTTACTATCTAATACGATATCTAGGTATTAAGAACTATTTGGTAGTAGGAGGACTGTCCCATCTATGGAGGAAGGTCAAATTGTGGAGTGTTATCCTCTTATGTGTGAAGGCCTCATTACTAAATTGTCTTCCGGGGAGCAGCTCTTCGTGTGATTTCTGATGAGGTTTCGCTATCGGAGTATAGGTTTCAAACTAACTTTAAGTTATAGTGATACTTTGTCCTAATTGCCCGGAACTTCTTGAAGGCAATACACCATAAACTTGGTTTTGCCCTCATTCTCTGGTAAAACCATTTAAGCCGCTTCTGTTTCAATACATGATAGCGCAAACCCTTTGACATTACAATTCTTGGTAAGATTGCTTGGAGCAGCAAGAGAACATTTGTCTGTGTCGAGAGTCAGATAGATAGCTCTTAAGTCCCTGCCGAACCCATTTACCACTTTCAATCGGTCGAATTCATTGAGTCCTGTCTCGATCTTAGGTCACAATGCGATCGTGGTTTAGAATGACAGGAACGATCACAAATTGTGATACAGAGTGTTGTGCCCCATTCAAATCTCTAAAACTTCAATCGATAGAAGGCAAGGGTATGATACATACAGAATCATCATAAAAGTCTTAAAGAAGTAACAAAGGATACTCTTTCCGAGATAGAGCTTATGTGACCTCTTTCAGGAATCAAAGAAGAAATCTTACAAATACTTATGAAAAACCAACCTTTCGATAGCCAAAAATAGAGAAAACGGAGACTACATAGCAAGAGCGATAGATTGAAGAATTCTGTGTTACTCAAATGATTTCCCAGCACACCATGCAAGGTCTTCATTCGCTCTAAATGTCCTAGCAATTAGAGAAGATGAATCTTAGCTTTTTTATAAATCCAGGAGAACTTTTCTATTTTCTTTCTGGAAACCCTGCTCGGTTTTGTTAATAGAGTTGTTGAGCAGCCCTTGTCATTCGTATCATGCATTTGGTTTCGCCGCATATTCTTGCCGACACTCTTCGTGAAATCAGGGATTTTATTGTGACAATGACCACTGGTCTTCAGCGCTTGATGCTGGAATCAAGGGTCTTCTGGAAAGGATTTACAAGAAAAAGTTTTTTGCAACCAAAACTGTTGGAAGTCGAAACTTTTTACGGTGCTTCTTGGGTGGTCTAGTTTCTAGGATTCGTACCCACTCACCACAAGACAGTGGTCTGGACCGTTGTTAAGTGATCAAAATACTTCGGACATCGAGAATACTGTTGCTCCATCGGGTAACTGCCAGGTCTCTTTGTAGATGTTATAGTTCGGGAAACATGTGCTAGCAGCGATGAAATTTGGCCCCCCAAAAATAAGCCGATTACCCTGAGTGAATTTTCGGAGCTGATATCATGTGGACTTTGTGTTTTAACTGCACAATCAAAGAACGATCTATGGTAAACGTCGTGCTTAGGATGATGCTAATATGTCTAGACAAGGGGCTTGAAGAAGCAATCTTTGAGAAAGTATTCCTTTTTCCTCTGTGGGGGCGGGAGCGCATATCAGGCTTAGATGGCTTATGCGGATTGTAATAAGGTGGCGTTCGCTCAGATGTTTGAAGCTTAAAAATTCATGCTCATCAAATGTCCAATCTGCATTTAAATAGGGGTTCCTTGTGCTCCCATTAACAATCACCTTAGTATATGACAACTCAGTTGTACATCCTTCTTTTACCTGGCCAATTCCACCGCACTTCTTGGATATCAGTGATATCCGCTTTCTAGCGCTTTAATTGTACTGCTGCTAATTGTTCGGTTGCATGTTGACTGCTAATTGCCCGAACATTCCACGTGTGTAAGTATATGAAAATCGTGTCCGTTTTTCGTTTGTTGAGATCGTTAATAGTGAGTCCACCCACATCAAAGGCTGTTTGCTTCTTTACAAGATATACTGTTTTACGGGGTCGGGTAGTTACTTCGACGGCGCAATTCCCAACCCGGAGGACCAGATCCTTCAGAGGATAGTACCAGTGAAGGTTGCTATGATGTCCCGATGGAGACAGATCACTGGATGCATAAAAAAATCCTCATATGAGCTGAGCTTCAAATATTTCGCATGAGTTCAAATCGCCGTTGATTTCATTTTAAAGTTTCCTCTGCCAAAACGTCCGAATTATGCTTCGAACTTGAGTATGCACTTAACATACTGCAGAATGTTGGCGGTGGTTATACTCTTTTCTTCACCCTGATTTGTGGACTAGCTACGCCGTATCTACAGCCAAGTTTTTTCCTGTTTACCAGGCAGACAAAAGTAGTCATCCACAAGCCCACGAAAGCTATGTACTATAACAGTCAAACCCGACAAGTTTAAAATAGTCTGACGTAATGAAAGGCAATTTGACAAAACCAATAAATCACACTTATATTCCAGCAACTGTTCTTTGTTTGTATCAAAAGTACTACCAACGAACTTGATTTATTGTCTTTCCAATTTGACATATGCAAATTATGCTCCCAAGCTTTCATCCAATCTGCTTTACTCTCGTTCGTCTAAAAAAATTCACCACAAACCAAAATCAAAAGAAAATAAATATTTTAATAGTCAATTATTAGAAAATCAAAAAATAAAATAAAAACGAACTCAACTTTGTTCATCAAAGTCATTAACTTGTAGAAATTTCAAATGTGTCATGAACGAGGGAATATTGAAAAACTCGAGCACGAGTTTCGTGCACGATCGTATAACACCGTCGTCGCCGGAAGCACTTTAGAATGATCGCAGTCTAACCTAATAATTCATACTGTTTCTCCATGTCTTGACGTTTTCTCCATCCACACCGTTCACCTTTGAATGTCTGATAGATTCCAGCTGGATCGAAACAGTGGTGGCTATTTCCGATGTAGATAGTCGTTAGATACAGTGTACTGCGCGACGAGCACTTCCACCTAATCATCATTTTGATGAGCGAATGAGTTTTATTTTATTTTTCTTGATCTGCTTCTACGAAAAGCGTGAGTGAAGCACTAAAGAAGTTAATTAAGATCATTTGGATATTCAAGCATTTATGGGGCCTACGGTTTGAGACTTTTTGTGTCTTTCGAAGACCACAACATTTGAAGTTATAGCTTCGGGGGGCCGGAGGGATGGGCAAACGAGAATGACTTCTTAACCTATCATATAATTAAAGTGGTGAGCAAGCAAATTGTTTGCAAACACAAGTGGTATGAGGAATTTCAGATATGCGCATATCACACCTCGTAATTGGTTTTCTAGAAAAGATTCAGTTGCATTGAAGTGGCTTAACACCCTCGTTGTTCTTTTCCTTTGTATCATAGCTTCATTAAGTCCAGTTGCAGTATACATATTCTCGAAGAATTTTGTACACCTTCCCATGACAATCCCATTTCTCAGAGTATGGTCTGGGCACTTAATTAAATGTAAGACTGCAGGGTCATCCATTTTGTGGTTTCGAAAGTAAATTTAAATTAAACACATTTATGGTCTAGATTTCAATAAAAAATTTTATTTCAACATATTGTTTGGATCTTGGAATATAACATCATTCACTTCGACATATATTGGACAATAACTCGGCCATGACTTGACAAATATTCATTTTCAAAGCGTCAAGAGTTTGCGGATTGTGTGCATAAACACGATCGTTTGCATAGCCCCACACAAAAAAATTCAATTCAACGGCGACAAATCATACGATCTTGGTGGCCAGTTTACATCACAAAAACGCGAAATAATTCGACCACGAAATTTTTATCGGTCGTTTTGTGTGCGATGTGGTGCAGTCTTGTTGAGACCATATGTTTTCCTATCTTCGGTTTGGAGTTAAAATTCGGCTATAGCGATGAGAATTAATGGTAACGTTTACAACTTCCTCATTTTCGAAGAAGTATGCACCAATGACACCACCAGACCAAATTGCACGTTGTGGATGCAATGACCTTTCGACAGTTATATGTGGATTTTCACTTAACCATATGCGACAATTTAATTTATTAACATATCCACTGAGTGAAAAGTGAGCCTCATCGCTAAAGGGAATATTATGTGAAAGGCTGATGTTCAAGCACCCACGTATTCCGTAGTCAGCTGGTTTCAATTCTTGAGTGAGTTGAACTAGTCAGAAAACATGCTTATCAGTCACCTGAGATGTCTAGGACAAGTAAAGCGAATGGACACCAATGCTCCGGCCTGCAGAACCATCGAATCTAAACGGGAGGGACAACTGGAGGCAGTTAGCTAAAGACCGAGCTAACTGCAGGGGATTACTGTTTTAGGCCCAGGTTCACCCCGAACTGTGGCGCCTCCAAAATTGGTCAGTAAGTAAGTAATAACAGTATAGAGAATCCTCAATATTGCCTAGTCTTGCTCTTTGGTGCAGAACCATAGATGTTAACGAAATAGATAGAACTATCCGAGATTCATCGTATTATAGGGCTTTCCAGTAGGGACTTGACAACTTTGAATTTAATTTGTGAACGCACTTTTTCACTAATCATTAAACTGTCACTGTCAGTTTATTCAGTAAACTCAACATTAGCATCATGGTAAAGTACACTAACGAGCAACGTCTGCAAATTATAAAAATTTTCTACAGATATTCGGAGTCGGTGACTGCAACTTTTCGAGCGTTATCTTCAATTTTCGGTCGTAGTTCTCGCCCTAGTAGACAGGCAATAATAAGTTTAGTGCAAAAATTTGAGTCTACATATTCGTTGTGTTATGTTGCCGTGTCAGTGAGACAACGGGTTGGTCGAAGTGTCGAAAATATCGCTGCCGTTCAGACATCCGTAGCAAACGATCCAAATCAGTCAATTCCACGGCGTTCTCAAAAATTGGGCATCGCTCAGACCATATTATGGCGTATTTTGCGTAAGGATCTTGGTTTACACCCATACAAGATTAAGCTGACTCAAGAATTGAAGCCGATGGACTATTTGAAGCGACGTACGTTCTCCGATTGGGTTCTGGAAAAGATGCGCCAAGATGATGAATTTCATTGCAAATTCAGTGACGAAGCTCATTTTTGGCTCAATGGGTTCGTCAATAAGCAAAATATGCGTTATTGGTCGGGTGAAAACCCACATGTTCTTCATGAATCACCACTTCATCCACAAAAAATAACTGTTTGGTGCGGTTTGCATGCTGGTGGCGTTATTGGGCCATATTTTTTCGTCGACGATAACGATCGTCACGTTACTGTGAATGGTCAGCGTTATCGCGCCATGATCATCGATTATTTTTGGCCCGAATTGGAAGATATGGACTTGGACGACATGTGGTTTCAACAGGATGGTGCCACAAGCCACACAGCAAACGCTACAATCGATTTATTGAAGAGTAAGTATGGTGAGCGTGTTATCTCAAGACATGGGCCAGTCGATTGTCCGCCTCGTTCGTGCGATTTAACGCCGCTTGACTATTTTCTGTGGGGCTACGTTAAGTCATTGGTTTATGCCAACACGCCGACGACGTGGAAAGAGCTCAGAGCCAACATTTAACGCGAAATAGCGGCTGTTTCGGCCGAAATGAGTGGCCGAGTCGTTGAAAATTGGGTCCAACGAATCGACCGCTGCAAACGTGCCCGCGGTGGCCATATGAACGAAGTCGAGTTCCATTCATAAATGTTTTGATTTTACTTTAAGCCAATAATAAAGTTTTTGAAATATCTCAAATGGTTTGCCTTTTATTTTAAAAAAAAAAGTTGTCAAGTCGTTATTAGAAAACCCTATATATGTTGACATGAAAATGCAACAGCAAAGTCTCAATCTGTACAACGACATCGATCTAATCAAAACAGTGCTCATTAATCACCTGAGGTGTGCAGAACATATAAAGAAAATGATCTTAATAAGGGTGCAGATTGAAATCCAAATGCAAAAAATGCCATTAACTGCCGTAAGACAAGCCCAAATGCTGTGCTTGCCATGAAATCGGTAGATTTGGATCTTCTTCAACACTTTCACTAACGGTAGCCCTTAAGATATTTATAACAGAGCCAGTCTCTTCGATATTTTTTTTACAATTTTGTGTATAGTACGTTCAGATGGACGATTATGTCGACCATAATCTGCTCGTAATGCGCGAATCGTACCTGCTACAGAATCACTGTTTTTGTAGTAAGTTTTCGCAATTTTAACACGTTTAGCGATGGTTAAGCGATGTTTAAGCGATGCATATTGTAAAATGGAAAATCTTAAGCTAATCGTATATGTTCTTGGAAGACAGTTCGTTTTGACGTATGTGATTGAAACAGGGATGTCAAATCCGAAGCACGAATTGAATGACCCTATACAATTACCACTATTCGAAAATTAGTTCAATTTAAACGGAAGACTACTGGAATATACCTTCTATCAAGTGCTAACCTTCTAACGTTAATGAAACGAAACCAGAATTCGACGATCATATGTATGTATCCAATATCGGAAAAACAGCATCTAAGAACGATGATGAACGGTGAACTTAGAGTGGTGGTCAAAATTTATGGACTAGAATGAATTTTCACCGCAGGAGTACTAAAATCAACTCTCTATAAAGACTCCTACCAACAAGGGCCATACTTGAATTTAGAGAATCGTCTCAATTTATTCTAAATAATAAATGTCAGGCTAAAATATTTGCTAACATAATCATTATTTGGTTTCCCTTTAATGAATATTATATCACATTGAATTTTTCAGCCCTCCTCCAGCGGAAGAGACTAAGAAAGACATGTGAACGGTCAGGCTATTCTTCCCTTCTTCACTGATATCATGGAAGCCTTGGACCAAGTGACAATTTTCTTTAAGATCTTACATCGTGAATGGTCTGGCTTAGAAAAGGACTGAATTATTCCTATCAACTCGCAGGAAATAATCTAAACATACGGGTGGATCAATAAGTCCGTGAAAATTAAAATAGATGGCGTTGCCATATCAAATCCAACATTAAGGTTGTCAAGAAGCATCTTTCAAAAGAACACACCCGAATTTTTAGACAGATCTGTCAAATAATTTTGCTGTGGCGGGCATTTGAAACAGAATTTTCATAAAAATGAAAAAATGTGTGCATTAAACACTATTTCTTGAGCAAACAAATTTTCACACAAACCAAACAAAAGCTTTAAAAGTACTTCGATTGAAACCATCCCCACTGGTTTACTCGATATCGGTGCGGTTGTACAAGCACTAGTGATGCCTAACGTTCTGGTCTCGCAATTGAGGTCACTACACCAGAAATGGTCGATAAAGTCAACGGTATAATTTTGGACGATCAGCGAGTGAAGACTTTAAGGCTTATCACATGGATCAGTGATTTCAGTTTTGAAAAAAAATATTTGGATATGAAGAAGCTATTGACCAGATGGACCGCATTTGCTCCTCACAATTGACAACCAATGTAATCGTTTGACAATTTCAAATGAGTATTTGGCGATGTTCATTCACAATCCAAAAAAGTTTCTGCGCCGATTTGTAACCGTGAACAAAACATGGATTCATTACAACACAAGTAAAACCAAGGAAGAGCCGATACATTGGACTTCTCCAAGTGAATCGAAGTCAAATAAGGACAAGGTACGTTTTTTGGCTAACAAGGTCGTGGCGAAAGTTTCTTGGGATGCGTACGGTGTCATTCACATCGATTACATAAAAAAAAGTCAAACGATCATCGGCGAAGAGCTGTTGGATCGATTCGACGCCGATTTAAAGCCAGACAACGCACCAGCGGACAAGTTTGCAGTCGCAATGGCGAAATTCCATGAATTAGGTTATGAATTGCTCCCTCATCCAGCAAATTCTCCAGATTCTCCAGGTAAAAGATTTAGGTCGAATGAAGAGGTCATTGATGAATCAAACGTCTATTCTGAGGCACTCGAGAAATTTCGAACCAAGTGTTTCGATCTAAAAGGACGCTAAAAACGTTTTTATCCCGAAAAGAGTGTTCCTTATTTCAATTTTCAGGGGCTTATTAACCTACCCTCGTTTAAGATGCATAGAAAGACCTTGCAGGGTATGCCAAAGGAAAGGCCGACTTCTTCACGGCATCTGCAAAAGCTGTAGAGATGAGAAAGATAGAACAACTACCACTTACATATTTTTAAAGGTCTAGTACAGTCAACTCTAAGAAAGCAAATTCTATGTGACTATTTTTTCAATAGTTCGAGCAAGCTCACGTGTTTAGCTTTTATTTTTTTTTTCTATTGGTCGACATCTTAAAAAATTGATCCTGTGGAAAAGGTTCTCGCTGGCGATCTCATGCTTTCAAGACAGAAGCTTACAAGACTATTAGAAGTAGCGGCTGACCAGATCGCAATGATTGTTTTTCCAATTGTTATGCTTCAGCATCAATTACATCCAGCTGTCAAAATAATTAGTAAGGCTTGCCATTTCAATATGCATGGTATTACGCTTGCCGAACGTGCGGAAATTATTAAAAAATATTATCGAACTTACGAATTACGTCGTGAGGTCTTTCGTCGTCAAGTCTGGCATCAGTGTACAGCCAATTCGTTGCACCGTGTAAAAGTTTGAGCGTAAGTACACTCTTGGATAATGAAATGAAGAAAACATAGCCGCCGTAGCGGCCAGTATCGAAAAGACCTAAATATGTCAATTCGGCGCCGATCAGCTGAATTGTGCATCGCTAGAGAATAAACCAGGCTTATTCTGCGGTTGGATTTGGGTCTAAATCCGTATAAGATTATACCGACCCAAGAATGGACAACTGGACTACCACAGACAATGCTGTGTTCGCAATTGGGCGCTACAAATGTTGATTTTGGCCAAAAACTCATCTTCTCGGACGAGGCCCATTTTTGGCTCAGCGGTTATAACAACAAGCATAATTGTCATTATTGGAGCGAACACAATCCACAAGTGTGCGGCCAAGCATCAATGCATCCACAGAGATTGACCGTTTGGTGCGGTTTATGATATGGCGGCATTATCGGACCTTAATTCTATCGAAATGAGGAAGGAGAAGCAGTTACCGTCAATGGTCTCAGTTATAGAGCGATGTTTACCGACTATCTATGGTCAGAGCTCGACAACGTCGATATATTCGAGCTGTGATTCCAACAAGGCGGCGCTACATGCCATGCAAGCGACGCAACGCTCAAACTTATAAAGGAGAAATTGACTGCTGTCACGGTGAGCGTTCTTCGATTGGCCGCCGTAATCATGCCATTTGACACCACTCGATTATCATTATTTTTTTATTTTTTTTTTTGGATAAATTATGTCTTCAAACATTCAACATTCAATACGGCATTGCTGGAATAATGCCGCACATATTGGACCGAGTCATCAAAATTTGGACCGACCGCTTGAAGCACTGCCAGCGAAAACGCGGGGGCCACTTGAATGAATAGTTGAATAGCTTCAATATAAAGCCGTAATCATTTTTATATCTCACACCGTTGTTGTTTTAATTAATTTTTTTCCCTATCGTTCTTATCTGGTCACCTTTGGCCTGTGGAATCAGTTCTGACTATGTATGCACTCTCGATTATTCCGTTTAGCTAAAGAAGATCAGTGAACCGAATTCGTCGGTACAAGCTCTTTGCTTATCAGTTGCGTAGAGCTTTGGATTAACTCCAATGCGTCTGCGAATTTAGTGTGCAGTGTGTCTTTTGCATGCGCCGCATGCTAAATCTTTTTTAATAATTCGAGAAAATTCTTTTTGCGAAATGTTCTCAATTGATTTTCAACTGATGCGAGATCGCACGGCGTTGATGGCACATAAAGGGCTATAAGTACACAGACGGTCGTACATTTGACAGTCTTCAACTCCTCGTATATGCTTGAAGAATTTCGCAATAGGAAACACAAATTCACAAGTGAATCTAAACGCCCGCAAGTTTAAGACAATTTCGCTTATTTCCATGTTGCATTTCTGAAGGCCAGCTACAACAACTGTCACAAATTCAATCAGTTATTGACCTTTCGAAAGCAAAATTGACACTTACTTACTTACTTCGATGGCGTCACAGTTCGGGGTGCACCAGGGCCTTAGCTAACAAACTTCTCCAGCTAGCGCGATCTTTTGCCAGCTGCCTGCTGCCACAAAAAATTGGCTGAGGTCCCTTTCTGACCTAAGATGAGGTCGTCCTCTGCTGTGTGTTCGAGTCGAAACGATTTTGGATTGAAACGCTGGTATCCATTAGCTCAAGGTGATTTAGTTATCTAAGCCGAGCTATCTGAGCTTGAGAGAGGGCTCTGTAACTCAATTGCCTTCCATCTTTTATCTTTTATTTTCTAGATATTGGGTATATATTTTAATTCGTGTGGTTTTTTTTTTTCAAAATTTGAACGTTTGACTTGGCAGCCAAGAATGAATCAAGCCAATTTTTGATATTCTGCTCTGATGTGAACCGTATTCCAGTAAGGGCGCTCTGCATCGACCGGAACAAATGGTAGTCAGAAGGAGCAAGGTCTGGGCTATAAGACGAGTGGGGTAAGACTTCCCATCCACTGTTTTCCAAATAGTTCTTAACCAGAATAGCATACGTGGGGCCGAGCGTTGTCATGATGGAAAATCATTGCCTCGTGCCTGGTCACATATTCCGGGCGTTTTTCGGCTACTGCTCTCTTCAAACGGATTAATTGTGTTCGGAAGCGTTGTCCATTAATGGTTTCACCCGGTTTTAGCAGCTCATAATATAGCACAACCCATCTGATCCCACCAAATACAGAGTATTACCTTCGTGCCGTGGATATTCGGCTTTGCCGTTGAATTGGCTGGTTGGCCGTGTTTCACATATGATTTTTTGTGCAAAACCGCCTTTCGACGTCTCTCGGCTTGAGTTCATGTGGAACCTAATTTCCTTGCTTTTGAATATATTCAGCTGCTTTTAAACGTTTTGAAATGGCTGCTTGAGTGACACTCAAAGATTTTGCGAGCTCTTGTGTTTGGCCAAAATCTTCATTGAGTAATGCTTCCAGTTCTTCATCTTCAAACTTTTTTTGGCTGCCCAGGACGTTCATCGTCTTCCAAGCCAAAATCACCACTTTTAAATCGTGCAAACCACTTTTGGCACGTTCGCTCAGCTAGCGCATGTTCACCATAAACTTCCACCAAAATACGATGACTTTCGGCAGCAGTTTTCTTCATATTAAAGTAATGAAGAAGAACTCCCCGCAAGAACACTTTTTCAGGCGCAAAGTTCGACATATTTGAGTGAAAAAAAAAAAAAAAAAATTGTTGTTTACGCTTCAAATGAATGACATATACTGAAATGACGTACAATGACAGTAGCTTTCCAACGCATGTTCCAATGGAATAATACAAGTTACGCCATCCCTTAGCAAACCGCAATTAAGTTATAGAACTGTGTGTGTTCTTCTTTGTTGACAGCACATACTTTGTGTTTCCCTCATTGACCGCTTAACCCATCTTTGTCGCTTCTGTTTCAGTTTCCGCAAGCGCTTCATTGACAGCTCGCTGTGTTCTTCTCATCATGTCAATGTCGTCTGCGATTGCGAGAAACTAAATAGATTGTTGAAAGATGGTGGAGTTGGCTTGCGAGTTTCGCACAATTTCTTCAACAACGATGTTAAAAAATTCACATATGGTAAAAACGCGTTTCCTTTTTTAAGTATTGTACTTTTGTGAGGTCTCGGTTTCGTTATTATCAACATTCTCCATCGTCATACTGCGCAGTCGAATGAACTTGACAGGGATACTCTAACTAGACATGGCTGTGTATAGTTCGTCTCTATAGATGCTGTCAAACATATACGGCTTGGAAATCCATGACGAGGTGGTGTATGTGGATTTGGAATTCTAGGGTTTTTCAAAAGCTGCCGTAATGTGAAAATTTGATGTATCGGGGTACTTAACTAGCCAGAAACCACACTGATAAGGGGTGTACGTAATACGGCTGACAGGATTAAAATGCCATCATGAAGAGACTTATTTCCTTGTAGTTGGCGCAGTTCAGGGAATCTTCCTTCTTTAGGTTCGGAAGAGGTTCCATTCGTCGGGCGAACTAACATAAGATGCCATTTTAAATGCTAAATGAAAATATCCATAATTTGTTGCTTATTTTTACCTCACTACGAGTATGTTCATTGTTATGGGTTTTAGGGGTAGAAAATGTCAACTTATGACAACTATTAACCTGTCAAAAACCAAAAGAAAAATACGTCGAATTGCTTTAAAATCACTCTTCCCTGAATTGCCTCCTTCACAGGTAACCTACTTCAGAACTTCTTACTCCGTTTCATTAAAGCTTCAATCCTAACCTCTTAATGAGAGTATGTGCGTTTACTAGCGCTCACCGACCAACCGATGTTTACTGCTAACAAAGCGCATACTTGACGCTATGCAATTTTCCGATTGGTAGTACCTTTACTTCACTTCAGCTGGTGGCCTCTCAAGAATACAATTTTCCACCTGCTCTGCAGTTTAATCTTGTGCACTGGCAAGTGCTACGCGAAAGAACCTGTTGTAAATAGAGCGTGTTTTGTTCTTTGTTGTATTGTTTTGTACTTCTTTCTTTTTTTTTTACCTACTTCATTGTTTTTTGTTCTGCATAATCCTGTTTTGGTTGTTTTTGTCCTGTTTTTTTTTTTCACTCGCACTCACACATTCATTTTCACTCATTTGCAACCATTTTTAGTGTTAATTTCGATTTTTTTTTCTCCTGTTCGTTTGAACTCAACTGACCGAGAAGGTGCTCTACTATTGGTTTCCCTTTAAAGTCGTGTCCTTTCCAATCTTAATCCTCATCACTACCACTAATGTACGAGTATATGGCTGGAGTAAGAAGGTGTTTGTTTATTGGTTTCCATCGTTTCCTGTTTGGCGGTGGTTTTGTGTTTGTTTTGTTTTGAATTTTCCCATTGATTTCGATCGAATGGTACTGAATGAGTGGGCACTGGCACTGGTACTGGTTTCAGCCATTTACAAGAGATGGCTTCACTGTAGTTTGAGTTGGAGCTGGGTCTCGTCCGTACCATACCATAAACAATTCTTTAGAGATGATAAAAAGTTTTTTTTTTTTTGTTTTTTTGTTTTTGTTATGGTCTTCCTGGGAATTTTAAAATGAAATGATGGAGAAGCCTTTTTGTGTTGACCATTACATCCGGTATGTTGTTAAGGGAACCCGCATCTGAGTTATGTAGTTGTTAGTTTAGTTAAATGGAAAACGTTGTCCGAGAGATTTCAGTTATCTGGAAGTTGAGTTACGATACCCAGGAACGAAATACTTATTTGGGACTAAATAACCCACAAACTCCATTTACATAGTAAAACAATGTGCAAATGGTATTCTAACTCAAAGGGGACTTAGTCCCAATTGACGACTAGATGAACTAACATCGTATAGTGCTTCAGCTTCAAATTGGTTTAAAAGGAAGATATACAAACCTGTCTATAACTATGGCAACATCCGGGATGAATCATGAGTCATAGGAACCCCATGGAAGGAATAATATGTGCATTGGTGCGATGATTTTCTTTTGTCATTAGTGCAGTGCTTAGCCGAACGACTTACCAGCGACAGGAAACGGACATCGAGCCAAATTGACTGCTTCTAGGGCAGATATCTAATCAGTAGACAGAGTGTGAACGTGAGAAAAAATGCAGAAAAAAGTGAAAGACAAAGAAGATATGTGCAATGCAAAAACTGGACAGCAGGTGCCTAATCACTGCCGCGAGTTTTAAGGGGCGAACACTGCGTCATAAGTTGTTGTCTTTTGTGAAACAATATTGTTACTGTTTCGTTGCATATTCATCCCAAACAATATCATACAATTTGCGTTTTTTTCGTAGAACTTTTCTAATTAAATAAGAACATACGGCTAGAATACTTGATATACATATGTACCTGGCACGGCCTGCACTGGCTCAAAACTTGCTTCTAACTTCGACAGCCTCCTGGCGATCAAGCTCGTTTACGCTTATATGTGTTTCAGATTAAGAAATTTGACTTAAAAGCCACAGCATAAATTGCCAGATTCGGGATCATCCAAACTGTGATTCTATTGTCATTTGCTCGTAAATGAAATCTTTCTAGGTAATGATATCCAACTGTTGTCAGAAACCAAACTTTTCCGACAATAGTAAGTCTCATGAGTTCACTTTGCTGGATCATATCGAACGCATCGACTACAATCCTTCAATATTTAATACTATATTTATTTAAATAAAAGGTTCATCGATGTCTACTGTGAGAAGCTACAGAAATTAAGTGAAACAGAAACCTCCCAAGCTGATCAATCGTGTAAGTCTGTAATGTTTCATCACGGCAATGCTACTCCGCAGCAGGCACTCCGTCAACACCGAGTAACTGCAGCATAAGCTGGACATTCATAAAGGTAGTGATCCGCGGTGTCGTCATCACTTTGGCAGCAACCTTCGCAGTGTGTTTTATTACTTATACCCATCACAAAGATGTAGTGTCCCGTTACAAGCTCAGTAAGCAGCCTGCAGTGTTTCCTACAACAGAAAAGCCACTGACTTCTTAGACAACATAGGGAGTCACCCCATATGCAGTTGTACTCATATAAAACCCATTTGTCAATGGAAACCCTAACATAAGACGAAGGCAAACCTAACATAGGTTCAGGTTCTGGAAAACTTTCCTCTGAGCCTTGCCTAGCAAGTTCATCGGCGCTTTCATTTCCCGTGATTTCATCATGACTTGAGGCCCGGACAAGACTCAGTGAATTTCACTTACCGACTGAGTTGATTAAAGTCTTGCATTCTCGAACTAGTTTGAAAGACGTAGAAGGATTTAGCAAAAGTCAATGCACAACTTGGCTGTGGCTGCAGAGCATGGTTAATCCAGTTTTTTTTGACATCTTTATTTATAGATTTGCAACGTGGAGGGAAGAAGGCATATGTAGCCCAATTGATTTGAAATATCAAGTGAAACGTTTTGATTTTGTTTTAATTTTTAGTAAGACACAGATTTAACCAATGAGTCTCACCCCTTCATTCGTTTTCAGGTCTCAAACTAATTCTTAAGTTGATAGGTCGTAATCTTCCCTAAAGATGATTTTGCCAGAGAAAGAAGAGGTTCTATCCTTTTTCAGGACGAGATGAAACTTATTCACAATCTGCTCGAAAAACTGAAGTGTGTGTATGGCAGATTGACTATTATACACGCTTTCAAATGGCTGCAAAATGTACAGCATATTCGTACACAAAGACCATGTCCAATGACCTGACAGTTAGAATGCCATTGATAATGACGTCTTGCATGTTCGAACTTTACCTCTTTAGGCCCGACATTCTTTTTTTATAGCCCAAGTCGTAACACGAGTTTACCCTTGGTTTAATTTTTTTCATTTAATGAATAATGGATCCCCTATCAAAGGCAATATGTAGTATTTGTTACCATATTAGCGTCACTGGATGCGTCTAGATAATATATAAGAAAAATATGAGAAATATATCCAGAACTGACTTCGTTTTCAGATTTAGTAAACCCCATCACTATTGAGAAAAGATTTCTATTGATTCCGAGTCTCTAACCACCATTTTAACTTACTTCACATAGAATTGGCCCTAGTATCGGCTCTTGAGGAACACCACCAATTGTCTTCATCACATATCGGTGTATGTATGAAGTAAGCGTTTTTTTTTTTTTTTTTGTGAAAATATAACACTAATTTTTAATGGGAAAGTAAAAAACATTTTATTCAAAGTATTGGCCATTGCTAGCTACACATTTTTCCCATCTTTCAGGCAATTTATGGATTCCACGGGTCTTTTGAAGCAAACCAAAAAGTCACCTAATTTTTGACTTCCTCGTAGGATTCGAAGTGCTGCTCAGCTAATGCGTGTCCCATTGATGAAAACAAATGGTAGTCGGAAGAAGCCAAGTCTGATGAATACGGTGGGTAGGGTAGCAGCTCCCAGCCAAGTGCTTTGGATGTATCCTGAACCAGTTTTGCTATGTGTGCAGGTGCATTGTCATGGAGCAAAAATACATTCTGGTCGTTTTTCGATCAATGCATGGTTCAAATCATTTTTTGTCGGTAGCGATCTATATTAACGGTTTCACCAGGTTTTAGGAGCTCGTGGTACACCACACCTTTCTGGTGCCACCAGACACACAGCATTGTCTTCTTGACGAATCGATTTGGTTTTGCAATCGAAGTTGATGGTTGTCCCGGATTAATCCATGATTTCTTTCATTTAGGATTCTGAAAATAAATCCATTTTTCATCGCCAGTAACAATTCGATTTTTTATCGTGTCTGAAGCAAAATTTCACAAGTGATTTTCGACTTTCCATCTGTCTTTCATTCAATTCATTCATTTCATTTTCCAGACATTTGGATCTTTCCCATAGCTTTTAAACGGTCAGAGATTATTTGTTGTGCAACATTTAACATTTTCGCCATTTGTTTTTGACTCAAAGTGTCAAAATTCGCAATTCAGCGTCTTCAAACTTGTTTGGTGGTCTTCCAGGTTCTTCATTGCTCACATCAAAATCGTTATCTCTGAACCGTTGAAGCTATCTTTTGCATGTTGCTTCTGATAGAGTATGATCATATGCCTCGACAACCATTCGATGCGACTCTGCGGCACTTTTCTTCAAATGAAAACAAAAAATTAATGTTTTCCGCAAGTCATCATTTTCTGGTACAAAATTCGACATTTTTAACACGAAGAAGAAATATGATGTTGTTTGCTCAATGACTTGATGTATACTAAATATGTTTGACAAGTGTCATAACAACCAAACAAACAAAAAAAAAAAAATAAGGTCCGTTCACAATAAATGTTCCCTATCGAGACATTTTTATCTTGACGCTCACCGGTACACCTGGTATAAGCAGACCATCGCTTAGCTGATAAACAATATGCAAATATTTGATCGCAGTTTTTCGCATGTAATCATCATCGGAACTAACCGTTATCATTTCTAAAGTAACGAAAATAATTTTTCATTGGGATTCTTTCAGGATCCATTGCATCTTTGCTCACTATATACCTTCTCACACGTAAATCAGATTTTCTCACGTCCAAGTACATTGAAATGTATCTAATCCCCCACTCGTCTTCCCAAATAGACATACTTTAAGTTTTCAAATGAAAATGAATCGCCTAGGTATGTGCGAAGAAAAACTGGAAAGCATACATAGGTACGCACTACTAGTGGAAGCTATAAACCTCGCCAGGTGTAGCCAATTAGTAAATGACAGCTTATCAACATTAGTTACACTTAACTGCGTCCGTGCGTGTCTGAAAATGGAAAAGCAATTAATTCTTTAGACTTGTTGAAGTGGTGAATTTTCCAACATTTTATCCGCATGTAATTACAATTACAATTACAATTACAAGAAACGTATGGCGATGTACTCCTTACTTATTTGTTTTGTATAGCAATGCCAAAGCAAATAAAAAATTATTACTACATCAATGGTAAATTGGTATCTAAATTTGCGCGCCCACCTATTAGCGGACTTAGACTTTCTTCTTTGCCCCAGGCGCCTTCTATTTTACTCGTACTTGCACTTTTCATAGCTACGACTTGTATCTGCAACTAATTCGATTGTAAACACACGTTGCGTGCCAAGAATACACTCCTACTCCTACACTCTTATACATACGTTGCCCCTTAAACAGCATCCGCCTTAAAAGTCTCGAGAAACCTCAATTACCTTCTCCATATCTGTTTGATGGCCTGTGTTGTACTCTATAGTTTGTGCTGCCTTTCCGTACGATGCAAGTGAAAATGCAAATCCGTCGCCAGCAACTCAATATGGAGAAGTTCGGAATAAACAAATCGCTCGTTTGAGGCTACGACTACACTGCATACAACGAGTACTTCCGTCGCGATACAAACTAACTCTTGAACTCACCCATATCTCACTCTTTCTCTAATTTTGTTTGTGTCTCTTTCTGCATCTGCATTTAAGCATAGGGTGAAAGTGAATCAAGTAATTGTTCACGCGTCACAATTAAATTCATTGTCCATTCCGTACAGGTGCACTCGACGAAGTGAGACGTCAGACGACATACTTTTTCGAACTTAATTTCCAACTCGCCAACTTGTATCCGCACTTAGCCGTACAGCATTGCCCACTCACCTTATCTTTGAATACGAATGTGTTAAAGGGTTTTATTAGCCGACGTTATCTTATCTTATTCTATTCGGTATCGTTTCACGTCTTTATCACGTCTCTCTACACACAACTGGAACTACTACGGGTACGAGTACGAGTAAATACAATTAAAAAAATTTTCTTTTCCAAACATACAAAAATACTGAGCCAACTTTTCGAACTTGGAAATTTTGTGTACTCTGTCGGTTTAGATAAGAATAGAAAATTACGTCGTGCGGTTCGCTTTTGAGAGTAAAATTTCTGGAAAATTTCAAAATTTTCAATTTTTAATTGTCTCACCCCCCTCTAAAAACAAAACGCATCCTTTTCGGATAAGTTTGTGCGAAATTCGAAGTTAAAAGTGCCACAATGGTTTAGTGATTGTATATAGTGCAAGTGCAGATCAAGAATGTGAAAATAAATTTCGAAAATAAGTATTTCGTTTTTATGTATTTGTATCTAAACGTGAAGTGAATATTTTTTTACCAACTGAAAAAGGATAATGTCATCGTTTAAGGATAAATTCAAATTCTGGGGCAAAGGGGTAAATATTTACAAAAACCAACAAAAAAAAAAAAAAACTTTAAAGTTTTTCGAATATTCGTTCGAATTTGGAGTATGTCATTCGATGAACTTTAACCCTCCAGAGTGTCGTAAAAGAGTTTAGAGATTGTTCTTATTCAGTTGTCTAGGAAATTAGATTAAAGTAATTCAGCTTCGAAACACTCATAGATTTAATATTTTTAGCAACAAACAAGTACAGTCCTTCGAATTTGTTGAACTTGAAGGCCACTTGAATTCGAATTCGAACTGACACTGTAGAATAAAAAAAAAATAAATAACGAAGATTAAATCAACTTTCGATATTAGCTGATGGCCACTGGAATTTGTTTTGTTTTTGAATTACTTGCTCTGTTCCGAATGGAACTTAGACAATAATTTTTGGGGAATCGAGAGCCAAGTCGATCATAAAGATATTAAAATGTTTTCTTGCTTGTGATTGTTGTGATAGGTGGGGGTTGTTAAATACTCGTATATTCGAATATTGTTTGATTTCATTTGTGAACGTATACTAATCAAATGGCCGGATTTTATATTTAATAGTTTCCAGACTTGAATGCCGCTTATTCTTCTCATATGAGTATGCCCCCTTATTCTCGGCGATTAAATTTATCGAACTTTTTCCTAGCAGCTGAGATGCTTGTTTGACTGTTCTTCGGTTTGATATGTGTGTTGTGTGACGACAACGACAAGACATATCCTTGCTCTCATGAATGTATGGCATCCCGTGAAATCAAGTCTTCACAGACAGGTGTTCACTTGAAACACAAGAAACGTTCTGCATTCGCCCTTGTTGTGTCAATGCATTTTATTGCATGGCTTGTCGAGCAATACAATTTGTATAATGTATAATTTCGCCTTTGTACTAGGTGGACTGAAAAGTAACCTCCTTGGCCGCCAGAATGCGCTGCTACTGCAAAAAAGGTTATGGTGCCGTGAAGTCCGTTCATATTTAGGCAAACATGTCAAATTTCAGTGCGATACTGTCTTTAGTTTTGTTTTGACAGCTGATTGTTGTTGACGCGTTTGGCATCATGTTGGGTATGGACAAAAACGATTTTCGTTCTCTCATAAAACATTATTTTTTGAGAGGCAAAACGGCGAAGGAAACAAAGGAAAAGTTGGATAAATATTATGGGGCTTATGCTTCGTCAGATTACAACGTTAAATATTAGTTTCGAGAGTTTCGAGGTGATCGCAACTCCACTACGATCAAGTCCGCAGCGGCAAGCCCTCCGATGCGGTTACAGAGGACAATGTCAAAAAAATACATGAAATGATGTTGGCTGACCGGAAAGTGAAGGTGCGCGAGCTAGCAGATACCACAAAGATTGGTTCTGAGCGCACACGCCATATTTTGGGCAATATTCTGCATATGAAAAAGTTATCCTGCTGCTGGGTGCCGCACATACTCACTCCTGACCAAAAACACGAACGCGAGAGCACTTCGAAAGAGTGTTTGGACTTGCTGATGCGGAATTGGGCGGACTTTTGGTGTCGAATGGTTATTGTTGAACACCAAAGAACAAAATGAGTGCCCGGCAATGGACTGAAGCCGGCACGAGTGCTCCGAAGCGGCCGAGGGAGGCTCGATGGGTCTGAAAGGTTATGCCGTCGGTTTTCTGGGATTTTCATGACATACTTTTCGTGGACTACCTCGAAAAAGGAAAAACCATCAACAGCGAGTATTATTGTGCATTATTGGAGCGATTGAAGGCCGAAATCACTGCAAAACGGCCTCACATGAACCGAAGAAAAATTTTGTTTTTGCAAGACAATGCACCGTATTCGCCCGATTTGGCTCCCTCGGACTATTATCTCTTCCCAAACCTCAAAAGATGGCTCATCAATAAAAAATTCAGCTCACGCGAGGAAATCACCGACGCCACGGAAGAGTATTTTGCAGACCTTTCGGAAAATTACTTTTCGGACGGGATCAAGAAGTTGGAAAATCGCTAGATTTTCTAGTGTATCACCACCTAGCATAGTATGCTGAATAATTCTCTCATAAAGTTGTTCGTTGGACACAGATGGCGGAGACTGTATACGTACTCGACTTGTACACTAAACCTTCCAGATACGCGAAGGATGCTTTCCAAAAAAACGACCGCGTATGTAGAGTTTGCTTATGTATGACGCATTCGCGTCACGTAGTCCTTCCATAGCTTTTGAACTTCTCTCGAAATAAGAATCATTAGAATCGATGATACCTGTGACTTCGCTTACTTTAAACAAAAATTTTTCTAAATTTTTGATTATAATTTGGTCAGCTTCTTTTTCTGAATTTTAATCTTCATTCGATTCATCCTGCCATTCAAGGTCAATTAGTTCCTCTACTGATAGCTCAACATCGTGTGCTTCTAGGATTTCGTTTATATCATCTAGTTCCACGTCTTGAAAGCCATCCACCCCAATCTGTTGTCCAAGTAAAAGTAAATTTTACTGCAATGCCTTCTCTGCACTCTGACCATATTTGTTTCCATACACATCGCATCGTCTTTTTTTATGTCTCGCCAGGATGGTTTGATGGTCTTTATTGCATCCGCAATATTGAACTTACACCAAAACTCTTGAAACGTGAGTTTGTTAGGTTTATCTATAGCTTCTAACATTGTGAAAAGGGTTTGGCACAGATACATTTTCTTGAATGTGGCAATGACTCCTTGGTCCATTGGCTGCATATTTGATGTAGTGTTTGAGAACATAAACACAACTTTTACATTTGGGTTAGTATTGCATACGGACTGAGAATGACTTGGTGCATTATCGAGAATAAGCAGTGCTATGCAGTCTAAGTTCTTATTCTTAAGGTAGACTTCAACTGAGTTCATCCAAGCTCTCTGTTTGTTAAAGCTCTGGGGGTTTCAGACTGATACATCAGAAGTGGCTTGCACTGTCTTGGGTGAACCTGTCTTTTGCTGCCTTGAAGCCTGATGCCCTTTTTGTTGTACTTTCTGCAGATATAAGTTCGACTAGGCATGCGTTTCCAATAAAGCCCAGTTTAATCCGCATTAAAAAACTTGTTGAGCTGGATATGCTCCATTGTTAAAAATTGCTTTGAACTCTTTTTTGAATCCATTGGCAGCTTTTACATCCGCAGTAGACGTTTCGCCTGTTAATTTTATATCGTAGAGATTGTAGCGTCTATGAAATTTCTCAAACCATCCATTGCTTGCTACAAAAGTCGCCTGTTCTATTCAAGATTCAATTGCTTTATTTGCAATTGTACCGGAGTCAATTTCAATCCTTTTTCTGTTATTATCTTCAATCCAACAGATTAGCAAAGTGTCCATCCTTTCCAGTATCGGATCCCTGCTTTGCCTTATTTTTTTTTATTTTTTATTTATTTTTTAATGAATTGCGTATAAGCACCGCGTGTGTGGAGGGAAGTTCGTAAAAACGAAATCGCGTATGTAAAGACCTCGTATGTGGAGGGTTTGGTGTAGTCCATCGATGCTGGCATAAGTTGTTGATGAGTAAGAGGCATCACATAATGGCAGCATATCAAACAGGACCAATTGGTATACAAATCGTTATATAGGGTTTTCCATTAGGGGCTTGACAAATTTGAATTTAATTTGTGAACGCACTCTTTCACTAATCATCAAACTGTCACTGTCAATTTATTCAGTAAACTCAACATTTTCATGGTACACTAACGAGCAACGTCTGCAAATTATAAAAATTTTCTACAGATATTCAGAGTCGGTGACTGCAACTTTAAGAGCGTTAACTCCATTTTTCGGTCGTAATTCTCGCCCTAGTAGACAGGCAATAACAAGTTTAGTTCAAAAATTTGAGTTTGCATATTCGTTGTGTGATGTTGCCGTGTCAGTGAGACAACGGGTTGGTCGAAGTGTCGAAAATATCGCTGCCGTTCAGACGTCCGTAGCAAACGATCCAAATCAGTCAATTCCACGGCGTTCTCAAGAATTGGGCATCGCTCAGACCACATTATGGCATATTTTGCGTAAGGATCTTGGTTTACACCCATACAAGAGCAAGCTGACTCAAGAACTGAAGCCGATGGACTATTTGGAGCGACGTACGTTCTCCGATTGGGTTCTGGAGAAGATGCGCCAAGATGGTGAATTTCATCGCAAAGTCATCTTCAGTGACGAAGCTCATTTTTGGCTCAATGGGCTCGTCAGCAAGCAATATATGCGTTATTGGTCGGGTGAGAACCCACATCTGCTTTATGAATCACCACTTCATCCACGAAAAATAACTGTTTGGTGCGGTTTGCATGCCGGCGGCGTTATTGGGCCATATTTTTTCGTCGACGATAACGATCGTCACGTTAAGTCATTGGTTTTTGCCAACACGCCGGCGACGTTGGAAGAGCTCAGAGCCAACATTGAACGCGAAATAGCGGACGTTTCGGCCGAAATGTGTGGCCGAGTCGTTGAAAATTCGGTCCAACGAATCGACCGCTGCAAACGTGCCCGCGGTGGCCATATGTTTTGATTGTACTTCAAGCCAATAATAAAGTTTTTGAAATATCTCAAATGGTTTGCCTTTTATTTAAAAAAAAAAAAGTTGTCAAGTCACACCAATATAGGACGAGAAATCTGAAACTGACCAAAAACTTGCCTTATTGTGCCGAGTTCATTCTCTGTATCTATTTTGGAATTGTTCTATTTAAAAGACTTGGCTACTGCATTCATAAGCCACGAAACGAATGGAGAATGATAAAGGTTCATCGTTGCTTTAGGTCATTTTCCTTTTGATTCGATATTAAAGCCGCCACTAAAAGCAGTAGTCAAATTCATTGAATATTGTACCGCCAGGAAAATGGGAGTGAACACTTTTCGCGGCAATAGCAACTGTAAATCGGATTCGTTAAAACTCTATCTCAGCTCAGACAGAAGGTAGAGCAAGCTGTTCAGAATGGTTTTGAACTGATTTGCCCTGAAAGCACACACTTCTGCAGATCGCCTGTTTAATCGCCGAATTTATGGATTGACCCAATGATACCAAATCTCCGGCTGTTGAAAAAATAGAAATGGAATTTCACTGTTCAGTTCGATCACTACTGAATCAGATTCGGATCTTTGCCTATGGTCCCAGAATCGGTCTAGAATGTGGTGTTGGGGCTTTTATTAAATGCGAGAACCATGAACTTATATTTTCGTTCTCGCTAGATTGGTTTTGTTTGAGAACTTGACAAGCATCGCTTTTCTTAGAAAGGTTTTGCCGTTCTCAATCTTCTCTATTGTTTAAATATATGATTAACAGTAACGGCGGAAAAAATTTGCCAGCTCTGCCCAGAAATATGGACAATTCGTATTAGTTTTGGCGAAATTACTCAGAAAATTAAAAATACAAGTTTATTCATCTAAATCTATATTGTCCCCTTCAAAGTAATCCCCATCCACTGCAACACACTTATGCAGGCGCTTGATCCAATCCTCGAAACATTTTTTATATTCGGTTTTCGGTATGTCCATCAGTGTTTTCTGCGATTTTTCCATTACTTCCTCTTGGCTGCTAAATTTCGTTCCTCGTAGTGGTTTTTTAACTCGATTAAACAGAAAGAAGTCACAGGGAGCCAAATCAGGGAATTCGGTGGCTGTTGGATGGTATTTGTTGCATTTTTCGTCAAAAAATTACGAATAATGATGGCACAGTGCGAGGGTGTGTTATCATGGTGCAAAATCCACGAGTTTTCTGCTTACAATTCTGGTCTCTTTCGGCGAATTGCTTCACGCAAACGTCTCATAACGCCCAAATAATACTCTTTGCTTACTGTCTGGCCTTTTGGCAAAAATTCATGATGTATAACACCTTTGTAATCCATGAAAATCGTGAGCATTGCCTTCTTTTTTGACTAAAAACGACGTGGTTTTTTTGGTCTCGGCTTATTTGGTGAACGCCATTCACTTGCCTGATGTCTGGATTGCATGTCGTACTCATAAACCCACGTCTCGTCTCCAGTAATGATCCTTTTGATGAATGTGGGATCGGATTCAGCCTCGCAAGTCATCTCTTTTGAAATTGAGGTCTTTTGGCACCAACTTTGCTGCTACACGTCGGAAACCCAAATCATTAACCAAAATGTCTTGGACGGATCCAAAGGCAATGTTCAAGTCCTCCGCTATCTCTCTGATGGTTAATTTGCGGTTATTGACCAACATTTCTTTTACTTCAATGTTTTCGTCGGTTTTCGATGTCGATGGTCTGCCACTACGTTCATCATCTTCGATTGACTTACGAACATTTTTCAACCGCTTGTGCCACTGGTATACGATCGTTTTCTTTAGAGAATCGTCGCCAAAACACTTTTCAAACATTTCCAACGTTCGCGCACCATTAAATCCGTTTTTTACGCAAAATTTAATACAAGTTCGTTGTTGCAAATTTAAATCCATTTCTAAAATTGTAAAAAATCGCTAATATTGGGTATATATTTTAATTCGTGCGGTTTTTTTCTTCAAAATTTGAACGTTTATTTAAGAAAAACATGTACAATAGTATTATTCAAAGTATTGCCCATCTAATGCTATGACTTTTTCCCATCTTTCTGGCAATTTGTGGATCCCATCCCAAAAGAACTGCGCCGGCTCGGCAGCCAAGAATGAATCAAGTCAATTTTTGATATTTTTTTCATCGACCGGAACAAATGCTAGTCAGAAGGAGCAAGGTCTGGACTATAAGGCGGGTGGGGTAAGACTTCCCATCCACTTTTTTCCAAATAGTTCTTAACCAGAATAGCAACGTGGGGCCGAGCGTTGTCATGATGGAAAATTATTGCCTCGTGTTTGGTCGCATATTCCTGGCGTTTTTCGGCTACTGCTCTCTTCAAACGGATTAATTGTGTTCGGTAGGGTTGTCCATTGATGGTTTCACCCGGTTTTAGCAGCTCATAATAAAGCACACCCATCTGATCCCACCATGGATATTCGGCTTTGTCGTTGAATTGGCTGGTTGACCGGGTTTCACATATGATTTTTTGCGCTTGGGGTTGTCGTAATGGATCCATTTTTCATCACCAGTAACAACATCACAGCATTTCGGACATGCAAAACCGCCTTTCGACGTCTCTTGGCTTCTTGTGTTTGGCAACAATCTTTATAGAGTAATGCTTCCAGTTCTTCACCTTCAAACTTTTTTGGCTGCCCAGGACGTTCATCGTCTTCCAAGCCAAAATCACCACTTTTAAATCGTGCAAACCACTTTTGGCACTTTCGCTCAGCTAGCGCATGTTCACCATAAACTTCCACCAAAATACGATGACTTTCGGCAGCAGTTTTCTTCAAATTAAAGTAATGAAGAAGAACTCTCCGCAAAAACACTTTTTCAGGCACAAAGTTAGACATATTTGAGTGAAAAAAAATTATTGTTGTTTACGCTTCAAATGAATGACATATACTGAAATGACGTACAATGACAGTAGCTTTCCAACGCATGTTCCAATGGAATAATACAAGTTACGCCATCTCTTAGTTATAGACCCAATACACACAGATATATAGCTGTACCTTTGGCTACGTAACTTTTGCAAATGTCAAGCTATGACGCTAAGATTTAGAAGGAATGTCAACAACAGATGTACCAACTTAACAACAAACTCAAATCGGAACAATGAAAGCGCCACACGGTGACGCCACCGGGAACTTTTTGATCAAGGTGGTATATCAAAAGAAAGCTTATGTTACAACACCGACGACAAGAGAGGAGCCTATGGGCTGGATTGTAGAAGCATGTAGAAGATTTGCGACCAAGTGAATGACCATTTGAGGTCATCAAGTCGATTCGGACCAGATGTGTAAAATGCATTGAAAGGAACGGACTGCAATTTGAGCAGTCTTTGTTCTTCAATCTTATTACGAAAATGGTAAAAGTAAAAGTAAAAATTCGTAAAATTCGCGAATTTTTCAGTCAACATAATCATCGTGGAATGGTGAAGAGTTTTGAAAAAACTGGTTTGGAATCGGGTCAAACTCCATATCAACATGCTCGATCAGCACGTATACGCCAAAATACGAATGAGCGAAAGTGTTCAAAATCTCAATTCGACGCCGAAGTCAATTGTTGGGCCTCACTTATGGCTAATTCCAAAATTGAATGAACTGGGTCTGTACGATTTCTTGTATCAACAGGATACAAGCTATCAATCAATCAATTTATTGCGTTCGAAATTTTAAGATCGCATTATTTCGGCTAGAAGAGAAGTTTAATTGGCCTCCAAGATCAAGCAACATTTAGTTCTTCCTGGGGGATTATTTTGAGAGTAAGTTCTATGCCAATAACCCATCAACAATTCAGGATCTCATATATGTATACGTCCAAAGCAATAACGGCCATGGACCCACTTATTCTTCAAAAAGTCATCTTACCATCTAATTTTAACCGTTTGATGGTTGCTTGCAGTAGAAGCAGTGGTGATCACATGAACGATGTTGTGTTCCACTTATAATTGCCATAGACCGAACTTTATTAATCAATAAAAGTCTGCATTAATTTCACAATAAATGTGTGTTTTATTTAATGAAAACTTTCACACTAGATGTGGAAAAAAACGGCATTTTTTTTTTTAAAGTTGCAAGGGCCTCTGTTTCGTAACAAACATTTTTTTTGCTTAACATATACACCGTTGAATAAAAAATTTATCCATTCAAAAACATTTAACTGGTCAGATTTTGCTTGTTCGATAGAGCACTGGACTACTTTAAGCTATTTATGGCAGAAAGCACTTAAACATCACTTTGTCCTATCAACCCCGGAAAACTTATTGTTAGGTATCGAATAAATTTTTAAAAATACTCCTATGTTCTTCTAGGGAGGCCAACTATTGCCAATTACATGCTTTGGAAAAGTTGATCTTTCACTGATATAATGTCGAAATTTCATGACATTTGGACGAATAAAAACAGAGTTATTGCATCTGAAGTGACAGTTTGTTTGTGTCATTGGTACAAAAATGACTAATGACCAAATATTGGTCATTTAACATTAGAACCAAAACTTTCTTTACAACATTGCAACTGGTAATTAAACGTCGTGTTTCGATCCGGAAACCAAGTGTCATAGTGCTGAGTCAAAACCTAAAAAATCTCGTTTGGAGAAGTCGAAAGGGAAGACAATGTTGATTTGCTTTTTCAGGTCTAAGGGCATTGTATCATAAACAGAGTTCGTTTCACCGGGCCAAACAGTAATTTATAGTAGAAAACACTTAAAACCCTATAACTTTGTAAAGGGGGATGTCAGAGCTTCACTTCCATATAATTTCTTTTTTGTATTACCTTGTCCTATCACCCACTGAAATCTAGTTTTTATATCCTGTGGCATCCTGCATATAACGGGTGTTCCAAATACGAGTTTATTTTTGAATCATACGAGTATGTTATTTTGACACTGACATCCGTTTCCCGCTCGAAATCTTGACTCTCAGTCAGTATCATATCTCCGCCGAACGAAATGAATTCCTTTTCGCTTGAACAACTTTGGGAAATATGGTATTGCAAACTTTTTTCAAAAGTGAGTGCAGTGTTGCCCAAAGAGTGAGTTTATTGAAAATAAATTTTGTCCGAAATAAAGTACCCACCGCTATGCTGTATGCAAGTTTGTGCAAATTGTTCGCGAGACTGGATTGCTTTCGGACAACACTCACAGCTGCTATGGCCGAGAACGTTCGACTCAATCCAGAAACATCGATCGCCATCGATTTGAACAATTCAATATTTCATGCATCAGCCTGTGAGGATTTTTCACAAAGATCTCGAATTATTCCACTATAAAGTTCAACTGACTCGCTTTGGGCCTTTCAACTGTTCAAATTGGACGTCAATTTTGGCCGAAAAATAATTTTTTCTGATGAGAAGCATTTTTATCTCAGCGGCTAAGTTAACAAACAAAATTGCCGCATCCGAGAGCACCCGCACGTGATAGTCGAGAGGCCAATGTACCCGCAGTGAGTGACAGTTTGGTACGGATTTTTGAGTGATGGCATCATTAATCCATTTTATTTCAAAAATGCTGCTGAAAACGCTATTTCGGTCATCGTTGAGCGCTAAAAAGCCCTGATTACCGAATTTTTGTGGGTTGAAACTAAAAACATGTCCTTGGTTCCAGAACGATGACGCGTCATGCCACATAGCACATCATGCAATAGATTTTTTGCGCGCTTAGTTCGGTATTCGTATTATTAGTCGCCTTGGCGATATCAATTAGCTGCCTCGGAGCTGCGGTTTGACATTGTCAGACTTTTTTTTTTTGTGGGTTGCTCTTAAAGATCGATATTTTGCGGACAGTCCAGAAACGATTCAAGCTCTTAAATTGAATATTGTCCGAGCCATTTGTGAGATAGGGCCCAGACCCAGTCAACAAGTTCTTAGAAAATTGGATTAATGGGATGAGGAACTGCGAAGCCAGCGGAGGCTTCGTATTCTATTCTAATAAAATCATAACGTGCCGAAAATAATTGAATTTTGTTGATTTTATTTGATTTTTATAAATATACTTCTATTTCTGAAAGTTAAGGTCTTTCTGTAGCACTTCATGAATGATATTTTAGGAGTCTCAAAGCAGCCGCAACATTCTTTCCCAGCATCGTCTGTAACTTTTTAAGATCTCCACGTTTTGAAACATAAATCTGCCACCTTATACGTGAATTCATAGAGTCCCTGTCAGAAAAGTGGAGTGCATCCTACGAAAATAATAATTTTTTTTCTATGACTTTTCTTAAATCCGCCGGCATATGTTCACCTTTGGAACCGTCAGGCCAAGTCGGATGGTCTTGCCGTCCACTGTAAATCGCTTAGGAGAGATAATAAGCGGCTCAGAAACGCTGGTGCTGCATATGCAGTTCTGTTGAAACTACGTGTTCCCTAACCTAATTCGTCATTTAAAGAAGAAGAGGTCGTTGATTATAGAAGCGCTCATCAGTCACAGTAATAGGGTTTACTGAAGCCATTCTTAAACAAATACAATCTCTTTCCCCCTGTAAACGGCTTTCACATCGATATTCAATGCTAGTATCTGTAATGGCAATAGCTGATCCACTGTTTGTTTGCACATTGTTTGTAAATATTTTCAAACCGTTTACCAAAATTTTGTGGTCCGCCATCATCAGGTTGATATTTATGGAACTGGAACGACTAGTCTGCGGCCATGTTGAGCCCGTTTCCTTGAAGTAAGCGGCAAAGCTCTCATCTTGTGCCACACAACCCGTGAATTGAATATTTGTCAAAAGCATTAAAACAATTTTTTGGCGATATCGAAAAGTAAAACGATTTATGGTGCGTCTATGTGTTCTAATTTTTCACAAGACTCAATGACGAGGGACATTCCCGATGAACGTTTGCTAGTGCACGACAAAATTTTTTGCAAAATCTGCAGAGACATACGAGCAAGAAACTTAGTGTGTCAGTCACTTATTGTGTGAGAAAAGAATGAGAATCCTGGGAAGTTACTTCTTCGCGAATCTGGAGGACTTACGCAATATTGAAGTATGGAACCTTCTGACATGTAAACGGTGTTGTTTTAAGAGGTTCAAACGTTTTTGTTTAAATAAAATACATATCAGTTAACTTGATTCGGAAGTTTATTTCATGCCATTTTATATCTGAAAATGTGGCAGCACAACGAGCCAATAGGCCTAAGTGGGTTGGTTTTCCAACCACCACTCTAACCTAACCTAACCTAACCTATACCATATTTGAAAATAGTTTCGGACATATATCCACAAAGGTTGTCTAGTACAAAGCGTATTCAAGGTCCCAAAGCGTAAATCATTGCTGTTTTATCGGCACAAATCCAGTAACTTGACATAGCTTCATAAAAAGTGTAATCCAATAGCGTCAAGTCGCACCATCTTTTTGGGAATTTTTTTTTTTTCCAACTTTGCGTTTTCTTTTTCCTGTTTGTTCGCTTAGTTCTTAAACATTTCAGCTTCTGGTTTTTCTTCGAATTCGGCATTTTTATCAGCAGTGGCTTCTTTGTATTGCTGGTATCCACACTTACATCAAACATTTGTTGTGTTAATTCGGGTACCTTCAAGCTCTGTATCGTTGGGATCCTCTAATATTAATGGAGCAAAACCAGACATAAAGAAGTGCAGACGTGGGAATGGAACCATATTAACAGCCAGGGAAACGAAGGCAGATAGTAACTCCACCATAGGTTGAAGTGGTCAATTTCAGTGTCCTGAAGCAAATGTTATAGAGAACCTCGTTATCAATACATTAGTTTTCGTCTGTGCTTTGAACCAGCTGATGCACCGAAAGTGTGGCGTAGTAGAGTTCAAAAACGGTGCCTGATACTTTTGGCGATGGTACTACCGAATATGTGTTCAGGATTCTGTTTGGATATTCTTCGCGAATTTTTGGAATAAGAAGAATTGCCATACCGGAGCCGGTACCGTCTCCCAATGAATGTGTCAGTTAGAAGTCTTGTAGGCAATCACATGATTCAGCCTGTGCAAACAACATGTAACACTGGTTCAGTGTTGACTAATTCACCGCTTTCTGTAGAATTTCCTTTGTCCAAAGACAAAGTTTTCGAGGCGGAAAATTTGACCGAATGGACTAGATTGCACAGAATTCGTGGTAAAAATAAAATACTTTGGCCTGACAGCCCGGTGTGGGCCAAGGCCTAGCTTCCCGCACTCATTTGTGTTTCTCACTTTGTGAATTTTTACACTCCTGAGAATGGTTCTACTGTTTATTACAGACTCCAAACGGCTCTCCTGAGAGGCTTTTTCATAGGCAGAACTTGATTTTCGGAGGTTTGCCATTGTCCGCCGAAAGTGTGATGACGGTTTAAAAAATTTTGCTGTTGAATTCCTACCGAGATTCGAACAGTGACACTCGCGTGACAGCCAATGAGTCAACCATCACGCCATCGCCACCATCACATAATTGGTGCCGGGTTCTAAATCGACTACGGCAGCAAGTGGTACGCATTCGCCACCGGATGCCTCATTATAATAGAAATTGATACGTTCCCATTGCAGATCACTATCACCATGGATGCACCAGTGACATCAATTCCATGTTCGCCGAAGATAATTTCTCAAAACTTGGCTCTAATTTAGTGTACGCATTGGCCGGCTTGAATGTGAACGATTTCCCCCATTTGATTTGATTGTAATACCACATTGATCCCCATCTGTTGTTTACATTCCCTTTACCGTCATAGCTTGACATTTGCAAAAATTACGTAGCCAAGAGTACATCTATCTCTGTGTGTGTTGGCGATTTTTTACAATTTTAGAAATGAATTTAAATTTGCAACAAAAAACTTGTATTAAATTTTGTGTAAAAAGCGGTTTTACTGGTACGCGAACGTTGGAAATGTTGAAAAGTGTTTCGGCAACGATTCTCTAAAGAAAACGGTCGTATACCAGTGGCACGAGCGGTTCAAAAGTGGTTGTGAGTCAATCGAATATGACTTTTGGTTAATGATTTGGGTTTCCATTGGTACCAAAAGACCTAAATTTCATGCAAAAAAGAGACTGTGTTAACGTCGCAAAAGAGATGATTTGCGAGGCTGAAACCGATCCCACGTTCATGAAAAGGATTATTACTGGAGACGAAACGTGGGTCGACGATTACGACATGTAATCCAGACATCAGGCAAGTGAATGACGTTTACCAAACCAAAAAAACCACGTCGTTTTCAGTCCAAAAAGAAGGCAATGCTCACGGTTGTCATGGATTACAACGTTGTAGTGCATCATGAATTTTTGCCAGAAGGCCAGACAGTAAATAAAGAGTATTATTTGGGCGTTATGAGACGTTTGCGTGAAGTAATTCGCCAAAAGAGACCAGAATTGTGGGCACAAAACTCGTGGATTTTTCACCATGATAACGCACCTTCGCACAGTGCCATCATTATTCGTAATTTTTTGATGAAAAAATGCAACAAATACCATCCAACAGTCACTGATTTCCCTGATTTGGCTCCCTGTGACTTTTTTCTGTTCAATCGAGTTAAAAAACCACTACGAGGAACGGGAAGAGAAGTAATGGAAAAATCGCAGGAAGCACTGATGGACATACCGAAAACCGAATATAAAAAATGTGTTGCAGTCGATGGGGATTACTTTTAAGGGGACAATATAGATTTAGATGAATAAACTTGTAAACTTGTTGATCAAGGTGGTATGTTCCTGTTGGAACCACAGTTCTTCCACATTGATGTCACGAAAATTTGGGAACAAAAAATCGTTGATCATCGCCTACTGACAGTAACTTGTCTCATTTTTGACGAAATAAAGACCGCAACATACGATACAATTTTCTGAATGCAATGGCATCTACTAAACTTCTTGAGGATTGTCTTCACTTAAGCTCCATCGCTGAACATTCGGCGCAATAAATGGTCACGCGATTTAAGCTCTTGTGCCAATTGGATCTTATTAGCATTGAGACTATTAGAATCTTCAAAGATCAAGTTTCTGCTACTGACGACCCTCCACAGCTGTGATATTTTCTTTAGAACATACTCTTCTAGTTGTTATTGGTGTTGAAGTATCCAAGAGCGTGAAATGAGTGCGACATTTTTCAATAATTCTATAAATATCACGTTTACATGGCTATCTAAATTTCACTAAGTGCTCTGTTGAATTTCAACGACTTGAAATTTTTGTTGTGGCGTCTATCTTTCTATCATGACATGGCAAACTGCAATAAAAATAAATGAAGCTTGGCAGCTCAGTGTGGCAGATGAGTTGCCATTTAATCTCTATTGAAAAGTCTGAAACTGCAAAAAAAAGAAAAAAAAAACAGTGGACAGTGGTCTTTCAACTGGGGTACCCACTACGAACAGTAACACCCTGTCTCAAATAACTTGTCGACTTACCTATTTTACCTACCATTTGCATTGGAGAAATGCTCTTGCATCACCCTGTTATTTCTCGCAGTAGGGATCCTCCTTGTAAACAAAAATTTTCCCTTTTCCAAATCAATTTTTTAAACGTCATGATGAAGAGAATGCCAATTTTTATCGAAAGCGCCAACACTTAGTCAGACCATCAGTAGGCTAGTTATCTAATTAATGATTCAACTCGTTCAACCCAACACCATTAGAAAACTGCCAATGTGTATGACTACCACAAGTGTATTTGCTTTTTAAAAATTAAAAAAAAAAAAAAAATCAATTTAAAGTTGGCAAACATAATTTCAGGATCACTTATCGCCGATAAACAGCCCAATTTTATCTCGCTAATTTTACCCAATTTTTCGTAGGTTCATTGCAAGGCAAAAGCTCTCTATTGTGTGGTAATCATTACGAAATAAAATTGAATAGATACACGAACGTAATTGAACTTTTCTTTCCGAAATGCCATTCACATGAACTGTCAATTCCCGCACGCTGTCATCGTTAATCACAAAATGAAATTCAAATTCAAATTGAAGTTGATTCATCTAGTCTAGAGGGAGATACAAATACTTATGTTCCATGCACAAGAGACGAAAAGATTTGGGTTATAAATGAGTCCCACCCCAGCCCCCTCAACGCTTAACGCAAATTGCCTAATTAAATTATTTCAGACTTACTCGTATCTTTGCTCCTAGTAAAAATCAAAATCAAATTCATACACAAAAGAGTCGACGAAGATTGGTATATGTATATATTGCTAGGGTAAGGATTGGAGGTGGAGGAGAACAGGGAAAATACGCGATATCAAATGCGAGTACGAATGTGTGTACCGAACTGAGTAATAAAAATAGCAAAGAGGGCAACACAACTACGATGAAATGAAATCCAATCGAGCAAGGACAGATACAAACAGCGAATTCGATCTAGAAAGATACCGAGAGAATCTTAACAAAAAAAAGTTTTAGCTTAAGTTACAGCAATTACAGCAATGCGGCAAACGAGGGCCAGAAGACTGGATACGGGCTTATCTTGGGATATCTTCTAGTCATTAGGACTTCAAAAGTTTTTCGCTTGTGATTAGTGGGTGGCGCAGAGTTAATTGCATTGAGATGTAGGTTAGAAGTATTTTATTTACAAAAAAGGCTTAAGGACATTAGATAAGACGTATTAAAACCAACAACCGGCCACTGGGATAAACAAATCCAACTCTTTATGTCATTTAAAGTTACCCCTTTAATAAATACAGTGGTAACAAATTCCATTTGGTTAAGATAACCAAACATCATAATATTTAATATAAAGCTGCTTGATGGAAGGGCAAGAGAAGGGAGTTAATCTTACATGTTCACTTATTTTTTGGCTGCTGCGGTACCAAACTTTCAACTAAACAAGCCTACCCTAAATCAGATCTTAAACTCAGCGTAGGACTTTTGGACTCTTAAGCGAATGTATGGCAATTTGTTAGTCCTTTGCATGCTCTACATAATGAACAATAATGAAAATCCAGATTAAAGCGCTGATTTTTATTTATTTATTTACTTTTTTTTTTGTGTTGGAGCAGACCACTTAAAACTAGAACTAGTCCATTGCACTCCTAAATTTATTTTAACAGAATCTATAAGTACCTGCACTCTGATGTGGGCATAAGCCGGACATTTATAGAGGTGGTTCCCCGCGGTGTGCTCAGCACTTTCAAAGAAAGCTTCGCAAGATGTTGTAACACTTATGCTCAGCACATTTAAGTGTTTAACAAAAGTATAGTGCTCCATCTCGACGACAGTTAGTAACCTGCAATCTACATCAGAAAGACCGCTGACTTCTAAGAGACGTCTGGAAGCATTCATTTGGTCTGTCTGCGAAGTCATGCAGGCAGACCTAACCTATGTTTGCGTCCTTAAAATATCTCCTTTGAGCCATTCCTGTGAGTTCATCCTGTGATCCCATTGTGACATTGAACCCAGGCAAGACTCACTGAATTCAGCCTTTCGACAGCGTTCACTGATATCTTGCTTCCTCGAATTAGCTTGGAAGTCGTAAAAGTCTCTAAGCGCAGTTTGGATGTCACCACTGATGCAAATGCTTCGCCCCCTCCGCTGGGGTTTTCCAATAGGGACTTAACAACTTTGAATTTAATTTGTGCACGCACTCTTTCACTAATCATGAAACTATCACTGTCAATTTATTCAGTAAACTCAACATTTTCATCAGGGCCATGCAGGGTCGGGCAACGTCTGCAAATTATAAAAATTTTCTACAGATATTCGGAGTCGGTGACTGCAACTTAATTCTCGCCCTAGTAGACAGGCAATAACAAGTTCAGTGCAAAAATTTGAGTCTACGTATTCGTTGTGTGATGTGTGGGTTGGTCGAAGTGTCGAAAAATATCGCTGCCGTTCAGACGTCCGTAGCAAACGATCCAAATCAGTCAATTCCACGGCGTTCTCAAGAATTGGGCATCGCTCAGACCACATTATGGCGTATTTTGCGTAAGGATCTTGGTTTACATCCATACAAGATCAAGCTGACTCAAGAATTGAAGCCGATGGACCATTTGAAGCGACGTACGTTCTCCGATTGGGTTCTGGAGAAGATGCGCCAAGATGATGAATTTCATCGCAAAATCATCTTCAGTGACAAAGCTCATTTTTGGCTTAATGGGTTCGTCAACAAGCAAAATATGCGTTATTCGTCGGGTGAAAACCCACATGTGCTTCCTGAATCATTACTTTATCCACAAAAAATAACTGTTTGATGCGGTTTGCCGTCGACGATAACGATCGTCACGTTATATTTGGCCCGAATTGGAAGATATGGACTTGGACGACATGTGGTTTCAACAGGATGGTTGTGCCACAAGGGCCAGTCGATTGGCCGCCTCATTCGTGCGAATTAACGCCGCTTGACTATTTTCTGTGGGGCTACGTTAAGTCTATGGTTTATGCCAACACGCCGACGACGTTTGGAAGAGCTCAGAGCCAACATTGAACGCGAAATAGCGGCCGTTTCGGCCGAAATGTGTGGACGAGTCGTTGAAAATTGGGTCCAACGAATTGACCGCTGCAAACGTGTCCGCGGTGGTCATATGAACGAAGTCGAGTTCCATTCATAAATGTTTTGATTGTACTTCAAGCCAATAATAAAGTTTTTGAAATATCTCAAATGGTTTGCCTTTTATTAAAAAAAAAAGTTGTCAAGTCGTTATTAGAAAACCCTATACATAGTGCGTTTCCGTCAATATTTTCCGGGCTCAGATTCTGATATCATTGCATTAGACGGCGTGTCTATAAGACTAGAGTCAAAAGACAGCAGGCGCGCAAGATCATTATAGCTTCAGTGCTTGTTGTGACAAACAACATTTCTTTTTAAACTGGTGATGGCCTTGAGAGTGCAGGTCATGATATGAATATCAAATGATACATCATTGCGTCTAGAGCGAAACCAGGCGTGCTAGGAAAAGCCCCCATGAAGCCGAGACAGACCGTTCTTTGGAGACTTTGTAGCTTATTCCACCAAACAACCGACGCATAGGATATAATTGGCCTTATCATAGCCGTATACCATATATATTGGGTCATATAAAAAGTCTCCGCAGTTTTTTGTCACTAGATGGTGTTGGTGTTCATTTATCTGTTAACACAAATCTGATTGTGTCAAACGAACACATGTTTGAAAGGTGACATGTCAGGCTACATTTTTTGTGAAGACAGCTGTGTAATTTGTTGCTCGTGTTAAAAGTTATACTGATTTCAATATACAATAAGTTAATTATATCGGAAGAAATACGCTATGTGATGCTTTTTTACTATAAAAAAAGGGAAAAACGCTGCAAAAACATGCCGGAAAAGTTCTTCATTTTACGGCGAGAATGCTGTGAGTGAACGCCGGACCCAGGAGTGGTTTTTTCGATTTCGTTCCGGAAATCTCCGATTGGGTTCTGGAGAAGATGCACCAAGATGATGAATTTCATCGCAAAATTATCTTCAGTGACGAAGCTCATTTTTGGCTCAATGGGTTCGTCAACAAGCAAAATATGCGTTATTCGTCGGGTGAAAACCCACATGTGCTTCATGAATCACCACTTTATCCACAAAAAATAACTGTTTGGTGCGGATTGCATGCGGGCGGCGTTATTGGCCCATATTTTTTCGCCGACGATAACGATCGTCACGTTACTGTGAATGGTCAGCGTTATCGCGCCATGATCACCGACTATTTTTGGCCCGAATTGGAAGATATGGACTTGGAATACATGTGGTTTCAACAGGATGGTGCCACAAGCCACACAGCACACGCTACAATCGATTTATTGAAGAGTAAGTATGGTGAGCGATTTAACGCCGGTTGACTATTTTCTGTGGGGCTACGTTAAGTCATTGGTTTATGCCAACACGCCGACGACGTTGGAAGAGCTCAGAGCCAACATTGAACGCGAAATAGCGGCTGTTTCGGCCGAAATGTGTGGCCGAGTCGTTAAAAATTGAGTCCAACGAATCGACCGCTGCAAACGTGCCCGCGGCGGCCATATGAACGAAGTCGAGTTCCATTCATAAATGTTTTGATTTTACTTCAAGCCAACAATAACATTTTTTTTGAAATATCTCAAATAGTTTGCCTTTTATTTAAAAAAAAAAATTTGTCAAGTCGTTATTAGAAAACCCTATACTATATGTCGCAGTTTTTTTTCTGTCTTATACCGTTTGCATTCCGTCGCCCTTTGTATGAGTATTTCACTTGTATTAGTATTAGACTAAGTATTTCACGTGCAGTACGGATAAACGTCGGTCACTAATCTCAGCAACTGCGGAACATTAAAATGAATCCAGGACTTAAAGAATATTTTAACATGCTACTAGATACTCGTATATGGTTCCAATACTTAAAATGGATGGCAAGCGAGTGAGCTTACTCTAGCTAACTGCGAAGCTTACTTAGACCGCGCTGCATTTCGGGTAAGACCTGGACCTCAACAAAAAAAAAACCTCCTCAGCAATTAACCTACCTTCAGTTGCATAACCATACCAGTACCAAAAATCTTGCGTTCAAAACAATATCCTCCTTCTTTAACACCCGTTCTGTTTCACTACCATGCAAATGCGCCGGTCTACCAATGATGTCCATATCATATGTTTCTCAGATCGTTGGAAAACTCTGTTGTAGGCTTGTGAGTTTCGAACAATTTTTTCAAAAGTATGAAGTTAGAGATATGACCTTAAACACAAGATCTTGCTTTAACCCTTTTATGACATCAAAGGTTTGAGTGAGATTGCCAAGGACTATTAGAAAGCAGTGAGCGCTCGTCATTTGGCATAGTCTGACGGTGTTGAGCGAGAAAAGATATATAATCGGGTCTTCACGGATTCCTTCAAACCCGATCTTAGATGAGGCGTTGGCGTCTTTCTGGAGGGCGATGACGTTAGATTTCACTCCTTGTAAGAAAAACACGGCTTTATCTTTTAAGTAGAGATATTGCAATGATTATGGCAATGAACTATATTGAGAAGAATTGGTGAAGGAAATAGGCTATCTTTGCATGTAGCAACAGCCCAGTTACGCTAAAAGTCTTTCTGAACCCTCTCACCACTTCCAGAATGCAATCTTAAAGCCAGATTCAGTGAAACTTTGTTAGGGCCCAGGTCATAACGGAGTCGCCGATGATCTTGCTAGGCAAGACTCGGAAAGATTCTTAGATTTGAAACCTGCGTTAGCATTACAGTAGAACGAAGACTGCTTATTGATATCGTAACAGGAAACTGCATAACATCATGAAAAGCTAATATCAAGCTTGGCTTGATGTGGTGGGTACTGGTGCTGAAGGCTCTTTATTAATAAGGCATTTAGTCAACTTGCAAGATTACAAGCCCATCATCCTGTGAGTCGAAAAGGATCTTCATAATTTAGAATTTAATCGTTTACCACAATTTATGCTGAGGTGCACATCTCTAATAGTCACATGAAATGACACCTTCCAACTTGTTAGCACTTTGAATACACAAGTGCTCCCAGCATTAAAAGTTTCTCCCAATCTCTCAAAACACTGCTCGACATTCATACCCTCACGAAAATAAAGCATCCATAGTAGTTCTGATGCAGAAAATAATGTTAACTTTTCTTAAAGAGGTTGAAAGTTGCCATTTCTGGTTCCCACAAGATAGCACGAAAGTTTTATTCCACATTTACACGATTCTCATTCCAAATGAAGCTCGTCTCTTCACCTGAATTCTTGTCAGCCCAAAAAGTTCCTACCCCAAGTTCTGAATTGAATTCTTCTAAAAACAGTTTGATGTCCTTCCGCTTAAGCACTTTTTAATCGCCGGAAAGTCATAAAAACTCGAACACCCAAAATGTTTGATAAAGTTTTGACATTTATCTTCCATAACTCAAAACCAACAGACACACATTGTGTCACAATGAGAATGCTCTACTATCAAGATCACGATTAATGCGTTGTCCTACAAGAAGTACTCGCACTCTGTGCTCATTCTCGTTCTGTTGATGAAAAGTATTTCCCAAATTATGTTTTCCGACGAGTTGGTCACGTCCAAACCGGAATACTTTTTGTTTACCTTCCTCAAAAAAAAAAAAAAAAGCGAGAAGATGGCCTCCAAAATAACAGTGAGGCCAGAAATGCTTTATTGCCATTTGGAGCCACTCCTCAACGACGGAGTAAAAGTAAACAAAAAAAAAAAAAAAGTAAAACTCTCCAGCACTCAGAACCAGAGCCCCGAACCAGGTGTTATTATGTCTGACACGTTTGGCAAATGTTTCTACACGAAGTATTCGCTGCTGATGTGATCCATTCTAGTGAGGCTCCTTCAATTCAACCAAGCGAAGGCGAAGGCGAAGAGGAAGAGATTCGCGCAGTTCTATAGCTGTATCGCGGCATTGCTAAGTGAAGGTTTTCGTATACGAGTACTTGTAATTATTATCGATTGGCTTCATTTGTATGCCGGCCGGGTAGGTTCGCCTCTGGAAAGAATTCCATGGCGTTGATGTTGTCGAATGCCCGTCACCACCATAACTTACTCTAACAAACGACAAGGGTGCAACGGCCTAATTTTTTTTTTTCTCTCCTCTGCATTGGCAGGGGTCGACGACAGTTGAAATGGTTTTCCACCCCAGTTAAGCTCATAGAGCAAGCATTTTCTCAAGCACTTAAATCGATTTTTGACTCCGTTTTATGAGGTCGGGTATTAAGAGTTGCACCTCCTTCTCCTTGCTATTATTCGATTTTTATTTTTAAGTGTGCGTGTGCGAGAAGAGACTTAACAGCAACCACGACGACGATGCCTTATCAGGAATCGTCTTATCGCTGGTAGATTATTTACATGTAAAATCGGCTTTTCTACCGCATAACCTAACCAACGGGGGAGGCGTCTAACCCTAAGTCGAATAAAGAATTTTCCTGCAGATTTCATACCGAAAGTTAGTAGCAATTTATCGCTTTTAGAAATAGTGCTTGCTAGTCAACGCGAAACGTGTCCCTAGAGATACCGCTTGGAAGAGTTACGTATCAACTACGCAAAAGCATACTCGTATGTAGATGGTTGATGACCCACATTCAGTCAAGACGTTGAGCATGCAGCATGACCTCACTTTGAACTATGAGTGGCAATGTTCAGTTCTTATCAGCGGGAGTAGAGATAGCACTCGAACTGAACAGAAGATTTCATTTGTTTGTTTCTAGAATCTGGAGTGCGTATGTGCGTGCGGGAAACCCTCTATTATCCTGAAGACGAAAATATACAAAATGAGCAATTGCTAGAGGGAAGTATGTGTTTTTTTGTGTGCTCTGCTAAGCCGCTATAATTTAAAAAGGAGGCGTGTATTCCGCCCGTAGATAGATTGAACACATGGCGGCAATATGAGACAGAGTTTTGAGTACATATTTGGACTGGTTGGTATCGTACTGTGTCGGTTTGCCGACGCACGCTGATACGCCTCATATTTGAGGAAATGTACTCATAATAGTTGACCCCGGGGAAGTTGACTGTTACTAAAGAAAATCGTCTAAAGTGGAATTTGAAATTTTGTTGAAACATGTGTGGGGATGAACACGCTCAAACAGTATGACGCCAAGAGATTATAGTTGCTCTTTGTAATTTACCATAATTTAGATTATTTTGGGCGAACCCTTTAGTGAAATTACATAGGAAGTGGGTTTTTAGTTGTTAAATCCACCGGTGCACACTTTTGAAATGAATACGTAATTCATAAATTTACTCTTCCACGTCTAACGAAGGGTAGATATTGTCAGCCGCAGCAGGGTATCAATGACTACTTCAAGGTCTTGTAAAGTATCACTTTTCGGAGGGTGTTGGTTCATGAACTAACAAGAAAACAGCTGAAAACCTTTAAGTTTTGTTTGCCACTTTTCTTTTAAATTGCTCAGAGTTAGGCGGATGAGCGGTCAGTTGAAACAGAATAAGTGAAGTTTGGTCAGTTGTCTAATAAAAAAAAAATGTATATTTGATCGTATATCGCAAAGACAAACGTTAATAAACCTCCATAACTGATCACTTGCCCCATCAGAGTAAACTGATGTCGAGAACATCCGCTGCACTGAAGTATATACATTGGAACGTAAATAGGTATCTACCATCGCTAACCGGGGAAGTTTCATATCGATTAGTACTTTAGAGTAAATATAGCGTTTTTTGTCGTAGATTTTTCGTCGTTGCGTAGTTTATATCGCTTACGCTTACAAAATTCCGGCATTAATTTAGTCTTAGATTTCGGCCGCATTTTACCGAAAAAAAGAGCACGCATAATGAGGCGCTATATAACAACTAATTTCCACATAAAACTAAGAAACAATAGCAAATAAACAAAAACCGATTTACAATATACAAAAACGATGCAACGAAGTTGACCGTATCCTTGTCAAAATAATAATATGTTGATGACTTTGGCTGTCGAATATGGAAGTTATTGCCATCTTTGATTAACGAAAAGGACTCTTAGTCACAAGAGCCCAAAATTTCTCTAACTTGAGCTACTAGATGGGGTGGAAAATTAACTTGGGAATGAAAAAAAAATTTTTTTTAAATGTTTTTTTTTATTTTATTCAATATAGTTCCCTTTTAGTTTGATACACTTATTCTAGCGATTTTCCAACTTCTTGATCCCGTCCGAAAAGTAATTTTCTGAAAAGTCTGCAAAATACTCTTCCGTGGCGTCGATGATTTCCTCGCGTGAGCTGAATTTTTTATTGATGAGTCACCTTTTGAGGTTTGGGAAGAGATAATAGTCCGAGGGGGCCAAATCGGGCGGATACGGTGGATGCGACAGCAATTGGAGCCGTAAGTCATTGACTTTAGCCATGGTTGCGATGATTTTGTACGCCGGTGCATTGTCTTGCAAAAACAAAATTTTTATTCGCTTCATGTGAGGCCGTTTTGCAGCGATTTCGGCCTTCAATCGTTCCAATAATACATAGTAATACTCGCTGTTGATGGTTTTTCCTTTTTCGAGATAGTCCACGAAGAGTATGCGAACTTGATCGGTAGTGGAGTTGCGGCCACCACGAAACTCTCGAAACCGATAAACGGAGCATTAGCCCCATAATATTTATCCAACTTTTCTTTTGTTTCCTTCGCCGTTTTGCCTCTCAAAAAATAATGTTTTATGAGAGAACGACAATCGTTTTTGTCTATACTCAACATGGTGCCAAACACGTCAACAACAATCAGCTGTCAAAACAAAACTAAAGACAGTATCGCACTGAAATTCGGCATGTCTCCCTAAATATGAACGGAAGTCTGCCTAAATAACCTTTTTTGCAGTAACAGCGCATTCTGGCGGTCAAAGGGATTACTTTTCACTCCACCTAGTATAGGGTTTTCTAATAACGACTTGACAACTTGTTTTTTAAATAAAAGGCAAACCATTTAAGATATTTCAAAAACTTCATTATTGGCTTGAAGTACAATCAAAACATTTATGAATGGAACTCGACTTCGTTCATATGGCTACCGCGGGCACGTTTGCAGCGGTCGATTCGTTGGACCCAATTTTCAACGACTCGGCCACACATTTCAGCTGAAACGGCCGCTATTTCGCGTTCAATGTTGACTCTGAGCTTTTCCAACGTCGTCGGCGTGTTGGCATAAACCAATGACTTAACGTAGCCCCACAGAAAATAGTCAACCGGCTTTAAATCGCACGAACGAGGCGGCCAATCGACTGACCCATGTCTTGAGATAACACGCTCACCATACTTACTCTTCAATAAATCGATTGTAGCGTGTGCTGTGTGGCTTGTGGCACCATCCTGTTGAAACCACTCCAAGTCCATATCTTCCATATCTTCCAAAAATAATCGGTGATCATGGCGCGATAACGCTAACCATTCACAGTAACGTGACGACAGTTATCGCTGACGAAAAAATATGGCCCAATAACGCCGCCGGCATGCAATCCGCACCAAACAGTTTTTTTTTGTGGATTAATTGGTGATTCATGAAGCACATGTGGGTTTTCACCCGACCAATAACGCATATTTTGCTTATTGACGAACCCAATGAGCCAAAAATGAGCTTCGTCACTGAATATGATTTTGCGATGAAATTCATCATCTTGGCGCATCTTCTCCAGAACCCAATCGGAGAACGTACGTCGCTTCAAATGGTCCATCGGCTTCAATTCTTGAGTCAACTTGATCTTGTATTGGTGTAAACCAAGATCCTTACTCAAAATACGCCATAATGTGGTCTGAGCGATGCCCAATTCTTGAGAACGCCGTGGAATTGACTGATTTGGATCGTTTGCTACAGACGTCTGAACGGCAGCGATATTTTTGACACTTCGACCAACCCGTTGTCTCACTGAAACGGCAACAACACACAACGAATATGTAGACTCAAATTTTTGCACTAAACTTGTTATTGCCTGTCTGAAGACCGCAAATTGGAGTTAACGCTCTTTAAGTTGAAGTCAGCGACTCCGAATATCTGTAGAAAATTTTTATAATTTGCAGACGTTGCTCGTTAGTGTACTTTATCATGATGAAAATGTTGAGTTTACTGAAGAAAATGACAGACAGTTTGTTGATTAGTGAAAGAGTGCGTTTACAATCTAAATTCAAAGTTGTCAAGTCCCTATTGTAAAACCCTATACTTATTTGGATGGCGCTCCAGTTCGGTGTGAACAAGGCTATGCAACTAGCCCAATCCTTAGTTAACTTCCTTCAGTTTCTCTTTCTTGAGTTTCTCTTCGACTTGTGTGTGCCACCTAAGAAAATGTCTTTCTCTACTGTGTTGTTCCTTCAGGTTAGATTTAAAGACTCTGCGGGTCTGCTGTACATGATGATGCGCAGTTTTCTGACTTCTCCTTCAAAGCACCTCAACGAAAAGGGAGAGGGAGTCTCCTATTTTGTGGATCGGGCAAAAAATACTGAGATTCTTTTCATCAGCCATACACTCTTCTGACCAGATCTGAGAAATGAGTCGGTGTATGCTCTCCACAAAGTCACTTTCTACAGTAGTACCTCGGCCGGTAAGCCATCAGGTTCAGCTAATATGTTGCATTTCAGCTCAGATATTGCTATCCTTACTTTGTTTTGGTCAGGTGGACTGAAGTTTTAGTTATCATCATCTAAGTTGAATGGCTTATTCTGCTGACGGCGGTATGTTGGGCTTCGTCGCCATTATACAGTTTGCAGAAGAAGTTTTTCCATATTCTCAGCACCTACGAAATCTGTGACAGTGTGTTTTTTCTTTATCTCTACATTTAAGGGTTTTAGAAGCAGTGCGATATTCCAGGAATACAAACTATTTATATCTCCAATCGCGTGCCTCTTGTGCTCTTGTTTCATATTCTGGAGAAGCCAATGCTCTTCACTTTTCATTTTAGACCGCCGCTTGTACCTTTCTTGTTTAGCTGGATGTCTTTACCGGCATTCCAAATCAAAAAGGGATATCTTGGTATATCTTCTCACAGTAGTTGTATTTGTTGTGGAGACACGTCTTACGCTTATCGCAATATAATCAATCTGGTTGTAGGATGTACTTCCCCACTGGCTTCGCATTAAAATTTTCAAAAAACGATTTTCGCGTCATACTTAGGGCATTGCTTCATTTTGTCAAGTCCATCCCATTGCACTTCTTGAATGGCGTTTATTTCTGCTTTGGAGCAGTCGAGGATCAGTGCTAGCTGTTTGGTTGTACGCGGTCTGTTAAGAATCCCAATATTTCACGTGCGGATCCGAAGATCGTCGTCATTTAATCCTTCATTACCCGAGATTATTTCTCTTCCGTATACGGATGTGAGCCCTATGTTGGCGTAGGCTAGAATTCTTCTGGTCTAACTTGAGCTGGGTAGTAGAATAGAATACATTCAATCGGAATAACTAACAAGCTTCACAGCTTCACAAATCAAACAGCCATCTACCTAAATTCGTTACAATAGTAAACTCCGGAAAGTAGGATGGAAAATGGTTAAGTTCCACGATTGTTATGCAAGAGGGTCTGACTGAAATCGGAGAATCAGAGTAGTTTTTATGACATCACACTATGCTCCGAAAGTGAAATCTCCTGAATAGTAAGAAATCTTAGGCTCTCCCTTTGGCTCAAGGTGGTCACAAAATTGCTGGACGAAAAACACAGTTGGTGGGAGATGCTAAGTCTTGACGAACAGCCTTGAGGTCTGCCAGAGTATGCGGCTTGTTCACATAAACCCGTGAGTTTGAATAACCCCATAGAAAAAAGTTTAGGGCTATCAAATCGGGATTTTTCCGGCTAGTGTAAATCGCCAAAAAGCGATATTAGACGACCGGAAAACGCGATTCACGTTTAACTCCAAACAGCTAATGAATTGCCTGTATTTTGTAAGAAAACATCTTCAAATCCTTAACCACCACGGCAGCGTTACTCTCGGCCGAACGAGAGGGTTTCCTTCTTTCCAAGATTTGCTCGGCTTCATGTTATTCCAGTCCCCAAGACTAAAAGCCGCGAACGAACAGTAGAAGCCCGGGGGGCAGAAATGCGCCAAAACCACTGACGAACTGTTCATCAAAAACATCGTGATCATTATTTCACGTTTTTCAGGAATACAGTCTTCCATTGCTTACTCACACAAATTCTAATTTCTTTTGCTTCACAAATGTCAAACCGAATTGATATTCGACGCCATTTGTAAAAAAACCATGTTGCTCCAATAAGGGGGCCTTCCTCTTTAAATCAGGCTGGAACCGAAGTTCCATAAGCTCCTGATTCCCATGGTACAGAGTTAGACCTCTGTCGGGCTATCATTGGGACCCATATAGATTCTTTATATCTATTGGCCGCTTGGTGTTGAAAAGTGTCGTTAGTCAAATGCAATGTACACCAGTCGCCTCTCGAATGGCTCTTTTGCATAATACCAGCTTTGCTCTACCCCTGTTTATTATCAGACTACGCCAATAAAAAGACGTAGCCTATATGATTGGCGGGGGCCCGATCCTTCCGATAATAAACTCATTAAATACACTTTTTAACCACATAATGTCCTGACACTCTTAGATGGCGCAACAGGCCAAAGTTACGAGTATTTGATCATCATCCAATAAACTTCCCCGCCTACCACGATCTTTAGCTAATTGACTCCAGCTACGCAATCTAAGACAGTTGAGGTCTTCTTCCACTTATTAGCGTCGCCTAAGACAAGGTTAGCGTTGTTCCCGCAAGTAGAAATCGAAGGCTGTTCGCTCTACGTGTCTAGGCGATTGATGTGCGTTTTGTTGTGTTGACAGCTCATAGAGTTCTCTATTATACAAGAGGGGACGATTAGACTCTTTTATAGACTCTGCTTAAGCAAGGTCTTATTACACAATTGTCTTCTTAGGCCAAAGCAACTCCCCTGGCAAAATTCCTATACTACACAAAGTTATTGCTGTCTATTTCGATGTTCTGGCGATTCGTCTTCATCGTCATTCTGCCAAATCTCTTTTTATTCGGCCCCGAAATATCATAGATAGAGAGGCGATGTGTATCGATTTCATCATTAGTTTCTCTCTAGGGTCTGTCTTAGTGAGAATATTTAGTCATATGTAGACTTAGCAGGCCTAAAACATCAGTGATAAGGGCCAATCAAACTGAATTGACTTCCTTTCTAGCATCTGGTACAGTTTTGAATGCAAGCTCAATATATATCAAAAGATGTGGAAGATGGAGAAGAAACAAACAACTGGTTCTTCCACAGCAAATGATGTAGCATACTGATGTATTTCAATATTTTCCAAAATAATTTTCGATACAACGGATACTGTAGCTAGCTAGAACGGGAATAACGTCCATTAAAATGACGTTACCGTGTTCTGATCTTATTTACAATTGCAGAGACCCCAATAGAATGGTCCAAATCTAAATAATTGTTCAACGGTCCTTGGACACCTTTCTTACACTTGTATCTCAATATTTTCATTCATTAAAATTATTTCCTTCATTTTCTTCTTTTTTCAGAGCACAAGTGTCCGTGAAGGTCGTGACAATAACAACAAGAATTCCGCCAACCGCGATAATACTAACAAACGTACAAGTTACCCCGAAACAAAAACAGTCAATAACGGTAGCCCCAGCACATCGGACAATAGAAACAATAAACAACAATTAGATGCATCAGAAACTAAAGATTCTCGAACTGAAAAAGACATTAAGAACATTCAGATACAAAAGACTGGCGCACTCAATCAATGCATCACAGAGCTGGCATCTGGTTTCAAGGCGGCCGAGTTAAATGCGGAACAACGCCAACATTCTCAGCGACAGCTACAGCAAGCTGATATAAAAAATGGCATCGAATACGGCGGAGGTGGCCATAGTAATGGAGGCAGCAATAGTAATAGTTTGGAAAAAATTAACCGACCATCGGATAAATCATCGCACTTTGTTACAGTAATCGAAGTCAATGAGCCCACTGCATCTGAATCCAATAATAACAACACTGAACAACAACAGCCCACACAGTCGATTGCAACCGAAGTTGTACCGGTAAGTTGTGCCCCATCAGTGGCGGAAATTGCTAGTGAACGGCTTGCAAGTGAAGCCGAGCTAACATTTAGTAGTTTCGAGCGAAAGTCGTCGAAAATTGAACCATCTGCACCGCCAATGTCACCATCAATGACATCGTCAACATCAGCGGCTGCAATGTCATCAACAGCAACATCGACATCGCCATCATCAACTCTTATGACATCTTCATCGTCGTTTGTGTCATCATTTGCGGCGAATTTGGATGCTAAGAAAAAGGTTCCACCAAGGTGAGTTCTTATTATTTTATGCCAAAGATTGGGGTTTTGAAAACTTAGACCGAATTTAATCTGAATTTGTCACTACGTCACTGTCACTGTTTTATAACCATGTCAACAAATATATCGACTCCTTTGTGACATGACGTTTACATAAACTTGATTTGCTGGATGGGTACGAGTATAAACACGTAAATTCCGCCAAAGTTTCCACTTTTCTTTTAATCACGCACTGAATCTTTGTACTGCTTGTTAACACTAGGCAAACGGTTACAAAGTACACTTCAAATAAGCCATTGGCTTTACACTTCCGTAGTCAGATCTCTGCTGGATTAGATCAACTGGATCAACTGTATCATGCTGGGAAAGTTGTAAAGATAAGCATGCCTGTGTATCAGCGGTGGTCTAAAATTTACACCCACTGTTGCACCAAACATACTTTGTCATCATGTTCTTTTGGACATCTAGGAGAACCAAATTAAATCTCGCACTGGCAGGATGCTTAAACCAAACCACTTGTCCATACTTAAACCTGAAAAAGAGTATAACTGGGTCGGGTGAATTGGGGTGTAATATCCATTGGCGATACCTGCATTTGTACTGACAGCCAAACAGCTTTAAATCCTTAAACTCGTTTTGACAACGTCAAGGTATTTGGAAACAGTTCAAAATCATCAAAAACTCGATGAGTTTGCAAAAAAAAAAACACAATATTGGATATCCATTCTATCTCAGAGAATAGAGGAATGCCACTTAGTAAATTTTAACTCATTCTCAAACTGGAGGCGATAGATGATGCCAATTAGACGTGACCAGAGAGAGCAATCGGTCGGATTTGTCCAAAACAGGATCGGAGACGTAGATAGAATCTCTTATATATGAAACAGTCGCGTTTCGATATCATTGTGATCATCATCACAGGCCGTGCTCATGAAATATCTCGAAACACGAAAACTTCTCAAAGACCAGCAGTATGGTTATTGTAGCAGCAGGTCCACTGATATTTTTAAGGCATTTGACAGAGTTTGGCATCAGGCTCTTTTGTCGAAAATACGTCTTAGGATCGATGACTCTTTTCTTCAACTGATTAGAAATTACGTTCATTAACGTTCAATTCAAGTTGTCTTGGATGGTTTCAAGTCTGATATTCACGAAATAAAAGCTGGTGTGCCGCAGGGCCCAGTTCTGTCTCCGACACTCTTTTTAATTTACATCAACGATCTCTTGTCAGCTACTTCTAATCCAATATATTCCTTTGTTGACGACATTACTCTCTGCTTTTTACATTCGTTGCCTGATTCACGTCCCTGGTCATCGGCTATAGAACGGGAACGCCAGCGTATGTTAAGCTCATGCTGCTGTCTGCTGTCATTAAAGCGTAATTTAAACACCCAACCGGTATCAATGAATGGCACTTGCATTGTTGAAACCGAAAAAATTTAGATTCTCGGGTGCACCCAAAACATCTCTGCACCTGCTAGGTAGGATTAAGAAACCGTGAAATAAAACTCATACTCGTATGTGATAATAGTATCTCAGACAATGGACATCTTTGAACACCGACGTAATATCTCGTGTATCACACTGTTTTATCGCTATTTCTACCACCAGAGCTCCAATGCAATCGCTAGTAGCATTTCCGCCCCTTAAACTTTTAACCGTAACACCCGTCTCGCTATGAATCCTTATCATTACACCTTTAAGTCCACTATCGGACTTACTTTATTGTGATATCGTGATTCGTTCCTAAGCCGTAGAGCTTGCTTATGAAATACGCTCCCGAACTCTTTATTTCCTAGTCATTGTAACTCGAAAACCTTTAAAACCAATGTTCATCTGTACTCCTCCTTCTTTTCTTCCTAGCTTTCCTTCATCAGCGTTGTGTGCAGCAGTCTCTTGAGCGCGCGCTACACATCTTAGTGGCGGCTTTTCTAAAAGCATTGAATGCTTTGACCTATAAGTTGTTCTGATAGTTTTAGATCCTAGCAACTTTTGGTTTTCACATTTTGTGTATGAGGATATTAAGATCCTGTGATTTGCGCTAAGTTTTACTAGCGTTTACTTATTTTCAAAACCGTAACATTCATACGAAAACTTTGTTTATGGAAGAAATATCGAATGTCATGAACGAGGACATGGCCCTTCTTATCGTGCAACTAGCTACGAGCGGGCCAAGTTACTATCTAAGTTACGAAACTTTTGTTTTACAGCAAACAAAAGCAGTAAAACTGCTCATGTGGTTCATTATTTCACCTGGCTTTTGTCTGACCAACATAACCATTGAAAAGTGGTCTTACCGTGTTTGCTTAAACCTTTTTATTCTGTTAGTTTCTAGTTCGCTTGAGGTTCCATCTTTTCCACAAGTATATTAACAGATACCTTTCCAAATACGACTGTTTCGGATAAGAATGCTCTATTACTTTTGAGGTGATGAGGGGTACGTAGATTACGAGAGTTAGTGTTGAGGAAAATAGAGTCATTAAGGGACGCGCATTCAAGAGAAAGCCGGCTGCATCTCTGCGTTCCTTAAGGGTGTTTAAGTTAATAAGTTCGAGACAGAACAAAACGATCGTGCCAGGCAAACCTCGAATAGCAAAAGAAAACGACACTGGATGCTTTCGACTCTCGAGATATGAACACGATAGGGGGCGAACAAAGATAATATAAAGGGACCTGGTCAATGTGTAAACTGAAGTTGACCTCCCTATATCAAAATGCCGAGGTCGCAAAGTGATTAAACGGGGGAGATAGGTTGATTGAGGAGAAGGTAGAGTCGGGGAGGAGATTGGTGCCGCTTATGTGAAAAGATGATGGATTGGCATTTGGCGATATAAGTTCCAAAAAATTTTTGAGGCACCAGATCCAAAAACAATCAAGGGCTTGTTGAAGAAGGAAGGAGTCATGTGATGAGGAAATGGTTTTGAAAAATTTAGTATCATCGGCGTATAGAGAGACAGACGAGTGTTTGATGATCCTATTGAGATCATTTATAGTTAATATAAAAAGATGAGGACCTATATGGCTGCCTTGTGGAACTCCAGCAGTGGCCAAAATGGAGCCGAGTGGGCTGAACTAAAGCGAACACTGTCAAAACGATTTTCTAGGTAAGAGGATATCCATTTTGTTCAAAGTATGGGTTCAAAGCCGAGGGCAGACAATTTAAAGAGTATTAATTGATGAGAGATTTTATCGAAGGCCTTGCCAAAAACAGTTGCAACTGTTTGCATTGGAAGATTAGAGTTAAAATATTGTTTCGAAGAGTTTGGGTATATGGGAGGGTATAGCGATGGGACGATAGTTTGTTATTTCATTCTTTGAACCATTTTTGTGGATCGGGTTTATGAAGGAGGTTTTCCAAGCCTGGTGAGATTCTTTTTGTGAAATGGATAAGAAGTGGGTCAGTAGAGAAGATCGATAAAAGACGGGTCCAAGGTGTCAGAAATAAGTGGGTCAGTAGAGAAGATCGATAAAAGACGGGTCCAAGGTGTGAGAAAGAAGTGGGTCAGTAGAGAAGGTTAGTAGGAGCTTAAAATAGATAAATTTTGTGGAAAGGAGTCGTAAGTGGAGATTTATTTAAAAAAGGTAGCAAATCGGTTGGTATGAATATACTGATCGACAATTAAAACTTCTCTTTACGCAATTAAAGTAGCGCTTCCGTATTTCAAATTGAGATTCTTGCAAAGGAGCTCTGCCTTAGGAAGTACGTAAACTGGCCTGTTATTAAAAAGAATATTAAGATTCTCTCTGAAAATAAAGTAAATAGCTCTGCTTGGTATCAAGATAATCTTTAACATAACAACATCAAACTGTTTATAACAGTAGCCAACACCAACAGAGTTCACCTTACCTGGGTGCCAAGCTACAGTGACGATGACGGTAATGAAACACACAAACTATCCAGAATAGGATCTGCTCAATGACTATGGGTTTAAGATCATTTCCGGGTTCGGTAATAAGAACTAAGGTGGTCCGAGTCCGATCAGAAGATGGTGATTTGCATACGAACAAATAGTTTTCAACAATCGTCGATCGGAACACTCTGGTTTTAGTTGTATACACTGAGTTTTTCAGAATCCGAATTGTCTTCATCGTTAAAGTGATGATAAAGTAGAGACAAGAGAGATCGACAAGATCTATGGTATTCTGGTTATGTGGGTATACAGCAGCATGTTTCTTGGACATACTTCTGTCGTAGCTCCGTTTAAGACCAACATAAGCATTGATGTCGATGTCGTCCGCATAGTTTACAGGTTATAGGAGACCAAAAGCCATCATGGGTTCACAAAAAATGAGATCACCATCTGACTTGTTGGACAACATTTAAAACAGATTTTTCAAGGATCTGGAAAAAAAATGATCCAAGTCCTCGTCCAAAGATAGAATCCTTGTAGAGGCGTGACCCTAAATCAGACAAAGTAGACAGCAAAACACCAAAGACTTTTCAAAACGTTGTGCTATTCGTGGCATGAGAAAACAGATCAATCTGGGTTCTAAGTTGACTTTGGCTGTAGAGACTCGTTTTCCTTCCCGATCACATCAAAATTTGTGGGAAGAGGCCACCTCTGGGACTGGGATTTACGTTTTGCGAAAGATTTTGTAAAGCCCTAAGCCCATTTAAAAAAAAAAAAAAAAAACCCTCATTGCCTATTGAGGCAATTAAAACAAAAATTGTTAAATGGCCTAATCTTTACGGTGTTTGTTTGTTCAGGTGATAATTCTATTACCCCAAGTCTATTACCCCTATCCGTTAACGTATTCCTATTAGTTCACGTTCAGGAAATTTCTCCGTCCATAGTACGGTTGGATGTCACTTATCAGTTTGTGCAATCGTAAATTCGATACGGAATTTGCAGTCGAATAAAAGTAATAAAAGTCAACCCAACAATACGCGTCACTGTACAGAGTGCTTACTCAAAAACAAAGCCCACATTCTAGGAACCGTATCTAGAATATAACTTTCCCAATCGTTTCGAAGGGGAGAGTGTACGACTATTACGAGTCATACAGATGTAAGTGCTCGAGTGCTCCTTGTTGTCGTACATGTGTTGAAAGTTTTTTTGCAATCTGACTCATCCTAACTTCACAGACAAGATACGATGACGACGTCTCTATGGTTATAGCACTGCCCTCCAGACAAACCACCAGACAAACAGACGAACAGAGTGGGGGATATTTAAGACCAAAACAGAGTTGGATTCATACATATTTTGGAATCTCCCAAAATCCCTTTTATTGCTTTTATCTGCTATCCTCTCTGCCACCCTTTAAAGGATTTAAAGTACGAGTCGAGTGAAGATACATAAAGACGAGGGTGAATCTAGGGACTACATCACATCTTAACATCTCGTAGACTTAACACATTTACAACGGCAACGATATTGAAAAATAGGATGTCATTCTGTTTTTGTTGCTGTTGTTGCTATTATATGTAGTACTTGCGTGACTTAGCGACATAAAGTACGAGTAAACATGCCCTTAACGGCATTTGTTCTAATTTAATTACCAGAAGCGCGTTTTGTGTCATTAAAGTGACATCCACATCAACATTAATGGTAGCCTTGACATCAAAAAAACTCCAACAACAACTTGGTATTCGCAGAAAAAGGAGAGAAAACAGAAGAAAATCACTTCGTTTCGCTACTTTATGACGTGTCGGAACAATTAAGCCAAGGACTTATCTTGCAGGAGGTTTAGTGGTAATAGCACCTGTCGCACGCCTCCCCACGCTTATCCGGATTTTCCTACTTCTCTGTGTACTCCGTTGCCTGGTCTTGATCCGATTCCAATTAACTTAATTTGTACGTTTTATTTTTATTTTTTTTTTTATTTGCCTTCCCTCTTTTCGAGGGAGTAGTTTTGGGATGGTGAAAAGAAGACTCTGTGCTCTGTAGAGGGTTGAGTGGTGAATTTCAATTGCCCGCAAGTAATCGGATTAAAAGTCGTTGCGTTGGGGAAAAGTTAATTTTCACTTTAAGTCAATTAGGAGGGCAAAGCAGTCGCAAAAATATAGAACATGACTGGTAAAGCAGACAGGGTGAACATATCGAACATAATGAATGGAGTGGTTGCGTACGAAATTGTATGCAATAACAAGCTTGCGGAGCTGCATGCGCAGCTAATTGTCTTCGCGCGAGCACTCGTGGAGTTGCCTTAATCAGGGAGCAGATTTCGAGTTGACATTCGAGGCAATAGAATCAGATTTTGGGGTGAAGTCCGATGTACAAGTACTTAGTCAAAGTAGAAGGGCGACATTGACGTCTCTATATGAAAGGGACTTTGTTGAGTGCCACAAAAATTAGATTTATTTTGCGAATGATTGGGATGAGGGTTGGATTGTTTGGTTGGGTAAGTAGATTTCAAATTGAATCTTCAGCCAGAGATGTGATTTATTGGAAATTTAAATGAGGGGACTCCAAACGAAGTTTAATATAGAGCCATGACATTAAATTTCCTTTTAAATTGAGCATACATCAATCTATGTTTGTAGAAATCTCACAAATTCTCATTCCTTTTTCAAGTGGGTTAGTATAGAGAGATAAGACCGCTTTTCATGTCCACAATTGTGAGGGTGAGGCGATATCATTTTAGAGAAATGTCAACCCCAGATGTGAGCTTACGCTTAACCTTGATCAATCACGATTTCGTGCAATTAAATCGGCGCAATGAATGTATTGGTTATCAACTTAGCTTTTAATCAGGCTAATACCGCGGGATGATATCAACTTGTAATAGCAATTATACTGCCGAACTCGTTGCAATTTATTACATGAGCATACTCTCCGCTGTAGAAATGTAACCCTAATATTCACCTCGTTGGCAGCGCTAATGGCATGCAGTACGATTAATATCCTACATGGGATGACCTACCGATTCTTTCTTCTTCTTCTCGTATTCTTCAAGTAAGAAGGAGTTCCTGGAAGGAGGCGCAGAATTAAGACTACATTATATTTATATATGTATAATATATTATACATTACAACATATGTTCATACTGCTATTTGAGAATTCTTTTCCGATCAATTTTGACCTGAAACATGTGTGGCGAAGATCCCATTCTCTGAATTGTTATTGTTTTCCAGAGTTTCCAGAAACATGTGTTATCCCCTGCCCGCAGCTAGTTCATCCACATTGCATTTGCCTTAAATTACAGTTTTGCGCTATTCACGCTTCCAGAGTCTTAAAAGGAGTTTTTTTTGTCAATATGTAGCACTTCTTTGCTTTTTTTTTCTGTCCGAAGAGAGCACTCATAAAAGATAATGCTCTGCGGTGTTGTCATTACTTTCACAGCGAGCATCGCAGGGTTTGCGCAGAACATTTAAGTGCTTAGCAAAAATGAAATGCCCTCTCATGTCGGCAATAAGCCACCTGTAGTTCTAGAGACGTTGGGAACCATTCGTTTGGTCTGCCTGCATCCTGGGGAGTTATGTCATCAGCAGTTGTGTTCATATAAGAACCAACAGTCAATGGAAGCCACGTTGGAAGATCTAATGTAGGTTCGGGTCCTGAAAAACTCACCTCTGCACCTTGCCTGGCAAGTTTATCAGCAATTTCATTTCCCATGATCCAATTGTGACCTGAGACTCAGAAAAGCGTCATTGAATTTGCATTCTGACTGCGTTCAGTGATCTCTTGCATTCTTGAACTGGCTTGGAAGTCGTAAGAGGGCTCAGCAAGGCTCTGAGCGCAACTCGACTGTCGCTACAGATGCAAATGCTTCGCTAACTTAACCTGTTCTCCCCAATATATGATAGTTTACTGACATCAGGATTGTGTACTCGTAAATTTCCGCTTGTGAAGTGAAATCTTATGTTGTCGTCTTCCAGAAAGACACCAACGCCGTATCCTAGATCTGTTCTTGATCCATCCGTCAATTACCCAACTGCATTCCTTTCCTGGCTCAGCCGACGCGCAAGGTCATCGAAGCTCCAGTGCGTGTTGTACCAAAGGCCATTTTTTTTTTTTTTTTAAACGCAAGATGGCTTAGAGGGTGTAGTCCATGATATGAATATCAAGGGGAGGGAGATTCATCAATGCGTCTAGGAATGCTGGGGAAAGTCCCCATGCATCCGAGATAAACCGTTCTTTGGAATCAAGTAAAAGCAGCTATAACATATTTTCATGAGAGCTTATTCCACCAGACATGATCATCTTTTTCCAGTTCCTTATTTTGAATCTATTCGGCATATAACTTCGTGCGGTTTGCTAAGAGATGGCGTATCTTGTATTATTCTATTGTTATTATTCCATTGGAACATGCGTTGGAAAGCTACTGCCATTGTATGTCAGTTCAGTATATGTCATTCATTTGAAGCGTAAACAATAATATTTTTTTTTTCACTCAAACATGTCGAACTTTGTGCCTGAAAAAGTGTTTTTGCGGGGAGTTCTTCTTCATTACTTTAATATGAAGAAAACTGCTGCCGAAAGTCATCGTATTTTGGTGGAAGTTTATGGTGAACATGCGCTAGCTAAGCGAACGTACCAAAAGTGGTTTGCTCGATTTAAAAATTGTGATTTTGGCTTGGAAGACGATGAACGTCCTGGGCAGCCAAAAAAGTTTGAAGATGAAGAACTGGAAGCATTACGCTATGAAGATTGTTGCCAAATACAATAAGAGCTCGAAGAATTATTGGGTTTCACTCAAGCATCCATTTCAAAACGTTTAAAAGCAGTTAGATATATTCAAAAGCAAGGAAATTGGGTTCCACATGAACTTAAGCCGAGAGACGTCAAATGGCGGTTTTGCATGTCCGAAATGCTGCTGGAACGCCACAAAAGGAAGTCATCTTTGCCTCGGATTGTTACTGGTGATGAAAACTGAATCCATTACGACAACCCCAAGCGAAAAAAATTATATGTGAAACCCGGCCAACCAGCCAAATCAACGTCAAAGCCGAATATCCATGGCGCGAAGGTAATGCTCTGTATTTGGTGGGATCGGGTGGGTGTGCTGTATTATGAGCTGCTAAAACCAGGTGAAACCAATGCTACCGAACACAATTAATCCGTTTGAAGAGAGCAGTAGCCGAAAAACGCCCGGAATATGCGACCAGACACGAGGCAATAATTTTTTATCATGACAACGAGCGGCCCCACGTTGCTATTCCGGTTAAGAACTATTTATAAAACAGTGGATGGGAAGTCTTACCCCACCCGCCTTATAGCCCAGACCTTGCCCCTTCTGACTACCATTTGTTTCGGTCGATGCAGAACGCCCTCACTGAAATACGGTTCATATCAGAGCAGAATATCAAAAATTGGCTTGATTCATTCTTGGCTGCCAAGCCGGCGCAGTTCTTTTGGGATGGGATCCACAAATTGCCAAAAAGATGGGAAAAAGTCATAGCTTCAGATGGGCAATACTTTGAATAATACTATTGTACATGCTTTTCTTAAATAAACGTTCAAATTTTGGAAAAAAAAAACCGCACGAATTAAAATATATACCAATATTAAAATATTTTATTAAAGAGTAGAGGACCAAAGATCGAAACCCGTGGTACCTCACCTGTTAAAGTGTTTTGCAATGTCTTGTACATTTACAATAGATCATGATTTGACAAACGAAACTATCCTTCTCTATAATGATAAAGGTTTCGTAACATTAAGAAGCAATATTGTCCAATTGATAAATGCTAGCCTATTGCAACGATGGATCCCAAAATGGCAGGCAATATAAGCTGACTATAATAAACAAATTCTGATGATCTCGTGACGCAGTAGTTCATTTATAAGACTACTACACAAGATGGTCAGGGTTCAAGCCACTGCCAGCAGCAAAAATGAAAAATGAACTTTCTCTGACATCACCACTCTTTTATAACGAGTTAGGTGATGACGAACCTCTAAAAGTGAAAGCTTCTGGCAACGAAAAAGTCCCTCAGTTCAGAGTCTGAATAATATCGTATGTCCCTCGCTCTAGGACTGGGCCCATCCTAGACTGTGACAGCAACAATATGTGAATTTATTTACAACCGCAGAATTGCTCAAACTTGGCTACTAGGATAGGACTTGACATGGTATATCCAGGCTAGTTTAAAGTTTTTCTGTTTTTGTCTTTGGTGGATAAAATTTTTTACAGAACTGTCGTAGATTAATCTAAGATGCGAGAATATATGTTAACATATGTACATATATGTGTGTACCCAAATGTACCTCTCTTATTTTCTTTCTTTCTTTTGGTTGTAGCCTATTTAATCTAATCCTAAGGTCCAGCGCTATCATCTCGGCTATCGGTCAAAACTTGTTCCTTGCTTGCTTGCAATGTACCTTTTCAGAAGAGGATCTTTTAGGAGTGCTCGGAGCCTTCTACTTCCGTTTTGTCCTATGAATCTGAGTAGGAATAAATACAGTTTTCAATCGAAGCGACTCGTTTATTTCGTTTGATTAAATTTTTGGCCAGCTGCTTATCTGTGTAAATTGGGCTGTACCACATTAAATGCCTGATTTTCGCTCAGTCGGAAATAAGCATTTCTCGAGTAGAAATCTGTGCCAGAACGTTAAATTTTCTTTTTTTATAAAATAAAGTGGTATGTGTGCCTCAAGTGTGAGAATTTTAGGGTTCGTTACAAGTACTGTTATTTTTTTCTAGGAATTATTTACCATGCTGTCGGCAGTTTAAATTCGAACCCTCTTCTTTTACGAATTTGAAATGGGACATAATGTGTCATTAGCTATGAAAAATATTATTGACGCATTTGAGAATGTAGCGGTAAACGATGTTTGTTTGGAAAGTTCCGTTCGGGAGATTTAAACTTTGAAAATGAACCACGTGGGAAGCCGGAAACGTTAGTTGACGACGATGTTTAAAGAGCAACGGTGGATGCGGACCCAACGTAATTTGTGCGTAAGATTGCACAAAGCATGGGAGTATCCCCAATGACAATCAATCTACACCTTTCTCTCATAGGATAGGTAAAGAAACTCTATAAGTGGGTACCCCATGAACTGAATGAATCCCAAAAACTACGGCGCCCGGAAATCTGCGCATCGTTTACATTAAGAAACCAAACAACCGTTTTGCACGTGGATACTGTATGATAATCGTATAAGATCTGGGCAGTGGTTGGATGCAGATGAAAAACCAAAACACCCCCCAAGCCCAATCTTCACCCAAAAAAGGTTATGGTGACAATTTGGTGAATATCGAAAGAACCAATCCACTTTTCATTTCTTCAACCAGGAGAAATACTGTGAGGAAATCAACATATTGCATGCCAAATTGGCTGAAAGGCAACCTGCGTTGGTCAATAGGCACTGTCCGATCCTTTTGCATACCTTACAAGTATCGGTGCAAAAACCGCTGCAGTTGGGATTTGAAATTCTTCCGCATCCACCATACTTCAAAAAGTCAGCACTTCTACGAAAAAGGAATGTTTGACCTTGTATCACGTTAGAAAAATGTCATAGATGCCAACGGATCCTATTTTGATTGAATAAAAATTTACGAAAAAATAATTTTGGCTTTTTAATTTTTACTTTAACTACATTTCATGTGGTACAACCCAATACATCCCCTAATGTTGTTTAAAAATTTCGGTGTGGGATCCTATTTTACTATTTGGGCTTCCAGAGTCATTTGAAATAAAGCAACTGGATCTCGTCAATACCGCAATCTTGCGCAAGGTATATTCAGTTGCACGTACCAATTTGCTTAGAGAAAATGGGACACTTGACTGTACTATATCAGATATTAAAGAATGATATAAAGTCTTTTTGGGAGTATTGGTCTTCTTTCCATCATCGTGTGCTTAGTTGGTTGACAAAAAGTTTAAAGCGATTAGCGAAGCACAGCATAGAAATTCTTATAGGCGTTGTTGAGGAAACTGGTGCTCCTTTAGTTGGCGCAGACTAGAGGGTCTCCTTTCTTTAGATCGGGTGTGTAAAGTTTTATGCTTTTGTCTGATCATATTTTTGAAATAGTTTGATGCATACTATACACAAAGTCATCTCTTGCCAACTTGTCCAAGTTGAATGGTTCGTGCTGCCTGACTACGCAATGTTGATTATCATCCCCGTTTAACAGTTTGTTGAAATGGATTTCGCATTTCTTCGGCACTGATTGCGAATCTGCAACTAGGTTCACTTGTTCTACCTTGCAGGCTTCCGTTCCGACTTTTTTGACCTGGTAACTTTTTTTTACATTCTACCAAACCTTCCAAACATGTTCCCTTACGTAACAGCTCATAATTTATTCGATTTCGCGCCTCTCGGGCTCTTTTTCTCTTTTTTCTAAAAAGCTGGAGATTGTTTTTTGCAGCACTGCTGGCCATTGTCCAAGAATGGAATTCGCATCGTCGAAACAGAGAAACTTTCCATTCTCGGTATGTGTATAGGAATGACCACATATTACTAGGTGTAGTAAGGTGAAAAATAACCTCCTTGACCGCCAGAATGCGCTGCTACTGCAAAAAAGGTTATGGTGCCTTCAAGACCGTTCATATTAAGGCAGCCATGCCAAATTACAGTGCGATATTCTCTTTAGTTTTATTTTGACAGCTGATGATTGTTGACGTGTTTGGCATCATGTTGAGTATGGACAAAAACGATTTTCGTTCTCTCATAAAACATTATTTTTTGAGAGGCAAAACGGCGAAGGAAACAAGAAAAGTTGGATAAATATTATGGGGCTAATGCTCCGTCAGATTAAACCGTCAAATATTGGTTTCGAGAGTTTCGTGGTGACCGCAACTCCACTACAGATCAAGTCCGCAGCGGCAGGCCCTCCGATGCGGTTAAAGAGGACAATGTCAAAAAATACATGAAACGGTGTTGGCTGACCGGAAAGTGAAGGTGCGCGAGCTAGCAGATACCACAAAGATTAGTACTGAGCGCACACGCCATATTTTGGACAATATTCTGCATATGGAAAAGTTATCCTGCCGCTGGTTGCCGCGCATACTCACTCCTGACCAAAAACACGAACGCAAGAGCACTTCGAAAGAGCGTTTGGACTTGCTGATGCGGAATCAGGCAGACTTTTGGCGTCGATTGGTAACTGTTGAACGCCAGAGAACAGAATGAGTGCCCGACAATGGACTGAAGCAATGGACCGGCACGAGTGCTCCGAAGCGACCGAGGGAGGAGCTCACGCGAGGAAATCATCGGCGCCACGGAGGAGTATTTTGCAGACCTTCCGAATAATTTATTTTTGGACAGGATCAAGAAGTTAGAAAGTCGCTAGAATAAGTGTATCAACATAAAAGGGGCTATATTGAATAAAATAAAAAAAAACATTTAAAAAAATGTTTTTTTTTTTCATTCCCAAGGGGGTTACTTTTCACCCCACCTAGTAGATGTCGTCAAAAATGTAAGAAAAACTTCACCTCTCTGATCTGGGGATGTAATTCGTTCCTAAGCCGTACAATTCGCTTCTGTAATGTTTTGCCTAGTCTTTTCTAGTCTTCCTAGTCATTATAACCTTCAAAAATTTAAAACCAACGCTCATCGGTACCTCTCTTTCTTTCCTTCCTGGTTTTGCTTCGATCCCGTTGTGTGCAAGCATTTGAAGGGTTCTTTAATCCCTTAAGCGCGCGCAAATTGTAATAAAGAATTCCTATCCGAGGCTTTTTTTTATATTTCGGAGAGTTTACCCGCACAGTTATTTCCAACCTTGAAGGCCAGGCCCTTTGTTGCCTCTGGGACATAAGAGGTCGTTTACATTGACCCATTTTAAGTACTTTCGACGGATAACCTACTTAAGAAACTGTTACCTGTTTTTAAAGCTTCTTTCGACCTGCGCTTTGATTATGTCAGGCTGCACTGGTGATTCCAGTGACTTGGGTCGCGTTTAGCTTGTACTTGCATTTTTATATGGACTTACACTTGCAGTTTCCAGAGTCAACCTCATTTTCTTTCGAAAAAGCCCATGCTTATACTATTTTGTGTGGTTTTCATCCGTTTTTGATTCGCACTAAACCCTGCACATTTTCTGGGATTGCAGACAAAGTTTAATGTCGGATTTGTTTTCAGTGGTTTTTCAGTGTCAGAAGCAAGACCAGTTTCGTTTGTTTGAACTCAGTCCATAGCATAGTTGAATCTTCTTTTTATCACTTGACTGGTTTGGGACTAAGAGACATTTAAAATATGTCAATATGACTTGAATTCACCATTTTCAAAAGGCATGCATATTGGAACGTGGCGAATGGAATTTCATCCATGTTAGATCCAAAATTGGTGCAATTGCTACTGTGCACTGTTAAACATACTCAATTCCCTTTTTTTCTCATATTTTCAGCTTTTACAACAACTTTCAGTCGTAAAAATTTAATCAGCAAATAAACTTTTTTCGCCTAAACAACATTCCATAACACCAACCAGCAATTTCCGTAGTTCCAATGGAAATTGTAAAAAAGCGAGAAAAACACAAAACTGTCACTTTAGCTATGTTCACTTACTCCATCTCTATAAATACGCTAAGCTACAATAATTTAAATGTGTTTTCCCATTGAAATCCAATCCTCTCCAGTCCACCAGTCTAACAGTGGACGAGTATATCAACATAGGCATCAGCACCAGCTCTAGCAGCGACTCTAGCCCCAGCAAAATAACATAAAACATTCCGACGCTGGGACACCATTCCCCAGCGATCTCTTTGTCAGTATACTCGGTCTCTCACCATCATCCCGAGCACTTAATGAAAAATCTGCGTCTGATTGATGATCGCAAATGCTACTCTCCGCCGGCGAACTGAGTGATAGATTATTTTCAACAAAAAACTTACAAAAAAAAAAAAAATAAATAAAAATGTAGAAAACCCCCAAAACCCCTTATCACAGGCTCCTCATCAAACAATAGACCGGCACGGCACCAGTGACATTTTGGTTTTCAATTGAATTCGTACAGATTCCGATATAGATACAAATACTGTAGCGTACAACTGGATTATGCCACTACTCGTAAATCTATCCAAAATGTGAAAGTTGCTTTAATGCGCGTGTTAGCTGAATACCAAAAAATAGAGGGGGAAAAAAAAAAACAATAACAGAAGAATTGAAAGAAATACGACAATGACAACGCGAACAATGATAATGCCAGAGCTAAAGCACACACCCAGTCCACCTACAAACTACAATACAACAAATACAAACGAAAACGAAAAATCCGCCCAACATATAGTATCTCTCCATCTGTGTGTGCCTCTAAAACAACAAACAAACGAAATTCCCAGCTACAGATACGACTCCGACTATGACTCCTCGTAGATATAATAAATTGAGCGATATAATTAAAGTTTTGACACGGTGGACTTAAATTAAAAAATATATATATATACATATGCTCAATGCGCTAGGTAGTCTGTACGAGTATACTCGTAATGTGCTGCTGCTGTGTACTCTGCTTTGGTATGCTGCGACGCGGACCGTCATTTTGTCGACAATGCGTCTTTCATTTTCTGTTTCACCCCTCTGGACATATTTTTAGAACACCCAATTCAAGCCAAGAAGCCGAAGATAGCTGGTAAAGAAGACAAAAATAAAAGAGAAATCATCACGTCAGGCGTACGTCCAGCAGTGGTTCTATTCTAAATCAGAAATATCCATAAAATGCTCTTCGGGCAATGTAGTGATGCTCAGTGTGGCCAAAGTAAATATTTGGGGTCTATTGGATTTTTTTGGTTTCTGTTTGCTGAAAGATTGAACCATCATCACAGATTAGTCAGACAAGTTACCAAAGTCAAATAGAAAAAGTAATCTGAGAAGCTCGCTATTTCTGTTTCTAGATTGGTCCAACGCCAGTTAGTTTATTCTGAAATCGCTGGCGTTTGCGACCGCTTAAACTTCAAACTTATTGTTCTATTTTGTCCACGAACCAGATAGTTTGAAATGCCTCCAAACTGGAACTAAGCTATCAATACTCTCGATATGGTTAAGGCGGTATATCATCATATGTACTGATATGTACTAAACATTTAACAACGATTTTTTGTTCAAAAATGCGTTCTGTTCTTCTTTGTTACACAACGTGGAGGGTCATTACGGAGGAATATAAGGACTCTTGATTTGGTAGAGCATGGATGGAACGTTGTCTCAAACTGAATTGAATTTTAGTCCCAGTTCCTCGTGTACGGCAGAGTAGTTGACGTACGTGATGCTGAGTCAATCTGCACAGAAGTTTCAGCTAAATCTATGGCTAGATCACAACGTTTATTTTTCCAATGATATTTAGCATGCTTGTAGATAGAGATTGTTTAAAGTTTTTTTTTTTTTTTTTAAAGATCCAATGAGGCGGAGTCTCCTGAGTTGGCACCATCATAGTAGCCCATGTAGAGGCTTGCTGGGAGGAGCACTTTTCCATAAAGGAGACATATTAAAACTTGCATCCTTCTACTCGAATGTAGGCGTACAGCAGTCCAATCAGATGATCATCCCAGGGATTGGTTTACGTGTTATCATTGCCATGCTCATATTTCTCAATCTGGGCTATTAAGCAGGACTCTGCTTCGTTCTTTAACTTCTAACATTACCCCGAAGATGTTGACCACGTTTATTACTCGTTCAATCTAAATTTTTGTAAAAAGTGTTAATTTCGGAACATATGCGCGGGCAACGAGATTAAAGAAAAGCTCGATGGGATTAAGGGATGGCCTGCCTTATGGTATTTTGCAACGCGAAAAGTGTTCTTAGTCTCTAATTCGAAGGGGATAGTGTTAGAAGTGCATGTTGTAAGAGCATCTAAACTTGTGAAATTTTTATTTATTATTTTCTGTCTTCTCCTGTCTATCTTTTGAGTCTATAACTTAATTGCTTAATTGCGGTTTGCTAAGAGATGGCGTAACTGTAGTATTCCATTGTTATTATTCCATTGCAACATGCGTTGGAAAGCTACTGTCATTGTACGTCATTTCAGTATATGTCATTCATTTGAAGCGTAAACAACAATAATTTTTTTTCACTTAAATATGTCGAACTTTGTGCCTGAAAAAGTGTTTTTGCGGGGAGTTCTTCTTCATTACTTTAATATGAAGAAAACTGCTGCCGAAAGTCATTGTATTTTGCTGGAAGTTTATGGTGAACATGCGCTAGCTGAGCGAACGTGCCAAAAGTGGTTTACACGATTTAAAAGTGGTGATTTTGGCTTGGAAGACGATGAACGTCCTGGGCAGCCAAAAAAGTTTGAAGATGAAGAACTGGAAGCATTACTCTATGAAGATTGTTGCAAACACAAGAAGAGCTTGCAGAATCTTTGGGTGTCACTCAAGCAGCCATTTCAAAACGTTTAAAAGCAGCTGGATATATTCAAAAGCAAGGAAATTAGGTTCCACATGAACTCAAGCTGAGAGACGTCGAAAGGCGGTTTTGCATGTCCGAAATGCTGCTGGAACACCACAAAAGGAAGTCATTTTTGCATCGGATTATTACTGGTGATGAAAACTGAATCCATTACGACAACCCCAAGCGAAAAAAATTATATGTGAAAGCCGGCTAACCAGCCAAATCAACGGCAAAACCGAATATCCATGGCGAGAAGGTAATGCTCTGCATTTGGTGGGAGCGTAATCGTTTTGAAATGACGATTTATTTATGAAAATAATCTTCTTGAGTGATACAATCATTCCAGCGCCACTCTAACATTTCTTTGCCTTTTTTATGGAACAATTTGTATAACTCTTCACAATACGCTTAAGTTTCGGCGATAGCCTCTACATTGCAGCCATATCTCTTTCCGGCTAACATTTTTTTTGAGGTTTGCGAACAGGTTACAAGAACCATATTTTATCCACTGTCGCATGCCATATGAAATTTTTTTTATTTCACTTAAACAACTCAAAACAACTAAAAATTAAATCATCAACTCGTAGTTGTTTTTCGTCGACGGTGAACAAAAGATGTACCCACTTCGCACAGAGCTTCCGCATACTCAAATACTTATGCAATTTGTAATGTACACAGTCTATTGATATATTAACGATGTCAGCCTTGGTTTCTGTTTTTATGTTTTCCGGCATAACAGTCTCATTCGGACGCCAAGAGCGTTTACCATCATTTGTGTCTGTACGTGACAAATAGTTCTTTTCGACGAAGCAGTTCCCTTGTATTGTAAAAAAAAAATCAAGATCTTGTGAATGATTGGGGCACCGAATCAGAGAAAGTACAAAAGTTGTGAGTGGTCTGCTGTCTTCAATTCTTTTGCCAACCGGACATTATAAGCATTTATAATATGTCAAGATCTACACCCTGACTGACTCGAACTGCAACCAACTTCAGACTGCTATAATTTACAAATTGTTCATTACTGTGAGCTCAAATTTTGACACATGATAGATAATTTTATTATTAACAAGCCTCTTAAACGATTTGCGTCCCAGTTGTGTTGAAAAATTATTATCCGCGATGGAATTCAAACGTGTGATTGCTTTATATTTGGCTGAAAACTACAAATAGCTATCGTTAGAGCCTTCCAGCACCTCAACGTGTATAAATCATTTGTGTCTCGAATCATAGCTCGTTACCGTGATACTCGCAGCGTTGCAAAACGCTGTGGTCATAAAAAAGCAGCAACATCGGCAGAAATGGTTCGGTTCGCTCGAATTGAGCGAAATCCGCATCGAAGTGCAAGAAAAATGGCTCGTGAGCTCAACATATCGTTGGAACGGATGCTAGACATAATGAGCTTGGGCTTAAGTCATTGAAGTTCCAAAAAACACACGATCTTACACCGCAACAGAAAAAAGTTAGAATCGAAAGAGCGAAAGAGTTGCTACGCTTGCACGAAAGTGGTGAGTTGCCGAATTTAGTTTTTTTTTTTTTCGATGAGTCGCTATTTGTTATAGAGCAATATGTCAACAACAACGGCCACCAGAAAGCAAGCAGCACCGACGGTGATGGTTTGGGCTGCCATAACCGCCGATGGTCGCTCTCCGCTCGTATTTTTGGACCGTGGCGTCAAAATTAATGCGATCGTATACCGTGAAACTGTCTTAGAGACAGTATTGAGGCATTGAGCAAACAATCATTTCGGGCTTAGACCGTGGACATTTCAACAAGACTCGGCACCGTCTCACAAAGCGCGCGTCAACCAAGATTGGTTAAAAAACAATGTTAACCACTTCATTTCTTCGACACATTGGATTGCAAATTCTCCGGATGCAAATCCGTTGAATTTTTCTTTCTGGGGTATTATGAAGGCGAAGGTTGACACTAAAAAATGCCAAGTTTGGACCACCTCAAACAAGCACTTCGCCAGGAATGGGTCAAAATACCGCAGAGCCATTTGCGTGCAGCGTGCGATGCTTTCTTCGGCCGTCTTAAGGCCATTATTCGCGCCAAAAGTAGACATATTAAAAACTACTGATTTAATTTGAAAATTGATGTATTTTACAACATTTTCTGCTTTGGCACAATAAAATTTATCAAAAAATAAAAAAATTATAGCATTCTAAAAAGTTGCAGTTCGAGTCAGTCACCCTGTACTTGTATATAGTACTGAATATCCAACAGCGGATCTTCGTTCAAAGATATTCAGAATCGTATCTTCTTCCTAGTTGCGCAATACACACGAACCACAGTTATCACGAAGAACGAAAAAAAGCTTCAGTCTGCCACCTGTTATGCAAATAGCCGGGTCAAAAGAAAAGGATCATCTTTTTCTACTTAGGATGAGTACATGCAAGTACCGCTTCTGTCTTCCACATTTAGGCCTACATGACGGGTGAAAAGCTGGGGCATCGTTATATACGAGTATGAGCGTGTGCATACATACTATACTTTTATTGTGTTTGCCTCAGACAACGTATTCACATCATCGACGGTTGTGCCTTATTCTAAGTAAAGGCCACAATCACATATGCCGACAGTCTCAAACTCGGTTAAAGTGTTTAAGAGTTTTGTACAGAGCCAGACATCCAAGAAAGCCCCAATTGCAACCAAAGCAAACTGCCTAGTGTGCTGTGCAGTTTTGACTTGTATCAAGTCGATGCTAGGTGTGAATCAACAGGTCTGGGCATAGAATTGCCATATTTGATAAGTGAGCCATCAAGAGAAGGCTAAAACTTCCCGCTATGGCTTAGTTAAGGGATCACAACTTTTCAAGTTCGCTAAGCTTGGGATGTTGTCTTATATTGAATTTAGAACGTGTTCTGAGTTCACTTCTGCTGTCGTCTAAATGTAACAAATGAGAGATCAGATGAAAATATTAAGACCAAGAGAGTGTCGCTTTGATAATCACATTTGTTACTGCTCAAACAATTGTGCATTTCATGTGGGCTCTCAGTGCCGCAGAAACGAACATTTTTTTTATTCACATAACCACTTAAGTGGAAATGGGCTTCGTCGCTCATTATGATTTTGGATATGAAATCATCTTGTTGCACTAGGTTTAACAGATCATGGTATTAAGTTAACGTCAGTAGACGGTCAGCAGACAGCAATGGTGAACGGTTTGCACTTTATAAGGGGATATCTTCAGGTCTTTACCAAAATTTGACGCAACGAACGTCTGCTGATGCCAAATTGTGTGCATCGTTGTTGTGTGTCGACTCTCTCGGACGTCCTCGGCCACAGCAATGATATTCTCAGTCGAACTAGCTATACATAGCTAGTGGACTCAGTTTGCACGAGACACTCAGTCAAATGCTTAATTATAATTATATGGTGCAGGATAATGAGGAAAACGACTACGAAATTAACGCTGCGTTAAAACAACAGACGGGAAACTGGTCAGATAAGCAAAAATAATAACTCCGTGTTCGCATCATTGCTTGTTGCCAGCTAATTTTCTATCAGTCTACAACATAACATAATTGTCAAAGCATAAAGGCACTTCAAGCCATTTGCAAAAATTATGACATTACTTTTCCTTTATCTTGTATTAGTGTGGGTTCGTTTACAAGTTGCAGTAAACTGTTTTCCTCAGAGAAGATCTCAATACACCATCCTTTGGATGTTGTCTGTTCAAAGTGTGTAAACCAGCCAGAATTGTGTGCATTAAAATTACCTGCATGGTTTCAAGCCAGACACCGCCGAATTGCTGTCCAGTTTTTGGCTTCTGTAAACAAGGCAGTATTGAAACGGAACATTTTAATCGACCTAAATTGTTTTTCCACAGAGCATAAACAATCAAATATGTGCTTACTCTTTTGTAATGTCCCCATCACAATAAATTAAAAACTATTCCAACTCACAGCATCTAATTTCTGTGATATCAGTCCAAATGTTCTATAAGTTTTCACTATGTATGTTGATTTTGTTTAAACAAAATGTGCTTTTATATCTTCTAATATTCCACAATGTCTCATATTTGACCGAAAAATGAAACAGACTGGAAAATTTATTCTGGTCACACTGATGATGATGTGATTTCATGAGTTCATTTGAATATTTGGCGAGGATTCTGGTTGTTTGTTGTTCGTTTTTTCGGCGAAAGTGTATAGAACAGTTATTATTCGTTTGCTTATTCAATTCGAGTGTTTGGTTGTCCACTTTTGTCCGTCAAATTATCATTGCAAATGGCAATCAGTGACAAAATGTTACCAGCCTGGGTATCTGTCGACAGCAGAAAAATAATCAGCAATCATCGATTGCACGATTTAAGTTGCTGCACCGTCCGTCATTTAGCAGCAGACAGATAGATACTCGTACATATGTAGGTGCTTTATGGACCAAGTAGATGCGAGCACTCGTATCCGTACTCATACTCGTACTCGTACGTGAAACAAATTTGTTATGCTTTGGCAATTAATCATCGAGCCACCATATAATTGTAGACGAGGGTATTTCTTCGTTTTTGTTTTTTTCTTTTCGTGTTGTTTTGTTGCTCTTCTCCTCTTGGTCGTTTTATAGATGCTGGCAGCTAGTTCCTAACTGGCATGCAAACCGGTCTTGAGCACACACCAAATACGACCAAATGTTGATGGAAACTCCACAGCAACGTATAATCAGAAACTGTAAATGTTAAGATAGTAGAAAAAAATACAAAAAAAAAAAAAAAGAAACATTGTACAACTGTTCATAGGTAACGGCTGCTGTTGCCGTTTGTATAGTAGTGGTCGCGCTGAGGAAAACTGTGGCATTTTGGCTAGATGGAACCTACCAGCTCCGGACTATTTAAGCCACCACGGCACAGCGACAAAACTACAACTCGAATAAAAAATAAAAAATAATAAAAGACAGCGACAAAGATAACCGGTCATTTAAGCAACGCAGCACAGCAGAGAACGGCAAAGTACAACAGCGTAGAGCGCTGGCAAAAATCAAGGTAAATTCAAATTGGAGACAGTGGAGGAGATAAATAAGTGTCTGGACGAAATTAAGGTCAAATTAATTTATTCACATGGACAGATTGTTGGTCTATTAGAGGGAAAATGAAGATGAAGTGAAGAGATACAAATGGGACACGCGGTGTGTACATTTCAAATGTGGACATTATCAATTATCTCTCTCTCAAAAAAGAAAAAAAAATAAGTAGAAAGAAAAAAGATTTATGTTACTAAAGTGTGACCTACTTCACAGGGACAGCAGTGGAGGGCTGCTGTAACTTACGCTGGCAATAGGAACGACACTGCCTACAAATTACGTTTCCGTCTTCGTTTATTTCAGACAGTTAAGAGATGCTTCTTTGATTCATCAAAGACCATTTAGGGCTCCAGTGAGTACATATTTGAACGTCTGGTTTCATTTTTCAATTTACTATCTGGCGCTTTGTTGAGTGTTCTTTTTCTTTTTAAAGAAAGAAATATGAACATAGGGGAAAGCATGGTGAGAATTTAGTTATAAATTTACACAAACGATTTTAAGTAAATACACCGCAGCTACTGGTTTATGAAAATAGCCAGTAAATTCGAACTTTTTTGAAGCGACGATGTAATTTGTAGATGGACATCGGCCGAACTTGTCCTTTATTGTAAAGACAAGCAAGAATACCTTATCATCGGTTGCGAAGCCAACGCACACAATACGATTTCGCACACCCGCGATACAAAGGAGGTGAGTCGCTTTTAGAATTTCTGTAAAACAAAAACCTAACTAAATGAGGGAAACAAATCCAAATTTAGAAACTCTATAAGAGAGAAAGTCCTCACTCTCTTATCTCCATTTCTACAAAATATGGTGGAAGGCTGGCAAGTGTCCGCGGAGGCATACTCATCAGATCATATGCACATGTGTTCAAGATAAGATGCAGCAACGAACACGCGCCGTTCGATATGACAACAAACTTACAAACTGGAGAACATATCGCGAAAATTTAACGGTTCCAACGGACGTAGACGAGACCCAATTCCAGCTAAACGACATCTTTCTATCTTTTGAAAAACAGCTGTAAGGTCTTGCGAAATGTGGTAAAACGGTACATACCATGGTGGAATAAAAACTTAGAAGCTATTCGGAAAAGAATGAGGAAGCTTTTCAACAAAGTCAAACGCACCGGATCTTGGTAACAATTTAGATCCTTTTCTGCGATTTAATCGAAGAACTTCCTGCGGTAGTACGACTCCATAAAGCCATCTCTCTCAAGATCATTCTAATTGCATGGGATTATTAATCAAACGAGATGGCATAATAACCAGCGACCGTGAGGAAACCCTGAATACCTTGCTTCAGGTTCACTTCCCAGGGTCTTTTAATATTGAAATGTCTTATGGAAAGTCAACGGAGGTTTTGCTTTCAAGAAAGCTATCAACTCATTTAAACGAAATTATTTCAGCTCTGCTACAAAAAGGTTTGGACTTCCTTCTTCCTATCCTATTAGCCTCATTTAGGTTTAACTTGGGCTACATACCACGCACTTGGAGGGAACTCACTATAAAGTTTATCGCCAAACCAGGCAACAAGTCCAGGAAACTACCTAAATCATACTGTGCTATAAGCTTGACATCTTTTTGTATGAAAACAATGGAAAGAGAGAGAAATCTTAGAAAATAGTCAGTACGCCTATCAGTGCTCCTATGAAGCTGATAGCTGAAATCAAAAGCCCCTTCCGCTGTAAAGAAATTGCACTTTTCGCATTTCCTGACATAGAGGGTGCTGTCGGCAATACTGGATACCATATGATTCCACATCAAATGCTTTGCTTTATAGAAGCACCGATCAACCTACTATTAACTGAGTCAAAACGATTATTTAAAGTCAGATGATTACTACTTCATCAGGGCCGACTTCGGTATGGCCCCTCCTGTGATCTTTAGTCATTGATGATCTGCTTTACAAATTAAGCAACTTAGTTTACAACACTTTTGGTTATGCCGATGACCTAACCATCATCATTAGAGTCAGAGAGACTAACGAATTAATATAAAAAATAAAATAAAAAATAAAAAAGTCCCTGCACGTATGCAGAATGCCCTTAAGATAGTCCTAGGCTGGTGCACCAGAAAGAATTTCTCCATAAATCCAAATAAGGATGTTATAGCGGATAACCAGATAGCAATGATAGTTTTTTCCAATTTATATGTTTCAGCAGCTGTCAAAGTTACCAATGACATCGTGCTGTCAAAATATTCATTTAGGTTTGCCATTTCATCAGTTGTAAATACGTAACATGAATTTCGTCGTGAGGTCGGTCGTTATCATGGCTTCAGTGTGTAGATAATTCGTTGCACCGTGGAAAAGTTTGAGCGTGAGTACACTCTTTTGGATCGTAAGCCACCAACTAGACAGAGATTGATGCGAAATATAGAAAACATAGCCGCCGTAGGGACCAATATCGAATAAAACCCAGAAATCGATTCGGTGCTGATCAGCCGAATTGGGTAACGCCAGAGAGTCAACCCGGCTTATTTTGCGGTTGGATTGAGATCGACATCTGTATAAGATACAGATACAGATACAGATACAGTACAACCGTAGACAATGCCGTGAGTTCACTTATTGGGCGCTTAAAATTTGGGCGATCCGCAGGATTGGAGGGACTCTCCCAAAGACCCGAACCACGACCTGGAAAAATGAGCCTTTTTGCACAATTCCTACCTTGGAAATTAAATACTAGGTGGAGTGAAAAGTAACCTCTTCGACTGCCAGAATGTGCTGCTACTGCAAAAAAAGCTTACGGTGCCTTGAAGTCCGTTCACATTTAGGCAGACATGCCAAATTTCAGTGCGATACTGTCTTTAGTTTTGTTTTGACAGCTGATTGTTGTTTGGCATCATGTTGAGTATGGACAAAAACGGTTTTCGTTCTCTCATAAAACATTATTTTTTGAGAGGCAAAACGGCGAAGGTAACAAAAGAAAAGTTGGATAAATGCTCCGTCAGATTACACCGTCAAATATTGGTTTCGAGAGTTTCGTGGTGGCCGCAACTCCACTACCGATCAAGTCCGCAGCGTCAGACCCTCCGATGCGGTTACAGAAGACAATGTAAAAAAAATACATGAAATGGTGTTGGCTTACCTTAAAGTGAAGGTGCGCGGGCTAGCAGATACCACAAAGATTAGTACTGAGCGCATATGCCATATTTTGGGCAATATTCTGCATATGAAAAAGTTATCCTGCCGCTGGGTGCCGCGCATACTTACTCCTGAACAAAAACACGAACGCGAGAGCACTTCGAAAGAGTGATTGGACTTGCTGATGCGGAGTTGGGTGGACTTTTGGCGTCGATTGGTAACTGTTGAACACCATAGAACAGAATGAGTGCCCGGCAATGGACTGAAGCCGACACGAGTGCTCAGAAGCGGCCGAGGGAGGCTCGATGGGTCGGAAAGGTTATGGCGTCGGTTTTCTGGGATTGTCATGGCATACTCTTCGTGGACTACCTCGAAAAAGGAAAAACCATCAACAGCGAGTATTACTGTGTATTATTGGAGCGATTGAAGGCCGAAAACGCTGCAAAACAGCCTTACATGAAGCGAAAAAAATTTTGTTTTTGCAAGACAATGCACCGACGTACAAAAGCATCGCAACCATGCCTAAAATCAATGCCTAAAAAGATACATCCAATCCGGCCAATCTCCAGTCGATCAGTCTTCTTCCAAATATCAATAAGGTGTTCGAGAAAATAATCAATAGAGTCCTGGCTAAGCGGGTTGAGGACAATAATATAGTTCTGGATAATTAATTCGGTTTAAAGGCGGGGCATGATGTCAATCATGTCGCGTCTAAACTAGTTTCTGATATCAAGTGGAACAAAGGCAAGAACCAGTGCACTGGTGCCTATTTTATTTTGTGCAATATAGAACCACACACTCATGTAATCTCCCTTTTTTATTGTGATTAAAACTCTCTTGACCGGAAACTATATAAGTCTGAAGGGAGTGTAGTATGCAGTGGCACGTTAGTGATTGCTCGGCTCTAGCTCGTCGGAATGGAAGGAGAGATAGATGAAAGAAAAAAAGAGGAAAAAATTAAGATCACTTTATTTCTTGATAACAGAATTTGCTTGTTTTGACATTGATCGTCAATCCTGCTTCCCGTTAACACCTCGCCAGCTCGGATAATAAATTGGCCTTGGAATTGAAACCTGGGAAACAAACCAGTTAGTTAAAGACATTCTTCTTCAACCGATGGGGAATGACTTTGTCCATTAGTTGACACATTCTTTGGGCTGCATTACACAGTCCACAACTGTCTTCAACCTTGATTTGGCGTCCAGAGAAATCTGCCAATACGCATCTTTCAAATCGATACCAGAAGTGTATCTGGTACATAGATGAACTAACTTAGATGGCAAACTCTACTAATACTTTTGCAAACCCTTAACCCTCGCACACACACATTATAATTAATTACCAATACATTCTACATACATCTCTATAACCTGCCAGAATTTACTAGGATGAGAGCAATTTAAAAGTAAAGTTGCTAGAATGAGCAATTTGCACGTAAGGTTCACTATGCATGTGTAATGTGGATGACGTTTTTTGAATAAAAATGGGTGGATTTCGTGTAAAATGAGAGAGAAACTGTCATTGATGACAATTCACACGTGTTAACAGAGAGGTCACACGAATAGAGCGGGTTTTGGATTTTCAATACCTAGAAAGTTTGCCATCTATGTTAGTTGACCATTCTCGAGTCTAGGCATAGACGATTCTTCTCCGGTTTTCTCACCAAGAATACCGGCAAACTCCAAGCACTACTGCTGTCGTCGAATTCCTCTAATTCTATCATTCGATCCAGCTCGTCATACATATAAGAGTTTTTGTATCGTTGGCAAAATGGGGTAATGTCCCTGTTTCTACTTCTATGACATGTTTTAGAAGCTTCGTCTTGCCAAATCATACGACTGCGACCGACGGAAAATTGTTGTTTCACCTCTCCTAACTGCAAGTCTAGCCCCGAGATTAAATTAGGAGCGACTTTAAAGCTTTTTCAGAAGTCTACCCTTAAATATTTAATCATGTTGTAATTTCGGGACCATGCCATCCCACGAGGCAGGAAAAGTAAATCGTTCAAAATTTTTCTGAAGGTTGCTATCACCTGTTCGTATATCGGTTGTCATTTTCTTTAGGGTAAGGTTATGTTTTTTTTTAAAAAGTCTAGCGCTCCTTTTCACAAGCACGCTACGGATGCGCCACTGTCTAGCAGACCGAGGAAATTCTCTCCCGCTATAATTAGTTCGGCGAACAGTCTGTTGTCGTGTCGTACATTTATCACAGTTTCTAGTATTCTCCTTAGTCTTCGTTTTTTTATTGCACATTTCTCCCTAAGCCTTTGTATTTGTTTATACTTCCTTGTATTCTCCACTGTCATTGTCACTTCTTCTCCGAAAATACGCTTCCTCGCTTCTTTGTACACCACTATTCGTTGGTGAAGTGTCTTCCGTTGAGAAACTTCCGGGTGTGTTTGCTCTATAGGTGACATTGGTGACATTGACTTGCTGCAGAATGCCTACTGGCTGGGTTTGTCGAGGTTCGCCGGCATTCTCGCCGATCTGCAGGTTTCCCTGCACAGTGGTGCAGCTGTTTTCTATCCATTATGGACCTTAGAATTTCATGGTCCCGTCATCCGCCTCTAAATTGTTTGATCAGCTCAGCTTTAAGATCATGATAGTTGAGCTGCTCATCCAGCCCCGATTTCTGTTTCGAAATCCTAGTACCATCTTCCGCCAGGGGCTGAAACTAGGTGATAGAACTAGGCAAGCAGCTGTTCAGCTGTCACATTATCTTTTTTTTAAGTGCTTCAATCCAAAAGACGAAACTCTGTCAAACTGCTGTCAAATTTCATACCCCACTTGTGGATCGTCGTAGCTACTCTGAGGACATCGTCTCGGTAGTAGTATCCAGGTGTATCCTGTCTGTCCGTCTCCGCCGAGTGAGTATTTTGTAGTTATCTCTTGGAGTAAGTCATGCTATCGAATTGTCTCGAGGCAACTGATTTTCTCGTTCATGATGGCCATGCTTTTCTGGAACGTTGCCGTCATTGCGCTCATTTTATCGCCTCCTAGTGCTTGTTTCACACTTAACACATGTTAATATTTACATTTGTATCATCTCTGTAAGTGGGCTGGTTCGATTGACAATTAATAAATCAAATCGCAACTTTTTACCAAAATCTTATAGCACACACGATCTAAATGTCTGCAATTTCTATGTGTCAAAATTGGCCCGGAACTTGCAGTTATAAAAAAAGAAAGAATTACTGCAGAGCCCGCCAAAATCCGAAAATATCTCACAAGTGCTACAGTGGATTCCATCGATACCAAGAGCCTATTAAAAAGTCTATAATTGACTTCCTGGGTTTTGGTCGATGTCAACTCGCCAACGAAGCAAAGCTATTGCAGATACGTAAAAAACGGCTCTAAAAAGAAGGGAACCGATGCATTTGAAACTCTATGGGTTAAAAAGGCGAGGAGAACATTGGCTCCTCCAAAAGACGGACGGAGAACACGAAAATGAATTAGAATGGATTGGTAGTGGTGCCTAGACGAAATGCATCAACACCTCCGTAAGCAACTAAGTAGATAGGCATAAATCTCTTTAAATGTGTTTTATTCATACGAGCACTAGCATTCGTTTCATTCGTGCCACCTCTTCTTAGAACGCGACTCTTTAGCAACACATAACCACATGTCCATAGGTATATATTCTGACCTAGCACCCACCGGCAGATGTCAATTCTAGAAGGTCTTAGCTACTGAATACTCATTTGTCATTCTACAAAAACTTAATTGCAAAAGCGAAAAACGTTTCGACATATCGTTCCTGCACGCCACTTCAACGTTAGGTTGCTGGTGTGCTGAAGGTGCGTTCTTCGCATGCATACCTTACACTCATACCCACTAACAGTTGTTTCGTGTAAAGGCCGTACCCAAAAAAAAAAAAAAAAAAACCAACAAAAACAATATCGTTTACGATCGAAAAAAAAAATATTTTAACATTTTTAAAACGTAAAGCGCAAATCAAATGTGCAAACGCTGCATGCATTCATGCAGTGCTGCACTTCAATCGTGATTCACATGTTTTGTTCGTTTTGTTGGGTTTTTATTTTTATTTTCTTCTCTGGGCTTTTCCTACCCTCCTCTTGTTGTTGCTGTTTGGTGTGTAAAATTCATAGCTTGTAACACGTTGCTAATAATTTTTTTTTAGTGCAATACTGCGCGAATCCGATGCACGCAGCTCTTAGCTAGCGGTAGTGTTGCATTTTTAACTAATAGACCGTTGTTCACAGACGATGTTGATGTTTTCATAGACGAGTTGTACAAGTTTTTCGAGAAGGGGGCGAGGCAGTTGATTTCGATTTGCTCATAAATCTCTGTTGGGACTGGTACTGGGGCTCTGATTATCCCTGTTCAAGCTGATGCTAGCCCTGATTCATTCAGCAAATGAATTTTTTATGTTTGCCCACACCCGTGTTCGCGCACAGCACACCCGTACCCGTACCCGTTCCCGTTCTTGTACTCCTTGATGGATGAAATATTTCGCAAATATTTACTTGAAGCAACAAGAAAAGAAATATAACCCAAAGTACTTGTAGTTGTAGTTCATACATGTATTTCGAGATGATGATGATACCATATGATGAAGAGCTGAGAGTTCTGAAAATGCTAAAGAAGCAGCAGCAACACAAACTTGCAGAAAAAAGACAAGAAAAAGAAGAAGAAGAATGATAATACTCGTAGTGCCTTACCCTGACCCGTTGAAATTTGTTGTAGCTGGGTGTCGGTGGGGTATGGCTGTATGTTTTATTGGGCCTACAGCCAAGCCATAAAGTCTTTTGACTGGCGTTGCCTTTTGCTCTGGTAGCGAATATTTCTGCCTGCAGCAGAATTGCATTCGGAAAATCCTCTTTTGGCGAATGCACTTGAGTGATTAGTTGGGCCACCACCGGTTAAAGTGTAACAACGGGCAAAGGCATAGTAGCTACGAATATAAAGGTTTAACTATTAGCCACCATCTTGGAAGTGGGTGCAACTGCTACAGCGGATTTTAGGGCATGCCAAAGGCTTAACTTGTGCATCGTTGGCATTTTGTTTGCAAGCTGCAATGGTTTTGAGCAGCAAAAGCGACATTTCTTAGCTACACCAACGAACTCGTATGTTCGTATGCATATAACTATGCACGTCTTCTTGAACAACTCAGTCGGGAAGTTTAATTTAATTTAATTTTTCTTTTGTACACCTTGACATAATGGACAACGACGGGAGAGCGGTAGCTGGAAAAGATAAAAGCTCACCATCGAGACAAGTATGCATGTGTGTTTCTTGATTATGTAGAAGCCATGGTAAATGGAGTGGAATGAGACGTAGAAAAGTAGAGGAAGGCAACACAATGTTGTTGGAATTTTTCTTTAGGCTTTTCGCTAAAAGACGAGAAAAAAACCGTTGTACAAACTCATCAGTTTCCCGAATAGAGATACAAAAAGTACACTTGTGAATTGGCTTTCAAGTTTTTCCTTTTATTTTGTTTTGTTTTGTGTGCTCTTAGGGTGAGATCTTTGCCGTTAATGAAGGCCATCAACAGTGGGGTATGAAAGTAATGGCTGGTATTTGTTATATTATATTTTAGTTACAGTCTTTCGAAAATGTCTTGAAAGAGGTACATGGAAACCAAGAGCGCTGTGTTATTGATGGGCAGATGTAACGAGAAGAAGATCAAGCCCACTACACACACACAAACACTATTCTTGAAGTGGTCTTCATTGACAACAAATATCTTGGCCTTAGCATTGTCCTTCAGGATTTAAAATTACAATTTCCTAGCAGTGTGAAGCGTCTTTCCTGCAAACTTTTAAAACGTTGTAGTCAATTCATTTAACTGTGGAAGCAAAATACTGATGTGCCTTGTTATCTGGAAAAAAGTTAAACATTAGCATCGAAGGAGTATCGATCTCTTGGTTAGGTTAGGTTAGATAAAAGCAGAGATGTAACGGATATACTATCACACAAACAATAGGTTCCAAAACTGGCCCATCGCGACCCCTGTGGGACCAGTTGAATTTTTATTCAAAGGGCAAAAACGTAGCCAAGAAGGCTTTTGAAGTGCCGTGCCGTCTATTTCCTCTAGGTTTCCGAAAAAGTATTTCCCTAAAAAATTTTCTTGACTTGCATTCACACAGTTTGTGTGTTATGCCCTCAACAGCTTGCAGATTACCGCAGAATCTGTAAATATCAGTATTTAACAATTTGAATCACTTTGCGTGTTTCCGTAGAAGACAGAGTCTCATTAACTTCCTAAATCTTTTGCCGTCAAAAAGTGACCAGAGAGCCTTGGATACCCTGTGTCCTTCAAGACTTGACCACCTTAGGTTGGCAGTCTTTATAAGCCTTCTTCTTGCAAGCTCATTCGCTTGTTCATTTCGCTGTATACCTGTGTCCTGTCACCCATCACAGGCTTACCCGTTTCTGACTGCATAATGCTTTGATTTTGGTCGATTCAATTCCCTTAAGTGCGACCTGGCTATCTCTTGCAAATACCGATCTCATCTGCATTAGCTCTGCTGTCCTGCCCAGAACCTCTGATTGAAAGACACTGCTTGCGTCCGGTAGTCTAAGACACTTTTAGTACTGGGTTTTCTGGGAAGATACCAGAATCTGTTCCTTCCTCTGTTCGAACCATCTGTGAAAATTGCAATTTCATTTGACCTGATTATAATTTTTTTTTTTTTTTTTTTTTGCCAATTTCCCCTTTCCGGGTATATAATATATCACGAATTTCATCCGTTAGAATTGAATTGCCTGGCACGGACGTGCCGTGTCCGAAATTATTGACCTTTAAGTGACCCAAATTAGTTAGTCGTATCACACTGTTTAAATCTGTAAATCAAGTGGTGTTAAGTGCAGAAAGGTGTCAATTGCTACTGAAGGGGTGATACGAAGCGCATCTGTAATGGCTATAGAAGTCGTTCTCTGAACATTCGGTAATTTTCGGTAAACCGTTTTCTAATTTGTTCCTTTCCACCATACTAGTGCGCCATGTGTAAGTACCGTATATAGCTAGTACACCATAATAGGTTTTAAGGCCAAAACTTTCCCTACCCTTCTTTTACAGATAAAAAGAGCATTATATGACTTTTTGATTCTTTTCCGCTACGTTAAAATTCCAGTTCAATTTTTTCTTGTCTAGGATTACGCCCAGATACTTTGCGCTGTCCGAGGCTGACAATTCCACTCCGCTGACTTTTAGGAGTTTAAGTTTCGTTATCTTGTACTTTCTGGTAAAAAGAACCAGTTCCGTTTTGCAAGGATCATCTTCAGGAAATACTACATAATCTCGTTTAAAATATTTAAGTATTTTCTCTGCATATATCGTGGCACTTATACCCATTCTACTAAGCTTTTTAAGGTTGTCATTGATAACCAGCACCCACAGGAGTGGTGATATGATTCCCCTTTGAGTCTTGCGACTCAAGCAAGAAGCCATTACTGCATCTGTTCCCAAAATGAATCTCCAATAATCGTTCTAGGGTTTTAAGCATGAATGATGACAGACTTATTGGTCTGAAATCTTTCGCTGTTTTATGCCCCTGTTTGCCAGCTTTAGGTATATAGCCCACCTTAACTTTTTATTGGTATGTTCCCTATTTTTAAATTGTGTCTAAGATTTTCCATAATTATTTTGAATTGCTACCACCGGCGCTTTCTGTAGCATAATCGGTAGGATACCATCCGGACCAGGAGATTTGTACGGCTTAAAGGACTAAATTACCCACCGTTATTTGTTCCTATCGATAACAACACATATTTTATCTTCGGAGAGAGAAAGAGAGATTAATGTTCTTAGTGTGCCGTAGCATGCCAGAGTCATCTGATAATGTGAATCACTGATAATGGGTTTCCGGTCTCTTGGTTAGCAAGATATTGTATGAATGGCATGCCATCGAGACTGCTTTCGAAAATAATTGACAAGAACAGAGAAAGGGCTCAAGAGTCCTCAAATGCATCAACAAGACTCAGCATTCTCTATGCTTCATATGCTTCATTCAACCCTTTCGAAATGCTTTCAAGAGTCTGGAGTAGAAATTGGAAAGCACCAAAGTCCAGCTGCAACTAGCTCCCTTCAAACATCGAAAATGAAGAGTATCAATTACAGGTTGGACTTCTTCCTTAAAAATTGTCTTCGTACCAAAAAGTTGTGGATATCACCTTACGAAGGAGAAATTGGCAGTGGATGACAAAACATACCGTGTTGTACTTACTTATTGTATATTTTACCTACCCAAGCTAGCAGGAGTGGATCCCTCTAGACAAATGTGCCGCAGAATAGTCGAAGTGCAATCTGGTTTTCTCTGGTGCTTCACATCCAGATTAGATAATCATTTTGTTATCTCTCGTTTACCCAGCTCTGAAAATCACAAATCAAGCAAGATCACGAAAACTACCATCAGAACGATTGCTCCATCGTTCTCCACTGATAACTATGACAAAACATGGGACCTGCTGAAATCATGTTTCAAGTATGGTATGGTATGATGTGCTGGTAAAAAAATCTGTTTTTACCGGCATTAGTGAAGGAGTTTGCTGACAGATTGAAGTAATTTTTGGGTCGCAAGATTGCATCGAAGCTTGAGCGTACCTAAAGTTACCAGTGGAGCTCTAAGTAAACATCATAACATGCGTTCTCCTATAAAAACTGTCAAGTTCCTGTCAGCTTTGGTGTACTGACTGAATTTCTTAAGATGCAAACTAGGCAGACAGTTAACCAACCACTGGGTATCGACGTGACCCAGACTAAAGTATTTTTCACAAATCAGTCATCTATGGTCGTCACATGTTAAGTTTATCGAGCAGATCAACACTCAATAAGAAAATGTTAACCATTCTTCAACATAGACCTTCTGTAATGAATTCCAGGAGTTAGTATAAACTCACTCGGCTCGGGAGCTTATTTTGTAGGCGCACCAAATAGCCCTAAGTCCAAACTTGCCAGAATTGTAGCCTTTTCAACCGAGAGGACCGCTGTCTTATGTACAAATATCACCTGCTACCGCCGTGGTAAGGCTGAAAGGAACTGACGGAGGTTTCCACAACTTGTTAACACGCTTTGATTAATCCAAGATAACAAGCTACAGAAACTGCTGTCCAGTTTATAAAATGTTAAAAGGATCGAACCTTCGGCAAGATATCAGGGTTGATGTGGGTAACAACGGCACTTAACGGAACCTTCCCGATCTACAATGCATTGCGTTCGCTAAATTCGAGGAGTTTTTTTTCTAAACCACTGACTGGGTTTTTTTTTGCCCAACGAATATTGGGGAATGCCAACACTTCATTAGTATCTATAGTTTGGCCTACAAGGACAAGTCGATCTTCTGTTTATCACCGACGTTATCGCACATTTCTTTCGGACATCATCAATAGCAGAGAACCATGCACGTACACTGGTGTCACAAAAGACTTCTTTTACCTTAGTGACGTCTATCAAAAAGCTGTACGACGCCGCATAAGAATAAGAGACACGTTCTTGTAAAAGGATCAAAAAGCTTGAACATCAGATGCATCGTGGTGCCGGTTTTTATTTTGAGCCGATAAAGTCACACGGCATTCACTGCATAGACAGTAAGTCGAATGCGGAGTACTTGTAACAAAAATGAACTCCAAGGCATGCTCATTACCATTGAAGATCAATATTGCAATGGCAAACCTTAATTCCTGACAGAAGAGTAACATAATAGATGGAAACAGAGGCAAACCCTGGGTGGCAAGCTACTTAAGCCAAACTCTGATTTTTGTCTTTAAACTCTGTGTTGATGACAGGATGGTACCATCAGTCAAACCCACAATCTCTGAGGATGCGAATCTTTTAACTCTGATCAAATTGTGGTCAAACAACGGTGAAATAAGTTTCGAGAGCATCCAGTTTTTAACCACTGAAACTTCTGTGGTGACATTAGTGTAACAACAGTGAAACCACTAACATTTTGTTTCAAGAACAGGTCTGCAGAGGCATTTATTAAATCATTTCAAGGAAATGGTTCTTCAAAAGGAATACCTATTGAAGTGGGGCTACATGCGGACAATTCCTCAAATTTACCAGACTACTCATCATTAGTCTTTTACGATCAACGATTGTCTGCGTGGCGCAACCAATTAGAGAAACACTTCATCTATTCTCCTTTTGCAATAACGACAAAAATAAATTACCCTTAACCAAGCCCATCATTGCCCGCTATTACTCGTATCTCCTTCTCCTTCTTTGTTTGCGTTCACGTCTGCGTTTAGTTAGCGAATAATTCTCAACTTATTAAGTCGATGATACGCCATTACTATTTATTATCACCTCGCTTTCCATTGCATTAGTTGGCATCAAGTGATTTGCTTCACTTGACTGTTTCTTCTTTTTCCACCCATTAGGCTGACATGTACACGCATCCGAGCGCATAGAGTCGTCGAGCTCGCACTGTCTAAGATACCCGATTGCAATGGTGAAAGCTATAGGCATCCGCATCCAAAAGACCTTCGTCATTTGAATGCTAGAACCAAACTCAGCCAAACTAAAAAGGCCTGTTTGCTGCATAATCACACCGTTTACCAACAATCCGTTGTTGTTTATTGCTCCCGCACGCCAATTGAGCTCTTCTGAGCGCCAATCAATTTGATTTCGCTCATTCTTTTACCCGGCTAAGTAAATACCACGTTACCGGTTCCAAATGGCTGGATTCGAAAAAAACACAACGACAAGACTCAGCCACAGCCACAGCCACAGTCACAATCGAAGCCGAAGTTGAAAGTCGACGCCATCAACATGGATTCACGCGGTTGGGGTCTCTTATGCAACTAACGGAGGCGCAACGATTCACCTCTATTCTAATTAATGTGCTTCATTACAGTTACTCAATCATTACTGACGCGCTTCTGTCGCGGACTAATGCATCTCTCGCCGCCGTTACGTGATTCTTCGATGCCTTACTTTACCTTGCTACCGGGTTAGTGAAAGTACTCGCTGTCTATGATGATAGGCAGCCGGCCATTATCCATCTGGAGCAGCACAGGTGAAGCAGCTCGTATCACTACGTGGTCGCGTCCATTCACCGCATTGACATAACTCATATTTTTATGCAGGTCGATCGTAGAAAGTAATCTTTTTTTCCCCAGCCCCATCCACTAAATCATCTGACAGATGTGAAATGTGGCACTCGCGCAATTAATTTTTAACGGTAAACAAAAATGGCGTGGCCTTTACACGATGATGATGTCATATCGCAAAAGGGCACGTTCATTTAATTCTTATTCCATTTTTTTTTTTTTTTTTTTTTTTTTTTTTTTTTATTGACTTGTGAGGTTACGTGTGAATGTTTCAGGTTTTATTTGCTCTTTTTAACGTATTTCTCACGATTTTGGCAAGTTGTGAATAATTAACCTTGCTCTCGTATAAATGCTGCTGATAAATCGAACAGCAGAAACAAAAACAGACAACATCAGAGCTGTCAGTATCCTTAGCGGTGAAATTTTTACTCATAACGTATTTGTGTGTTTTTTGGTTCGAATTTCGAATTTGTTTACTGTTGTTGTTATTCGATTGTTAATGGTGTTTAAATGAAATTTGTTTAGTTTATCAGTCTTATTTGGGTTGGTTTTTTGCGTATTAGGTACCAACGCAATGAGGAAAGTTTGATACAAGAGAAAAGATAAAATCAAATGAAATCAAACGGGAAAATGAAAAGTGTTTTCTTTTTTCCGGTTCTGGTTGCTGTCATATTCAAAAACAATGCAATATCTTTTCGTGGAGAGAAAGCTTTTGACAGTTGAGTATAAATATTGTCATTTGAATGTGCAGCATTTGTCAGAAATGTTTATCTGTCATCTAATGTCACGGTTGGCTGGCTGGTGTGCCTACTAATTTTGGGTAATTTAAGTGAAAATGCTTCCAACTGGACCATAAAAATCACGGTGGGAAGATTCGTCTGAAAGGCGACTATTCGACTTGTCAAAATCAATTATGACAAATTTGCTTGATGAACAAAATCAACAATTTGCAAAATCACTTAAGTTGTTTACAATAATTTGAATGGTCTTCAAGGAGTTTTAACAATTAATGAACGACCTCAGCCGAAAATTGATATGAATTCAATCTTTTCAACGACCGAACGATCAGTACTATTAGGCTTTGATATCGAGCGACCTGAGTTGCGTAAAAAATTTCCATACTCGTACGTCTGTGTATGAAATGCCAAAAAAAGAGGGAATATTGACGGGAACGCCGTAAAAAAGTGGGAAAACAAACAAAGGAAAAGCTTTGGGTGGTGAAATTTATACGTTTCTTAAAGTGTAAACATGTTCAAGATTCTTGTTTGTCAAAAAAAAAAAACACATGTTGATAAATATTGATTGATTGGATGTAGGATAAGACAAGGTAAAGCTCCACCGAGACATTTTCCTTCTTTACCATTGATGAAACAAAGAAACATAGACGTCCTCAACGGCATTAAAAGAGGAAATGAAATTAAAGCTGCTGCCTCAACCAATAAACTGTTTCCAGTTTCCAGTTCCACTTGTGTGCGCCACCTAGGGGTCAAAAGCTTTGCATTAAGCATTGGCATCTTAGTATTATACTCATCCTAGCCGCTTTTTTCTGATGAGGTCGTTCTCACTGAACAGCTCGTAGGGTTTGCTGTTATATCTCTTCCTTCAAAGCTTGCCGAAACAAGCGGTACCAAAAGTCAATCAAAAATGTAAAAATGAGGGTCCTTATTACTTAATTGCCTTATTAGGTCGAAAGATTAGCGATTGCCAAGTTTAGATATTCGTTTGTTTTCTGCAGAGCTATCGCATCAGAATTAACAGCAGGGCAGAGGTAGACAAATTCCTTGACTATGTCGATCTTCTCACAACTATCTGTTGTGACGTTAATTTTAAAGAATTCACATGACGACGTATCACCCTTTCCAGCCCTTAATGAAACAACTAACTTTGTTCATTTCCAAACAGGCAAGTTTAGCAAGGATGTCAACACTAGATGTTGTGAAGATCATCTCTATAGATGCTGTCATATGCGACCTTTAAATCGCTGAATAGGTTGTAAATATCATTCTGGACTTTTTGAGTTTTCTTTAGGCTCTGACGTATTGTGAATATTTGATCGGTTGTGGACTTACTTAGGTGGCGCTACAGTTCAGCTGAACCTAGGTCTCAGCAAACAAGCCTCTCCAGTTAGCTAATTGCCTTCAGTTGCGCACTTCAGTGCGGTTTAGGTGTTCTAAATCTGTGCAGGGCACCTGATGTGAGGTCTTCCACTATTGCGTTGTCCCTCTTGATTAGATTCGAAGACACCGGTGTGCCGGAGCATTGGCGGCCATTCGTTCTACTTGTCTTAGCCATCTCAGGCGACAGATGCGCAGTTTTCAGACTAGGTCGATGTCACTTTAGAGCTCGTATAGTTCGTTGTTGAATTTTCTCCTCCAAAGCAAACGCGACCGGCTATTTCCCGAAGAATTTTTCTCCCGAAATGACAAAGGATATTTTTACAAAATTTCGATCGAGCCCATGCTTCAGCGCCATAAAGTCAAACTGGAATAATCAAATTATTGATCAAATTATAGTTGTGACGTTGTGTTCAATTCGACAATATTGTGTCCCTCTTACTTGATCTTGCCCTCATTTACCGCTAAACCCATGCTGGTAGCTTCCGTGTAAAAACTAGTGAACGAACCGATAATTGGCGTACGCTAGTAGGTTCACAAACTTTTGAAAGATTGTGCTTTCAGTGTTCGCTTGTGAGTTTTGCACAATTCAAGTATGACTGCACTGACTGTGATTCTACTACAAGATTTTTTTCTCCATCGCTACAGGCCTTGACATGGGTCTGTTTGCCTTGACACGTTCTCTTTACTTGTTAGTAAAAATTCCTGACGTAAGTCCTGCATAACAACATCTCAATATCTTCGAACACTCGACTCTGGTGCTCTTTTTCCTTTTTCTGGAGAGACTAATCTTCTTCCCACTTCTTCTGGTCGTGGACCTCACAAGCACCTTTCATCCTTTGTTGCAGCGTTGCTTTGTACGCTTCTTGTTTAGCTACATATCCTTGCCGGCGTTCTTAATCAAATCACGGATTTTTTGGTGTAGGTCGGTGGAAACACAGAACATCGGTTACGGCGTCTCTGATGGTACGTTGGCAGCATTGCCACTGGTCTTAGGTACTTGATGCAGACAGCATAGAAGTTGTTATGATATTACTGGATATGAGTTCGGCGAAGATTCTGGCGGCCTCTTGCGGTTGCAGATATTCTACGTTATATCTTCACAGTAGTTCTTCTTTTCTGTCACAATTGGAAAATCCGCATTCGCACCTTGGCTGCAACAAGGTGTTGAACGGAGCCAATGTTGGCTGCCCGGAACGTTCGTATATCCAAAAAACTCGAAACATGCCTTACGTCTATCGCAAACTTATCAATTTCATTAAGCGTTTGATGATCCGGACATCAAAAGGTTTCCTTGTGTATGTTGAGATGAGTGTGCTTGCTATAAATATGTTTCTTTCCGTCGCAAAGTCAATAAGAATAAGTTCTTTGTCAGATGTTGTTAGACACATCGCTAAACAGGGCGAATGCACCATTTTCCTTTTGGTGATCGCTTGATCGGCTTAGAGCATACATTTGATCGGTACTGTCTGATATTGCCAACATTGATTTGTAAAATACAGACTGAGACGGTTGAAAATGAACTGCAAAGATCGAGAAGATGGCCTACTACCAATCCAACCAATGTCAATGAAATTATATTCCAAACTAACCGACGAACCGAAGATTGGGCGACAACATTGCGTGGAAGTAATTCTAATGGAGTCAACGGAGAGCATCGTGAAGGTCAACGTGACTTCAGCTAAGAAAGCTGAAGAACTATCGTATTCGAATAGAGTACCTTTTTCATAAAAAGGCTCATGACTCTCTATTCCAGCCACCAGCTTCGGATCCCTAAAAATCGTCTTTGAATTACGATTCAAGTGTCCACTTTCGCACCAAAATTCTCTTGAACAGCAAATCAAACTTTGCATAAAATGTATCGATATCCGCTTCTATAAAGAGCACAACCAATTTCCATTGACTACTGATGAAGGACTAAAAAGAATAGACAAAAAAATAACAACAAATCCTACAATAAACTCCTAACCACCTTCTTACAAATAACATCCGAAACAAAGGCGCTCCTCAACTTCATGAAGCATCATACACCATAGAAGGCATTGTCTAGCAACCACTTTACACAAAATGGAAATGAGTAAAGAAAAATGACTCCCACCACCCAATTCATATTGCCTTGCAGCCTTTCACGAAGAAAGCAAATCAAAAAAGGGGGGGGGGGGGCGAAAGAAAACTTATGCAAACTCTATTCGTCCCACAGAAGATGCACAGAAGCATCCCAAATGGTTCCCCTTGTACAATTTGCACGGACTCAAGCTTCAGACTCATTTTCAATTTCAGGGCTGGGTAGAGTACGGTGTCTCCAAAGAGAAAAAAAACTTTTTTTTATTGCTGAAAGCTAGAAACGAAAATGTCTGCATTATGAGCTTATGTTTTCGTTATGATGTCACCCAGATGAGCACAGAGGACGCATACAGTGCAACCTGACACACCCAGTACCAGCATGAGTTCACTAGTCAGTAAAGTACGAGTGTACTAGTACCTTGCCTTTATCCTACCGTTGGGGTTATTCTCCATATTTCCATCTCTCTCCATCCTATCTGGATATAATAGATGTATTCGTGTCTACTCCTTTTTTGTTCCTTTCATTTCATTGCTTTCTAGCGTTTGGGTGCATCATCATATCCAGCGAGCAAAAACAGCAAAACAACTTTGGAGGAAAAAATTCGACCAACTCAAACTACAGATACCAAACCAACAACGATAAGCGAATAAAAGATACAACAAGCCACCCGTATAGCTCAGTGATTGTATCTTATATTCGCCTCTGCATTGAAATATCCTTCGAGCATCACTCGACCTAGTTTCCTGATGACTGTCAGTGCCTGCTGAATATTTGAATTGAAGACTCCAAGCTTTGTGAATACGAGTAAGTCTATGCGAATGCACATTGGATTTGTGTTTGCATGCGTGTGTATGGCAGTACATCCATCTTCTGTCGTAAACAACAATGAACATTTGTTAAGTTTAAAGCTAACTACAAACTGGGCGAGGCTCGGCTACCTCCTGCTCCTTCTTAACCCTTTCTCCCGCTTTTTTGTGGCCACCTTTTATTTTAATTGGGCGAAACTCAGCAAAACAAAAACTATATCCGATACATGACAAAGGGCTCAAATTTAAATACGCCCTGCTTCCTGGTCACCTTTGACTAATTTTTCGGAATGTCATGCTTTGGTTGGTCTGTATTAGGAGCACCCTCAATATCGATTAGGGAAGCATTCGCCTTGTTTCTTCCTTTGTCAAACTGACCCTTAATCGGATCAACTATTCTCTAAGGAAGAACTACTTACATCTGTATATGGTGTTCGTGCTCCTATTAATTCTTACTGAAACGTGTCGTCTTGCAAGGTTTTCAAGTGGCCAGAATACAGACGCAGACGAATATCTGTGAATATCTACCGCTCGCATTAGAAACTTGACACTTTGGCCTTGAGTTTTTCCTATGTACGTGTCTCTTGGTGGTGGGATAAAGGGATAAACTCGTTCTATGTACTTGTTCTTCATGCTTTTCATCTATCGCTGGAGAAATCAGAGAAGAAATGAATGAAAGACGGATTAAAGTTCATAAGTCAACCTCGGATATGTTAGGGGAAACTAATTACATCATTTGAACTGGTGTACGAATGATAGTTTGTGTACCTAACCCTTGGAAGGATGTTCGAAAAGTGGAATTGTTTGTAAAAAGGATGTCGATTGTCAGAGCATACGAATACGCTACAAAAAAGATTTGGATAAATGTTGATGAGAGAAAAAGCAGAAAAAAAAAAAACAGAGATAAATCGGGGAGGAAATGTCATAGGATAGATGGCAGCAATTTACAATGTGGCAGAGGGCATTGTCAACAGAGCTGGTAGTAGAGAACCGGCTAAGAATCTCTTTGGCCAATCGATTTTTGTCTCGACTGTAATTGAGAATGAAAATTCCAATTCAATGGACTTAAATAGGAAACTCAACTGCGGCTCTGTTGACACCCCCAACGATGGATACACACTCATAGATGGATGCAGACATCCTTGTCTATCGATTGCAATTAAAAATTAAAATTTCTCAATCTGATTACACTTCTGATTCTTTTTCTTTTATGAATCTTATAAATTAGTGTAAGAGGTCTTGTAATTTTTTAGTGGAGTTTGTAATCAATAATTTAACTTAAACCCAGCTGTCCAAAGTCCTTCCTGGATTTGACTACAAATACGAGGGTTGTTTGATGAATACCCGGATTAGAAATGACAACGCAACTTTTTTGCGTTTGACAATTTTTGACAATTTATTTTTCAATATAATCTCCTTCTCCCGCTTTTCCTAGCGGTTACAACTTTTTTAACCCCTCCGCATAGTACGACTTTTGTTGGCCTGCAAAATAATCCTCTGCGGAGGCGATGACTTCCTCGTTCCACCCGTACTTCTTTTCTGTGAGCGGTCTTTTAAGATTTGGGAACAAAAATAAGTCATAGGGAGCCAAATCCGGAGAATGAGATGAGATGAGGGAGCAATACGATCAATTTGAGATGTGAGCCGGTGTATTATCAAGGTGGAAGAGCATTTATTCTTCGACAAATTCGGTCGCTTTTTCTTCAAATCTTCATTGAATCGGCCCAATAAATCGACGTGGTATGCTTCTGTGATTATTTTTCTGTTTTCCAAATAGTCAACATGGATCATACCTAGCCATCCCAAAAAATGGCCTTCCTGCCGAAGACATGGTCTCCGCTTTTTTTGGAATATGTTCACCGGGTGAAATTCATTGCTTCGACTGTTCTTTGTTCTCTGGTGTGTACGAATGAATCCATGTCTCCGAGAGCTCCGCCAATACGAGATCATGGATTTTGTCCATGGTTTCCTCTTTGGTAACGGTTTTTGGTTCACCTGGGCGCAGTCTATTAAAAACTCTGCCAACAAATGATAAATGGTTGTACGGGAAGATGAATGGCTCCCATACACACCATCGAGAATGAGCCTAATTTCCTCGCAGCTTTTGCCACTCAAAAACAAGAATTTTACTTTTCGTTTGAACTAATCTCATTCCCTGATCATACTGAGGAAGCTGACCCATCCCAAGTAGTCCTCAAAGTCGTCGGAATCAAATATCCACTTTTTCGATGAAGTTAAATAACTATTCAGGATAAAAAACCTGGGTGGCCTAAATATGCCAAGTCGAAAAGTGTACAGGCGCCGCCGATTTTCAGGAAGTGTTAGTGATTTGCCGGTAAAATCATAAGGCTTGTCTCCGACCTAAACCGATTTGATAAGGTTCTTTCGTGGTTGTTTGGTAGAAAACCATAAGCTTTCACTTGCTTTAACATAACGATACACGATACACCATTTCAACAAATGGTTTTTCGCAAAGGCGTAGTTACTTTCCTAGTGTGGCTAAGTTTTCCCTAGATGGGTAATTGGATCATACAGGACAATTAACGGCATATGATACAATCCATTTTAAAAGCAGTGTTCGTTAACATGTTACCCTGAAGTTCTAATGAACTGTTGTATTGACATTTTTCACTCTTATTCTACGTGACATGCTAAAATATGAAGTACTCGTATCTCTATGCGGAGGATATTGTTTGTCCAGAGTTTGAGACAGAAAAAAAACTGGATTTTAGTGAAGCGATCTATGTCTTCCAAGAAAGGAAATTCAAAGGCTTTCAAAAGCGAAAATTGAAATGCCCCAGCCACTTCAAAGCTTATTCGGGAATGTACAATTTCTTAAGAAGCAGTCGAAAGACTAAATTCGCTGAGCCATACCTGGAATCTAATGGGATCGTAGGAAAAAAAATCATACGATTTGAACCTTTGGTAACAGGTCCTATCTACATTCTCAATCAGAGACATGTCAAGCAGACATTTTACTTCTTCTAAGCTCGACTTTGTGTCAGTTAAAAAAACACCTACGCGTGGATCCTTTTACGTTATGTGTTACTACGTTCTTCCGGCCCAACCTATCGATTCCTACCAAAATTCGAAATGATTTTATAAAAAATTATATCATCTTACTTGGTAAACCGAAAACCTCTCTGGGGTTCCACAAGGCACCCGTTTTGGTCCCCTTCTCTTTATTCTTATTATTTACGATCTTGAGAAGATCATTAAAAACTCCTCCGTTTCACTTCTCCCCATGATTTCACCCTTCATCAAGGCTTCTTCAAGGGTGCTTAAAAAACTGCTTAGAACTTGATATCGTCAAATGCCAATCTATGATATAATCTTTCGAGTTCGAGTTTATTTTTCTCTATGGTCAACCTATTCAAGACTTTGGTATATTATTCGCCAGTGAGCTTAATTTTAGTTCGCATATCGATAAGGTGATTCTTAAGGCCAACTCATTACTTAGATCTATTAAGCGGTGGACTAAGGAATTTTCCATTTTCAGTGGTTAGCCCTGAAACGACCCTTTAGTCTTATCTCCCTCACAGGACCGACTCAAACTTGTCAATTTGAATTCTAATATCTCCTTCACCATCCCCTTGATTTGTAGTTATTAAGTTTTTTTGTAAGCTTTTAAGTCTTAGTAGTAAGCCAAATAAATGGAGGCCTTAGCCCCCACGAAGTGCGAAAGCTTAAATCTTCTTGCTCTAATCCGCCGTTTGTAACGAATCCGCCCAAAAATAGATTGTGCTTCTGTTCTCTTACTGCGTCACAGTTTTCCATTTTACTTTTGTCCGGTCCATATAATCGCATTTTCAGGATGGTGGTGATATCTGGCTTATAACAGCCGTCTTCACATGATATTAGAGGGGAAATCCTCGCCCTAACATACCTCGTCTTCTTAGAGCGCTACAGGACAAAAACGCTTGAGTTATGTTAGGTTAAATCAACTTACCTGCTGTTGTCCCATTGTGATGCCAAGTGGATTTGTGATCCTACTCCTACTCTTGGAACTAGGAGACTTTTAACGTCTAAATTGTCATTGTAGAAGAAAGCTTCTAAGTGGAGTGTACTTCCTCGGAAGAGAGCGGGGCATATATGGTACAGAGTAAGTGGAGGATTGTCTCTTACTCCTCGTTCATGCAGCCTATACAAAAGCCATTTGTTGAAACGTCAAGCTTCTTGCATGGGTTCCTATAAGACAGAGTCCAATGTTAACACTTATGATAGTGCTGAGATGTTTCCTATATTGAACGATTAAACTCTGATCTGTTTGAGCACTAGACATGTTGATCCAACAGTCCACCTAAGGTCTGTTCTTTTTTTAGCATCCAGCTTTAATATTGATTTGCACGAAGCGATTGGTATACCAATCGTCGGCCCTAGAATTCCCTGGTTAAACTGCTTTTCAATCTCCCTAGAAGATGTTCGGCAGTCAAGGGCGGTTCTAGAATTTAGTAAAACTGAGTTCAGGGACTTGACAGAAATTTTAAGCCTTAAATCTGTTTCGACAGATTTCCTTGGTTGGGACACTACCCTGGTTTAAGGATCTACAGCTTTAAAGAAAGTATATACTACATTGCGTTTCCTACGTAAAACTAGACTTCTATTATAGACACAGAAACAGCAGATAGTCTTCCTCTTCGCTTTGTATAATTTCAGAATAATTCGACTTATATACATATTTGTGTTTCCGACGATGAGATGATTAACTTACCGTAAAAGCCATTCCCTCAACAATGTCATAACCAAGCCTCCATCCATCCACAGCAATTAGTATGCAAGAGCTTTACTTTTCCGGAACAGATTAACAAAAACCCAACAGGAGGGGGGATTGAGTGTGTTAGCATTGCATCGAAATAGTACTTCTCACGTGAATCTGGCCTGAATCAAATGCGCGCCATAACCTCAAAATTTATTTTAAAACCAACATATAAAGCAAATACGAGTATCAGCTTGCCCACGGCTAGAGTTTATTGCCCACTAAATTAGTCTTCAGTAGCAAATAAGGTCTTCTTAAGAAAGCACTTTGCATATATTTTAATTTTTTGTAAAGCGCCCGTGCCTCATCCAACCCAGAATCAACACACTGCGTCAACCGCTTGGAACATTTGACTTGTCTTCAATAGAGCAGTAAATAAACCTGACTACCGCCAGCATACCTCGCTTATTGTTGTGTTTAGATCGGTAAACGAAGACATCATGACAGCAGTAGTGAAGAGCCAGGGCCAGAGCTGGCCAGAGAAGCTTGGTTTTGCTACGCATTCTCCAATTGCTCAGTAGACGCGGCATGTGTTCAAATTTAGTTGTTTTTGGTTTTTTTTTTTTTTTTTAAGAATATTCCTTCTGTGCGCCTCGGTTCGTCGTCGTTCTGTCATTTTTATCAGCGAACCGCTGTCATGAATAAACCATTAGGGTAATTAAGGGAAACTTTTATTCAATTCAAGAGCTGCGTGTAGCCATATAGGATGGTATGGGAGTATCTGTGTGATAGGTCTGTCATAGAGTTCATATCAAAATCAACTCCGCACACCATAAACACAGACTGTGCTGGCCGAATGTATTGGTGGTTCGCCGGTTGGGGTCATCATAGACAATTCGACGAAACGTAGGTTGTTTGCCTTTTCAAGACAGAATGGCAATGCGAGTTTTCATTGGTGGAACGGTTGCCAATCAGCCAATAAGCTGGTCTCCGTCAATGTACGAGTTTGGTTAACCGACAAAGGGCGCTGTGTTAGCTGAGCCAGCGACTTGCGCGCATTTCCTCGAATCGAATCGAAAACTAAAGCAGAATCGATCCAAACAAAATACACCACTTTGCGGTTATTCTGAGGAAAAATGACACAAAAGGGAATACGAATACGAATACGAAAATGAATTTACGAGTAAACACACTCAGAGTGGTAGCATGCCTGACCTCCATGATTCATTAATCTCGGGATCGTCATTTCAGCCATTCCTCCATTCAGCCATTTTGTCAGTCAGCTGAAGTGTTTTGCTGTTTACTTAATCTGTTTACATCGTCAGAGCCAAGTTAAGGTACAGGCATGTTGGCGCACTATTTTTCGCATGCATTATCGTACATACGAATATCTATCATGCGAGGTGGGTGATAAAATTATTATTGTAATCCACAGAGCCAAACAAAAATAAGAAAACAAGCTTGGTGCTCCTGTGTGATGTGAACTGGGTGTAGGAACACTAGGTTATCAGTGGTAACTAATAAATATTGATAAAATGACACAGTATGTGTCTGTCAGTTTCAGTTCGGTGACACTGCCATGGTGATATGTATTTTGATGACTCAGCTTATGATTGGGAGCTGATTTTAATCGATTGGCAGTACATTCATGACACATACGAATAAGGTTTATAAAATAGATAATGTGATAGGTAAATGGGTCGTAACCCTAACCCATTTGGATCAGGTTTTATTGGATTTTCAATCACCATTATTTGGGTATATGTGTTGAGTCAAATGTCTTGTAAGGGGACTGATTAATCCTCTCCCTGTGACCATTATTTTTTGTGCTTTTCTGGAAGAAGTTACAGAAAAGGGGTGGTGTTTGTCCAAATGTGGTTAAAATGAGCTTGAAATAGGTGAGTCTACTTCATTAAATTATTTGGTGGGTTGGAATCTACTTCCTTGTTACAATGTTTTACTTTTCACGTCGCGTGTGGAGTTTGCAAGTTTGACCGTTTGCGGATCACTTCGTATCTGAAGCCAATCAAATGCTGCTGTTTTTGCATTTGTGTGATGCAGTTCCTTAGCCGATCCATTTTTTGATGACTCGGTCGAATAAATGCGGCGTTATTCCTTCAATAGGGTGTTGAATGTTAGTCTCGAGCCCGTGGTTGGCTTATCAGCGTAGACTAACGACTTGACGTAGCCCCAGACAAAATAATCGAATGGTGTCAAATCGCATGATCGCGGCGGCCAATTGCTGAACGCTCGCCGTGAGATGATGACCCAGTCGCCAAATTTCTCCTTCAAAACTTGGAGCGTTGCGTCGCTTGTATGGCATATAGCGCCGTCTTGTTGAAACCCCAGTTCGAATTTATCGTCGTTGTCGGGCTCTGACCACAGAAAGCCGGTTAACATCGCTCTATACCTGAGACCATTGACGGTAACGGTGTATCCTTTCTCATTTTGAAAGAAATAAGGTACGTTGATGCTGCCATGCCACAAACCGACAAAACGCACTGATGCATTGATGCTTGGCCGAACACTTGTGGATTGTTTGTTGACATAGCTGCTGACCCAAAAATGAGCCTTGTCCGAGAAGTAGATTTTTTTTTTTTTTCAAAATCTGGATCTCTGGCCAACATTTTAAGTACCAATTGGTGAACTCGCGGCGTTGTTTATGGTTGTCCGACTTCAATTCTTGGGTCAGCACAATCTTATACGGATGTAGGCCCAAATCTAATCGCAAAATAAGCCGGAGTGACTCTCTTGACATAACAATTGGAAAAGCTATCATTGCTATTAGGTCACCCCATCTTTTTAACTTCACGTCCGGTCTATTTACGTCGGGCGAGTACAGTGGATGCGGCATCAATTCGTACCATAATTCATGCAATTTGGTCACGGCGATTCCGAATGACTGAGCTTGTGCATTGTCCTGGTGGAACAGCACCTTTTTTTGTCAAATGGAGACGAGATTCTATAAATTGTCAAATTGGTCGAATAATTCACTGTAGAGACCGTGCTTTACCTTTCTCAAAACGTCCAGGTGGACTTTGCCTTTGCCTTCTTCGGAGCAAATTCATTTGGAAAAGTCCATTGTTTTGACTGTCGCTTGGTCTCTTGCTGTTGTAATGGATTCAGGTTTCATCAACATTGACGACTCAAGGCAAAAACTGCGGCACATTTCACTAACGGAGGTCCAAACGTTGTTCCGAAGTTAACAGCCGTATACGTTTGTTGTCCATTGTGAACAATTGCGGTCCAACAGTTTTCTCATATTTAACTTATTATACAGAACATTTTCAACGATTTTCTTAGTAATTATGTCTGCGGGCGTCTTGGGTGCTCCTTAGAAAAAATAAATACACGGGCATGTTTACATTCGTTAAATCAATATCTCACGGTTGTCATAAATGGTGAAGAACTGTCGCCATTTACAGCATCCAACTTCGGCTTTATTTCTTCGCACGATCGATTTTGTTTTTTTTTTTTTTAATACAAATGGCTGTCTAATCAAAATGTAGTCAATTTAGTATGGCGTCGTTTCAAAGATGGCAGTACTCTTTGGTAATGCCAAATTAACTTAGCAACCTCACCTGTTTTTTAAAACTCGTATAGGTATATTGATTCATCCTTCTAAATACATATGTTAATGGATATACCCGCAAGAGAATTTACAAGCAACTTTGGCCATTTTTCTTTCGGGAATTTGAAAAGGTAGTTGCAATACGTTTGCTCTAAGGTGAGGTTATCTAAGTTTGGTGACTCTTCGCTATCTTGGAAGCAAATCTTTTTCTTTCTCAAACGACTTATCCACTAAATTTGATCGAAAAATTGTTCCACTTGAATCTTCACTCATCTTCATCTCTCATAATCGAGTGAGTACTGGTTTGTCAGGCGAAAAACTCGTATTTCTTCATACACATCTCCAACAATCAACTGTTCGGTGTGGAATGCCAACAATATAAAAACATAGTTCGCGATCCATGATCAAGCAGCTTTTGTGGTTATGTAAACGATGAAACAATATATGCGGCTTTCTTTTTGTTTTTCATTTCCTTTACCTGGACGAACCGGTTTCAAGGTCATACCTTTGACGACAATCAACTTTTATCTTCAAGTGCATTCCAAAACACGCACATACTGAGATTTGTATCTACAGTACCAGTAATGTTTTAGTGTATTGTGTATCACTTCTGTGTTGATAATTAAAAATTTGTAAATAGCTCGTCATTAGCTAGTAGTCAGTGGATACAGAGAACCAACTGACCGATCGTGTTTTTCCAGATTTTGGAGCGAAAATGTTTACCGTTATCATTATCATTATCACATCGCGGAATTTACTCTCTGAGAAATGACATGCGGCGAGTTGTAAAAAAAAAAAAAAATTAGGTGAACGACAATTTTACGACCCCGATATGTGAGGCTGACCAAGTAATTTACAGGTGTTGTGACACTCAGTGCAAAAACCCGATGTCGAAAGTGTGGAAATATGAATGAGTACGGGTATGTGAAAGGACAAGGTCGTTTTTTGTTTACAGAATAGTTGGATTTAGTTACTTTGTTAAGGAGAGAAAGGAACTATCTAATTTGAGCTGTGATTGAGCTGAGAAGAAACAGGAACCGTTCATTGTTATGCATTGCTCTAATCCAGAAACAAACATCTTCTTTGATGAATTATAAAAACACCAGCATTTGCTTGTCAGGTGCTTGATCTTCCTATAAATTTAAACGACCCTTGAGGTAAAAAATCCCCAGAAATTTACTTTGTTCTAAACGCTTGCAATGGGAAGATTAAGCGATCACTTCTACATAGATTATAAATGAAAGAGCTAATGTAGAACCTTGTGGAAACTGCTCTCGAAGAATCTCAGAGATTCAATATTAGCTTATTTACTTAAGTGGTGCTACAGCACGAGGAGAACCCCAACCAATAAACCTTCCCAGTCAACGCAGTGTTTGAGCAATTGCCTCCTGTTGAGGATACCCCAGACAAGGTCTTCTTTTATTTTAACAAGATGCTGAAGCGAGTTGATGTACGCTAGTTCAATGATGCAAAACTTCTTGGTCGTGTCCCATATCACAGTGGGATCCGGGAAATGAGATTGCCGATGAATTTGCTGGGCAAGATTCAGAGGAGGAACACATTGGACCCGAACCTGCATTAGGACTACTTGCATCCTCGGTTAGGGTTTCCATTTACAGCTGAGCTTCATTTGAGCATAACTGCAGATGCCATGGATCTTCAGGATGTCTACAGACTATACCTTTAGAAGAGGTTAGTTTTAAGTAGGAAAGACTGTAATTTACTACGATTTGACCGGTTGCATGCTGCCAGCCATAGGTTTTGTTGGCGGCAGGACTACTGGTAGTCCATACCAGGACTGAAATCACGGTATTGTGGAAACCAGGGGCCACCCGGACTTTGGTCCGGACCTGATTTAAAGAGGTAGGCTCTCTAGTGGGAATCTCACGGTTAATGTGGCTTAAACCTAAAATCTTAGGAAGCGTTTTCCAGTTGGTTTCGACCCGATTTAGAATTACAATAAGTACTTGGTGTTGCGGTCTTAAGATTGACAATAGGTTTTGGATCGGCCTCGACTCATACCAAGGAGGCAACTTGTGCCTCCAAGACAAGTTCTGCGTTGGTTTCAAAAGAATTGAAGGAGAGCGATGAAAAGGCATATCCTTGTTCCCGTGAATATGTTTGCATTCAGTTGAATTGGCAGGAGCTCACTTTAAACACACGAGAGACGTGTCGAATTGACTTTAAGGGAATTGTATTTGGAAGAGATGTCGGCTGCGAGGAAATCGAGCTTAGTTTCTGGCGAAAGTGCGTGTGTTATGAATGATCTATTGAATGAGTGTATGAGTATGAATGTTAAGCGTGGATGCCCCCATGAAATATCCCATTCTGAGGTGAATGCGTGAAATATATAAATGTTGCGCATATGCGGACGACTTGCTTCACATTGTAGAAGGTCAGTCTGTCAGTCTGTAGTTAGTAGCAGAGTACTCTCAATTGTTTCTGATTGGAATGGTAGTGTGGAAGTCAATATATCGCGGGAGAAGACTATCACAATGGTGCTCAATAGCAAATTGTCATCAAGTCCACCTCCTGCGGTCCGCTTGAATGATGATAGCCTCAGATATGTGACCGAGGTCAAGTATTTGGGTATAATATTAGGTGAAAGGCTGAACTTATTACCTCATGTGGTAAAAGTCAGAGAGCAACTCACTTCACAACTCTCACAGTAAAGCGATTTGGCTGGCGACTCCATAGGCTTGCAGTGCGTACCATATATGGTGGCCGTTTTGTTACCTGCGGGGCTGTTTCGAGTCGTCGAAAGATTTTCCCTTGCCAAAGAGTGGCTTTACTACGCTGTTTGCCTATTTACCGCATTGCCACTACAGAAGCACTGCAGGTATTGATGGCAGTATCTTTCCTTGACTTAGAGGTGATTAAACGTGGAATCGCCTTCAAGGCTAGAAAAGCTGTGCCCTTAGTGTAGAATGACTGTATGTCCAGTACAAAGGTTTTACAGATCTCATTAAGAGGGCGTGAAGCTCTGCTTGATGAATGCGTCACATTTAGATGGGACGATAGCAATTATGATAAAGTAACTTACCGCTTCCTTAAGAATGTCTCATTCATACCGCTGGACATGGTTCCTTTAATGCAATTTTATATAAAAGGGATCTTAGCCTGGTGGGAGGCTGCCTGTGTGAAGCTCCAGTTGAGGACTGATTTCATGTCTTGTTTGCTTGTCAGCTATATGAGGATGTGAGAAATTGCATGGCTATGGGAGTAGGTTACGAAGATGTACAGTGGGCAGTTGTTTTTAAGGCTGTCAGTCACCCTACTGGTAGTAGCCGAAAGGTTGCGAAGCTCGACCGAAGGCTATATTATGGAATTACGGGTGTTCAAGAGTCCCCGGAACCTCATTTTCATCCTGACCTAGGAGTTGGCCCCCTTATGGCCGTATGGTGGTGGCTGTAGATTATACCCAAATCGGAGAGTCAAGCCGACTATCGCTGTGTATTTGCGGTCCTCCACGAATTTAAATAATATGCAACTTATAGACAATCGTGAATTGATCGTTGCAGATTTTTAGATGGCTCGATGTGGAATTGCAGTGCAACCGTGCATTCTATGACCCATAGAATGGTAGAGGTTTTAGACAGGCCTGAATTCTACACCAAGGGAGAAGACTGTGGCGTATACATGACTTTTAATAGATAATAGAGGTGGTATTAATACCATTTGAAGGGCGCTGATCGACGCATTGTATTAATCCCGAAATGAGCGTAGGTGTTGGCCTGCACGACAAGAGTCCATGTAATGCACTTGAGACGTTTTGTTATCGTAGCGAGGCATTACATTTTTGCTATGCACCTAAGCGCCATAGGATTAGTAGACACAACATCAATCCAGTATTCGTTCACATCAGTCTGCCGGTACTCGGCATTAATTTTGTGGGTTCTGGGACTGTAAACACTTTATAACTATAGCATTTACTTTTCTAGAGAGATTGCAGTAGATAAACATACTCGTTCAAGGGGTGAAATGGACCAGTTCTTTATCTAATTGATCTGTTCCAACAAAAAAAAAAAAAATATTAAATTACTCAAAGTCCATTTGCAGACGTTGTTCCGAATAGACTTTGTTATATGTTACTTAGAACATTGCTCAAAGATTTTGTAGAGGGGCACACAGGAAGATTCTTTGATACCATCGTCTGCTTCTTTTGTGTCGGTGTTCGCAAATTTAGTCTTGATAAGCCCACGGGCCGAAAACTCACGAACACTTGATTGAATCTGTTACTACTACAAATCCACATCCTGTATTACCGTAGTAATATTATACCTTTTCATCCAATTGCTCTTCCCATCCCAACGGATGGAGTTGATATCTATTTTATAGAAGGCTTCCACGGCCTTTTGGCAAGTAATACACTTTGGGAATATGAGAGCATCCACCCACCATTGAACAGTCTGACTATTATTTATTGAATTCAGCTCTAAATACGTCGATGTACGTCATTTAAGGAGTTCGTCATGCTGACTGTTGTTTCAATATTGTGCCGTTAGCCATTCTTCTGAGGTTGAGTCATTGCTGACTGAGCATTATTGCATTGCTTTTGGTCTTCAGCTTATCCCTCGCTCTTATAAGCTTATCAAATCATAACCAGTTGGACGAGACCAGTTCCTACTGGCTACAACGAGGAGGTAGGAAAATCCGCTTAATATGTATTCATAGCTACAGCTGTCGGCAATGCCAGGAAAACGCAAGTCACTGTGTACTCTGGAAAATTAGTCCTAGATCTTTACCCTAATCTTACTTGAAAAACAAAGAGGTCTTTCTAGATACTTATGATGATTCTTTGGGCTCCGATGAAATCAGGATGCCATTCTAGAGTTCTTTATTAACTGAATCAGTATTCAGTTTAATGTTCAGTAGTTTCACGCCATGCCACACAAACCGGAAACGATGACAATTAAATGGAATCGCGAACTTTTCTGGTAGGTTTTCATTTTCGGTGGCTTTCAAGTCATCGTCTGTTGTAAAGGAGGCAAACAAACTCAGCAATCTGAAGTGTGTACAATCAATTTACTGACGTAATCTCTTGCTACTGCTGTCTTAAACTCACTCACAACCAGCCACTTTTTGAACAGTTCTCCACCAATCAATTGCGCAATCAATTTTATATATTCGTGGAAAAAACTAAATTTGAAAAAAAAAAAGATTGTAAAAAAGTTCCAATGAAAACACCATTCAATTGTTACATCGTTACGCTTTTGACTATAAAATTCGTTGCCGAAACAACCACAGACCGAGCAATCGAGTGCAAACTCACGACCCAAATTATCACCTAGGCGATAATTTACAATTCATTCGTCAGTCCGTCGTTAATCCGCCGTCGTCAGTGAGATTCATTAATCGTTAGTCGACTCATTTCCATGAACACATGCTGGCAGTTGTTGGCGTATAATTATCTCATTTTTCGTTTTTTAGTTAACGGATACCGCCCTTAATGCTACCCCAACTCCAGCACAAAGTCTGCTTAGATACAAGGGAACTTTTAATGAGACTCATCTGACAACACCGATTGTAGGTAAAAAAAAACAACAAAACCAACTGACGACACAAGTGAGCACAAATGTGTGATTGCAAGTGATTAAAATTTTACAGTCTACTGCAGCTGTGCGCACTTTTACCAGGAACTGCCATGCTTCGTCGACAGAAGCACATCGTCAGAGCGCTATCTCATGCCAAAAGGTTAGTAGCACAGAACGATCAAAATCCAAATCCGGATTCAAATCGGGATCCAAATTCAAGTTTTCCCCCTTATGCGTGTTCCAAAAACTACCGCATGCAGTGCCGACAACGACAACACCCAGTAATGACTCTGACTGCGAGCTTATTGACCAATGAAGTGAAATGGACAGTCTGGCTTCGGTTCAGTTGCAAAGCATCCTCGTTTGAAGAGGAGCGCCCTCGAAATCTAAACTAAACCATTTGAGCAAGCATTCACCGCTCACCAGAATAGAAGTGGGCCATCATATGGTCGTCGAGGGGTGAATCAAAGCCGAAACCAGTCAGTCGCCCCTTTATCTGTTTAATGGAACACTCCTGCTCCCATTTGTTTCTACATTTAAACGTATTACGTGGTCTGTCGGTCGCCTGCTTTGGATTGTTATCAAACGCGAATCGTAATTTGTAGCGAACGAGTGCCTGTGTTTTTGGTGGCTAAAGTGGGAAGGGAAGCGGAAGAGTCGGCGCAACCAATACTAGTGATTCACAAAAGTCTAGGCAGTGTCGTGATGATGCTTGGAAGACTGAGTGGCTCTGGTTCACTTTGAAATGCATGATAAGCTCCGGCTTGGGGTGTTGTGGTGATGGAATGGTACGGCTCGACGCTCTTGTGCGCCTTTTTTCCGTTCGATGACTTTTTGTTCCACTTCCACACTCGTCGACAAATATTCGTTGCATAGTTTCCTCCCGCAAACACACTCGCAAGCGATTGCATAAAGAGGGAAGTGATTCTGTTTTTTAATAATTTCCGACATTAGTACTAACCCTAGATGCTGTGATGGTAAGGGAACAACGTACATAATGACTATGACGTAAACCTGATAATCGAAGAGGTGGTGGGTAGAGAGTGGTACTACCAATACTTTAGAACTTGGATTATGAGCTGTTATGCAGCTGCAGTCAAGCATATGGCGTTGAGTGTTGGTTGATTGTGGAAAAAGCCTTTCGTGTGACATTGCGACAAGTGGGGCAAGGAATTGTTTTATACTCGACAATACAGCGACAGCTGCTGGAGCAAGTTTCTCAAGTTGTCGATAGTTTCTCATTCGTTTGACATTTTAAAGCGATGAGGGAATACGTATTATGGAAATTGCATTTCTTAAATATCGATTTGTAAGCATTTGGGGTCTGCCTATTTGATTTATTGGTTTTGTGTGAGGAATGAACGACAAGATGAGGGCGACTAGTTTCTTTTTTTTTTCTTCAAAGACATGAAAGACATGCTGGTACTGCTTTAGAAGACTTCAAAGGGCTTTGACGTTGACGTCTCTTTAATTGGTTTATGAAAACTTTAAGTTTGCGTACGAAGTTGCACCCCACAAAATCGTTGTGTTATGCAAATTGAGTTCATGACATATAAATAGAGATGACATATGGTAAAGGGACTTTATTAGTCAGCGTCATAAGCAGAATGTGACGAAGCGATAATAAGTTACGTAAAACCCACAGTATGGCCATTGAATTTGAAAAAAAATTCTTTTCATTGTAGCGATTGAACTTAAGACACGATTCGGGGAAGGAGAATTATGAGTTCACAGTCAGTAGTTCATTAGAAAAGCTCAAATTTTAATATTGACAAGTAGGCAGCATTTGGGGGGACTTTGAGAGTCTTCCTGATTGAGTACCCCTCATAATTTATTTCCTTCGTCAATATGGGTAACAGACTCCATTAGACAGTTTGAAACTACAATATATGTACTTTTTTTAAAGCTTTACCTTAAACGAATTTCTAGAAAAATTTTTAATAACATCTATGTGATCAATGATCGCTGATGCAGCCCTAAATTGGTTCATTATGACCATAATTAGTTTGGAAGAAATATTCACGGAGATGCAACCTCATGCGCAGATGTCTTGTAGGGAAATATATTTATGCTTTTTACTAAATAAAGAAATTTAACATGAAAGTTTATAATATCATTAAGAGTCAGCAAGTTCAAAAGAATGCATCGAGTTAAGTAAGGCGGCGTATCGATGTCCCACCTAAGCTTTTTAAAAACTAACCTCGTGAAACATTCTATACCTTTTCTACCTCTGAGAGTGATTGTCGTAGTATAGACTCCAAATCGGACTACAATAGTCCAACACAGATCTATTGGGTCTATAACTTAAACTTAGCGGTTTGCTAAGAGATGGCGTAACTTGTATTATTCAATCGTTATTATTCCATTGGAACATGCGTTGGAAAGCTACTGTCATTGTACGTCATTTCAGTATATGTCATTCATTTGAAGCGTAAACAACAATAATTTTTTTCCAATCAAATATGTCGAACTTTGTGCCTGAAAAAGTGTTTTTGCGCGGAGTTCTTCTTCATTGCTTTAATATGAAGAAAACTGCTGCCGAAAGCCATCGTATTTTAGTGGAAGTTTATGGTGAACATGCGCTAGCAGAGCGAACTTGCCAAAAGTGGTTTGCACGATTTAAAAGTGGTGATTTTGGCTTGGAAGACAATGAACGTCCTGGGCAGCCAAAAAAGTTTGAAGATGAAGAACTGGAAGCATTACTCTATGAAGATTGTTGCCAAACACAAGAAGAGCTCGCAGAATCTTTGAGTGTCACTCAAGCAGCCATTTCAAAACGTTTAAAAGCAGCTGGATAAATTCAAAAGCAAGCAAATTGGGTTCCACATGAACTCAAGCCGAGAGACGTCGAAAGGTGGTTTTGCACGTACGAAATGCTCTGGAACGCCACAAAAGGAAGTCATTTTTGCATAGGATTGTTACTGGTAATGAAAAATGGATCCATTACAACACCAAGCGCAAAAAATCATATGTGAAACCCGGTCAACCAGCCAACGGCAAAGCCGAATATCCATGGCGCGAAGGTAATGCTCTGTATTTGGTGGGATCAGGTGGGTGTGCTGTATTATGAGCTGCTAAAACCGGGTGAAACCATTAATGGACAACGCTTCCGAACACAATTAATCCGTTTGAAGAGAGCAGTAGCCGAAAAACGCCCGGAATATGCGACCAGACACGAGGCAATAATTTTCCATCATGACAATGCTCGGCTCCACGTTGCTATTCCGGTTAAGAACTATTTGGAAAACAGTGGATGGGAAGTTTTACCCCACCCGCCTTATAGCCCAGAACTTGCTCCTTCTGACTACCATTTGTTCCGATCGATACAGAACGCCCTCACTGAAATACTGTTCACATCAGAGCAGAATATCTAAAATTGTGTTGATTCATTCTTGGCTGCCAAGCCGGCGCAGTTCTTTTGGGATGGGATCCACAAATTGCCAGAAAGGTAGGAAAAAGTCATAGCTTCAGATGGGCAATACTTTGAATATTACTATTGTACATGTTTTTCTTAAATAAACGTTAAAATTTTGTAAAAAAAAACGCATGTTATTAGTTATATACCCAATAACATAATCAAATTAGAAAGCTTTGAGTGCATAGGGGTCGGAGAACTCTTATATTACGCCCAATAATACCAAGCATTCTGAAAGTATTAAAGGTGAGTTCTGAATCCAATATGACTCCAACATCTTTTTTTAAATTTATCTAGTCAGGCTTAGCTTTATTAATTTGGTAGTCAAAGATTACTCAATTTTTGCTTCTCGTTCAGTTTAAGCTTTGGCACTTAAATTCATTTCAGTCCAACCGGTTATGTTGACACCAACTGGTTAGTCTATTCAGATATTCTTGTATATGTAGGGTGCACAGATAAGAGCAAGTTGGAAAACAAATTTATATAAAACAACAACGGTGTGAGATATAAAATTGATTCTGGCTTTATTTTGAAGCTACGATCATGGCATTATGTGTGGAATAGCACATCATTCAAATGGCTTCCTTGGCTTCGCTGGCAGTGCTTCAAGTGGCCGGTCCAATTTTTCATGGCTCGGTCGAATAAATGCGGCGTTATTTCGGCGTTATTCCTCCATTCCGTGGTTGGCTTGTAAGCGCAGACTAAGGACTTGACGATGCCCCAGATGATGAACGCTCATGGTGAGATGACCCAGTCGCCAAATTTCGCCTTCACAACTTCGAGTGTTGCGTCACTTGTATGGTCTTGTTGGAACCACAGTTCGGATATATCAGTGTTGTCGAGCTCTGATCAAAGAAAGTCGGTTAACATAACCAACCATTGACCATTGACGGTTACGGTGTCTCCTTCCGTATTTCGAAAGATATAAGGCCCGATGATGCCGCAATGCCATATACCGCACCAAACAGTCAATCTTTGTGGATGCATTAAGGTTTAGCCGCACACCTGTGGATTGTGTTTGCTTCAATTATGGCAATTTTGCTTCCAGACATAGCCGCTGAGCCAAAATCTCCGAGGAGATGACTTTTTGGCCAAAATCCGGATCTTCTGCCAACATTTCCAGCTCCCAATTAACGAACTTACGGCGTTGTCTATGTTCGTCTGGCTTCAATTCTTGGGTCAGCACAATCTTATACGGATGTAGGCTCAAACCTAACCGCAAAATAAGCCCGGTTGACCCTCTGGCGGTGCCCAATTTAACTGACCGGCGCCGAGTCGACATTTCTGGGTTTTCTTCGATAATGGCCGCTACGGCAGCTATTGTTTCTCTCTTTTACATCAATCTCTGTCTGGTTGATGGCTTAAGATCCAAAAGAGTGTACTCACGCTCCAAATTTTCCGCGATGCGACGAATTGCCTGCACACCGAAGCCATGATAATGACTGACCTTACGACGAAATTCACGTTGCGTATTTTAAACTGAGTCACGATTTCGATATATTTTAATAATTTTCGCACGTTCGGCAAGCGTTAAACGACGTAAATGGCAAACTTTACTGCATATTTTGAAAGCTAAATATCATTGGTAACTTTGACAGCAGCTGAAACCAAACAATTGCTATCTGGTCACCCTATAGACTCAAACAATGTTCCACGATTTGAATTGTTTGAAGGAGTTTCAAGTCATCGGGGAATACAAGGCATGTGTCATTTTGAAAATTCAACAGAATGTCATTAATAAAGAGAACAAAAAGTAATGGGCCAATATGACTTCCTTGCGAAACACCGGATGTTACTCTCATAAGATCCGAAAAATGTTAACTAATCTATAGGTAGTGTATTCGATCTCAAAGATACACTATGATACAAAAAGCAAAAACAAGCTCATACTTAAGTAAAACAAAAAATTTTGACTTTGACCTATTCTGTTTACCATGGTGATGAAAGGGTGGAGTTATCTCGTTTTTATTCGTAACAGGTAGGTCTTTATCTTAACCACAAGAACCAAGGCGACTTCGTATTACTACAGGGAAAAAAAAAGTTAAAAAGTGTAATATGAGTTTCTAGGCTGTTTGATTTATTGTTTTATAACTTACAAAAGATTTAACATTACTTTGTTGGTTTTATGAGGGTACTTTAGTTGTTAAAATTACAAAAAAAAAAAAAAAAATGTTTTCCCTTCGACCATGCCGTTTGGCTTTGATGAGGGAATCAACCTTGTTTGACATTGAATCGTAAGTGTTGGTGATATATTTACATACGTGGTGGTCAGAGAATTAGAAATGATAGGAAAAATACATGATTGGCAAATGTCATGCTTTCTTGGAGGTCTCTAATGGCTGAGTATTGTTTCCGTCCTTTCAAAGGTCTCTTCAGTTTTGGGAAGAGGAAAAAGTCGCATGGGCCAAATCAGGTGAATATGGTGGCTGGGGTATGATTGTAGTGTTGTTTTTGGCCAAATAATCTCTCGCAAGCAACGATGAATGAGCAGGTGATGCAAAAGCCATAAATTGTTTTTCCAAAATTCCAAACATTTCCCGCTAACGATGTATAACTGCAAGCTAATACCTCTTATTGACCGTACGACTGACCTTGAGGTAAAAACTTCTGATGCACTTCGTCACGGTAATCGAAAAAAACAGTGATAAAAATTTTAACAATTGATCGCACTTTTCGTGCTTTTTTCGGTCTTGGCTCTTCTGGGTGCTTCCATTGGGATGATTGGGCTTCGGTTTCGACGTCATACCCATATACCCATGATTCGTCACCCTTAATGACCCTGGCTGCTGAGCGATGCTCATGTGACGGTTGCATGAAACGGCCAACCGATATCCCAACATCGTCAGCAACTTCTTTTATGGTAATTCGACGATTTTTCAAAACAATTTTCTTCACAGCTTTGACGTTATCAACTTTTGTTGACGAGCTGGGGCGTCCAGAGCGAGGTTCTTCATTGGCATCTTTTCGGCCATCTGTTAAGACCTTGTACCACTTGTAAACATATTTTTTCTAAGAGCACTTGATTTAATTTTTTATACAAAATTTGATGTAAATATCTGTCAAAAGCAAACTAAGTGTGCTAAGTATATGAAACTGTCAACATATGTTCGGGACTTGTGTCTACTCCAATGTATGTACGTTGCCAGCGAAATATCAAAAGTCACCTTACTTTTTGAACAGATCTCGTATTATCGAAATTTCAGCTCAGTTGTAAATACCACCCTGAAGTTCTCGAAATTTATTCAGAAAATTAAAGATACAAATTTATTCATCCAAATCTATATTGTCCCTTTCAAAGTAATCCACATCAACTGCAACACACTTATGCCAGAGCTTGATCGAATCCTCGAAAAAATTTTTATATTCGGTTTTCGATATGTCCATCAGTGCTTCCTGCTCAAGTTCTCAACTATCTCTCTGATGGTAAATTTGCGCTTATTGACCAACATTTCTAACTTCATCAAAGTTTTCGTCGGTTTTTGATGTCCATGGTCTGCCACTGCGTTCATCATCTTCGATTGACTCATGACCACTTTTGAAACGCTCGTGCCACTGGTAAACGAGCGTTTTCTTTAGAGAATCGTTGCCGAAACACTTTTCCAACATTTCCAACGTTCGCGTACCATTAAAACCGCTTTTTACGCAAAAAAAAAATCGCCAACACACACAGAGATAGATGTACTCATGGCTACGTAACTTTTGCAAATGTCATGCTATGACGCTAAGATTTAGAGGGAATGTCAACAGATGTACCAACTTAACAAAACAAAAAAAAAAAAAAACAGAACTCAAATCAGTACAATGGGAGCGCCACACGGTGACGCCACCGGGAACTTTTTGATCGATGTGGTACGCAACGTTAATTTCGTCGCTCGACATCATGGCTTCAGTGTGCAGGAAATTCTTGGAAAAATTGGAAAAATTTGAGAATGTATACACTCTTGAATTTTAAGCCACGAACCAGGCAGAGATTGGTGCGAAATGAAGAAAACATAGCAGCCGTAGCGGCCAGTATCGAAGAAGACCTAAAAATGTCGATTCGGCACGGATCAGCTGAATTGGGCATCGCCAGAGTGTCAACCCGGCTTATTTTGCGGTTGAATTTGGGCCTACATCCGTATAAGATTGTGGTGACCCACGTCGTGAGTTCGCTAAAATGGGCGCTGAGGATAATGGCCGGAAATCCGGATTTTGACCAAAAACTCCTCTTACGAGGAGGTCATTTTTAGTTCAGCGGCTATGTCCACAACCAAAATTGCCGTTATGGGAGCGAACACAATCCACAAGTGATCGGCAAAGCATCAATGCATCCACAAAGATTGACTGTTTAGTGGCATTATCGGACCATATCTCTTTCGAAATGAGAAGTGAGACACCGTTACCGTCAATGTTCTCAGATATGGAGCGATGTTAACCGACTTTCTGGTGTCAGAGCTGGACAATATTGATATGTCTGGCCGTTATTCCAACAATATTGCGCAACATGTCATAAAAGTGGCGCAACGCTCGAAGTTGTTAAGGATAAATTTGGCGACTGGGTCATCTCACGGCGAGCGTTCATCAACTGGTCGCCGCGATCATGCGATTTAACACCACTCGATTATGTTCTCTGGTTATACGTCAAGTCCTTAGTTTACGCTAACAAGTCAACCACTTTGGACGAGCTCGAGGCCAACATTCGATACGCTGTTACCGGAATAACGCCACACATATTGGGACGAGTCATCAGAAATTTGACCGACTACTTGAAGCACGTAATGGCATGAACGTAGCTTCAAAATTAAGCCAGAATCAATGTTATATCTCACATCCTTGTTGTTTTATTTAAATTTCTCTTTCCACCGTTATAATCTGGTGACAGTTTATTTCGAGTAGGTACTATTTTTATTTTTTTTTTTTAATTTCCTGACATTGTTCATTTCCGTGTCAGAAAGAGTCAAAAAGTATGAAGTTGAATAACCAGGGCAGCTTGTTTCGTGTTAGCCACCTTTTTTGCACAACCAGAAGCTCTAAAACTCTCTACTTACTATATTTATGCAATTTCTGAGCACCAAATTCATTTTCGTACTCACGAGTTTGTAAAAGTTTGCCTCTAGTCAGGTCAAGGAGGTATTTTTGCGCCCTCTGAACAACAAAAATGGAGTTCCTATTCAAATTTCAAACTATGATACTTACCCACCTGATCGCACTTGTGTTTACTTTCCAAGCAACAAATCTTCGTCTCTCACCGTTCTTGTCTAAAATTGTTTCTGCCGTTCAATTTTCTTAAGTGAAGGAAAGAAAAATATATGTATTTCGAAAACTCTGTGGAAAAATTAATTTCAGCAAACCCCGCCTTCTCCTTTCCTAAGCATAGCCACGGAACAATCTCCGTGGTAGTAAATCCCCTTCTTGCATTACAACAACAATCTTGAAACTACCAAAACAAATTTCCCTCCTTAATTAAAGTGCTTGCCCTTAATTTGATTCATCTGGGTGCTGGTTCCTGCAGCAAAAGCGAACCACACACTTTACAAGATGTAAAGGGGAAGCCGGTCCGGTCCGGTCCGGCTCCCGTTCTAATAAATAAAAAATGAAATATTGCCCCCAAAATACAAAGGTACAGAAAGAGTTGTTCCTGCGTCCGACATTTGCTATGGTCGTCGGGAAGTCACTACAAACATCACCCTATTCCACTCATGCTTACTAATCGAGTTGTTGTTATTGTAATTCTGTGGTATAATGACTAACAACCAATTTTTCGCAACTATCAGCAAATAGGCAAACCATTACGGAGGGTGGTGAGTATGCAGAGTATGAGTACGAGTTCCTCGTATATTCGCAAAACACTTGGGCGAAATCGGATACGCTGGGGTGTCGGATTTCATTGGTTTCTCCGATGTCAGTCTGTGAGACTATGCGACTGCTCTTCGAGTCGATTAGATAGTCGCGCTATTAAAGTGGATGTTTGCAATTTTTATTTTGTCAAAGTTAAACTGTCGACATGGTCATCGTTTCATGGAAGACGGAGCGACGAGATGTATAGAATTCCGTTTGGGGTAACTTTTATCGTAAAAAAAACACTAGAGTTGGTGCACAGCATATTCATTCGTAGTCTAACCAACCAACCCGGTGCTTATTGATTTTTCTCGAATTTCAAAGGAAGATAAATATGATGAAATAGGGGGGGGGGGGGGGGGAGAGATGAGAACTAAAAAAAAAATATTTACTTGCTTATGAGCACTTAAAAGGAAGTGAAGACATGGTCAGGGGATAGATAGCGACATGTGTTGTTCATCTTTACTCGTATCTTTCCCCTCCTTTAGTGTTTGCTCATGATTAACATGACGAGGTCACTTACATTCATAAGAGGTATCTAGATACGACTTTTGTTTGAATATAAAAGCAGAACTGTGAAGAAGAAAAGAAGATTTGAAATGAACGACTAGGAATGGAAATATTTGCTTAACGTGGTTGAAAATTGAAAAGATTCTCCGAAGGTTGTGTCAAGATTTTGTCGTCCTCGTACAGAGAGAAGTCGGTCCATGGTGTTTGTTTTTGAATTTGTCCATCAACCTTCGAGCTCGGGCAGTCACACGTGAGATATTGACTAATGAGTGTTGAGTTACCTTGTGTGATTTTCTGGAATGTATGTCCGACCATGAGTGGAAAAACACTCTTTACTTTGATATGCCTTTTAGTAAATATAATGTCAATTGTACTGAGTGAAGTGAATTCTTATCTGAAGAGAGTTTCACTATCTTATCCATAGTAGCCTTGCAACCCTACAAATGCCGTGTTACCTGCTTTCAGTTCTGCTTACTAAGCAGCCGAAGTGATTTAGTCATCTTAAATAAAGTTGACCTCTCACGACTGGTCCTGGTGTCCGTTTCATAGACTTTGGCTGAGTACCAGAAATATTTTCGAGTTCAAACAACCGGTTTTCGAGTATTGTATCGGCGACTACCTCATAGAAGTGGAAATCCAGCGAAAAATTTTAACTACAAGTTAAGAAAACCTCCTTACTCGAAGAATGAATCCTGTGTGATCAACAGAAGAGCAAAGTAGCTTACAGCCAGTTTTGAAAGGGGTATCTATCTGAAGGTGGTCTCCGTAAAAATAGCATTGAGTAATCATTTCCGTATTCCGACTTGATGTAGTGCATGTCAGTCGGAAATGTGGTATCTGTTAGGAATATCTGCATTTACATCAATTGCCAAGTATGATATTTGTGAAATCTTTGGACTTGGTTTTGACAGCATATAGAGTAGCAGAGAACTGTAGCCTATTTTTCAACGAGATAGTGAACTAGTTCAACCTTTACATTAGCTGGGAATTTAGCCACTGAAGCATTCAGCGAAACGGCAAAATTGCATTTTTCTAAAACTAATACAACTAAAGACATTCATTCAATGTCTTAAATAATAGAGACGCCACCCGCTCATGTGTTGCAAAATTATTATTATTTTCCCCGGATTAAAAGTATAATAAATTAAAATTTAATAAATTGATTGATTATATAGGGTGATTCATCGTGAGGTGTGATTTTCAATAGGCTTTTTTGACATATCACGCGTGATTCATATCAGACTGCTCTGTCACTTTTGTTCAGTATCGTTTGGCAAGTCATTATGGAAAGGCTCACACCACAACAGCGTCTCCACATTGTTCAGCTATATTACGAAAATCAGCGTTCTGTGAGAACTTACGGTGCGCATAATCGACCTACTGAAACCGCTATTACCAATACCATTTGCAAATTTGAGTCCCAGTTTATATTAGTGGATGATATTCGACCGGTTAGACCACATCCAGCACGTAGTGAAGATGTATTTGAGAGTGTACGCGAAGACCGTGACGAATCGATTCGTCGTCGTTTTCAGCAGCTTGGCTTTACGTATTCAACAACTTGGCGTATTTTATGTGAGAATCTCAGCCTAAAAGGGTACAAAGTTCAGCTTGTGCAAGAATTGAAGCCAGGCGACTTGAATTTGCGTCATATTTTCAGTGAATTAGCTCTGGAAAAACTCAATGAAAACCCGGTATTCTTTCGTGAAATTTTGTTCAGTGATGAAGCCCATTTCTGGCTCAATAGGTACGTTAATAAAAAAAATTGCCGTATTTGGGCTAATGAGCAACCCGAAAAGTACCAAGAACTACCATTACATACATTAAAAACAACAGTATGGTGTGGTTTATGGTCTTGTGGAATCATTGGTCCATATTTCTTCGAAAATGAGGCAAATTAGAATGTTACCGTCAATGGTAACCATTATCGCGCCATGTTAACTGACTATTTGCTTCCTGAAATTCAAGCACATGGTCTCGGTGAGCTCTGGTTTCTACACGACGGTGCTACGAGCCATGCAGCGCGTGAAACAATGGACTTGTTGAGAAATCATTTTAGTGAGCACTTCATTACACGCACGCCTAGATCGTGCGATATCACACCTTTGGACTATTTTCTCTGGGAATATAAAAAGTCTCAGGTCTTCAGAAATAAGCCAGCTACGATTGACGCTTTGGAAGCCAACATTACTCGTGTTATACGCGAGATACCAGTCGCTATGGTCGAACGAGTCGCCCAAAATTGGACCTTCCGATTGGATCACCTCAGATGTAGTCGTGGCCAACATTTACATGATATTATTTTTAAAAAGTAAATGCCATGAATTGTTCTTTAAACGGATGATAAAAATTTTAAGTTCACTTACAAATTTATGTGTTTTATTTTACATTATATATCATACCTCACGATGAATCACTCTATATAATAACAAGAAGAAAAAAAAAATCCGAACCATAAAGTTGGTAGTTTGATCGATAATGGCGGATGGTTCGTGAATTGCCAAAAGAAATTTGCAAAATCTAGCCGGTTAAGTCCTGCCACTTTAGGCTGCTCAGATTAGTGCTATGTTTATAGTAAAAAAGATTAAAAAAAATCAACTACAAAAAAATACAAGATCCTAAAGCCACAGCCTAACAAAACAATATTTAGCTGTTATTTTCCTATCCTCGTATTCCTGGTTGTCCCTATTGTTCCATTTTTTTCACTATATGTATGTATTTAAGCGTTTGTTTTAATTTATTTCCTTTTATTTCTCTATTTATTGTATTCCAACTTTTTTTTCTCTTATGGTATATGAAAATTTGTTTAACACGCTGTGGTTAACCAGGAAGAGACCGCCCTGATTCAAGTTATGTCCGCTCAGACCATTCGCCACCCACACACACATTAATTCGTTTATACAATCGGTTCTAGCCGGTGCAAAGTCTGGTATATGTGTACAACGCTTCGTTACTTAGCTGGTGCGTGTAACCATGTTTTGGAACTCCGCTAGACCGCTCTGTCATCATCCTAAATGTGTCACTTTCGCTACACAGATCTTCGGACAAATTTCCTTTGGCCTGACTGAACATTTCTCCTGAATTGTCTTGAGTTCGGACCCTTTCTTTCCCCAAAATTGATCTCTGAAATACTTCAAAGTGATAAGGAATGTTCGTTTTCAATTTGAACTAAGAAAGAGGAACCAGATCAGGATCTAGGGGTCTGAAGTTAAAAGTTTTAAACAAATTGTTCGGCTTTGTGACTGGGAAAGACTTTAATTAAATTATTTTATGGTTTATCTGGCTCTAGGCGAATAAACCAATCTTGTGACCGTCGGTCATATGTTCAGTGTGTTGCAGTTAATCCGCCTGGCTCTATCTTTTCTGGGAGACCTACGGGTTGTCACTTCCGAAGAGCGTAAAGGCAGAAGTCCGAGATTGAAAGAATTCCACAGGACCCTCCCACCAATACGTTCCTCTAAAGCGACAAAGAACATAACCGGCAATGCGGCTCAAAAAAGTGTCTGTAAGGAGCTGAAAGTATAGAGCGGAATGGCTTAACTCTACTTAGGACTAGAGACTAACCTTCAATGGAGACAGAACAACACACGAATCAAGGTTCGACTACTTCGCGCTGGACCCTTGTTAAAAGAAAAACCGTATCTACCGCTTTTCGCGCTCTTGTGGCAGATCGTCCGCCTGCTCTGCTGATGTTTACCCTCAGGGCTTTTGTCTATCCTACCTGTTTTATGTTGTCCTTCTGAAAGAGTATACTACTCTCTCAGAATGTTGGAAGAACAACTAGCTAGAGAAAGAAAGAAAAAAATGAGTGAATGGGGGTGAGGGAGAGTACAGCTTGTTATCGTTGATTGTACCGTGATACATGGTCAAAGTACTTTCCAGAACTTATAACTTAGCCAAATAGATTTGGCCCAAGCTAGATCTATATAAGACGCGCAGAGGACTTTCATCATTGAAAATTATTATCACAGCCGCTTTTATAACTATTTTGTAGGTGAAGTAGGGATAAAAAGGAGAAAGAGACCACGGAGTATCTGCATATGCATGCATCCGCTGACATATTACAGAATTGACTGGTATACAATTTTATAGCCTCTTTTGCTAAAAGTACAAATTGATTTAACAAAAATTAATTGGCACCTCCCCATAACATTTAGATCCAGATTAGATGTGAAGATATTTGGATACTGTAGCATCACTGTGAGCATTCTCTGGTCTAGTGATCTTGCCGGATGTAAGCTGCAACTGTTAACTGATAAGCTGCTCGGGAAGCACGAGTTCCTATAGGTATAATAGATTTCGATCACCTGTATTGAGAGGCCAAAGCCTATCAAACGTCGATAATATTAGCTCAGACACATCTGGTGGATAATTAAAAACGCATCGTCTTTCAGAATTCATGGATATCAGTTCTCAGAATTAACATGATCAAAAATACCGGATTTCCGTTTCGAAAAGCAAGCTTGGGGGTGGGCGTGGTGTAGTGGTATATGCATACAATCCTCAAGCATAGGGTCGCGGATTCGAATCCCGCTACCGCACGATGCTAGATTCTTCACATGTATGTACATACATTCAGCAACATACGTAGAACCGGAGAATAAAGGAAGATGCAGTGAAACAGATACTTATCGCTGGTGTGAAGTTCGTTCACTAACTAATTTCCTTGGCAGCTTTGTAATCATCCATTGCCGTTCGTAAAAGCTGCTTAAATGTTCCGTGGAAGTAAATAGTTTGATCCGATTGAACAAAGATCAGAAGTCATGGATGTCCAACACTTCGCTTGTATATTATTTAGCCTTCTCGAATGCCAAAGGTTCCTTGGTGCTGCTAATGATGGTTATGTGCTTACAGAAACTCAAATTTCAGGAAAATCATTGCGTTAGGAGTGGTATGATTTTTAACAGGATGGCAGTAATTTCTGCCAGCTGCAACTGCAGGAAAAATGTTCTTCACTTAGCGCTCACGATGGGGTATCCGAACCGAGTCCATTCTATACTTCAGCACATTTAGGTCTGTGTGATGTGGGTGACCAATGTCTCGCGTTGGTTGTTATTTTGACCCTGAGCGGGTCTAAACCATCTTATTGCATCCGCGAATCTGAAAGGAGATGTGTGTGAAGCAGCAGATAGTTCTGAGAGGTCGTGAAAGTAATAACTTCATAAAGTTCTTTGCCTCAAATTACTGAGGTTGGGACAATTGTACAAAAAGTGGAGGGTATCCTCAAGTGAGTCTATGTCCCCACAGCCTCTGCAGATGTCGTACTCGGTAAGGCGCAGTTTTATTGCATGCGTCCCCAGAAGATTACGCCCTGTCAGCAATCCAACAAGCGTAGATATTTCAGCTTTGCTTTTCAAGAAAATCTTTTTTGTTCTAAATTTGCTGAACTCCGGCCATAGTTTTCTTGAGGTCTCGCAGGTTGAAAGTTTTTCCATCATTCACTGGCTTATATTTGTATCGTTCGCCCCGCTTGCATTCTCGAAGTGCAGAGTGGAGGTTTGATATTTTGAGCTGCCAGTTCGCTTTCTAGAGAGGATCATTTTCAAGCTAACTCGTCTGCATGCTCATTGCCTACCACTCTTTTGTGCCCTGGAACCCAGCACGACGTCAGTACTTCACAAACCTCGATTTGATTTCGACTGCCGCGATCGCCTTTATAACAGCTTGGCTGTCAACAAATATAGTAACATCCTCGTGGGATACTGCTTTTATTGCTGCAAGTTTGGCTGCTTCTGTTACAGCCGATATCTTAGCCTGGAAGGCATTTCTTTATTCCGGCAAGCGTCGTGAGTATAGTAAGTTCAATGGTTCTTATTTCCATCTTTGACCCATCCGTGCATTTGAGTCTGGTACCATACGGTTCCTATCCCATTTTTTTCTGCTTGTGAAAATGTAGGCGAATGGTGTTTTGGAATCGTGATGGGATATTACGTAGTCCGTATTGCAGCATTAACCCACTTCAATTGTAGAAGCAGGAGGCCAAGTACATTTTTTAATCCCGCCGTCGTCGTCGTTATCTTGGCATGAGTCGTGTATATACATGCAATCCTCTTCAAGGTTGTTAATAGTCTCTGCTTGCTCAAACTTCAATAGCATCACATTTCTTAAGATATCTCTGAGTGTGTTACTTGAGAACACTCTTTTTGTTTGTAATCTTTACGAGTCGAAAATGCACGTACTTCGTGAAACTGCCCACAAACGAAAGCACATTCCTAGGCTCTCCTTTTCCTCGACGAGTTATTGATCCAAAATGATCCACCGACAGTAATATACCGTCAGCACTGTGCAGCTGTCATTCGAACATTCCTCCTTTCCTTTTGGAGTACGTGCAATCCACGCAGACTTGTAAACGAGCTTATTTTTTTGGGCAAAGGTCCGTATTCTTAGGAATAAAACATTGCTTTAAAACTCTTCAGCGTGCAGACATCATTGCATATCTAACTACCTTCTAAGCTCTAGCTTTTTTTTACAGCTGATTTCTCTTGGCCGTTGACTTGTTACGAGTGGATAACATCTACCGGAGCTTAAGATCCTGCCAGTGCTTAATCTCTAACCAATTCTCTTCCGTGATATGTGTGTTAAATACGAAAGAGGATTTTCCGCCTCCTTTTCTTTTAGTCCACATATGCCACCTTTTTTTTTGCTGCGATGATTGCCACCACCTTGAAGTTCCTTTCAATAACGTAGAAGCGGAATCGATCCAGAATCTTTACTATCACCAACACCTCTAGCTAATTGAAATGATACTTCCTTTTGTCCTTGCAAAGCTTGCGGCTGTAAAACAGGATCAGACGCAAAACCGAATCTTTCTTTGCCTTCTGGAACAGCCACACGGATTATATGATACACCCGTGTGTACTCCATATTGACACTCGGGTTCATAATTCTACAACATTAGGCGGTGACTTAGTATCACTTTAAGCCGTTGACGTACTCGAAGATATTCGAGGCCGGGGAGATAATATTCATTTGCTCTCCATATGCGAACCATTGAAACTGATATACAATAGGTCATCTGACAATGTCACTGTATAAGTCATCCAGTTTATTGTTATATTTTTTTTCTCCGAATTCCAGTTATGCACATGAAACCGAAAATCTCGAAGTGACTAAGAGCATTTTCTAGACTTCAGATGTAATGCTTCTGCTTAGAGTAAATGCTTCTGCGCCATACAGTAACACTGTGACGATAAGGGCCCGATAAAGTTAGTTCTATATTCGTAGAGAAGCTTCTTTCTCAATCGCCTTTTAAATCTAAAGAAATAGTGATTTGAAGTCACTGATTCCTGAACGTTTTTCTGACCAAATGTAGACTGCTCATTTATCTATCTAAATTATTCCTTATATCCCCATATGCAACATAAACGCTGGACCGAATATATGACAATAAACTGTCTGTATGCGATATTTTCGCAAACTAAAATGGTATGCTCTTGCTATACTAAGTTTAATAAAAGTTCCAAGGATTGTCACTGCCCATTCAGAAGTCGAATTCTACCACAAAACAACCTTGACTTTGTCCAAACTCGAGTTTCAAATTGATTACGTTCTTCGTGGAGACGATCAAATCATTGAACATTCTACGAACTGATCTACTCTATCAGAAGTTATATCTGTCTGCATCAGCTTTGATCTCTGCTAATTATTGCAGTCCCGTCCTGTGCTTCCATAGAACTGTTTTATTTTTATTAATAGTCAACCGACACCACTCTTAATCCGAAACTATTTGGCTTGATCGCCTGATTTGTTGATGACGTCTGCCCTGAGCCATGCATCGTAATCGAGTCACACAAAGAACTTTATGCGTCTCAAACTGGAAATGAATCACATCAAGCGCAACCCCAGATTTCATGAAGTTGATATGTGCGCGATAAATACCATATGCCTCATTCACCACCATATTCATGAGACTGTACAAGGCGAAGCGCGAACATGCCGAACAACACAAGCTCGGCATTCACATGTCAACAAATGTTAATTGCATTTGTGACCTTTTCATCGATGGTCTGCGCCATTCTCTGTCATCTCAGCGTCCACATAGCGCGTGCAATCTTTTCTTCATTACCATTCTTAAGTCCAGCACACATCATCTGCTGTTAATTGATAGAATAAATTGGTCCGCCCAGTCGAGACGAGTCAAGACTCGACCAACGCACACCAGACCATCCATCAGAGAGTGGGTGATGTTGGTGATATATGAATGAATATACCCGGCGATATGACAGAATCAGCAATCTGACAGATGCGGCGACCCAAGTCAAATTAAAGTTAATTAAACAGACTTTCAGTGACATGATATTGCTCTACCCTAACACCTACTCTTACTCTTACTCTTACTCTTACTCTTACTCTCACTCTTCTTTGAAACGTGCAAAGTCATTTTAGTGAACTAATTCGTGTGTTTGATTTTTGTTATTTCCTTACAGACCGCCGCCAAAATGTATACGACGTGTGGAGCCACCGACAGTACCAGGAGCTATTCAGCTATCTTCATCGCCAAAACGTGACATGTCTACTCCGGCAAATAATATCCTTTATGAAAGAGTTGCCAGTCATACTGGTGTTACATCCAGTAGCAGTGGCGTGAGCAGTGGTGGTTCCTTGTCAAATAACAACAGTCCATCTAGCTCGTTGGAGCGCAATATCAAGCCATCGGATATTTTACGACAGAAGTCATCTGACTCCTTGGAGGCCAAAGCATTCGCCGGTAATCGAAAGACAACTCCTGAAATGGGTAAGTTAGGAGCGAGCTTGAAGGCACCTGATATGGTGGAGGAGCTTGGGCGAAAATTTGCAAAAACCGAAAGTCTAGAGAAAGCCAAGCGCAGTGGAGATGGTATGACGAAACTGAATCACAGTCCAACTGGGAGTTTGGGTAAAGCTAGCGCGGGAGGAGTGGGCGCCTCACCCACTGGCAGTTTGAGTAAGTTCAGCAGTGCTCGCTATGGAAATGGTGGTACTGGTGCAGAGAATGCATCACCGAATACAGGGAGTTTGGAGAAGAAATTAAATGATGGCAGCAGCGGACGAGGTAGCAGTGGTGGGAATTTCCTCGAGACTACTCTACAGAGTGTCGGGTCGAAGGAGTCATTGGCATCACAGGGCAATATATCTGAAATCGTGAGTATTCATTTTTATTATTTTTTTTTTTTTATTGATAGTAGTCACTGATGGGTTTGTCTGAGTGGGTTAGGAAAGGATGTTTTATTTTTGATTGCCAGGGGAGAAGAAAAAGAGAACAGGCTAGTCATGAAATGCGCTATACGAATGTGTTGAAGTTAAAATTGATTGACATGTGATTCTTTGCGTTATTAGTTGTTATAGACTATAAGCTAAGAGAGACCTCTTTTTTATATGTAAGCTAACAAGTTGAGAATCATGTCCGCATAAAAGCCATTAAGTCTTCGCGGAAAGTATAAACTTGTTAAGTCAATTTTTACGAGCCCTCTTTTGAAAAAATGCATTCTGTAATTTTCCTAACTAGGTAAGTAGATTCGATAAGAAAGCTTCCCCCAAAAACGATGAGCTGTTGATGTAGAGAAGACCTATGTAACCCGTGGTTCTGTTATAATCGGCAAGGTGCAACATTGCAACAATGACAACGCAACATTTTTAGGTTTTGATAATTTATTTTTCAATATAATCCCCTTTCAACTCGATATAGTACGACTTTTGTTGGCCTGCAAAATACTCCTCTGCGGCGGTGATGACTTTATCGTTTGACCCGTACTTCTTACCGGCGAGCGGTCTTTTAAAGTTTGGGAACAAAAAGAAGTCGCATGGAGCAAAATCAGGAGAATACGAAGGATGAGGGAACAATTCGTATTGCAAAACGACCAATTTAGCTGTGGCGATTGCGGAGGTATGAGCTGTTGTGTTATCTTGTTGGAAGAACACTTTTTTCTTCACCAAATTTAGTCGTTAGTTCTTCAAATCGGCGTTGAATAGGCCCAATAAATCGACGTAGTATGCTCCTGTGATTGCTAGTCCCTACTCCAAATAGTCAGCGTGGATCACACCTCGCATCTAAATAAACGGTGGCCATCACCTTTCCGGCCAAAGACATGGTTTTCGCCTTCTTTGAAGCACATTTACCGGGTAAAACCCATTGTTTCGGTGAATTCATGTTTCATCGACGGTCACGGCGAAACTCTGCGAACCAGTGGTAAACGGTTGTACGGGAAGGTGAATGTGTTCCATACACACCATCCTCGCAGGTCTTGCCACTCAAAAACTAGAATCCGATTACGGAGCGATACTGCTCTTTTTCCATGGTCGCAAGAAATACTAACAACAGTAGCGCCATCTATCTTCAAATCCGGGTACTCATCAAACAGTCTTCATATCATATAGTTTAATCCTGTGAAAATATTAAATGCTTATCTAGTTCTCCCATTCTATCGGTAAATATATTTTTGAAATGTTATTGATCGCCCTCTTCCCATCTATGCTATGCATAAATGCCGTTTGCGTCTACGGTTTACTCTGACCCTGCCTTTACTTTTTGTAAAGTACAATCATTACGTGTGCAGAATAACTTTTCCGTTTTTAATGGAGCTGTGCGATAAGATGCATTTGTGCTCACTTTAGTGCTATGACCGAAGCCTTTTTTTCAATCTACCAGAATTTCCAAATCCGTCCTTTTATAAAATCACGTCTCGGAACGTTCACGAGCTGTGACTTGTAAGTATGGAGGTACACACGTTGTACATTTCAGGTGTTTCTCGTAAACTTAAAACAGTGTTCAGGTGGTATAGAGTAGTTAGTTACAACCCCTATTCACTTGATAGGACCAAGCAGAAATTGAGAAAATTGCGATATCTAGCACATGCTAGATGTTGTCGAAGGAAATTAATTATGGTCAAATTCTGATCATCAAACGATGATTTTTCGCCTGGCCTATGTCCTTACAGAACATAATTTTATAACCCCCTGGATAGAGTCTACGGAGCCTGTCCGGAATACGTATGTAACACCAAGTCGTACTTGGCAAATATCTTTGAAAGATAAGTTGGAACGCACGGCCTCTATAGAGCAAGAACAGAGAACAGATTCCATTTAATCGACTTTCAGCAGCTTCTGATATATAGTACTACGTTCCCGAAGTTACACATCCACAAAGCAACTTGGGTATCTCCAGATTGTCAAACCCCTAATTAACAAAGTCGGCTTATGAAACTCATCTAGCATTCTTGATCTTTCAAAACTTTCAAAACAGCAAACGTCGTACCATATATGATCATTATCTCGGCGATAGTGGCTTTTTATTCATCGAGCTTAGAGCCGCATGTGATAATATTAATAATCTTGGGCGGTAAAGATCTACATGACGATGAAAAAATTCGGAATATCGGCAAAAATTATCGAGGCATGTCTTAAAGGATCTTCGAATCCCAATTTAAGAAGAAAACAAGGAAGACTTAACCTCCGTGATAAAGAAAAGACGATCGCGGTTGCTAGAGGGATTGTTATAAAGAACTAGGAGTAGATATACATTGTGCGCTTGGGATGGAGAGCTAATGCATATCGGGAAGTGCATATTCAAGGATTGCAACTATCTGAATGATATCTCCCACTGTCCAGCAACCTTATTTTATCCAGAACCCACATCTCTATTTTGTGCAGCGAGAACTCTCATTTGAATTGGAAAAACTTTTTGTCTTGAACAGTTTCTTTATTTTTGCCAAGTGTCTTCATAAGCCCCAAAGTTGCCGAATCCAATCTTTTTTCGGTAGCCTGTAGCTAAATTTTATTGAATTTTATTTCAATATTTAACTTTGGATTAATTTTTGTTTTAAGGTCACGACTCGCCGACAAACATTGTCATTACATATTTACATTACTTTGGATGTCGGTCTTATGTCTTAACTCCCAAATCTCGCCAGCCAAATCAATCCCTTACTTACTGCTCAAGTTACGCACGCCGAGTTGGTTGATGTCCGCTCTTAATTGTGTGGCCCCTTATAAAGGTCAAAGGTCTTCTTTTACTGCTGCAAACATGGTATGACAATACTGGAATGATGAGCAGTATAGGGTCTACTTCGTTGCTCGAGAAAGGCCTTTGCTACTGAAATAAATTTTAAGCGGCTAAACCATCGGTTCCTGTGGGTTTGCTGATTTTCTTTCTCGAATTGGTCGGATTGAGCGTAGTTTTCAAAGTCTCCGACGGACTTAATGTCACGTCCTCTCTGACAACGGTAAGTTCATACGTCTTCGCTGTTAAATGAACTGTAGAAGTGATTTTTTCAGATTCTCAGCACCGACAGATTTTCTACTATTATGATCCCGTTGTCATTCTTGCAGATTCAAGTTGTTCAAGTTGTGTTGCCTGTTTCTTCTCTTCTGCTGGTACGTGTCAACATCATAGTCGTATACATACTCGTATGCCTTCTTTTAGGCCTGAAAGTGTCCACAGATATTAATTGTCGATTCATAAGTTTTTTTTTTTTTTTTGTAGTAACTTTGTGAAAACGGTATTTCTGATGTCCGCTGTTAGCATCGCCACAGGTTATTCGTACTTGATGCTGATGTTTCCAGAAGATAATAAGTTCGAGATAGACGGAGTCGGCAAAATTTTTGCCAAAAACTTGCCATCCGACGTTAAATGTTCTTTACCACATTCCCGGAGCTATACCGCCTTTGCTTTATACCTTTGGTATAACTAGATAGCGCTCAGAGTCAATGTTGAGACCTCAAAATATGCGAAATAGAATACCGGATCTTTATATTTCATCTATCGCAATGTGATCATGTCTTGTCGTCTGATCAGTCGACCGCATTCTGCTTTCTAAAACGCAGGAAACGCGCACTTAATACGACGACGTTCCGTTCACTTTTAAAATCAATCAGTCTTTGTTGCTTCCGGTTATGATGTCGTTTGGACATCGTATACGTACGTCACTCTTAACCTTATGACACTGCTTAAACGTTCTCTCTAGGAGTCCAAAGCAGCTTTCCTTCAAAGGCGAACTTAGCCCTGATACGAACTGCAACTGGTAATCTGCTTATATGTCTAAGACCCATGACCTTATCCTTAGGTCTACTTTCAATGACAGAAACGTATCCAAATATTCGTCTCTAGCATTTGCTTGTAATGCCTAAAATAATATATTTCTTGCGTATCAATCCCTTCATGTATTGCTCACGGTAAACCCTATTCTTTTTCTCAAAGGCTTCTTTTTATAGCTTTTAAGACGAATATTCAGGTTGGTTTCCACTTTTTGTCATAAGTTTTCGTGTACTCTTACAGCTAGAGAAGAACTTGGACAATCTGACTTATTAGTTCTAATACAATACCTCACCCGATTTGTTTGGCAAGACAAAGAAGAGCAGTTCCAAGAGCTCAACTTAACTGTATCCAGTTAAAGTATCTAGTAAGTGCCACGGGCTTGTGATGTTGCCTTCCATTGGTTGCCATTACAGTGAGTGAATATGAAGGAATATTTCTCCTTATGTGGCTAATATGGTGTTTTCTACCAAAAAATCGAAGGGCAATCCCTGCCACAATATTTTATTTCTACGGAAAGGCTTTTAGAAAATGATTTGGGCTTAAATGAAACGTACAACATTAGATGTATAACTCATATTGTATATTGCTATTTTCACTCCAGATCTTAATTTGGATTGCTCGTTTATTGGTCCAGTCTCATGTTCTTAATTGAAGGCTAACGATAGTTATTGTGCTGACCAGACATAGAGGGCTAGAGTACACAACAGCAACAGTACTTAATTATCTCCCGATCCATTCAAAACGATTTTAATTCATTCAAAATATGCTCCGATCAGATTGAGTCACGGTCCGAGGCACACTTTAGAGGTTTTGATTGTGATAATTCTTTTTTAAAATTTCACTTATCTTTTACCATGAATCGAAACGTTTCGTCACTCGGAAGCAATATAGTTTAGTGTTCCGTGTAGCATTGGATAGAATCTATTTTTAAAAAAAAGATATACATGTACATGTATAAATTGCATGTTTTACCGTTAATAAATTTCTAAAAAAAAAAAAAAACATTTTTCCTCATCTTTACAGATAAAAAGCTACGAATCGATCTCTTCTCTCAGTTCGGATAGCACCAAAGCGTGTCAAAATCTCGACAACGAACCGTATTACGATCAAGTACCAATGGATAATGGCGACGGTGAATATGTGTATATAAAACCTGGAGGACATGTGTCAACATCCAGTCGCGATGATTTATCTACCGCTGGTAGTACACTAGCTCTTGGCGGTCCATTCCACCATCAGCATTTACAGCAACATCATCATTCATCGTCTAGTCGCAGTCATATGAGCAGTCAGACGAGTGTTGCCGAACCAGAATCTCCTGGACGTGCTTCAAACTATGTCAACATTGACTACTTCTTGCAGTGAGTATACGAGTATAATGCACACACACCTTTTTCGTGTTCCTCAATAATATTGATTCGTTTAATTTATTTTTATGTTTATTTATTCGATAGCCAAAGCAACGAGACACGATCGAGCTCATTAGATAGTGATGGTGAATTGGATGGGCCACCATTAATGCGATCAGTATCGCACGATGAACAACCTTCACAGACTCCAAGTGCTCTTAGAAAGGTAAGCTTAAGTTAAAAACTAGATTGGATAATTTCTAATACAAGACTAATTAGGATTTTGTCTGACAAAACACGTAGTATCATTAGCACCACAATATTATTTGCAGCACTTATGATTTGTTACTTCTAATGCTGCTAGATAAAATGCACCGATACTGTGCACACATGCACAACGTAAAACTTTAATTCATAAACTAACATCTCAAAGACTTGCAGGAGTTAGGAAAGATATATGGAAACGTTAATTGACTTAATTGAAATATCTCTTGAGGCTAGGTTAAATTTGTGCGTTTTTATTAGTCCTTGTTAGCCTTTGTTGTATCACACAGAAAAAAAAGCTTGCAGAACTCTTGATCAGGATAAATGGTTTTCATTTAAAAAGACTGCCCCAAATATATGCAAATATTGCGATCACGTTTAAGATTTAGCCCAAACATAGTATATATAAGCAGTTATTGTACTTAAAATGTGTTTTTGTTTATCCTTTTTGATGGTTTTGAGTACATCGTTAAAACTTTTGCGCCTTCAGAGATCTAATAATTAGTTATTAACCAACTCCCAAAACTGATTTTTGAATTACATCATCAATTTCTAACTAGCGCCTCACACTTTTGTCAACAACTAACAAGTCATCAAATTCTTTTTCAAAAGTAATATAGGCTTTTCATTATCCTTAAACCTTTTCATTTGATCCTCTCCTCCATAAGCCCCCAGACATTTTTAATCAGATTGTCTTCTGGAGACTGAGATAGCCAATCCTACACTTATTTATTTAATAAGTTAGGTGGCGCTGCAGTTCGGGCTGAACCTGGGCTTCAACTACAAACCTCTTCAGTTGGCCCAGTCTTTAGCTAATTGCATCCAGTTGCGCACTACAAGTCGCCACTCCACCGCCACCTGAGGTAAAGTCTTCCTTTACGGCGTTGCCCGCCGGGTTAGATTCGAAAAATCTGCGTGCCGGAGCATTGGTGCCCATTCAATCTATATGTCTTAGCCATTTCAGGCGACTGAGATTTCATACAAAGTCTATGTCGCTGTACAGTTCGTAGTTCATCGTTGAATCTTCTCTTCCAAATCCCGTCAATCCAAACGCGACCGAATATTTTTTTAAGGATTTTTCTCTCGAAGCGACTGAGAATATCTTTATCCGCCATACTTCTGTGCTACAAAGTAGGACCGGAATGATTAAGGTCTTATATAGAGTCTCCTTATTTCTACGGAATAGGGCTTTACTACTCAATTGCCTTATAATACCAAAGAAACAGCGATTGGCAAGACGTGTTGTTTGCAAAATTTATACTAAAGCCAAAGCAAACAAAGTCTCTTACTACCTTGAAATTATAACTGTCGACTGTGACGTTCTTGTTGACAGCAAATTCTGGTTTTCGCCCTTTTTACGACTAAATCCATTTTGGTAGCTTTCGTCTCAATACTCAATACCGGTGACAGCCCTCTGTGTTCTCCCAGTTATCTCAATATTATCGCCATACTCTAGTAGTTTCACAGACTTTTAAAAGATTGTGCCTTCAGTGTTCGGTTGTGACATGACAGCACACCACCTTGATTAAAACCTTTTTTGACGTCAAAGGTCTCGGTTAAGCCGCTAAGGGTCATTAACACTGACTCCGTTTTTATTCGATGCCATTAGTTGGTTTGTCACATCTTTTTATTATGTTACTGGCCGATACATGCCCTTGTCCATGAGTAAACTATTACTCATGCCTTCACCGGGGACTACCACTGAAAGGTAAGGCAACCACTTCGCTACGGTCTTGATTGTTGCGCTGCTAGCTCAATCCAAGTCCTATAGAGTCAGTAATTTCCCGATCAATCGCCACGCATGCCCCAGGCCAATCCTACACAATGACGTAATTTTGCTTATTGACGTTATGACAGATACAACTACGATGTTGCGAATCATCTTCCTCCTGTATGAGCCAATCGCAGTTTCCACGTCTGAACAGCATTTGAGTGGTTGATTGTTTTAATTGCGGTAGGATTATTCATTGAACATCGAGATTCCCGAATGCCACCTTAACAGCCCTAAACATGCACTTTTACTGGATGTTCCACTGTTCGTTGGAGAAGAGTTTCAACATGCGCGGTCAATACATGTCTCAAAGCATTGTTAAAAAAAGTCAGCTTCGTCAGTGAAAATAATTTTAGTCAGTCCATATTCATGTAACAGCGATTCCACTCAAGTCATTTTTTTAATGCGTTTTTCGGTTAACAAAGTCTTTGCCACAATAGCTATGTAATTAAAACCTTGTTCTCGTATAATTTTACGAATACTCAAGATGGAAACCGCGTGATATTTTGCCATTTTATTCTCAAAAATTATAAGCTCTTTGGTTTTAATGGCTTTTAAAATGATCATATTCGCTTAATCCACCTACTTTCTCACAAAACTCTCTGACTCTCGGAAAACGCACTTTGATGAGTGATGCCGCATTTTAGCCTTCAAAGGCGTGTACGACTTTTATGGTTTGATAAATCTCTTTACCTTCATCTTCACAAGTTCCCACTGCAGTTACATATGTGAATCCATCTTCTCCAAAAAAAAAAAAAAAAGAAAGTCGCATGCATTTGATTAAAACCTTTGTTTCTTCGAGAAATATATACAATATTCAAAGAATACATACATAGATAGCTCTATTCTGAGGTAAATTCCAAGTCCACTTTTTGCCAGCAGAAATATTTCCTGTACTCTAAACACACTTTTACCATTAAATGTGCGTTTTAAGATTGGCCATCAACCAAGTTTAGCTTTACAACTGCAAAAGTATGTGCGATCGACCCGGAAACTTGTCTTCGAGAATTTTGATTCAAAGCTTTCTGGCAGTATGACACGAGTCCTAGGTAGAATTTCTTTCGGTGAGATTTTGTGAACTCAAGACGTATCTCAATTTGAAGGTGGTGTATGCTGAGCTGATTTAAAATCTCTATTTATCACTTCAAACACTTTCTTTTATATACAGTTTTTTTATATATCAGATCGATGAGCAACTGTTGGAATTTGAGTTGATTTTCCGCTGTTTTTTTTTTTTTTTTTTTTTTTTGAGATTAATAACGCGTAAAGGTTGAAGTTTAAGTTCTTTTCTTCCCAGCTTTCGTTACTTGAAGAACACATATGTGTATTTGTTCGCTACTCTTAAGTAGATAAGCTTCAAAGTCTATATTTTGAATTTTACTTCAGTGTGGAATGGACCAGGAATTCAAGTGTAAATTATAGTGAGCACGTAAAAAAGGTCACTTTACGCTAATTTGGAGGAAGACTGTCCTTTTATTTACATATGTAGGGCACCTTGGGCAGCACAAACTTTTACAGCCTGTGTAATTTGACCAGAAAATACGGCGTAGACGAACTACTAGGTTTGTGGATTATTAGCAAGGCTGGTGATCATAACACTGATTACGGATGCCCGCAGACAATCAAACTTCTTTAGGCCAAACGCCTTTATGATCTGTTATATAGGGTTTTCCAATAGGGACTTGACAACTTTGAATTTAATTTGTGAACGCAGTCTTTCACTAATCTTTAAATCAATCACTGTCAATTTATTTAGTAAACTCAACATTTTCATCATGGTAAAGTACACTAACGAGCAACGTCTGCAAATTATAAAAATTTTCTACAGATATTCGGAATCGGTGACTGCAAAGTCGTAATTCTCGCCCTAATAGACTATAACAAGTTTAGTGCAAAAATTTGAGACTATTTGATCCTATTTTGCGTAAGGATCTTGGTTTACACCCATACAAGTTCAAGCTGACTCAAGAATTGAAGCCGATGGACCATTTGAAGCGACGTACTATCTCCGATTGGGTTCTGGAGAAGATGTGCCAAGATGATGAATTTCATCGCAAAATCATCTTCAGTGACGAAGCTCATTTTTGGCTCAATGGGTTCGTAAATAAGCAAAATATGCGTTATTGGTCGGGTGAAAACACACATCCACAAAAAATAACTGTTTGGTGCGGTTTGCATGCCGGCGGCGTTATTGGGCCATATTTTTTCGTCGAAGATAACGATCGTCACGTTACTGTGAATGGTCAGCGTTATCGCGCCATGATCACCGATTATTTTTGGCCCGAATTGGAAGATATAGACTTGGACGACATGTGGTTTCAACAGGATGTTGCCACAAGCCACACAGCACACGCTACAATCGATTTATTGAAGAGTAAGTATGGTGAGCGTGTTATCTCAATACATGGGCCAGTCGATTGGCCGCTTGACTATTTCCTGTGGGGCTACGTTAAGTCATTGGTTTATGCCAACAAACCGACGACGTTGGAAGAGCTCAGAGCCAACATTGAATGCGAAATAGCGGCCGAAATGTTTGGCCGAGTCGTTGAAAATTGGGTCCAACGAATCGACCGCTGCAAACGTGCCCGCGGTGGCCATATAAACGAAGTCGAGTTCCATTTATAAATGTTTTGATTGTACTTCAAGCCAATAATAAAGTTTTTTAAATATTCTCAAATGGTTTGCCTTTTATTTAAAAAAAAGTTGTCAAGTCATTATTAGAAAACCCTATATATGCGTTGATTCTTTAATGGAATAAGCTTTGACGTAAGAACATCACTATTACTTTTCCAGACTCTAAAGAACTGCCTGTTTTTTCTTCATAGGGGCTTTTCCTAACACGCATGCCTCTGCTTTAGATGCGCTGTTGAATCTTCTTTCATTCTCTTCCATTTAAAGGAAAGTGATCTTAAGTACGCACACGAACTAGAGTATTGATGACTTGGACATACTGTTTGATGCAAAGACATTAAAACTCCTGTTGCCGGAGAAATAAGGTTTGATTTTGGCCAGTATCTAAATCAGTATAGAAATATAGTCATATCTTTATGGAGAGCTTCTAGACTAATCAAGAAGACGAAGCTGGTGTCGCGCTTAAGGCCTAGTTGAACCTTCTCTGAACGCAGTTAGAAGGCTGAATTCTCTGAGTTTTGTTTGGGCCCCAGTTCACATTGTGATCGCGGAAAAAAATATATCCCAGGACACAAACCTACGTTGAGACTGCAGCCTCAGCCGCAGAGCCATAAGTGGCATGATTCTCCTGGTTGTAGACCTATCAAACGACACCTTTCCGACGTCTCTAAGAAGATAGCAGCCTTTCTGACGTCCATTGGGAGGAAAACCTGCATACGTCTGACTGGTGTCTTAACGGGCCACCATCTTCTGCGAATCTTGCTGTGAGAGAAATAACGACATCGCGGAGCACTTCGTCTGTGAATGTCGGGTTCACGCTTGGTTTTGACCGCAGGTACTCGGTGCGGTAGGCAGTGAAATGACCGAGGTGTATATTCTACGGAAGGCTGAATAAAATACAAGAAAAAATGGAAGCTTTGTTTTGATAGATAAAAGGCGGTCCTTCAACCTTTTCATTCAACAACTTTTGCATATCGATAAAAATTTTAACAGTACAACCTGCTGATTCCGTTTTTCAGTGTAAAGAATAGTCGGTTTAAGCAATTGTCAGCCTGTTTTGCAGTATGTGTTTGACCGATTAGTTTTGCTGGACTAACTTCTTGGGCCTAGAGTTTTTTATCAACCTTATCGCTCTTGTTTGGTATTGGATGGTTTACTTTCTCATTGACAGGTTATTACCCATCCACAGATTTCAGCAATTCTTGTAGCGATGAAATTAACCATCCAACTTTTATTATGGACTGTAATTTCGAGATTTCAACGGTTTTCCCTGTTTCGTCTTTCGTATAATTCGAGTCCTTTCAATAGAAGAAGAGATTTTCTTTTTCAATTGATCAACTGAATCGCCGAATTTCGCACAAATTACGCTGGTCTTTCAAGCTCTACCGTCGTTAATCGAATACCTTTCATCATCCATGCAATTGTTTTTTGTGTCCTTCATGTGAAGGAAGTAGAGATGAGGTGAAATAGAATGTTTAAATGCTTCTTCTGCTTTCCTCTTTATCGATCAAACGAGACCTAGTAGTTACAGTAGATTTATGCGCCACTGTCATAACCGTAGGCTATTTGCTATTGATTTAAATTCAAAAAGATATATCCGTAAGCTTAGAGCTTTTTATACAAAAAAAAAAAAAAAAAAAAAAAAAAAAAAAAATATCCACTAAAACTTTGCTTAAAAGTAAATAATTGTTTGTTTGTTTTTTTTTTATTTTTAATTTTTATTTTTCGTACAGAGCTTAGTCTCGGCAATACTCGTGAGTACCATAACACCTTCATGCATTTTTTTTTTAAAATTAAAAACAAAAAAATAATTCAATTTGTCCTTTTGATTGTACAAAATTTGCGTTTGTTGTTATTTTGCCAAAGCATAGAATACTTTTGATTTGAATTACGTTCTCTTCTGTACAAATATCCATCTCTCTAGCTGTTGCTATAGCCTCATATGAATGAATGCCTACTACTTGCAAGTTAAAGCTTCTCTCATTTATTTCGTTTTTTCATTTTGTTAAATTCTCATTTCCTTTCATGGGTCGTTTGCCATTCAACATTTGTGTATTTATTTTATTTACAATACATCCCTGTATTCTTTGTATTCCTTTTGCCCTCGTTATTTATTTATTTATTTATTTGCTTAATGTATTTTTTATTATTATTATTTTTTTTTTTTTTTTGTGAGTGGTGAACGGTCGTTGTGGGTCGGTGTTATCTCATTTTATAGCGAAATTCATTTTTTTTTCATGAAATTATAGGCTTCCGGCAGCGCACGTGGCAATAAAATCCGTTCGATCCTCAATGGCATTATCGAAAGTGAGAGAAGCTATGTCGAGTGCTTAAATACAATGATGCAAGTAAGTTGATAACCGTGAAACGCTATAGAATATTTCTTATATCTTATTATTCACGTCTTTTTTGCAGTATAAAAAAGCAATCCACGCAACGCAAGGAACATCTCAGCCTGTGATAAGAGAAGAAGAGGAGAATACGATCTTTTTTAAGATCGATGAGCTACACGCTGTACATACAGAATTCTTAAATGATTTACGAGCAATTGTCCGGAATGAAGGTGGTGATGTTTTAGTGGGAGATGCCTTTAAACGGTTAGCAGATATGTTTAACTTGTACAGTGCATTCCTTCATAACTACGGACAAGCTATTGAAACCGTAAAGAAGTGCAGTGCCAATAATACTCAGTTTAAGAAGAGCGTTTCAAAGATTGTTCTCAACTTTAGCGAACAAAATCCACCATCATTGCATACATTAGAAGATCTTCTACATAAACCTGTAGCACGTGTCCAAATCAATGCATTAGTATTCAATGATCTGCTCAATGAGACTCCACCGAATCATCCAGATCACCATTCGCTGCGACAGGCACAGAAAACAATTCATGCTTTCTTGAAGCAATTTAATGTCGTAAATCAACGATTGCCATCAGAGTCGAATAAGAATCTGCGACGAATGGTGAGAAATTCTTTTATTGTGGAGCTAGTCGATGCTCATCGAAAATTGAGACATTTGATCCTTTTCAACGATGTGATTGCATGTGCCAAATATAAAGGATCTGGTCGTGAGCGAATCGAATATGAATTGAAATGGTTTATTCCACTAAAAGATGTTGTCATATTCGAAGAAGATGCATCGGTTGACTATAAAGAATCCTCACCGCCAAATATTTTGCAGCTAAAGACACAGGCGTGTACGGTGCGTGATCAAATTCTATTAGAGGAAAAGGACGATAAGAAGTCTAGAGCAAATGGACTTAGATCTGGTGATAAGCATCGCCGTAAACTAGCTGATCTCGAGTCCCAGCTGGTGCTGGCCTCACCCAATTTAGTTTTTAGAATAGGCAATAAAGCTACAAACAAAACGATGACATTCTTCCTGAGCTCAGACTTTGAACGTACGCAATGGATCGAATCGATAATAACATTGCAAGCTGTAAGTTCAAAAGCAGAAAATTGATTGCATTGATTGGAATTTTGAAATGTGTATCTTTTTTTTTTTTTTTGTAGCAATTATGCAACATCCCTGGAGCAAATGCAATCAACGCATTGGATGTGCATACATTTATAATTGCCATGCAAAAGGGTATGAAGGCTGAAATGGGTTCCTATCTGATGCGGAACAACAATGACGAAAGTCTACTAGTTGGCGATCTACATATGACTGTTCAAGGACTGACGGGCTTAGAACACCCAGCTGATTTGTATATTTGCATCGAAGTCGATTCTTATGGACATTATTTCCGCAAGGCAACGACAAAGATGGTTTGTCGAAGTACCAGCCCACTGTGGAATGAGAGTTTCGTCTTAGAACTAGAGGGTAGTCAGAATGTGCGAATTTTATTATATGAAGCACACGACCGGCCAATACTAAGAGCAAAGCACATTATGAAAGTAACCTCAGTAAAGGGAGTGTTTTAGTATTTTGAATTTAACCTAAATTTGTTTGTTTTTCTTTTAGTTAAGTCGCACATGGCTGAAGGAAACACCAATGAACAAAGTCATCAAGCTAAATGATACTATTGCCTTGAATACTACTCTACGATTTGTGCCGGGTGAAGTGACACTTAAACGAGTGCCAACATCAAAGCCGGGTGCTTTATTTGGTGCCAAAATGAGTCAGGTTTTAAAGTGAGCTCTTAAGTAAAACTATTTGACAATGGTTTCTGACAATTGTTTGCTTATTTTAGACGTGAAAAACGTGAAATTCCGTTTATCATAAGCGCTTGTGTTCGAGAAGTGGAACGACGCGGTATGAATGAGGTGGGCATTTACAGAGTTAGCGGATCAGCGTCGGATTTGGCTAAGCTGAAAAAATCATTTGAAACAAGTAAGCCAAGCAAATATGGAATAAATTTTGTTATTCTTGGAGTTTTTTTTTTTTTTTCATTTTTGTACTAACTACCAGATGCATATGAGGCTGAGCAACTTTTAAAAGATGTAGATATCCACTCGGTGACTGGTATCCTCAAATCGTATTTACGAGAACTACCCGAAGCATTATTTACTGATCTGCTATATCCCGAATTATCCGAAACATTTAATCAATTTAGCAACAATAATGAAACAGCTCGTATTAAAGAGCTCATGTTGATCTTTGAGAAACTACCCCAGCCAAACAAAGCTTCCATTAATCACATTCTAGATCATTTAATTCGGTAAGAAAACATTCATCATATTTCCTTTGCCTTAAATCTAATCCCTGTGGAATTTTCTTAGAGTAAACCGACAAGAGACTGAAAATAAAATGTCTCTTCACAATCTGGCTATGGTGTTTGGACCAACACTGCTGCGTCCTGGTCAAACACAAATCAAACCAAAGGATATTCTTGCTTCCAGTACAGTTGATGTGATGGCACAAGCTGGTATTCTTTATTGCTTTCTGCAAGCGCGTCTCAAAAAGGATTAGTGCTTTCAAATGCAGCGAATGCTTGCCTATCAGCAATTGTGTTCGCCAAATAGTTTATTGAGGATTCCACGTCCTCCGTTGTAAATAATTGATGAAATGAGTTTCGAAAAACATAAAAGGAAAACAAAACAGTTCTTTTTTTTTCCACTTGAGTTGAGTTTTGTTTGTCGTTCTCTTTTTCTAAGCAATTTCCGCAGTCGGAAAATACTAAAAAAAAAAAAAAAAAAAAAAAATATTTATGTAAAGATAAATGCAACTAATTAATCACTACAAATGCACTTTTATATAGTTCCACTAAACAAAACACACATATACACACTCACTTAAAAGAGAAGCAAAACTTTTTGTTTTGTTTTAATTTACTAGACTAGAAGATATTGAAAGAAAAATGATGAATTTGTGTGGAGATCTACGAGTGGAGAAAGACCTATCGTTTATATATTGTATCTTGTATATTCTTTTATATATTTTAGAGGTTTTTTCTAATGAGTATGTTTATTATTGTTTTTTTTTTTTTTATATTTATTATTGATGACGTTGTAATTTAAGATATATATATAAAATTTTTGACTAAATTAAACAAAAATAATAACGTGCTTTTTATTTAAATATAAATCTAGTTGTCTTTTATTTTATTTTTTAAATTTTTTGTTGATTTTATCAATTGTAGATAGTTTTTTTCTTTTTGTAAGAATATGTTCTTAACTATTTTTTGTGCTTGATATGTACTTTGCCATTGAAGATCGGTATCGGCTCTTGCATGATTTTTTAGCTGGTTTAAGGTTTATTCTATCGCTTATAAATTCAGTCAGTAAGCCAAGCCTCGGGTACTTACTCTGAGCTGTTCACACAAAATCAACTCATACGCGATATGGATTTAAACGAATAAATAGTTTGAAGTCCTTATAAAGTTCGTAATCATGTCTTGTTAGAGTAGGTTAGGTTGCTGGGTTGACGACACAGACACAGGCTCAAACTTTTCTTCCTTAGGTCCTTGTGGGTTCATGTGAAGCCTTAATAAGGGTTCACCTGGGTTTCCTCAGTCAGTAAGCATGCATTCTTCGTAGTCTATCTGGTGCTATTTTGATGTCCTTAAAAACATTGATAGATTAATTAGATGGATATCGGGTATGCTCAATTCTTTAACTGACAGAAATTTGAGACTTTGAAGACTTGTAAACCCCTTAATTAAATGTCACATTAAATTTAATTGAATGGTTCTTTAGGATACTGTAAATAGTGAGTACATCTTCAAACAATTTTACCAATTTTTTGTTATCGCAGATAGCTCTCCATTGTCAAGTCCTTTGTTGGCGATGTCTGTGATCGAAGATACCTTTTCTACTCTTTTTCACTGGGCCATCGGACCATTATTATGTTTGTGCGTTACGTTTGCGTACCATCTCTGCCATACAAGTAAGCACTTTGACTGAGTGCTTCGAAGGCCTTGTACGCATCACTTTTTGTGAGTAAATCGACAAGTTCAATACCACGATGAGGATCTGCATCTGGATTCATTTTAAGCGAAAAACGAAGAATTCGATCAAGCTATCTGTTATCGCAAGTAAATAGGCATATCATTTTCAGTCCTCAATCACGTCACTACGTCGCGAACCTTGCACTTTGTAGGTCATCTCCTTGCTTGTTATATCCTTTTGACCAAGGACTTTGTAGATATTTATATTGTTTACAGCTTTAGTACTTCTATCAATAATATCAAATTCTTAGCGAATTTGCTTAGAACTGGCCTAGATTTTATTTCAATCAAAGAAATTACTTTTATGGATGTTTGGCTTTCAATAAATGTGGTGAACATCAGTGGAGAATGCACTGCTGTTTAGGCAACCTGTTTGAACTGTGAGTATATACGTTCTCTGCAAATCTGTCGAGTACATGATCATAGTATAAGAAATAAGGATGTTTTCTTAAGATATATAGCGAATTGGAGTAAGAAAAATCAAAGGCAACCCTTTGGGTTATCTTATCTTGGGGATATCTTTTAATTTACAGCAAGAAGTTTGTTAAGTTTCGATTTATCAGTAAAAGTTTGCCCGATTTTTTTTTTTTTTTTTTTTACTAATGATCAGTTGGGCAAAACTCCAACAAAAGTTTTTTTATCTATGCGCATTGACAAGTGAGAAGTGCAATTTTTACGAATTATATGTTTAATTAGGCCCAAACTCTAAAAAGCCCTACCTTAGTAGATATTAGGCAGCTAGCTACTAACACGACTAGAAATTGATAGATAGGTGCTGATATTTATAATCTAGGTTCATTTATATCACTCTCACTTCGAAAAGAAAGAAAAAACTTTTTATGGTATCCCGATCAAAAACATATGAATCATCTAAAAGTGCAGTGTTTTGTGTACAGCGTCGACATTGTTTTAAAGATGAAAACGCAGAACACGAACAGAAAAAAACACTAGGTGACTGAGTGGCTTTAAAGTTAAGGAATTCCTAAACTTGTAGCCACAAAATATCTCAAAAGTCACGGTACCAAACACTTTATATAAACCAAGTTAACCTTCCGGTACTGAAATAAATATAAAAACCAAAATAAATATAAATCGAACAAATCGGATTTATAAACTATTTGTGCTTTATCGTTAAGCAAAATATTTGATCTGCACAGAAATACAGGGATATGCCAATAAGTGAGCATACTGTGTACAAATCTTCTTTTTTTATTTTGTTTTCTATTTAGATGACACTACCATCCTACAATAATAAAACTTTCCTGTTAGTGCTGTCATTGCCCAACTTTCTCAACCACTGTAGGCCATGCAGACCCAAACAAAAATGCTACTTCGTACGTAACTGTTGGTACCATACACTCAGAATGATACCTCTTTCTTACATCTCGCCTTACTTAGTTAGGCCTACGTTCGTATTTTATCAAAAAAGTCTTATATACAACTTTTTTATGTGGAAGCATTTTAATCCTTTAAACCACCTCTTTCGACCGTTGATTCGATATGTCTCTTCTTGTTGCTTCTGAAAATAACACAACCAGGTTGGAAGAGTTGAAAACGGATATTAGTTTCAAAATTTAGCATTACTACAGTATAACGCTTTCAGACGCTTCATAATAGCACTTTGTGGCATTGATATACGTTTTTGGAACAGATTATCATTTTTGAATGTTAGATTAAGAGCCAGAACCTAAGACGACAATTCTTATGACTTGTCTGTGGAGTGCAATATTTATTTGCATATTATACCTAAGCCGCTCTTAGGTATGTAGGAATTGAAGATAATGTAGATTTTTTTTAACAGTATTCCTTCGGCATGTCCTTATTCTCCTGCTAAGCTTTGGTGGTCAGTTTGGTTAAGAGTGTAACCAATGACCTTGCTTACGCTTGGTCTTGATGTATGAGATGCGTTGTTCGGTCATTACAATTAAGATGTTCTGCTTTCGTTGAGTATTCAAATATGTTTAGTACCATATGATCTAGAAATAAGCAAAAGCCTTTCTCAAACGTGGGAACGTAAATAAAAACATCAAGCTAACGTATTGTAACCAGTTTGACCATAAGGTGAAAGCTACACAATGAGGGAAACCCCAAAGACTTGTACCCGAATTGACTTATACTTCCAATCGTGTCTGAATATTTAACCGTTGTCGACGAAACTAATGCCAATGATTCACTTGTTTAGGATTTTCTCTGGCTTCCTTCAGATGGAAGGAATCAGACTTTCAATGGCAAAGTACACCAAAAATAAAAAAAAATTAAAAATTAAATTCAATATTCTTTTGTCCAATAAACAATAGCAATTAAAATAACAAACAAGAGGTATCAAATAGAATAAAATAAAATAATGTGTTATACTGTAACGTATCGCCTTCAAAATCGAACCTTACTCAAGACAAACTGAACATATAGAGCAGTAAATTATATATTAAACCAATAACTCCAAATTTAGTGTAGAATATTTTGAAAGTTTTAACAAATAACAAATAAAAATAAATAAAAAACTAATATCAATGCAAATATTTTCATAAACATATTATTTGGAATAGAAATAAAGAATGCCAGCAGTAAATATTATTAGAGAGTGTATGCAGTATACCAGGAACAAAAAAAAAAAAAAAAAAAAAATTAAAAAAAAAACTAACATTGTTACTTAAAAGACGCCTAAATTCGATACATATATACGAATACATATTATAAAGATAGATACATCCTACCCTAATATAAAAAATAAAAACGAAATGGACTGATTTAAGTTTTTTTCGAGTAAGCTAATACGCGCGCGCGTTTATAAAACGAACATATTATGAGCAGGAGACGTTACGTTTGCCTGCATGCGTCTGGTTATGATTTATGAGAATAATTTTTTTGTCTCTTGTTTTTTGTACTTTTGCATCATAGTATTCATTACATGTAAACAACCAGAGGAACATTTAAATAAAATAAATATTTAAAAAATAATTAAATTGTGTTTTCGTTTTATTTATGGTACAAATAAAAATTGACTTAAATTACTCTAGAACTCTCCATCGTCATCTTCTTTGTCGGCAGTGTCTGTGATTTCGGCTGTGTCGAAGATACCTTTTCTACTCTTTTTCGCTGGACCATCAGACCCTTGGTATTTTTGTGCGGTACGTTTGCGTAATTCACCTACATCGTCTTCTGTTGTGGAAGCCCATTCAAGGACTAACCTTCTGCCGTACAAATGAGTACTTTGACTGAGTGCTTCGAAGGCTTTTTTTGCATCACTTTTTGTGAGGAAATCGACAAACCCAAAACCACGATGAGAATCTGCGCCTGGGGTCATTTTTAGCGGCAAGCGGATAGTTCGAATTTCACCAAAAGCTCTGAAAAGAGGAAAAACAAAACAAAAATGTTTGTAACGCGCAACTGATAGTTTTATTTATATTATTAGGCAGGTGGAAGGACCATCACAAAACTATTTAATAACAGATATTGGTGTCACTTGCTGGTCGCAGAGAACACAACAACTTTAACAATTCCACAGATCTATCGAAAGAAAGACAACCTTTGGTAAAGCGAAGAAATCCTTAACTCACAAACCCCAATCAGAAAAGTTTTCGACAAAGACGGAACTCACATTAATCCCCGACTTTGTGGTAAATTTGGTACAGGCTTTTACTAAATAAGCATTTGGACCAATAAAATATCTGGCAAAACCACTGCGTAAGCTTTTCCATCGATTCTACTTTTAAGGACTTTTTCCGAGAAAATGGAAAACAGAATTCATCCAGCCCGATCCTAAAAAAAGGCCAATTGAATTTACGTCCCTTCTTTCGAAGCTTCTTTCAAAGGTCATGCAAACGCTGATAAACCGTCAGCTCGTGAAATATATCGAAACATGAAAACTTCTAAATGACCGGCAATACGGTTTTCGTAGCAACAGGTCCACTGCACTACCAAAGTGTACATTAACCTAGTGAACGGAAGTTTTTTTTTATAAATAAACTTTCGGAGAGTTTAATTTAAGTAGTACTGGATGGTTTCAAATCCGATAACCACAACATAAATGCTGGTGTTCTCTCTCCGATAATTTTTTTAATCTTCATTAATGATCTCTTGTCTGCTACTTCTAATCCAATATATTACTTTGCTGACGACAATAATCTCACCTTTTCATATTCGTTCGCTGTACACCCTGCCTGACTCGAACTGCAACCAACTTTAGACTGCTTAAATTTCCAAACCGTTCATGACAGTGAACTCAAATTTTGACACATTACAGATAATTTTATTATTTACAGGCCTTTTAAACGATTTGCGTCTCGGTTGTGTTGAAAATTTTTATCTGCGTTGGAATTCGAACGTTATAGTGTGATTGATTTGCTGGAAAACCAAAAATATTTATTGTTAGAGCCCTCCAGCACCTCAACGTGAATAAATCATTTGTGTTACGAACCATAGCTCGTTACCGTGATACTGGCAGCGTTGCAAAACGCCATGGAGGTGGTCATAAAAAACAGCAACATCGGCAGAAATGGTTCGGAAAGTGAAGGCTCGAATTGAGCGAAATCCGCGTCGAAGTGGAAGAACAATGGCTCGTGAGCTCAACATATCGTTGGAACGGATGCAACACATAATAAAAAATGAGCTTAGGGTAAAGCCATTGAAGTTCCAAAAAGCACACGATCTTACACCGCAACAGAAAAAAGTTGGAGTCGAAAGAGCGAAGGAGTTGCTACGCTTGCACGAATGTAGTGAGTTGCCGAATTTGGTTTTTTACGATGAGTCGCCATTTGTTATCGAGAAATATGTCAACAAACAAAACGACCGGGTTTACTTGCCAGAGAGGCCATTCGAAAATTTACACTTTCGGGCGGCCACCAGAAAGCAGGCAGCACCGATTGTGATAGTTTGGGCCGCCATAACCGCCGATGGTCGCTCTCTGCTCATGTTTTTGGTCCGTGGGGTCAAAATTAATGCGATCGTATACCGTGAAACTGTCTTAAAGGCAGTATTGAAGCCTTGGACAAGCAATCATTTCGGTCGGACACCGTTGTCATTTCAACAGGCAGGCAGCACCGATTGTGATAATTTGGGCCGCCATAACCGCCGATGGTCGCTCTCTGCTCATGTTTTTGGTCCGTGGGGTCAAAATTAATGCGATCGTATACCGTGAAACTGTCTTTAAGGCAGTATTGAAGCCTTGGACAAGCAATCATTTCGGTCGGACACCGTTGTCATTTCAACAAGACAACGTTTATAAACGAAAGGCCACATATTTGATGTCGCCAAAAATGATACGTCTAGGTTTCCTCAAACGATAGATGCAAGAAAAACTTTTCCTCTTTGATCTGGCCTCAATATAAAAGAATGTATCCGCCCACGTCTGGTCAGGGGGCGCTAAAACCTCTCTACACCTGCTAGATAGGTGCGATAAATGATAATAATAACATCCAGTCAATTGACAACCTCGAACACCGACGAAATTTCTCCTGTATCACCTTGCTGTTTCGCTATTTTCACCACAAGTGTTCCATTGAAATTGCCAGTAGTATTCCACCTGTTCAATCCTTTAACTTAACACCCGTCTCGCTATGAAAGCCCATCAGTTTACCCTCCAGCCCACTTTTGGACGTACATTGAAATATCGTGATTCTTCCTAAGCCGTTCATCTCGTTTATGGAATGCCCTCAAACATTCAAAACGAACGTACATCGGTACCTCTTTCTTTCCTCCTTAATTAAAAACAAAAAAAAAAAAAAAGGAAATGGTGTCTTAAAAAAGAAGGACGTATCTACTGCTGCACTTCGTATAGTAATAAAATCTCACATCAAGTATCTTCGGCGCTATTCACACGAAGCTGAGAAAAAAAAGGACAAATGGTGGTAAAATTGTTTTATGTGATTTCAAAGCCAAAATAGGCAGGTTTTATAGTACAGAAGGATAGCAAAATCTACATGACACCATGGCCAAAAACATATTTAGTTGAATTAAGTTTACTACGGAAGGAAATGTCATTATAACTAACACACAATTCCCAAATAGCGTTCATCAAAAATCATTCAAACTAATAATTTTGCGTCAATCAAGACATTTCTTCGATATTACATTCTACATTATAAACCAATTTTGATTCAGAACACCAAAGATATAGTTTCAAAGTTAAACGTCTGCGATCGCAATAGCTCGCCAGAATTTAAGCCAATCGCGTATTGGAAGCATCTACATACCCTCAAATTTTGGACAAACCCTTTTTAGAGAACTAGATCAACTACTCTATATAATAAATTTCTAATGGCAATATATGGTATTTTGAAACTGGTTTATCAACTGGGCCATCTTTTTACCTAGACCTACCCTCATCCCATAGTTCGACATTCCCCAGGACCTCTTCTAATCTTGGTTTCTTTCCTAAATCAAGCCCAATAAATACTATTCGAGCTGCAAATGATAATGCATGCAAAACATTCACACACTTTCGAAAAGCTCAAAGTATAATAATATCTCAGTTGCAACGAAAAACTTACTCAAATTTCGACCAAAACTTGACCAACCAAGTCAATGAAAATGTCTCACAAACTTTTCGCCTAAAAAAAGGGCGTACTTAATCAAGTGCTCCCTTCACCTCACCATCTAAGATCAAACTTATTCGATTAAATCTTAAAAGCAAGAAATCGCATGGCCCTGATCGAAACTCAAATTCCATTCTTCGAAAATGTCCCCTCGTAGTAGATATTATCCTTTCATGCGTATTTAAGGATGATTGCCTGAATAATGTCTATTTTCCTGAAATATGAAAACAAATCTTGAGCGGATGCTTTCTGAAATGCTGGAGAGTGTCAGCGAGGATTTGAAATCAATTCCAAACAACCAATTTGGAATTAAGAGAGAGCAGTTAAGAGCATGCTTTACTTTTTCTAAATAATATAATCACTCAGGACTTAAGACAAAAAAAAAGGCTTTAACTTCTAAAGTAAATTTGGTTTTAACAGCGAGGGAAGCCTTAATTAAGACAATGGGATCCACTTCTGTCCTTAATCCATTGATGTCCTCTAAGTAAGTATCATAGACAACTGAATTGTTAATATATAAGACCAGGAGACCAAATAAACGATGGTTTTCAAATCAGACTGTACAAAGCAATCAATGAAATGCTGCTGATAGCTTACATGAACAATAGCTTACAGAAAAGCACATCAACCCAAACAAATCCACTTATAAAACCATTGTGGAATACAAACGTTAATGATAATTTGTACGACCATTATTATAGTATAGGGTTTTCTAATAACGACTTGACAAATTTTTTTTTAAATAAAAGGCGAACCATTTGAGATATTTCAAAAACTTTATTATTGGCCTGAAGTACAATCAAAACATTTATGAATGGAACTCGACTTCGTTCATTGCAGCGGTCGATTAGTTGGACCCAATTTTCAACGATTCGACCACACATTTCGGCCGAAACGGCCGCTATTTAGCGTTAAATTTTGGCTCTGAGCTCTTCCAACGTCGTCTTCGTGTTGGCATAAAACAATGACTTAAAGTAGCCTCACAAAAAAATAGTCAAGCGAACGAGGCGACCAATCAACTGGCCCATGTCTTGAGATAACACGCTCACCATAACTGGTGTGGCTTGTGGCACCATCCTGTTGAAACCACATGTCGTCCAAGTCCATATCTTCCAATTCGGACCAAAAATAATCGGTGATCATGGCGCGATAACGCTGACCATTCACAGTAACGTGACGATCGTTATCGTCGACGAAAAAATATGGCCCAATAACGCCGCCGGCATGCAAACCGCACCAAACAGTTATTTTTTGTGGATGAAGTGGTGATTCATGAAGCACATGTGGGTTTTCACCCGACTAATAACACATATTTTGCTTATTGACGAACCCATTGAGCCAAAAATGAGCTTCGTCATTGAAGATGAATTTGCGATGAATATGACTCCGAATATCTGTAGAAAATTTTTATAATTTGCAGACGTTGCTCGTTAGTGTACTTTACCATCATAAAAATGTTGAATTTACTGAATAAATTGACAGTGACAGTTTGATGATTAGTGAAAGAGTGCGTTCACAAATTAAATTCAAAGTTGTCAAGTCCCTATTGGAAAACCCTATAAATTATTACCCTTTAATTTATTGCATAGCAGTTCCCTTTCTGAGTTAATACTTAAACAAATACATTAATTGTCTTGTCATTACATACACAGAACTTAGTTTAAGTTGATGGTAGCTTGTAGAATCTCTTTTTTTTCTATTTACACCTCTTAATACGAGTTCTATACAATGACTGGGTTCTATGAATATTATATAACTATATAACTGGGCATCCCTGGCAGTACAAGAAAGCATTGACATTATTAGATAACATGAGGGCAAAACCAGGTATACGAGTATGCTGTCAACGAGAAGGGACATACAACATCTACTAATCGAACGTACATAAAGTCATAACAGACAGCTAAACTTTTAAGGTATGTAGGAATTCAGCCCACCAAACGAAGAAGAACAGCTAACTTTCACCTGAGAAGGATATTAGGTAATGAAGAGCTGTCATGAAATACCAAGAAGGCTCTTTATATGGTAAGACCGTAATCATCTCAGTCTTGCCCTACCGAAGACGGGTGAAGTTCTTCTTTGTTTTGAACAAAATACTCTTTGAGTCATGTATGGGTTGAAGGGCTTTGTAGTAGGAGATTTAACTACGAAGTCTACGAGCTATATAGCAACATCGAAGTTTGTAGAAAAATGCACATCAGTCGCCTGAGATAGCGGCGCGATGAGTCTTCGAACTCGTTGTGGAGACTACAATCTTCTTGGAATGAGTAACTATGGGCAGTTGGCCAAAAATTATTGGTTATCCAACCATAGCGCTATCTAAGTTAACTATGAATTCTATATACTCAAAATATACTGTTAACTAAACGCTGCTCTTAACTTTAAATAACATTTGAAACTTTTTACTGTTTTTGGACTGAATTCCTTCGATAGAGAGCGAGAAGGTCTGAAGTAAAGAAGAAAATTCATACCACACAAGATAAGCCGAAATTGCTAAATTATTATGCCAAAACGAAAGACTTATTTTATTTTACCCCCAACTCTGGTTGTAAAAGAAAGAAAACCGTGGCATTTAAGATTATTGGTCGCTTTTCACTGTACCCAATCTGACCCACGAAAGATAACTGAACACTCGGAACTGTTCAAGCACACCAGGGTGAATTTATTTAGTAACAAATTGGAAAATCAATCTTCAGCTACGCACGCCAGTTTATTGTCCTCGTCCCTAGGATCCGGTTTAGAAACTGCTAACAAGATATTACGCTCAATTTTGATGTCCAAAAGTTCTAAAGAATTAGGTTGACTCAAACCACTAAAATGTTTCAACAAAGATACATATGTACGCATTACAGACCCGAATAGAAAAAAAAGGAACAGTAGAGAAGTTCGTTGTTCGAAAAGCACTATACCCTCAGCATAAAGCGTAAAGGGCATGTCGCGAGTGGCGATGCAGTAAAGCTCGAAAGAAAAGTTTTTCAAGATTTATTCGTCTCTTTTGCATAAGGCTTGGCAGAAGGGTTAAAATTTCTCGGCTTAAATCAGTAGGATATGCTTAGTAAATGTGGGATATCTCAATAAAGGCACACACAAAGAATGTTTCGCTCCACTGAAAAAAATTAGTGCAAGGCGGAATTGTAAGTTGGGCCACAGGTTCACCACCCAATCCAGGGCTACCTAAAGTAACGTGAAGTAAGTTTATAGGAAACGCTCGTTAATTAAATGATTAGCACACAAGTCACTTATGGCATATTTACCTCCAGTTTCTGAAGTTCAGTTTGGTATACCGTGAGTATACCACTGGATACCTCTAAAAAGTTCAATGCGACATAAATTGACATCAGGACATGTCGTCTCTGTCGCTCTATATAGCCAATAGAAGGATGTAAAAGTCGAAAACAGCTCAATTTGGAAATTAAGGTTGTAATTAAGTTTAGGTACTCAACAATTTAATTTATCTACAAAAAATTGCCGAAACTGACGTAGAAACAGAACTGAATGCATATGGTAGGTGAATGTATGTCTATTGGTGAAACAGATGAAGTGGTACAGCCACTGTAACAAGATGTTCACCACCGACCTATACCCAAAAAAAGTAATAGACAACAGTGGTAAGGCATAGTTAATATGGGGGCAATGCAGATAAGAGCATAGAAGGATCAGTAACAGACAATTCAACTCAAGATACTTACTTGAATATGTCCCGCACTTCGTTTGCTTTCGCCTGGAAAGGAATATTCCGCACCAAGATTTTCGTGCCTGTTTGTTTGGTTGCTTTTGTCATTTTTCTCGCCGATGCAGATTTCTCATCAGTCCTAGTGAAGGTAATATCATTAAAATTTACCCTTTTCCCCATTTTTGCTACTTACTTCAACGTTCTGTCACTTCGTTTTAGTTCCACTTGATTACCCTCAATCTGTGTGAATTGCATTTGTTTCAGTGCTCTCTCTGTTGTCTCCTTCTTTTTAAATTGAATGAAGCCATAACCCAATGAAATTTTATTTCTTGGATTCTCTGGATCTTTTCGCATTGCCACCTGGACTATGTGGATCGGCCCCAAGTGTTTAAAATGACTACGGACAGCATCTTCTTTTGTTTTAAAGTTCAAATTTCTCAAGAACAGCGTTGTCTCAGGTTCAGGTGTTTGATCAACGTCGTCTTCTTCTTCTTCCTCTTTAGCTTTTTCTTTTTCCCTCTCTAAGGCTTCTTCTTCTTCTTTCTTTCTCTTTTCTTCTTCTAATCGTTCCTTTTCTTTCCTCTCTTTGTCTTCCTTCTTTTGCTGTTTCTTGGTTTTCTTCTCGGTTACTTCCTCAATGAATTCTGGATTGACTTTCTCTTCTTTAACCTCAACCTTGTTTGGGGCATTATTTTTGAATGCACCCTCAGGAGCCCATTCCAGGTAGAGTGGCACGTGTTTAAACTTGCTGTAGGCCAGTTTTTTGAAAGCATTTCGAGCTTCATAGGGATCTATAAATTCAATCAGAGCCGTCACTCCGCTTGGTGGTAAAACAAATCGTGCAATGGGGCCATACTGTGCGAAAAGTGGTTGGAGGTCGGAAATTCTGGTATCTGCAGGTAAATTCTTAACCAAAATTACAGTCTTTGAACGTTTTGCGGTCTGTGATTCGAACACGTCCAAGCAAACGTCGTTCTCCTCGAGAAATTGCTTCATCTCCATAACGATCTGGGTTTCACCTAAAGCCAACCGTACAGCTGCACTGGAACCGCCGGATTGGGAGTCTAGAATCTGAAATTTTTCGTGAGGGGATGGTTCTTCAATTGATTTCAAGTTCTACTTACATTTTCCTTTGTGGTTTCGAATTGTCTGGCTAAAATTTCTGCCACAGCATTAGCTCCCATAAACAGTGAATTCCAATTGTGAGACTGTTGTGCCGTCTTCTTCAACTTCAACTCCTTCTTTTCTTTGAACGATAGTCCTGCTTCATTGGGGTCTTCTTCTTCTTTGTTATTGCTCTTACCCGGAATCAAGTGCAACAAACGGCCATGAAAAGTGCTACCATCGAGTTTGGAGAATGCCCGCACTGCGTGTTCTGGCATAACGAACGTTACAGTACCGAATCCTTTAATCTGTCGAGTGATGGTGTCCACGGGTAAATTTATTTCTGCAACTGGTCCAAACGCCTCAAACAGCTTCTGCAGATCATCTTCAACAATAGTGTAGGCCAAGTTACGGAAAAAGATTTTGCCCGATTCGGAGATGTCTTCCTCGTTTTTGATAGCATCTTCTTGATGCTGCCATTTGGCATTTTTGTCATTATTTACAGGGAGCGGACTATTTTCAATCTTGGATTTGGTGATTTTATTCTTTTCCGTGAAGTCAGAGAAGTAGACCTGTTTGCCTTTAATGAAACTTTTATCCTTTATCATGGCCTTGGAGAAATCTTTCTCGGTTTTGAAGCCCACGTAACAGAAACCGTGAACGTTCGTTGGCAAGCGGACAGAGTATGGCTTCAGTGGTTTGAAGAATTTAATCACTTCTTGTCGCTTGATTTTGTATGGAACGTTATGTATTTTAATGGTGAACAGATCAAGGTTAGCTCTGGATTTTTCTTGTTTTGGTTTTTCTTTCGTTTCTTTCACCAAAGATCTCATGTACTCCATATCGCTGATTGGTTTTTCTGCAAGCTTCTCATTTGTCTCTTCTTCAGATTCTTGTTTTTCCTTTTCAGACTCCTCAATCTGTTTTTCTTCTTTATCGTCATTCTTTTTTACCTTTTTTTTCTTGTCTGCCTTATCTTTCTCCTGCACCATTTCAGCATCGTTAGCCCAGAGAGTTCTATTTTTGTCGTGAGCCTTCATAAACTCTTCAAAGTCTGGGTCATCTTTATGCTTACCAATGATCTCCTCGAACTTGGACACCTTTTTGGGTCTACCTTCCTGGAACTTTTGTTCCTTTTCAGCTTTTTCCCTTTCATCAATACCATGTGCCTTACGGAAGGCATTGCTGTCTTTTGAGTGCTTACTCCACGATTGTGGTTTGTCCTCTCCTCCAAGTGGCGCGCATGTTTCCACGCGGATTCTGCTTGTTTGAATGCACGAGTTATTGAAATACTGAATTGCGGATTGAGCTTCATCTTCGGTTTGATAGCCAATGAATGCAAATTGGCGGAATACACCTTCGCTGGTGTATTTCAGTTGCATGTCCGTGATGACACCTCGGGCTCCAAACAAATTTCGAAGCTTATTCTCGGTTATCTGGATAGGAAATAGTGTTGTATGTAAGGGAAAACATGTATATTGATAAGACTTACATTTTTTGGTAGGTTTTTGATTATTATTCTCGACATTTTAAAAAATATATTGCTTAGTTCTACTTAATAAAAACATTCGTAAACTTTTGTTTACCACTACCACGTGTGTTGTGCTAAATTTGACAGTGGACCTCAGTCAGCTGTTTGGGTACTTTAACTCATGTAGCTGCCTGCTTAGTATTAAGGTAGTCAACACATTAATTCTCGAAAAGTGGTTTAGTCTTTCGCATTTTATATTTCTTTACTCCCACTCGGCGATTTGATCGTGAATGCCATAGACTTGGTGAATGGAAGTGGTTATTGGGGGAGATGACTCGAAACTCAACAAGGAATTCGCCTGATTTCGTATCAACGACAGTCCTAGAAAAGATTAAATGTACTCATAAAAGGTTCGTTATCACAAGGTAACACAATTTTCATGTTACTGAACTGTCATATCTAATGTCCAAGAACTTTATCTCTCTCAGTGTGACCTAGGCGGTGATTGAACGAGAAACTACTGACTGTTCTATAACCTAGGTTGAGCCAGCGCTTGCATTACCTACCAGTATTAGTACTCGGTAACAGCATGAGTAAACAAGTGAGTTGACAAGTGCGTGCTCGACCAGTAGCATAATACTTAGACGACTTTGCCAAAGAGTGCTTCTACGAGCCCCTTCATAAAACCTACGAGCTGATTTTAATATTAAGCCAAGCAAGGAGGACGGTAGTACGGTTGAAAAGTAGCAGCCTCTAAGAAATCAGTTACGGAAACGGACATAGGCGTATTAATTTAAATTAATTGGCCGCGGGACATAGCGTAACTAAAGCCAGCACGCGAGTGCTGATCAGCAAACGAAAGTAAGCATTGCTTCAATGTTTTGGTTTCCGAACATTCCGAACAACTAAAATTGACTTGGGTCATTATCTTGTTTTAGCTAATATACGAATGTGAGGAAATGAAACGTTGAATGGATACAATTGCAACAGATCGCCAAAGCCTTTTCCGATCAAGTCCCCCTAAACTCCGAGAAGGCCGATGCCACTAGCATCAAACGTAGAAAACGGTAGCATCACTACCAAAAAGCAAAGTGACCGCTTTAGATGTGTTGGGTTTTAACCCACCCCAAAACTGCCGGACTGTTTAAAACAGCAGGTGATAAATGGATATGGAGCATACATCAACTCATCAAAGTATGCTAAGCGTATGGAACCTCAGCATTGAGTTCCCTTCCTAAAGAAGGGATGTTCCATAAAATGCTCTAGTGAGGGGTGAGGGGAACAACTTTAATCAACATCGCATATAAAATCCTGTCTGCGTATTATGTGAACGCCTAAGTTCCTTCGTCAAAAGTCTGATCGGAGCCTATCAGTGATGTTTTAGGCCAGGAATGAATGAATGAATGAGTGAATTCTTGAATGAATTATGGGAGACTTGCAAGCCAACTCTAGGTACTTTATTTCAAAAGTATATTCAGTTACTCACATAGTTGACTTTTGCGACTATTGAAGAAGAAGCGGCAAAGATGGGTTTAGTAGTCAACGAAAGAGCATCAATGTATATGTTGTCAACAAAGAGAGACATACAACATCAACGACTAGGACAAAACATCACGATAGCCAACCACTGTTTGGTGTTATGAAGGAACTTTGTCGACCTCAACTCTGATATCAACTCCGAGGAAGACACCAGCGCTGTTTCTTCGAGCTTATCATAGAATTAAATTGAATAGAAAAGCCCTCTCAAACAGCAACCATAAAGACTGGACCCTGATCATTCAAGTCCTGTTTTACAGAGCTTGAACATTAAATGCTCTCGGGCTTTTCGAGACAAAAGTTCGTCCGGTTTATTTTTTGGTCTCGGTTGCATCACTATAGAGTGAAGGAAATGTTTGAAATGTTAGATGGGTAGGTGACCTCGAACGGATTAATACCATGGTCCTCACTCCAATAATTTTCAACTCCAACGCAGAGGACCAACACGGTAGAAAACGAGCAGATTAACAAACGGAAGTTGACTTCAGCCAGCGTATGCGTTCCTGGGCGCAGCTGTCAAAAGATCATGCCAGCTGGAGATGCATTTCAGCTGGGGCTTAGGTCCACTCCAGACTCTAATGAAATCTAAATAAATAAGTAAGTAAGTAAGGAAGTATCTGTTACCACTTAGTCTTAGAGCCATAGGCAATTGTGATATATTTAGTTCTGTCAGTGCTGACTTATCATGCTCCATAATAAGAATTCAAATTGTAGCCCAACCTCAGTAAGGGATTAGATAAAAAGACACAGTTATTATAAAAATACCGCTGTTTGTGATTTTATTATGTCTTTTCTAGTGATTAACAATTCCTCCTCTGCCGTTCATAATAGGAGGCAGCCACCTGCAAACGCAAGGTGGACGGCACTCCCAAATTTTCGTCCTAATTACCAATATGGAATATTCGAAATAGCTGCTCCTTTGGTTATTTGTGAAAAGACCCTGAAATGCAACTTACTCCAAATCCCCCGTTAGTGTACCCCTTTGGACAAAACCAAACATACATGTTTGAGAGCATTTAATGCAACAACAATTTTTTATTGGCTGTGTAAACTCCACCAATCAGATCATGTTGAATAATTATTATCACTGAAAGTAGTCTTTCGTCAATTTTTTTTGACATTTCGGACAGATGACGCTTCATAGATGAGTCAACATAGTTCATCTATGTGACGCTTAAACAAAACATGCCGATGTAGCAGAAAGTGCCTTTGAATTTTAAAACACTTTTTATTTGAGATTTTTCCTATTTCCAACAGCATCAGGTAAGCACCACATCATATCAGCACCCTCATACAACTTTAATTAATTTCAGAATGCCGTTTCTCTTTCGCTGCTTAAAAACTTCCATCAAATACTCCCACAGATTGTACAGTTCTCGACACTCCCTAATAGATATCCACCCAACAGTACAAGATGCTCTCTCCAAACATAAACCAATTGTTGCCTTAGAATCGACGATCATCACACATGGAATGCCATATCCACAAAATTTAGAGACCGCCATTGAAGTTGAAGAAATTGTTCGCGCCGAAGGCTCCATTCCAGCTACAATTGCTATTCTAAATGGACGGATAAAAGTCGGATTAGACTCTCGTGACCTGAAAGAGCTTGCTTCTAAAGATTCGACAAGTGTAATCAAGTGTTCCCGCAGGGATTTCCCTTTCCTAATGGGAAACTCCCTTTCTGGAGGCACTACTGTAGCTGGGACCATGATCATCGCCAATACGGTTGGTATCAAGATATTTGCAACAGGAGGAATCGGTGGGGTACACCGTGAAGGACAGGACACGATGGATGTGTCGGCCGATCTCATAGAGCTTGGAAGAACACCTGTTTGTGTTGTATCAAGCGGAGTTAAGTCGATTCTTGATATTCCTCGAACGTTGGAATTTCTTGAAACCCAGGGTGTTTGTGTCAGTACGTATGGCAGCTTGGGAGCTTATTTTCCTGATTTCTATACCCCAAACAGCGGTTTCAAGGTGCCGTACAACGTTAATACGCCTGAGGAGGCAGCCAAACTTATACAAGCTTCGGTTAACCTGAAGCTGAAGTCGGGAATATTAATTGCAGTTCCGGTACCTTTAGATAAAGCCATCGACAAGAAACTAGTGGACGACGCAATTCATAAGGCGCTAATAGAAGCTAAGGAGAAGCACGTTGAAGGCAAAGCAGTAACTCCATTCCTTTTGGCAGCAATCTCAAAGTTGACCGAAGGAAAAAGCTTAGCTGCAAATATGGCACTAATCAGAAATAACGCAAAAGTTGCTTCCAAAATTGCCAAAGCGTACTATTCGCAACATCAAAAAAGAAAAAGCCAAAGAATCGCTCCAATGGTGATTGGAGGATCAATTCTCGACCTCTATCTTACGTTAACGGATGACTTTCAGTTAAACGGTGCCACCTACGAGGTAAAAGCAAAGCAATCTGCTGGCGGTGTCGGTCGAAATCTTGCCGAGGGAATCTTTAAACTCTATGGTGCGGCGAATTTCATATCGGCTGTTGGTAATGATGAATTGGGAAAGAACCTGTTGCGACTCATCCCAGAGCCCTTGACTGGCAGCATTTATCAAGATCCTCACCAGTCGACGTCTCTCTGCTCGGTAATTATTGACAAGTCTGGGGACTGTAAATTGGTCCTAGGGAACATGAAAATCCACGAATCCATCAATGCAGGTCTTATTGCTCAACATGAGGACCAGTTGGCCCAAGCTCCTCTCATCGTTATGGACGCCAACTTACCTTTGGATTCAATGAAAACGATTCTGTCGATTGCCAAAAAACATGGGCGACCCGTTTTCTTCGAACCAACTGACATGAGGATTGCCTCAAAGCCCTTGAAACTCCCAGAAGATCTGCGCCAGCAAATCAAATTCATCTCCCCAAACATTTACGAGTTGGTAGAGATTTCAAGAGCCCTGACGGGAAAAGAGTTTCAAGTACCTGATTGCGAAAAACTTATTCCATTCGCCAAGGATGTTCTTCAATCAGTTCATGAGCATTTTCATTGCATTTTACTGACACTCGGCGAGCATGGCGTTGTCGTTGACCGAAGACTGTCCGGTCTGTTCCCTGAAGATTCCAAACAGTCAAACGACCGTTCTATACGTCTCTATCCCGCGGAGAAGGTGAATAAACTGGTCAACGTTTCTGGAGCTGGTGACAGCTTTTCCAGTGGATTTATTGCGAATATGCTGAAGGGCAAATCCGACGAAGAGTGTGTAGCCTTGGGATTTTACGCTGCCAAGAAGGCACTGCAATCAGATGGGGCTGTTCCTAAAGACTACTTCGTCGAGGAAACTCCGCTGGAGGCTTCCAAGTGGATAGATTTGTAGTGTGTAATGTGTTTGTTTATTTTTTTATTAGACATAACAAAGATTTTATTTTTTTAAAGTAAAGTAACGGTGTTTCCCTTTCCTTGACTTAAAAGCACTTTAGTACTGCCACCTAGAAGAGAAAGAAAGAAAACTGAGAATCTTCAGTTGTACGTTGGAAAGCTCCTTTTCTTACAGTTTAACGACTTTGTCCTTGCCTCCAGAGGCAACTCTTGATCCATCTGGTGCCCAATCGACACCGAAGACTTCGTCAGCATGACCAGGCAACTCTTGAGCGAGTTTTTTCGTCTGAACACTCCAAACTGTGAGAAGAGATAAAATGGGAAAACTGCAACAATCGACAAATTTCGAATTCACTGACCTTTTAACGTCGAATCTTTGCTGCCACTTACTAAAAGCCTCGAATCTGCAGACCATGCCAGAGTATATACTGCTTGAACGTGACCTCGGAATGTGGCAATGAATCCGCCATCTTGAGCACGCCATAGACGCACTGATTTATCAAACGATGCAGAGGCGATTAGTTTCACGTCGGGAGAATACTTCACATCGTTCACAACGTTTTGGTGTCCAGTCATCCGTTCGACGCACTTAGACTGATTTGACTTCCAGAGGTAGAGGGTGAAGTCGTCGGAGCAGGTGACAAATGACTCCACACCATCGGGACACACTGCGTTGTAACGTTGCTGCGCCATTTCCTTCAATTCGTCCTCTGAAAAAACATGGATGTCAAACATTTGAGGAGAAATGATGAATCAACTTTACTTTCAATGTTCGTGTATGTCTTCTTTCTATCCATCACTGGATGGAATGGACCAGTTCGAAGAACGTAATCCGTGTTTAGTGTAATGTAGTTCACCCAATGAGCATGTCCGGTGAAAGTTTTACAAAGAACTCCGTCAGCAGCACGCCACATTTTCGCTGTTCGATCTTTAGAGGAGGTAAAGAGCAAGCCTGAGCCACCCCACCGAACTGCAGTTACCGACGATCCATGACCTACACGAAGAAAACCATTACTGACGTCATTTAAATTTGATTTCAACAACTTACCCCCTATGACCATAAGACAATGACATAAGATCGTGTCCCATATTCTCACATCCGAGTCAGCACTAGCGCTGGCCAATTTTCTGCACTCTGGGTTCTGATGATATGGTTCCCAACTCAAGCAGTTTATCCATTTCTTGTGACCCGTCAGCGGTTTACCAATCTGCTTTCCAGTTTCCGGATCCCAAATGAGTATGTTTCCTGCTTTGCACGCACTTGCTAGCTTCTTTCCGTCTGGTGACCACGATACACACAACACCCACTGTTTGTGTCCTGAACATGTGAAATGCGGTGTCTCTGTGTTCAGATCCCACAATCTGACTGTTGTATCACCAGAACCACTTGCCAAGTGTTGTCCATCAGGGCTAAAGCTAATCGAAACAACAGCCTCTGCATGTCCAGGCATAGAACTTGTACATCTCGTGACTGGGCGTACTTTAAATACGGCTTGTGGCTGGTAAACGATGTCGATGACATTCTCTATGTCAACAGTTTTTAGATCAAGAGTTTTGTCCAGCGATTGTTTAATTTCGTCTTCGTTGACAAAGAATAGATATGGGGTGGGATCTTCGTTTTTGAGGAGTGCATTGCAGATCAGTCCGAGTTGTTCGACGGTTATATTCGAAGGTAAGTCTATGGGAGGTCCAGCTTCTTCCCCTGTATCGGACATCAGTCGAGCTTGGAGTGTATGTGGACCGATTGGCGTCTCATTCTCGACTTTTTTGTCAGAAGTTCTCTGCTTTTTGAATGGATTCTCAAACATTTTTTTTTATAAAGAAATAAAATCACAACTGTTGAATTGGTACACTAAATTGAAACGTGCTGAAACGGATTGACAGTTCTGCCAAAACAATAGAAACGTGCTGCTGATAGTTGGTTTTCTTACTGACAGTTAGTGGGTGTGTTTAGAGTTTATTGCTTGGGAAATCGGTTAATGAAGGAAGCAAAATTGCATTAACTAAGATTATACAGCGAAAGTAGATTTTGCAGAAGATAATGATGGCCCAATATTCTTATCCTTGGTAAACTCTGATTTTCGGAATAAGCCCGATGAGACTGGTTCCTTTATGTACATATATACTTTTGTTATCTCTGATATTACTAACCCTATCCTGAGTGTGAAATATAATATATCGGTCTAACGGAAGAAAGTTTAATTAGAGCTATCTGATAGACTTCCGATGAAGAACATTTCTACTAAGGCACTCTTTCAGTATCTTATTAAAATTCCGCCAACCAAAATTTCTGCTCGTCGTTAAAAAACCTGTGAATTTTTCCCGGAAGTCTTCTATCTTTATTTGTAAAAGGGTCAAAGTCGGTGTTGAGAATAGTAATAACCCTTTTTGCAGGTTATATAATTGCGATGAACAGCAAAAAAGGGAAATGAATCTTTGAATTAACACTTACTTACTTATATGACGCCATAGTCCGGAGTGGACCTGGTCCGAATCAACAGGCCTCTTAAGCTAGCACGGTTTTCGACTAACTGCTTTAGTTGCGTACTCCAAGTGGGTTGAGGTCCTTTTCCACTTGTGCTTGGCAGCTAAGCCAAGGTCTTCCTTTACTTTGTTGTACTTTCAGGTTGGAATCAAATACTCTTTGGGCTAGAGCGTCGGTTTCCACTTTTTTGCATGTAGTAGACTAATGTGCGCTTGTCACTGTACAGATCGTAGATTTTGCCGTTAAATTTTCTCTCGAACGATTTGAACGCAAATCGGATTAGAAATCAAAACGGCTAAGAATATCTTCAATAAAGCAGTACTTCTTATAAAGCAGTAATGAAATGATGATAAGACCTTGGAGTCTCCTTAGTGTGTTTTGATAGAGGCTCATTATTCACTTGGCTTCTTAGGTCGAAGAAACAGTGATTGGCCAGAGTAACTCTCCGCTTGATTTCCGATGAAACCCCTTTTATCAGATTAAATAGCAAAATCGAGATATATACCATATACTCTGACTATTTCAAAGATTAAGATATCTGTATATTGTAACATTGTGTTAGATTAGCCGATCTTCTGCCAATTCTTGTTGAAAGCATATATCTACTTACCTTTACGCTCATTCCCGCTCAAACCCGTTGTTGCCGCTTCAATTCCAATGCTTGCGAACACAGCAGTTTTCGCTGGGTTCTGCCAATGATGTCATGTCATCAGCGTGTGCAAATAGTTGTATAGACTTTTGGAAAGTTGCAATTGTTGACTTGAGAATTTTCTACAATTTTCTCAACTATGACGCTGAAACGATTATATTACTGCGCTTAAATTATTTTTTAACCCTAAAGGTCTCGGAAAAATTGTCTCCGAGCTAAAATAGCAGCGAGCGTTCTCCATCGACATTCTTTATAATCTGACGAGTTTGGCTTAGATACCAAGGCTAGATATAGTTCTGTTTAGCTCGTCCTTATAGATACTGTCATATTCGGCCCTAAAACCGATAAAGAGGTGTTGAGTATAGATTTAGACTTCTCTTCTCTCTTCTTTACTATAGGATCTGACTTAATGTAAATATTGGGTCGATTGTGGACATATAGTGTCTAAAACCGCGCTGAGAGAGGCTAATCAGATCAAATAGTTTCAGGCTTTTACACAGGATATCATAAAACATTTTATAATATATGCTTTCTTTAGAATTGGCAAAAAGTGCTAGAATTCCATTCTTCAGCCTACCAAATCCTGAAAATCAGTTGATTTGATGTGTTTGATTTGAGCTTGGGTATTGCAATTCTCTCTTCGTTTTGACCAAGTGGATTAAAGTTTTTGATACCATCATAGCTATATCCATGCTTAAATCAAGCAAAGCCTTCTGATGTTTAATCAGCAAACAAATATATAAGAACTGGAGGTGTAATAAACAAGAGCTAAATGTGGGGTATACGCTTCTACTCACGCTGTATCGCAGTGCTTACTGAAATTAACATAGAGCTCCTCAATTAAAAGGAACGAGTCCTATGCTAAAGCCTCGCCTAAAGAAAAGCAGCAATTAGATATCTGAATTCGAATATTACGAAATCGATCATGGTTAAAGGACCTACATCTTATCTAAGTGACCCTTAAGTTAGTGACACTTCAAATTTCAAGAACACGTGACTCCGGAAGTATACTTATTATTTTTCCATCGATTTTAAAAATTTCAAGGCTTGGCATTGTACAAGTGCCACAGTGTCAATCACAACTCCTCTTGGTCAACAGTTTCTTGGCAAATTTAATTGATTTTACCTTTGCGAACCACTTTAACCGTCAGTTAAAATTTAGCATTTCTTCCATAAAAGATCGGCCATCGTCTGCATGCACTTCCAGTTTTTTCTCAGGACGGTGGCCTCCAGATTGTAAGGTGATTTGGCTTCATTCGAGACACCAAAAAGAAAGAGATTGGGCATCACGGCTTCGACATTACAAGCGATACAAATTTTAGGCGACTTAAATTGATCGTATTCTCAACTTCAGCAAGTGTGGTTCGTAGAGTATCTTCGTCAACTTGCTGTACAACCCTTGTGCCCATTGTACCGTTAAACTTCTTAAGTACATACAACGGAAGTCTGACGATAAACTGTGAGCCATTTTTATGTGCGCCGTTTTAATGGTGAGGCACGTAAAAATATCACCCTCTTCCAGTTCGTCTTCCGACGGTTACCATAATAGGACCAAAATGATATAGGCCTACAAGGGATCGTCAAAAGGTACTCAATCTTGCAATAAGCAGCTTAGACATTTCTGGAACAACTGGTCGGGCGACTTTGAATTTACAGAGTTACCAGCTTCTTCTAATAGTCTTGAGAATGATTCGAAGGTTAACTAAGTAATATTTTTGACTGATCTCCTTAAAAGTGTAGTCTCATGATTACAATGATTTAATTTTCGATGATATGTTTCGATTATGAGTAACGTTATTCGATGAAACTTCGGGAGGATTAGAGTGTTTTACAGTCCTGGCCTTCATACTGTGCTAACAAAATGCAACCGTCGTTTAGAAATGGTGAGAGTTTTGTTAATGGACTGCTCCGAGATTAATTCTCCTTTAGTATGTCAACTTCGCTGTGTACATTGCAGACTGGGTCTGCCGACAGAGCACTGTTTACAACCGCCTGATTGCGGTCGAATGTTTTCTATCTTCATATCTCTTGTATAAATAGAATAACATATGCTAGAGTAAGATACATATGTGTCCAACTGCTGAAGCGACAGTCTTCCACGAAGCAATATCCTGATACTGCACTAGTGTGCAGAAGGGAGTGCAAACTTCTTCATTCGTTTTACTGATTTGCAGTGTTTGAGGCCACTTCGCATCCAACATCCGTAGAAAGGCTGGACCGCTAAGCTTTTCACTGGTAGCATGGTAGTCGGGTTCTGAACTCCATTTGGTAGCCTTGTGTGCTATGTTGCGATATGAGAGGCTTTCAGGAGGCTTCGCCAATGTGAAACATAACAAACTAGAACTTGCGTAGTTCTCCCTTTAGCCATGACAGCACGATTTTCGAGTCGGTCCAAAAGAATCTTTGACTAATAGACAACTTGTGTAACCTGCAGATGAAAGTCGAAAGTCGAAAGTCACAGCCTGAGGCTATGGGAGTGGAACAAAAACTGGACACTGTGGGATTACTTGGACAATATCTGTGTTGTCGAATATGCATTTTCGATTGCATCTACAAAGGCCTGTAGAACCTTTGAATCAGTTTGACTCAGCCATCTTGTAAAGCAAAGCTGTCTTCGGAGCCAGTTTTCAAACATGCTGTTCTTACCAATCGATATCCTCCAGATCTCTGCAGCAGCTATTTTATAAAGAAATGCGATAGGAATCCCATTTAATCAAATACTGGTTCTAGGGCCTGTAGAACCTTTGATGAATTGGAAACTCAGCTGGAGATGTGGAATCCAGCGTCCTGATAAATTAACTTTACATCTTTAGCTAGTTTGATTGTTTTAGCATCGGTATGGACATATCGGATATGAATCTACATAGTGGTGCTTGAGTATACCTTCAACAGCCCCTGGATTATGTGGTGAGTTATACATAGTGAGCACTTTACCCGGAAGCTCATATCGTTCATCTTGAAGACTGTGGGGCTCTGCACACCGTGAGTATCGTTCCACACGCATCTTTGCACATGTCGGTTCTCTTTTCGAACTTCCAATCTTCCGCGTCGATAACCATACAAGACTGTCACTAAAGGTACCAGTTGATCAGCGCTCTTCAGAAGAAAATCGTTCAGGAAAGTCCCATTACACTTTGCTGCTCCATGCCAAATAAGTCTAACATTTGACGGTCTATTGGGAGTGCACGCAATAAAGATTGGCAGATACCAAATCCGCTTGTCCGATATTCGTTTTATTCGAATATAATTTTTGGCAGAGCCTTTTGTTATCAAGTTTTCTATCTGCTGGTCTAGAATGCAACGAAGTTCCTTGTTTTATCGTGTTTTATCACTTTCTCACATTGACCACAAAAGTTTCTGCGAGATCTACCGAAATGATCTGTTGCGTGGGAATGTGACGACGTCCTCCATTGAGAATAAGTCAGCATTGCACTCACACATGTGAAGGTGAAGCGAGTTACTATCAATTCCATTTAAGCGCCATTCATCGGGTCCACGCACTGATCGCGCCTTGCCTTGGCTTGGCTGCGACTATCTACCCTCAGAGACATTGAGGGTCGGACGTGCTCGTTGACGTGATGGTATAGGAAACAAAGCTAGATATCTGGAACTCGTCTGTGTTAGTAGGCTTAGGCGGTTTGTAGTACGTGCACAACGATTCCTAGAGACTACTTGGGAAGTGCTTTCAATGCATATTGTGGCAGAGGTCCACTCTAAACATAGTTCTTCAATTCTTCTTCACATACCTAATTAATCAGGGTGTTCCTCATCCAAAAGAGTCCAATAAGGGGAACAGATCAAGAGTTCTGCCACCAGATGTGTTCATTTTATTTCAGTTTTGGGTGGATAAACATTTATTTTGTGAATATTAGACTTAAAACCATCCAAGACAACTTGAACTGATCATTCCGAAAGGTAATTAGATAATTTAAAGAAGAGAGTCGTCGATCCAAAAGCACACATTTTCAACCTGATACTAAGCTCTATTAAATGCCTTAGAAATATCAAGTGCAACTATCTTGATTTTCCCAAATGGATGTACGCTTTGGTACCACTTTTCGGTGAGACATGAAATGATGGCCGTACTGCCGGTCATTGGGAAATTTTCATGTTTCGAAATATTTCATGAGATAACGGCTAAGCGTATCCATGATCTTAAAAAGAAGGGAAGAAAGGGTCTGTAGAAGAAAAGAGGAAAAGACTCGCTTTTTTAGAGAGGGGCTGGACAAATGCTGTTTTTTATCTGCTCGGAAAATGTCCTAAAAAGTAGAATTGATGAAGAGCTTATGCAGTAATTTTGCCAACGTAAAAGAACACCTAACACCAGAAGACAGGGAAATATACCCTCTGGACCAGCGGATTTGTGTATGTTAAGATCATTAAATACTCTTGCTGGAGTGTTGAGCTGGACGCAAAGTATGCAGCTAGCAGATTGGCCTTGTCCAAAGGGCTGATAGTTGGAATGTTACTGTAAATGAGCGTTGGGATGAAGGATAAGGCGGAATTTTTAATATTTTTGACGAAGGACCAACAAATTTTACTATCTTTGGACACTGAAGTATTTTTGGTCGTATTGGAATTTCACTCTCTTGAGAAAGACGTTGGAGTCATTTCTGGCTCGTTTTTTTCTTTCGGGTTGGTCTTGTAGAGCCGAAAAAATATTTCTATAACCCTTACAGCCTCTTTACAACTCGAGTCATACCATGCCTTTTCTTTTGGTCTGATACTCTTCATCCAATGAGGTATAAAGGATCTCATTCCAAAGAAAATAGTGTCAGCGATCATATCAGCAGCGGCATTCACTTCGTTATCGAGGAAACATAGCGACAAGTTTAAATTCCTAAGGAAGGTGTTAAGTTCGTTTCAATTGGTTTTCTTGTATTGCTATACAATTCTTTTAGGAATTTTTGCTCTAGCTGTATGATCAATACACGAGAAATTAGCTGATATGATACAATGACCCAACAAGTCTACAGAGGAGAGCACATCAACAGTGTACTTAACAAGGCGAAAAGTTAAAAACAAGTCCAGAGTGTTGGCGGTATGACTATCAACGTCTGGTATTCGTGTAAGCTCTTTTACAAGCTGGGCCAATTTGTGTTCCGCAGCGAAGAACTCAATTCACTGTCCTTCGGGTAATGTCCAGAATGTCGAATCCATCCAGAATTTTCTATTTTGTAATCGCCCGTAATAACGATTTCAGTATGAGGATGCAGGGATACAATTATTTGAATGGAGAATGGAACTCGTTAAAGGTCGAATTGCTGTCTAATTTGGGGCTTTTGTAAATAAAGCAATAGTGGATAATTTGTTGAGATGGAATTTTAACCACATTAATTTGATTTCCAGATTGGAACAGGGCTTACATTGTGGTGGAGTTTGGTGAGCTAAATCACTACGCACGTAAATGGCACTAGTTCGTAGCCAGTTAGGTTCAGATTAGAATGATTTGAGAGGTGTAGGCGGGGGTCTACCTATGTTTCACTAAGTGCCAAAACAGTTGGTCTACGTTTATATGCGTGAACGTATACAGAAAGGAGTTTACTTATTAGCCTGAGTATATTTGCTGTGTCTACTCTAAATTCGCTAATTAAAAACAATTAAAAAAAAATCCTGGCTAACGCCATGAACCATCATAAATTGTAACAAAATAGAAGTAAGCAATTTGGTTTCACTCAGAATCGATATTTTAATCAATGCAATTCATACCTCTGGATGCATTCATTACATTAAATTTCCCCTCATTACAAATGGCGTTTTCTTTCTTTCAATCAGCAGTTTCATCGCTCCGAACAACACCAAAAATCCCATCTGATTTGCTGTCAAAATTTTTGCACGGTTGGTGAAAATTGTTGAATGTCAAATCTTTATTTCCCTCCTGATTTGTTTGTTAGGCAAGATGGCAGATGACGAGTGTGTTGAGCTAAAAAACTATATAATACTGAAAGATTCTAAAGGAAATAGCGCTGAGCGGTGTAATAGCTCCGGTCAAATAAGGGAAATACCAGTTTCAGGTAAAATGCAACAACTTTCTTCTTTAGCCTATGAAATAGTAGAGTTGCTCCATCCCAGATGGGATTCAACATTCACCTGTCCTTGGTAACCTTCGGAGTGGAGTAACTCCTAAGTAAATATAATACTATATTAACAAATCATAATTTTAAAATTAACAGAAATGGTAAAATTAAAAATTAAAAAAAAAAATCTATGCATGTTTACACCGGATAATTGCTTCCATAAAACTGTCGGCTTTTTTGTATACTTATACGGGTGAGGCAGATTTCTGAACCCCAAAGAAGAGTATTTAACTCAAATAGCTTAGCAACAAAATTTATTTTAACTTATGAATGGATTTTTAAAATAAATATAAACAAATAATGCTGTTTACTGTTTACAATGCTGATAGCTTGTTATTATCTACATAAAGATTAATTCCTTATGGATAGATAGAAATTTAATCAAATCTACTGTAAATAAACTTATTTTCATGTGATTCATATATAAATTTTCTTACCATAGCCAAGTCTCATAAAGCTTCCTTTAAATTAGGATGGCATTGGTATATGCATACACTCAATTGCCGTGCGAGGCAATTCTCTGAAAAAGTCTTTTCGTAAAATTTGTGTGTAGTTATATGAGAATCCCGTCGGCGACATGAAGGCATAACACTGATGTTGGAGTGGTTGCTGGCTGGGCTAAATGTAACGAACTAACAACTAGCACGTATTGAGACCCACTGGTTGAGGATGCACTTGCTCGTCCCGTCCAGTTTGACAACTACCTCTGGGAAAAATTTCGATAACCTAATACATCTGAGTTTCAAACTACTACACCATCCGCCCGCTCCCTGAAGAAAAACCAGTAAAAGATTATTCATATCCCCTTGATGCGCGCGCGGGATTATAAAAAAAAAATCAACGGGCTGGAGCGTTAAATCTATATGTCCCAACTATCTTCAACGCCCAATGCGCAATTTTTTGACCGCGTCGATGTCACTGTTCAGCTCGTAGAGTTCATTGTTGAACCGTCTCCTCCAGAACCCATCAATGCATACGGGACCAAATATCTTACGAAGAATTTCGTTCTCAAAACTACCAAGGATATCTTCATAAGTGAATCCATCCGTATCCGACGCTATTGGTCACTTCGTAACAATTGATCCTTAAAATAGAGTTTCGGTATTCCTTGTTGCTTCGTACCTAGGGGCTGTGATTTAAGGACCTTCTTTGCTAGTGCATTATTTTTTATTCGCTCGATGTGGCGGAGCCAGTGTAGTCGACGTGTTTTAGCTTTTTGGATTCTATGCACATAACGACGAATAATTTTTCTTGTAAAAGTCTTCAATATCTGCTCTGCTTTCCTGCTTATCGTTCAGCACTCGGTTCCTTAGAGTAATACTGGCAATATCAACGTTCTGTAGAGCATGCATTTATTGTTCTGAGTTAGGAGTTTTAACCCACTGGATTCCTCAAACCGGAGTGGGTTCTTCACTAGGGTATAATTCGTGGAATTAATTTTAACTTCGAGATAGGTAAAAACTCCTTACTCGAATTTGCTGTTGGTAAAAGTAGCGTTTTGTCCTAGGTGATGGACAGATGCTTGTTTGTTTGTAGACAACATGTACTTGTCCTCGTTTCGCCAATTCTTCGATTGCGGTAAGAGCCTCTCCATGATGTCTATGTCGTTTCCGTATCCCAATAGTTGGACAGATAGTGAGTTCCGTGTTAATACATGCCCTGCGCACTGTCTGTTCTAGCACTAAATTGCAGAAATCACATGACAGGTTTGAAATAGTCCGGAGGAACAGTTTCTAAATTGCTGTGATCCCGAATTCGGTTATCGCCGTGTAGAGCTCAAGACGTTGAATGTTGTCATATGCAGCTTTAAAGTTGATGAAAAGATGGTAGGTCTCGACTTACAACTCGTTGGTTTTTTTTTTTTTTTTTTCAACGATGTACCTTGGTGTAAAAATGTGATCGATCTGCCGGGAGAGACATTTAATTAGAACGCACCGATTAGTGTGTTGCAGAAGGGCTTGAAACGTCCACACAGTACATTGGATAGGATCTTATATGCTACGTTTAGAGTTGATAGTTCTTTCATCGGGCCCGGCTGCATCCACCCATACCTAGTTGATAATTTGGTGCATGCACCCAACCAAAACATCACCTCCATGCTCATTCATTGATTTGATGTGTATTCCCTTGCCCTATCACTCTCTCTCCATGATACCCATTATGTACCTGCTGGAAGAAGCACATCCACTTGTCCCTACGCTTGGGTGACCAGGTTTTCTTCATTGTACTTGTGAAGAACCTGATTTTCGGGTATTGGTCGCTTAGCTTCTCTGAAAAACAGTCGGATGTTGTATCTATCGCGGGACTCTTCGATATCCTTGAGCTGGAAAACTGCGTAGGTTCTTTTCTTTTTACGCAAGGTCTCCCTCCTGGAGCGATACTCTTCCCTTGCTGTTTTGTTTTTTTCGCTGCAGCATTCGAGCGTTCGCAGATACTCATTTTTTGTCACATTTATAGTCAAATGATGTGGATCACGTCAAGATTCAATTTCAAGTTGTCATCCTGACAGAGTTTACACATTTCAGACAATCACGCCGACCGTTACGCTTAACACATGGGCGTTTTATAGTAAAACACAAAATTTTTGCAAAATTCGACTTTATTTATCAATATAGTTGCCTTCGAGGACGATACACTGATTGAAATAATTTTTCAATCTTTCGATACCAGTTTTGTAGTACGATTTCGGTTTAGCCTCAAAATAGGCCTCTGTTTCGGCGATTACTTCTTCATCGGTCTTAAATCTCTTTCTGGCGAGCATTCCTTTGAGGTCTGCGAACAGGAAATAGTCGCTGGTGGCCAAATCTGGAGAATACGGTGGGTGGGAAAGCAATTCGTAGCCGAATTCATTCAATTTTGCCATCGTTTTCATCGACTTGTGACACGGTGCATTGTCTTGATGAAACAGCACTTTCTTTTTCTTCAAATGCGGCCGTTTTTTTGCGATTTCGTCCTTCAAACGCTCCAACAACGCAATGTAATAGTCGCTGTTGATAGTCTGCCCCTTTTGGAGATAGTCGATGAAAATTATTCCATGTGTATCCCAAAATACGAATGCCATAACCTTGCTAGCCGACTGTTGAATTTTTAGTAGTTTTGGACGAGGTTCGTCGTCTGCTCGCCACTCAGCTAACTGCCGACTTCACTCTGGTGTAAAGTGATGGAGCCAAGTTTCATCGCAAAAATTCGGCTTTATTGCGGTTGAACAGCTTTAAACACTCCTCTTAATCATCAACACGTTGTTGTTTTTGGTTGACTGTGAGCAAACGCAGCATTCACTTTGAACAGAGCTTTCGCATTTCCAAATATTCGTGTATGATATATCCAACACGCTCTTTTGATATCTTCAGAGCCTCAGCTATCTCGATCAACTTCCCTTTACGGTCATTCGTAATCATTTTGTGGACTTTTTTGATGTTATCATCTGAAACAGCCTCTTTTGGACGTCCACTGCGTGCATCATCTTCGGTGCTTGTATGACCACTTTTAAATTTTTCAATTCACTTGCGAATTGTTTGGCTGTGCAGAGTCCGGGTAACTATTATCAAGCCATTTCTTTGCATCTGCTGCATTTTTTTGCCATCAAAAAGCAATGATAAATCAACACACGAAATTGCATTGAATCCATTTTTTTTTTTTTCACAGTACAAAAGTTGCTTCACTCACAACGCTATATCTCGAGAACTAATCGTTCGACAGCTGTCAAATTTTGAAGGTTGGTACTAACTGAAAATGGTATGGATTTAATTCAAGTGGTGACCTCTCTTAGAAACGGCACGACTTTTCAGCCCATGTATTAAAACATACATTACATTTATATTATTGAGACCCAGACATTTATATTACCTTTTCACATAAATTGCTTCCGTTAAATGACATTTATCCCACCCAACGGTTATTTTACCTGCTTTAGTTATCATTAAAATTGTTCACATCCATACCAAACTCTAACTTCTTATTCAAAGCTCATAAATTTAGATGTTAATTTTATACAATTATATATGAAACTACGAATTCTTTTAGATGCATTTAAATGGACTGGTGAACAGACTTATTTTTTACTGGAGCAGTATGAAATGCAAATAGGAAATGTTGGCCCATTGAAGCCTTTCCGCAAAAAAAAGAACATGTGGAAATATATCTGCGAGCAATGTTCCGAGGAGTTTGGAAAGGAATTGACGATAGATCAAGTCGAGGGACGTTTTAAAACAATAATTAAAGCTGCGAAAATTCGAATCCAACAAAATGGCACTAGCGGATCCCTTCGCAAGAACATCCCATACTCCGGCATATTGGACAAGATAATATACCGTAATATGCCAAATATTTCCAGGGGTTCTAGACCACCAGATGATGCGCATATAAAACAAAAGGGGAAAAGTCTACATGAAGATATGATAGACCGAATAATTGCAGACAGAAAAGAACGGCATAAAGAAAAACTAGAGGCAAAGGCTAGAAGGCATAAAGAACAAATGAATTTGCTAACTAAAATATTAACTGCTAAAGCCAAAAACCAAATCAAATGATTCAAGGTAATACATCGTTTTCAAATGATGATAACCTAATTGCATTTATATTTTTTAGGCCCGGCTGAATTATTTTTTTATTTTTTATTTTTTAAATTGAATTAATGTATTTATTTGGTTTTTGAATTAAAATACAATGTTGTCGTTGAATAAAAAAAAAAAAAAAAAAAAAAAAAATGATCGTATTATTGCAATAAGACTGAGTTCCATTAGTTTATTTTTGAGTTTTATAAATTAGTATGTAATGTAGCATACGTATGAATGAGATAAAACTGAATTGTATTAAAGAAATAAATAAAAACAATGTATGTACATGTATATATATAAATAGTTTTGGTTTTTTATTTAGTAGGTTCATGTATAGAAACATTAACATTTGCAAATATACTTTAGGAAAGCCCATCTGTTAATCCATTTCTTTTCATTTCTCCTAATCTCCTTAAGGTCCAAGAGCCCCAAAGCAATTTTTGAGCTCGATGATAGAACCAATAGGTATCAATCTTATGTACATACATATAAAAATTTAAGAAATAATTCATCGTGAGGTTTGATTTTTAAGAGGCTTTTTTTGAAAGATCACGCGTGACTCCTATCAAACTGCTTTGTCATTTGTGTTCAGTATCGTTTGGCAAGTCATCATGGAAAGACACACCACAACAGCGTCTACAAATTGTTCAGCTGTATTGCGAAAATCAGCGTTCTGTGAGAAATGTTTTTCGTGCGTTTCGAGGAACTTACGGTGCGCATAATCGACCATTGCCATGGTATTGCCAATACCATTCGCAAATTCTCGAAGACCGTGACGAATTGATTCGTCGTCATTCTCAACAGCTTAGCTTGGCGTATTCAACCTTTTTGGCGTATTTTACGTGAGGATCTCGTCCTAAAAGAGTACAAAATTCAACTTGTGCAAGAATTGAAGCCAGGCGACTTGAATTTGCGTCATATTTTCAGTGAACGGGCTCTGGAAAAACTCAATGAAAATCCCGTGTTTTGTCATGAAATTTTGTTCAGTGAAGAAGCTCATTTCTGGCTCAATAGATACGTTAATAAAAAAAATTCCGTATTTGGGCTCATGAGCAACCCGAAGAGTACAAAAAGCTATCATTACATCCATTAAAAACAACGGTATGGTGTGCTCTATGGGCTGGTGGAATCATTGGTCCATATTTCTTCAAAAATGATGCAAATCAGAATGTTACCGTCAATGGTAACCGTTATCGCGACATGTTAGCGGACTATGTACTTCCTGAAATTCAACAAGACGGCGCTACGAGCCATACAGCGCTTGAAACAATGGACTTGTTGAGAAATCATATTGGTGAGCACTTAATTTCACGTTTTGCTACGGTGAATTGGCCGCCTAGATCGTGCGATATCACACTTTAGGATTATTTTCTCTGGAGATATGTAAAATCTCAGGTTTTCAGGAATAAGCCAGCTACACTTGACGCTTTGGAAGCCAACATTACTCGTGTAATCCGCGAGATACCAGTCGCTATGCTCGAACGAGTTGCCCAGAATTGGACCTTCCGAATGGACCACCACAGACGTAGTCCTGGCCAACATTTACATGATATCATTTTCAAAAAGTAAATGCCATGGTTCTTTTAACTGATATTAATTTTTTTTTTTTTTTTTACATTATAAATCAAACCTCACGATGAATCACCCTATGTATGAAATACCAGAATTTGTAAATTTAAATGCGGAATTTTGGCAGCATTTTACCGCAGCTAAGGTGTGCGTGCGTGAAGAATGTCATGATCACGAAAATATAGTTTCTAGAAATTTGCCAGACATACTTAAGTTGGTGTACGCTAAAAATTACTAATTGAAATTCCTGGTACAACCAAATGAGGGTTATATCAAACAGTTTGTGAGAACTTTATGGGGCCTGTTTTTCATTTACTACATCAAACATCAATGTAGTTTTATTACATCAGTCATCATAGATGTAACGTATGAAATACAAGATTAAATCGTTGTACAATGGTTGTGTCCAATCTGTGGTTGCATGGGACAATTGTATAGCTTGTATCCAATCATCTAACGATTGTTCCGATATGGTACGGTCTCATGCTCTTGAGCATACAAACTCTGTTGTATGCGACAGGTTGTACAGAAATCTCATAGCGTGTTTTCGCGTATATAACCGTCGTACAGACTTGAGTTGTGTTTTTGGTTTTGTACTGGTAGAGTGAAAAAAAGGATTGTTTTCATTAAAGAAAAAGACTTTTGGGTGGATTTTATTAATAAATACCGTTCGTTTCCTTGTTTGTGGGACGTCCATACAAAAGAATATTGTACACAAAGGCTCTGCAGGTACTTGTTTAAAAATGTTATCAGTTGGATCCAAAAGCCGAAAATGACTACGTACGAAAACGGATAGCGAGCTTGAGGGCATCATTCAGCTGAACATAAAATAAAAAATCTAAGAGCATCGGCTTTGGAACAGACAGTGCTTATGAGTCTAATCTGTGGTATTATGACCAACTGCTATTTCTTAAAAACGGCAACATTTCACGAAAGGACCACTCCACATTAAAGATGTTATCAACTTTATTAAAGAAACCTTGTGTTTTTAATCCAGATATGCTTGACTTCCTACATGCAGATCTGTCAGAACAAGTACAAACTTGAATAAACCTTTTGGTACGTGCTGTTTGTGCATTGGTTTTTTGCATTCAGATTTAGTCAATCTACACTGTTTGTGGAACAGTTAGTACGATAAAGAGTCATCTGTGTTTCATTTCAACCAATCTGCAACATGACGAAATACGGTACTCGCTTCGCAAAGTAAGCAAATGTATGGTGTGTTTTGTGTTTAGATTTATTTTTGCAAATTATACTGGTAACATTATGTTCAGCTAAATTATTGTTCTTTCGATAATAATTATCGAATAAGCTCTTAGAACTACGTTTTACAGTATTTTTTGTGCATAATATATGGTGTACTACATGTAGGACGTCAGGCAAATATGCACTTGCATTTCTTGTAGATGATGAGGAATTGGCAACAAAAGTGGATGAAATTGTAATACTCCCACCGAAAATTGCTTTTACGGAATTAACTGATGAAGACTCTGCAGGCGAAGAATTTGTTTCTGTCAGCAAAATACCACATTCTCAGTTACAAGCTTCAGCTAAATAATAGGCAACCGTGATATTTATGATGAATATTGACACTCCCTTATCCATCTTATCAAAGACGGCACCATATACATACTTCAGCATAATCTTCTAAGAAGCCACAAAAAAAGAAGATACAAATTTACCGTCTTCCACTTGTATCGATTTTGAAAACCTTGAAGAGTTCAACTTTTTACAATATCCTTTGGAGTTATTTTATAGATTTTTTGACGGCAAACTGTTTGAACTAATTCTAAACAAAACAAACAGATATGTATCCCAAAAAAAAAGGTAAGGAAAGATCGAATTGCAAAACAAACTAAACGCTTTTGTTGCAGTTTTAGTTCTGAGTGGGTACATTCAGGTTCCTCGAAGAACAATTTATTGGAAATGATTATAATCATTTGGTTGCTGAGGCAGTTACAAGGGATAAATTTGAGTTCATTTTATCAAATCTTAAGGGCTTCATTCAAGCACCTCAACAAAAGGTTTTTGGATAACACTCCAATTGAGGAAAATCTTTCCTTGAATGAAGCGATGGTGCTTTAATGCCATAGTTTTGCTTTCCATTATTATTAAGAGTAACTGTAAAGAAACAGTTAGACAATTCATCACTCATGTTACCAAAATTTTGTCACGCTGTGTAATTATTGCCAAAACCTAAGAAGAAAATGGATTTCGGTATGAATATGGTATATTTGATAGACCAAGAGTGTGTGATCACACACTACCTTCATCAAGTATAGTTGTTGAAAGCAGACCAAGAGTGTGTGAGTACACACTACCTTCATCAAAATGTTTCCGGTGGCGTCAACGTGTGGGGCTCCCATTGTCCGATTTGAGTTCTGTTTTTTTTTTTTTTGTTAAATTGGTACATCTGTTGTTGACATTCCCTCTAAATCTTAGCGTCATAGTTTGACATTTGCAAAAGCTAAGTAGCCAAGAGTACATCCATCTATGTGTATGTTGGCGATTTTTTACAATTTTTGAAAAGGATTTAAATTTGCAACAACAAACTTGTATTAAATTTTGCGTAAAAACGGATTTAATGGTGCGTGAACGTTGGAAAAGTGTTTCGGGAACGATTCTCTAAAGAAAACGGTCGTTTACTAGTGGCACAAACGGTTCAAAAGTGATCGTGAGCAGACTATCGACATCGAATACCGACGAAAACATTGATGAAGTAAACGAAATGTTGGTCAATAACCGCAACACCGCAATAACCGCCTATGGATCCGTTCAAGACATTTTGGTTAATGATTTGGGTTTCCATCATGTAGGAGCAAAGTTGGTGCCAAAAGACCTCAATTCCATTCAAAAAAGAGACCGTGTTGACGTTGCAAAAGAGATGATTTGCGAGGCTGAATCCGATCCCACATTCATCAAAAGGATCATTACTGGAGACGAGACGTGGGTTTATGAGTACGACACGCAATTCAGACATCAGGCAACCACGTCGTTTTCAGTCAAAAAAGAAGGCAATGCTCACGGTTTTCATGGATTACAACGGTGTAGTGCATCATGAATTTTTGCCAGAAGGCCAGATAGTAAACAACGAGCTGGCAAAAGTGTGTTGCAGTGAATGGGGATTTCTTTAAAGGGGACGATATAGATTTAGATGAATAAACTTGTATTTTTAATTTTCTGAATAATTTCCGATAATTTTCGATCAAGGTAGTATATATTTTTATATAGTCTATTCGCTGTAATGAATTGTTAAACTTTCAATAAGATGACGTGTGCCTTGGCCGGACAATTCAAACACTGTAGATGAAGTTTTTTTAGCCTTGCGGAAATGCCATTTGTTGCTGGAGCTATTAATGAAACCTTAATCCTAAAATATGCGCCATTGGTTAATAACCAGGACTTTGCAGATGGAAAAGGTTCCCATTCTTTGAATGTGATGGTAGTCGCTAATCCTGATTATCGTTTTTATGCAGTTAATATCTACTACCCCGTAATACTACCTGTACATAATAGACGTGTTTTACAGTACGAGTATAGCAGATTCTAAGATTTGAACAGATTGAACAGACTATGTTTAAAAAAAAGTGGAGTGCTCCTGGCGATCTATATAGAGCACTGGTGGTGGAAGTAGCGATAGAAAAAAGTAAGACACGAGGCATTTCGTCGGTCTTAAAGAATAGGATCAATGGAAAAGTTTACGTAGTGGTTTTGCCAGCGTGGAGGAACTCCTCTTCAGATGAAGAGGAGATATACCATCTGGACCAGCAGGTTTGTGTATGTTGAAATCTTTAAGTACTCTTGCTGCTACAAGAGTGCGAAAATGGATTTGTCCCATTGAAGATTCGACGCACTCAAGTGTAGACGGAGATAAAGCACAATCTGGAAGTGTTGAACTGGCCGCAAAGTGTGCAACAAGCCGATTGGCCTTGTCTAAAGAGCTGACAGCTAGAATGTCATTGTAAATGAGCGTTGGAATAAAGGATGAGACAGAATTTCTGATAATTTTGACAAACGACCATAAGCTTTTACTAGCTTTGGGACATTTATAGTATTTTTTGACTCAGCTTTTAGTCGTATTGAAATTTCACAGGCTTAAGTAAGACGTTGCAGTCATTCCTGGCTCGTTTGAACTTTTTCTGATTTTCCTCTGTAGATTCGATTTTGTAGGTCCGAAAAAATGTTTCTCTATAGTAATCCTGACAGCCTCTTTACAGCTCAAGTCGTACCATGCTTTTTCTTTTGGTTTGATACTCTTCATCCGATGTGGGATAAAGGATCAAAAGAGAGTAGTGTAATATCAGCAGCGGCATTCACGTCATTATCGAGGAAACATAACGACCAGCTATGACCGCTCCAATTGCCATATGGTTCTTTTAGGAATCTTTTCTTTAACTGTGTGATGGATGGGTGTGTGGTGGGTGGGTGTGTGGTGGGTGTACGAGATATTAGCTGATATGACACAAAGGTCCAACGAGCCTAGAGGAAAAGGCACATCAATAGTGTAATTATCATAAAGAGAGATTACAAACAAGTCCAAAGTGTTGGCGGTATGACTATCTACAAGGTGCGTCAAGTAATTTTAAGCATTGAAGATCTCAACACACCGTTTTTTGGGTCTGTCCAGAATGTCAAAGCTACTCAGAACCGTTTATATTGAAATCGCCCATAAAAACGATTTCAGATTTCGAATAACTGTCCACTTTGGGGCTTCTGTAAATAAAGCAGTAATGAATAATTTGATTTCGGAGTAACAACATTAAGTTGAATTTCGGATTGGAATTAAGATTAAATTGTGATGGGATTTGGTAAGCAACATCATTACGCACGTAAATGGCGAAACCGCGGTGAGATAAGAATATTGGCACTAGTTCCTAGCAATGCAGCTTCAGATCAGCGTGAGCTGAGAGGTGTAGGCGGGGATCTGCATGTGTTTCACTAAGTGCCAAAACAGCTGGTGTATATTTACAGACGTAGTCGTAAGCAGAAAAGTAATTACTTTTTAGCCCGCCTATGTTTGCTATATCTACCCTAAAGTCCTGAGTCATTTAAAAAAAAAAAAACAAACAAGACCGGCCGCAAAGTGAAAATTCTGACGTTGGGTTATCGAATCAAATTGGTGTAGGTGTTATGCCCCTATAACAAAACTATGCCCCAACAAAATTCTCACTCACAACACGCTATCTATCAGTTATTACCTACATTCAGCCACCGCCGGTGCTGTATGAAAAACACAGCAACGGCAATGACTGAGTGCAAGCAACAGTACTTATGACTAGGAGCGGGAAAGGTAAGATACCCGCACTGTGCAATATATATGCTATATATATATATAGATTTTTGTTTTCCTTTTTGGTGCGTACACGAATAAATAAAGTTTTCAGTCTTGCTTCCCGTTTCTCGTCTGTTTCAGACGAACGAGCAATTTGTTAACCCTTGATTACAACGCCACCTACCGGGTCCAAACTAAGTCAGTAACCTTCGCGTGTGTGCGCATAAAAACTCACCAAAGTTTCAGCACAATCGGAAGAATGGTTTAGGAACGCATAGAGGATAAACAAACAAACAAACATTCATTTATGTATGTATATCATTATTTTGAATTTGAATTGTAGTGTACTGTGATGCTGGAATGTTTAACCAGAGTTCCATCTCCCTTATTTTTAAACGCTTCTCATAGCAACACAGCTTCATATGCTCCAAATTAAGTTCAGTAAATCCTGCCACTTTTGCTTGCACTCAGCGCGGGCGAACGGAAATCAGGGAGGTTGGAAAGAAAGGTACCGATGAAAGTTGGTTTTAAATGTTTGAAAGTTATAACGTCTAGAAAATAAATAGCTAAGCAGGGCATTCCATAAGCGAGTTGTACGCTTAGAAATAAAATTAGCTTAAGGGTATACCGATGAGCATTTATGTCGAGACGGGTGTTATGGTTAAAAGTTATATGAATAAAATAATTTACACTTCTGTATTTCCTTTTTTGATTTGTTCATACTCGTATTCACGTATTTTTGCTTTAAAATATTCTGCTGTAGTGGTGTGTGATATTACAAATTTGCTGTCAGTTTTACTATGATACATCAATGTAGTTCAAAATTATGAGAAAATGCAATAGAATCATACATTCTTTCAGTATTTCCAGTTTAGTACAACAATATTTAGTGTTTTGTGAAAGAGAAATGATGTTACATCACTGTCGGTGCACTTAAACATTTATGAAATTTGCAATGGGAGTTTTGGAAATATTTCTGCCTAAAATCTTCATAACAAATTCATCATCTGATGTCGATGTGGATGACAACGATGATGAATCCAATAAAATATTTACTATTTCTGTTTTCATATTTTATTTTGTATATTTGCTTCGAACATTCAAAATAATTTTTGGAAACATAGTCGACTACTAAAAAACAACACTATTTGACGTTTATATTTATATGGGTGAATATATTCTGACATCAAATCCAGAATGAAAATCTTCTTTCACAAATTAGATCCAGAGGGAGCTTTTGTTTTCTCAGAAGGCTAAAAAGAGTGCAGAAGAACATTTTCAGAGTACAAAAACCTTCTGTCGTTCAGTTGAAAAAGCCAAAAAATATCCCACTCATCTGTCAAAACTTAACGAAGAGACTTGTTTTTAAAAATTTTAAAACGTTCAACAACAAAGAAAAGTTGAAAAACCAAGAAGCAAAAATGCAAAACGCCGAGTATGAAATTCAGCATTTCGGCTTCTCCGTCGAACAAATGAAATTGGAAAGTGAGTTCAATACATTCCAAACCGTCTTCTTAATCGTAAATTTCCACTTGCAGGGCGTCATGTAATCAAACAGCAGCTATCATCCCTTTTGAAGCACTTGGTTAACTCTCTGATCAAGAAGTCCAATGTTTCCCAAGAAACCTCCACCAAAGTGATTAAAGCGCAGGAAGAAGTCGCCAACAAGATGTTCTCTGCATTTTCACAAACCCTCCAAGAGATCGAGAAGCTGGATGAGAAGCATTTTTCCATCCCAGACAATGTTTTGTTGCATCAAGATTTTGGTCACGCAAAAAACTACACCAAAAGTGACGAAGAAAAGCTGGAGCATGAAGTTGAGAGCCTGAAAAAGCAGTTCCTAGAGGTAAATTCCTGTTAAGCATAATTCTTCACCTAGTTAAAATGAGAGTTTCAAATAGAATTCAGTGATGAGCTCAGCACTTGAAGCCGAAGGTAGCAAATACGACGAAATCAAAGGATTTATCCAAGAAGAACTGAAAGTTTTCGAGACTGTCCAGGAAACATTTACCGCCATTAATATCCAAAAGACCCGCCAGATGGTAAATAACGTCCTCTCCACCCTAGACGATCCAAATTTGTAAATTTCTCAGTCTAACAAATAGAATTCCAAATCAAAAACAACTGTGTGTATTTGAAATTTGAAAACCTCGCGCCCAAATGCAAGAGGAAAATTCTCCATGTGTGACTGTTGGCTAGGCCAATGCATGTGTGTTATGTTTCGTTGAGAAAATTTACTTGGCTATAGGTTGGGAAATTCTATTTACGTTCCCCATGCGAAAAAGGAAAAACCTCTTCGTCGTTTGCTTTGCCGCATCGTCTCGTCGTCGTCGTCGTTTGTGCCGTCGTCGTTGAATGAAAATTCCTTTCACTCGGCCATTTTGGCGAAAATTTTTCCACCTACTGCAAGTGGAAAATTCTTAAGGAAGCTATTTTCTCTGAAAGTAAGTAAGGACAATCTTTGTGGATGGTGAAATTAAAAACATTTCCTTGTAGGAAAGTTGGAAAAGCAGTTTTTTAAACAAAAGGCGTTTTAATTTTCACGAAAAACTAAATTGTTCAGCCGGGTGCAGTTGCTTTGGTTACATCTTAACCCCCCTGCTGCGGTTTTAACCAATAAGTCGAGCGTGTGATTGGTTTTGTGAAATGAATGCGGAGAAGTTAAGGCGTCTGCAAGCTCAGGTACGTATTGGTGGTAAGGGCACACCACGTCGCAAGAAGAAGGTTGTCCATCAGACAGCTGCCACAGATGATAAGAAGTTGCAGAGTTCGTTGAAAAAATTGTCAGTGAGCACGATTCCGGGCATTGAGGAGGTGAACATAATCAAAGATGATCTGAGTGTGATTCACTTTAATAATCCTAAAGCGCAAGCATCATTGTCGGCCAATACATTTGCGATTACCGGACATGGAGAGAATAAGAAAATTGTTGAGATGTTGCCGGAGATTTTGCCACAGCTAGGACAGGAGACTGTTGTGCAATTAAGGAGATTTGCGAGTAATATTAATGCGGCGCATAAGAACTTAAGCAGTGTAGCAGAGGAAGATGATGTGCCAACGTTGGTGGGGGATTTCGAGGAAGCTTCAAAGTATGAAGTGAATCCGGTGATTGTGCCATTAGCTGATGAAATTAAGGAACTGCAAGAGATTGTCAAGGAGCAGAAGGAATTGGAGATGATTGGACAGAATAACAGAGTCGCATTTGAAGATTCAGCAAAGATTGAAGAGATCACAGATCCAGTGAAGGAAGAGAAGAAAGTAGAAGCGAAGCAACCAGCTGAGGGAAAGAAGAAGGAGCAGAAAGGAAAAGACAGTGGAAAGAAGGGAGAGAAACAGAATAAGTTCAATGATAGTTCGAAGAAGGAAGTCAAGACAAACGAAGTGCCAACCGAGAATACAGTGACTGAACCTAAACTAGAAGTAAAGAAAGAAGAAAAGGCAGCTGAGAAGAAGGATCAAAAGGCCGGCAATCAAGGCAAGACAGGCAAAAAAGGCAAGAACGAAGGAAAGTCTGCAGAACAGCAGAAGGGAAAGAGTGCCGGAGAAAGCAAGAAACAGAACCAAATAGAAAAGTCAGCAGCAGAGCCACTGAAAGATGTGAAATCGATTGAGGTTAAACAAGACCATATACAAGCGAAGAAAATAGAAGAAGTAAAATCTAAAAAGCCTGACTTAGCTCCAAAGCCAGGTAAACAAGAAGGACCCCCACAAAGTCCCAAGCCAGTAGATGTTCAAAAGCCAGCAGCTGTGGACAAACTACAAGAAGCAGTGCAGAAGCCAGCCGATCAAGGCAAATTACCAGAGACAACTGAGAAAGCAGAAGTGCAAAAACCGATCGATAACCAACCAAAGGCCGAGAAAAAGAAGGATGCCGCAAAAGTGACTGGCACTGTGCCAAAAGTGCCAGAAAATAAACTTTTGGAAACTCCTAAAATCACAGAAGCTGCTATTGTAGCAAATCTAATCAAACAAGTTGATGGAGCAGTTGTGCCAGATTCACCGAAAAGGGAGGAACTTTTGAAACAAGTCGAGCCTCCAAAACCAATTGAAGCCACATCGCCTGTGGTCGCCACGAAACCAGTAGAACTTGTGAAATTATTGGAGGCACCTAAGCCAATCGATACTCCTAAAACTCCAGACACCCCTAAGCCGAGCGAGGGTGCACTAAGTAAGACTATCGAATCACCAAAGGTCGCAGAAGTAGCCAAACCTCCGGAGTTAGTGGAAGCAAATAAACCAATAGAAGTAGCTCAGCCAGTTGAAGCTATTAAGTTTGTTGAAGTAGCTAAACCAATTGAAGCAATTAAGCCAGTTGAAGCAGCTAAGGAAGTTGAGGTAGCTAAGCCAGTTGAATCAGCTAAGCCAGTTGAAGCAGCTAAGCCAGTTCAAGCAGCTAAGCCAGTTCAAGCAGCTAAGCCAGTTGAAGCAGCAAAGCCAGTTGAAGCAGCTAAGCCAGTTGAAGCAGCTAAGCCAGTTGAAGCAGCTAAGCCAGTTGAAGCAGCTAAGCCAGTTGAGGCAGCGAAGCCTGTTGAGGCAACTAAGCCTGTTGAGGAAGCTAAACCAGTTGAGGCAGCTAAACCGGTTGAGGCAGCTAAACCGGTTGAGGCAGCTAAGCCCGCTGAACTTACTGAGCCAGTTCAAGTAGCTAAGCCTGTTGAACTAGCTAAACCAGTAGAGGCAGCTAAACTAATGCATAGTCCAACAGCTTCTGTTAAAGAAATGAAAGTCGTCGCAACACCGATAGCAACTCAACCTACAGAGACAACTAAGCAGACAGAAGAGTCTAAGCCTATGCAAGCATCTAAACCTGAAGAGATCCCGAAACCGACAGAAGTAGCTAAGTCTGTAGTGCCGCCTAAGCCTGAGGAAGTGTTAAAATCCGTGGACGCGCCTAAGCCTGTAGAAGAAGCAAAGCCTATTAAGGCAACAATGCCTGTAGAGCAGGCAAAGCCAATCGAAACAATGAAACCCGTGGTTCCAATAGTCGCAAATCCACAAGAAAACCAAAAGCCAAAGGCACCAGAACAAATCATCGCCCCTAAGCCATTTGAGCCCAGTCAAGTCATAGAACCAATAAAGTCCGTGGATACTCAAATTTCCAAGTCAGTGGAAATGTTTAATTCTTCAGAGCCTAAATTAGACAAAGTGCAGATACCGAAGCAAGACTCTCAGAAGCCCAGTGAAGTTGCCAAAATATCAGAGTCACCAAAAACACAGGAAACTCCAACACTAATAGAGGGTGATAAGAAGCCTCAGGCAAGAGTAAAAGCAACAGAAACTGCACCGAAACTTGAAAAAGCTCCAAAGGATGAAGTAAAACCCATCGATGTTGCCGCAATACTAGATACATCCAAGACCCCAGAAGCCCCCAAACCAATTGAGCAGCCTAAAACACCCGATGTACAAACAAAACAAGTTGCAGAAGCGACAGTTAAGCCGCAAACACCTGAAGGTAAACCCTTAACACTTGCCGAAGTACTCAAATCTCAGGAACAATTCGAACTAGTTCCAAGGTCGACCCCAGTGGAAAATGTTGCCGCACCCGCTGTAGCACCGAAATCACCCGAAACGCAGAAACCACCAGAAGCACAACAAAAACAACCAGGGTCACCAAAAATCATCGAACCAAAGGCGGCTCCTGAGTCCAAAAAGACTGATCAGCAACAAAAGACCAAGCAGCAGTCGCCAAAACCAAAGCTTAAGCAAGGAAGTCCAGTGAAACAACCACAACAAGGAAAGCAGAGCGTACCAAAACCTCAGCCACAAGACAAGCAACCATCATCGAGGCCATCGCCACAGCAGCAAAAGCAACCGTCCCCGAAGCCAGCAGTCGCTGCAAAGCCACAAACTCCACCGAAGCAACAGAAATCTCAACCTTCATCTCCAACCAAGCTAGAACCAGGTTCTCCAGCTAAAGCTGAACCAGCAACTTCACCTTCCAAATTCGAACCACCAGCTTCTCCTTCCAAATCCGAACCAGCAGCTTGTCATGCTCCAGCCTCTCCGGCTAAACTCGAACCACCCCAATTGAAACCACAACAACAGAAACAGCCATCTCCAAAGCCTCAGCAACAACAGCAATCCCCACGGCAACAGCAGCAAAAGTCAAAATCCAAATCACCACAACCAAATCAGCAGCAAAAAAAGCCTCAGGGCCAAGCAGGTCAACCAAAGCCGCAACCGGCCAAGAAGGATTAAAAAACAACTCAAGCATCAATTATCCCACTCATGGTCTTCCCAACTCTTCATCCTCATCCTTCACATGCCACAATTACAACCACACAAACAGACACGAATCCACAAACTGCATCATAACAACTAATGTTCCTTACCAGTGGGGCTAGCTTGCTTTGCCTTACACACAATATTCTAGTCCTATTCTAAAGTATTGTTACACCTAAAGTTCCTTAAGCTTCTAAATCTGTTTTTTTTTTTTTTAGTACGTTCATTACGATACGAATACAAAGGCCCGGAATAAAAAAAAAAAAAAATAAAATATGTTCCTTGCTCAGTGTAAATGCTCAAAATGAAGTTCACTCTGCCGTAGCACGATCCTCGTCCCACTCATTTTGGATATCATTTTTCATTTCATGTTCCTCGCTCTCTATGCATTTGATTATCTAAGCTCATCTCATGTGAGTACTCTCCATCCATCCTGTCCAGTTTGAGATTCAGTTCTCATCTCCTTATTCTGTTTTTGTTTTAGAAGATTTAAGTAACACACATATCCACGAAAACAAAACAAAAGAAAACATACACACACGCGGTACGTAACGCATTTTACTTATTGTAGTTCTTTGTCGATTCAATCGATTTACAACGAATTTTTGTTGAATTTTCAATTTTTTATAGTGTTTAGTTGGCCTTTCGGTTTCTTTTCGAATCACTTCTTGTTTTTTTTAGAGTCCTGCACAGACATTGCCTATCATATGGACATGCATAGTACGAATAGTACGTATAGCACACGCCAACAAAGGTACTCCTGTATTGTTACAAGTGTCGAGAGAATAACTTCTCAAAAGAAATACAGAGAGATTCCTTTCTGCACTGGATGTTTGGAGTTTTTTGTTTTCTTTCGTTTAGTGATTGGAAAATGATCAGCAACGATTAAGATAAAATTTTGGACAATACAAGATTGATTGCGCATCTATGAGATGTGTTACTTTTAAAGTAAACAAATTGACTGTTAAAAAATAAAACGATAAGAAAACTTTTACAAAACAATGAAAATCTAATATTTTATGAGAAAAATTGAGAAACTTTGTAATCGAAGTTTTGTACCTTCCTCGAGAAGTGTTTTTGTTTTTTTTTTTTTTGAAAATCAATAAAAATATATATTAATGCTTGCAAAGATGGGGATTTTTATTTTCAAAAGAAAAAGCAGGTTCCAGAGTTTCTGATTGAACAAATGAGAAACTGTAAACGGACACGGGAGGTGCACAACAAATTCGTTCTCTACATTTCAGCTTCCACAGAAATCATTTTGGGGAATACTAAATTTTTGCAAGTGTCTCGTGATTATATTTGTGAGTTTGGATATCTTTCGTCTACTAAGGGTGATCAGCTTTCTTTATCATTTCGAAACGAGTATGAACCATATATGTACATAAGTCTATATGTTTCACAGTTTTCCTCATTAGATTGGCGTTAGAGAGCGCTTGTGAATGTGTCATTTGTTCGGCGTAGCGGCACAGTTCCCTGGCACGTCTGAGTGCCTGGGAATCCAATAAATTATAACTGTGCTGTATCTCGTTAAAAGATATGTGACAGTTTTTATCCATACTTGATTTAATGTTTTTCGATATAAGGGAGATCACTTATCATCTCCCAGATTTTATATCGTTGTTGGCTCTTGGCCAAAATTTATTACAGAAGTAAGAAAGCAGGTTAACGAATTAAATCAATCCGGCAAGGATATTACCGACTAAAAAGCATTTACCATCGGAGACTTACATGTCAGACCATAATAACATTGAATTCATAATCAGATGTCGCGTCTCGTAGAAGAGAAAAGCAAGCAAAACCAACTGGGCATACTTTAAGGAGGAGTTCGGGAAATCCGTCAATGTTTCGCATAAATTCAGAACAAAGAGAAGAGGTTGTTCATAACCAAAACACTGCCCTTATGAAATGCTTTGAACTTGCAGATCACCCGTTCTATGGTGCAATACAGAGCAACAGCGCTTACGTAAGGAAACCAGAAAATTTCTAAATTCAGTAGTTTAGAAAAAGGACATTGGATTCAGATTAAAACAAAAAGACAATAATATTGAAAAAATTCAGTGAAACCATCAGGCTACTTGAATTCTTCAGCAGGGATCCAGCCAGTGAAGAAACACTGGGAGAAACTTACATATACGAGTAGTCGTACTTCAGCCACATGCGCATCTTCTATCACTGCAAGTGAACTGAGCAATAAAACCCGCTGTAGCTGGTATTTTGCATCGGCTGTGGGAGAAATGAGACCCTTACATTCTCTACTTCATTCTTTCATGGCTTTAAGTTGCCCTGCACCGATGGCCTATCTCCAGTTATACAGCGACAATATATAGATCAGCTGCTACCAAGGTAGAAAAGACTAATTTCTTGCGGAAGATCTTATGAAATGGTAGGAACAATTGACATCTTCAGTGAGGAACCCTTCACCAACGAAACTTTTGTCAGCTAGTCTAACTCAGTGATCAGTCGAGCTTAACACCTTTAATGGTTTTAATGTCTACTTTAGGCATATACAGATGACGAACATATGTAGATGTGCTGTATGTCGGATTGTCCAATAAAAAGCGAGGATAGAGCAAAATACTGGCTTTATCGTAACGGATAACTCGGTACTGGGCAGGATTTGAAACCTAAAACAGAGGAAGGGTCTTCTATATGGTTTCGACCAGATGTAGAGTAGTACTGGTGTGCTGAGACCCTAAGAACAGCAAGAGCGTAATGGAAAGAGCTCAACTCATGCTAAGAGTGGAACTATTGCATTCAACACAGGTTCCGCTTTGGTATCAAAGAGGATTGACGGAAAGCATTAGGTTAAGTGAACTTAAGAATACACGGCAGGAGGTCACTTAAAATGCATGACACATGTGTGTCGGATTGGGCAGGTTTGCGACTGTTTGCGCTAAAGCTCTGCCAACCATAAACATAATCTTGTAATAATAATAATAATAATAATCTTGTACCAAAAATAGGGTTTCAGGCTAACTTTTCGGTTGCCCTGTATTAAGGACTTGTTTTGGGTAGATTCTGAGCTAGGAAGGAAATCTAGGTGGGTTTTTTTCAGATGGCTCCAATTCGGTCTCGGATTCGGTGAATGACAACAACCTTATGCTTTTCTTATCGTTAGGTAAACTTGGGCCTATCTCAAAACGGGTAGTGAACTACATTGTGAGTTTGGAGTTTCATGAGCACAACTGTAGGTGGCATGACAGCAGCCGTTTTGCTGTCCCTTGGTAGGTAAGACTTAAACTGTTTATAAATATTGTAGGTAGACCTTCCCTCACGCTTCGGAAGGTCTGTGGTCCAGTTCGATAGCCTATCGTCTTCAATAGATTTTTCTGCTTATGTGCAATGCATACGATCAAAAATAAGTCAGTAAGTTGCTATTTAACTGAATTGAACAGAAGTTCAAAATAACGTTCAGTAAACCTCCTGCCAGTCTTTCTTCTTCGTTGGGAAGCAATCTTAACACTTTCATGCCCGATGTTTCCTATAGGCAACATTGTATGTTTGAGCTTCTAAGTACCGTAATTTTAATTTTTTCTCAGAATAGCTAGATATGTTGTGCAAGCTTGTTGGTGAATATTTTATTATAAGTATTGCTAGTCATCGCTTTGTAGCTGATCTGCGTTGAGTGCACACGTAACTTTTTTTTTATGCAAAAAGTGAGTGTACAAATAATTTAAAAAAATATATAAAGAAATTTAAGTGTACAAAACAAAGTGTATAAAATAATTGAACACAGGTAAGAAAACAAGGAAAAAAAATTTTGAAAAAACGTTTAGTTTGTGGTCAGTAATTCGGCAAACAAAATGTTGCCTATAGGCAACTTTGGTCCATAATGGTTTTAAATCATATAATGCTCTTTTATGCGTTAGAGATGCGATGGAAAAAATTACCACGAATCTCTAAAATATTATTGAAGAAACTCTACAAAGTGTAATTGAAAGAGGTGAAGGTATTGAGGTTGGTTTGATTGAGAGGATTGTTGGTGAAAACAATGAAGTTGAAAATGAAATTCAAGGTGAAAAAACGGTACATGAGGTTTTTGAAAATATCAATTTAGAAAGTTTGAGATGGAGGAGTGCAGAGATAGGGGAATGCGATAGGACCTGGAATAGCGAAGCTAGTTTCGGCCAAGTCAAACAATCAATAGAATATTTTTCTCAGTGCTTTGATGATGAGATATTACAAAAGATCTGCGATGAAACTAATTTATACCCATTACAAACCAGTGGCACAGAATTAAAATGTGAAACCACCGAAATAAGAAGATTTATAGGTGTATAACTATACCTTGGCGTAATAAATATTCCAAATATGCGAATGGCATGGGCCCAAAATTTTAAATTGTCAGCAGTAGTGGATGCACTATCACGAAATCGTTTCGAAAAAATAAAAGAAAATTTTCATATAAATGATAACTCTAAACAACTCACAAAAGGCGAATATATATAGCACAGGAGGAATACCAAAGCGTGGACGAGCAAATGATTTCCTATAAAGGTAACCGTCTTGTGATATAATCGAATAATGTCTAGTAAATATTTATATTTTATTAGGTCGGCACTGTTTGAAGCAATATCTGCCAAAAAAGCCTCACAAGTGGGGCTTTAAAATGTTCACTAGAGCCGGTGTACCAGTATTGTATACGAATTTTGCCTCTACATTGGAGAAGGAACGTGCCAATCCTTCGGAGTGGGCATATCGTAAGACATTGTTTTACATTTGGCTTCTAATATTCCCGTAAACCAAAATTTCAAATTGTTTTTTGACAACTGGTTTGCTTCCATAAGCCTCATGATTTGTTTGAAACAAAAGGGTATATTAGCCGTAGGAGCCGTTCGAAACAATCGATTAAAAAAATGTGCTCTAAGCGACGAAAAGGATCTTCTTAGAAAAGGACGAGGATCAATATATAGGTAAAAACCCAATGAGTGAGTGCAAACGATGGTGTCGAAAAGAGAAAAAATTTGTAAACGTTCCTCGTCCAGGTATTGTTAAATGCTATAACAAGCATATGGGAGGGGTTGATCTTGCTGACACGCTGTTGGAGTTATACAAAATCAACCACAGTTCAAAGAAGTGGTATATGCGTATCGTTTACTGGTGCATAAACTCATCAGTAGTCAATAGCTGGCTGTTGTACCGCAGAGACCTGAAAAACTCATGCGGAGAAAACAAGTATATGTCACTACTAAACTTTCAGTTAGATATTGCTAACAAGTTACTCAACGCAAAAAAAAAGCTCCAACATGCAAAAGAGGTCGACCATGGTCACTTCTCTCAACAATGCAGTCAGATCCACCATTACCAGCTTCATCACCAGCACCTTCATCTCAATCTTCGCCAAGTTCTTATAAAAGATCATATGTTGCAAAAACCATGCAATTTGACCAAATCGGTCACTGGATTGAATGGGAATCGAAAGGCAGATGCAGGCTATGTCACACTGGGTGTCCCCGCTCAAAGTGCTCTAAATGCAAGGTTTATTTGTGTTCAAACACACAAAAAAATTGTTTTGTGTCATATCACACTTAAATTGTTTTAGAAAACTAATAAAAATATCAATAAAAAACAAAAATTAAAATATGTGTGTGTTTTAAAATTTTTCCACTATTGCCCAATGTTGCCTATAGGCAACATTTAATAACAGCTAAACCAGGATACATAGCACTTTAAAATTGATTTGAGTTCATACTTAGGTCCAGACTAATAACTCTATACCCTTAAAAAAATTTTAGCCACGCCCCAATTAATTCGGGCATGAAAGGGTTAAAAAAATTAATCCGTTTGCTTACGGACACCTAAGCCCCTATACATATAAGCCATCTATGGACAATGTGAACGTACTAAAGATTTCTTTGCTTTTTTGCATGTATCCGGGCAAACTTTTTCGATTTCGCTATTTCCGAAATACTTAACCCTTACTTGAAGGAGTTGTCCTATATCCATTATCTTTGTGGCTTTCACTAAGAAATTCCTTAATTAAATTGTAACCGTGCAGTCAGTTCGAACCACAATACGACGAGTGGATTCATCGAATCTCCGGGTTAAGGAGATAGTGGTCATACGCTACACATCGTCCGGTGTCTTCCATAAAAGTTATCTCAAGCCCTTCTCCTCCAAAATGGGTCGATATAAGCTGGCCCAAATGGTTTTCATCTGTTTTTGACGAGGTCCATGTTCAAGCGCCATACAATGATCCTAGGATGATGAGTATTGTAAACAACATATCCGTTGTACCTTGCTTATTAAGTACCTTCTTTATGATTGGTCTTTGTGCTCGTGTCAAAAGTAAAACAAAATCATTTATTACCTCAGAATCCCAACACCAAAATTTCGGACAGAAAGCGGATGAAATCGAATCATTTGAAAAATGCTTTAAGAGCGCTGCAGTTACTGCAAGAATTTGCTGTAAAGGAGCGCAAGTTGTGAATTTTATTATCAAGATTTGATATATTTACACCCTTACGAGTATACGATTAACTACTCGACCTTGCAGTTTAAGTGAACTTAGCTCCCACCTTAAAAATGAATCCCATATTGGCGTTTATTCACTGCCAATCAGTTTACAACTGGAAACAGTCTTCCTACATACATTTTATACTTTCATCAAAATGGAACTTTGTCCTCAGTTGAAAACATGGTTTAAGCTTTCTCAAATTTATAGTTTTACGTCAAGAATGTTTCCCCATGTTATTTTCGTCAGAAGAGATAAGACGTAGTTATCAAACTGTCTTGACAAAAGACTCACATGAACACTCATACAATGGATCATGTACAAAGTATAAACCTTCTATCTTGCAAACTATCTAGCGCTATGTTTTAAATTTAACCTTTAAAAGCGACATGATTGCAAATTATTTATAGAATGATAAAAAGCATTGATGCTTTAATACGTACGAGTCATCTATAATAAAGCCTTCGCATTGTTAATCTATTGATAAAAATTAATTGTATTTTATCCAAATACAGCCGAGATACAAGAGAAAGGCTGCTAAGTTTTCAGAGGCATCTGAAAGCATTCGTTTAGTTTTCCTACAATGTGGAGTGCCATTCCATCTATAGTTGTGCTCATAAGAAACTGAAAAGTCAATGGGAGCCGACACAGGTTTAGGCCCTGAGAAGTCCTCCTCTGGACCTTGCCAAGCAAGACCGTGGGGGATCTACCGATTCAAACAAAATAAAACGTTTTTGCGTGAAAGCTCACTCCACCAAATTACTTACTGGACAGGCCCCTGAAGGTTTGCGGCGTAATGTGTATAGTGCAAGGATGTTTGCTATCCAGAATTACACCCAAATTATAAGCGTTGCTATAAGAAGGATAGTCCCGCCTTTTAATACTAGATAGGTAGAATCTGTTCCAGTAATCGCCGCAAAATTTTGGTTGGGTACACCCCATCCTTGATCAAAAAATTGATAATAATCCGCTGCTCCACGGAGACTTGCACTTCTTTCCCGTTCATTTTAAAATTAAAGGAACTCGAGAAGGTTGCCATAGAAATTTTTAAGCAAATCAGTCCTGTTTGATACACTCTCGTACATCATCTGTATACTAAAACCATTGAGAGTGTTAATCATAGCGTCGACTAACGGCCGAAGTACAATCGCCATCAAAAGCTGCATTGATTAAGTGGCACTCAATGGAAAAGAAAAGTTCGCATTTGACTACCAGTCTTACAATCTTCCGTAGTGAATATTCTCTTCAAAGTTGATTTATACCTTGTTGTTGTAGAACTGGAGATTTGGTTTGCTTTCGTAATCGCTGCAGAACTGCGTGTCTCCAAGAACCGGCGATTTGCAGGGTACCTACTTTCTGACAGAGCACGTCATTTTAAAATATTTGGTAGGGGAACTACTCTAATTCTGAACAGCTTTTTTTTTTGTGTTGCTGCGAGTTCAGAGACTTGACAGATTTGCCAGTTGGTTTTGCCCGCATACTTTTTCTTCAATGTCTGGAACTCATATCTGGTCATGAATTTGATCTACCAATGGTCTGGTTTAGAAATCTTCGAGAATAATTCCCAGTCGGTAATCTCCTTAGCCTGTTGGGCAGCGTTACTTCGATTTCTTGCTGTCGAGCAACACCCATGGCTCATGTATCTACATTGTGTGGCTTTTAAAATAAACATGGAAAGTCTCCTACGCAGGGATGCAGTAGCAGAATTAGATTGTTGAGAGTGGATCTGGTCAAATACAGTAGATAATTAAGATATGTCTCTTAGTAAATCCAATTTGGAAATAAACCAATTTGCAGTCCAGTCTTAACTGGATTTAATAGCTATGCTTTGGAGTCCTTATTTTTCCTATTCTTGCTCTACCTTTCGCACCTTTATGTGAAGTCTTTTGGGTTCTGAAGGCGCTTTTGTGATCCGTCAGGTTTGTTGACCTGAAAATCTTGAAAATCAATTTCCTAAGAAAAACCTCTTTATCCACATAGACTTGCTCCGCCATTCAAAACTTTTGCTGTGTGGAATGCTTGTTTCTCTGCGTGGGTTTTGATCACATTAATCGACTTCCGTTTCCAAGAATTACGGAATTTAGTGATTGTAGCGTTGTTTTCATCCAATTTGACTGATTCCCGTCCAACTACACGCTTTACGGGTTGCAGTACTAGTTCCATCCAAGCATCGTGCACAAGTAAAACTATTAAAAGAAGGAGTGTCTGTTAGTCTTGTTCGAAACGAAAGAAACTAAAGCAACTCCAGTTTCGAGATGTTGAACGGTTGCTAATGGAGGACTGTTCCTTTTCGTACATAAGCCTGTATACATAAGACTGCATCCAAAGTCTCTTTGCTCAATGCGTCTGCCTCGCGGCTTCTTCTCTTTTGCATTCTTCTCACAAGCGGTTGTGCTGCAGAGTATTGAGAAAAATAGGGCGAACCCGAGTATTTGCTTAGGACTGGACGATATAGAAATAAAAATGATGAACGAGTGGCCTGCGTTGATCACAACATGATCAATTTGATTGCAGGTTTTGTACACAGGTGAATATTGTGGCGAGGAAATTGTATAATAGCTATAGAGATATCCGGTCCCGTAGCAAAGTCAATTAGCTTAATTACATTTGTAGACTTGGCTTTGTGATAGTGCTTCAGATGTCGTTATTGTCGATATAGGCGTTTAAATCACCAAAAAAGAGGAGGTCGTAGAAACATTCTTTGGTATGCTACAAAATTCATTTCTTATGTGGGAGCCTAAGCAGCTCTTAGGCTGATGTTGGCAAACTGAATCGATAAGCGGATTGTTACAAGAAGTTTGCTAACGTACCGAAAGTTCAAGACTTCTTGTCTGTACTTAAAAAAAAAAGATGTTTCTGCTCGCTGTCGCCGTCGACACCTAATTATAACCTTGTACCGTTAATTATCAGACTACGCCTCTGAAAAGGCGAACCTGGTGTTGAGTCTTAAGTATATGTCAAGTTGTTTATCCTCTTTGTCCGACTTATCAAACCGCATTACTTGGATAGCGATGATTTCTGCTTCAGTGCATTCTACGGCCCGCTAGGTGTTCGGCTACACGTGGCCCGTTAAAGGTGCTAACAATCCGTGTGTAGCTAAAAATCTTATCGGCAACCACATATTTTCGAGTTTCCTGACTAGTCCTGACTTCAGCATCGGCTATAAAAATGTTGAAGGAGATCACATTAGGGATTTACCATGTTGGCTGTTGGCGCCACCGTTGCTTTAGTCACGTGAATTCATCATCATTCATCATAATGTTACAATTGTTGAAGTTGTTCCTTTTAAAACATCGACTGTGGGTTAGTTGGTCCATCAATCAATTGATTGTTGCCGATCCAATCTTAAGATGTTTAAAACTCTACAAAAACGTTTGCGACTGTAGTGCCTATCATGAGTTATCGTTTGCCGTCACATTCATGCATTTCATAACGATGACGATGTCTGTTCTTCGTTTAATTGCTGCGCTATTTAAAGGTGATAGGGGCTGTTGTCACGCAAGCTTATTGTATGAGTACGACTAACCTGATACAGTCAAAAGTGAGCACCACTAAACATACTATATCAGAGAAAAGTGCCCAACAGTAATATAAAATCATACCAGCCAAAGTAGTAACCACCGACTCAAAGAATTTCAGCTCTAAAAATCAAGCAACTCCGAGAAGTTGTGTGTGCACTAATAGGGTAATAAAAATCGACTCATACGAATTTTAATTACAATTTGCGCATAATAATCGTTAGTCAGTTGTGTGCTTGTTTATCAATTCGTAAAACCACAACCCCACTCACACAGACCTTATATGAAAGTTAATCCATTAAATTCTTCAAATACCTTACCATAGAACTCAATTTTATTCGTCTCTTACATTTTCCTTCCAATCAAAAACACAGGACTCAATTGCGGAATACGGCAATCTTAAATTTAGGTAGCAAATGATGACGGAACACGATAAAAATCTTTGTAAACTATAAGTGTGTTTGTGTCTCCCTCATCATGAACGCCAGACCTGAAAAGATTTTTTCCTCGAATCTATTCCTTCTTCGAGGTAGGACCCTCAATGGGTTTCTTTTTATCACCAGAGTTGAGCTTATAAAGAGAATAATTGAGCACAGAGGCAAAGCTTAACCAAGCCACATAGGGAATGAATAGTACACCAGCCACACGGTTGACTTTAAAGAAGAGCACTCCACAAACCGATGATGCTGCTGTTAAGGCAATCAAATCAATTAAACCCTGAAAAAAAAGAGTCAATTTAGAATCACAAACTAAACACCTCCGACTATAGTCAATTTCAATCTTAAAACACTCACCCCCATGATGTTTTGTTTGCCAAAGAAAATCGGTGTCCATGCCCAGTTAAGAGCCAACTGAGTACCATAAGCAATAAGTGGGAGTTTAGCATCTCCTCCGAAACCACCTCCATCTCGCCATACCAGGTAGGATGCATAACCCATGCCAGAATACAGAGATGTCCACATTGGAGCAAATACCCAGTTTGGTGGTCGGAATGAGGGGAAGTTCAGATGGCGATACCAGCTACGAATGTGTTTTCTTGTGATTTGTCCATTGACGAATCCACCCACATTGGGCAGAAGGACAGCACCGGCAATTTTTACAAATTCAGAGGTCATCTTGTACGTGCGGTGTTGTTGTTTTCTCCTTAAACAGTTAACTAAATACTGTGAAAAGCACTTGATAAAATTCTTCTAAGAAACCAGATGCAATAAAGTTTTTTTTTTTTTTATTTTAATTTTTTTTTGTACTATGCGCGGTGGTGTGCGTTTTATCGTTTCGTGTTTAATTTGGTTGCTATCTTTTATTTGAAGTATCGGTTTTTTTTTTATTTGCTTGTGTACCCTGTATAAACAAAAGTGACAGAAGGCAGTCAATATGTTGCTGCAACAAGGTTGATACGAATTTTCGTACTTGAAACTTTGATTTATTTGAAAATTCTAACAGATCAACTGAGATTTTGAAAGATTAATGCAGAAAGAATAATGAGCATTTTTCCAAAAATTGATTTAATTGATCCGTATTTTGTAGTTAGTAATGAAATTTGAGGGAAAACAATATATTTTGACTTGCAACATTTCGAAGTTTAGCTTTTAGCATGAGGGTCGTAACACAAGTCGTTTCTCCTAAAGTTGTAAGTGAAATTTGAGGTTAAAGAGAATGTTTTCCTTATAAATCAGTCAATAAAAAATGCGGAATAATTCGACAATTTTGGAGTTAATTAAAAAAATATTTCTTTTCTCACTAAAAATTGTCGGTTTCGTGGTACATAGTGATTTTTTTCCTGGTATTTAATGTTTTCTTAGAATAAAATTTAATAAAACACAGTGCTTGCCGGCATTCTTCATCAAATTAGGGATTTCTTGGTGGTGGTTAAGAGAAGCCCAGCACATCAATTACGACCTCTCTGATGGCATACAGGCAGCGTTGCCACTAGTCCGCGGTACTTGATGCTGGAGGTATAAGAGTTGTTGAGAGATTTCGGGATACCCCGGCGAAGATTCTGGTGGTCTCTTGCGATTTCATCTTTTCTACGTTATATCTTCTCACAGTAGTTTTTCTTTGTTGTGGCGCTTGGGAAATCCGCATTCGCATCTTGATTGTGACAAGGTGGTGTCCCGGGTGGTGTTGGTTTCCCGAGACGTTCGGACGTCTAGAATACTGGAGGCACGCCTTATGTCTATCGAAATCTGATCAATTTAATTAAGCATATATTTAGATAAGGAAACAGTATGCTTGCTATAATGATATTTCGTCCCGCCGCAAAGTCAATAAGTCAAAGTCCGTTGCCAGACGTGGTGTCATTTAGGCTATATTTACCAACTGCCCTACAAATGATCTCCTACTTTCTTATGCTGGCGTTAAAATCGTACTTCGGACATTGCTCATAAGTCTAATCGAGGAGCTCGTAGAAACATTCTTTGGTGGCGTCGTCCTTTTCTTCCGTATGGATATGGGCTCACATTAGGCTTATGTATTAGCAAATTTAGCCTTGATGCGGATTGTCATCAGACGCTCGCTCACATGCCGGAAATTTATGACTTTTTGCCTAAGTCTGCCGTATATGGCAAGTCCACATCTTAATAAGCGTTGGTTGTTTTCCTTATAGTAACTACTATAGTATACATACCTTTATTACAGCTTTTAATCCTCCTTATGCCCGACGCATCAAATCGCGGTGATATCTGCGTGATAGCCTATCCTAATTTCTCGTCTGCACGTGGCCTGTTAAGGGCCCGAACACAAGGGTCGTCATCAGCGAAGCCAGTAGACCAGTAAAATGTTACCGACCGGTTATGAGCTTGCCATTTCACTCATGCAGTTTCCGTGAGAAAATTGTGCGAAACTTGTTTGTGCAATTAGATACTTGCATACGCTGATGACATTGAAATCAATGGAATACAGCAAATTGTGACTGGTGCGGTGAAAAGTATTGACACAAAATCCCCAGAAATGGGTTAAATTTGAATGAGGGCAACAAAAAGTATATGCTATCAATAAGAAGAGACGTACAGCATCGACGAATCGGACAGAACGTCACTATAGATAGGATATCATGTTCCAGCCCAAAAGGTTTTTGATTCAGAGTAGTCAGGTAGAATAGAATACCAACCATCTTGGGGTACTCAGTAGGAGGTAGTTGGTCAAGGACTGCGTTAACTGGCGTCGGCTATTTGGTGAGATTAAAGTCCATCCCCTACTCCAAGTGAGTAACTATCTACGAAATTTTCTCACAAATGGGCCAAATGAATAGCCATTTTGAACGTTACTAACAGATGGCTTACATAGCTGAGTGCTTCTGGTTCGAAAAACTCTCAAAGCCTATAGCTTTGAAGATAGAATTTTCGCATTTGACGATATGAGGTTTTGTACTTAGTTGGGATTATTTCTGATTCCGATGACCTTGTCCTATTTGGCATCTTTCCACTTCAAAACATGGGCGTTATATTCCTTTCATCAGGGGCTTGTCGCGCAACATTGCTGGTTTCCGTCAGTAGATGTTCATGAATGTTAAACACTTAGTTTAGTTATCTGTGTACGGAATGTCAAACTAACAGGATGGGTCTTCAGAAGTAATAAAATAATAAAACATTTGCAGAAAGCCCGACTGAAAAAAGACGCACGGCAGCAACGATGACTGTACCCTAAGACAACTATGGGTATGAACTTCAATAGTTTTCTAAAATAAGGACAAGCACATCTATAAAATTTCAAACCCTATAGCACCTTCTAGCCAAGCAGAAATTTAACAGTTCCTACTCTCAGTATTTTTGATCGACGAAATAGTTGATTGAACAAGAAATATTTAAGTTTAAGTTTATTTCTATTGCCTTTTTATTTATCTTATATATACACATTTTTTATAACATTAATGAGGAAAAATTTGAGGCATTTTATATTTTTATTAGTAAAAATAGTGTTAAATGCCACTTTAATAAAAATTAACTAAAAAAATCAAATATGGGTAGGAAGTCGTCTGATATCGATCAGATACCCTCCAAAATGTGGAAGCAAAGCTGTGAAAACCTGTCTGAAGGGTAGTAGCAAGATACAAAGGAGTAAAACATTCTTCTGATTTTACCCAATTCAAGGTGCTGACGGGAAGCAGCTTAAAGAAATGGAGAAGAGTGAGTGAGCAATAACACTATAATGATTTTTTCTTACAAGTTTTCCGTAGATTGAATCAATAATCTAAACCATATGTAGAATCGAGCAATCATTTGAATTTCGTATGAGTGGCTGTAGTCAAAAATTCTACAATTTTAAATAAGTGGGAGCTCTATTTCCAAAGCAAAAACCTTTAACAAGAACTCTATCCAGTACACAATCCCTGCTCCATTTCATAAACCGGAACTACCTTGCCATCATTAACATTAGCAGTTTGCTTATATTTAAAATCAGCCGGTTGCATCCGTTTCCAAGGAAACCATTTGTTGTGAGTCTTAAACCAAAAATATTTGTCAGAGGTTTTCAATTAAAACAAAAAATATATACTTCTCAAAAGATGACCCTCTACTTCGACGCTAAGGTCCAATTTTTAGACTCGGACGCCATCAGCACCATCGGAAGATGGCATCCAAACGAGCCTATCTTCGCCGTGGCCTCCTACAGTCAGGATCGTGGAGGTTCTGTGACAATCTTCGACGACTCGGTGTGCTCTTTTAATTTTAATTTATTTCTCAAGTAATGAATCGTGTTGTTCAGGGGGAGCCCCTACGAGATGTTACATATCCAGTTCATCCAATTTCCCAAGCTACAGCTTTAGGTTGGCATCCAGAGAAACGGCTTCTGGCTACAGGTTGGGAGAATGGTGAACTCAATGTGTGGTTCGATGGACATCGAGAGTTTGCCAGTGTTCACGGTCCACATAAATCCCCAATAATCTTGTTAGAGTTCAGTGAAAAGGGTGGACGCATGGTGACTGCAGATTCCATGGGTCTACTCACTGGCTGGCGCTGCGATGGACAATATCAGTTTCTGACAATGTTTTCCCATGACTTACGAGATACTCTGATGAATATAACGTTTCGGAAGTCAGTAGATAGTCCCGTAAGGACGGAGTTGACAAATCTGGCGAAAGCAGCAGTAGCAGGAGATGAAACCGCACTAGACACTCTGACGAACTGGAGACCTAGAACAGCGGCAAGAAACTTAACTCACTCTGGAGTGAAGGATAATCACTGCTTCTACGTTGGCACTCAATCAGGAGTGATATTCTATCTAAATCAAGGAGGCACTTGTTCAGAGGTTTTGAAGAACAACACTATGCCTATAACGCAAGTCCTGTGGCATCCAAAAAGGTGAGTTAAAAAAAGTTCAAATAGAACAGTAATCAAACTCCAACCATAGAGATGCCATTGTTTGTCTCATGGAGGACATGACTGTCACACATTTCCTGGCTGAATCGTCCGGAACATTGACAGAACTAGACCGAGTCAAGTTAAGTGGCAAAATACCCGGAAATAATGGAGCCATCTCATGGGCTGGTAGTTGCCTTGCCATTATAACTGGTAATTGTCATAACACAAACCAAAACACCTTTTCAAAATGTTCATCCAATTTGCAGGAGACTTTTCTGTGCGTGTCTGGGACATTGACACCAGCGACAACTTCCTGCTCAAAATGGACCTACCCAGCTCAGGTGAGTAAATTCAATATACCTACCCCGGAATCACTTTCATTTAATTCCCTTTCCGTACAACCACACCCCGAATGAAAGGTTTTTTTTTTTTTTTTTTTTTTTTTTGTTGATAATGTGCTGGTTTGTCGTTTCGCATTTGTATCCATGCACAACAGAAAGATCTGCAGTAACCTCGCCGGTGTCAACGTCATCGTCAACAGGTGGGGTGCTGATGGCAGGAGGTGACTCCACCACATCCGGCGGCAGCTCTAGTTACATGCAAAAATACCAAAAACCTCATCACCGGCAATCCGTAAACGAGGTTTTCACCTGCATTGCCTACTGCCCAGACAATCAAACGCTATGCGGCGGCACCAATCAAGGTAACTTGTACACCTGGAAGCGAACAGTTAATTACTTTGTCAATGCACCGGAAAATTCGTGGCAATTGAACAATATATCAACGGTTCGGGGTGCAATCAAGCAGTGCTTTTGGGGTGTAAACGAGATGGTCAAGCCGTGCATCATGATTAATTGCATATCAAATGTCTACGTGTTGAAGGTAAGTAGATGGGGATGGCTGGGAGGACTGAGAGAGAATAGAACTACTTTACGAGATACTTTTGTTACAGGAGCAACCGTTGATTTCATGTCACACACGTGACATTTGGGCTGTGCAGCGAAGTGCTAATCAGATTTACGTTGAGCATTCGAGCGGTAAATCGACAGTGGTGCATGCTGACATCTCGATCACAACGCTGGCATTGTCGGAGCAGCACTTGGCTTTGAGTAATGGTCGAACTATTGTGGCATATAGGATTGGAAAGATTGTCGTAGAGGCTTCATCATCGTCGGGAACGGATTATAGTGTTCCGAACACCACGTCGACTTTGGATTCTGGCGATGCGCTGACAATTCGTATGATGCAGACGTTTAATTCTGAGTGCTTGGCATTGTATCTGCACGACCAGAATATATTCTGTTTGACATCGAGCGATGTAAAGATCTTCTCGATTGGGGGTGTGATTCTGAATGAAATTCTTTCGAACGATAATGAAGGTAAGTGCTTGATGGTGAGTGTTTTGTAGAATGGGTTTTGGGTTCTCCTCCGTTAGGGTATGCACACAGAGTTAGTTGGGGTTCCTTTTCTCTTGTTATCAAAGTCAATGTGTTGCATTCGAAGATTCTCTGAGGAGTGTTAATATTCAACGGACTTACCTCAGTCATTGCAGCCATTTTATTGGGACTCATCCGTCTAGTTCGATATCGCTGCGGAGACAGTACGAGTCTTCGTTAAGGGATACAACTTCCAGCTTTTGCACCAAAGCAGAATTGAAGCGATTAGGCTTTTTTATTGTATATACTATGACAGTTGTTACTTTAGTTGTTCAAGATACGGGTTTACTACTCCATTTCCTTTTTGGGCCAGATAAGTAGTGATTGGCAGAGGTTATTCTTTGTTTGATCTCAGCGCTAGTGTCGTTGTCATTATTAATTTTTAAAGCTTACGTAGACAAAGTCCTCAAGTACCTTAAAGCTATATCTGTCTGAAGTAACATTCTGTCCAAGACGTATGAGTTGAATGTATTTCTTTGTAGAAAGCATACACTTTACGATTACATACATATGTACTTCATTTTGGAGTTCACTTCTATTCAGTTGTAGCAGCTTTCATGAATCTCAGTTTAGGTATGTGAGCTCTGGTTCTTTTATGCACAGCTCTTGTTTCGTTGCCTATGCTTGCTGGGATTTTTCTTCAAACCGGCTGCTTTATTGTAAATCAGAGGCGTCATTAATGTTGACGGCACAAGACCTCTTTAAAGATTAAATGACACTCAATCAGCAAATTTTCTGACGTGGCGATGTCTTGCGCTTTCTTACAAAATTGTCTTCACTTTGGAGTGCTCGGGATATTCGCAACTTCTATCGTCATCGGCTTACGCACGGCTTACGTACGGCTTACGCACGGCTAACGCACGGCTTACGCACGGCTTACGCACGGCTTACGCACGGCTTACGCACGGCTTACGCACGGCTTACGCACGGCTTACGCACGGCTTACGCACGGCTTACGCACGGCTTACGCACGGCTTACGCATTTATCTCGGAAAAGTAGGCGAATAAGGAAAATATAAGGTTTTTGTAAATGCAGAAGATTGCTTATAAGACATGTCCCTAATCAAAGGGTGTTTACAAATATTCACAGAAGATTGCGAGGAACTGGAATAACTACTTACAATCATGCGGAACCACATGCAGTAGCTGTGAGAGATGCAGAATCAGAGGAACGAATCCTGAATATGGTAGTAACAGAGCCGTCAAGAAGTCAAAAATGGATTTAGAGAAGGCAATGTGCTGTCTTGCTATTTTTTTAACACCATTCTTAAAAGTATAATACAAACCTCACTCGCCGACATAAGGGACAATTTTTCAAAAGTCCGTCCAATTACTCGCTTACCCCGATGATATTGAAATAATCGGAAGAAAGCAACGTGATGTCTGTGGCGGTTTCACGAATATTGAGAAGGGTTTAACGGTTAACAAGGGCAAGACAACAACACTGACGTGTCGGGCAACAAGTTACCCTCGTCAGATATGACTTTCAGATAGTTAAGGACTTTGCCTACCTAGGCCCTGCTATCAATTCAGATTACGACAACAGCGCTAAGAACAAACGAAAAATAACTCTTGAAAATCGCTGCTTCTTTTGGCTAAAAAGGCGATTGACTAGCAAAGCCCTAATTCGAATAACAAAATTGGCCCCATGTAAGACGTTAACAATCCCAGTCCTGCTCTATGGTGCAGAGGCATGAACTTTATCAAAAGTGGATGAGGGTGATCTTGGGTGCTTTGAGAGAAAAATATTTGGGTGATTTTCGATCCCGTCTGCCTGTGGAGGAACAGATACAACGAGATACGACGACGAACTGTACGGGAGGGTACAGCGGCTTCGACTTAGTCTGAAGAGTGAAGGTCCAAAGACCGAGATGGCTGGGTCATGTAGAGCGGGTGGACACCAATGCTCCGGTCCGAAAAGTCTTCGAATCTGCCACCGAGGTACAGCGCAGTAGAAGAAGACCGTGACTCAGGCGGCGCACGCAAGTAGAAGGGACCTCAGTAAATTTTGCGTGCGAAATCGAAGACAGCCGGCTAGAGACTCTTGTTGGTTGAGGCCTACATCCACCCCGAACTGTAGCACCACCTTAAGTAAGTAATCTGTGCGTGGGGCCTTATAGCACTCTTTAAGATATTGTTTTCCCCGTTAGTCCTTCAGTTGAAACTTTGTATTAATTCAATATTACTTAAGTCAGTGAGCTGTTATATTTTTAATTGCAAATGTTGCTTCTGCTCTTTACTATTATCTCAAACCAGTTTGGGCAGAACCCTCATATACATTCCTTTGTATAATATCCCGCTGCTCTATGCTCGAAGCTAGCCACGATCGGAAAGTGGTCGGAATATGCTGTATCTGTCACGCAAGAGTTCTATTCCCTTCCTATTAAACAATAGTAAATAACTGATACTCCTTGTTCTCCAGCAGATGGGCACTCGCCATTTCCCATCACTGGGAAATTCTATATTGGAGCACCTAAATCGCGGTACCTTTTTCAGGAGCCCTTCACGTTTACTGATTGATTTCGTTCTCAATTCTCATGACCATCAGGTCACTTTGAAGCGCATTAAAGCTAAACTGGTTTGACTGGACATGCTCAATCAGTATCATCCAATGTGAGCGCCTTGCAGTGTGTTGGAACATCCGGCATACCAAAAGCATACAAGAATTTCGTGCTTCGGGTTTTATTTCGATTTGCACTTGTAACAAGATGTCAATACCCTTTTATTGTAACAATTTGATTATCTTACTTTAGGAAAGATTATCGGCTGTGACCTAACCAGTCACTACCTAACAGTCTTCACAATGAATGGCTACATCAAGGTATTCAATGTCACGCGTCATGATCCCAAACCACTGATCCATCCCAAGTCGGGCTACGATTTGTTCGAGAATTTCGGCGAAGTAATCCTGGCAAAGTGCAATGCTCTGGGTACACATCTTGCCGTCGTGATTGCCAATGAAAGTCTCCTTCCTGATGGACGAATATACTGCTGGGATTTCGAAAGAGATATAATTCGTCATTACGATTTCATGACCGATATGGGAGAATCTGTACCAAGGTAAGGAGCATTACAAGAAATCACACTTTTCCAACCAGAGATTTCCTCTCGCATTCTTTCTTCGGCTTTCAACAGATTACCAATCATCTTCTTCTGGGATACCGATGATAGTCGCTTACTGGCCATTGAGGCACGTTCAGTTATACAGCAAGCACAGCATCATCAACGCAGAAAGCAGCTCCAACAGCGGCAGCAACAACAACAACAAAAATCACCAGAAAACGAATTATCTCGACCAGGGTTCGGAATTGGAGTAGGAAATGGCGAATCGAATGCAGGAGTAGTGGGACCATTACTATCATCATCCCAACAAAAGGCAACCATTTCCCTGGACTACAGTGAAACGCAAGCAATAGTTATGTTTCACGCTGCTGATAAATGCACCCTTAAAGTCCTGGAACTGGTTAATCTAGCATCTGGAGAGCAATTAGTCAATTTATGTGCACCAAATGTGGTAATGTTTTGTGTCCGTTAGTCTGTTAGTCTGTTAATCTGTTAGAAAACTGCATCCATGTGTGTGCATGTGTTTGTCTATTCCGGTCGGTCCTGGGAACATTTATTTTCTTCAGTGGACCGTATCTCAGTGGAAAGAAGATTAATCACATATTGTCTCCTCCTCTGTGTCCTATCCTTTTAGATAACTCTAGACATTAGTGTGGTGAAGAAGCGTTCCCTGCAGGACTTTGTCGGTCTGGAGAATTGCGATGAGAGTACTCGCAAAATGGTTCTTAACTTTAGTCTAAATGTGGCTGAAGGCAACATGGACCTAGCCTATCGGTAAGCACTTTATAATTGTCTTGTTGTCTGTCTGGCCTGTGATAGGTGGCAACGTATTCTACTCCATGATAGATGCATTCGGTCGATACAGTCAGAGGTGGTGTGGAAAAATCTGGCTAAGATGTGTGTACAAACTGGCAGACTTGATGTAGCCAAAGTGTGTTTGGGTCATTTGAAAAAAGCCCGTTCGGTGAGAGCTATACGTCATGCCATGGAAGACGATGATTTAGAGAAGGATGCCAAGGTAGCTGTATTGGCAGTGGAGCTGGGAATGATTGAAGAGGCACAAGAGCTCTATAAGAGATGTGGTCGTTTCGATTTGCTGAACAAGTTGCTGCAGAGCTGTGGTTCTATTGACGAGGTAAGTGAGATACGACCTACATTGTGTTATTTTAAAATGGAAAACATGGTTTGTTTTAGGCCTTAGAGGTGGCTGAGAAGGGAGATAGGGTCCATTTGAAGAATTCCTACTTTCAGAAGGGAGAACAGCTTAGAGAAAAGGGTGACATTACAGGGGCTATTGAGTTCTTCGAGAAAAGTCAAAATCCGGTGCAAAATATCACCCAAATGCTTCTCGATCATCCAGCAGCAATGAAGGTTAGAAGTGTTGCTTCCAATTGTGCCAAAAAGTCTTCCCGCTTTCTTTTGTAGAAATATATGCAGACTGCCAAAGATCCGAAGATGTTGAAGTGGTGGGGCAAATATATCGAAAGTACCGGAGATATGGATGGTGCATTCAGTGTCTACCAAAAGGCTGAGGACTGGTTTTCACAGGTTTTATTCTAACTTTTTTGAATCGTTTTCTCAGTTTTGTTGTAAACGCTTTTTCCAGGTTAAGATTCTCTGTTATCTGGGCCAGATTTCCAAAGCTGACATAGTAGCTCGACAATCTGGAGACCGTGCAGCTTGTTATCATCTCGCTCGCCATTATGAAAACATTGGAAAGCATCAAGAGGCAATTCAGTTTTACACGCGAGCTCAAACCTATACAAATGCTATCCGCATCTGCAAGGAGAATGACATGCAAGACGAGCTCTGGACAGTGGCAAGTTCAGCCCGTCAGCGAGAGAAATCCACAGCCGCTGCCTATTTCGAAGAAGTCGGTTCATATAAAAGGGCGGTAGAACTTTATCATCGTTCTGGGATGCTACATAAAGCTCTGGAGATGGCCTTTGCTTCCGAACAACCAGAAATTCTACAGGTCATCGCGGCAGAACTAACTTCTGAGTCAGATCCAGAGCTAATAAATCGATGTGCCGAGTTTTTTACAAGCATCGAACAACACCAGAAAGCTGTGCAACTGTTGGCTAACACCAAACAACTAGAGCGTGCCATTCGGATTTGCCATGAAAAAGGTGTGCCAATCACAGAATCCCTAGCTGAGATGTTAACTCCGGCTAAGACCGAGTTGGATGATGAAACACGGTCGAGAGTTTTGACCCAACTGGCAGAGTTACTTCAGGAGCAAGGGGACTACCATTCGGCGACGAAGAAATTCACACAAGCTGGAGACAAAATTCGAGCGATGAAGAGTTTGCTTAAGTCTGGGGACACAGATAAGATTGTGTTCTTTGCGAATATGTCCCGGCAGAGGGAGGTTTATATCATGGCAGCAAACTATCTACAGGCCCTTAATTGGCAGAGGGATCAGAAGGTGTTAAAGAACATTGTAACCTTCTACTCGAAAGGTCAGGCATACGATTCATTGGCCAATTTCTACGCCACATGTGCCCAGGTTGAGATCGATGAATTCAGAGACTACGAGAAGGCTTTGAAGGCAATGCATGAGGCTGCGAAATGCTTGGTAAAGGTTCCACATTCTCAGAGGGCATCCGAAAATCTGCAGAAAACCATTGTGGAAGTGAAGTATGTGTTGGATATTCAGGAGTCTCTGGACAATGGAGAAAATCAGGCCGTCGTCGCTGGTTGCAGGAATATGTTGAGTAGGTTGTGGTTTTAAATAATATTTCGGCGCACTAATTTTTTTTTTTTGGTTTTAGTTAAGCCGGAGATACCCCCGATTCGGCATGCCGACATATTGGCAATGTTAGTCAAAGCATTGACAAATACAAAACAGTATATGGAAGCAATGGGAGCTTTGAGAGAATTGGCTATGAAAGACCCAACTTGGAGTAGTAGAGGATTGATAGAGCGGACAATGGTTCAGAAGCTGGCAGATGAATGTAATTTAGATTTCGACTCAATTTGGGACTCAGGCCGACGTAAAACTGAAACGACGGATGAAGATAATGATGAAGAAGAAATTCAGGAGGACATTCACTGAAGATCATGACAAAATGAACTGGAATGATGTGATGAAACTAAAACTCTGTGAAGACTCGAACAAAAAATTAGTATCGCATAAGTTAAATGAAAGTTTTGTTGTCATTTTGCATTATAAAACCATAAAGCTGCACCGACAAAAAAAACTTTGAAATTCTTAAGAAATAGGATATGGTGGCCCCCTTCGGCTTTAAGGTTGTTTTCAACGATATCAGATCTGCGAGTAGAAAAGAGAATTGTCAACAGATATCTAGAAGAATTTTTTTTTTGTTGGTACATAAACTCAGACAAAGAACTAGTCCATTGTACTCTTTTTACGTTTTTAATGAAACTACTTAGCTACGAAAAAAGATCAGTATGAGCTTCAGTGATAAAGTGCCGCCAGTGCTATGAAGCCGGACATTCAGAGGTAATGCTCTACGGTGTCGTCATTACATTACATTTCATAGTGTTGGTTTCACAGGATGTTGTATCATTTATGCTCAGCATACTTAAGTGTAGTGCCCCGTCACGACGCCAGTAAGCAGCCTGCTGTCTTTCCTACTATGAAACTAGCTTTGAAGTCATGAGAAGGTTCAGCAAAGCTTTCAGTGCAACATTTCTGTAGCTAGAGACGCAGCTTCTTCGTCCCATCCAACAACTTCTCACAATATAGATCGTTACCATTAGTATTATGTATATCTCTCCCTGGAAGACAGACGCAAGTTTACTATCGAGAAGTGAAATCCAACGTTGACGTCTTTCAGAAAGACACCAGCGCCGCATCAAAAATCGGGTTTAGAGCCATCAATGAAGACCCTACTATATTTTTTCCTGGCTCAGATTCTGGCCCAAACTATTTTTGGGTACAGTGAAAGCGGATTTCGTATTTTTTCAGCAACAGCGATTCATTGCACCAGACGCTATGTCCATAACACCAGAGGTATAAGACAGTTTGTGTCACAACCGACGCATAGGATATAATTGGCCTTATCAAAGCCGCGTAGATCCAAATCACCCTTCTAGGTGACAGGCTCCATGTCTTGTTGACAGCTTTTTTGTACATAGAAGTTTGTTATCAGGGATAACACCCAAATACTTAGCTTTTTTGGAGAATTGGATGGTGATGCCTTGAAGCTAGATGAGTTAGACCACTCAGCTTTCTCCTTCGCTTAACGAGAACAACTTCAGTTTTGATAGGATCGACTTAAAGATCATTTCTAGTGCATCAATCATCGACCCCCTCTAGGATTACCTGTGCTTTAGAGCAGGCGATCCGACAGACAATACAGCTACATCATCCATGTGTGCTTCTGCATAGACGTTAGAACAAGCAGTGGGAACAGAACACTGCCTTGCGGTTAATCCCAGCATTGCTTAGACAAAAAAAAAAAAAAAAAACTTTGACATTCTGTCAAAAGTTGCGTCTTCGAATGCACTCTCAATATGATGAAAATGCCTTACCAATGCGGAGTTCGACCAAACTTTCCATGTTCTTCAACTGAAGGAAGTCAAACTTATACGAGTAGATCTGAAGCTCTTGGCGCGCGTGTAGTCCTCTTTTTCGATTTTCGGTATAAAGGTGACACTTACTGTTTGCCAGGGTTTCCGTATGTACATATGCCAATCCCAGGCTAGCAGTGAAGATTTTTTTCAGAGTTACCAGCACCTAGTCTACATTTCTTTGTACCATAACTTGGTATATGCCATCGGTGCTACATGGCTATGTGGCTATGTTGTGTAATTCAGCCCACTAGCAGCTGGTTATGAGCTGATTCTGATTAAGTTACCTGTGAAGAAAGCCTTAAGCATGCGACGAATATGTGATATCTGCTAGGAAAATGTGCATTTACATCGGGATTGGTCCTGGCAATGTCCGGGGTATTTAAAACATTTATCTCTTGACTCAAATAGTTTAAAATCCACATAAGCTGTGATAGTACTTGGTCACCGAGAGATCGGGGAAAATTGTAAAGGGTGATTCATTGTGAGGTTTGATGTAAAATAAAGTACATAAATTTGAAAGTGAACTTAAAATGTTTATTATTGGTTAAAAGAACAATTCATAACATTTACTTTTTGAAAGTGATGTCATGTAAATGTTGGACAGGACTACGTCCAATTTTTGGCGACTCATTCGAGCATAACGACTGGTATCTCGCGGATAACACGAGTAATGTTGGCCTCCAAAGGGTTAATCATAGTTGCCTTATTCCTGAAGACCTGAGACTTTGCATATTCCCAGAGAAAATAGTCCAAAGGTGTGATATCGAACGATCTAGGCGGCCAATTTACCGTAGCGAAACGTGAAATTAAGTACTCACCAAAATGGTTTCCCAACAAGTCCATTGTTTGACGCGCTGTATGGCTCGTATCGCCGTCTTGTTGAAACCAGAGCTCACCAAGACCATGTGCTTGAATTTTAGAAAATACATAGTCCGTTAACATGGCGCGATAACGCTTACCATTGACGGTAACATTCTGATTTGCCTCATTTTTGAAGAAATATGGACCATTGATTCCACCAGCCTATAAGCCACACCATACTGTTGTTTTTAATGGATGTAATGGTAGCTCTTGGTACTCTTTGGGATGCTCATCAGCCCAAATACGGCAATTTTGTTTATTAACGCATCCATTGAGTCAGAAATGGGCTTCATCACTGAACAAAATTTCATGATAAAACACCGGATTTTCATTGAGAGCCCATTCACTGCAAATCTGACGCAAATTCAAGTCGCCTGGCTTCAATTCTTGCACAAGTTGAATTTTATACGCTTTTAGGCCTAGATCCTCACTTAAAATACGTCAAGTTGTTGAATGCGCCATGCCGAACTGCTGAGAGCGATGACGAATCGATTCGTCACGGACTTCGCGTACACTCTTAGCTACAGCTGCTAGAGTCTCTTCAATACGTGCTGGATTTGGTCTAACCGGTCAAGTATCATCCACTAATGTAAACTTGGACTCAAATTTGCGAAAGGTATTGGCAATAGTGGTTTCAGTAGGTCGATTATGCGTACCGTAAGTTCCTCGAATCGCACGAAAAACATTTCTCACAAAACGTTGATTTTCGTAATACAGCTAAACAATTTGGAGACGCTGTTGTAATATGAGTCTTTCCATGATGGTTTGCCAAACGATACTGAATAAAAAATGATAAAGTAGTTTGATAGGAGTCACGCGTGATCTGTCAAAGAAAGCCTATTGAAAATCAAACCTCACGATGAATCACCCCTTACAATTTTCTAAAAATAGAACAACCCAGGTTCTATTAGGTTACGCCTTTTATTCCGTGCTTTCCACAAAGACCTTTTTTTTTAATTTTATAGTTTTATTTATTTTAATAGTAAAAGGCCCGATGTGATGCCGGTACTGAGACCTTTACTATTCGGAGTTTGGTTATTTTTTCTCTGCTTAACCTTCCCAAGCACTGGTTTTTATACTTATTTCCAAAAGTAGTTTTGCTCGCACACTAACGCAGTATCCATAATCACACATTATTGTCCACCACGCAATTTCCACTTATCAGTTTGAAAAGTGTGCACTTCCGACCTAATTGTCTCATTCATAAGTAATGTCCAGGTCATCTACGGCGCCCGCGATCGTTTGTACGATCAATTTGGTAATTTGACCTCTTTTGCGTACTAAGGTGCGTGGCCGAAGAGCAATGACAACTGATGCCTACCCCGAATTGATATTAAAACAGCAGTTTAGCTGCTGACCCATATACCATAGCATAAAACGGAGTACCCGTAGTGCTAAGTTTTTCTGGTGTTTTGCGGTTTCCTTTTTGTTGTTGTCAATGTCAGAGATTCCCAATTGAGTTACGACGCTGTGTTTTGTTGTTCTGGGAATCACTTGTTCTTATGAGTTGGGTTCAATTGTTCTTGTCGTGGTTCTGGGTATGATGCAGTATGATAGAAGGGTTGCACATGGAGTCGGGTTATAATGTAGAGGAATACTACAATTCCACGTAATTTCTAAGAACATTGTTATGCCAGGTTAATAGCAGTTGCTTAGTTTGCATAGCCCGCAACAGCAGCAGACATATTAGATTCAGGACGCTCAATATGTATTCAATTTTCAAAATACTATGTAACTACAACTTAAAGTAGCAAACTTGGCCTTCCTTGTAAAGATAAAGAAGTAAGAGTGCTTTACATCTGCTAGGTAACTGGCCCATTTTATTTAGTAGAAGGAAATCCTAACCTTAAATACTTCTTTCACCTACTACTTGGAACCCTAGAAAACTTTCATTAGAAAGAACAGAAGCTCTTTTGACTAACTATCTGCAACCTTTGAACAAACTTTTCTCTCCCAGAGACGTTTTGTCATTAATATCATGAGTATCTTTTTACCTTGAGATAGATATGATCCTCAACATTGACGCTGCTTCATGTGAAAGCTTATTTAGTCTCTAATAAGTCGGAAAGTCCATTGTAGTTGCAAGTGACTCCACTTTCTCCAACACAGTTTTATGTTATGGTATGGCCCTTATTGAATTGTTATATAATTGTAGAAGTAGAATGTACCAATCATATTAGATGCAGCTTCTTTAATAACTCGTTGACAACATTCCCGTTGGTTTTTCATGGTTGAAGTACATTTGGCAGCTAGGATATATCAAGGTTTAGGATTGAATTATTGCACCTGTGATATCCGTGTTTGTATCCTGCGTGCAAAAAGGAAATTTTCCAAATCGATCTTGGCTCCTCGGAAAATTTGGACATCCAGAATGCTAGAGGAATTACTTGCGTCGATAGGAATGTGATCAATCTGGTTGACGGTTAATTGATCCGTGGATAGTCAAGCCCCTTTATGAGATAGGGGCTAGTAAAATGTGGTCTACTAGGTGGTGTGAAAAGTAACCTCCTTGACCTCAAGAATGCGCTGCTACTGCAAAAAAGGTTATGGTACCTTGAAGTACGTTCATATATAGGCAGACATGCCAAATTTCAGTGCGATACTGCCTTTAGTTTTGTTTTGACAGCTGATTGTTGTTGATGTGTTTGGCATCATGTTGAGTATTGGCAAAAACAATTTTCGTTCTCTCATAAAACGTAATTTTTTGAGAGGCAAAACAGAAAGGAAACAAAAGAAAAGTTGGATAAATATTATGGGGCTAATGCTCCGTCAGATTACACCGTCAAATATTGGTTTCGAGAGTGGTGGTGGTGGCCGCAATTCCACTACCGATCAAGTCCGCAGCGGCAGGCCCTTCGATGCGGTTACAGAGGACATAGCTAAAAAAATATATGGAATGGTGTTGGCTGAAAGTGAAGCTAGCAGATACCACAAAGATTAGTACTGAGCGCATACGCCATATTTTGGGCAATATTCTGCATATGAAAAAGTTATCCTGCCGCGCCGCGCATACTCACTCCTGGCCAAAAACACGAACGCGAGACCACTTCGAAAGAGTGTTTGGACTTGCTGATGCGGAATCTGGAGGACTTTTGGTGTCAATTGGTAACTGTTGAGCACCAGAGAACAGAATGAGTGCTCCGCAATGGGCTGAAGCCGGCACGAGTGCCCCGAAGCGGCCGAGGGAGGGTCGATGTGTCGGAAAGATTATGGCCTCGGGTTTCTGGGATTGTCATGGCATACTCTTCGTAGACTACCTCGAAAAAGGAAAAACCATCAACAGCGAGTATTACTGTGCATTATTGCAGCGATCGAATCGAAATCGCTGCAAAACGGCCTCACATGAAGCTAAGAAAAATTTTGTTTTTGCATCGGCGCACAAGAGCATCGCATCCATGGTTAAAATTAATTACTTACGGCTCCAATTGCTGTCGAATCCACCGTATTCGCCCGATTGGGCTCCCTCAGATTATTATCTCTTCCCAAACCTCAGAAGATGGCTTATCAATAAAAAATTCAGCTGACGCGAGGAAATCATCGACGCCACGGAGGAGTATTTTGCAGACCTTCGGGAAAATTACTTTTCGGACGGGATCAAGAAGTTGGAAAATCGCTAGAATAAGTGTATCAAACTAAAGGGGGACTATATTGAATAAAACAAAAAAAAAAAAAAAAAAAAAATTAAAAAAAATTTTTTTTCATTCCCAAGGAGGTTACTTTTCACCCAACCTAGTATTATGGGTCCTTACATTCCATTTGCAATAGAATGCATTGTGCTTTAAACGGTCGATGCAGCCTTTAATGTTAACACATGGGCTGAAAAGTCCGAGCCGTTTTATAGTAAAATACAAAATTTTTGCAAAATTCTACTCTATTTATCAATATAGTTGCCTTCGAGGGCGATACACTGATTGAAATGATTTTTCAATCTTTCGATACCAGTTTTGTAGTACGATTTATGTTTAGCCACAAAATAGGCCTCTGTTTTGGCGATTACTTCTTCATCGGTCTTAAATCTCTTTCCGGCGAGCATTCTTTTGAGGTCTGCGAACAGGAAATAACCGCTGGTGGCCAAAACTGGAGAATACGGAGGGTGGGGAAGCAATTCGTACCCGAATTCATTCAATTTTGCCATCGTTTTTATCAACTTGTGACACAGTGCATTGTCTTGATGAAACAGCACTTTCTTTTACTTCAAATGCGGCCGTTTTTCTGCGATTTCGTCCTTCAAACGCTCTAACAACGCAATGTAATAGTCGCTGTTGATAATCTGCCCCTTTTGGAGATAGTCGATGAAAATTATTCCATGTGAAGTGATGGTGCCAAGTTTCATCCATTGTCACATACCGATGCAAAAATTCGGCTTTATTGCGGTTGAGCAGCTTTAAACACTCCTCTGAATCATCAACACGTTGTTGTTTTTTGGTCGACTGTGAGCAAACGTGGCACCCGCTTTGAACAGTGCTCTCGTATGTCCAAATATTCGTGTATGATATATCTTCAGAGCCTCAGCTATCTCGATCAACTTCCCTTTACGGTCATTCGTAATCATTTTGTGGACTTTTTTGATGTTTTCATCTGAAACAGCCTCTTTTGGACGTCCACTGCGTGCATCATCTTCGGTGCTTGTATGACCACTTTTAAATTTTTCAATCCACTTGCGAATGGTTTGTTCGGCTGGTGCAGAGTCCGGGTAACACTTATCAAGCCATTTCTTTGCATCGGCTGCATTTTTTCCCATCAAAAAGCAATGATACAATAAATCAACACACGAAATTGCATTGAATCCATTTTTTTTTTTCACAGTACAAAAGTTGCTTCACTCACAACGCTATATCTCGAGAACTAATCGTTCGACAGCTGTCAAATTTATACACGTATCTTTTGAAGGTTGGTACTAACTGAAAATGGTATGGATTTAATTCAAGTGGTGCTCTCTCTTAGAAACTTTTCAGCCCATGTATTATATTCGTCAGTATTTGAGACTTCTAGCTGTTTTTGACTTTTTTTTTTCACGGTGATGAGATTATTCCCACTCAAAACTCACAACCATGAGGGTTAGGTCCTTAATGAAACACCTGCACAACGTGTCCAGCTAAAAGAGTTATCATTGGTGTTTGACTCATTCAGGTCTTTTGCGGTTTCATATAGGGTTCAGACACAATCAGGGCGCACCATTTAGATCTGGGCTCCGAATACGTTAAAGTAGCTCTAAAGGATTTACTAAGAAGCTCAAATAATAGGCCTAAGCTGGTCGCGGTGACAAGCGTACATAATCCTACCTCCCCGATTAAGTAGCTCAAACGTCCATGTAAACCGACGTTGATTCATTATGGGAGAAGTTACTTTGTACGAACACTCTCCCCCATATCTAATATGTAGTCTTCAATGGCTATAAAGATATAGGCTCCTAGACTTAAATCTCTATCACATGAAGATGAGAGTAGGAGTTAATGAGTAAAAGGCTTAAAAACCATAGAAAATCCCTACTACATCCCTTCTTTGGATGTTGTCTTAAACCAGTTTCGACCATAGGGGAAATGGCACTTAAATGTACAAACTTGGCATAGATATTCAACGTATCAGGATTTCTGATTTCAAACAGAAATCTATCATTGTTTTTCAACCAGAAGATGGCGTTGAGCATACAATTCATGATATGTAGGCCAGAGGAAAGAGTTATAAGTGGATTTAGAGAAGAGCCTGGTGAGGTTTTGGATGTTCACATACAGAAGTAAGGATTTAGTATGCGCGATGTTTATTCTCCTGTAGTTGAAGCAGCCCAAAAAGACTCCTTTTTCAGGACCGAATACACGATACTGAGATTTTATTCATCGGGCATGCATTCTTACATAAGCTCATGCAAGCTCCTTATGAGATCATTTCATCCAGGCATGAAATGCTTGGAGGTTAAGCTGCAGGCTCCTGCAGATTTGTTGCAGTTGCTTTTGTATTTTGCTATCCTCAAGTGTGTAATCACCGACATCGGTATTTTTGTCTTCTTTCCAGTTAAAGAGTCTGCAGAATTTTCATCACCGACCACGTCTCAAGTACGACGTTGCCGTAGTCGTCTTCGTAGACGTTCAGGGGTTGTTACCTTGACACGTTCTTACAATCTTCTAGTTAATTTTCCCAACTTCATTCTTCCTGTAGCATGTTTTGATCTCCTTAACATCCCGTTCTTTGAACCCCCCATTTTCCTTCTTCCCTTATGTAACATGTCAACAGCAGCTTTCGACTCAGTTTTCATCCTGAATCCTGTATGTACCCGCCGGCGTTCATGAGTCTTTTTCGTGGTCAACTTATGAAACTGAGCACATTTGTGATGGCCTCCTTGTAGCATGTAGCTTTCCTTCTCGCATAAGATACTAGTGGTGAGGGGTTATGACAGTGATTGAGAGAGAAGCAGTCGGTAAAGGCTTTTGTGAACTTTGCGATTGTTTCAGCCTGATATCAAACCTTATCGCAGTATTTTCTCGGCGTCTGCTGCTTTTGATATTCATTTTTGTAACTTGGCTATTACTAGGTGGTGGGCCGAGTACTGTAAGCGTGTCCTTCGTCTATCGTAATATGATTAAAATTGCTGTTTCTTGATAAGAGGGAGCCACGTATCCTTGTGGATCCTAAGATGCGGGAAACACAAGCATGCCACGACGTCCGTTCAATTGCAAAATCTATTAGTCAGCGTTCGTTTCTGGAGTGATGTCTTGCAAGTTGTGTATGTCCACACTGGTACAAATAGTGTCCTGTTTTCTTATTCTGTCATAATCAACATTATCATGCTTGGGACACTGTTCATGCATGATAGGCTGATGTTAGCAAATTTAGCCCTGAAACACCAGCCTTTGTCACCAGTCTTTGGGTAAAATGTCTAAAACACGTTGTAATGTCTCAGTTTCTAATCCGGTACATACCCTCGGGTTTCTTGGATGACGAATATATGGTATTTTAGCCCTCTAGTCTCTCCATTGGGAGCACCAGGTCTTTTAAGTGTCCTCACATTTATGATAAATAACCGAAAATCGATGTTATTGTGACATGGGTCGTCAATAGTTGAGCCAATCTTTTCCGTGGCTATTGTTGTCTTCATTGTAATTTTGCTTATCTTTTGCTTAGGCCTGTGCGGTCTTAGGTGATGTGTTGCTTGTGGATCAAAACCTACACTGTAGAACCTGCAGTTGTTTTGAAGGACTTCTTGTATTAGCCTATTGGACGTACACTGCAGCCGATTAAGTCAACAAGTATGTTGATCGCGTCTTATCGTTAATAGCTACGCCACAGATGTGCTTGAGTAATTTCCTGACTTGCAACCCAACGTTGAAGGGCCTTTTCTTAAATAAAAGAAGGTTCCTTCCGATTTTCTGTTCGTTTTAAGTTAATTTGTCCTTAAACCAGTCTGCTGATTCCACCTAGTGCTACGATCTTTTGGCAAAAACTCTTAAAGGAAGGCCCTTGTCGCCTTGATCTGGCCAATTCCTTGATTTCTCAAAATTCCATTCGAAGTTTTGTGGATATAAGTTGGGATCATAATAATTTTTGATTGAATTTATGAGGGGCTGATCTTTGACAAAGGTATGCTTTGTATTAGTGTAAACCTGACGGATAAGGCTAACAGTTTCATCAGCAATGATGTACCAAAGATAAAAAAGGATCATTTAGTAAACAGAGCTTAACGCCATGTTAATACCTGTGTCTTGAACTACTCACATGAGTCAGAAGCCGACGTCTTTAGCGCCATCAGAGTACCGTTTGGAGGTAAAAGAAGGAGCTCACGGTGTTATCTGAATAAGGTGTGCCCTGACTCCCTAATTGAGCAGCATTTGACATCCACCTCTATGATCTCTAATATATTCAACAACACATTGCATATGGAAACATTTTTCGTTGACCCCTTCGAAACAAATTTGTTAGCTTACAGTCATCTTCTAATGCCAGCTCTCATCTTAATTGTTCATCCTTTTCCAATTATCAAGAAAAAAGTCCTTAAACTTCTTTTGGTTTCTCCATGATTAAGAAATGGAAAACTTCTTAAAGTGAAAATCTGCTTCACTTACTTTAAAACACTTGCAGGTTGCTCCTCTGACCGAAGAAGTTTCCTAAAAAAGAAAACGGCTCATCCATCACCAATTCAAGCAATCTGCTTAAATGCAAAATTTGTCTAAAAGCTCCACAAAAAAGGATACGAAGTGAAGGCAAGACAAAAAGAGGAATGTTAAAAAAAAGGTAGAAGTAAACCCAAAAGAAGAAATACAAGTAATCTTACCTCTGCCACTTACCACTTACAAGTAAGCATCTACCATAAGTGTAAGCCAAAACGAAACAAAACTTTATGCTAAAAGAAATCCTTTACCAGTTAACAACTTGTAAAACAAGCGGCTGCAACTCTACAGCTCAACAGCTCCGCAACTCCGGAACTCTACAAGGAGTTTAGTCCTCGTCCTTGTACGGCACTTCTCTGATAGCCTTCATAGCCACCCTTCGGCGGCAACTTCGACTACTTGGAGTGTAAAGAAAAACCGCAAGCAAGCAAATAACTAAAAAGCCTTCAATCATTTTCTGGAGTCTTGGGTGAAGAAACACCCCGTCTTCATCTATCTATTGGTCTGAGCTCATTGCATACTCCTTATCCTATACATAGGGATAGATTTACCACCCAAAGGAGGTAGTTCACCCATAACCAAGTATCAGTTTCGAAAGGGCAAAAGAGCCGTTTGGAAACTTTCCAAACTCATATTTCAGCATTCTGGCTTTTTATCGCCTCCGATTCCAGGAGTTGGGTTTCCTTAGTCGCAATCCTCTTGGTCAATCGAGGGGTTGTAGTGGTTAACTGGTGTTGTATTGGGAATCCAAACTAAAGTAAATTGAAAAGACTCATGAAAAAATTAACAAACGCTCTAACCGAGCAAAGAAGAGGCGCTGCGCTATTAGTCCAAGTAAATTTCTAAAGGATCCCTTGTTTCAATATTCTCACTCTCCCTACTAATACTTCTATTTTCTTCGTCGCTTTATAACCCTCCATCCCATTCGTCCGATGGAGGAAAACACTTTGCTGGGAAAGTTCTTTTGGCTATCATCGCGTTTTTGCGTCGAAATATCAATTTTCGAATGCAAAAACGGTCGTCCGTAAGGATGTGCGAACACCTTACGAGAGGGTGTGTTCAAATGGTGCTTGTGCTTGTGCTTCTGCTTCTAATGGCGACGGCAATGTTGTTGTTTGTAATCACTTTTCACCGGAAATTTACGGTAAATTTATTGTTTTCGTAACAAAATTGTTTCCGTTGCACGCAATTTATGGTTAATAGGGGAGCAAGCGAATAGTGTTTCTCCGGTAACTGGTTGGTGCTGGAGGTGATGAGTTGCTTCTTAATGCCAAGGAAGCAAAGTGGATTTTGTGCGGAGCAGCTCAATGTTGTCAATGCCAATTTGGATTAGACAGACACACCGTGTCAGATGGTTAGCTTCTATTGTTTTCAGCTAGAGTGTACGAGGATTTTGGTAAAGATAGACTAAAACTGGAGAAGTGGCACGTAGCACGTGCTAATGGGCACTTCAATTGAATTTAAGCGCTTCAATGGGGATGGAGTGCTGATTTGGTCACTTAAAACGAAGGAATTGTGCTTCCACCTTTAATGAGCTATTGATTACGATAATTGCTCTGAAAATATTTTTAGGATAAATCGTATAATGGAAGCTTAATGTCGGTCTAAATGGCTCTGTAAAGGTATTCTCGTACTTTTGAAACGGATATGATTCGCAATGTTATAATTAAATTAAATTAATGGATACCCGTGATTCTTATACAGGAATACCTGTTCTTTCGTTACCAGTCTCAAGGCAATTTCTGCGTTCATCCAGGGATTTAGCCGATATTTGTATATGGTGCTGGTGTAATAGACTTGAATTCACAGTTTTTCACAGTTTTATTTAAGGGAATAGCAGTTTTTCAAAGTACCGTCGACCTGTACCCTCGTATTGAAATTTCTATAGCCAGCGATTTCAATTTGGCTAGGTCCAACGTTCTGTGCAGAGAATATCCAGAAGGAAGATGTGTTGATGTCATTGCTACAGCAAGGAAGGTAAATTATGTAAGAAATGAGCCAAGAGGTTAACTCTTGCAGCCACGTTTGATACATATGTGTGGGCCAATGTGAATCCAGTGTCTTAGCTTTTGACTCAGCATCCATATCTTGATTCAGCTCACAGACTTCTCGGTTTTATCTTTTCCACCATTTACCATTCTTGAAATTTCCCAGTTTCTATCCAATATTCATGCTAATCGTTGTGACGAAATTAGGAATCTATGAGGCATACATACGTGTACTTGCTAAGATGCCGCTGTAGTATGGGGTGAACTTAGGCCTCAATCAATAAACCTCTCAAGTAGAGCAGTTTTTGGTCAGCTAATGGCCACTTGTGCGGGACCCATAACAAGTGGTCTTCTTTTACCACGACTTTTTCCCAGGAAGGATTTTGATTTTGATAGAAACACAGCTCTTTCATAAAGTAAGGGTGATGTATGGAATAGCAGATCGGATAATTGAGTTCTACGGTTCTGCTGGTACATACTCACTCTTTTTTCGAAATTTTCCATGACAGTTTCGTATAAATGTGGCTGAATTTGCTCTTTCAAGGCGTGAGTGGTCGTGGACTTGTTGGTGTAAGCCTAAGACTTCAAAAAACCCCAAAGAAAAACCTCCAACGACGTTAAATTGCTTCATCTGTCCTTCAGTTCTTGAGTCAATTGCTTTTTGTTTGTATGAAGATGTAAATCTTTCGTGAGAATATACTTTAAAGAACTTCTCGAAATATCGAATTCTTAACCACGGTTTCGAATTGATGTTCCTAGACGCTCACGAACTGCTTGATTGTTTTGTGTTTAACGACTGGTTGAAGGACGACGATACTGTCCAAGATCACTACTTGATCCAGCTTCCTTGAATTTTTGAAATAAACTATTCACAGTTGATGAAGTTAAATCATTATTCTGAGCATATTTTGTACGAAAATCGTGAACTGTAGCTGAAAATATATACCCTAACCTCTTTCCTTTTAATAACGTACACACTGAAGCTATTCAAAATGTCCAGCTCGAGCATAGAGAGCTTATAAGCCATTGGATAGTCTCTATGGTCAGAACAAGAATTATTTAGGTAACACTAGGAAAGAGCCACTTAACCGTAGAGGAACGACATAGGGTGGAGCTATAAAAGCAATCAACTTGGCTACCATTAAGACCCAATTGGCTCATGAGTACAGGAAAGAGCTTGCCTGCCTGGGCGAATGCTTTAGGGTCACACTGTTCTGGCTTCCAAGGCACAGTGACATAAAAGGAAACGGTTCACTTGCGGCAAGGCTCCGCGATTAAAAGAAAAATTCTGCAGTTGTGGGAATGAATGTACTTCTAAAAGTACACCAAACCAACCATTCTTCGACAACCTTAACGACATATCGGGTAAAAGAATACGAGATCTACTCCGGTTTCATAGCTTTAGAGGGTGAATCCAGGCACCGACAGTCTCACATTCTCAACAAAACATATCATCAACCAGGTCACACGAGTCGTGGTAATAAAAGACACATTCTAGTGCTGCTTAGATTCATGTTGCGCCGCCACCTCTACCTACCTAGTTGCCAAACCTTCACTCGAGTAATACTCAACTTTTAATAACTCTGAACTGTCAGCTGTCAAATTTAACGCACAAATGCCACAAAATGCGACAGAGGAATGCTTCTTCGTTACTCAATTAGCTTCTTAGGCCAAAATAGCGACTGGAAAGTGTAATTTTTTGTTTGATTTCTCATGAAGTGTCATTATAAGTGATATAAGCGGAGCTGAGGTAGACCAAATAGCTTGAAGTCTTTAAGCTGGCATTGCGAAGTTCTGGATTTCTTCTTGTTACTTACTGTAGGTGACACCTGGAACTGGTCTGGGGGGAACCTGGGCCTCAACCAAAAAGCTTTTTCACCCAGCTGCCCCTAGTTGGTTAAGGTCCCCTTGTACTTGCGTGCGCCGTCTGAGACCCGGTCTTTCTCTACTGCGCTGTCCTTAAAGGCGGATCCGAAGATTATTTTTCAGACCGAAGCATTGGTTGGAACTTCACTCTTTAGCTAACTCGTACGGTTCATCAATGTATCTCCCCCTCCACTTACTGTCTATAAAGGGACCGAAAACTACCCGAAAACCCTTAAGACCTACCAAGAGCACCGTCATACATTTTAAATGAAGCCGGGTTTGGCTAGTTGGTTGCGTTCTTAACGAACGATTGGCAAGACTTATTCTCATCGGCTTCAGGCGTTCACACAATACGGCAGATAAGATCTTGTTAAGAAGACTGATGCATCTGTAGTTGGGGTACTTCAGAGGGTCTACTTTCTTGAGGATCAGACAAACAATGCTGAGGTTGCATTCTTTATTAAATCTTTGAATTGCGCTTTTAAGAGCTCGATAGTCAGGCCGTGTGCCCCACCAGCTTTGTTGGCTTTAAGCTTAGATATGGCACTTCATCCAGGTCGGGTGGATGAAATTGTTGGTTTACATTTTCGAGGTTGAAAGATTCATTCTACATGGCAGTGGTATTTAGTTCGTCATCGTACGGTACCTACGGTACTGTATTGTACAGTCTACAGAAATACTCTTTCGAAATCCCAGCATCGACTGCAACTTTACATAGATGTTCTTTTGTTCGTTTGTACAGGTTTGGATGTTCGTATCTCCTCTTCTGCTCGTAAAGCTCGTGAGCACCTATAGTACTTCTGTGCAGCACCGCTTTGTATGTCTCACGCTAAGCTGCATGTGCTTGCCGGCATTTGTCGTCAAACCAGGAGTTTCGTTTTGGCGGCCGAGTGAAACCCAGTATAGTATATCAGAAGCGGCATCTCTAATGGTTTTTTAGCAATGTTGCCACTGTCTTCAATACTAGGTGATGGCGGGATCGGACTTCTTTAGAGAGAGTTGCGATTGCAGCTGTTCAACGTCAAACTTCCTCACAGTATTTGAAATGTTCGGGGTATCCGAAACCCTTGATGTCGGCCTCACGGAACGTTCGGACAGCTGTTTTACTGGAGGAGTGCCTTGCGTCGATCGCAATGTTGTTCTGTGTCAACCCTTGCATGGCCTCACTGCTTCTAAAGACAACCATGGAATCCTTAGGTTACTACATACTCGGACATCGATAACGGCTTTGAGTGGGGACCCAATGAATTCAACAAAAATCAAATCAAAGGAGGGAATATTAGTGGAAGAAAAACGGCATTTGAACCAAATTCGCAGTTATCTATCTTCCACAAACTAGGTGAGCAGATACGGCAACTGGTGGAAATGTTAGAAGATGACAAAAGGGCTATCTTACGCGGAGATTCTTCGTGGCGTAAGAGCAGACCCAAAACTAGAAGCTATTGGAAAAGCGGTATCCAGGATAAGAAAGACCCAAAAAGGAGAGCTCCTAATACAGCTCAAGGCAACTGGAAATGAGACAGAAGAGTTTAAAAGTGTCATTGGCGGGGCTTTAGGAGAGCGAGCGAGTGTAAGGACACTCACAAATCGTATTACCATCGAGCTGAAAGACATCGACGAAGTCACCGGAAAGGAGGACATTTGCGAGGCAATAAGGACTCAACTTGGGGTGGAACTACAACCTGCAGACATATTATCCTTGCGAAAAGCGTACTGTGGAAATCAAACAGCAACAATTGGTCTTCCCGTCGGATTGGCAAAGAAACTGATAGATGCAGGTAAGGTAAAAATTGGATGGGCTATTTGTCGCATTCGGGAGCGAACGCTTCTTCAAAAATGGTTCAAATGTCTTGAATTTGGGCATATAGCCAAGCATTGCAAAAGCAGTGAGGACCGGAAGCAGCAAGTGTCTGGTTTTTAGGAAGACCATCACCAACAACAAAACATGAAGATAGTACAGATTAACTTAAATCACTGTAGAATTGCACAGGATATCCCGACACAAACGGCTACAGAAGAAAATGCGGTCGTTATTTTGATAAGTGAACCGTATAAAACTCTGGACAGCAATATATGAATCTGCGATAGGAAAAAGCATGCTGCTATATGGATATGTGGAAGGCATGCCTTTCAAGAAACTAACGGACTTACGGAGGGCTTTGTACGGGCCAAAATAAATGGCATATATTTTTACAGCTGCTACGCACGTCTAAGCTGGACCATTAACGAGTACCAGGTAATGCTAGACAACCTATTCGCTGATGTTCGTGGTATCGGCGTGGTTATCGGCGACGACTTTAATTCATGGGCAACGGAGTGGGGTAGCAGACTTACAAACGCCAGAGGCCGTAGTCTGCTAGAAAGTTTTGCAACTCTTAACATAGGCATTGCAAACCAAGGTCGTGCAAACACATATCGTAAGGCAGGAACGGGCTCGATTGTTGACACTGCGTTCGTTAGCAACTCCCTCTTGGCGAGTCAGCGAAGAATACACGAAGCAATAATTTTTGAGACGAAGGAGAAGAGTACCGTGCAAAGCGCTAAACGAACGGGCCCAAGATGGAAGGACACACACTTCGATCTGGACGCGTTCAAAGAAATGATAAATACCGGAAACATAATTTAAATCGAAACAGCTGAAGCCTGTATACAACACTTCGTCCGCATTCTCACTACTGCGTGCGATGCATCAATGCCTGAAGAACGGGTACTAGAGGAGGAACACCATGCTACTGGTAGAATGAGGAAATAAGAAAGCTTAGAGCAAAGTGCTTAAAAGCCCGACGCAAAGTCCAAAGATCTAGGGGAAGAGATATCTTTGAAGAACACCTTATTGGTTTTAAAATAGCAAGACGCGACCTAAAAAAGGCAATCAAGGAGAGCAAGACAATATGTTTTAAAAAACTTTGTGAAGAAGCCGACATAAACTATTGGGGTACAGCATACAGGATCATCATGACTAAGATAAAGGGCAGCAGGTCGCTTCAAATAACATGTCCAGCAATCCTAAGCTATATAGTAGAACACCTTTTCCCCCGAAGTACATCTACTATGTACCATATAATTAGGGAGACCAACACGGAGGACATCCCAATAGTCACAGCGGAGGAACTCATAAACGCATGCAGGAAGATAGGCGACAGTAAAGCGCCCAGACCTGAAGGCACTAAAAGCAGCTATTCATAAGCGGGCAGACATGTTTATGGAAACAATTCAAAAATATCTTGAAGAAGGAGTTTTCCCGGATGCTTGGAAACTATTACTGCTCGCGGTAGCAGAAGAGAGACGAGCACTATCAGACTTTCAGTTTGGGTTCAGAAAATCGCGGTCTACTGTTCAAGCCGTTAAAACTGTGGTCGACATTGCGGCCGAAGCCATAAAAGGAGAAAGATGGCGGTATGGTACAAAAAAATACTGTGTTGTGGTGACTTTGGACATCAAAAATACCTTTAACTCGGCAAACAGGGCGTTCATCAGAAAATCACTAGCCAATATGTATACGCCATATTACTTGCTGAGGTAGAAGTAGAAAACTACTTTACCAACAGAAAACTGAGGTATGAAACTGATGAAGGGTTGAAATACTACAGCGTTTCATCTGGGGTTCCACAAGGATTAGTACTCGGTCCACTCCTATGGAACATTATGTATGACGGAGTGCTAAGGCTTATGTTGCCGAGAGGACTTCAAGTAATCGGATTTGCAGACGACATTGCCGTCGTTACGGTGGCAAAAGAAATAAAAGAGATAGATTCAGCCACAAATGTAGCGATTATTCGCATCAAAAACTGGCTAGTATCCGCCGGTCTAGAATTAGCGGACCATAAAACGGAAGCCGTCTTAATTACCAGTAGAAGAATTGTAGAATACGCCAATATACGGGTGGGACATCAAATAATCCGATCGAAAGAATCAATCAAATACCTGGGAGTAATACTTGATAACAGATTACAGTTCAAAGCACATTTAGAGTTCTCCAGTAACAAGGCTTTACTGCTGCAAGGAGCAGCTAGGAGGATTCTCCTATCTAGAGTAGTCAGCTCAGTCCTCTTATACCCTGCTCCGATCTGGGCGGGGGAACTCGCCATAAAAGCAAACAAGAGAAAACTGTTGTCCGCATGCAGGTTCCGATCGACATTCTCACGGACGAGATGTTGAGAATTTATAATAGAAGAACCCCAAGGCGACAAGATGTAGGTGAAATTGCAAAAATAAAGGAGAAGAGCGAGCGGCTCAGCAGCCCTCTGACAAGCCAGGTGGGATAATAATATAAAAGGCAGATGGACCTACAGCTATCACCTTACGCAGTTCCTATCTAGTCACGGCGCAAATACTTGCACCGATTCTGACACGATAGCTCCCCTTTGTGACCAGAATGCTGAAACGAGGGGGAAGATACGGAGCACGCCATATTTCATTGCCGGCGTTTTTCGCAGTGGAGAATTAATCTGCCTAGTCCAATACTACTCATAGACCAAATGTTGCAGTCAGAGGAAAATTGGATGGAAATCGGCACATTTGTGATAATTGTGCAAAACGAGCTTAGAAGAATAGAAAAAATAAGAAGAGCTGAAGAAGCAAATAAAAGAAGACTAGTATGATCTGCTGACCGGCCCCGCGAAGTAGTACCTAATGGTAGTCCCGCGGGGAGAGTGGTTGAAGGACGTAGTGGTGCGAATTAGTACATAAGCGCACTCCTGGCATCGAATATTCGGGTGTTGCGAATCGTGTATGTTGGTGGCACGGGCTACCGCATCTTTAGAAGTTTACCACAACCATTGGCGCAACCAAAAAAAAAAAAAAAAAAAAAAAAACATACTAAATAATCTGTTAGTTTGAACTGCAGGTTCAATAAGAAAAAAAAGGTTTAATCGCAAGAAAGCCAGAACCCTTGTTGACTGCATTTTTTTATGTCCCGCCATCCCCAAGATCACCAAAATGGAGCGCTAAGGACAATTATTAGCTTCGCCAACAATCTATCGAAAGGGATAAATCTAGTTTATTGGATTTCAACCGAAGGAATGGAAAAGGCTCTGTTTGAGCCGTAAATTCATTGGTACTCCTTCGAGAAGACATTATTTTGTCTCGTTTACTTAGAAGAAGAAGAAAATTTTTACCAAATCCTTACACGTTTCTGAGGTATCATGCGAGGAGAGATGCAGTTCGACAGTTCGGCATTTGCCCAGGACCAAAGTGTTCATATGTCTTTGAGTATTCGTACGTAAAATAGCATTTTCAATATTAATTGGATTACTCTCTTTAATTTAACGTGACTTCTGCTGCTCCGAGACACCTCAAGATATGGCAAAAGCACCGTTTGTCAAAAAATGACATATGTCGGACTTCTGTCCTATGTTCATCAGAAGCACCTTACTTGTACTTTGCAAAATGCAACATTATTTACAAAGCATGCATCTGTACGATGTAAACGACCCCTAATCCAGTAACCGCTCTCACTCCTAGTTTCAATGTTTCCTATCCACTTGTCAGCCAAAAGTTATTTGTTTCATCTCATCATTTCACCGTCGTTGGATCCATCCGTTGGCATCCTGGGAGTAATTAAATTGGAACAACAACCCTTCCTACAGGCAGGCGAGCGTCTCCTCTTCATCTCATTTAAACGATGTACGAGTATCTCAACAGAATGAACTCTCTGCAAACGACGTGTATTAGCGTCTAGATGGCAACCTAATGCAGTCCACACAAAGCACCCCATCGGGAATGGTTCTAAGAGGGATCCATGCATATAATCGAATTTTCTTATGCACTTGCATCCAGATCCACCATGACATGGTGAATAGACAACTTCCATGGCAGCGGCGGTGATGTTATTGATAGCTTTCACTTAATTCTAATGACATGCCTTACTCCTGCCATCCCTTCTGGATATTCACAACGCTATTGGACTTGAGCTGAATCAGGAGAAGGTTGGGATTTCGTTAGACTAGGGTGGAATGTTTGGTATATACCCCTGCCGAGTGCAGCTCAAAAAGTGCTCAATTAACTCCGGAGCTCACTCGAAAGAGGCTTCCAGTAGTTTGTGTTTGCCTTTTGTGTTATTTACGACTAAGTATTGCGAAATTAAATGTTTGCCAAATAATAACAAACACGAAGAAGGCTCTACTCTAGCTATAGTTCCGGCTACAACTCCAGCTACAACTCTACTGCTGAAGCTGAGGTGTTCTTGTAAATATTTATGCATGTGGAGACTGAAGTTCAAGAAGATTCGTTTCTTCAAAGTTTCGTCTTCTTTGAGACAACTGACAACATTCGGCAGACGACGGAGTTTTAACGTTTGTTCTGGGGGCTGGAATAAATTTGCAAAAAGGTAAACACTAAATACAAACATCCTGGAGGGCGTAATCGTATGTGAAACTTCTGGACCATATGGAGTCTCAGTGCAATTTCAGCCTGGAAAAGACATTTTAAATTTGTTTGAAAGGAAGTTTATAAGAAAAAATTATCATCGTGGCTATGTGGATGAGTTAATGCGGTGTTACGTGAGGATATTTTGTAGAAAGGTAAACGAAATTGTAGGTAATGTGCAACGGAAGTCGTTTCAGGTGCTTTTGAATTTTTCAACCGACGTCCATAGAATGTAATCTTATTCCATCAGGTTAGTCCTTGGTTGGTTTTCTTTTTCGAATTCCTAATTACATGTCACAACATGCGCGCGGTGTAATGTACGTATACTGTAATGCGTGTCCTGAAATAGGTTTGGCTTCTGGAGGAAGTGTCATATGCGCTAGGGCACTGTAAGTGGCTAAAGTTAATGAATGGTATCACATATGCAAGAACATGGTCTTTGTAGTGCTGGTAGCACCAGGACACTTTTTCCTCGTTATTGTGGCAATTTTATGAGAAAATTTGCATGGTAGTGATGAAGGATTTTGTAAAACAATTTACAATCAAGATTTTAAATGGAACCTTTGATGTTGTAGGTGTTGTGTGTTACTGTATCAAATTTGAAAAGATTTTCATAGATTAGATAAGAAAACAATAAACTTGTAAGCCTTAGGAACTATAATCCAAGTCCTAAGTCCAACGACGAAATGTCTGTGCTAATTGCTTTGAGTGTCAGTTTTGCCTCACACGTTAACATACATAATATCATTTACCTGTATAGGGTGATTCATAGTGAGGTTTGGTTTTCAATAGGTTTTTTTGACAGACGACGCGTGACTTCTATCAAACTGCTATGTCATTTTTGTTCTATATCATTTGGCAATTTATTATTGAAAGACTCACACCACAATAGCGTCTCCAAATTGTTCATTTAAACGAACATTACGAAACGTTCTGTGAGCAATATTTTTCGTGCGATTCGACGAACTTGCGTGCGCATAATCGACCTACTTAAACCACTGTTGCCAATACCATTCGCAAATTTGAGTCTCAGTTTAATTTTGGTGGGGGCGAGGAAATGGAAATGGTTTTGAAAAATTTGGTATCGTCGGCGTAAAGGGAGATGGACAAGTAATTGATGATCCTATCGAGATCATTTATGGTTAATATAAAGAGAAGGGGGCCGAGATGGCTACCTTGAGGAACTCCAGAGGTGGCCAAAAATGGAGCGTAGTGGGCTGACCTAATACGAACACTGTAAAAACGGTTTTCGAGTTAAGAGGATATCCATTTTAACAGTATGGGTTCAAAGCCGAGGGCAGACAATTTGAAGAGTATTAATCGATGAGAGATTTTATCGAAGGCTTTGCTAAAATCGGTCGCAACTACATCGACTTCGTTGCCGTTCTCTAGGGCAGAGATGGCAAAGGATACGAATTCAACGAGATTTGTGGTGGTTGACCTACCCTTTAGGAAGCCATGTTGTCTAGGGGAAATAAGTGATTTGCATGGGAAACTTAGAGCTTCATACAAAATACTTTCGAGGAGTTTGGGTATATGGGAGAGTTTAGCGATTGGACGATAGTTTGTTATTTCGGTCTTTGATCCCTTTTTGTGGATCGGGGCTATAAAGGAGGTTTTCCAAACCTGGGGAAATTCTCCATGTGAAAGGGATAGACGAAAGAGGGCAAGGGAAAGAGACGAAGAACATTTTTTAAGAAATATGGCAGGGAGGCCATCTGGACTGGGTGTAAATTCGTCATTGAGTTGGTGTAATTTATATTCGATATAGGAGGGGTCCAAGATGTGAGAGAGAGGTGGGCCGTTGGAGAAGTCAATAGGTAACGAAAATAGGATGGATCTGGTACAAAGGAGTCGTTGGTGAAGGATTGTTTAAAGAAGCTGGCAAATAGGTTGTCAATGGTGAGTGGATCGGTTGATGACTTGGAAGGATGGTAACCATCGGACTTTCTTTTGTAGTTAACAAATTGGTAAAAGGACTTAGGGTCATTTATAAGGTTGACTTGCGCATTGTTAAAGTAACGCTGGTAAAGGGAGTCGTAAATTTCGGTGAAATGAAGATAAGCCCCAAGATAGTTGGAATAGTCGGACAAGGATCTGGTACGTAGGAAAACAGCCCATAACTTGTTTCTCTTGTTTCGTAAGGAACGAAGCTTGCGATTATACCAGGGATGGCTAGTAGATGATGTTTTAAGGCGGGAAAACGGAACTTAAAGGCTGAAAGAATTAAATATTTCTTTATAAAAAATGGATCTGCTAGCAGAGTTACAGATTTTGTGAAAGTTTGCTTTATGAAAGTCGTAGGATGAGAGAGTTGTGGGAGGAGTGGACTGGAAAGAAGAGTTATGAAAAAATGAAAGTAGAAGGGAGGGGGGGTGGTAGTTGTCGATTGTAGAGAGAGATAGGGGACAAATATAGTTGGATACACCACTGACTTGGCATAGACTTGAGTCTGTTAAGCGATCTAAGAAGAGACATTCCTTAGCTGAGTTGGCATTTGAAGCGATGAAGAACGATTGATCGTCTGATGGAATCCACTGTAGCTGAGGAAGATTAAAGTCGCCGAAAGCAAAGATATCGTCAGTAAAGTCAGACAGGTTAATTAAATAGTCGATCTCATCGACAACAAGTTGGTAAGATTCGGTAGGTTGAGCTGGCAGGATGTAGCAACATAAAACGTAAAGGGACTTGAAGGGGAGTGATATTTTTATAGCGACAAAGTCGACTTTGGAGGATGAAGAGATGCTAATGGGAGAAGAGTTAAGGCTGTTGTGGATCGCCAGTAAGACGCCTCGACAGGGGGAATCATCATGTGGGATGGGTAGGATCGTCGTCGCGAAAAACATTAAAAGTAGGGGGGAACAATTCCTGGTTCTTTATGTCGGGAATCAAATTGGTTTCAGTCAAGGCGTAAATATCAAAGGGAAGAGAATGCGATTGACGTAGGACAGCATTGGTTTTAGAGCGAATACCTCTTACATTCTGGTAGTAAAATGTGGGAGGGATGTTGTGAGGTGGAGATGTATGGCGGGATGATTTAAGTGCTGACGAGGAAGGCACGTTATGAACGAAAAAATTTATCGTGGTCAGCTCGGCTTCGCTGTAGGTGTGAGACTCGTTTAGAGTGAACGTAGTGGCCGGATGCAGCAAGGTCGTCTGCTACATTCTGAGGGGACATGCTAAAAATCTCGTGGTACCTGACATAAAGGTTCCTGAGACTGATAGGGTCGGTAGGGAGGCCTTCCTGCTGGATGGATTTCATGACGCTGGTTTTGGTCTTCCCTTCGTAGCAGACCGAGTCCGATTTGTCTTGTAGATAGGCGAGAAAGAGACGAATGTTTTCATATATCTTTCTCTCTCTAAGCCTAGGGATTGCATAGCGACTTTCTGTAGTTCCATTGGTTGATGGGTTAGTTTAACTGTGGGGGGAAAAAGAGGATCAAGAATAGGGGCAGTGGAGGAGGGAGATGGAGATTCGTGGTTGGATATGGAGTTGGGCGCCGGATGAGATGTTGGGTTTAGGGTATGGAAGTTAATAAAATTAGGGTACTTAGCTTCAGTTTGTAGGTCGAAGTTAGGAAATGAGTTGTTTGCTGGGATCGGTGGCGTAGAAGATTAAGAACGGATAAAATGGGTGGTTGGGGTTAAGTTGAAAGAGACGCGTTGGCGCGGGGGCTTGGGTGGAACATTGGAATTTAGCGGATTAGAGGATTGGTGTGTAAGGGCTTTGTGTCCGATAAGTGATTAGGGGGACTAAAATCGGGTAACAAGTTCGTTTTGAAGCTACAGTTGGGATCGGGATAAGAGCTTCGTTTTTTGTTAGCGTGTTTTTTAGTTGGAAGGGGGTTTGGGAGCGGTCTTTTTTTATGCTTATCGTTACGTTTATTTTTAAAATTTTTCGTTCCTCAGAGCATTTTGTGATACTTATCTTCCCAGGTTTAGTGGCCTTACCAGGGGAAGTGGGGAATAACCATGAATATTTGGTTGGTATGCTGATTTTGAAGCTGCAGGAACTATTGGAGTCAGCAGGGGAAATCATCTCGCACTCGCTAATTACATCCAGCACGTAGTGAAGATTTTGTAGCAGCTGTAGCTGAGAGTGTATGCGAAGACCGTGACAAATCAATTCGTCCTCGTTCTCAGCAGCTTAGCTTGGCGTATTCTACAATTTACGTGATTATCTTGGCCTAGAAGCGTACAAAATTCAATTTGTGCTAGAATTGAAGCCAGGCGACTTGAATTTGTGTCATATTTTCAGTGAATGGGCTCTGGAAAAACGCAATGAAAATCCTGTGTTTTATCGTGAAATTTTGTTCAGTGATGAAGCTCAAGGCGTATTTGAGCTAATAAGTAACCCGAAGAGTACCATTACATCCATTAAAAACAACGGTATGGTGTGGTTTATGGGCTGGTGGAATCATTGGTCCATATTTTTTCAAAAATGAGGCAAATCAGAATGTTACCGTCGATGGTAACCGTTATCGCGCCATGTTAACGGACTATGTGCTTTCTGAAATTCGAGCACATCGTCTCGGTGACCTCTGGTTTTAACAACACGGCGCTATGAGCCATACAGCGGGTGAAACAATGTACTTGTTGAGAAATCTTTTTGGTGAGCACTTAATTTCACGTTTTGCTACGTCTTTGGACTATTTTCTCTGAGGATACGTAAGGTCTCAGGTCTTCAGGAATAAGCCAGCTACGATTGGCGCTTTGGAAGCCAACATTACTCGTGTTATCCGCGAGATGTCAGTCGCTATGCTAAAACGAGTCGCTCACAATTGGATCTTCCGAATGGACCACCTCAGAAGTAGTCATAACCAACATTGACATAACATCATTTCCAAAAAGTAAATGCCAAGAATTGTTCTTTTAACAGATAATAAAAATTTTAAGTTCAATTTCAAATTTATGTGTTTTGTTTTACATTATAAATCAAACCTCACTATGAATCACCCTGAATTATCAGTCCCGGGCTTAAGTTGTTGGTTTGTGTTCAGTTAAAGTGTCTTGTGGTCGTTAGTTATACTCCGGAAAAACCAAACTGCACTCGATAGAAATTCCAATTGCAATTTGGGTCAGCTCTGGAGCAAAGTTGATGTTCTGAATATCTTTTCCTAGCCTAGCTGGTACATCTGAGACCTCATTGTTTAAGACTCAAACAAAACACAATGAGCACCGAGCAGTAGAAACAAGGTGCGCTCCCCTAAATGAGCTTAGAGCCAAGGTTCAATTATATTTCTTCTGTTTAGCCAGAGCTACGACAGCTACATTGACACTGTATTTAGTTATGCTACTCAGAGTGCATACTTATAATATTGCACATAGTTAAAGTTTGTACGTATTCTGATGACCTGTGGCTTGGTCGAAACAAATAAAACCCTGTCTTGATAAGACTCTTTCCTGCGAATGCAAGAAAATTTGGTCAGAGCAGTTCAAAAATTTGTTGGGTGCTGTAGGAATAGGGTGGCACTGAGAGGTGTCAAATTTGCGATGCCTTGCGTTTCTGCTTGTTTTACCTCCAGGTAGTACCATCGGGCACTGGTCGATGTCCATCTGTACATGATTTACCAAACTTATGAGCGACATTGCTGACCAACAGACAAAATTAGCAGCACTATAAACGGAACAGCGCATGAATTCCCCAGATGGAATTGAGAGTAAAGTAAAATCTCGAAAGAAACAAATAAGTCCTTATCCGGGCTATTCCGACATATATGGATCTCAGGCCGGTAAGGATTTCCGAGACTAGTCAGGGTCTGAGAAAAAGTATGGTGGCGGATGAGGTCCAAATGGAGCAACGGCCCACATCTTACATCCGCGAATGGGTGACTGGCTTTCGTCTAACCGACTTGTCATGCTAGGAGTATCTATTCTATAATGAGACTGGACCTCCAGGTCGGAGATTGTGCCACCGGGTTTACTGCTTGGGCATATAAAAAAGAACGGAACTCTGTTTCTAACCCCTTTAAACGAAACAAGGACAATGAATGGAATTTTAGGTCACTTCATAGGCCACGTGCAGTTGAACACCTTAAGGAGGCCCTGGACTGCTGAATTGCAGATATTACTGCCATCCAAAAAATGCGTTGGGATGGAGCAGACAAAGGGAAGATGAAAAACTGAGACAAGCAGCGCCTACTTGGATGTGGATTTGTTATTAGAGGCCGACTTAGGCAAGAAGGCTTGAGTTTAAGATTCCTGCATCTCGGTATTCATAAGAGGACTTAAGGAACTACTGATCAATCAACTGTCGAGCAAATTGACTATATTGCGACCGACGCAAGGCACTAGTCCAGTATTATGAATGCCAACATCGGCGCGGACTATTGGCTTGTTATAGCAAAGACAAACTAATACTGTGCAGAAGTTTGACATTGGGCGGCTGCAAACGCAAGAGATCGCCAAATCCGTTTCCGATATAGTCTTCCATAAACTGCTAAAGGTTCTATGCTATCTGCCTTATTATGTGAACACCTCAAGCCGTTCGTCATCAACCTGATTGATCAATATTAGTGTGGCTTCAGGTCGGGAAAGTCCATCTTCACACCAAGGCAGATCTTGGAAAAAACTTATAAGCTTCAAATCGATACACACCACGTATTCATCGATCTTAAGGCCGCGTGTGACAGCTATGTAGACTAATGTTTGCTATCTCTGCCAAAATTGTCCGCTTGTGGAGGATAACGATGGATCCACGCTGCTCCAACAAAGTCAGTAAAGAACTTATTTTCTTGAACATCAAAAGAGGTACTCGCATACGCCGATGATATTGACATAGTCGGAAAAATGCGGTGTGAAGCTGGCCTTAACTGTCAATGGGGGCAAGACCAAGTTGTTATCAACAAGAAAGGACACCCAACACCAAAGTCTCGGACAGAAGATCACTTTCGATAAATATAACGTTGAGCTAGTTAAGGGCATTGTCTACCTAGGCTCCGTTTTCAATTTAGACAAGGACGCCGGCGCTGAGACCAAACAAACAATAACTCTTGCCTATCGCTGCATCTTTCGACTAACAAAATCCCCTTTTTCGAATAGTTACCCTATAGTTCCTAACAAAGGCTCTCCAAACTTTGCTCTATTTACTACCTATTGGCTTGTACAGTATGCTAATTAAAATTTACTCTGTCAGGGTAAAAGATAGTCCACAGTGGAATTCATACTATACCGTCTTCTAAGCCGAAATCTCAGTTATTGACCAGTTCTTTGCATGACTTCGCCGAAATCCAATACCCTCGTTTAATATTACATTACAAGTGGGGTCACAGGATCACACTCTGTTGAGTTCCGTGACATTCGGACGAGCCAGGAAACTTGTTAATTGGTTCAGTGGTCGACTGGTTGACAAAGTCCTATGCCAAACAAATGACATAGTTTATTTTGTCATGACAACACCGGGTCCAAACTATGAATAGAGGTGATTAACCTCAGGAGAAGGGATATCTCCAAATTCACGAGTGTAATCAAACGACATAGTGCCATTGGAAGAGAGACGCAACGATGGCGTGGATGAAAAGGAAGATGAATCTTTTGTGCATGTTCTGTGCAAAGTATAAAACTTATACTTACACTTATACCTCAGGGATGACTTTGCTAAAGGTTGCTTCTACGAGCTGTACCACCAGACTTATGAGAAATTTTCTAAACACGACGTAAAGATGGTCGTTGGTGGTTTTAACGATAAGTTGGGAATAGGAAGCATCTTTGGCGCTGTTCGAAAGCATATCTTATGTCACATTAAGGTTAATCAGCCTTGCAGAGATATGATAAAATATTATCCTAGCTGATATAAGCTTATAAAGCCTCAATACCCACAGAGAGATCTAATAGTTACCTGATCAAAAATTGAGATTGATCACACTGCAATTGACGGAAAACACAGGTCCAACATCGATTCGGACTACTACTTAGTTGTACTTAAGGTGGGAGTACGCCTATCCTAGGCAGAACAACGAATAAGTACTCTGATGACATTTAGCGCCAAACAGCTTAGATTCTGTCTCCCAAAACTGCTCGGGAAGTCCTATGATGGTGACATGAAGCGCAGAAGATCAGTGTCGACATTGTCGGCAAGCCATAAGAGACGCCACAACAAAACAATGAAAATTACGGACACACCCAAATGGCGTCACAAAAGACATATAAGGTTATCCAATAGGGACTTGACAACTTTGAATTTAATTTGTGAACGCAGTCTTTCACTAATTATCAAACTTTCACTGTCAATTTATTCAGTAAGCTCAAACATTTTCATCATGGTAAAGTACACTAACGTTCTCCGATTGGTTTCTGGAGAAGATGCGCCAAGATGATGAATTTCATCGCAAAATCTTCTTCAGTGACGAAGCTCATTTTTGGCTCAATGGGTTCATCAATAAGCAAAATATGCGTTATTTTTCGGGTGAAAACCCACTAGTGCTTCATGAATCACCACTTCATCCACAAAAAATAACTGTTTGGTGCGGTTTGCTTGCCGGCGACGTTATTGGGCCATATTTTTTCGTCGACGGTAACGATCGTCACGTTACTCTGAATGGTCAGCGTTATCGCGCCATGATCACCGATTATTTTTGGTCCGAATTGGAAGATATGGACTTAGACGACATGTGGTTTCAACAGGATGGTGCTACAAGCCACACAGCACACGCTACATTCGATTTATTGAAGAGTAAGTATGGTGAGCGTGTTATCTCAAGACATGGGCCAGTCGATTGGCCGCCTCGTTAGTGCGATTTTACACCGCTTGACTATTTTTTGTGGGGCTAGGTTAAGTCATGTGTACAAAAAGAATTCATTTACACATGTCCTTAACAATTCTATTCGACTGTGAAACACATGAGCTTAGGCAAATGCAAAATGGAGAGTTACCATTTAATATTTCTTCCATTGCTAATTGTATCTTAGAACAGAATAATTCTCTTTAAAAATTCATTCCACATATCCGTATCTATCAAGAACTAATTTCCATTGCTTCTACCATAAAACCAATCAACCATGGCTTCCAAAAAATTTTCATTTTCACATTCACTCTCAAAATGAAGTATTGTTGCCTACTATCGGTATCGCACATACGAGTATACGAGTATGTCCAGAATATTTCCATACTTCCGGTAAAATATCCTTTTTCCTTTATTTGAGCTGAAAGGACCTACGAATTATTAAAGAGATACATACTCGTATACCCAAATCGGCTTAATATTCCGATTAGGTCAATAAAGCTTAAATTACGACCAGGCAAACCCATGAGAATTAAAGTCTAAACGCATTAACGTAAATATTGTAATTGCTTACTCCTTGGAGAAGTATATCCTTAAAGAACACCGATATTCGGGCCGTTAGTTTGCCAAAAAATCTAATGGAAAAGTATCTTTACCATGAATTTAAAGAATTCCGTTCAGATCCTCTTTAAGAGGGGTGGGTTTGTTAGTATCCTTTTGGCTGTCTTCAGGGCACATAATAGAAGGGATAAGGATAAACGGCTTTCGATGCTCCAACAGGAATTTATAATGAGAAAAATGCATTTTTAGCACATTGCTAACGGAGGTGGTGGTGAAGGGTGTGGAATGAATTCTTTTCATTCTCAGCGCATTTGCGTTTAGGCTGAAGTGTGCTGAGATATTCAATTTTTCTTTTTAAATTTGGATTTTTTTTCGTTTAGTCCTTATCGTCCTTAGGGCATCTCACAAACAGCTATTATGCTCTCATTATAAAGTCATTTGTGTGGATAGATGTGGTTGTGTTTGGTTGAGGTATGTGAACGGGAGGACTTAGACTTTAATTTGTACGTAGATTGTGGTCAGTTGGAGTATTGTAAATTTGGGTGAAAACCAAATACGGTGTAAGGGAACGGAAGAATAGAACAGATGTTCAGATCGAATTTGAAGTTTTAAGATAGGACGTGTTAGAAAAATTGCTGCTGGAAAATTACCAGATGCCCTTGACTATTATCACGCAGATAATACCGCCATCCAGAAAGTGCGTAGTTCGTCACCAAAGAATATTTCTATGAGCTCCTAGACAAGACATATGAGCAGTGTCCGAAGTATGATGCTTAAATCGTACTAGGCGATTTTAACCCCAGAATAGGAGAGGCGAATCTAAACAAGAAGCCTACAAGCGCTGCAACGAAGGATGAAAGCCGCTGGTAAACTCTACGAGCAGAAGAGACAGGAAGAACATCAGCTTCTCCAGAAGAAGAAAAGAGAACACGAGATTGTACAACAGGAATTAGCATACGGAAACTCTTTTTCTGTAGATTGTATAACGTTATTCGCCGTCACAACATCCCACCCTAAGACAGAATAGACTATTCAACTTAGACGATAGTCAAAACTTCGGTCCACCTTACTAACACGATGTAAGGATAGCAATATTTAAGTTGAAACTTAAGTTGAAATACAAAAAAGCAGCTGGACCTGACGGCTTACCGGCCGAGGTTATCAAAGCTACTGGAAAAGACTTCGTGGAGAGCATACACTAGCTCATTTCTCAAATCTGGTCAAAAGAGTGTTTGCCTGATGAATGGAATCTCATCGTTTGTCCGATCCCTTTCAACTGCGCTTACTATAGCGGCATGTATATATCTCCTCCACATCGCATACAAGATTTTATCTGCTATATTGTGTGAACGTCTAAATTCTGATTGGTCCCTATCAGTGCGGTTTTAGACCAGGAAAGTCCACAATCAACCAAATTTGCACACTCCGGCAGATCCGGCAGAAAACATAGTCGACAAGGCGCTGTCATGCAACTTCTTGACTGACTTTGAAAGAAATGTGCAAGACTTACAAGCGAACAATGGAGGCACACTTTTGAATAGCAAGGCTCTTTCGCGACCAACTTAGGGGACTCCTACTTCATAGCACTGAAGCATGAACTCTATCACAATCTGGTGAAGATATTTTCGGACGTTTTTGAGAGTAAAATTCTTCATAAGGATGGTCCTGTTTGCGTTGACAGCCTTTGTAGGAGAGGATTCAACAATAATACAAGCTGGACAGCGACATCTACCTAGTCACAAAAATGGGCATCAGACGTTTTAGATAGTAAGGTCAGGTATAGTGAATTGACACCAATGCTCCGGCCCAAAAGTAGTAAAACTATTTGATTCTTCGTGAAAAATATTACGAGTTCTGTAGATCTCAGCAGGAATTTTCAATATTAGTCAGGGTGCTGAAATAGAGATGGTGGGGAGTGAACAGTAAATTGGTCAGCGGCAGCTCTCATAAACTTGAAATGCGTTATTGACTTCCGAATATCCAGCTTCACTTGTCCAAGGGGTCATAAAAAGGGCTGGCCATCTAGGCTAGGGGTTGTGTGTGGGGTTCACTCTTGACAAGTATCCAAAGTCATCAGATAAGGATGTTCGAATCTTCAAATCTGCACATGAACTGTTAAAATTTTTAACAGACAACTGGCGGAGGCCCTTGACAATTATGAGGCATAATAAACTGCCATTTAGGGGTTGCAGTGCAGTGCAGTGCATACATATACTACGGCGGTTGCTACGAAGAAGACGATCAGCGTTTATTGGATGTAGATTTGTTTGTCATAAGTTGCAGACTTAGGCAAGAAGTTTTGCGCTTTTGACACGTAACCAAATGGCGTATAGCACTATGCATTGGCAAAGGTCTATTCACCAACAACAACCCGATATGCGCTCACGTCCTTACATAAGAAAAAGACTAAATGACCTTGCTGCGACATGGAATATCACTATAGCACATAGTTCCATAATCTCAACATTCACAGATTAATGTGCCGGGACAACGTCATAATACATTCAACCAATCGATTGAGTTGCTATCGACGCAAAGGCATCCTGCATTATTATAGACATATGGGAGTTCTGAGCCACATTATGGTGGAGTGTCAGGCCATTTTGCAAAGACCAGTCAAAAATACTAATAACATCCTAATTAGTTTCAAGGCAACAACTTGGACAAACTTGGACATCATCGGCATAAATGTGAGTTAAGGAATGTGTGACTAGATCTGTTATATCATTTATATCTAGAGAGAATAAAAGAGGACCCAGAATTGATCCTTGAGGTACCCCTCAAGTTAAACAAAGAAAATCAGATAAGGCAATATTAACAAAAAGAGCTTGTTTTCTGTAGCTTAAATAGGATGAAATCAATTTAAGAGCAGAAGGAAAGAACCCAAAGTAGTGTTGTAAAATAAAACACATAAATTTAAAAGTGAGCTTAAAATATTTATTATCGGTTAAAAGAACAATTCATGGCATTTACTTTTAGGAATTGATGTTCTTTAAATGTTGGCCACGACTACGTCTGATTTGGTCCATTCGGAAGGTCCAATTTTGGGCGACTCATTCGAGCATAGCGACTGATATCTCGCGGATAACACGAGTAATTTTGGCTTCCAAAGCAAAGTAGCTGGCTTATTCCTGAAGACCTGAAACTTTACATATCCCCAGAGAAAATAGTCCAAAGATGTGATATCGCACGATCTAGGCGGCCAATTTACCGTAGCAAAACGTGAAATTACGTGCTCACCAAAATGATTTTTCAAAAAGTCCATTGTTTAGCGCGCTGTATGGCTCGTAGCGCCGTCTTATTGAAACCAGAGCTCACCGAGACCATGTGTTTGAATTTCAGGAAGCACATAGACCGTTAAAATGGCGCGATAACGGTTACCATTGACGGTAACATTCTGATTTGCCTCATTTTTGAAGAAATATGGACCAATGATTCCACCAGCCCATAAACCACACCATGCCGTTATTATTAATGGATGTAATGGTAGCTCTTGGTACTCCTTGGGTTGTTCATCAGCCCAAATACGGCAATTTTGTTTGTTAACGTATCCATTGAGCCAGAAAAGGGCCCCATCACTGAACAAAATTTCACGATAAAACACATAATTTTCATTGCGCTTTTCCAGAGCCTATTCACTGAAAATATGACGCAAATTCAAGTCGCCTGGCTTCAATTATAGCACAAGTTAAATTTTGTACGCTTCTAGGCCGAGATCCTCACGTAAAATACACCAAACCTTGTTGCTGAGAACGACGACGAATTGATTCGTCATGGTCTTCGCGTACACTCTAACCTACAGCTGCTAGAGTCTCTTCACTACGTGCTGGATGTGGTCTAACCGGTCGAGTATCATCCACTAATGTAAGCTGGGACTCAAATTTGTGAATGGTATCGGCAATAGTGGTTTAAGTATCCTCGAATCGCACGAAAAAACATTTCTCACAGAACGTTGATTTTCGTAATACAGCTGAACAATTTGGAGACGCTATTGTGGTGTGAGTCTTTTCACGATGACAAAGCGGTTTGGTAGGAGTAACATGTGATCTGTCAAAAAAAGCCTATTGAAAATCAAACCTCACGATGAATCACCCTATACAACTTGAGATTTAGCGTTGAATGAAATTTTGCCAATTGTATATTTTTCATTCTGCTTTAAGTTCTTAAGATCAGCAGCATCCATGCTAAGAAACCATCAGAAATGTAAGTGCTATATTAAGCTCTTCTACACGAAGGAAGCCTACGGTTTGATGAAGAGTGCCGACAAGCACATGTATCAATATATCTTGGGTTCAAAACGGCACTGCAAAGAAGAAGGAGAGTGGCTCTTGCGCTTTACAAGCAAACGCGGAGAAGAGAAAATTGGCTGCTGGGGAGAAAAAGGTAAGAGCATGCACTATCGAAGAAATGGGGAGGTGCTACTCAAGAAACAACGTTCGGAAGTTCCACCAAAAGTTAAACAAAAAACATGTCAAGCCAACAAGGGCCGAACATAAGCCTGTAGAGATGAGCAGGCGAATTCAATAGCAGATATACGAGAATAGGAAGAAACCAAAAATTTGTTCTGACTGTTAAACACCGAGACGACCCGAACTCCGCTGTCATTTAGAAGGAACATTTAATTTGGCCGATAAAAGCCAACATATCCGCCCCAAACAGAATCTCGTAAAGATTCAAAGTTACGCGTAACAAGACTGAGGGACCGGACAGCCCACCTTTCACGCTATATAAGGCAGTAGGATATGAGTTGGTAGAGAGCAGACGAGTACGAGTACACCAACTCACTTCCATGATTTGGTCGTTAAATTATACCTGATCAATTGCATTAGCATTGTTTTTCAGGGAGGAGATCTTCCTGACTAAAGATGCATCAGTCTCCCTAATATCGCGTGCAAGATTTTATCTGTTGTATTGTGTTGTTGCCTGAAACTATGTGTCACCGATCTGATGGCTTCTATCAATGTGGATTAAGGCTATGTAAGTCTACAAGATCCTAGAGAAAACTTAACTCCTGATCGATGATGATCACTACAAATTTCAATACAATTTTTGGAGACACGAGCTATACTGTACAGATCGTGTGCTAAACACTTCAGAATAGGAAGAATGACTATAACTGCTCCGTAAAAGTCGGGCGAAATCTCAAAAAAGGGCTCAGAAATGATGATAGTGGAGCCTATCATCGGATATCATATATTCAACGAATTAGGAAAAATGTTACAATAGACAGCTTTTACTTTTAGGTTAACTCAAGTATATTAAGGTCAAATAGAGATATCCTTGCCAAGGTTCTTTGAACGATTGTAAATCCCGCTTTCGCTGACGGATTTTAGGGCTGTATAAGTGGGGATCGATCCCATCAGATGAACAGAACATGTAGCGCGAATGAATATTAACACTGCCGCGAAGAGAGTATTCGATTCTTACCTGGAAGGACGAAGTAGTGAAGAAAGATCTCACCTGATCTCGTGTGTACAAGTGATAGGGGACTTCAACTATCATACCATTGGAAGTGCCATATAGGTAAGTAAATAAGTAATTTAATGCCCAATGATATGCTGTAAATTCAATTTAAGTTGAAGAGAATCGAATGCATTTTCGAGATAATTCTCAACCCTAATATCGAAGACTTTTGAGTTGTGGCGCGACAACCCGGTGTGGGCCAATGCCTAGCTTCTCGCACTTATTTGTGTTTCTCACTTTGTGAAATTTTACACTCCTGAGCAGGGCCTACTGTTTATTTTCGGTTCCGAACTACTCTCCTGAATAGGCCGAAAAAATTTGCTGTTGTGCTCCTACCGGGATTCGAACCCAGGTAGGTGGCGTGACAGCCAGTGAGTCAACCATCACGCCATAGCCACCACCGGCTTAGGTACGTCAAATTTCACACCAACATCGTCAAGTTTGACATTTTTAATGGTTTATATGTGCTCAGAATGTTCGCCAAGACTTTTAGTGATGTAGCACCATCCCGGGCCACCGTGCTTCACCGGTTTTCCGAATTCAAACGTGGTCGTCGTTAGCTCCGGTACGAATTTCGTAAAGATCATCCGACATCGGTTATTGTGCCAGAATATGGTACATCGTGAAATTGAGGCATCCTCTCTGGCATTAGTTAGACTCGCATACATTTAATATTGCAAGAACATTTGGCCGTCAAAAAGATTTCTTCGCGTTGAATGCCGTACAATTTGAATTTGATTACCTCAAAAAAGGTTCGCGCTGATTGGTCCCAAGAAATGTTAAAAAAATTCGATTGCGGTGGCTCAAAAGACGTCTATAAGATTTTGACAGGCGACGAATTATGGATCTACAACAGTCGAATGTATGGTTATTTCAAGGCGAGCCAAATCCCTCAGAAGTTGTTCGCACACGTAGCACTATGAGACAAATGCTTGCCGGTTTCTTTTTTTTTTGAAAAAACCGGACATGTCGCCACGGTGCCATTAGAGCAACGTTGAATGGTCAATTCGAGTGGTACACCATCATTTGTTTGCAAGAAATTTTTGTAAAAATAAGGATAAGCAACCGCCGAACGCGGAGCATTCTTCATCACGACTTTTTGAGCAGTAAGAACATAAAATTGATGTACAATCTGATTCAGCACCCAATGACATCCTTTTTATCCATCACATCAAAAATAAATTGCGATGTTAACGTTTTTCAACGCCTGAAGAAGCGGTTGATGCGTTTAAGACGCATGTTTTGGAGTTATGTACCTCGTTCGGAGTAGAAAAAGTGCTTTGGAATATGGTTCAAATGCATGCAAAAGTGTATTGGTCTTCATGGAAAGTGTTTTAAAAAAAGCAATTAAGCCAATTTCAGCAATTTAGGTATTCGGTGTTGTTGTTGAGGCAAATGTGTAGATTTAAGTGATTTGCGCAATCATGAGAGGATTCTCCACAAGCACGACATTTCTAAACAACAAAACACAAACACGATAAAGTTGTTTACTGTAAACTTTATGGTTTTTCTATATATAAAATGAAAAAAGAAAAAAATCCAATGAAATAACTTTCATTATAGGACAAATCCTTAAATTTGTTTACCCGCTTACACTGGAACATATGGTGCCTCTCTAGTTGTTAGAAGATAAAAACTCCCTTCCACTCGATTCGTATGGATTCCGAAACGTCCCCTGGCATTCTGGTAACATTTGCCAGAAATGAACATCACAAAGTTGGCACAGCGATATCCCACATAAGGATACGCCTTCTCCATCGAGAACTTAAAGTATTTCATTGCCGCTGCATGACTGCAAACAATTCGACCTGCACACACGCAAACAAACACAAGCAAGTCCATGAACTTGCATTAAATCGACCATCTTTCCTCATTCATCAATCTGAATACTCACTTGGAGTCGATTCCGGAAATGGCAAGGCACAATTAGTTTGCGGTGACACTCCTCCATCTGGATAGAAGTCTGCATGTCCAGACTTTACCATCACTCCCAGTGTACCGCCGGATGTATGAATGACCTGCACAAACTTACCATCACTCGGATCTAAGCGATACTTTGGTCCCACATCGGCTGGCACAGTAAACATCGGTCCGGCCGGATCCAATCCAATTATATGGTCAACTTTTCCCCCCAACAGCTTTCCAGTGAATCCAGCTGCATGTGCACCCAAGCTGTACCCAGTGAGAGTAATATTGCTGCGGTGAAAGAGTCTGCTCATCTCTAGCGATTCGATTACAGACGCCAGAGTGAAGCCGACATCGAAAATATGTAAAGCAGCGTTGGCATAGCTCCTTTGAGAAAGGCTGCTCCAATCCATGATGCAAACGTTGATGTCCTCGAAACTGGCCCATGCTGCTGGTGTACGAGTACGAGTATTTGTGCCCGAGTGTGAGAAAATTAGATTAGCTGTCAAAGTATCACTCACTTTTCAATATATCCAGCATCCAGATGTTACTGGGGCTGCGGAACTCCCAACCATGGAGAAAGAATCCAAGTCGATGGTCCACATCGAGCCTTCTAAATCCGTCCATGTCATTTAGGTGGACGGTGAAAATACCATCGCTGGTGGTACCACTGTAGGCGGCCTTGGTTCTGGTACTGGTGCTGGAAGAGGAGTTTACAATTGAGTTGTAGAGTTTTAACAACTTGGAACATACACTGCTGACATGCACTGGAATACGATGTCGTTGTGGATGGAGGCTCCAGTAAGGCGGTTATCAAGGAGACTTGCCAGTATGGAGCGAAAAATACGAACTGTTCGTGACCAGTCACGGTTTCTCCAAAATGTTGGCTCTGCTGGGGAGGCGAACGGCACCATTAACAGTAACAGTAACATAAACCGTTTCATCATTTTAATCTTACTCGACTGATTTCGAGTTGAATTCGGCTTTTGACGAGAGTGGAAGAGCGTACGGTCGGTGGCATTGAGTTTGTGTTTGCACATATGGCGGGCGGGCTATGCAGTGAACTGGAATTGAATTGATACTGCAAGGCTGGTGGTTCAGTTGAAAGGGGGCCTGACCATGTGGCTGTTACTCAACTCAAACATAAAATCGAAGTCAAGGTAATAGGAACACATATGGAAATGATTTCATTACCATATTGCACGCCTCGTTTTGTATTTTTTTTTTTGCTAAAACACAGAGTGCAGAGTATTGGAGTTTTCCAAAGGGGATTTGGATGAAGCAGGTGTAGATGGTTCTCGGATGCTTGATCTGAAGTGGTTTTAGTTTCTGCACTCTTTTAAAAAAACGTATTGTCCGAACTAATGAAGGAAGAGCGGACTAGGAAAGCACCGTGGAACTCCGTAATGGTGATTCCCGGGGTTACGTACACGTTGGCCTTTATTACAAAAATTGCAAACCAATGGAATGAGTTGAGAAATCAAAGCAGCATGAAGAGGACTTGAAAACTATAATTGATATATGGATATGGTTATGGTAGAATCATACTGAATTCGAATTTGGCAGTGCTTCTGTGAGTATGTACACGGAGGTCGTGTTTCGGTGTTGCACGATTAGGGTAGGCAATGACTGTTACCAAGCCGACGCCTGGTGCTATATATGTGGTAAGCACTGAAATACTCTGTCGGAAATGAGTAGCCCTTAGAAGCGCGGCGAAAAAAATTGTTGCGTGGGTCAACAATCAGAACTGTATATTACTTATGTAAATGAGCTCCTCAAACGTGCTAAGAAAAGATTTTCATTATAAGCCAGGCTACTGTAATAGAGATGGTGTCAGATGAGACGTCATTAATGGCATGACTCTTTGAATAGTTCACTTGCAGTTGAACTATTAGTGGAGGGTCTACACTACTACTATTACAAAGCGGAAATTATTGCCCTCCAATAAGTGCATTGGGTTCAGTTGGGTGTGGTGATTACTCTAGAGAGCAGAAGCAGTGCCCACTCGCAAAACGTAGGCAAGAAGTTTCGAGCTTCTGGTATCTCATTGAACGTAAGAATACAATCCATAGCAAGGTTTATTCGCTAACAGAAGCTTGATATACCTACACAGTATATTAAAAGGACAAATTTGCGACGACGATTATTTCTATCACACGAGCGCATCCTATGAAGTCAGCTGCGGCACAGTTAAAAAACGTAGCCTTCATGACACCAGCTTTCAAAATGTACTCAGCCTAATCAATTTTGTGGCGAATAAAAATGTCATAACAGCACGTTTCTCACACCTCAACATCAAATAGATAAAAACATAAAATCTATTGCACTTCAGTCATCGCAGGACGCAGTTCTAATAACGATTTGAGCCACTAATTTGTTATTTCTATCAAGCGCATAAGACCAGTGGCGATATTGTCATAGCAAGGCGTTAGAGAAAATCCATCTGATATGCTGGGCTTCACTTGAACTTGACTTGAATCTAACTACATCCATCCGATAAGAACTCGTCCGGACATAGATGTCTAAATTAAAGACCCATAAGGCAGCACGACCTAATGCACTCTCTATCGAATGATTTAATGAAGCGAGTGTTGATTTGGTAAAGAGCATACACCAACTTATCTGTTGAATATGGTATTATGAATGGAATATCAGCACCGTTTACAAGATCCTCAAGAAGAGGTAAAGGGAGAGAGAGAGAGATATAGAGAAGAGAGAAGAGATAAGAGAAAAGAGAGAAGAGAGAGGAGAGGGATAGAAGAGATTGAAGAGAAGGGGAGAGAGAGAAGATAAGAGAAGAGAGAAGAGAGAGAGAGAGTATAGAGAAATTACGGCAAAAGAGTTTTTCTATCTTATTATGTATGTAAATGCCTGCAGTTTTAGGACTAGTAAGTCCGCCATCGGACAGTTATCAAACTTACAGTGGATCTTGGAAAAGCTAAAGGATTATACCCACACCTTGTTTATTGACCCTCCGTCCGTCAGTTCATTTGTGTTCGATGACAATAGGGAACGCTCGTTGCGGCAAATACACTATACACTATACTCACTAGCTAATACCCCAAAAGTCTTTACAACTGGTATTTTATACTGGAATTATAGATATTGCTATTATGGGAAGAAATCAGCGCTTACGGCCATTGAAACAGAAGAGGCGACTATGAGTTTAGTGGCTAAGAAGGTAACACAACCGTAGAGATCAAGCCAAGAATCACTCTTGCCAATCACTGTTATTCGGACTAAGAAGGAGCGGAAATATACCATATTTACCCTCGAGAACAAAAAAGGGAAGATTGTAAAAGACCCTTATCGTCTATTATATGGGGGAGGAATGGACTTTATCAAAAGTGCTGAGTACCTGAACTGAAGAAAATGTAGACCGAAAATTCACAGAGGTAGTGCCGCGTGGTGTTGCCATCATTCTCAGAGCAAGCGTCGCCGGATATTGTATCACTTATTCCACTTCACCAAAGACCACTTCGTTGTAAAAGGGTAATGACTTTTAGGGTGCAAAACATGATTTGAAATGCAAGGGGAAGTAGATTCACCAGTGCGTTTAGACCAAAGCCAGGCGTGTTAGAAGAAGTCTCTATAATGCCAATGCAGACCGATCTTTGAAGTCTAGTAAAAGCATCTTGTTCGACTGGACATATATGCACCTTATATCTGCCGAAAGGGCCATATATATATATATATATATAATATTTTTATTATTTCCATATTCTCTTAAATTCAAATCTTTGACATCTGTGCTTTTTGCTAGACTTTATATAGAAAAATATACAAATTATTTGAGAATAGGTAGTGACATTTGTATTTTAAATAAAAATAATGTTTAATGGCACTTCATATTGTAAAATAAATTATTTTTTTATTTATTTCTGTGGGGTGAAAAAAACATGGAAACTTTGGAAACATTATATACAAAAAATGAATTAACGAAGCACAACAATACTTGGATTTCAGTGTGGTTAAAAGCCATAACCTCATAGCCGTAACCATAATGGTGAAAAGCCATAATTTTACCTTACTCAAAAATGCAAATAGGCTTCTAATAATTCGTATTTCCACAGGAAGGCTGGACTTTGCATGTAACCAACTCTAATAAAAAAGACTTTTAAAACTTTATAAAAGTATAGATGTTTCAATGGTAAAATTTTTAAGCTCTTGAATAAATCCATGGAGTGAGTCAGGCGACTATTTTTGCGAACATTTTTTACAGCATATTTTTGAAGAGTAATTAATTGTTGATTTTTTTTGTGATATGCTCCACCCCAACATGTAATTCCATACTGCAACCTTGAATGAAATATCCCATAATAGATCATTTTAAGAGTATTTAATAGACAGTATCGCCTAAGGCGATAGATAACACGAACAGATGATCTAAGATATTGTTTCAAAATCGAGAGGTGATTTACCCAATTCATATTTTGGTCAAAAGTTACACCAGGATATTTGTAATCATTAACAATTTTAATTTTGAAACAATCTTTGTTACAAGCAAAACTTTCAAGATAGGTCTCCGACCTCTGCTGTAAGCACTCAGTGACAGCTAAATTGTATCTACGCCAATCAAATGCATGAAAAGTGATGTCAATAACTGGTGGTTCTTGCATATTAAGACTAAAAAATATTATTTTAGTTTTACTGCTAATAATAAGAATGTATTTGCCAAACCATTATCTTAATAAGTGAATAGCAAATTTAACGGACTAACTGAGCAGAAACCAATTGCAAAATAATCTGCAAATGCACAAAATTTTCCCTTAAATGGCAGCTTACACAAAGGGTTTGCACATATGTATAATGAACAATATTGGCCCTAATACGGATCACTGGGGAACATGTACATTGGAAGCTCGTGTGATACTAAAATGTTTTCCAATTTTTGCTTTTTGTGTTCTGTTTTTCAGGGAAGACAAAAGCCAATTGAAGATGTTTCCACAAAAACCCAAGGTTTTGAGTTTATTTAACAGGACGTTGGGATTTACCATGTCAAAGGGTTTTGTTATATCAACAAAGAGTCCAGCACAAACTGCATAGGGCTAAAGAAGCACATTCTGTTATTGCATCCTCAATTATTTTCTTTATTGCTTTCTCAAATATATTTGAGATCGAAGACAGTAGGGATATTGGTCTGTAATTCGTTTTGTCTTTTGTGCATCCTTTTTTAAACAAAGGAATAACAACAGCACATTTCAAAGCCTCGGGGAAAACTCCACATGTAATACTCAAGTTACATAGATGTACTAAGATATCAACAATGTTCAAAGAGGTTCTCTTAAGCATAATGTTGGATATTCTATCTGCACCACACGAATGCGAGTTCTTTAAGGAATTTATGATATATAAAAGCTCAAAATCCGTTATAGGCTCAAAAAAAAAAAAAAAAACCCTATTCCTGGGAGTTTTAGACCACTCAGCATTGGCGAAGTAGTGACAAAGTTAAAACAAATTCAAAGATGCAGATAAAATTCGTACTGAAGCTAAATTCATTGGCTACACCCGTAGGATCTGTAACATTTATCTATCATCACGAGCCTGACGAATAATATCTGAATTAATTTGCTTACTCAAATAAGTAAAACGATTTTTTAAACTAGGATTTAGAGTGTGTTTGTGGCATTTTCTAACAAGTTTGTATTTTAGTCGTATCTTCTTGTGAAGATGTGCTCGATTAATCCACGGTTTAAGTCGTGTTTCAGAACGCCTAAGTGTAACGGTAAGGTTCGAGGAGCCCACATAATTGTGTTCGGTATAAACTTCGTTCCAGTTGTCAAAACGAGGTTCAACTAATTAAATTTAATTTTTGTTAAGCGATGATTTGTAGTTCTCCTTTTATTTGTTTTAAAATTTTCAAAGAAAATAACAGTCATACGATGATTATTTGATGATTATTTGAAGGTTTAAGTTGATTCCAGCCACTTAATTTAAAGAAATATCACCGAAGCGAAAAAAGACATGGTCAATGCAGGTGCCAGAAATTGGTCTAGTTGGCTCATTAGTAAGAGAAAGAAAGCCATGTTCAGATAAAAGTGTGCAGTAGGTGTCAGTTGTAAGGCTTGAAGTAAGAATGTCTGCGTTGAAATCGTAAAAACAGACTCAATGGTTGAGTTGAGCTTCCTATAAACACAAATAAATATAAAGTGATGGTTACATAATACATCCGTGCCGTTTCTAAGAGAGGGCACCACTTGAATTAAATCCATACCATTTTCAGTTAGTTCCAACCTTCAAAAGATACGTGTATAAATTTGACAGCTGTCGGACGATTAGTTCTCGAGATATAGCGTTGTGAGTGAAGCAACTTTTGTTATTGTGAAAAAAAAAAATGGATTCAAAGCAATTTCGTGTGTTGATTTATCATTGCTTTTTGATGGGAAAAAATGCAGCCGATGCAAAGAAATGGCTTGATAAGTGTTACCCAGACTCTGCAACAACCGAACGAACCATTCGCAAGTGGATTGAAAAATTTTAAAGTGGTCATACAAGCACCAAAGTCGTCCAAAAGAGGCTGTTTCAAATGAAAACATCAAAAAAGTCCACAAAATGATTACAAATGACCGTAAACTGAAGTTGATCGAGATAGCTGAGGCTCTGAAGATATCAAAAGAGCGTGTTGGATATATCATACACGAATATTTGGACATGCGAAAGCTTTGTTCAAAGCGGGTGCCGCGTTTGCTCACAGTCGACCAAAAAACAACAACGTGTTGGTGATTCAGAGGAGTGTTTAAAGCTGCTCAACCGCAATGACAATGGATGAAACTTGGCTCCATCACTTCACACCAGAGTCAAGTCGGCAGTCAGCTGAGTGGCGAGCAGGCGACGAACCTCGTCCAAAACAATCAAAAACTTAACAGTCGGCTGGCAAGCTTATGGCATTCGTATTTTGGGATACACATGGAATAATTTTCATCGACTATCAACAGTGACTATCACATTGCTTTGTTGAAGCGTTTGAAGGACGAAATCGCAGAAAAACGGCCGCATTTGAAGAAAAAGAAAGTGTTGTTTCATCAAGATAATGCACCGTGTCACAAGTCGATGAAAACGATGGCAAAATTGAATGAATTCGGCTACGAATTGCTTCCCCACCCACCGTATTCTACAGATTTGGCCCCCAGCGACTATTTCCTGTTCGCAGACCTCAAAAGAATGCTCGCCGGAAAGAGATTTAAGACCGATGAAGAAGTAATCGCCGAAACAGAGGCCTATTTTGAGGCTAAACCCTCGAACGCAACTATATTGATAAATAAAGTTGAATTTTACTATAAAACGGCCTTACATTGTTACATTGCCTGAAATTTGTATAATATCCGTATTAGAAAAGTTAAAACGCTTTACATTATCAAAATCAAACAAGTTGTTGACGAAAGGTCCTACTTCACCTGCTCGATACGAATCATTCGGACTTGCAAAAAAATTATACCCGGGTGTATTGTTATCTTCAATTTCGAAAGAGTAAATCCAAATTGAAGGCAAATTCACAAATGCTTCGAGATTTCCGACTAGTAAATCAAAGTTTTGTCGTAGGCTTCTTATATTTTTATGTACAATACTCGTACAAATTGATTTTTCGTCAGAATTATACAATACATAAAATTAAAATAGGTGCTGATGGTTTTAATAGTGAAGTTTTCGTTCAAGAGATCAATATCATTATTCATATTAATATTAATATTAGGACAAAGTGAATCTAGATCGTCGAAAGATCTTATGACAAAAACCTCACTATTATCAACCTTTTTAAATATTTTTTTAGAGTTCCTAAAGTATAGATACTTAAACTTTTTTTCTATTTTTATTTTTATTATTGTCATTTAGAAATATCTTTTTATTAGTATCATCGATTAAAATTAAAATATTGCCAGAGAGACGACAGGGCCTTGGAGGCTATTCATTTTACGAGAAACTTAACACAGGAAGCCAAAGAGGTGTTTTATTTTTTGACCAAAATAATTCTCAAGGCAAATTCACTTGAAAAATCAACCAACTTTTCAAATTGGCACTCATATGTCAGCGTTCATTTACAAAGTGCTTCATGACGTCATAAAGGAAAAGAAGGATTAATTTAATTTTTCTATTTGACCCTTCCAGCACGTCTTTACCAAATTTTGAAAAAAAAAAAAAATACATTACCCCTTGTCACCACGTACCATCACTCAAGTCAGAAAATACTCGTATGACATGCCTGGAAAAAGTTTAATAGATCCGCATATGGCGAGCTATAGCTCATGAGCTGCCAGTTATGCCCGCCTTTAACCTTGCCATGAGCTGTCGCTTTGATGTGAAATTTCCATTTTTTCTTCCTGTTTATTTTTGTTTGTTTCGTTTGTTTGGTTTTATTTACATTCAATTATGGACGAATGGAAAAATACATTCCGAGGAAGTGGTGAAATTGATTAAAAATTTTAAAATTTCAATGTTTTTGGAATTACAGAAGTTTAGAATATAAGCAATTGGACTTAAAAAAGAAAATGCATGGCTGTAATTATCAAATGCATTTGAGAAAGATGTTGCAGAATTGAAAATATTTAGTATTTGGTGTGCGCGTGTGTGAAAAAAAAGTGGAAGAACCAAAAAAAGCTGCGGTATCTGTAGATACTACCATAAGAACGATAGGAAAAAAATTTAAATAAAAAAATAACGGTGTGAGATATAAAATTGATTCTGCATTTATTTTGAAGCTACGTTCATTCATTTATTCATTCAAAGCGGCTCAATATAAGCGGTGTTATTCCGGTAATAGCGTGTCGAATGTAAGCCTTGAGCTCGTCAATAGTGGTTGTCTTGTTAGCGTAGATTATGTATTTGACGTAGCCCCAGAGAAAATTATCGAGTTGTGTCGATGAACGCTCGTCGTGAGATGACCCAGTAGCCAGAATTCTCCTTCATAACCTCGAGCGTCCGGCGCTTGTATGGCATGTAGCGGCGTCTTGTTGCAACCACAGTTCGCATGTAAAGAAAGTCGGTTAACATCGCTCTATACCCGAAACCATTCACGGTAGCGGTGTTTCCTTCCAATGATTCCGCCATGCCATAAACCAGTTAAACTTTGTGGATGCATTGATGCCTGACCAAACACTTGTGGATTGTATTCGCTCCATTAAGAGCAATTTAGCTTGTTGACATAGCCGCTGAGCTAAAAAAAGAAGATGACTTTTTGCCCAAAAATCGGATCTCAGACCAACATTTCCAGTGTATCCGGTTTCAATTGTTACGTCAACATAATCTTATACGGATGTAGGCCCAAATCCAACCGCAAAATAGGCCGGGTTGGGTCTCTGGCGATGCTCAATTCAGCTAATTGGCGCCGAAATGACATTTCTAGGTCTTCTGGCTGCTACATCGTCTATGTTTTCTTCATTTCGCACCAATCTTTGTCTGGTTGATGGCTTAAAATCTAAAAGAGTGTACTCACTTCAAACTTTTCCTCAGTGCGACGAATTGCCTGGACACTAAAGCCATGATGAAGGCTATAATGGCAAACCTTACTGAATATTTTGACAGCTGGATGTCATTGGTCACTTCGACAGCTGGAAAAACTAACATTGCTATCTGGTCACTCGTTAAAATGCCCCAAAGGTAGTAAAAGCTATTGATCGTTTATTAAAAACATCAGAAATTCTGCCTCATCTTTTAATCCAACGCTCATTTACAATAACATATCAGTTGCCAACTGTTTGGACAAGGCCAATCTGCTTGCTGCACGATTTGCGGCCATCTCAACACTTCCAAATTGTGTTTTGTCCCCGGTTACAGTTGAGTGCGTCGAGTCAAAAATGGGACGAATGCACTTTCGCATTCGTGTAGGAGCAAAAGTGCTTAAATATCTTAATATACACAAATCCGCTGGTCATTTTTCTGAAGAGATGTTCTTTCACATTGGCAAAAGAACAAAGTAGGCTTTTCCATCGATCTTACTATTTAGGACTCTTTCCCAGCAGATGGAAAACATCATATGTCCAGTCCGTTCCTAAAAAAAGCAAATTTTCTTCTCTCTCGTTTTACAAACTCATTGCAATTACGTCCCTTCTTTCCATAATCATGGAAACACTGATAAACCATCAGTTCTCGACGCACCAAAACTTCTCAATGAGCAGCATTATTTTTTCCACTGGTGATTTAATCCCATATCTTACCGAATAGTGGAACCAAAGTTTTCACCAATCTGACGAAAGCAACATACCATAGTTGGATTTAATATTTCTAAGGGCTTTGACAGAGTTAAGCTTCAGGCTCTTTTGTCGAAAATACGTGCATTTATCATAGTATCGACGTCAATGGAATAGAAATTACCTTTCAGAACGTTCAATTCAAGGAGCCTTGGAGGGTTCAAGTCGGATATTCACAAAATAAATGCTGGTGTGGCCCAGGGGTCCGTTCTGTCTCCGACACTCTTTTTACTTTTCATCAATGGTTTCTTATTTGCTACTTCTAATCCAATATATTTCTTTGTTGATGACAGTACTCTTTGCTTTTCATGTTCTTTTACGGACTCATATCTCTGCTCTTCGGCTGAAGAACGGGAACGGCAACGTATGTTTAATTCATTGAATTCCGATATTAAAAGCATAACCAATTGGGGAACTATCAATAGAGTGGAATTTAAGGTTTATAAATAACATACAATACTGTCTGCAATTTAAAGCAAAATTTAAACATTCAGCCATTGTCCATGAATGGCACTTGCCTTGTCGAAACCGAAAAACTTTCCATTCTCGGTATGTGTGTCAGTGACAACCTACACTGAAATGACCACATATTCGATGCCGTCAAAAATGCTGCGAAATGTTTAGGTTTCCTCAAGCGATGTAAGAAAAACTTCATTCATTTAAAATTGTATCTGCATCTGCTAGCTAGATTCAAAACCGTACGATAAGACTCATATCTAATACTTTTGTATTACCAGTCAACCAATTGACACCCTTGAACACCGATTTAGTTCTCATGTCTCACTTTGTTTTATGGCTATTTCTATCAGCAATGCTCCACAGAATTCTCCAGTAGCATTTTACCCTTTCAAAACTTTATCCGTAAAACCCGTCTTCCTATGAATGATCATCAGTATACCCACAAGTGCACTTTCGGACGTACTCTAAAGTATCGTAATTTGTTTAACTGTACAACTTTAGTTGCAGTACAACTCGCTTATGGAATGCCATTGCGAGCTCTATGTTTCCTAGCAGTTATAACTTTCAAACAGTTAAGACCAATGTACATCGGTACCTCTCTTTTGTTTCTCCTTAAGGTTTCCTTCGTCTGCGCTGTGTAAAGATATTTTAAGGATACACGAATCCTTTGACCTCGCGCTAATTAAAAAAAATAATTCAAAACTATGCTATGAATGCCTTGAAGTTATATTAGGTGCGCAACTAAGTTGTCGCTGTTTTTTTTTTGATGCAACTTTGCATGACATGCAAATGCAACTTTATTGTGAAAAAATGGTTACAAATGAATCATTCAAAGTATTGCCCATCGCTAGCTACAACTTTTTCCCATCTTTCTGGCAGAGCTCGAATACCGTTATGGTAAAAGTGATTTTTTTTGAGGCCATCCAAGAATCAAGTCATTTTTTGATGTCTTTATATGAGTAGAACTGCTGATCAGCCAGACTATGTGCTATCGAAAGAAAAAAGTAATATTTGGATGGCGCAGTATCTGAAGAATATGGCGGATGGGATAGGACTTCCCATTTGAGCGTTTCTAGGTTTAAACGAGTTTGTCAATGTGAGGCCGAGCGTTGTCATTCTGTAGAATAACTTTTTGCGCAATGCTCGGCTCAATCGGCTCAATTGAAGTCGATATTGTACCCCAGTGATGGTTTTGTTAGGTTTCAACAATTCGTAATAAATAACACAGACCTTCGCATAACCTTCGCAGCGTGAATATTCGGCCTGGCTGACGACGTAGAAGCATGGCCGGACAGTCGCGATGACTTTCTTCTCTTTGAGCTTCTGTAATGAATCCATTTTTTATCACCCGTTACGATGCAATGAAGGATACCCTTCCTTTTTTGCCGTTGGAGCAGTTGTTCACAGGCGAAAAAACGACGCTCAACATCCCTTGGGTTTAAATCATAATAAACCCAAGTTCCTTGTTTTTGAATCATTTCCGACTCATACAATTGTTTGGAAGTAGATTGGCGGTAACTCCTTGCGTTCGTCACGGATCCTCATCGAGAAATACCTCAAATTTAGCGTCTTTGAAGGATGTTGGCCTTCCTTCACGCGGACGGTTATCGAAGTCGAAATTACCGTCTTTGAGTCAACCCAACCAATCACGTTGTTTCACTGAGAGCAGCATATCCGTAGACTTTTTAAAACTCTTTTTGCGCTTCAGCCGTCGTTTTCTTTGAATGAAGGAAGGAAGAAAATTAACACTTCCTGCAAATGAGGATTATTTGCCACAAAATCAGACATTTTCACGCAATCAAAAGTATATGACGCTAAAACAAAATCACAAATTACCCTATGTCTAAGCTTGGTTTATAACGTTTTGGATATGTCAAAATCGATCAGTACTTACTGCTGGAGCCATCTATTGACGAACAGCGAGAACGTAGTTGTGAATGCGGCGGTGATGCTAATATGTTTTCCATCCACGGACCCTAAAGTATGTGGAAATTCCCAAAGTCACTTGCAACCGAAGACAAAAGGCACCATTCGTACCTTTAAGTATTCACTTTAGAGAGCATTAAAAATTGCATTTAGAACCTCCGGCACAAATCTATTTGTTGTTTTCGTTGAAATATGAACTAAAAAACTTCAAAAGTCTACATACGAGTGAGTCGTTTAAAACTACGGCAATATGGAGCTAATCGCATATCTTTTCACAGTATCCTGTTTTTGTACCTGAGGTTCTATCTATGTACGAAAAATATTGAAGTAAAATGTTGAAATAAAAACTCTTTAAATAAATGAGCCTCAATATCTTGAAGTGTTACCTTTCCTGGAAATGGATTCCCAGAATCTATGATATGTTCTCGTTTTTTTCGGTTTTCTTTAAATATTTTAAGGCTCTTAATGTCAAAATGCCTCGATATGATGGACATAAAATGCCCACCGAATAAAATTTGACATTTGCTTTGACATCTGCTTTCTATGTTTTGCAAAAATGTTTGTCTGGAGTGATAAAACGTGGATACGCGCCTCTACACCTTATCTTTTGAAGTTCTCTTCTTATATCCATACATTTTAACTTCCCCCATTTTGTAACTAATACTTTCTTCCCCTTGTCTTTTTTTTCAACTTCTTTTCGCTCACTCAGTCACACACTGACTCAGTCGATATGAAAAAGGGAAAAGAAATGTTCATATTTCATTACAAGTAATGCCAACCAATTATTTAAGTTATGGCAGCGCGAATGTTAACGACTTCTCCTCAGACACATGTATAATTAAAACCGCGAACAGGATTGCAACAGAAGCAAGAAGGAAAAAAAAAAAAAAAAAAAAAAAAAACGAGCACAATTTCATAATCACCCCCTTGGGTAAATGCGGCACAAATAAGAAAAGAAACCTCCCACCACACTGCAACAGCAATAAAAAAAAGAAAACTCTTTATCTTACCGCTAACCAGCCCGGCCATACTTCTGTCCAACATTAAAAACAAGGTGGCTATTAATTTGCTGCAAGAACACTTCTGCAACATGATTCTTCCTCTATTACCACTACTTCCTCTATTGCTTTGCCATTCGCTCTCTACTATATTCGTCCTTAGTTTGCTCCTGTGGTCCTCCTCCATAGACAGCTCGAGGAAAACCAGGTTCACTTCATATTTACCGTTTTGTAGTCGAAGAACAAAAGATTCCTGGAGTGCTGCTATCTAAGTATTACCATTCTTGGCCAACAAACGAATTACCTTTAAGGCAATAGAGTTCGTAACTGAGGGTTTCCCTCTCTAGCCGGAAGGTGGCGGTAGGGATGGTGGTAATAGTGGAATACTGACGGTGTCAGTAGCGGTCGGGTAAACTAAACACTGCACTTTCATTACTGTTTTCAGTCGGTAGCCCTCTTATTCTCTCCCTCTCGGAGTTGGGAAAGGAAATTGCATTTTTAAAAAGCCCTTTAGCGACTGACTTCCGTTTTGTAGCACTCCTCGCGCTCGCACCACCTTGCATATGAATACTTCCAGGTAAAACTAAGTCAACGGAAGCGAAAGCTTTATAAACATGAGATGTCATGTTACCCTTGGGGCCTTAATGTTGCAGGAAGGGGAAAAGTGTTTTCCAAGAGTGTTCGTAAGTATTATACAGAAGTGCCTGCAACAAGGTGTTGGAATGTTAGATGGGATTTCTTTTTTAATATGTGGATCTGGCAGAGGTGTAGGTTTTGGTGATGAACAATGACTGGATTTTGAAAGAATATCAGAGATACATGGAAGGGATGCATTTAACAAGTGGAGCATTACATTGATATGAACATGTACGACGCACATAGGTTTTCCCGTCGTCAATGACAAGCCCAATGTCTGGTGGTTTCTTCTTTCAGTTCATCCAGGTATACCATACCATATACAATAAAAACTCATAAAGGCAACCTTATTAAAGACTGTTTCCACGAGCTTCTCGAAAAAAACAAAGGTATGCATCTTTGGTGGGAAAGGACACCCTCTACCTAATCACCGCCGAAAACGGACACATGCTTATTTACTTTGGAGTGGGACGTAATGTAGCTATAGTCAGGATACTGTTCCCACACCTTGATATCTCCGATCGTTCTGAGCAGGTAACATCGATTCGAGCCATTATCTCATTGTATCCAAGATATGGATGTGTATATCCGTTACTGGTCAAAACGAACGAACCATTGTGAGGAAGTTCAATGTCATATGGCTACAATGGCAAAAAACTGCCTGGGTCTGTTCCAATCGAGTTTTGCTCGAATGCAGAAGACGTTTCATCAGGAAGAGGGAGACCGCTCTGATGTACTGGGTTTCAACCCATCCCAACAAAAAATCTCTGGTGAATGCAGACAGGCCAATTTGGAAAAACAGCGGATGTACAGATCGCAAAGGCGCGATCTGGCGTGAAAAGAAAAGAACGAAAGGCGCTGGCAAGCTCTACGAGCACAAAAGAAGGCTCCTGAGAAGGAAATGTAAGGAGCCTAAACTAAGGCCTTAAATATATGGTATCAGAAGGATGAAGTTCGGAAGTTTACCACCAAAGTGGTAAAGCCTGAAAAATCTGCAGGGATTGGAAAGAACATGCTGCTGCTGCTCCTTAAAGGTCGGTAGTGACAAAATTAAGATCTTCACTCTCAGAAAAGAACTTAAGCACATGCGTTGATATTTGGTTTTTTCGAAATCGTTTTTGAAAGAATTGTGCGAAGCTCACAAGTCAACTACAGAGGCGCCATCATTCAAAGGTCTGGATATGCAAACGACATAGACATAATTGGAAGAACACAGCGAGTTTGCGACTATTGAACAGAATTAGCAAAGATGACTTTAGCGGTCATTTAATGAAAAACAAAGTATATGCTCTCAACAAAGATGGACACACAACATTCAAACCCAGAATAGAACAATAGGCAACTACAAGAAGTGGTAAAGCACTACTTCAGTTTCGGTGCCAACTCCTACAACGATATCAGAGTAGAAATTATGTAAAGAATCACCCTTGCTTAGCGCTGCTTCTTTAAGCTTAGAAGTCAATTGAACAGTAAAAGCCTCTCTTGAGCAACTAAAAAGATTTTATACAGGACCCGGATCCTCCCTGTGGTGTTTTACGGCTTTCGGATGCTTTAACTGAAAAGTTCTTCAGGTAATTTTCGGCCCCGTTTTCAGCAATGGAGATGTTTCATTAGTGAATTGTACGCGCTATACCTATACGGCGATGAACGGATGGCCGGCGAGTTGATTCCAAGCCCTTAGAGTTTGGCCCATCTACCAAAGGTTCTAGTTTCTTATGGCCGCCAGGAAGAACCAAATCATTTACGTAAGGGATGACTTCAATTTCCTCCCTTCTTGGGCTCAGTAGTATTTTGTTGATAATTAGGTTTCTTCCTTGAGGTAGTGACCATCAATGCGGTGCTTCCGAGTGTTGCAACTTGCTGGCGGCCATAAGAATCAGATCACACGCGTAAGCGGTGACTTCTATTCCCTCCCTTCTTGGGTTCAGAAGAATTTTGTTGATAATTAGGATTCCTCCTTGAAGTAGTGGCCCTCAATGCGGTGCTTCCTAGTGTTGTATTGATGTTCCTGTCGTGAAACATATGGGTAGTCAGGTTCGTTAATGCCGGCAGCTTCTAAGTTTCTATGTAAGGTTTTTTTAATTTTAACTAAGCAGACCAATGTGTATTCTTTATCGCAGATACTTTTTTCAATTGCGCTGATAATTTCATGTGCACCGCTGTACGGTTTTGGGGTAATTCACTTGGATGCAGTTTACTGGGAGTATGAGACTCAAGCGCTTTTGGCCAGGGTAAGGATTTTGTTGCATAGACTCACAGGAATCTCTCTCCGAGTGAACTACGGTTAGGAATGCACATTTCCGTCATAAGAATTCTAGGCCACTTTGGGGGCATGAGTTTAGCTAGTTGGAGTGATTTTACAGACAATATGTGCGAGACTGAAAGGCTCTTCACATTGTCAATCAGGTAGTGTTAAATATTCAATTTGGCATCGGCCAATCTTAAGCTAAATAGAGTCTGTTTATGGTGGTGAGACTACTGATGAAGAGACTAGGAAGTTTGAGAAGAAATGTTTGATCTGGAGAGGACCAGCTTATATAAGGCTCACTTAGTATCTAACTGCAGAGCCGTTTACTGTTTACGTTCAGGCTTAATTACTCTGCTGCACAAAAGTCTTCCAGAGCAACTAGTAGATTAAATTACATTAAAATGCACAAAATTTGTCGACCGGGAGACATAGTAATATTAAAGCCTCTTTGTCCATTAACGATGGCCCATTCCTAGCCCATTTTTCATTTTGTTTTCTAGACAATGCCATTCTACAGCTTCATATGTTCCTTGAATCTGGGGAACGTAACATATGGTATAAATAACCCAAACAACTTCTTTAACTGACTTCATTTATCTAATCCGATTTGCTCTCTTCGCACGAGTACGTACGAATACGAATACCAGCCGCATACAGCCTTAATACGAATACATACTCGTACATACTCGTATATATGGGCAAAACCTTAACCAAACAATTACTCTTATGCCGTGCCATTGAACCGTTGTTATGTCCTTCCACTTCATCAATTCCAATGAAACAACTTAAGAACGAACAATGTGTACCATGCCCTAGTCAATATTTCCTCATCTGCGAAGATGTTGGAGGGCCTCCATCCAAAAGTTACATTTGAGAAATTGGAAAAAAAGATTTCTTCTTCAACAAAAAATCTCTATTCTTGATTAAGGTCACAATCTTCTCCCGATAGGCAGCAAAGCCTCATAATGATAAAATGGGCTAGCACAGAAAAAAAAGTGTAAAAAACTAGTTCGCATGTGTGTTCGTCGTATCTGGTAACTTGATTATCCTTGTGGGATTGCTAAAACTACTTACCGTCATCGACTGATATGACATTGTCCATATGCTCCAGGAGTGTGACTGTTCGATTCGAGTTCATACTATTGCGAAACGTTTGACATTTACAAAATGTTGCCTCTGACATTTGAATAGGGTTTGAATGTAACGACTTAAGTTGAGCAAATATTTGGCCAGAATCCAAGAATAACTGGACACGACATAAGCGATTTTTTTCCTGGTCTTTCTCGGATGTTTCGAGTTTCAGGATGGAAACATTTTAATTAATTTCGCATTCTTTGGCATTCTTCATTGCGAGGGAAATTCTCATTTGAACTTGAGTCATTTGCAGGGAGGTGAAGGACTTTTAGTCCTACTTTTGCTTTGCCACAGTCATAATAGCATCAGGCGATCAGGGGTGGGTCTTGTTGTTGTTAACCCGTAGACAGCCTCATGAAATATCCTCTTCCTTGATGAGATATGGTCGGCTGTCGAAGTTAACCCTTTTTCTGGAAGAAGGCCTTCATCGACTAAAACCAGAAACAGGATCTCAAATGGAAATGCAAATTTTTTCGTTGCTCCTTCCTTCTTGTTTGTTTTCTCTTTTTGGAGAAAGAGGCCATCGAGGGTATTTTGGGGTATGACGGTCGATGGTTTGTTGGTGGCGATGGGGTTGAAACTTACTGACGGTCGGAGCGTTATTAATTTTTGGGAGAGAATAAATGATTTTGTTGAGGATGCATGGAATCGGATTTTGTGGAAAAGATTGTAATAATGGAGGATATCATATTCACACCGCAAAGTTGGCAAGGACTTGGCCTTTTTGTGGGCTTTCTCCGAAGAATTAATTATAAAGAAGGGGATAAGCGGAGCTAAGTGTAATTAAAAACGGAAACTATTTCGGGTATACCCGTACTTGTAGTTCTGTCTTTCTGTGGGTATTTGGATGGTTTTGTGTGACGATTTTCGAGATACGTGTATATGCTAAAAGAGATCTGAAATTTAGGAGTGGGAAGTAGTAATATCTACTTGAAATCGTTTGGGTTAAGGGTTCGAAATTAAAACGGATGAAAAGCGGGAACATGTTATAGGTACGAGTATGTGCTGGTATATGTTTAGGAATTTTGTCAGCTTAAATTTACTTATGTCTGTACAGACCGTAAGTGGGTCTAATAGGACAAACATACACTTCGAAATGGAACTCAATAAAGAATCATATCAAGTATTGTTCGGTACGCTTAGGGATAATGATAACTTCATCTCAAAAAAAGGTTACATAGCTATCTTATTTCTCTTATTAATATCGATCTCACTTATACAGGACAAGATCTAACATAAATGTCACTTATATAGGAGAGGTTTCCGTGGGCGGAAAAGTTAAGCAGTTGAAATGTGAACTTAATGTTTCAGGAGCGATTTCTACCCGAGTGCTGTTTGTATTTTATTTTACTCTTCCTTTAGGGCTATCAAGGTCCATTAATCCTACGACGCCTAGCTGTTTCAAAAAACCGATGGTTCTTGGGCAACCTCAAGTGGTGAATCACTTAACCTGTGACCTTAAACCTATAAGTCTATCATCTTTCTTCTGAGTATTCTAGAACTACTGATTGACATCTACATACAATATTCATGATCTAGGATTGATCCACTGCGGCTCAACATGCCTACTGTAAAGTAAAGTCGTTGGAAACGATAGAACACACATTGGCCAGCCATGTTAACCAATTCCTACATTATAGAGTGTACCCAATAATTGACTTTTTGGACAAAGAAGGTGCTTTCAATAACGTTAACACATCTGCAAGTACAAATGCACTGTCAACTCTAAAGGTTGGTGGCTCACTTGGGGGAGTCTTATCCAAAATATTGTATTATCAACTCCAAAATGATTGCAGAAAAACGTCATAAGGCGATGTCCTGTCATTCATTCTCTGGAACTTAGGTGTCAATGAAGTGCTGATATACCTGCAAGTTGGTGGTAGCAGGGTGTTTGCCTATTCGGATGACGATTAACAGATTAACCAGTTGTGATCTTGTCTTCTTTTCAAGGAAATAAAAAAAATACCAGTCATAGACCCTCCCTCAATCAAGGGTATCAGCCTATTCTTTTCCTATTTTTGACAGGAAAATAAACTGAAAAATTAATATTCAAGCAACAGTAAAGAAACTACAGTAGCTTTAATCTCTTACAAAAATGCCATTGGGGACGAATACGGACTTTATCCTCGCGTTAAACACTGGCTATACGTCTCGGTTATAAGACCGATACTCTCCTATGGAGTGGTTGTCTAGTGAATGATCTTAGACAAAGCACCCTAGCGCAGTAAACTTAGTATAGTCATAAGCGTATCTGTGGATAAGTGAAGCCATACATACTACTTCTTCCGCTGCACGGGATATTCTGTTTTACTAGACACCCGTCGTTATTTTCAGCGGTCAAGTGGTAGCTAACGTGACTATTCGCCTTAATGTGACTACACAGTGGACAAATAAACTATTAAGCCTCGCTAATATACTTAATGCATTAGGAAAACCTCCAGAGAAAATTGACTACATTATGCTCCAAAATTAGTTCAACAAATGCTTTCATGCAATGTTCCGTTTAGATCTTTCTGGAAGGAAGATGCTTTCATGGAAGACAAGTCAAGCAATTTCCATACGGATAAATACAATACTGATAGCGGGGACTGGGGCAGTATTTTCTCACATAAGCTTATTCTAAGCCTCTCCTTCCGTCTTACAAATCACTGTAGCGTATTCCAAGTGAAAACTCTGGCGATTAAGAAGTCCTGTCTTGGCTGAAGAAAAACGTGATATATGCAAGGGATATCCGTCAAGCAGGCATCTATAGGCGTTTTGATATGTGCTATTCATATTTCGTCGAAAACTAAATAAGTTCACCCTGTGAAAAACAAATATCTAATGTTCATGTACTTAAGTAAATAACAAACCGCTTGTCTTGAGTTATAGCAAGTTTCATTGAACCTCGGTCGTTAGATTGTCCCGCTTGCTTTTGCCTATTTAAGAAAATGTCAAACCAATTGTTTAAAGATTAATAAATGAGAGTACAGAGAGTAAAGTATCTTCTTCTTGTCCATAATTCACAACACATCGAATCTTTGGACTCAATCTCACAAAATTCTAAAACCTCAGGGAGATGGCTATGTCAGGTGCCGGGCCACAGAGATATTCTAGGGAATTGTGGGGCTGACGAACTTGCTAAAATTGGAACCACTCTACCTATTTTATCTGAAAAAGATATCATCGTTATACTAATCGCTACGTGCAAGCTAGCACTAAAGCTGGATGCTACTCGCATTAGAAGAGCAAACCTTAGGTGGACTCTTGAGTCAACATGTCTAGCGACCAAACAAATCTGGTGGAAATTGGATCTGAATCGTTCTAAGCGTTTGATAAAAAATAGTTATTAACTATAATAGCGCTGGTGTCACCATCACTTATAGGCAAGAGAAGTTCCAATCCTCTACATACTCCGAACATGTCTCGCTTTCTTCCTAAGAAGAAGACTCCTCTTAAGGGCTTTCTTCTCCACCAACTTAAAGGATTTAAATAATATAGACGTTAACAATCTCCTGCATATTATCAGAAGCTCAATTTGGCCACAAAAGTAAGAGGATCATTTGGTTTCTTCCAACAGTTGTTGAGTACATGCAGCATGATGTGAGTGGCTGCCGGATAGTTACGGAGATAGCGTTCGGGGTTGTCATTTTTACTGTTTTAGCAAGCTCCTCCAAATATTTTGTCGGTTATGTCCGGCGCACTTATTATAGGCCTCGTCACCACTCCAATCTGCCCCACAGTCGTCTACAGAAGAGTGTCGTGATCTGAAGTTATGCTTATATGAAACCACATTGTCAACGGTAGTCGTAACCGAGGATGCAAACATCCCAAGCGCGGGTTCAAGTCCTGAAAGCTCTCCTCTGAGTCTTGCCTAACAAGCTCATTCATAGCCCCAATATAAGCTGGCACTTAAACAAGACTTTGTGAATCCAACCTTTCGACTGTGCTTAAAGAAGCTTTTCATTGAACTTGCGGATGTACTGACTGACTTGAATCTGGCCAAAACTTATACTGGGAACATGGAAAGTTTAATTCTGGTGCGTGCTGTGCCAAAGACCATTACTTTTTAATCGGAAGACCGCTTTGAGAGTGTAGCTCATGCTATGAAAATAAAGGGGAGAGCGAACAGACACATGTGTAAGGATATGGTGCTGTAGCATTACTAATACCTCTTATGCATACTGTCCTCTCGGAAAAATTTTTGTGGCCTTAGCGTAAGTCCGACTAAAATCTTTTTCTCTTTACAGCAAATACCAAGATATCCTCCGTTATCTCACTCAAGCTGATTGCCATGCAATTAAGTCTCTCTGGATCAATTAATGGGCTCAAGGTTCGATCTAAATTCCAATGTTATGGATCTAAACCATAACTGTGAGACCAATTCTCACTTATCGAAAAGCTGATGGTCTGCTTTTGAGCAACATGAACCTATTAAAAGAAAATGCAGAAGTTCTCTTTCCACACTGTGCTTGAAAAAGCTAAGTGAAGGGCGTGCCAGTGACATTATATTAACCTCAGTTTTCTGATTCGAAAAAGAAACGAATGGAGATAAGGTAGAGGACATCAAACATATTGCTGCTTTCGCTAAGAGCTTCAACTCGTATTGCACGTATAGTATACATCTAGTTATGCTACAGTCTGACCTCCTATATGGCGAGCATGTAAAGAATGATCGAGCTTTATGTAAACAAAACTTAGGTAAGAAAGAGAGGTACCGATATACGTTGGTTTTGAATGTTTGAAGGTTATAATGACCAGTAAATATAGGTAAAGCTCGGTAGGATATTTCGTAAGCGGGTTGTATGGCTTAGGAAAGAATCACGATATTGCAGAGTGGGCTTAACAGCCAAAAGAGTGTTATGGTTGAAGGTTTGAAGGGGCGAAATGCTACTCGCGATTTTTATGGAGCACTGATAATAAACAAGATAACAAATATATAAACATAATACGCTGAAAGCCTCTAAGGCGCTGTTGGAAAAACTTTAGTTTTGTCACGAAAAGGGTCCTTATGATTTATACGGCTATGATAACGCCAATTATATCCTATGCGTCGGTTGTTTGGTGAAACAAGTTCTCACGAAAATACGTTTTAGTTGCTATTAGCAGGTTTAAAGAACAGTCTGCATTGGCTGCATTTGGACTTCTTCTAACATACCTGGCCCTACTCTACTATAAACGCACTGATGAATTTCTCTCCCCTCGATATTCATATCGTGTGCTGTAGTCTTTGGTTTAACAAATGATGATTTTGAGCACTGGTCTTATGGACATGTCATCTGATGCAATGACACCAGAATTCCTCGGGCCTCGAGTATAAGTCAGAAAAGGAATGTAGTTGGGTCTCTTCGGATTTAGGATATGACCGTGGAGTCCATATGTTTATTTCTTATTTCTTATGATTATGTTTATGTTTATTTTCCAAGTAGATATATACGCAATATTAATGGCAATGAACTACATATATAGTAAAGTATCGGTGGAGGGGGCGAAGCAATTGCATCTGTAGCGACTGTCAAGTTGCGCGAATAGTCCTGCTGAATCCTATTAATAACTTCCAAGGTAGTTCGAAAATGCAAGACTTTACAGAATGCAGTCGGAAAGCTGAAATAACTGAGTTTTGTGTGGGCCTTAGGTCATAATGTGTTAAATAAAGTTCAGAGGGGAGTCTTAAGGGCCCGAATCTGTGTTAGAACTTGCATTGATATTTGTATTTCTGTAAGCACAATTGGAGAAGGCATGACGCTCCAGGTTTCTGGCATCCTGAATGATTGTTTCCTGATGGAGAGATTCAGTGAAAGAAGGAAGTATAATGAACTTATCTTAAAACTAGTCGAAAGTGTTGGCGCAAAGGTATTCTCTCGGCATATATCATACAAATATTTTAGTCTCTGTACAGTCTTCCATTGCGAGGTTTCACCTATCCATCAGCATCTCATTACTCAACAAAATGGCTTAGTGGCAAGAGGCAATGGATCACACTCAGTTGGGTTCTGAAACCTTCGGATGTAGGCATCTTTACAAAATCAAATCATCAATGTCCTAAGCCACATAAATGACTCACTCCCTAAAGGCAGTCATAGGTAGACTTATGAAGACAACTGTGAGACATCAAGACTGTCAAAATTCTATCATCTTAAAGGGATACATGCATTTCTAAGTTCACAAATATAATCATGCGACATCATGCCGTTGAAAAATTTGAATAGCGATTCTTGGAAAATCTGCTGAGATAAAGAGGAAAAGGAATCTGTAGCGCACCTCCTCAGCAACTGCTCTACTGTAGCATGCATCAAAATGCAATCTCTATTCCGCTCTGTAAGGATTATTGATCTTAAAAAATTTATTAAGCAATCCCTTTTAGTTAGGTGTGCCTGGTTTAACGTCTGTCCACGCTATCTCAGTGGTATCACAATGAATTACCAACTAGTCTGGGTGCATTCCAACATGAACCACTCCAACCTATCGGTTTCAAAACAGTGTTCAAGTGCTAATTTCATGTTCTATTGGAAGAAAGCTTCCTTATCTAATCCTTTTACGGGAAAGGATTTGAGTAAACTGATTCGAAGAAGCTAATAACAATAAAAACTCATATACCGTAGATGTGTTGATAAGCATGCCAGGAAAGTTTGTTGGTGGCACCACTATAAGAAAACTCTCTCTTCCGTCAATGAGAATATTTTCAAATAAGTGCTTAAATGGATATTCGAACCAAAAAGTCTTAAAAACGACTCAGAAAATCAATATTGCTCCCTCATAAGGAGCTCAATTAAATTTTCTCACCTTAATACCGATGACTTATCTCGAAAAGTCTTAACTTCCTGCAACATAAGTCCTTTCTCTACAACTTAAAGCAAAAAACAGCTCACTGTTCCTTAGAAGTTTCAGCATTTCGATATATCTTTTCGACACATCCGTTTCCGTACTCGTATTTCTTCTTCTTCTTCTTCTTCGACTTCGAAAAAAGTATTTTCTTCCCTCTCAAAGTCCTTTTCGTTCTGTTCGCTTTTCTTTGGCTGGATAAAAATAAATCGTCCTTATTGTGGAAAGTTATCAAAGCACGTAGTCTCGCTTGTTTATAATTGTTTGCCTTCATCCCTTATGAAGTAGAATAACAAACTAAAAGCAATGCAGCCAAACAGACAAACTTTGGGTAAAGCCATATACAATAAATCATAACCTTTTCTGTTGTTATTTTTTATTTTTGTTTTGTTTTCTTATTCTTTTCAGAATCTTATTGGCTCCGTCCAGGGATTATACTCGACCAACGTGGGCGAAGAATAAAGAACGAAAGGTACCTAGTCCTTTTAACAATCACCCCTTCTTCGGTTTTTAGTTATGTGCTGAAGGGTCCCTTAGGTGAAAAGCGTAACAACCTCAATTAAGGGGAATTATGAACTTAACACCCTCAAGGCTTTCAAACCAGTCTACGAATTGAAGAGGAGGCTTTTCTGATTATTAAGAGCATTGAAACTAAGATAATTAGTCGTCATGTCAGTAAGATACATCAAAGGATGTATCTTCAAGTCATCATCTCGAGCAATCCTTCTATTCAATGTGTCAACCTGCTTATTAGATGAAGCGACTTCTTTAGAGATTTTCTTAAAATTGGCCACCCTCTACACAGGGACAGATGTACATATACTTGTACATAAAATTCAAAAGACAGACCTGGTTGACTTTTAATCTATCCTTTCATTAAAAGACAAATTAATTGCGAGAGAAGAAGCAATCAAAGTTTTACCTGAGACGTAGAAAGTTTATATTGTGACACTCTGATAGATAGATAGATAGATACGAGTAGATAGCTCAGCGATAGGACACCACACTTCCAAGAGACTTTTCACAGGAGCGGAAAGATAAACAATTTCAATCCTTCTTCTTCTAGAGAATACTTATGGGGGATCGGTGTGGAATACAAGAAGACCCCTTTTCATTAAAGTTTTTCTATTATTTCAAAAAATTTCTTTAATGGCAACCGAAGAGGAGTAGATCAAGGATTTGGGATGAATGTTTGCAGAACGTATCTGTATGGGATGTAACAAGGGGGATCCTTTTTGATAGGGTTGTCAATTGGGATTACTTAATTAACGATAGCGAAATTGTGACTGCGTGACCATATCGAAGAGTGTGCCATAATTTCTTAATGAAATAATTTTTTTTTTTTTTTTTTTTAATTATGACCACCTGTATCCTGAAGATGTATGTCCATGCTATTTCAATGAATTGGGATATCCACAGGTGATTAGTTATAGTGTAATCTCAATGTAATTAAGAAGACAGAGGAATAAATGAATGCCTCCATATGTGTGTCCCTCGAGAAAAAGAAATTTCTTCACCGAAAGCAACCAAAACACTTATTTTCTCCTCTGAAAAAAACACCAAAGCAACGTAGCTGGACTTAAAGAAAGAGTCAGGCGTCGCTGATAACAGAGTGGAGGATCAGCATAGTGACGTTCGTGGACTATGTGCCGTAACTGCTTGCTCATGGAAGTGCGACTCTTGGCGGTCACTGGCAACAATTTGCTGGTGAATGTAGTCAAACGAAGAGAGTAAACTCCGTAAAATAATAAAAATATGCAGACGGATGCGTGTCGAAATGGGCGCTAAGTCACTTATAAGGAGTTATTCATCGGAAGGTTTGATTTTTAATAAGCTTTCTTTGACAGATCCCGTATGAGTCCTATCAAACTGCTTTATCATTTTTGTTCAATATCATTTGGCAAATAATCATGGAAAGACCCATACCACAACAGTGTTTCCAAATTATTCCGCTGTATTACGAAAATCAGCGTTCTGTGAGAAATGTTTTTCGTGCGATTCGAGGAACTTACGGTGCGCATAATCGACCTACTGAAATCACTATTGCCAATACCATTCGCAAATTTGAGTCTAAGTTTACATTAGTGGATGATACTCGACCAGTTAGATCACATCCAGCACGTATTGAAGAGACTATAGCAGCTGTAGCTGAGAGTGTACGCGAAGACCGCGACGAATCGATTCGTCGTCGTTCTCAGCAACAAGGTTTGGTGTATTTTACGTGAGGATCTAGGTCTAAAAGCGTACAAAATTTAACTCGTGCAAGACTTGAAGCTAGGCGACTTAAATTTGGTTCATATTTTCAGTGAATGTGTTCTGGAAAAACTAAATGAAAATCTGGTGTTTTATCATGAAATTTTATTCAGTGATGAAGCTCATTTCTGGCTCAATGGATACGTTAATAAACAAAGTTGCCGTATTTGAGCTGGTGAGCAACCCGAGGAGTACCAAGAGCTACCATTACATCCATTAAAAACAACGGTATGGTTTGGTTTATGAGTTTATGGTCCATATTTCTTCAAAAATGAGGCAAATACGAATATTACCGTCAATGGTAACCGTTATCGTGCCATGTTAACGGACTATTTGCTTCCTTCAACAGGAAGGTGCTAGGACCAAACAGCGCGTGAAACAATGGACTTGTTGAGAAATCATATTGGTAAGCACTTATTTTCACGTTTTGCTACGGTAAATTGGCCGCTTAAATTGTGCGATATCACACCTTTGGACTATTTTCTCTGGGGATATGTAAAGTCTCAGGTCTTCAGGAATAAATCAGTTACGATGGACGCTTTGAAAGCCAACATTACTCGTGTTATCCGCGAGATACCAGTTGCTATGCTCAAATGAGTTGCCCAAAATTAGACCTTCCAAATGGACCACCTTAGATGTAGTCGTCGCAAACATTCCTAAGAAATAAATGCCATGAATTGTTCTTTTAACCGATGATACAAATTTTAAGTTCACTTTCAAATTTATGTCTTTTATTTTACATTATAAATCTAATCTTACGATGAATCATCCTTTATTTAGACTTGTGGCGCATAGTGCGGCCTAATTTCAATAAAACGCCTTACTACCGGATTCTGGTACAGCGGACCGGATTACCCTTTTTAATTATGAGAATATTGAATGGGGGAAGTGATAAAAAGAAAGCAAATGCAATAGCAATCAATGTTAACTAAAATAGGTTAAATGTAGCCTACAAGGGAAGTCTAGTATACCTTACGAAAAAGGGATAAAGCAGAGAAGCAGTGTATGCCTGACCTTAGCAACCCATGACTTCAAAATTTGAAAGGGCAATGAATGCTGCCATAAATGAGGTAGATCCGCAGACTGAACTATGTCTGAGGTGTCAAGTAAGAAGGAGATCGGCCCCATAGATCGAAGGCGACCGTAGAAGAAAGTAGAAAAAGACTGTCTCCTGCCTTCTTCGAAGACGTACTGATGGGCGTCAAGATAGCAGTTTTGGCAAGAGATTATTCTGACTCATCCTGATCCATTGCAATGCAAGATGGCGTTCTACGTCTCAATCAACCAGGCAAGGCTAAAATCGTAACAGCAAAACAATTAGAGGAAGTTCTTCAAATAAGCAACGGAACAATCCCAATTGTACGACGGTGGCTGGCATTATCTGGTTTGATGCCGGCTAAACACAAAACGGAAATGGTAGTAGAAAGCCAAAAAGTAGAAAGCCAAAAGAAACTACAGCGCTCACAGACTAGGCGTCATGGCTGACTCAAAATTGTCTTTTAAGGAATACCTGGAATATATGAGTTGCAAATCCTTGCGGGTGAGCGCCTCGATAATGCGAATAATGCCGAATATAGGAGGACCCAGGCATAGCAGGAGGCTTTTCCTAACTAATGTAGTTACGTCAGAATTGCATTATGAGTAGATCGCCAATCTAAGCCGTAGCTATGAAAGTGAAATCATAAAGAGCAGTGAAAAAGCTTTACACAGTCAGAGTGATCAGCGCACTTGAATAAAGCGGCATGCCTTCTCGCAAGGACGCTCCCAATTGATATACTTGCAGATGAGCTGCAGAGAAAGGTTATAAGGAACAGAGGAGAGGGGCGTCTACCACATAGTGAAAACGACGCAATATAAAGAAACACGAGTATAGGGCAGTTAAAACATTATTGGAGACTTTCGCCAAAAACCGACTATAGAATCTTGGATAACCGCAAACATAGAGAAGTTATTTTCTACATAACACAACTGCTAACGGACATGGCTATTTTTGGCAATATCTACACCGTTTTAAGAACTATGAGTCTCCTCTCTGAATATTTTGTAGTGACATTCCTGAAGACATGCCCAAGATTCTTACAAAGAAAAATCCTGAAGACATGCCCAAGATTCTTACAAAGAAAAATCCTGAAGACATGCCCAAGATTCTTACAAAGAAAAATTCTTCGGGGTGTACTTGAAAAAGAAGCACAAACTCCCGAAAACATAGTTCGAGTATATCACGAAAATAAGTGGAAAACGGTGAGCCGCTTCGCGCGAAATATATGCCAAGTGCTAAGACGTGAGAAAGGAGCGAAAGCGCTTGGCTTTCTTACATCTTTAAAACGAGTGCAGTTACAAGCAGATGTACAAATATTCTTCGATCGAACAAGCCAACAATATGATAACAAAATGAGTACTTGGACAAACGAGGGCTTGAATTTTAGCTCAAAGCTGCTTCCCTATCCCACGAAGTTCATGCCTTACGGCGGTTCCGTGGGGTGAAACAAGTACCATGATTCTTTGCGGGAGTTTGGTTTAGTGGGTGAGAGTCTTACATTAACACCTGCACGGTGTGCAGTCATCGTGCTTCCGTCTTCAAACAAGAACAAAAAACAACAAAAAAAAAAAAGTTTATCCACTGCTCAAATGGATTCTATCCAAAACGTCCTGCTGGACAGGAAGAGGGCCGTACTATTTAGTTACGTTTTAGCCCAAGGGGACAGCGGTTGACAAGAGTGGTGCTTCGTTTTATATTGCTGAAATGTTGTTGGCAAAGCTTATAGCAGAGCCAAGGTAGACAAGGTCCAAGACAACAGCCCATACTTGGTTTTACTCCCATTGGCGGCTAAACCAGGCGGCTTCCGTTTTATTGGTGACAGCCCGCTGTATTCTGCCAATTATGTCGATATCATCGGCGTACGGTAGTAGCAGTTGACTCCGATTTTCGCTTGTGAATCCCGCATATCAAGTCTCATTTGAGTCATTGCCGACATTGACGGAGCAGCGAGAGTTCTCAATCGTCATTCTTGTGGACGAGCATGGCTTAGCGTCATCTTCTCATCTGGCAGATAAGATCTTGCATCCGATGTCGAGAACACTTACTCTATGGTCGGCGCAGTTCAGGGGCTCTTGGCTTTTGTGGTTCGGGCAAACGGTGCTGAGATTCCATTCATCAGGCATACACTCTTCTGACAAGATTTGAGAAATGAGTTGTTGCATGTTCTCCACAAATGCCACAGCAGCTTTGAATGCCTTGGCTGGCAAGTTGTCAGGTCCAACTGCTTTGTTGGGTTTCAGCTTCGATATAGCTATCCTTACTTAGTGTTGGTCAGGTAGACGGAAGCTTCGGATAGCACCGTGTAAGCTGAAGGCCTTCTCTGCGGGATGTTGAGCTTCTTCGCCGTTATATGGTCCGCAGAAAAGGTTATTCCATATTCTTGGCAAATACTGTCACTCTACTACAAGGATTTCTTCTTCATCTCTACAGGCAAATAGTATAGTACTTTTCTTAGTACTGGTCGGGTGAAACTCAGCACATCAGTTGCGGAGTTTCTGATGACACCTCGGCAGCGTTGCCTCTGGTCATTGGTACTTGATGCTGACGACATAGGAGTTGTTGAGATTGGCAAAGGTTCTGTTACAGTCACAGTAGTTTTTCTTCATTGTGGTGCTTGGGAAATCCGTATTCGTACCTTGTCTCCAAGAAGATGGTGAACCGAGTTAATATTGGCTGCACGGAAACATCGGATGTATAGTATACTGGAGGCATGACTTATGTCGATCGTAATGTGATGAATTTGATTTAGAGTTTCATGATTCGGAGACCGCAATATCTCCCCGTGTTATAGTGATATTTCATTCCGTCGAAAAGTCAATAAGCCTTAGTTAGTTTCCAGACATAGGCTACGCTTACCAACTGTCCCTACCAAATATGTCCTCCTTTCCTACCATACTTCGGATATTGCTCATATGTTTTGTCGAGGAGCTCATAGAAACATTCTTTGTTGGCGTCATACTTGTCTTCCGTTGAGTTGTGAGTTGTGAGCCCTATGACGGGGTAGGTTAGTGTTATGCTACTGGCCGAGCATGTACATGCCGTTTTAGTTTAATTATGTAGTTACCGGGAACCACCACTGGGAGGTAAGGTAACCACTACGCTACGAACTTGATTGTTGTGCTACTACTGTTCAATCAGAGTTATAGGACAATCAGCAGTTTCCCAATCAAACGTTGCGCAGGTTCTCAATTCTGGCTATGAAAATGCAACTTATCGCTCTTGCGTCCTCGATATTTAGAGAACTTTTCGAAATAAGGACAATGACGTTGTGGGGTTATGGCGGTATCTTCTGAAGAGCTAACATTCAAGGTTAGGAGTTGTGCTGCCCGGTAAGATTTCTTACGATGTAAAACACGATACGTTGCAAGGTGAAATGTGCCGTGCAAAGGATATCGATCAGCTAAACATCTAAGGCGGAAGTTTTTGTTATCTTATGAGCAACAATTATGGACCTTTACTGAATATTATAGCTCGGTTTATGGTATGATGTAGGTTTCGATAAAAGGTTAGTCAACTTGTTCGATGATATTTTGCAAATTAGCTGGTCAAAAGCCTCAATGCCAGTTCAAATTGTTTGAGGTCTTGAATTGTTGGCATATACCTTACTAACGGAAAAAAATTGTATGACTTCAGTGACCGAAAACGTGTCCTCTAAGCGAAGTAATGTGATCTTCGAATTTCGTTCTTTGACCATTTGAGGAGATGTGAGTGCCATAGCGCCGTTTTATTGAAACCGGAGAACACCCACATTTAATCCTTTCAATTTTGAGGAACAAAGTCGGTGGATATATGTTGATAACATGCGGCATTCCTTATAAGAGTCTCTTCATCATCGTCTTCGACAAAAAAAGAGCCAATGATGCCGCCAGCCTATAACACACACAAGAGGGTTTTCTGTGAGGATACGAACGCAGAAAAAAGTGCCAGTTAATGACAACCAATATCCACATCATGGTGATTCGTATAGAGAGCAGAGAAAGTACCTATTTGGATGTGGATCAGGCATCAGAGGACGATTTTAGCAAGCAGTAATTGGTGTCACGTATCTTACTAGACATTCAATTGATTGCAACGCCCCAACAGATGACAAATACGAGTTTGACAAAAATTATTTCTAAATAGTCCTTGATGGTTTTAATGTCAAATTGAGAAAGAGGAGCAAGGAGTACGGTTGAAAAACCTATCTAACATGTCACCATATCTGTAGATAAAGTTTCATCATAATTTACACACAATTTGCACATTGCAGTCAGATGCTCAGAAACTGAGATTGATCTCACCGCAATCGAAGCAAAAAGAAGCTCTAACATCGATTAGAACCACTACCTTGTTGAGGCTACAATGAGAAAGGAAAAATCTCCGACGACTACAATTACAACAGACTGCTGAAGCCTTCTATGCGACATTGTTAACGAGCTATTTTACTGCTAGATTTCACGTAGCTGCCAACAAACTTAGCAAGTGCCGTACAAGGCGGGCCTGTAAATAAGGACGAGGATTGCTCGAGAACTCCTTAAGAAAAAGACATGAGTGTAACATTGGCTTTTCAAGAGGAAAAAAGAAATTTGGAAAAACTTCCGAAGGACATAAATACCGAAAAGAAATATGGAGAGATAATGCCAATAGAATCACAGTTGGTGCTGAAAATTTGGAAGGATTACTTCAGCAGACCGTTTAACAATCTGATAGGGCTTTATCAAGGTGGTTTAAGGTTATGGTCGACTCCTTGTATCACTACATATTTCATTTGTCTGTGAGGATGACAATAGGAAATACTCGCTGCTCTTTGAAAGTCGGTAATGACAAAATTGAGCTATTTGATGTCAAAAATGGAAGCTCACCTGCTTATATTGAAGGCTAAACATCCCAAAAGTAAAGATATACCTAGAAAAGGCTAAAGTTAAGCTGCGCTTAAAGCCTGATGCTACCCTCTGACAACTTCCAAGCTGGGTCGAGGAAGCAAGACTTCACTGAATGCAGTCGGAAAAGTTGAATTCATTGAGTCTTGTTTGAGTTCCAGGTCAGGCTGAAATCAATCATGAATTTGCTAGGTTAAGCTGAAAGGAGATTTTTTCAGAATCCGGACCTGCATTTGGACTGCTTATATCTTACGTTACGGCTTTCATTAGCAGTTGGGTTTCAGCAAGCCAAACGAAGCGACTTTCCTACTATTCATCAGTAGGAAAGTAGGAAGCTTGCAGCCTGCTTACTTGTAACGTAACGGGGCACTATTCTTTTATTATGTGCCTAAGTGCGCCATGCACAACGGCGCTAACTTTGTGAGTGTCCGGCTTATGCTCGCTTCAGCCTGCAGGTATTTGTCGCTAATGTAGTGGGTGTTGATACTGTAGGCATTTTATCACTAAAGCCATCATCTTTGTCCGAAAGACAGAAATTCCAATTCAAAAATCACACCAGGAGTACTAGTCCACTGGGGACTGAGGGCTCTGTATAGGATTAAGCGGAGAGTCACTTTTGCCGATGGTTTAATCCTTTGACTAAGAACATAACTGAGAAGTTCGTCGCCCTAACAACAAAGAAAACACTCTATAAAACCGCTATCGTCATAGTTGTTCTGTGTAATGTGGAGGCATGGACGAAAATGTCCTTGGTTGTTTTGAGAAACCACTTCATAGATTGAGATACGAGAGAGACACGATAGGCGTTGTACATATCATATATTCAATTTTGGCTTATCACGAAAAGAAACAAAAAATTTACACAAAAGAATAGTGCCAGTCAAGACTGACAGTTGCTTTAACCCAGTCAAATGGAAATTGATCCGATTCCCTTTCATTGCTCTGTCTACTTAAGTGCTTAAACTATTATTCTCGAACTACAAACCGCCACATTCCCCAACGAGAACAATTTATTTTTTTCCGGCGAATTGGAGACCATCCCTCTGGCAAAATAACTAGATAGGAAAGCATTAAATGCATAACCCTGGTAGACCAACCATAGAGATAGTTCCCGTCAGACAATCTCTTAATTTAACGGTTGCAATGCGAACCTCCTTCCGGGGTGGATTTAGGATATTGCTCGTACTCACTGCATTTGATAACCTGACTCCATAGTACCGCCTACAGGTTGCTGTTTTACCAAATCTCAAGTACAAATGTCTGGTTGTAACGTCTGCCACAGGACACAAATCCGAGTATGTGTTCAATGTTGGCAGAGTGCTGTCCAACAATTAAAACGAAAGTCCACGTTTCTGTAATGTCCGTAAGTAACTTCCATTCTAATCGATACTCTCATAAACTGTGTGCTATGCTCATGTGGTGTTCAAGACCGAGAAGAAGTGACTTTTCTCCCCGTCCCGAATTGTCACAAATAATTAAAGGTCATTGAGAATGGTGACACGTTGCCATCATAAATCATGTTTAGTCGACCGATGGGTAATCTTTGTCTTGAGATGGCCCTTTTGTTGGTTACGTGTTTGCCTGGTGTACACAGTCATAGGTTGAGATTTATGTTTATAGACATTATGTACGTGCTTGTGAATTGTGAACACTCCAATGGGTACTTCTTCTTATGACGATCATATCATATGGGGAGGGGGGAGTCACAGGACAATAAGGTTTATGTGACTTTGTTTTCAAGAAACACACATGTGGAATTGCTAATTTTGTAAATGATATTTCATTTGATGACAGTTTGCTTATGTCAGTCAGTCAGTCAGACTTACATGGTCAAGCAGCGGACATTTTATTTGATTTGCTGAAGGACATTTGTTAATGATTCGGAGATCTATTAAGCCCCAAGTGGAACACAAATTGTGTATAAGGCTTGCTCTAATTAACAGAAATAATTTTGAGAAGACAAACATTGACGTCATTTGTTGAACGCACGTTATGGTATTTGACTTGTGTCGTTCTATAGAAAGATGGAAAGGGTCATCGAAAATTGGGTTTTGATATGAAATTTACCAAATGCAATATGTTCTTCCTAAATTAGTTGAAATTATATCGAAGCAGATCTGTGATATTCTTGAGACAAATTTCGTAGCACTCAGTTTGTATTTGACTTTGTATCTTTAGTGGTATATACCACTTGTTCTTCTTTTTAGTTCCAGTTACCCATTATAAGTCGTTTGAGACCCCCCTTTAACTTTTGAAGTCAGCTCCCTTATCTGGCTATTTAAGTGAGTAGTCTATTTCAAAAAGTTCTTTGCAATCGAATAGTCTTCGTAGGGTTAGGTGTGATCAATTTACCAGAGTTTGCTCTGCCGTATTTGGATCACTGTTCACTTTTTAGATACTCCATTGATAAGGTAGTACATATTCTACGTTTGATTTTGATTCTGGTTTTGGTGTTGAATAACAGCTTTTAAGGCATACAGAATACAGCTTTACGAATTCTACTGTCTTCAACGCGCTTGTTACGACCATATCCTAAGTTTATACATTTGTTGTTCCTTTTGTGCCGGAATAAAAAGTCAGTTTAGTCCCAGTTCTAGACTAGATGTACTCTTTTCACGTTCCTTTCAATGAAATTGAAATAACATGGAGATTTAGGGCACTTAGGATTGTGTTTATACTAAACTCAATAATAGAAACCCTTGCGGTATAGCTTTGAGAAGTCCTTTTCTGAGCCTTAATCTAGTAGGTTCGGTGGTTCAGCAGGCATGCTGGATAATACTACGAAGAAGCCGTGGCAAACTTGTACCAACAAACATTTGACGTATGAGATAGAGTTGATTTGATTACAGCATGTAGATCCTAGAATCTCGCTGAGTGACAAGCCTAATTCAATGCTAAAGGCTCTACTACACTGCTAGAAATCTGAGAGCACATTGAAGGGTTTCAACGACAGATACTTCATTTTTTTTGGAAGAAATGGCAGACGACGGCTTTTTGCTAGATAGTTTACATCTTCTGGGAAAAACGTCAGTGTTCGGAGGATTGACTGAAGGCATGCATTAAAGCATGCGCTTTAGAGCAGACAGTCTCAAGGCATGCTCCAACAGACAATTTAGCTATATCATTTGCACAGCAGCAGTGCAGGTAAGACGCCGTCTTATTGTCAGCCACTGTTTACCCCCAGCATCACATACGAAGTGTGTTGATGTTCCGAAGTTCAAGTTCAAGTTTCAAGTATATGGCATACTTAGTTCGTTTTTGACAGAAAGAAAGGTTCGACTTGTATTGGTGTTCTCAGCGATTTTCAATTGTTATAAAAAATGGAGCAAAGAATTTGCATCAAAATTTGGAACAAAGTGCTCTAAGACTCTTGAAATATTGACAGTGGCATACGGTGAGTTTGCTTTAAGTAAAAAAGTGTTTACAAGTGGTACAAGCTCTTTCAAGATGACCGAGAAGATGCCAATGAAGAACATCGCTCTGGACGCCTCAGCACATCTATAAAAGATGATAACGTCGAAGCTGTGAACCAAATTGTTTTGGAAAATCGTCGAGTTACATAAGAGATAAGCTGAATACGTTGGCATATCGGTCGGCTCGTGTCATGCAATTTTTTCGGATATTTTGGGCAAGAGACGTGTGTCAGCGAAGTCTGCTCCGAAACTTCTTAATTTTGATCGGAAGAACCGTCGCATGAGCATAGCTAAGAAGCTCTTGATTGACGTCTACGATGATCCTGACTTACTCAAAAGGGTCATAATTGGTGACGAATCATAGCTATATAGTAATGATGTGGAAACCAAAGCCCAATCGTCCAAATGGAAGCACCCAGGAGAGCCAAAACCGATAAAAGCACGCATTGCTGGAAGAGCTAAAGGTAAGCTATACCAAAAACTGCTTATGAGAAGTGCATTGGAAAAAGCGTTGGCATAAGAGTATTATATTGGGTCTATAACTTAACTTCGTGCGTTTTACTAAGAGATGGCGTAACTCTTCATTTGAAGCGTAAATAACAATAATTTTTTTTTACTCAAATATGTCGAACTTTGTGCCTGAAATAGTGTTTTTTTCATTACTGAAAACTGCTGCCGAAAGTCATCGTATTTTGGTGGAAGTTTATGGTGAACATGCGGCAGCTGAGCAAACATGCCAAAAGTGGTTTGCACGATTTAAATGTGGTGATTTTGGCTTGGAAGATGATGAACGTCCTGGGCAGCCAAAAAAGTTTGAAGATGAAGAACTGGAAGCATTACTCTATGAAGATTGTTGCCAAACACAAGAAGAGCTCGCAGAATCTTTGGGTGTCACTCAAGCAGCCATTTCAAAACGGTTAAGAGCAGCTGAATATATTCAAAAGCAAGGAAATTGGGTTCCACATAAACTCAAGCCGAGAGACGTCGAAAGGCGGTTTTGCTTGTCCGAAATGCTGCTGGAACGCCACAAAAGAAAGTCATTTTTGTATCGGATTGTTACTGGTAATGAAAAATGGATCCATTACGATAACCCCAAGCGCAAAAAATCATATGTGAAACCCGACCAACCAGTCAAATCAACGGCAAAGCCGAATATCCATGGCGCGAAGGTAATGCTCTGTATTTGGTGGGATCAGATGGGTGTGCTGTATTATGAGCTGCTAAAACCGGGTGAAACCATCAATAGATAACTCTACCGAACACAATTAATCCGTTTGAAGAGAGCAGTAGCCAAAAAACGCCGGAATATGCGACCAGACACGAGGCAATAATTTCCACCATGACAACGCTCGGCCCCACGTAGCTATTCCGGTTAAGAACTATTTGGAAAACAGTGGATGGGAAGTCTTACCCCATCCGCTTTATAGCCCAGACCTTGCCCCTTCTGACTACCATTTGTTACGGTCGATGCAGAACGCTCTCACTGAAATACGGTTCACATCAGAGCAGAACATCAAAAATTGGCTTGATTAATTTTTGGCTGCTAAGCCGGCTCAGTTCTTTTGGGATGGGATCCAAAAACTGCCAGAAAGATAGGAAAAAGTCATAGTTTCAGATGGGCAATACTTTGAGAGGGATTACTTTAAAGGAGACAACATTAATATTGATGAATAAATAAATATTTTTTTACGAAAATATAAAGTCACTTTACTTTTTGAACATACTTCGTATTGGTCCTTAATATTTGAAATCAAGATTTCATTCATTGTCTTTGCTTTAATCCACAAAACTAGTGATTCATTTACGCTGCCCTTTTGTCTAACTATGGTACACAAGTTGCGTTCTTGAAAGCACCTTTCATGTCAATGAAAATGCCTGGCGTGTACTCCTTCTTGTCGAGTGCGCTTTCAATATTTATATCCAGGACCTTTCTCGTTGTTAAGCATGCTGCATCTGGGACAGAGGACGCATTTGTAATATGGTTCTGCGCAAATAAAACTCGACCATTCTCTCTATGTTCACCAACATGAAGGAAGATAGACTGAACTCTTGACGACTGTCATTTTTATAATTTTTCGCTGTAAGGCTACTAGTAGTGGAGATTTTTTTCATGGCGTGCACTTTGTGGCTTCATCCATTATGCGTACCATTAGCACAACTTATGTGCATGTGCAGCATTACTAAGCAAACTTCAAGTTGGTTTTTGGCTTCCCTGGGAATTGAGTTTCCAACTTTTGACTCAGTTTAAGCGCAATCAGATTTTCTGAGAATTCTCAACGAGACTAACTTGCTTTTTAAAGACTGGATTGTTATTGAAAAAGTCTTTATTAAGAAAGGACCTCTTCCAAATCCTCCTTATATTCGTCTTGTTTTGGTATGTAGATTCCCGTCTTTTTCCAAATTATTCTTGAGTCACTTGCTTAGAAGTTTTCTATTCTGCTTTTATAGAAGCTGCGGCTCCTCTTTCTATGAAATAAAATGAGCGATCTAGATCTCGAATCTTTGCTCAAATCAGGGCTTATTTTAAATTTTTTCGTCAAAAAAATCATTAGAAAAGTATGATGAAATCAGTGTGTTAAGTAGACCGTTTTACTTGTCTGCCTTTTCCTTTCACATTTCCACTGAAAAAATGGTTGGGAATTTTGACCAAAAATAATGTGCCGCACACACCCTTCAATTGGCAATAAAAGATTTTTTACGAAAGTACAATTCCGAATTCGTTGATCGGGTTCATAGTATTGTAAAGCTTTTAAGGACACAAACATTTCGACAAATTTTGTTCTTAAACTTTCTTTAGCAAAACAGCACTCTGAAGTAAACAACGTTACAATTTTTTTTTTTGAAGATATGCAGCACCAAGCCTAGGAAAACCTGTGTTAGACGTGTCAACACGATGGAGTTCGACGTACGAAATGTTGAACAGATTCCTTCAATGGACAGAGTTGCCCCAATATCTGCAACCTTTGGACTAGTTAAGTGAAGACGACTTACACAAAATCAAGGAAGTTGTTGACGTCTTAAGACCGCTTCATATAAAGACACTTCAACTTCAAAAAAAGCAACTTATATTAGAAGACTTTTACAAGTTCTGGCTTGAATTTAAATTGCAAGTAAAAGCCAGAAACACTGAAATAAGCCTCGTTTTATGAAGTTGTCTGGAATCCAGGGAATCAATGATTTTAGAAAATGAAACCAGAAGAGGTAAGGTATTGTTTCAGTGACGTTCTTATATTTTTTAATTTTATAGTACAAAAGTATACATTTCCGCTGTAGGTCGATACGATATCATCTGAGAAATCTTTTGCAGAGAATAACTGCGCTATGAATGTAAGTGAATCGTCAATGCAAAAGTTGTTCATCACAGTGCCATCACTATTCGTAATTTTTTGACGAAAAATGCAACAAATACCATCCAACAGCTACCGAATTAATCTGATATGGCTCCCTGTGATTTCTTTCTGTTTCAATCGAGTTAAAAAACCACTACGAGGAACGCGTTTCAGCAGCCGAGAGGATAATAAAGTTTGCGGTAATGTATTTCCTACATTTACTTTTCTCAATGTTAAATCTGTTTATTTTGACTATCCGATATGTCAGCCTCTTCTTGCTGACAGCCTGAATTTTGTTGTTTGTGTTCTAATTCTTGCAAACGCCTCAATGACTTCATCATCTTCATTCAGTACTTGGTTCTGTACAGCTCGTGTCTATTGATACTGAAATATGCGACCTTGACTTCAATAAACGAGTGCGATCTGGATTAATTGAGTTTTAACCAGAACTTACCGTAGTGGGGGCTTACCGGGATGAAAGCCGCACTGATAGAGGTCGATCAGATTGTTAGTAAATGGTTTCAGGCAGACAGCAGCTTTTCATGCAATGTTAAAGAGGTTGATTGATCGTTGCCAATAATACCACTGGCCATCTGGGTTTCCATACTAACGTCATTGGTCTCCGCGAGTGGTTAAGGAAAATTTAATCGGCAAAAGCTCTGTCGATCCTTTGTCATCGTAGACGTTCAGTACTGAACTTCTTTGCAATCTTAAATGAAAGGTACTTTTCTTTGGATTCGAAAAGTAAAAGCAAGGTAAAAGTAAAAGTAAGCTGGGTACAGGGAGCTGTGAAGTTGGTAAAGTTATTTAGGATTACAGAGAATAAACTCGTCTTAATCGAAACTTGAAAGTGCTTGTTTTGCAGCAAGGGCCACCAGTACCTTCAATAAGTTCTGGTAGCTCTCTCGCGCTATGTGCAAGCATCTTAAGGGTACATAAAATAACTTAAGCGCGTGCCAATCATAAAAAAAAAATTTCAGACATAAAGAAGTTGTAAACGGTCTACCTCAAGGGTGATAGACATGTACTACACTTAAAAAAGATTGACACATGCCATATACATGATAGCGATGATACCAAATATTTTCACAAAATTCTTACGCTCCTTACCTTGTTGCTGATAATCAAGCCAACAATGTTGACCTTCAGGGTTCAGATTTCCATCCAAAATCAAATGTTGGAATGGAGATCTTGAATCAACCAAGAGTAGAAGAATTGGCGTTTTTAGGCACTTGGCTCCCAACGTGATGTTAGACTCTTACCAGCCATGATACGTATACCCATCGCTTCCAATCTTAGATTTTGCTAGACGACAGTCTTAAAAGTCTTAAAAGGCATTTAATTCTCACTCTGTTATAAAGTTGGGCTCCATTCATAAAAACACGAATTGTCAGACAGAATAGCTTGAAACATTTATGGATGTTGCTTCTAAGGTTTCAGCACCTTGTACCAAATAGTCTCATAAGCTATGTTGAAATGTAACTCTGTCAAAGCTGACCTAGGCAAAGAATTGAGATCGAATTGGAAATTCGCTATAATATCCCATTCTACCTGCTTTTAATCGATTGCATAAATAGAGCTCTAGGATTGCATAACCAGCCTTGCAATAGTAGTACCACTAGCGTCTGTGATAGATCTAGGCTTCAAAAAATAGCTATTTCTCTTTAGCGCTAAGTTGGATGAAAACTTTTGTTAAACGCGGTATATAAAGCGAGGTCTTTCAGTGCTAGTTTACCTTGTTTATTTAGACCAACATCACTAGAAGAACAGTTCTCTCAGAATAAAAAACAAAAGCATTTTCGTGTATTTTAGATTCCTCACCATACAGTAGGTTTGAGGCGATAAGGCCATGTTTGAGTGCTGGGTCGTGGTCAGCTGTCTTATTAGGCCACAGAACCTGCACTTGGTGTCATTGCTTAAATTTACAGTGTAACCCAGGTAGGCAAAGCCTTTTACTACCTATCCGCTGATGTTTTATGTTCCTGTATGTAATAGGTAACATACTCTATAAACTTGTTCTACCCTCATATACTACTAAGCCCACCTTCGCCTTTCGTCTATCAATGGCTGCAAGCTCTTCAGTGACAGATTGCTGATTTCTTTCATAATGCCAGCCTCAGAGTGCCTATGAGCTTCTCACAATTCTTTCAAGTATGGTATTGATATGGCGGATTCCTTTTTGATATCAAGTTTATCAGCGCTAGAGCGAGCTTTCTCTAATGTCTCCCCCATAAATAGTCGAGGTTGGCAGAGATAATATGACTTGACTTGGCTCTATATGGTGTAACTTGTTAGTTAAAACGATAAGGAGCTGGTGGGTATTGATTCGAAGTTCCTTGATTTTTTCCGGTGGTGGACTTGCCAGTTCTTAAAATTTTATTCTCAGGGCATATTCTGATTCAACACTATTTAACAAATGATTTGGCGAACGCTCCTTCAAATCACTCTCCCTTGCTTTAAATTTTTTTTTCGGTAGTCTGATTGCTCCTGTCGTCTTTAGATTCGATATCGCTATCAATGCGTCTTCTTGAACGGGTGAACAAGGTTGATGTTATTCACCATCCACTTTGAATGCTTTATTCGGCCTCACAGTAGAGTAAGAAGTAATCCTTGCACAATTTTGCACTGACTCTAATTCTAGTACAACATTCCATACCTATCTCTGAGTGCTTTGTTAGAATTTAGAATTGAGCCCTCTCAATGGGCTCAATGAAACGCTGCACTGCAATACGTCTCCTTACTTATTTACCCAGTATCCGTCCTCAGTTCTCAGTTCTCAGCTCTCTCAGTCTTTTCCGGTTGTAAAGGTTCGACGTCAAATTTCTTCACAGTACTTCAAGTTTGTAGTCCAAATTGATGTTCGAAAGATTCGGACATTCAGGGCTGCTTCTGCTCTTCACTAGCAATCATCATAGAGGTTGACGTAGTTTTAAATCCTTGATGGCAGTATCGTATCGCTTCGTATCGGTTACGAAGCCTACAGCTTCAAGTGGCCTATATCCGAACATTCCACGTCTATAGCCGAAAGTCGTTGTCTACCTCCTTTCTCAACCTACCGCTGTGATTGTCTATTAACAGCTTACCCAACATTTTAACGCCGAAACAGCCTCTGCCATATTAGCATGCACTTTAATTGTTCTCTGATCAAGGGTTTCCTGTTCAACTTCCCCAAACCGCAAAGTCCTGACCTAATCTCCCCCAAAACTAACATTCCCCATCAACCTGGCCAAATTATTCAGCTTCTTGCCTTAAATATCCTTTCACCTGGAAATCTAATAAGAACCGACACGTCCTTGATTGCGGCCTACAGAAAGAAAAACAACCAGAAAACCACATTGCAATTCAAATGAAATGCAAAGAGGCAAAAATCTGGCATCTGGAAGATTCCCAAGACCCCTAACCTCGGCCAACCCCACTATATCCGCAATCAACATTCATCACCCATCACCGTCGCCATCTCACCCAGAGCGCAACGCCATTGTCATTACCATTATCATCATTGAATTGAATGTCTTTTTTTGGGAGGCGCGCTTGAAAAGGGAAGAAGTTAATTGCGAAATGGTCATTAGCGCCATCGCACTTCGCCGAATCCTCCATTCAAGTGATGGAATTCCACACCCCGAAAGGAAGCTGTCACCTCATTTTAAACGATAAAAAGGTAAAGAACTGCCATTTGCTCTACCCGCCTTTCTACGTCTTTGGTTCTGAGTACGCCATCCTCCCCCTTAACCAGCATTTCGTCAGGCGTCTGGGTAAAAAAGGACCCGAGATGGGATCTAAAAATGACTGTTATTCCGGAGGCGTCCTTCATCCGATTATGTGAGTCCTTCAGTGAATGAATAACAATGAGACATCATTTCAATGGAACGGCGGCATAGACCATGTTGATGGTACATGGTGGTGCTACAGGGACACTGGAGGCGGCGTATTTTTCGTAACCTCCATCCAACCATTGTTGAATCCAAATAATGAGAATCATGGCTTTTCACCGCTAGAGGGGCATAAAATGCAAATTAATTGGCGATTTCCTTGCTCTTGCTGTCAAGAGTTCCTACTCCTTGTTGGAGTGGTTGTTTGCCGGCAGGGTATGATCACGATGTCCTCCTTACAGATTTTAGAATGAAAGGAAATTGTCTTCCTCCGTTGGCATACTTGAAAGAATCTTAAAGGTTTTAAAAGACCTTAACCCGACCCAACAGTGACTAAGGCTTTAACGGATCCACTCCGGTCACAATTTCCAATATCACTCATGTCGATGAATCGATTAACCACTTACATTATGTTACTTTACCATCTCATGCAACTGCACTCCGAGTAATTATTTTCATTAACTTACCTGCAACTTGCCTGTGACAGAAGTTAATTGGGTGCTCGTACTTGTCTATGCACGGTTCTGCTGCAACCGAATAGATGCATCCAATCTACATAAAAAGGTCTTACGACGGAGAGAAAATTATTTTCGATAGAAAAGCAATCAATTTTCCTGATGAGAATACCCAGAGTACGAGTACATGGACAGATGCTATCGATTTTCCAGCGTCAGAAATATCCTTCACAACTATCTGATGGAGGAGCCACCAACCCCCTTAAATGAGTAGTCTATGTTAGTGGCGGCACGTAATTATATCCAATTATTTATGACTTGCACTTAATTTTGGAACACCGTTGTCTGAACTGAAGAAGATTGGAGGTCTGGCTGGAGCAGAGGTTTATAAATTGTTTTACGTTGCAGAGAGCTAATGCGAATGAAGGATGTGTTCGGTTAATGTCTTGTGGTAATTACTGAGGTAATGACGTCATAAGAGATTTGAGGGAATGCTTGACAATGAACAAAGTTTTGTCGGTGCTTGTTGCAGTGGTTGCATTGACCTAAAATCTGCGAGAACAGCGATAACCAAGAACGATTACAACAAAGATTGATCTACATCTACATTTGGTATCAAGGAACAACAAATGCGAAAGGGTTTCCGTCAATACAATGTCTAGCAGACGTTTATGCTTGTTAACTTATTCACTTAGGTGGCATTACAGTTCGGTTCGAACAAACCTCTTCAGTTAGTCTGGTCTTTAGCTAACTGCTTCCAGCTGCGCACTGCAAGTCGATTGATGTCTGTTTTTACAATACTTGTGTGCGCCACCTACTGTTAGGCCTTCCTCTACTGCGTTCTCTGGGTTAGATACCTAGCCAGTGCTGACAAAGGTGGAGGAGAGTTGCTGAGGATAGCCACCTCCAACATGCTGAGTCTGACTACTTAACGATAGAAAACAAATTTCATGACATTATATGTGGAATAGCACATCATTAAAATGGCTGCCTCGGCTTCGACCGGTCGGTCCAATTTTTGATGACTTGGTCCAATCTGTGTAGCATTATTTCGGCAATAGCGTGTCGAATGTTGGCCTCGAGCTCGTTCAAAGTGGTTGGCTTGTTAGCGTAGACTAAGAACTTGTCGTAGGCCCAGAGAAAATAATCGAGTGGTGTCAAATCGCATTTTGGAATCACAGTTCGGGTATCGATGTTGTTAAGCTCTGACCACAGAAAGCCGATTAACATCGCTCTATACCTGAGACCATTGACGGTAACGTTGTGTCTTTCCTCATTTCGAAAGAAATAAAGGTCCGGTGATGCCGCCATGGCAGTAACCACAGCAAGCAGTCAATCTTTGTGGATGCAGTGATGCTTGGCCGAACACTTGTGAATTGTTTTCGCTCCAATAATGGCAATTTTGTTTGTTGAAATATCCGCTGAGCCAAAAATGGCCTCGTCCGAAAAGATGATTTTTTTGCTAAAATCCGGATCTCCGTCCAATATTTCCAGCGCCCAATTAGCTAACTCATGGCATTGTCTACGGTCATCCTGCTTCAATTCTTTTGTTAGCTCAATCTTATACGGATTGAGGGTCTTCTTCGATACTGGCCGTACAGCGGCTATGTTTTCTTCATTTCGCACCAATCTCTATCTGGTTGGTGGCTTAAGATCCAAAAGAGTGTACTCGCGCTCAAAATTTTTCACGGTGCTATGAATTGCCTTCACACTGAAGCCATGATGGCGACCTACCTCACGACAAAAGTCACGTTGCGTATTTACAACTGAGCGGGAGTTCCGATAATATTTTTTAATAATTTCTGCACGTTCGGCAAGCGTAGAGCGGTGCATAATGATGGCAAGCCTTACTGAATATTTTTACTGCTGGATATCATTGGTAACTTTGACAGTTGCTGAAACATAACAACTGGCAAACTTTTATATTATTGCTATCTGCACACCCATTATTTAGATGGCGCTATAGATCGGCGTGAACTTGCGCCTCAACTAAAAAGCTTCTTCAGTTAGCCATGTTTTTAGCTAACTGCCTATAGTTGGGCCCTCCATGTCGACTGAGTTCTCTTTCTTTTTGTGCGCGCCACCTAAGGTGAAGTCTTTCTCTACAGTATTGTTCCTCCGAGCTCGATTCGAAGGCTCTGCGGGCCGTAGCATTTATGTCCATTCGTTCTACATATCGTTGTCATCTTAGGCGACTGATGCGCAGTTTTCTGACTAGGTCGACTAGCTTTTGTAGTTCGTCGTTAAATCTTCTCCTCCAAGGTCGTCAACTCAAATGGGATCGAATATGGGAAACGACGTTGAATATTTTCATCCGCTTTAGGCAGAGCCAATGATCCGCCCTCATCAAATAAGACCGGCATAATCAAGGTCTTATTTTGAGTGCTCTTAATTTTTCGGTATAGGACCTTACTAGGCAAAATCTAAAAAAACAGCGGCCTAACTGTCAACTGAAGAGAAGAAAAAAAAAAAAAAAACGGTGGGCGAACGCAGGGCGCAAAGAAGCGTCAAGTTTATTCACAAGCGTATATAACAATAGCCGAAGTTTCCAACTGCGATGGACAAGAGAAAGAAGTCGGCGGAACCAAAACGCACTAAAATTGACAAGATCTAGAAATTTTTTCGTTTCGAAAAAGATCAAGAGGAAGAAAGTTTATGACAATCTCTCTGTCAACGGCTTGCACATTACGTCCGTTCGAAAAAATTGGTCGAAGCAGTCTAAAAAGCTTGAAAATTAAAAAAAAAAAAAAAAAACAAAGTCGGTGCTAGACTTCCTCGCATATGGTGTCCGGATGAAAATATGAATTCAACAAGAAAACGTCGTAGCTCTGATAGATGGAAGTTGGATGAGGTTTTCAAAATAATCTCGAGTAAAAGACTGAAGGTAGCTGAAGGTGTGGTTGAAACTTGTAATCCTATCAGCAAAGAAGTGTAGCTTTAATAGACGGAATTAGGAACTTGCGGGAAATCTATTTTCATGAAAGTCCTGAAATGCCAAAGAGCACTCGACCGGCTAACCTATCCCTAAGGGTGCAATCTGATTCTGTGAAACTGAAAGTTTGGCAGTGACAACACACTGACGATTCTGAGTGTAAATGCTTGATGAATTATTGGAGCTACCCAAAGCAGAGAAAGTCCGCCTTTAAACGAAAGGCTGCATTGTATAAAACGAATCCCTTAAGATGAAGTGCTTCACCTAAAAAACTGTAGTCTTGAGTAGCCCAAGTATTTTTGTGCCAAAGAGCCACAGAATAAAAAAAAAAAATTTTTAAGATAAGCACAGGATGTGTGGACGCATTTCAATACCAAAAACCCAGTATTCGAAACTGAAAAATCTCAACAATGGAGAAAAATTTAAAAATCACTGTCTTTGGCCTTAGACAGTGTATTGATCGAAGGCATTAAATCTAGATATGATGCACGACCCTACCTGCACTCGGAAAGCTTTATTTTCTCTATATTACTTTTCCAATATTTATTCGTATCTATGATATATTTACTAAGATTCCTCTTTGATATTTCAAGTCTTCTACTGCATCCCTGTGAAGCAAACTATCATAATTGGATCGTACATCGAACTATCTTGTCTATCTTGTTAAAGAAATGGGATCCATGAGTCCGACTGGCCATACAATTCTACAAAGAGAAGCTAGACAAATGAATCTCTCTGAATCAGAACGAAACCGAGCTGTCTGTAAACGCTGTTGTGAATGCCGTTCAGAAACTGAACAGTGCTCTCACAAAATGTTTTGAATTGACGTATTTAATCAGGAAAAACTCCAGATCGTCGCTTGATGCATCCTCTCCAATATCTCCATCAACGTGAAAGATCCTTCGAGACTGGGGTCGAAGTTTGGTAGGAAGAAATACGGATTTATTCGACAAGAAGCTTGTACACCTCGTTTCGGCCAAACATAAGGCTTGTCATTGATGAGGGTCCTCTGGATCAAAATGACTATAGTAAGGCCAGTTATATCTTATGCGCCGGTTGTTTGGTGAAAGAATCATTCAGGAAAATCCATCACTGCCGCTTTTACCAGACTGCAAGGAGCAGAAAATCAACTTGTCCTGTCCCGGAAATGGTTTCGGACAGAATCCAAGCCAGCAAAGTAGTATACTCGGGTCTAATCACAGATGTCTCCGAAATCGATATAGGATGTGGCGCAGGTGTCTTTCTGGAAGTGGACAACGTTAGATTTCACTTCTCGTTAGCAAAACTTGCGTCTGTCTTCCAAGCGGATATACGTGCAATCCTGATGCCAACGAACTATACTATGAAGAATTCGTGGAGGGGTTTAAATATCTGCTTCTACTTCCAAGCTAGTTGGAGAATATAAGAAACTTTGGGTCCTATATCACAATGGGATCATAGCAAATGAAATCGCTGATAGACTTGCGAGGCAAGGCTCTAATAGATCGGCAATAATGGTGGCCTCTAATAGGAAAGGCTGTAGACTGTGGTAACTTTTTCTAAATACATAAGTCTAAGCATATATCCCATAACATATGGGAGTTATGGGAGAGTATTAGCTATAATACGAACTGCTTTCTCTGTTGATGCCCAGACATACTGAGCCATTGAAACGACAACACCGGGATAGATTGTAAATGAGGACGAAACAAGGTATATGCTGTCAACGAGAAAGGCTACACAATATATGCGAATAGGTCAAAATAGACAGCTATAACCTTGAGGTAGTCAGTGATTTGGTATAACTCGGCCCCCTCTTAAATCTGATCATAACATCTCATCAGAAATCAAACAAAGAGCTACTCCTGCTAATCGCTGCTTTTTCGGTCTAAGAAAGCGATTTTGGGCACAAGATTCTTCAAGCAATTTTTGGTCCCGTGGAAATATAGTAGCTGTACTATGAGCTGTACAGAGCTTATGGTCAAACAATCCGCATCAGTCGGTTAGTAGTTGTCGAGCGAATGGGTATTAGATCTCATCTTTGGTTTCTGCCCCCAGAAACGACTCAGTATGAGGTCATCTTAGGATACAAGTCTTTACCATTTTGGAAGAACTGAAGAACTAAATCCGTTCTTCTTGAATTTTCAAAATCCGGGGAATGATTGTACCGGATTTTGATGTGTTTGTTTCGGTATTCCGTTAAATTTAGAAAAATTTTTTCAGAAAAATTGTATCAATAACCTCTCGCTTATTACTGTCTAAAAAGTTTGTTCTAGCTTTTGGTATATACTTATGTATATTGAGTTTCAGTTAAAGTACACCAACAACTGTCATGCCATTCTCGGTTGCACTGGTAGTCCTTCTTTTAGGATGGAAGCAAAACATGCGGGCTCTATGTCTGCAAGAAGCGACCTATATTTCCAATGAATGATTGAATTTCCAAACAGGGAATAGAGTTAAATCAGAAATAATGTCGGGTATTTGTATTCGCTCATTGGATTTCCTCGTTTGATGTTGCCGATCTTACAGAACTGACATCCTTATTACTTTAGAACAAAGAAGAGAAGAGGTAACATCAATCCTATTGAATTTTTAGAATGAGTAATTCAAATCAAACAATATTCTCTGGCCAAGCATTTCCTCCAATTCTTTAGTTGTCCGTACTTCTTAGTGTGGAAACTACTCATCTTTGGAGTCAAGGCATCTAAAATTGATTTAGAAACATACCACCATACACATCACTAGGCAAATGTAAAGGCACAAGTCAAGAAATGAAAGTCAGAAATTGAAATAAAATCAGATATACCACAAGTCAATAACATTCGGCACCCACATGTAACCAACAGTCTTTCCTAAATCTGATTCATCTGCACATCTTGTTAACAAAATGTTCTGAAATCGCTCACTAGCTTTATCGTCCACACCCACACGATATGTCAAGTGTTAACATCGTAAATTACAGGAAAAGTAATCCCCTGTAACCACATTGATAAATGCCACAGCAGGGCGGTAGCAGCGCCTCCTTACGCCTAACAATGTATCATCGAGATATCACCACAAATCACCGATTTAAATCAACTAAATTAAAACAAGGTACTGCCCGCCCCTCGGCATTCCATACGCCTGTGCACTTGACATACAATCTTTTCAAATATTTCAATCCACCGGCTACAAAGGAGAGAAGAATCCTATGACTACCGCCGCAAGAGCCCGAACTAAAGCCAGAAACTTTGGAAAGAGAAGAAGATCATCGCTTAATTCAAGATGAAGTGATAACAGCACCAGCCGACAGAATTCCCACCATAACTTTGGCGCGCCCCAGAATCCCGAAGAAGAACTTATTCTCGACGAGCAACGTAAATTCCCCCAAAACAAGCTCTGAAGAGGAATCTCTTGTAATTTATTTTAATGAGGGTTCACGCCTCAACCGATTTCCTTTTTCCTCATTCCAACGCAAATAACAAACTCAAACTCAGAAAGAGGGAGGATGAATACTCTTATTGTGGTACTGAACCAACCACTGGCTAAGATAAATTTATCCGTTACGTCCCAAAATCAAATACATTCTCCAAGACAAAGTGTAGAAGCAAACACAAAGGACAGTACATCCACTTCTGGAGCATCTCAAAGAGTAAAAGTATCTACGAGCACGAGTACTTTCAATGGGGTGAAAGATGAAATCAAATTTTAGAGTTGGGGTCAGTATACTCGCCTCCCCTCTTATTAGCCTCTTGTGCGAGAATTAGCTCTCATTTTCTTGTGACTAGAGACCAACTTCGGATTTAGTCTTCAAACAGTCATTGAACTTGGACTGAAGAAGCATTCCTAGGTACTTTCATTTGTACATTTCAAATCTGCAATCCGGAAAATATTTATTAGCCGGCCATTTGGAGAAACCTCACGGACTAGAGGTATTGTCGGCATAGACCATACCGTGTGGACGTGTTATTTATTTATCTGTGTTTAGACGGAAGGACACCCTATTCTCCAGAATTCGTTTGGTTACAGATCTTGAGCATTCGAAGGCGTTGTTCCAGACAGACAGAAAAAAAAAGTGAATAAGCAAAAAACGAAATAAATAAGGAATCTCAGGTTCCGGGATTTATGGGATATTTGTTTTCAAATTCTCTTGCAACCGAGGAAGGGATGAGTTACGTATACTCGTACAAGCACCAATTTGTTTTTTTAAAAAAAAAAAAGAAGCTAAGTGGACGTATGTAAGTTTGGAGGCGATTTTATGCTTTTAAAGCATTGTCAGTCTAGTAAAGCGAAATGGAATGAGGAAGATTGAAACTCAAATCCTTAGTGGACTCCAAAATATTGTGCATGGCTACTAGTATCGTTGTCAACATAAAATTCATTGCCAAATGCGATAACGCTGACGTTGATTTCATTGACGTAATAGGGTATTTAGAAGCTGCATTCATCCAAATTAGCGGGGCCGTGCAATCTTAGGCAGCTGGAAAGTGATAGAGTAAGAGTTCCTCCTGCTTCAGTATTGCACATTAGTCAACACCAATGACAAAGGTTTTATGGACAAAAAGTATTTTTCCTGCCATCGCTAAGTAGGTTTGGGTTGTTTTCATTTTCAAATCAAGTAGGGCCGTGCCCCAATGTATGGAAATTATCTTAACTGGAATTAGTCTATGCGGACCCAGTGTACTAATAAAGTAAAACTATTACGGGGAAATCACATTCCCCATCAGAGGAGGACAAGTTAAGAAATATTGGCCTTCAGGCAAATTATCGAATGCCCGTTTACGTACTTCTTTCCGGTGGTCGATATTTTAAGGTTTGGGAATAAAAAGAAGTCGCAGGGAGCCAAATCCGAAGAATACAGAAGATGAGAGAGCAATTCGTAGTGTGGAGGTGTGAGCCGGTGCGTTATAGTAGTGGAAGAACACTTTTTTCTTCGCCAAATGTGGTCGGTTTTTTTTCAAATCGGCGTTTTCTCTTCTCTGAATAGTCAACGTGGATCACACCTCGCGCGTCCCAAAAAACCGTGGCCTTTAACTTTCCGGCCGAAGACACGATCTTTGAATGTTTGGAGTGCGTTCACCGGTTTCGATTGTTCTTTGGCTCTGATGTGTACCAATGATTCCATTTCTCATCGACGGTCACGAAACGGCGCAAAAACTCCTCCGAATTTCAATTAAACCGGGCCTAGCACGTCTTTGAAGCAATTGCGCTTGTTTTTCGGTGTGAGCAAACGCGGCACTTATCACGCGGACAGCTTTTTTATGCCCAAAAGCTCGTGTAGGATATGGCTAACGCGTTCAGTTGAGATGCTTATTATCCCAGCCAACGCGCAAATTTTCACTCGGCTGTCCGCCAATACGAGATCATGGATTTTGTCACGGTATCCTCTGTGGTAATGGTCTTTGGGTTACCTTGCCGCGTTTCATCAAAAACTGACGTTCGCCACGGCAAATGGTTGTACGGGAAGGTCCCATCCACACCATCGAGAATGGGCTTGATTTCCTCGCAGATCACGGAGCGATACTGCTTTTTTTCTATGGTCGCAAAAAACACTAACACGACGTTTTGATGTCAAAACAAAACTAAACGTCGGTATGTCATTAAATTTTGACAGGCCGGCTAAAAGAGTTTATACTAAATAATTTTGGTTTAGAAGCGCAACCTATCTTCCAATGCGGATACTCATCAAACAATCCTCGTATAGCATGGAATGATTACCAGTCCTGCGGAGTAATGTCTAACGGTAGTCCCGTGGAGAGAGTGGTCGAAGGCTAGCGAATCGTGGTTGTTGGTAGCCCGGGGTATTTGTATATATTTAAAGATTACACACCCTTTGAAGCGACAAAAAAAAAAAAAAAAAACAAAATAAATGTTTCACATATGCGCATGCGAAAACTTTCTGTGACAAGACGCTGGTGTCCATGCGCTAAAGGTGACTTAGCCATCTAAGCCAGGTTATCCGAGCTTCTCTGACGAAAGAATAGACTTTTAGACGGTGTCCAAGCCTACATGCCGTAAAGCAGTGACTGGAATGATCAGTGTCTTCCATAATGTTTTTCTGAGTACTCGAGAGAGGGCTTTACTACTCAATTTTCTTCTTAGCACAAAGAACCAGCGATTAGCAAAGGTGATTGTTCGCACTTGCATCACGCAAGTGCAGTTGTCGGAGCTGATAGCGAATGCGAGGTAGTTGACAGCATACTAGGTGGGGTGAAAAGTAACCTCCTTGGGAAAAAAAAAAACAAAAACAAAAAAAAAATTTAAAGGTTTTTTTTTATTTTATTCGATATAGTCCCCTTTTAGTTTGTTACACTTATTCCAGCGATTTTTCAACTTCTTGATCCCGTCCGAAAAATAATTTTCCAGAAGGTCTACAAAATACTCCTCCGTGGCGTCGATGATTTCCTTGCGTGAGCTGAATTTTTTATTGATGCGCTATCTTTTGAGGTTTGAGAAGATATAATAGTCCGAGGGAGCCAAATCGGGCAAATACGGTGGATGCGACAGCAATTGGAGCCGTAGGTCTTGTCTTGCAAAAACAATTTTTTTTTTTAGCTTCATGTGAGACCGTTTTGCAGCGACTTCGGCTTTCAATCACTCCAATAATGCACAGTAATACTTGCTGTTGATAGTTTTTTCCTTTTTCGAGGTGGTCCACGAAGAGTATGCCATGACAATCTAAGAAAACCGACGCCATAAATTTTTTGACCCATCGAGCCTCCCTCGGCCGCTTCGGAGAACTCGTGCCTGCTTCAGTCCATTGACAGGCACTCATTCTGTTCTCTGGTATTCGACAGTTACCAATCGACACCAAAAGTCTGCCCGATTCCGCATCAGCAAGTCCAAACACTCTTTCGAAGTGCTCTCGCGTTCGTCTTTTTGGTCAGGAGTGAGTATGCGCGGCACCCAGCGGCAGGAAAAATTTTTTATATGCAGAATATTGTCCAAAATATGGCGTGTGCGCTCAGTACTAATCTTTGTGGTATCTGCTAGCTCGCGCAGCTTCACTTTCCGGTCATCCAATACCATTTCATGTATTTTTTTGACATTGTCTTCTCTAATCGCATCGGAGGGCCTGCCGCTACGGACTTGATCGGTAGTGGAGGTGCGGCCACCACGTAGCCCCATAATATTTATCCAACTTTTCTTTTGTTTCCTTCGTCGTTTTGCCTATCAAAAAATAATGTTTTATGAGAGAACGAAAATCGTTTTTGTCCATATTCAACATGATGCCAGACACGTCAACAACAATCAGCTATCAAAACAAAACTAAAGACAGAATCGCACTGAAATTTGGCATGCTGCCTAAATATGAACGGACTTCAAGGCGCCATAACCTTTTTGATGGTGGTGGCCTCATTTGCCGTTAAACGCACCGGTGGCAGCTCACTTCTCCCAATTAGATCTTTCTAGATCCTTAGCACCTACTCTGGTTTTGTTTTCTTTACAGCTTTGGTATGTTCGCTTTATACTTTGGTAACATTTCCGATCTTCATTCTTCTGGTAGCACCCCTCTAAGGCTTCTATCGAGCGCTTCTTGTGCTCTCTCTCTGTTCTTCCTTTCTTTTCTGCTCGTAGAGGTCGCGAGCATTTGCGTTTTTGCTCTGCCGCTCTGTACATTCGTATATACTCTACTAGAAAGGCCTTGGTGAACCCTTAATGTTGACGTTGAACTTCCTCACGAATATCCGCATCTGTATTCTTGGAACTTTCGGACATCCAGAACATTGGAAGAGTGCCTAATCATCGATCTCAATATGATCAATTTCAAGTGATCAGGAGCGAGTCAGATCCCTTTATGGATATCAGGGTCTTGAAACCGTATTCTGGTTATAGTTACATTATGCCCCCCTGCAAAATCAGTAAATCTGTATCCGTTTCCGGAGGTGATGGCGCGGATGTTGTACTTATACACTGCATTACAAAAGATTCTTTCATTGCCTAGCTTAGGACGATCTACACGTCATATTTAAGGCATTCATTGTGGATTTTGTAGAGGAGCTCGTAAAAGCAATGTTTGGTAAGGTGAATCGTCATCACAGGTCTGCATAGCGACGTCTAAACTGAAGACCAATAAGGCTGCAGAAGCAAACGATATAGGATATAGTTGAATGAAAGTATGTCCGTTAAATGGCACTGGACCGTTTTCCCGTTCCATAAAAAGAAAGACTTTCCAAACTGCTCCAACTAAAAAGAAATCAGTCTGCTTAGCAAACACTTTATTATATGAACGCCGTCTTATATGAACGCCTGTCGGGATGGAGGAGCTGGTTGATCATCATTTCAAAAATGACTCGGGATGGAAAATCTTGTCGCGAAGGAACAACATTTGAAGCGTATATCGTTTTATTTTTTATAATCGCGTATTGTTTACTTGGATGTCGACGAGAATCATTCCAGCTAACATACACATAGTCTGCTTCGTCCGAGATTGTACGCTGAGGACAGTTTTCTTTTAAACTCTTTCACCGCGAGTGTACCAGCCATACCGTAACAGCTAAACGCAGAACCGAACTTACCACTGTGAACGGCAGAATCCTCTGACGGTTTTTGGTACTCGGACGCTTCGGAGATGTCAACGATATCTTCTTGCTGCTGTACGCAACAGGAGAATTGAAGTGCAACCTATTATCAAGCATCACTCTGCGATGTTAAAGGGACTCCTTAACTTTATCGTTTAGTTCCCAAATCGATCGTATACTAAACGGTTTTTCGGCTGGTTATTAGGACAGCCTCGATCTTGTAGTCGACTAGTTCCAGATTACTAGTTCCAGATCCTTGGCGGACACTATCTCTTATATGTGCTTAACTACGACGATTACGGCGATGTGGTTGGCAGTGTAAATCGTAGAACTTCATTGTGCTTTATTTTTCAAGGGAGAGGTCAGAGAGCCCAAAATCGACAATTATTAAGCGCCATCATTAGTGTGACACTTAAGCTTGATCTTGGCAAAGTACCTAATGTACAATAGCACGCCGAGCTTTCTTAACGTTAAGCGATATGAATGCATCTAATAGTAAAATGATGATGAAGAAGCATTAAATACAGCAGTGTTTATAAGTAAAGTTATCACCAAAAGCTAATTTAGCACATAAGAACCCACTTTGCTCAGCACACATCGATGAATAGAGACGAGGCACATTTCGTAAGCCTAAATTGTTCAGCTTTTTTAGAAGTTTGACTAGGGTTTTTCAGAAGATTGGCATTCAACAGCGGACTCAATGAAATTAACCGGGGAATTTCGAGAAAAACCAACTAGAAACAGTCAGAAATGAGATCTTGGCGAGAAAAAGTAACAAGATTCTGTATAGGAATGTACTCATCTAGGAGGAAGCTATCCTCGGTCATTTTGACCCCAGCGAGCTATTCGGTAACATAGACCTCGTCAGAAAAGTGCACAACATACGCTAATGCATGTTGGATACCAGCACTCTACCTTAAAGAATTTTCTATCACTGTGCTGGTTGAAGTCCACGTTTATCTCAAACTGTATCGGAACATCAAAAGGTGTACAATCAACTAGTTTCATGCCTAAATGTTCAGTACCTACTGAAAACCATATTGTAAGCTAAGGGATGAAGCGCTAATAGTTTTCGTATGTTACTCACAGTAGTACCTTACTGCCATTTTGAATCCTTCACAAGTTCAAAAATCTGGCAATCGCAACATTGCAATCATTCCACCGCCTTTCATACAGGTTCGTATTCCCCCTCGCAAACATTTCACCGTTAATTCAAGTTCAAATAGTCCAAATCGAAATCTTCACATTTGGAGGGCAAACTTGAGATTGGAAGAGCACTCTCCATGCACTCTCTCACATCGTTTCTGGGAGTAAAAGATACTTTGTGGATAGTTTTTCTGGCCACAAAACCTTTTTTCAATACCCCAAAGCAATGTGTTCACATTAGCCCGTATACTTAGTATTCCACCACACACTTTGGGTTGACATTTCCATAGAGCACATCTGGAAAAGATCCCAAGCCCATTACAACCAGAACCCGCTTTTGTTTCCCCTATTTCAAATTCAAAGCTTTAATTTTTTTTTTTTTTTTTTTTTATCTTTATCTCATCCTTGTCGTCCTTCTTTCTGGCTTACACTTTCCGATGGCAAAAGTCACGTAGCTTAGCTCACTTCCGAAACTTTTTCATCGCTCAATGAGAGTATTACATTGCTATCCCCAGAGTCCCAGTGTCTTTGAGTAGTCCTCGAATCATTGAGTCCAAAGTACCAAAGTCCTAGTCTACTTTGAGAAAGTCCAATACTCTCTCTTTCCCTGTTTCTCCTTGACAGACAGCCATTAGTTATGTATCCCCCTAGTCAAGTTAAATCACATAAAATGATGGTTCCATGAATAAACTACTCAACCCGAAAGTTTACTCAATCATTGCTTTGACCAGGAGGCAAACATAGAGAAACCGAAATTCTGACAAGGAACGAACTTCGAAAGGAAATTGCTTTCACAAACTTGACGGCCACCAGCCCTAGTAAAAGAAGGAATTTTTCTGCCAACTGCCAATTGGAGATACATATGGTATGTACATATGTAAGTGGACTTGGAGAAAACCAAGATCTACAGGGGTCACCATTGAAGGTCCTTAAACTCAATTCCTTTTGATAATTTCAGGAAAAAAGGGTGAACAAAAAAAATATAAAAAAAGCCGACATACAAAAGTGGTAACACATTATAATGTCATGCTTCTATGTACATATATTCCTGGTACTTTTCCTAGTTCTAGTCCTGGTAGCGGTACAAGATGTACGAAAAGCCTCCCTCTTATGTGGTGGAAATGGAAAATTGCATTTGCCAACGGTGCACAGTATAGAGAATCCGCTGGCACACGATTTCCATATTAAAATTTTCGGAGCGTTGTCATCGTGTTCCGTTTCGGTTAGGTTTTTCTCTTTATTTTTACCAGCCACCTTGGTACAAGGTTTCCGCTCATATTCCCTAGATAGGCGACAGTTTTTCTTTTTGCAATTTTTTTTTTTTTTTTTCTATTTCTCAGCTTGTAGTCCTGTGGGGATAGATCTTTACGAGGACCCCCTACACAAAGGGAACATGGAAAATATGTACTCGTCTCCACCTTTTGTCGGAGACGAGTGTAGGAGGAGCGGAAAATGAATTTAAACGCCAGAGGCCACATTTAATTATTTTTCATGACGAAAACGACCGACCGACCACAACGGGATAAAGTCATATGTTGGCCAACGTGTTGGACGGAATTCTATTTTTTTTTTCAAAAGCACTCATAGATCACGGTGCAGGTAGATTTGTTTGCATTTGGTGTCCTTGTGGTGGTTTTATTTTAAGTCGAGGGATTCAGGAAAGGTCCAGGTATTTTGAAGGGGTTAACTAAAGCAGAAGTGGGTTTTGCTATTAGGTAATGGTTTCTTGCAGGTAGTATGAACGTGATGCTCTGTTTTAGAGCGACGTGCTTTAAAATGATTTCTTTATGTTTATCCATAAAAAAGGACATCAGAGAAGTTCATTAGAGTCTTTGTGCACAGAGGAATGTTTAGTGTTTTAGGTCAATAAAATTCATTATCGGCTGGACTATTAATATGACATATGCGTAACGGCTAACAATTGCAACTTACAGTAGGGCTACCTGTGACGATAAGTTCGACGGGTATGGGGTGAAAACTAAGGGACGGTCTTCAAAGACAGGGTACGCGCCGAAGCCTGCATGGCTGATGGAGAGCTCATTTCAGGGCAAAACTCTACACAGCTTGGGACCTCTAGTCTTATTTCAACTCACCTGGAACTGTTAGCTGAACCACGGCCCAATGAAAGCGCTAGCTTCAAGAATGTATGAGCCTATTGCTCTTACCTCTTTGGAGCCAATGCATAAGGATAAAGAGAAAGAAAAGTCCGCGGGACCGTCCAAGGTCTCCGTGAACCTCGCTAGCTCTACTAATGTAGATGTAGAGGACAAGAGCTCGATGATGGAGCAGAGAAAGGCGAACTTGATATTAATCAGAATCTGTACGGTTGTTGCGAACCTTTAAAGAGATCCTGTCGACGAGAAAACTGTAGACAACGAACCCTACTCAAACCAAGGTTCGAAGAAGAGGGAAAAAAATAATGGCATCGTTCTAAGTCGGAAATTTCAGCAAATTCTTGGGCTCAATAGCGAGAGGTACCAAAGTAGAGTGGGTTGTGGAATGGTTCAGGCCAGCAAATAAAGTCAACCCTACAAGTGGCGCAATTGCAGACACATGGGAGAAAAATGCAGCATTAGACATGAAAACGTTTAAAAAGGGTTATGTAGGGAATATATACTCTGTCACATTCTATCAGTTTGAGCTTTTTGTCAAGTTTCTCAAGAAGATAATATACTAATCGAAATGATTTATACAGATTCAAAAATATTTTGTATTTAAGAAGCTGCAACAATGCCATATATGTCCTGGTAAAATATGATTTGGATTGTTTACCTAACAACTACATTTCCATCCTATTCTTGCTGCCATTCAACGTTCTATACCACATATTGCAATCTTGTTCAGTTTCTGAGGACGGACATTTCTCTCTGCACTCCCAAGCCAGCAACATGATGAGCATGGTTTTAGAAATCACCATAGGGGCTATAATAGAGACCGTGTGGTAAAGGTCCATAATCCTGAGGAACCGACACTTTGTACAGTGATAAGATGCTTTCGAACAACCCATATCAACAGCGCATTAACTCATACAACAATGTACCAGCCCAGATTTTGCTACCTTATTGACTTTATCCTAATTTGCTCCCAAAGGTGAGTCGTTAGTCGAACGACATTCCGAGGTAGTGAATTATCGGGCTAGCGTGGACCATCTCTCCGACCATCTCTATTGCGGACCGATAGGTCAAAATGATGCCGGTGTCTGGGCCACTTCCAATAAGCAAAGATGCTCTCCCTTCCTTTGTTTTTGTCAACAGAGCACTCAGCCAAGGATTTAGTCCTTTGTCCTCCTTGTAAAGTTCATTTTAATGAAATCTTTCAGTCTTACGAATAAAGATGAGCAAGCACTTCAGTGATAAGTTGCCTACAATACCAGCAACCACCACGTCAGCGCCGAGTATCTGCAGCCTGATTCTCAGAGATAGTACTTCGCGGTGTCGCCATTTCTTTCACAGCAAGCATCAAAGGATGTTGTGTCACTTATGCTTAGTACATTTCAGTGCTTTCGTTGGTTCGCCTGCATCCCATGGAGCCATGCCATCTGCAGTTGTGCTCATAAAAGACCCAACTGTCAATGAAAGCCTTAACCGTGGTCGCAGGCAGAAAAAACTTAGATTCGGGGCATGAAAATCTCTGCTCTAAACCTTACCTGGAAAAATCATGGGTGATTTCATTTCCTGTGAACCCATTGTGATCTGACGGATGTCGTCAGAGGGCTTAGCAAGGCTATAAGCGCAGCTTCATTGTTGCTACAGATGCAAATGCTTATCCTCCTCCAATATAGTTCCACCAGACAACTGACGTATAGGATAAGGATATAGGCCTTTTCATAGCCGTATAGATCGGTGATAGGCCCCATGTCTTGCCGATATCTCTCCTGCACTGCCAAAAGGCCGACAGCGCCTTATGTGCTTTCGACGTAATATATTTAGTCCAGAGAAGTTTGTTATCCAGGATAACACCCAAATACCAAGCTTCTTCGGAGAACTGAATGGTGATATCTTGAAGCTCTAGATGTGTCAGACCAGGTAGCTTCCTTCTTCTCGTAAAGAGAACAGCTTCAGTTTTGTTCTCTTACATCTAGGGCTGTCTGTGCTTTAGAACTAGACACGATCCAACAGATAGTACAGCTACATCATCCGCGTATGCTTATGCATAGAATTTAGAACTATTGAGGGCGTTGAGCAGTGAGTTGACCAACACGCACTTTAGCAGTGGAGGCAAAACTCCGTCCTGCGGGCTACCCCTGTTAACACCCGCAACAACATATTGGCCGCAGCCAGCATCCGTAATCAAGTCCTATTTACCAGCATTGATTCGTCTACGCCGTGTTGTCTGGCCGAGTTACACATGTAACTCAAGGTCGGTGAAAATGGCAAAGGCGTATTTATTTTTGTCGAGTGAGCCTCTCACGGCGTCTTCCGCGTTGGTAGACGTGCTTACATCGCTGACAGAGGATGCATTCGCAATGCATTCTTTGGATGCTTTTCAGTATGAAGGAATTCATTCTTATAGGTCTGAAGTTCTTAGCGAGCGAGTAGCTCTCCTTTCCGATTTTCGGTGTAAAGGCCAATCTCACTGTTTGCCAGAGATTCGGTGTGTATGCCAGTGCTAGGTAAGCAGTCAAAATTCTTTTCAGAATTGCCGGCAGCTGGTCTACTATGTATCTTTTAATAACATAACTAGGTGTATGCCATCGGTGCTAGGTAGCTTGAAGCCATCAGGGGAAGCAACAACATGTTAAATGGCCTCATCCGTCATCAGAACTGCTGAGATGTAATAGCTACGGCATGTTGTGTTGTTCATCTTACCACCAGCTTCATTGATAGGATCTAGTTTTGAGCTGGATCGGATTAGGTTACCTGGGAAGTAACACTCGAGTCTGATACGGAGAGACTCTGCTTTCTATTGAGTATAGGATCTTCAGGTTTTGAAGACTTTGACCAGCCTACTGGTTTCCCCGATAGCCTCTTAAAATCTCTTTGCTTCGATCTGTAAAGATTCCAATCTTCCTCCAAATTAGTCTTAAGTGACCTGTTTAGATTATTTACGAAGACGTTGCTTTCCATCACGGGACGATCTGCAGGATTGCTAAATAGCTGGACATGCCATTTCGAAGCACTTGGTAAGGATGCCGTTCATGTTCTGAACAGCTTCCTTAAGCTTTTGTTTTGTCTTGAGCTTAGGGGGAATACTATTGTACTTTTCGCGCTCCTGATTAAATCGTGTCCAGTTGGTTTTATGCGGATTCCTCCTGTACAAAAAGTTCGAGATCTCGCATCCGATTCTGAATTCGATGTATCTGTAGTCTAACGTGGAAATCTCCGATAGTACTTTTCAGCCAGTAATCTCCTAAGCATACCTGTTGGATAAAGTTAAGTCGATGACATGCTGTCTTACCCTCTCAACAAAAGTTGACTAAGAGCAAATATTATTGACAGCCAGGTCAGACGATAATATGAAGTCCAGGAGATGATAACCTCTCACGTTGCATTTGCTACCGCCCCAAAAAAGGTTCTGAGCATTAACAGCAGCTGCAAATTATAACTCCCAGCTTACTGGAGTCACAATACTATATTCAATGAGTTCGTCTACCGCCTTGGGACCGCTTAGAAACACTTGCCGAAAACTTTGACTTTTAAAAGTGACTGACTCATACAAAGAATCCCTCAAAATATATAAAAAACAAGTAATGAAGGCAAAGCGACAATCTTGGAGGAATGCCGTGACAAAATCACAGAAATATCTGAGGCAACACGGCTAAGAAAAATCCTCTCTACAAATCCTATAATACCTAGTTGTGTGAAAATCGATGGCTCTTGAACAACCTCAAGTGATGAATCACTCAACCTGCAACTGAATACCCACTTTCCAGGTAGCTCCTTATTCGCCGAACCGTGATTAAAATTCATATTCTGATTACAAGAGACTTACTACTTTGGGTGCTGCATAGCTTCAAACCATACAAGTCAGATGGTCCGGACGGTAAAACACCTGTCGAGCTACAAAGGTCCTCAGATATTATCCTGCCTACGCTAAAGAGCTGTGTAGAACTGATCCACATTCCAGTATTATGGAGAGAAGTCATTGTAGTTTTCATTTCCCAAATCGGAAAAGTTTTGAAGGTATCCAAAGGGCCCCAGACCTATAAGTCTATCATCTTTCCTTCTGAAAACTTTAGAACGACTGATTGATATCCATATACGAGATAAAATTGATCCATGACTTTTGTCAACGGCTCAAGTCCTGTAAAGGAAAGTCAGTAGAAATGGCTCTGCATTCACTGACTAGCCACATCGAACGATCCCTACAATATAGAGAATGCACAATAGTTGCCTTTCAGGACATAGAGGGCGCCTTTAATAACGTCAACATATTCGTAATCACGACTGCGATTTCAAATCTGCAGGCAGATAATCAGCTCCAAACTGGTTGGGACTTCTGCTAAAAGCTGTGTCAGCAGAGGTACGCCTGAAGGCGGTGTCCATTCTCCCCTTCTCTGGAACTTAGTGGTTAATGAACTGCTGATATACTTGGAAGCAGGAGGTAGAAGAGTGGATACCTATGCGGATGACGTTGCTAGAGCCGTTTTAGGTAAGCATCTTAATACCATTAAAGGACTCCTTCAGCTAAATTTAAACAGATTAACCCTTGGGTGGATCGCTGTGGATGTGGAGTAAGCCCCCACAAAACTGACCTTGTCCTCTTTTCCAGGAAAAATAAAATTCCTATCATTGACCCTCCTTCAGTAAACGGTAACAGTTTACCAGCAAAGTATCTGGGTATCAGATACGCAGCCTAACTTTCAAGAAGGAGCCAAGAAATCTACTACAGCTTTATTGTTTTGCAAAAAAGCCATTGGAAAGAAATGGGGTCATAAGACCGATACTCACCTGTGGAGATGTTGTCTGTTGTCTGCAAGCTAAGCAGAGTCCAAAGAAGAGCATGTCTATGCATAAGCGGAGCTGTGCATTTTGTTTGACTTGACACCCCTCGATTTATTCCGTAGTTACGACCGTATCTATTCGCCTTAAAGTGACTAAATAGTGGACAAGTAATTTATGTGGGCAGTCTAAAATATTCTTAATGTATTAGGAATCCTCACAGAGAACAACAATTACACCATACCTAAATTTTTTCTTGACAAAGACTTTCACGTAAGCTTCTCCCCTAGATCCTTCAAGGAAGAAGATACTTTCATGAAGGACAAGATAATTCACTTTTACACAGATGGATATAAAATCGATAGCGGGGTTGGTGGCGGTGTTTTCTCAGATAAGCTAAGTCTAAGTCTCGTCTCCTGTCTTCCATATCACTATAGCGTGTTCCAGGTGTAACTTTTGGCGACTAAAGAAGCTCTGTCCTGGCTGAAGAAAAACGTGATATCTGCAAAGGATATCCGCATTCTTTTGGATAGCCAGGCCGCTATCAAGTCCCTGAACTCAGTTTCATTAAATTCTAAAACCTCCCTTACGGAGATGGCAGAGTAGTTCAACCTTCCCCTTTGTTGAGTACCGGGCCACAGAGGCATTCCAGGGAATTGTAGGGCTGACGAACCCGCCAAAAGAACAGACCTTAGGTGGACTGTTGGACCAACAAGTCTAGTGACCAAACAGATCTGTCCAAACGACTCAACGACGAATTTGTATCACTCTTCATTCGTTTTGTAGCTTATGTCTGCAGGAACTAAATCTTGGTTACAGAATTGCACAAGTTTAGACTGTGAATGTGTATTTGGCACATAAAGACAAGCTCTGGCTTTTTCGATCGCTCATCATAAAGTGGTGTGAAACTCTTTAAACATCCGAAACCACAATTGCGTTTATTTCACATCAATGGTTCCTTTAGAAATATTATTTGGAAAGCCTCCTACGTAGGGATGCAGTAGCAAACTCGCTTCTCTCTTCCTTACTTGGTGTTTAAATTCATAAAAACGAGCTTAAAATTGTGCTTTTTCATCACTTATAATTCTGGTTAAGGAGCTCGTGGAAGCAATCCTTAACATAGTCGTACGTTTACCCTACTTGTATGTGGGTGTGATCGTATATCAGGATTATATTGACCTTCAACCTTGATGCTGCTTACAATCGGGGGTTCTGTCAGATACTTAAATCATTTCCTGATGACAAATTTACGTTCAAATAGACGCTGCTTTTGCCCCTTATGATAATCGTCCAAGAAGATGTCACAGTTTACCATCCTCGGCCCATATTACCCAACTTATTGAATGCCAAATTCTATCTGATTTGCAGGAGTTAAGGATTTCCGCTAACTCGATTCACGTGTATAACTTGTTCGATTTTAATTTACTGTGGTCGAGAGTATGCTTTAAGTCATCCCAACTTGGAAGGCAACTTCCTTTAAGCGCTAGTGCTACTTTGCTACTATGGGTGCGCGAATGCTGCCGATGTTTCAACTAAAACACCTCGCTTACTATCTCAATTTCCGCAACTTGCCTAGATGCCAAAAATCTTCATATAAACTTAGCTTTGGATATGTCAGATTGGCTAAAACTAAGTTTTCGGTGGACTCCATCTTGGGAGTTTCTCTGCCAAAAAGTCTGTATTGTGTTTTGCCTAAAAGGTTTATATGCACTGTGAACTTCAGAGACATGCTTGCGTACATCCAAGCTTTCAGTAACATCTGTACAGTCTTGGTCACCATACTGCAAAATGTTAGAAACCTTCCATCGTTCTAAATCAGAGTTTGGGACCGGAACTAAATATTTACGGCTTACTTACTCTAACCTCTAAGAATAGGACACCTTCTAACATTTTAGTCTGAAAAAGTGCCCTTCCTGGAAAAGCCCCAATCGATTGACGGGACTTTTAGCAAAAGATATAAAACCAATGTTCGCCCAAAGTCAATGGCAATAGCACTTGAAAGGTTCCTATGTTCGATGTGGGTAATTTTGCATTGTTAAATCTTCGAACCATCAAGAATACTCACAAGGACTTCATTTAACAAGTAGTTCGACCCTCGAACTAAGAAGAAAACTATTCCAAACTCTTTTGACAACTCGTCATTTGCAGTTGAAATGTCCACATCCAAAGGAAACCAAACAGGACCTTTACCAAAAAATGGAATCCTCTCATTAACAAAAAAAAGAAGAAAAACTAAACGACTCAACTTGAATTTTGTTTCGATGATAAAAATAAAACTCCGAGTAATGGAAAGCCATTATCGCCCACATTTGCCAGCACCGCCACATCTCTTACTGGACAATGGAACCAAGTCGATGGTTTGCGTAACCACTCTCTAACCGGAGCTCCTTTCTTCAATCCCAATCACACATGCTGCTGACGTAGTTGCCACTCAATTCCTGCCCATAAGCGGTCGTATTCTTCCTCTTGAATGAACACCAGAATAGTCAGAGCAACGATACCATGGTCCTTTATGGATGTGGAAATGCACTTAATGTCAGTGGAAGTTCCATTTTAATCGGTTCACAGTGAGGCAGGCATTGTTAACGGTTTACTCAATGGAAGCTGAGCCTTTTTAAAAAAGAAACTTCTACTCAAAATGTGTCCTAGTTCGAAATATGTCCACTGATAGACTGAGAAAGAGAAAGAGAAAGAGAAAGGGAGAGCTGGCGATTAGTGCCATATCAAATGTACCGTAAATTTAGTTTTCCCAACCATTCTATTCCAGAAAATACAATAAAAGGATCTTCAGTTTAGTGTAATCAAATCCTTTAAGGAGAAAACAATCTTCATTTCAAGGCATGAGGGACACCAGCAACTTATGTATGTACCCGTTCACTGAGTTTCCTTTGGGAGGAAGGATATTTCTTAATATCATTAACGACACTTGAAGTTTGTCCTGGTGTTCCTCCTCCGGTCGTTTCATAGTGTGGTAGCGAACATAAAATGTGTAAAAAATTACAATTGCATCGGGACTGGGTTGCATGAATGTTATTCCAGTTTGGTTGTTATGTCCTCTGTCCTATCTCTGCGCTGGTTCCCTCTTTTCTATGCCAAACCACAAATAGCAAAACAAAACTTAGAAACTATGCAGTGGCATCCTGTTCAGTGACTGGTATGAGTCCAGAACGAGCCATTGCGGTTGAGGACTGTAAACGAGAAAAAAAAAGGATTGTCACTTAAAGTGAGTTTTATTGTAAAGTTTGCACTTTTATGCGCAAATACGAACGCAAAATTGAGTTCACTGTATTACCCCTTTTTATGATGGAACAAGGTGGATCATGCAATGTGGCCGTCTTAGGGTAAGTCGTTCTTCCTCACCTTTTTTAGATGATGGCATAAAATTGGTCGCCTTCTTATTCAATTTACAAATTCAAAGCAATAAAGTGGTGTGAATTTTATGGCTGCAATATACGGGCCACAGAAATTCAAATAGAGTTGCAATTGTTGATATCCTTTACATTGTGGAGACCTTGATACAAGGAACTCGAAGGCAGCGAAAATACGCCTGAGATGTGTAAAACGAGCTACAACTTCTACTCGCATATTGAAAACATCTATTGGGTATGTAATTTAATTCGTGCGGTTTTTTTTTTTCCAAAATTGAACGTTTATTTAAGAAAAACATGTACAATAGTATTATTCGAAGTATTGCCCATCTGAAGCTATGACTTTTTCCCATCTTTCTGGCAATTTGTGGATCCCATCCCAAAAGAACTGCGCCGGCTTGGCAGCCAAGAATGAATCAAGCCAATTTTTGATATTCTGTTCTGATGTGAACTGTATTTCAGTGAGGGCGTTCTGCATCGACCAGAACAAATGGTAGTTAGAAGAGGCAAGGTCTGGGCTATAAGATGGGTGGGGTAAGCCTTCCCATCCACTGTTTTCCAAATAGTTCTTAACCGGAATAGCAGCGTGGGGCCGTGGACGCCTTTCGACGTCTCTCGGCTTGAGTTGAATATATCCAGCTGCTTTTAAACGTTTTGAAATGGCTGCTTGAGTGACACCCAAAGGTTCTGCGAGCTCTTTTTGTATTTGGCAACAATCTTCATAGAGTAATGCTTCCAGTTCTTCATCTTCAAACTTTTTTGGCTGCCCAGGACGTTCATCATCTTCCAAGCCAAAATCACAACATTTAAATCGTGCAAACCACTTTTGGCATGTTTGCTCAGCTGCCGCATGTTCACCATAAATTTCTACCAAAATACGAAGACTTTCGGCAGCAGTTTTCTTCATATTAAAGTTATGAAGAAGAACTTCCCGCAAAAACACTTTTTCAGGCACAAAGTTCGACATATTTGAGTGGAAAAAAATTATTGTTGTTTACGCTTCAAATGAATGACATATACTGAAATGACGTACAATGATAGTAGCTTTCCAACGCATGTTCCAATGGAACATTCCAATGGAATATAGACCCAATATTATAGAATCCGTTGAGCCTTACAACTACAAACTTTATGGCAAAATATGAAAAGAGTTAAGGGCTGCAGATAATGTTGAAAAAATCTGGTCAATACAATTTATTCACATCACCTGAAAATGGGTTCAAACTGCTAAGCAAAGCTACTGGGATAATGTCTGATCTCAAAAAGTAAAAACTTCAGTGAAAAAGCACCCATGACATCAGCGCCGAGGAGTATCTCCAGCCTGATGCGAGCGTAAACCAGACACTCACAGGGGTAGAGACTCGCGGTGTGGTTATCATTTTCACAGCAAGCGCCGCAAGATGTTGTGTCACTTATGCTTTAGGTGATTATCGAAGTCCCAATACTGAAAAATAGCAGGAAAATTGCTGCTCTCTGGAGAGTCAGACTACACCCTGCCTGACTCGAACTGCAACTTTTTAAAATCCTATGATTTTTTTATTTTTTGATAAATTTTATTGTGCTAAAGCAAAAAATGTTGCAAAACACATCAATTTTCAAATTGTGTCAGTAGTTTTCAATATGTCCACTTTTGGCGCGAATAATGGCCTTGAGACGGCCGAAGAAAGCATCGCACGTTGCACGCAAGTGGCTCTGCGGTGTTTTGGAGCTTTCCCGGCGAAGTGCTTGTTTGAAGTGGTCCAAACTTTGGTATTTTTTAGTGCCAACCTTCGTCTTCAAAATACTCCAGACAGAGAAATCCGGAAAACTTGCAATTCATTGTGTCGAAGAAATGTAGTGTGGAACATTGTTTTTTAAACAATCTTGTTTGATGCGCGCTTTGTGAGAGGGTGCCGAGTCTTGTTGAAATGTCCACGGTCTCCGACTGAAATGATTGCTTGCCCAAGGCTTCAATATTTCCTTTAAGACAGTTTCACGGTATACGATCGCAAACCGAAGGTGTAAATTTTTGTAGGACCTCGCTGGCAAGTAAACTCGGTCATTTTGTTTGTTGACATATTGCTCGATAACAAATGGCGACTCATCGGAAAAAACCAAATTCGGAAACTCACCACTTTTGTGCAAGCGTAGCAACTACTTCGCTCTTTCGACTCTAACTTTTTTCTGTTGCAGTGTAAGATCGTGTGCTTTTTGGAACTTCAATGGCTTGAGCCCAAGCTCATTTTTCAGTATTTGTTGCATCCGTTCCAACGATAAGTTGAACTCACAAGCCATTTTTCTTCCACTTTGACGCGGATTTCGCTCAATTCAAGCGTTCATTTTCCGAACCATTTCTGCCGATGTTGCTGTTTTTTATGATCACCTCCATGGCGTTTTGCAACGCTGCCAGTATCACGGTAACGAGCTATGGTTCGAGATACAAATGATTTATTCACGTTGAGGTGCTGGAGGACTCTAACGACAGCTACTTGTGGTTTTCCAGCCAAATATAAAGCAATCACACTATCACGTTTGAATTCCATCGCGGATAAAAATTGTTCAACACAACTGAGACGCAAATCGTTTAAAAATAATAAAATAATCTGTCATGTGTCAAAATTTGAGCTCACTGTCATGAACGGTTTGGAAATCAAAGTTGGTTGCAGTTTGAGTCAGGCAGGGTGTATATGCAGTTACGTTCATATGAAACTCGACTATTAATGTAACCCCTAACCAAAGACGCAGGCCGTTCTAATGCGATCTAGTCCATGAATCTCTCTCAAACGAAAAACCTGCTCAAGACATCAATCTTAAGTGGAACAAATACAAAAAAAAAAAAAAATTAATTTCAAGTAAAAATGGATATTAAGCAGAATGCATTCAGATGCAGCTGAATTTTGGACCGATACAAGGAAATTAAATGAGAACCCAAAATCAAAAGAAGTTGCTGGTATACGCGCAAACTATGTTTCCAGCAGGCAGCAAGCTCAAATGGAATACCGGCAGAGTTTCTTAAATACAACATAGAATCATTTAAAGAAAATTTGACTAAGACACTCTTCCTGAACACTTTTACGAAACGCTGATTTGGCTAATTTATAAAAAAGGTGATCCATATGATTCAGCAAACTATAGAGATTAAACACTTGGGTGAACGCTAATAAAAAACTCAGCGAATTTCAGGCTGGTGTTTTGAAATGGTTACTCTACAATAGATAATATATTCGTACTAACATCTGTAGCCCAAAATAAGATGGACCAAAGCAAGAAGCTTTCCAGCTTTTTTGTTGATTTTAGAGCAGCATACGATAGATCGAAATGCGTTGTTTTATAAACTGTACAACATAGGAATATCTACAAAGTTCGTTGAAGCATTAAAAAAGTTGGAAGGCAAGGAAAAATCTGAGAAGCTTGTGATAAATCGAGGAGTCAAACAAGGCTGGAACCTGAGTCCCATACTTTTGGCTCTGTTTCTGGATGATCTCGTGGAATGGCTTACATATGGTGTAGAAATTGGAAGTACGAAAATTAAAGTTATCACGTATGCAGATGACATAGTCATACTTGCAGAATTACCTTGTTCTCTTCAGATGATGTAAAACAAACTTTTCGAGTACTGCACACTGTGGAGCTTGGAGGTTAACGTCGAAAAATCTAAAGTTATGATATTTCACAAAGTGAAAGGCGAAAATTGGAAATATGGTGAACACGAGTTGGAAGTAGTCAAAAAATATACTCACCTAGGAATGGAACTGACGTTCAACGTAAAAATGGAAAAACTTCTAAAAACTAAAGTGGATAAGGTGAAAAAAGCAGTCCGTTCGAATTGGAATAGGATATTCAGCAATAAATTAATAGCTGTTAGCTCGGAATTTAGCGTATTTAATGCAATGGTGCGATCTATCCTTTTGTATGGGGCACAGTTCTGGGGTGGTCAGAGGTACGAAATCATCGAATACCTACTTCGTTTCTTTCTACGTAAAATCTTCTACTTGCCCATTAGTAATCGTACACCGAAATACATGTATCATTTAGAATCGGGTCTTCCAACAGATTATCTATCAAGGGTACTCAAAATGAGCGATTCCAGACTACTAAAGTTGATTCTGCGATACGCAGTACTGAAGAAAACTCTATTTGTCAAAGGTTGGACTAAATTAGCAGCGGACTGTGGTGTGACGATAAACTTCGCCGAAAGTAATGATGATGACTTACAGATGAAAATGAGAGGTACTCCTTAATTGAAAAAACGCGGAAGTCAACAGAGAGTCAATACTATTCGAAGGTTAATTGTAACCTAAATCAAAATAATTACTTCAAAAGCAGCTATTCCGGTTTTATGATTGGAACAATTTTCAAAATTAGAGTAGAGATGGTCAAACTAAATTATGTACCACATCGAAACGAAGGGACTAGCAATTGCACTCTATGCAACTTACATGAGAGGGAATACGTACTACATTTCATTGGCGTATGTCCGGTACTGAAAGAGTTGCGATGTTTCCACTTTGGGACGAACATTCTTAATATTGATGAGGTTAAATATAGGGTTTTCTAATAACGACTTGACAATTTTTTCTTAAATAAAAGGCAAACTATTTGAGATATTTCAAAAATTTTATTATTGGCTTGAAGTACAATCAAAACATTTATGATTGAAACTCGACTTCGTTCATATGGCCATCGCGGGCACGTTTGCAGCGGTCGATTCGTTGGACCCAATTTTCAACGACTCGGCCACACATTTCGGCCGAAACGGCCGCTATTTCGAGTTCAATGTTGGCTCTGAGCTCTTCCAACGTCGTCGGCGTGTTGGCATAAGCCAATGACTTAACGTAGCCCCACAGAAAATAGTCACGCGGCGTTAAATCGCACGAACGAGGCAGCCAATCGACTGACCCATGTCTTGAGATAACACGCTCACCATACTTACTCTTCAATAAATCGATTGTAGCGTGTGCTGTGTAGCTTGTGGCACCATCCTGTTGAAACCACATGTCGTCCAAGTCCATATCTTTCATTTCGGGCCAAAAATAATAGGTGATCATGGCGCGATAACGCTGACCATTGACAGTAACGTGACGATCGTTATCGTCGATGAAAAAATATGGCCCAATAACGCCGCCGGCTCACAAACCGCACCAAACAGTTATTTTTTGTAGATGGAGTGGTGATTCCTGAAGCACATGTGGGTTTTCACCCGACCAATAACGCATATTTTGCTTATTGACGAACCCATGAGCTTCGTCAATGAAGATGATTTTGCGATGAAATTCATCATCTTGGCGCATCTTCTCCAGAACCCAATCGGAGAACGTACGTCGCTTCAAATGGTCCATCGGCTTTAATTCTTGAGTCGGCTTGATCTTGTATGGGTGTAAACCAAGACCCTTACGCAAAATACGCCATAATGTGGTCTGAGCGATGCCCAATTGTTGAGAACGATGTGGAATTGACTGATTTGGGTCGTTTGCTACGGACGTCTGAACGGAAGCGATATTTTCGACACTTCGACCAACCCGTTGTCTTACTGACACGGCAACATCACACAACGAATATGTAGAGTCAAATTTTTGCACTAAACTTGTTATTGCCTGTCTACTAGGGCGAGAATTACGACCGAAAATTGGAGTTAACGCTCTTAAAGTTACAGTAACCGACTCCGAATATCTGTAGAAAATTTTTATAATTTGCAGACGTTGCTCGTTAGTGTACTTTACTATGATGAAAATATTGAGCTTACTGAATAAAATGGCGATGACAGTTTGATGATTAGTAAAAGAGCGCGTTCACAAATTAAATTCAAAGTTGTCAAGTCCCTATCGGAAAACCCTAAAGAAGTCCAGAAAAATATTAAAGTCTCCTTCAAACCTATCTTTGTTTTAACTAAACTTAAAGTCATTTATTTTCGCTTAACCAAAAGAAAAAAAGAAAAAATCAGTGAATTCAGCCTTCCAACTGCGGTCAGTAAAATGGACGTCGTGAGAGGATTCAGAAAGGTTTTAAACGTAGCTGTGCTGCCACTTTACCTCAATATATTATTTCTTGCTATCAAAATCAGCGTGTAAGGGGGCTTTTTGATGAGTACTCGGATTGGAAGATAGTTGGCGCTACTGAGTATACCATCGTTTAGTATAACCCGCCCTTAGCCCGCCTGTCTATATTTGGTGACAATCCGATGCTCAGTTTTGTGTTGAAACCCATTTAAAAAAAATCGTGTTAGCGTTTTTTGCGACCATGAAAAAAGAGCAGTAAAGCTCCGTTATCCGATTCTTGTTTTTGAGTGGCTAAAACCTGCGAGGAAATCAAGCCCATTATCCATGATGTATATGGGACAAATTTACCTTCCCGTGCAACTGTTTACTATTGGTTCGCAGAGTTTCGCGCCCAGGTGGCCGAAAAACAGTTACTACAGAGGAAATCGTGGACAAAATCCATGATCTCGTATTGGTGGACCGCCGGGTGATAATTCGCGAGTTGGCTGAATAGGGGGCACCACAACTAAACGGGTTAGCCATATTCTGCATGAGATTTTGGGCATGACAAAGCTGTCCGCACGATGGGTGCCGCGTTTGCTTACACCGGAGAACAAACGCAATCTTGAGACCACTTGGGACGCGCGTTCATTGACTATTTGGAGAAGAGAAAAACAGTCACAGGAGCATACAATGTCAATTTATTGGGCCGATGCAACGTCAATTTGAAGAAAAAACGACCACGTTTGTTGAAGAAAAAACGCTCTTCCACCACGATAACGCACGAGCTCACACCTTCGCAGTCGCCACAGTCAAATTGGTCGATTTACACTACGAATTGCTCCCCCATTCTCCGTATTCCTTGGATTTGTTTAAGCTCCCTCATAAAGGATGTTCAGTGTAATACGAGTTGAATCCAAGAGTTTTTCGCTGGAGCGCAAGATCTCTGCAAACGGTATTGAATCGATTTTTTTGAAATACTATAGGGTTTTCCAATAGGGACTTGACAACATTGAATTTAATTTGTGAACGCACTCTTTCACTAATCATCAAACTGTAACTGCCAATTTATTCTGTAAGCTCAACATTTTCATCATAGAAAAGTACACTAAAGAGCAACGTCTGCAAATTATGAAAATTTTCTACAGATATTCAGAGTCGGTGACTGCAACTTTAAGAGCGTTAACTCCAATTTTCGGTCGTAATGCTCGCCCTAGGAGACAGGCAATAACAAGTTTAGTACAAAAATTTGAGTCTACATATTCGTTGTGTGATGTTGCCGTGTCAGTGAGACAAGGGGTTGGTCGAAGTGTCAAAAATATCGCTGCCGTTCAGACGTCCGTAGCAAACGATCCAAATCAGTCAATTCCACGGCGTTCTTAAGAATTAGACATCGCTCAGACCATATTATGGCGTATTTTACGTAAGGATCTTGGTTTACACCCATACAGGATCAAGCTGACTCAAGAATTGAAGCCGATGGACCATTTGAAGAGTGTACGTTCTCCGATTGGGTTCTGGAGAAGATGCGCCAAGATGATGAATTTCATCGCAAAATCATCTTCAGTGACGAAGCTCATTTTTGGCTCAATGGGTTCGAAAATAAGCAAAATATGCGTTTTTGGTCGGATGAAAACCCACATGTGCTTCATGAATCACCACTCCATCTACAAAAAATAACTGTTTGGTGCGGTTTGTGAGCCGGCGGCGTTATTGGGCCATATTTTTTCGTAGACGATAACGATCGTCACGTTACTGTGAATGGTCAGCGTTATCGCGCCATGATCACCTATTATTTTTGGCCCGAATTGAAAGATATGGACTTGGAAGACATGTGGTTTCAACAGGATGGTGCCACAAGCTACACAGCACACGCTACAATCGATTTATTGAAGAGTAAGTATGGTGAGCGTGTTATCTCAAGACATGGGTCAGTCGATTGGCTGCCTCGTTCGTGCGATTTAACGCCGCGTGACTATTTTCTGTGGGGCTACGTTAAGTCATTGGCTTATGCCAACACGCCGACGACGTTGGAAGAGCTCAGAGCCAACATTGAACTCGAAATAGCGGCCGTTTCGGCCGAAATGTGTGGCCGAGTCGTTGAAAATTGGGTCCAACGAATCAACCGCTGCTAACGTGCCCGCGGTGGCCATATGAACGAAGTCGAGTTCCATTCATAAATGTTTAGATTGTGCTTCAAGCCAATAATAAAGTTTTTGAAATATCTCAAATGGTTTGCCTTTTATTTAAAAAAAAAGTTGTCAAGTCGTTATTAGAAAACCCTATATATGGTGCAATTTTTTTTTACATTTGTACATAGTAGCAACATCAAAAATTACAAAATTATGAGAGGATGTGATTCAGAACTCAAGAGTAAGGTACTGAATGGGTTGGCATACATTTCGATAGTAGCTGTCTTTTTCTGCTTGTTATGAAATAACCTAGGATAGACGAATATTGCATTAACCAAGGCATTTGCATTGTGCCATTGTAGAGACTTTTCCTCTTAGCAATTAGATGTACATAAAGTACATACATATACGTAGGTCTGCATATAGTATTGATTCATTGATTTGAACCATTTTAGTTTAATTTATTGAAGTATAGTCCATCAAATCCAGAGCTGCCATAAGCTATTCAACTGATATAAGCTTCATTAACTTCAGTTCAAACAAGTACGAGTATGGCAGTTAAAACAGAGATAAATTTGTGAACAGAACCTGGATTTATTCATTTCAAAATATGATAAAAAATTAAATTAACCGAAGGGGATCACCTAGCAAACAGTCAACAGTTCGCATAAATTTAGCACACACGATTTGACATTAAATACCTCGAGGGTCGAGGTTGGATACCTAATTTCGGATTCCAAAATTCATGAGCTTTCCCACTGGACGACGAATGATTTTAAATGGGAATTCGGGTATGCTTTGGTGTTTTTTTTTTTGCTTTTTGAGGATTTATGCATCCCACATGTCATCGGCAAAAGTGTTCTCTAACAAAAGCGAGGTTTTGAAATATAAAAAGCTCTGAGGACAACATTCCGGTTGTAAATCCTCTTGCCGATACAAGCCAGCGTTCGGTCGTTTATTTGTTTGTGAAGAGGTCTTTTTATTTTTGCAGAGAGCAGAGAGGGTGTTAGGAACTATACCCCGCAATTGTGGTAGTACTTAGATTTATGGTTTGCACAAGTCGGACAGTCCCAAAGCGAAGTGACTGAATACAGAAAGGGGAATTGATAAAAAATCGCTTTTCTCTGACAGCGATACGGAACAACAAAAGCTGGATGGCACTGTTACGACAACGAGTAAGGACAACGGGTACGGATACGGCCACAGACACTTAACTGCAATGAATGGCCTTTGGTCAGATTCAATCGGTGACGGTTTGATTTGTTGGCGAAAATAATTCGATGCGAGTGTTGGTGATGATGTAGTGGGATCGTACTAGTTGAATTGAATGAATTCAATGGATAGTTTTGGAAGATGACAGCAATTAATTGACGGGACAGAGGTGATTTATTTGTATCAAAAAAAAAGGAAAAGAAAAACGATTACATTCATACTATCAGATGAATTTAGCGCTAGTTAATACGAATAAATGTGAAATGCATTTTCTTTCCCTGTGATCGGAAAATACTTATTTACCATTCTTGTTGTTGTTATGGTCAAAAAGCTAAAAAACCTATAAAAAATATCCAGCCTAGTTTGTGATACTTGAACCGCTGTCCAAATTGGGCACATGCGGCTAATAAATTGGACATGCAATTATGTAGAGTTTCTTCGACATAGATACGAGGGAGTAGAATAAGTGTCTCTGTTGTTGAGGATGCCAAAAAGGTTTTACAGCACAATTGGAAATTTTTTTGTGACGAATTAACTCTCAACATCTAAAGATGGAACATTTTGCAAACAAAATTTAGTTGATGCACAAATAGGGTACGAAACGAACGAGAATGACACAAACTTGTCGTTGTGTCAGTTTATTTTCCCTATGATTCGCTACTACAATTATGATCAGAGGCGTTTGGTTCTCAGATAACATTTCAGGTATCATGGACAATATCGGTTGGAAAGTGCTATCAGAGTCTTCATTGTCAAATCATAGATATATCGAGTTCAATATTTCAGTAAATTTCCCGGTTAAACTCAGAACAAAATAAAAGATAAAGAAAGCTGTTGATGCAGATCGTAGCAACTACGTAACTAAACTTACTTCTAACGAAGTCACTGTAGAATAGTTTGAAGGAAAAATAGAATCCTTACAATAAAAAGAAGAAAGAGAACAAAATATTCGCAGCCTATACCAAGTTTGGTCTATGTAGTTACCGTTAAATAAAAAGAAAACAAAAGAACCACCGAGAATTCAGAGTTGCCGTACTTTTCTTTTTTCTTTCTTTATCGAGTTTTATTTGATTCTTTATCGTTCTTTATCATTTTATTCTAATCGTGTATCATTTACCAGTACAAACATACTTATTAGCTTTCAATATATAGGGTGATTCATCGTAAGGTTTGATTTTTAATAGAGCTTTTTTTGAGAGATTACGCATGATTTCTATCAAACTACTTTAACATTTTTGTGCAGTATTATTTGGCAAATCATCATAAAAAGGCTCACACCCAACAGCGCCTTCAAATTGTTCAGCTGTATCACAAAATGTCTTTCGTGCGATTCGAGGAACTTACGGAGCATATAATCGACCTACTGAAACCACTATTGGCAATACCATTCCCAAATTTGAGTAAAAATTTAAATTAGTGGATGATACTCGACATCCAGCACGTACTGAAGAGACTATAGCAGCTATAGCTCAGAGTGTACGCGAAGACCGCGACGAATCGATACAAATTTTAACTTGCGCAAGAATTGAAGCCAGGCAAATTGAATTTGCGTCATATTTTCTATGAATGGGCTCTGGAAAAACTCAATGAAAATCCGGTGTTTTATCGTGAAATTTTGTTCAGTGATAAAGCCCATTTCAACAAGACGGCGTTACGAGCCATAAAGCTCGTGAAACAATGGACTTGTTGAGAAATCATTTTGGTGAGCACTTAATTTCACGTCTTGCTACAGTAGATTGGCCACCTAGATCGTGGGATATCACACCTTTGGACTATTTTGTCAAGGAATATGTAAAGTCTCAGGTCTTCAGGAATAAGCCAGCTACGACTGAACCTTTGAAAGCCAACATTACTCGTGTTATCCGCGAGATACCAGTCGCTATGTTCGAACGAGTCGCCCAAAATTGAACCATCCAAATGGACCACCTCAGATGTAATCCTGGCCAATATTTACATAATATTATTCTTATGAATTAAATGCCAGAAATTGTTCTTTTGAATAATAATAAAAATTTTAAGTTTACTTTCAAATGTATATGTTTTATTTTACATTATAAATCAAACCTTAAGATGAATCACCCTATGATTTAACAGTTTCAATAGACATGGTACGATTTTCACTTTATTTTAACTCATTTTTAACTACTCATTAAAAAATGGTAGAGCTTCCAATTTCCCTACAAATATAGGTAGTGTATCAAGTACTGAGGAAAACGCAGTCGTTGGAGCTAACGGATAGCGTGATTCGTGTTGTGCCTGGACCACACAAGGGCCTTCATTTCTGCCATATTAACGCCCAAAGTTTGTACCCTTAAATAGACGAATTTATGTGTTTCTGAAATATGATTTCATGCTGATTTATCCGTTGAAATTTATAAAGTAGAAGGTTTTGAGTTTTTTCGTTCTGATAGAGTCGGTCCCGTCGGAGGTGGGGCTGCATTTCATGTACTGAACACACTCGATTTTAACTTTGTATGCAAATCAAGCAATGACTGCCCTCTCGAATATTATTTTCTAAGCATCAAATGTAGTCATGAGAAAATAATGATCGCCATTGTCTACAGACCATCTAACTTTTGTTCCACTCTATACCATCCTCGAGGAGAAAGGCTATACTGCCATTAACATGGTCATATGCGACGATTTTTGTTGTAACCTGTTAGGTATATCCGGGTCCAGATGTCATCTGGAAAATATGAAATCACTCGACCTAAACCCTGTCAATACGTCAACCCTTTTGTATATTTCAATAAAACAAGCAAGTTAATTCTTAACAATTTATTTGTATCTAATATACGAGTATAATCTTAAGTAGCTAAACGAAAGCACAAGTTACTTCGTTGGAGGTTGGAGCAAAAAGGAGCGCGAACAAAGACTTACATGTCATACTCAAAATAGGCAAGGAAATGGTTTGAAGATATGTAAATGAAAGGTGATAGCACAATACCTTGAGTTATCGAAATATATAACAACTCCCCCCCTCTTTGCTCAAGCCTTCACATAGATAGTACTATACAAAATTATTTTTTAATCTTCGGTTTATCATAAACAGAAAAGGCAAAACGCTTAGGTTTTTTCCTGTCTCTTTGAGATCTTTTTGACGGTGAACTTAAGCCTTCGAAAACTTTTTCTTTTTCAAATTTATCCAACTTAGGTTCTATTTTGCAATCTTCATTATTATTCGTATTTAGATACACAATATCTTTTAAATGCTTTTACGTAACGGATTTTAATGGACCAAGCGTATTCTATCGTTAATATTTGCTAAATATGTTAGCTTACTTATAATCTTAACGATTTTAACAGGTATCCATCGTAAAAAATGCTTAAAATGACACTGATACATTACACCTTCTCCATCCTTATAAACAAAAAAATTTTTTTTTGTATTTCAACTTTACATTTTTTAATCATACCTAATTCGAAATTTCTATAATTATTAATTAAATGCAAGTTATTATTCTTAATACTATCCAAAATAATTTTCGGTTTACACGAGAAAAGCATTTCCGATGGCGTTTTTGAAGTAGAGGAGCATATGATATATATATTCACTGACAATATTTTCTTAAGAAAAAGAGTTGAATGGTGGTCTGTTATCTGAAACTATTTTATCAGAAAGACCATACGACGAAAAAATTTCATTAAAAACTCTTATTAAAGAATCCACCTTAATTGAATTCATAATTTTAATTTCACAAAATTTACTGTAGGAATCTACCAAAATTAAAAACGTTTTCCCTTAAAAAAAAAAAAAAAAAAAATCGACGTGAACTCTTAGAAAAGGATATGTAGTTTCCGGCCAATTTGTTGTCACAACTTCTTTTTTGACATTCTGGTTTTGATCACAACTTTGCAACCTTTTACCTAGTTTTCAATATCTTTATCACATAAAGGCCACCAAACATATGATCTGACTAATCTTTTCATACTAACAATACCAGCATGGTTATCGTGAAGGATGCCCAAAACTCTATCCCGAAGACATTTGGGAATTATAATGCGGTTGGTATAAAAAACACAACCACTATCCGTAGATATACTATTCCTCTTGAGATAATAAGGCATTACTTCTTTCCTTATAGGACTCGACCATGCTCTCAGTAACGACTCAAGAACCGACTGCACTATTGTATCATGTTTGTAATATTCAAAAACTGTTTTGAAATCTATCAATGGCTCTTCAGACTGAAAAAAAAAAAAAATTAATAGGGGCCTCCTCAACATCTGAACTTTCAGGCAGCGGATGACGTGAAAGAGCGTTTTTGAGAACTACGACCGACGGGATATTGTACAATTTTATACTTATACATGGAAAGTAATATCGACCACCTTTGAAAACGAGCCGCTGCTACTGAAGCTGTGTATTTCTTAGGATTGAAAATTTCCTTTAAAGCTTGATGGTCGGTATAAAGTGCAAACTCTTGGCCATAAACATAGTTATGGGATTTTTTCAATGTAAAGATGATAGCAAAAGCTTCTCTGTGCAATTGAGAATAATTGCGCTTTGCTTGACTCAAACTACTCGATGCGAAAAGCACTGGTTTTTCAACACCCTCAATCCCGTGCGACAAGACTGTTCGTACACCATAGGGACTGGCATCCATAGCGACTATAATTGGCTTGTTGGGATCATACAAAGCGAGAATATTATTATTAAGCAAGAGATCTTTGCTTTGCTTAAAAGCTTCTGAGCAAAAACTTGACCAAACGGTGCCAAAGTAGTTGCTAAATTTGGCAAAAATCTACCATAGTAATTAAGAAGTCCGAGGTAAGACTGAAACTCGGCAACATTTTTAGGAGCCGGAGCTTCCACTATGGCTTTGACTTTTTCTTCATTAGGACAAACTCCTTTTTGTGAAATTGAATGACCTAGGTATTTAAGGCAGTTTTGTAAAAACTTTGACTTTTCTAAATTTATTCTTACATTATGATGACTTAAACGACTGAGTACCTCAAACAACTTAGCACGACAATCTTTTTCATCAACTCCGCCTATAATTATATCGTCTAGATAACAAATAAACATATTTTAAACCGATTAAAATCCTATCCATTACCGACTGAAAAATAGCAGGAGCCGAACTAACTAACTAAATTAACCTTGTGTAAGCGAAAAGCCCCTTCAATGTATTATTAACAAGAAGTTTACGAGAACTCTCTGAAACTGGCAACTGCTGATATGCTCCCGTCAGATCTAATACACAAAAAACTTTACAGAGTGTCTTCAATTTTAGGAAAATTGTAGTGAACTCTCTCAATACATTTGTTAATGGTAACTCGAAAATCGACACAAATGCGAATGCTACCATTCGCTTTGGGAACAATCACAATTGGGCTGGCACAACGACTTTGCTTAACTGCCACTAGACATCCTTCATCCACCAACCTGTTCAGTTCCTTATCTACAATGTCTCTTAACCTGTACGGTACACTATACGCGGAGTGAAAAATCGGTGTTTTATCCTCTTTAAGTACGATATCAGCTTCGTACCCGACAATAGGTTTACTTAATGTAGTACTTGTTATACCTGGGAAAAATTGCTCTATCTCGTTAAATAAATTTTTGCTACAATTTACTTGGTAAACTGGGTTCATACTAAAAACCTTCCTCCAATCTGGGTACAAAATATCAATCCAAGAACGATCCATAATGCCCTTTAAGGGTTTATCGCCTTCGATAATTATCAGCTGTAAATTATGCTCTCTTCCTCCAAACGGCACGAGAACCTTCACCGTACCGATTTCTTTTATTAGACTACCTGTAACTGTACAAAGCTTATTGTGAGATTTCTCTAAACTAGAATTAACAAATTTTCTTCTGAACTCCCCTTCACTCATAGCCCCGGTATCCACCACCATCTCTATGTTGACTCTATTTATTTTAACTACGCTGAACACTGACTGCTTCTTCTGACTGCTGCTCTTCTTTGAGGCTGTGTATGATATTTATTGCCTTGTTGCTTCGGCAGACGACTGACGTATGACCCATTCTCCCACACGAGAAACATTCCCACTGCTTGGCTGGACAAATCGTCTCTTGATGATCACGACCACAGCTATGGCATCGTTTTTTATCTTTTACTTGACTTTGGGGATTATTCGTTGACGGCTTCCTCTTTTTAGGGTTAGATGCTTGACTTTTTAAATTCCATTGTTGTTTAGAATCGTGGGTCGGCTTTTTCATATAGCGGCTCATGTAGTGGTTTGATGATATAGTTTGTTGACGCTTTTTCGGAGGCTTCCATGTTTCAAGCCTTTTGACAACACATCCAAAAATTGCAACTATCATCATTCCATAGACACTGCTGGATTTTTTCGTTGCGTAAACCGATGATAAAACGATTTATTAAAACGTTATCTAAACTGCACGACTTGTATCTTCCAAGGTCACTGATTACTGTGGTGTTGGTTGTTGATGTTTTTTCGTCCCATTCTTTGTCCAAAAAATCTCCAAATTGACATGACTGTACGAGCGATTTCAGACGGACTATGTATTCTATAATTGGTTCTCCTTCTTCTTGGCACGAATTGTAGAACTTGTACCTTTCAGCTCTTTTATTTTCAGTTGGAGCAAAATGTTCTCTGAGAAATTTGATGAGGGTTTCGAAGTCTATGGTACTTGGTAGATCTGGAACTGTTAGAGACATGAGAATCTGGATGTCATTTATTTTAAAAAATTGACGAAGCCGGTCCTCGTAGGCTTTAAAATTGCCTCCAGGTAAAAATGGTTCAATATTCCCGACTGATGGGGCCATTTTAAATGTAGTTTGCGCTTCACGTGTACTTAACCTCACCAAAAGTTTGACAGACAAAAAGAAAAAAATTTTTTTATAACAAACCCCTACCCATCTTACGACCACTGCTTCGACTCTTATCGATTCAGTTTTTGTATCCGATATGGTGAAAGTTTTGTTGTATAGCCAATTCTCAGCACCTGCATTCTCAAAGTATGACTTGATGTATCTAACTTACCACGCTAAAAACGAATTTGCTGAGTCTAAAGTCATGTTTAGAGACTTTCATAACCTAAATTATGCTCAATTGCAACCAGATACTATAGACACATACTGGGAGTGTATATATCGGATGCCCTTATTGATGATCAAACTTACTTTCTGCAGGAAAAAATTGCTTTCCTCTTCAACAAACATGTGCCGTTAAAAACAACACTTGCCAAGCCCTCATTCCTTCAATGGCTTACTCCTAATATCCTACAGCTTATGAAAAAGCGTGATAATGCCTATAAAAGCTGGTAGAAATACCGAATGCATGAGTTTTTGAATAAATATCGCAAACTCCGCAATAAAACGGTTTCTAAAATAAGAAATGCCAAGCGCGTTTTCTAATATAGAAAATTTTATAAACATATATATATGCCATATAAATATTCTTGTAGTTAGGGACACAAAGGTCTACAACTCCTGATGATATAGACTGCAACCAGCTTAACTTAATCTTTTTAGCGTTGAGTCAGTCACCGGACGATTGCAGAGAATCACACTTTGATTTTTACATGCTACGGGGAGGAAGATGTTGCAGAAGCGGTACTATCAATCAAATAAAATGCTATGGAACTCTACGAAATCCACCAAAAATTTGTTACGCTTCTGCTTCCATATTTACTGTCTTTTATAACACATCAGTCTTTCTCGCTCATTGAAAAGACGCTAAAATTATTTTCTTGCCTTTCTTTTTAAAATTTTGTGAGAAATGCGTTCTAATTTAGATACAAAACTATCTTTTGACTAAAAAACTGCTCTGTGTGAATCAATCTGGTTTCCGTCAAAAACGAAGTTATAAGACTGCTGTTGATGGAAACCATGTTACAATCCTGACGTTACACATGTTCGCTGTTGTTGCCCAGATCCACTTACGCTTTCCAATGATTTTAATTCAAAAATTTTAATTCACTGAGCAGGTAAATGAAGATTTCCAGCGTATACTTGACTTTTCGAGAGAATTTGACACGGTTAACTACACTATTCTTTGTTTAAAGCTTAGGAAAGAGTTCAATTTTTCAATACCCTCCACAAAACTTATACTTTCCTTTTTAGAAGGGAGACAGTAACGGGTTGTAGCGGTTAACTGATGTTCATGTTCTTTGCCAGTAAAGAGAGGGGTACCACAAGGCTCTATTCTTGGACCATTGCTTTTTTCGCTCTATGTAAATGAAATGTCCAAGATTGTTGAGCATAGTGCAATCCGCATGTTCGCTGTTGTTGCCCAGATCCACTTAAGCTTTTCAATGATTTTAATTCAAAAAGCTACTGAGCAGGTAAATGAAGATTTCTAGCGTATATTTGTTTTGTTGGCTAAGAACGAACTGCAGAGCAGGAAAAAAAAGAAAGTCCCTTTAAATGGTATTTATTAAAATAAATTAAAAATTGTCATTTGTTTAAAAAATAGAAAACCAAGCCATAAATGGCTTCGTATGCGTTAAGGCTTACGAGAACAGTGTGAGGTTTATGTTATACATTTATCAAATCTGAATGTAACTGACCTACTGCAAGGTCAACCACATTTTTTTAAAAGTGATTTGTTTGTTTTAAAATCATATAATGGCAGGCAGAACTCATTCTGACATAGCCATACGTTTACTGAGGATAAATCGATCGTGTGAAAATATATTTTCTTTGTATAACCCAAGAGTGGATTCCAGCAAATCAACGCCAGCCACATGTTTGTTATAAACTTCAACAGCTTGAGAAACAAGAATATATGTTGTAATGTTTCTATTTTCAATGTTTCGTGATGATTGGCATGCTTCTAAAATACTGTGAAAGCCTATTTCCAGACCTGTTATCAAACTACAATACCAGTTCCAATTTCACTCCATCAAGGGTAGTAATTTTTTCAATCATGCTTCCACAACCTTGTTTTTTCATTCCTTTTTTTGTTGGAATTTTAGAATTGGGGACTAGGCTTAGTCTGACTTTGTTCAAAAACAGTAATCCATTTGTGTTCAGGCGAACTTCCAATTTGGGATTGTGATGGTTGACATGTTTAACCACTGTAAATGTAAGCCTCGTCACTTAGTTTCTAGTGAATCTTAAATCAGATTCATTTTCTAGAAGATGTTACTCTGCTCTCCAGCAATAATTTTGAATCCGTAACCGCACTTAGAACTTTGTTCTTATAACCCCACTTGTGAGGCTTGGCTGGGTTATATCGCTTTAGTTCGTGACAGCAGTTAATGGGTATTATTTGGTCACTCATGTGAAAATCACCATGCCAATGAACTGCTCCATTTCGTTTGTTATTACATTGTTTGGCTTAGTTATATTTTATTGAAGAGCTTTTAAATTTGACAAATCGACGAGAAATTAAATTAAGTCCTCCGTTAAAAGGACGAAAAATAATCCTCTGTGTTTGTTCTTTTCTCCCATACAAACTTATTTCAGGCTTGTTTCTATCTCTGAAGAAAATTTAAATGAAATAAATAAAAATATGAGAAAAAAAAATGTTCGAAAACGCAACCCTTAATGCATATGAAGCCATATATGGCTCCGCGAAGAAAATCACTCGTAACGATGGAATAAAATTATTTTTGAACTCAAAATTGGTTTATAATTTTTTAAACAATGTATTTTCTCCCAAAGTAATTTTTTGTTAACATTACTTACCAAATACGTATAGTAATTAGCACTTAAAATCGCAACTTATATTTTACTTCCATTTTTAATACGCGCTCGTGTTGGAATCACCTATATAAATTAATATCAATATTATTAATTATCAGGCATAAAGAAAAAGTACTGTTTTTTGTTTAAAGGGATATATACTAACGGAAAAAAATAATTTCAGGTTCTTTCGAAAAGAATTTCTTGGCAAAATATGCATCATAAAATGCAAAGCCATATTTGGCTTCGTATGCAGTAGAGGGTTAATGCGCAAAAGACAAAAGCACTTGTGATTCTTAAAAGAAAATTGGATCTTACTCACTATCCATCAATCCAGCTAACTCAAAGTCCAATAAAGTACGTTGACTCCGCCAATAAACTTGGCCTGATATTTAACCGGACCCTTACTTGGTTTACCCACAAAAAATCCATTATATTTAAGGTATACAGTGGACTACGTGCTCCCTGGACTACACGTCGCTTTACCACTACACGAACAAAGCTTTTGTTAGTTAAAACCCAACTAATGCCAATTCTGCTATATTTTTCTAAGATCTGACTGTACGGCTCCAGAAGGCTCAATGTCGTATATAATAATATTGCCCGCTTTGTATTTAACCTAAAAAGCTAATCAGCGGATGTACATACATTTGATAATGTGCTCAAATATAGAACGCTAAGTCTCTTGCATGATATAATTCAAACTAAGCATCCGGCATACCTATTCAATAAGCTACGCTTCTTTCAGTCAAGTAGATCATGTATGCTATTTCAAACAATCTACCACCTTGATAAAAAAAAAAAAAAAGAAAACGGAATAACCACCGTGTGGCGCTCCCATTGTTCTGATATGAGTTCTTTTGTTAAGTTGGTACATCTGTTGTTGACATTCCCTCTAAGTCTTAGCGTCATAGCTTAATATTTGCAAAACTTACGTAGCCAAGAGAACATCTATCTCTGTGTGTGTTGGCGATTTTTTACAATTTTAGAAATGGATTTAAATTTGCAACAACGAACTTGCATTAAATTTTGCGTAAAAAACGGATTTAATTGAGCGCGAACGTCGGAAAAGTGTTTCGGCAACGATTCAATCGAAGATGACGAACGCAGTAGCAGACTCTCGGTACCGAAAACCGACGAAAACATTGATGAAGTAAAAGAAATGTTGATCAATAACCGCAAATTAAGCATCAGAGGGATAACGGAGGACTTGAACATTGCCTATAGATCCGTCCAAGACAGTTGGTGCCAAAAGACCTCAATTTCATGCAAAAAAGAGACCGAGACGTCGCAAAAGAGATGACTTGCGAGGCTGAATCCGACCCCACATTTATCAAAAGGATCATTACTGGAGACGAGACGTGGGTTTATGAGTGCGACACACATTCCAGACATCAGGCAATTAAATTTCGTTCATCAAATGAGCCGAGACCAAAAAAAACACGTCGTTTTCAGTTAAAAAGGAAGACAATACTCACGGTTTTCATGGATTATAGTATAGTAGTGCATCATGAATATTAAGCAAAGAGTATTATTTGGGTGTTATGAGACGTTTGCGTAAAGCAATTCGCCGAGAGAGACCAGAATTGTGGGCAGAAAACTCGTGGATTTTGCACCATGGTAACGCACCGTCGCACAGTGCCATCATTATTCGTAATTTTTTTGATGAAAAATGAAACAAATACCATTAAAAAGCCACCGAACTCAGCTGATTTGGCTCTCTATGACTTCCTTCTGTTCAATCGAGTAAAAAAAACTACTACGAGGAAGGCGTTTCAGCAGCCGAGCGGAAGTAATGGAAAAATCGCAGGAAGCACTGATAGACATACCGAAAACCGAATATAAAAAATGTTTCGAGGATTGGATCAAGCGCTGGCATAAGTGTGTTGGAGTCGATAGAGATTACTGTGAAGAGGACAAAATAGATTTAGATAAATAAACTTGAATTTATGCGGGAACTTTGATCAAGGTGGTGTCTGCTTGACTTCTAAATGCTAATTTTTCGAAAATTCTATGCGGCTGTAGATTGTTTTGCCCATAAATATTAGGAAAATAGTCATCTCTCTTAAAATATCTTGTCAATGAAACAATTACAATTTAAAATGTTTAATTTGTTGTAATATCAATTCTCTTTCTCTTTTTTTTTTCCTCCTTTTTATTGAGTCTATAACTTAACGTGCGGTTTGCTAAGAGATGTCGTAACTTGTATTATTCCATTGGAACATGCGTTGGAAAGCTACTGTCATTGTACGTCATTTCAGTATATGTCATTCATTTGAAGCGTAAACAACAATAATTTTTTTTCACTCAAATATGTCGAACTTTGTACCTGAAAAAGAGTTTTTGCGGGGAGTTCTCCTTCATTACTCTAATATGAAGAAAAGTGCTGCCGAAAGTCATCGTATTTTGGTGGAAGTTTATGGTGAACATGCGCTAGCTGAGCGAACGTGCTAAAAGTGATTTGCACGATTTAAAAGTGGTGATTTTGGCTTGGAAGACGGTGAACGTCCTGGGCAGCCAAAAAAGTTTGAAGATGAACAACTGGAAGCATTACTCTATGAAGATTGTCGCCAAACACAAGAAGAGCTCGCAGAATCTTTGGGTGTCACTCAAACAGCCATTTAAAAACGTTTAAAAGCAGCTGGATATATTCAAAAGCAAGGAAATTGGGTTCCACATAAACTCAAGCCGAGAGACGTCGAAAGGCGGTTTTGCATGTCCGAAATTCTGACTACCATTTGTTCCTGTCGATGCAGAATGCCCTCACTGAAATACGGTTCACATCAGAGCAGAATATCAAAAATTGGCTTGATTCATTCTTAGCTGCCAGGCCGGCGCAGTTCTTTTCTGATGGGATCCACAAATTACCAGAAATATGGGAAAAAGTCATAGCTTCAGATGGGCAATACTTTGAAAAATACTATTGTTCATGTTTTTCTTAAATAAACATTCAAATTTTGAAGAAAAAAACCGCACGAATTAAAATATATATACACAATATATCGTATATAAATTGTAAACTTATTTCTTTTATCACTATTATTGCATACTTGCACATATTTTTATCTAATATTTAGAAAATTTGAGGCTTTCACACTTTAAAAGTTTCCATTATCTTACCGTAAAAATAAATATATAAATAAAAAAGAATATAAGAAGCTAATTCGGACTTCTTATAAAGATTAGAAGGTCGAAACTATTGATAGAACTAAAATTCTTACGTCAGAAAAATGATAAATTGGAATTACTCATTAAAAATGATGGCATCTGTAAGAGCCTCTCAGTGTGTCACATGCTTGAGTCTCAATTCACAGATAAGCTAATTGGAATCACCTCCCAACCAGCTTCTATTAATGAAAATGAAATAAGCAACTGAGCTGAGTAACACAATACGTCCTAGGTGGTATCTGTAATCGGTTGTGGTGTCGAATTACTCCCAGTTATGTTGCGAAGAGATATAAATGAACTTCTGGTTACTCTGAAGAGAATATTCACTTCAAGCCTGGTATTGAAATATCTACCGAAACTCTGGCGAACAAGCAAGGAGCCTTTATATTGATATTTAGACTTCCTATATGTTGAGGAGCATGGAGAAAATGATCGAACTCCAAGTGCGCAAAAATAACTTGCAAATTCATCTTAGGTCCACGATGCAAAATACCTACTAACGCAAAAGATTCTTTGAGAGTGCGCTTCAGCCAGAAAACACGGAGTAGTCGAATCAACGGTTGTCCATATGGCGGCGTCCTATTTCCACTGCTATGGTGCGTGTTATTCGACATACTGCTTAACGCTCTTAATAGATTTAACGTCTATGCTTAGGCATATGCCGATGATGATGGTGAGCTGTCAGTGCCAGAAATTGACTTTCAGTCAATCCGCTCAAAACTGATGGGGTTCTGCTGATGAGCACGATGAAGCTGGCATCACCATTCGTTTCTCTAACGAAGAGTGGTAGAGGCTCATCCAACGACAGGTCTCATTTTAAATTTCATGTTATTGTTGAACTGTCACCATTCAACTATCACTGCGATGACTTAAATTAAATTTAATCGATCAATTTGAACATTTCGGACAGGTTAATGATGTCAAGACTTCAGCTCGTGCTCGTCTGGAAAAGTAAGCTGAAAATATGAAATTTAAAATGAAAATGGTTTACAGTTTCAGTATTATCTTCGAGACTGATGTTATTGTCATTTAATTTCGCAGATTATGTAAACCTATGGTTAAGATCCTTAAGGTCAGTGTAACATGAAATTGACTGCTTCGTTGAGTTCTCGCCAATTTGTCGTAAATTTTACGAGAAAACAGTGCTCGAAGTGTTGGAACAGAATTTGTTTTTATAATATATTATTTTTGTGAATTTTTATTATCGGTTAAAACAACAATTCTTGGCATTTACCGTATTGAATACGACTACGTCTGAGGTCGTTCATTTAGAAGGTCCAATTTTGGGCGACTCGTTCGTGCATAGCGACTGGTATCGCGGCTGGTACTCGTAACACGAGTAATGTTGGCTTCCAAAGCGTCAATCGTAGCTGGCTTATTCCTGAAGATCTGAGATTTTACAAATCCACAGAGAAAATAGTCCAAACGTGTGACATCGCAGGATTTAGGCGGCCAATTTACCGTAGCAAAACGTGAAATTAAGTGCACACTAAAATGATTTCTCAACAAGTATATTTTTTCACGCGCTGTATGGCTCGTAGCGCCATATTGTTGAAACCAGAGCTCACCGTGACCACGTGCTTGAATTTCAGGAAGCACATAATCCGTTAACATGGTGCGATAACGGTTACCATTGACGGTAACATTCTTATTTGCCTCATTTTAGAAGAAATATGGGCCAATAGTTCTACCAGCCCATAAACCACACCATACCGTTGTTTTTAATGGATGTAATGGTAGCTCTTGGTACTCTTCGGATTGCTTATCAGCCCAAATACGCCATATTGTTTATTAACGTATCTATTGAGCCAGAATTGGGCTTCATCACTGAACAAAATTTCACGATAAACACCGGTTTTTCATTGAGTTATTCCAGAACCCATTCACTAAAAATATGACGCAAGTTCAAGTCGCCTGGCTTCAATTCTTGCACGAGTTCAATTTTGTACAGTTTTAGGCTGAGATCCTCACGTAAAATATTTCAAGTTGTCGAATACGCCAACTCAAGCTGCTAAGAATGACGACTAATCGATTCGTCACGGTCTTCGCTTACACTCTAAGCTATAGATGCTATAGTCTCGTGCTGGATGTGGGCTAATCGGTCTAGTATCATCCACTAATATAAACTGGAACCTAAATTTGCGAGTGGTGTTGGCAATACTGGTTTCAGTAGGTCGATTATGTGCACCGTTAGTTTCTCGAATCGCACGAAAAACATTTCTTACAGAACGCTGATTTCGTTATAAAGTCGTACAATTTGGAGACACTGTTGTGGTGTGAGTCTTTCCATGATTTGCCAAATAATATTGAATAAAACTGATAAAGCAGTTTGATAGAAGTCATGCGTGATCTGTCAAAAAAAGCCTATTGAAAATCAAACCTTACGTTGAATCACCCTGTTAAACGCTTAAATTTTTTGTAAATATTTGTATGGGGTTTTCCAATAGGGACTTGACAACTTTGAATTTTATTTGTGAATGCACTCTTTCACTAATCATCAAACTGTCACTGTCAATTTATTTAGTAAACTCAACATTTTCATCATGGTAAAGTACACTAACGTCCTCCGATTGGTTTCTGGAGAAGATGCGCCAAGATGATGAATTTCATCGCAAAATCAACTTCAGTGACGAAGCTCATTTTTGGCTCAATGGGTTCGTCAATAAGCAAAATATGCGTTATTGGTCGCGTGAAAACCCACATGTGCTTCATGAATCACCACTACATCCACAAAAAATAACTGTTTGGTGCGGTTTGTATGCCGTCGGCGTTATTGGGTCACATTTTTTCGTCGACGATAACGATCGTCACGTTACTGTGAATGGTCAGCGTTATCGCGCCATGATCACCGATTATTTTTGGCCCGAATTTGAAGATATGGACTTGGACGTCATGTGGTTTCAACACGATGGTGCCGCAAGCCACACAGCACACGCTACAATCGATTTATTGAAGAGTAAGTATGGTGAGCGTGTTATCTCAAGACATGGGCCAGTCGATTTGCCGCCTCGTTCGTGCGATTTAACGCCGCTTGACTATTCTGTGGGGCTACGTTAAGTTATTGGTTTATGCCAATACGTCGACGACGTTGGAAGAGCTCAGAGCCGAGTCGTTGAAAATTGGGATCAACGAATCGACCGCTGTAAACGTGTCCGCGGTGGCCATATGAACGAAGTCGAGTTCCATTCATAAATGTTTTGATTGTACTTCAAGCCAATAATAAATATTTTGAAATATCTCAAATGGTTTGCCTTTTATTTAAAAAAAAAAGCTGTCAATTCGCTATTAGAAAACCTTATACATTTGTATCTTCTTCATCTTCTATGAAATAAGTTACGTTGTTGTACCTGTGGAATGGAGGACATTATAGTATTTTTGCTTTAATAGATTTTAATCCGATCGTGATCAGCGGAGGGGAATCGCGTATTTTTCCCAAAACTGCGACATGTTCATTGATATCTGAACTATAATAGTAGGGAACCAATTAAGCAACTAACATTCAAGAAACAGGGAATCATTCAATAACGAGATTTGGTATAAAATTTAGCAAAATCTGCGACATTGATGTCTGTTAAGAAAATATTATCGTGGTAAGAAAAGACTGGTGATATTAGTTGGTCGTAGTTACCTTTTTTTTTACAATTGCGCGCACCCAATGTGTTAAAGGTACCCTTTAAATATTTGCACACAGCGCAAAATTAAGGAGGAAAGGAAGATAGGTACCGATGTCCGTTGGTTTTAAACGTCTGAATGTTACAACAATGGGAAATAGAGCTTGACAAGGCATTCCACAAGCGAGTTGTTCTGCTTAGGAACGAATCACGATATTTTGGAGTACGCCCGAAAGTGGACGCTATGATGAGTATTCATAGCGAGACGAGTGTTATGGTTGAAGGTTTGAAGGGGTGGAATGCTACTGGAGATTTCGATGGAGCACTAATGGTGGAAATAGCGATAAAACAAAGTGAGGCACGAGACATTTCGTCGGTGTTCAAGGGTGTATATTGACTAAGTGATATTAGGATCACTTATGAGTTTTATCGCACGGTTTTGAATCCAATCTAGCAGGTGCAGAGACGTTTTGGGCGCACCTGACTAGATGTGTGCACTGTACTTCAATTTTAAGCGGATAAATGTCTTATATTGAGGCCAGATCAGAAAGCTGTGGGGGCTGTGGCATAAGTGGTAGTGTATTGGTTTCTCAATCGGACGGTTCGAAGTTCAATACCAGCCGTGATTTTGACATATCCAAAACGTCATGAACCTAGCTTACATACCGTTTTGACACATAAGTGATTTTGTTTTGTCGTCATATATCTTTAGTTGTGTAAAAATGTTTGTTTTTATGGCAAATAATCGTCATTTGCGGGAAGTGTTGATTTTCTTCTTTCATTCGAAGAAAACTGCGATTGAAGCGCATCGAGAGGTCCAAAAAGCGTGTCTGTTTGTATCTTTTTTTCTATTTCTGTCCAATTTTCCAAAAAACTTAACACATGCTTTGGCATCATAAGTGTAGTCATATCCACTTGAGTGTTAAGTTCTTTTTAGATATTTCGCAACATTTTTAGCGACATCAAATATCGGGTCATTCCAACGTAGCTTGTCACTGACACATATACGTAGAACGAAAAGTTGTTTGGTTTCGGGGATGGTATTTAAATTTCACTTTGAAGACAGCAGACAGTACTGTGTTTTGGAACAATTAAATTCTACTCTGTTGATAGTTCCCTCATTGGTTAAGCTGTTAAAATCGGAATTGAATGAGCTTAACATACGCTGCTGTTCCCATTCTATAGCCGAAAAGCAGGGACGTGAGTCCGGGAACGAATATGAAAATCAGAGAGTACTGTCGTTGATGAAAATTAAAAATAGTGTCGGAAACAGAACGGAGCCCTGAGGCATACTTAAAATCATTGAACATTGGTTTAATGAATGTTCCGAAAGATAGTTTCTAATCCATTGAAGAAGAGAGCCGTCGATCCTAAATGCCGCATATTCGACAAAAGGTCTTATTGACGCGAAACTTTGCCTTAGAAATATCAAGTACAACTATCTTGCTTTCGGCAAATTGAAATACGCTTTGGTTACACTTTTTGGTAAGACATGCCATCAAATCACCAGTTGAACCTAGACCAGAGGATTTGCGAATGTTAAGATCTTAAAGTACTTTCGCTACTATATGAATGCGAAATTGGATTTGTCCCATTGAAGATTAGACGCACTCAAGTGTAGGTGGAGACAAAGCACAATCTAAAAGTATTGGGCTGGTCGCAAGATGTGCAGCAAGCAGATTGGCCTTATTCAAAAAGTTTATAGCTGGAATGTCATTATATATGAGTGTTAGGATGGAGGATGAGGCAGACTTTCTAGTGTTTTTGACGAATAAGTAACAAATTTTACTACCTTTGTTGAAAGGAAAGACGTTGAAGCCAAACCTTGCTCATTTGAATTTTTTCTGGTTTTCTTCTGTCGTGTTGGTCTTTTGGGACCGAAAAACACATTTCTGTTTAACTGACAGCCTATTTATAACCTACTTATGGGATAAAGGATCTCATTTTAAAGAGAATAGGGTCTGTGATCAAATCAGCAGTGGCATCCACGTCGCTATCGAGAAAACATATTGATCAGTTAAAGTTCCTAAAGAAGCTGTTAAATCCACTCCAATTGGCTTTCCCGTATTGCCATAAGGTTCTTTTAGGAATTTTTGCTCTAACTGTGTGTTCTATATACGAGAAATTAGCTGATATTACACAATGCTCTGACGAGCCTAGATGAAGCACATTAACAGTGTACTTATGAGGGTGAGAAGTTAAAAACAAGTCTAAGGTGTTGGCGGTATGACTATTAATGTCTGGTATTCGTGTGGGCTTATTTACAAACAGGGTGAAGTTATTTTCCGTAACGAAGATCTCCACACTCGACAAAAAGGTCGAAACCACTCAGAACTGTGTATATAGAAAACGTTCGTAAAAACGATTCAGTATGAGGATACAGAGATACAATTCTTTGTATGGAGTCAGACAGTTAATTAAAACTCATTAAAGGTCGAATTGCTGTCCAATTTGGGACTTTTGTAGGTAAAGCAATAGTGGAGATGCAATTTAAACACGTTGATTGCCAACTACGAGATATTTTGTAAGTTGTTTACTTGCCCAGGACCCCTACTACGAATTATATCGTCCCTTAATTATTTGCCACATTTGTACAGGTACGAGGAGAGTCGTAGCATAATAGTGTAGATATGAATAAATGACCTCAGGAAAAAGAGGCCTGGAAAATAATTCTGGTTTTTTACGTAGACGACCGCACTTCTACATTGTTTGCCAACTCCATATGCCCGAAATAGATTGTAAGTGCCTAACTTATAGACTGAATAGATGTAAGTGAGGAAAAAAGAACGAAAGTTAACGAAAGTTAAAGAGAGAACGTTGCTTATAAAGGGTAATTTTTTTTCCTGCTTGGTTTTTCAGTGTTCTATTTTTGACAGCTCACGCATTCGTGACATATGTCAAATTCAAACATACTCAGATAGTCTTGCCATTTTATTATAAAAAGACTTGCATACCAACTGCGCTTTAATTTTATTTTCTAAGTTCGTGCTCTGTGAAAAGTGTTTTTCGGGCACTACGACCACTTTACGGTCTTCATAATCGAATTACTGAGCAAGTAATGCAAGTCATAGTGACCAGATTTCGCGCCAATTTTACACTATTTGACATTTAGCCTAATATGTAGAGTACCTACAGAGGAAAATATTGCTGCTCTATCCGCCAGCAAATGGGATTGTGGTACGTGGAAGATTTTACTCAAGAGTCTTCGCCTAAAACCTTATAGAATACCGGTCGGACAAGAACTGAAGCCGAACGAATTGCCATAGCGTCGAATTTTTGCTGGATGAAGATCCGCTTTTTAATTGGAAAATTTTTTTCTGCTACGAAGTTCATTTCTGGTTGATTGGGTATGTAAATAAGCTAAACTGACGTATCAAGTCTGATGATAATGATCAACCTCAGGCAATTTAAGAGTTGACAATGCAACCAAAAAAGTGCACTGGTTGGCGCGTTTTATAGTTATGCCCGTATTGGCCCGTATTTTTTCAAAAATGACCGTGAGAGCAACGTTAACGTCAATGATGTCCGCTATCAATAAGACAGCCAGCAAGATTGTGTCATTTGATGCATTTCTACTATTTTTTATAAGGATACGTCAAATAACTCATCTATAAGCCGGCGTCAATTGTAGCCTTGGATGACAAGTTACCAGCCAATATGATCGAACAAATTATTCAAACTTGAACTTAAAACGAAGTCGTGGTCAATATTAACATAAAATAATCTCCAAGAAGTAAATGGCAAGGATTGATTTATCAACTCAAATAAAAGTTTTATAAACTTTTGGAATTTTCCTGTATTTTTTTTTTTTGACAATTACAAGGGCAATTTGATGAATACCCGGATTAGAAATGACAACGCAACTGCTTTAAGTTTGCACAATTTATTTTCCAATACAACCCCTTTCAACTTGATGCATTTTTCCTAGCGTTGCTGCAACTTTGTTAACCTTTCCGTATAGTACGACTTTTGTTAGCCTGAAAAATACTCTTTCGCGGCAGCGATGACTTTCTCGTTCGACCCGTACTTTTAAGGTTTGGGAACAAATAGAAGTCGAAGGAAACCAAATCCAGAGAATACAGAGGATGGGTGTGCAATTTGTAGTAAAATTCAACTAATTTGGCAGTGGCGACTGCGGAGGTGTGTTATCGTGCTGGCGTTATCAAATCGGCGTTAAGTCGGCCCAATTAATAGACGCAGTTTGCTCCTGTTATTGTTTTTTCCTTCTCCAAATAGTTAACGTGGATCACACCTCGCGCGTCCAAAAAAATTCCGGCCGAAGGCACGGTCTTCGCCTTTTTTGGAGCATGTTCATCGGATAAAACCCATTGTTTCGATTATTATTTGGTTTCTGGTGTTTACCAATAAATCCATGTCTCATTGAGGGTCACGAAATGATGCAAAAACTTCTCCAGATTTCGATTAAACAGGGCCAAACACAATTTTGAAAAGGTCTCACTTGTGCCCTTGTTCTCCGGTGTAAGCAAACGCAGCATCCATCGCGCGGACAGCTTTCTTATGTCCAAAATTTCGTGCAGGATATTGCTTTTGCGTTCAGTTGAGATGCCTGATATCTCAACCAATTCGGGAATTTTCACTCGGCAATCCGCCAATTGTTTACGGCTTTTCCTCTGTGGTAACCAGTTTTGGGCCATCTGGGCGCGTTTTAACAAAAACCGACGTGCGGCCACTGCAAAACTTTGCGAAACAATGGTTAACGGTTGTACGGTAAGGTAAACGTGTTCCATACACACCATCGAGAATGAGTTTGATTTTCTCGCAGGTTTTGCCACTCAAAAACAAGAATCCGATCTTGAAGCGATACTGCTCTTTTTCCATGGTCGCAAAAAATACTAACACGATTTTTTGAAATGGGTGTCAAAACAAAACTTGGCGTCGGAGGTTATATAGGGTGATTCATCGTAAAGTTTGATGTATAATGTAAAATAAAGTACATAATTTTGAAAGTATACTTAAAATTTTTATTGTTGATTAAAAGAAAACTTCATGGCATTTATTCCTTGAAAACGATATTATATAAATATTGGCCACGACTACGTTTGAAGTGGTCTATTTGGAAGGTCCTATTTTGGGCGACTCGTTCGACCATAGTTACTGGTATCTCGCGGATAACACGAGTAATATTGGCTTTCAAAGCGGCAATTGTAGCTGGCTTACTCCTGAAGACCTGAAACTTTACATATAAACAGAGAAAATAGTCTAAAGGTGTGATATCGCACGATCTAGGCGGCCAATTAACCGTAGCAAAACGTGAAATTAATGATTTCTCACCAAAATGATTTCTCAACAAGTCCATTGTTTCACGCGCTGTATGGCTCGTAGCACCGTCTTGTTGAAACCAGAGCTCACCGAGACCATGTGCTTGATTTTCAGGAAGCACATAGTCCGTTAACATGGCGCGATAACGGTTACTTTTGACAGTAACATTCTGATTTGCCTTATTTTTTAAGAAATATGGACCAATGATTCCACCAGCCCATAAACCACACCATACCGTTGTTTTTAATGGATGTAATGGTAGCTCTTGGTACTCTTCGTGTTGCTCATCAGCCCAAATACGGCAATTTTGTTTATTAACATATCCATTGAGCCAGCAATGGGCCTCATCACTGAACAAAATTTCACGAGAAAACACCGGATTTTCATTAAGTTTTTTCAGAGCCCATTCACTGAAAATATGTCGCAAATTCAAATCGACTGGTTTCAATTCTTGGATAAGTTGAATTTTGTACGCTTTTAGGCCGAGATCCTCACGTAAAATACGCCAAGTTGTCGAATATGCCAAGTCAAGCTGCTGAGAACGACGACGAATCGATTCGTCACTATATAGTCTCTTCACTACGTGCTGGATATGGTCTAATTGGTCGAGTATTATCCACTAATGTAAACTGGGACTCAAATTTGCGAATGGTATTGGCAGTAGTGGTTTCAGTAGATCGATTATGCGCACTGTAAGTTCCTCGAAATGCACTTAAAACATTTCTCACAGAACATTAGTTTTCGTAATACAGCTGAACAATTTGAAGACGCTGTTGTAATGTAAGTTTTTGCATGGTATTTTGCCAAGCGATACTAAACAAAAGTGATGTCGCAGTTTAATAGGAGTCAAGCGTGATCTGTCAAAAAAGCCTATTGAGAATCAAACCCTACGATGAATCACCTTACATAGTACTAAATGATGGTATACTCATTTTGGCTCAGTAGCGCTACCTATCTTCCAATTTGGGTACTCATCAAGCAGCCCTCGTAAAAACCAAACTCTTAAAATATCAACACTATAATTATGTTGCAGATGACCATTGAGATGATCTGGATGTGCAAGAGTAAACACTGCTGATGATTCGTGCTTGCTTGAATTTTATTGCCTTGCGGGGTAATCTTGCAAACTTTCATTCAAGTGTCTGTCCCTGAGTGTTAATCCAGTCTTCGTTTGTTTGTACAAACAAATATACGAAAAAACAGGCGATTTTGTGTTGTGGTATTGTATCAGAGGACATCTCTCTAAGACCGGATTCAAAGCTTTACCTTATGAACCACATGATGGATAAGTGAGTTACTTTTTGTGAGCACGATAAAGCTTTTTTAGAGGTCAGCAACTTAAAAGACTACATGAAATGAACAAACGATTTTTTATGATATCTGTGCCATGTTTTTACAAATTTGCAGAAATTAATGATTTTTCACTTCAATGTCCTGATCCTTATCATGTTTTCAGATTTTTATTTCAATTTGCGTCATTTACTTTCCGTAAAAACAACGTTTTATCCCCTAATGCCACAGCTCCATTGAAAATGAAAATGTTACAAAAACACTCATTTAAAATCATTTGACTAAGGCCTCCAGGATGTTACGCCCACCGATTACCATCGTCAGCTTTTGTTTCGGGATTTGATTCTGCCACAAGCAATTAGCATAACAATTTGCAATTACATGGCCGCATATTAAAATGTAAACCACAAAATTCCACTCAATAATGTGCTCGGGGGTTAACACCGAAACATAGACAGAGGACACGAGACATGACAATGAGGAGGCAACCTACATCCGCCCTCTCCAACATTCGACATTTGACTACCAAAACTCGGATCGTCCGTCCATGGTCCCACTGATACAATTTGGATGTGTGCTTCCGGAAGGTTAACACTGATAATAATTACAGAGTGTCATGTGAGTATAACGGATTTGTAATGAAAAAAAAAAAAAAAAAAAAATAATTGTTTTCGGCAGGCTTTATCAAATTGTTGCGTATACAGACAATGTGGCAAGTGGGAGTAACTTGTTTTTATACGAAAACCTGAAAACAAAACACTGAGCTGAACTAATAATTTTTGAAGTAATTAGAAAAGTCTATTAAATGTGTTAAATCGCATTACGGTCTCGTCCGCTTCATCCGATTGATGTATAGATTTACCGACTTGTATCTGGCTTTTTGAACGTGAATTTCATTCACTGATTTGAATTGAGCTGGCGTTCCTTCAAGTAATTATTACCCTGGCCGTTACCTTTATAACTCATTTGAAAGGAATAAATGATTGAAAAAATGGTATGAGGACTATCGCTTCCGACACAGGATATCACTTCCTTTTAAATATTGGGTCTATAACGTCGTGCGGTTTGCTAAGAGATGGCGTAACTTGTATTATTCCATTATTATTCCATTGGAACATGCGTTGGAAAGCTACTGTCATCGTACGTCATTTCAGTATATGTCATTCATTTGAAGCGTAAACAACAATAATTTTTTTTCACTCAAATATGTCGAACTTTGTGCCTGAAAAAGAGTTTTTGCGGGGAGTTCTTCTTCATAACTTTAATATGAAGAAAACTGCTGCCGAAAGTCATCGTATTTTGGTGGAAGTTTATGGTGAACATGCGCTAGCTGAGCGAACGTGCTTAAAGTGGTTTGCACGATTTAAAGGTGGTGATTTTGACTTGGAAGACGGTGAACGTCCTGTGCAGCCAAAAAAGTTTGAAGATGAAGAACTGGAAGCATTACTCTATGAAGATTGTTGCCAAACACAAGAAGAGCTCGCAGAATCGCAAGGAAATTGGGTTCCACATGAACTCAAGCCAAGAGACGTCGATAGGCGGTTTTTCATGTCCGAAATGCTGCTGGAACGCCACAAAAGGAAGTCATTTTTGCATCGAATTGTTACTGGTGATGAAAAATGGATCCATTGCGACAACCCCAAGAGCAAAAAATCATATGTGAAACCCGGCCAACCAGCCAAATCAACGGCAAAGCCGAATATCCATGGCGTGAAGGTTATGCTCTGTATTTGGTGGGATCAGATGGGTGCGCTGTATTATGAGCTGCTAAAACCGGGTGAAACCATCAATGGACAATGCTACCGAACACAATTAATCCGTTTGAAGAGAGCAGTAGCTGAAAAACGCCCGGAATATGCGACCAGACACGAGGCAATAATTTTCCATCATGACAACGCTCGGCCACATGTTGCTATTCCGGTTAAGAACTATTTGGAAAACAGTGGATGGGAAGTCTTACCCCACCCGCTTTATAGCCCAGACCTTGCCCCTTCTGACTACCATTTTTTCCGGTCGATGCAGAACGCCCTCACTGAAATACGGTTCACATCAGAGCAGAATATCAAAAATTGGCTTGATTCTTTCTTGGCTGCCAAGTTCTTTTGGGATGGGATCCCAATAGTATCAAGAAGTTGTTTGGTTTTGGGTTTTCTTTACACCAATTTGCAAATGGTATTTCAAACGTATGGTAGACCTTAACGTGCCTATTTTGATATATATGATACTTCGGCACAGGCATAGCTTCCTTAGTAGAGGAAAGTATTGACTTGATTCACTGGTTGTCTATCGAACTTGTGGATTTTATGAACTAGCAAGGCATGAAGACACTTAAGCCTTTGGTGTCGGCTTAGTTTAGCAATTACTAGAGATTTGTAATTGCCCATAAAACACCTTGAATTTTCTCTATTAGGACGGTATGCTCTCCTTAGGTGATGACCATTTGAGACAGTATAAATGTCAGTCTGGTCCGTGTTTCAGCTTGGCAGAGGACTTTTTACAAGCCTTTGTTACTGGTCCTTTCGGATTTGGGATTGCGAAGAGCTATAAGCCAGCTTTATATAGCAAAGACAAAGCGAATGCTTTGACTGTCTGTCAAAGATCACGCAGCCATAAGCTTAATCGATGATTGGTGACTGAAAATGGGCTTACAGTCAATGCTCTCAAAACCGGTCCTTTTTTTTATCAGAAGGAAGAAAGGCATCACCATACATTTATCCAAAGAAGCTAAGTATTTGGATGTCATCCCGGACAACAAACTTCTATGGGCTCTACTGACTTCTTCTGACTCTACAGGGGAGGATAGGATATAGAAATGCCAATTATGTCGTATGTGTATAAGAAATTATACACGCGGACAATTGTTTAAAAAAGGAGGAAATGTAAAAACAGAAGCCAGTTCAAACCACAAAAAAAGGAGCTCAAAGAGCTTGCTCGCCAAGACGATAAGAACACAACTGAACAAAAAAAAAAAAAAGAATTCAAGTATAAAAGGAAGGCTTCAATGCCTGTCAAAAAAGGAATACAAAGGAAAAGGAACGAATCGCTAATTGCTTTTTGGTGATGCCAAATAGTGAAAAACCGCGTTTACAAAAATTTGAAAATCGAATTGATGTACAATAATCTTGTACATTTACTCTCCGGCTGGGCCGGTAGGCTCAGGAGAAGTGCCAAATAGTCTGCACATCTTTTGTGCTGGTCGTGTTGTCTGCTTCAGTTTTCCGCCAGTGCCTTCATTCTCCAAAAAGTATTCCACAGTGACGTTCCGCACAAAACTGTCACTCCCCGGATGTATGTTGATGATGCGCCCAAGCCGCCATTTGTTTGGCGGCAGATTCTCGTGGCGAAGTACGACGATGTCACTCACTTGGAGATTCTCAGCCGGTCGCCGCCATCTTGAACGTCGTTGCAGAGAAGCCAAATATTCGTCGTGCCAACGATGCCAGAACAATTGATGCATTTGTCGTAGGTGTTGCCAGTGTTTAAGCCGATTTGTAGGTACATCCGGGATAGCAGGTTCGGGTAATGTCACGAGTGAATGGCCGACCAAAAAATCGGCTGGAGAGAGCGCCAAACGGTCGTCCACGCCATCGTGCAACGCAACCAATGGGCGCGAGTTTAAGCAAGCCTCGATTCGCACTACCAGGATATGGAGTTGGTCGTAGTATAGCGTCTGTCCTCCAACTACGCGCCACTTTGATGTGGAGTCGCTGATGGGATGAAATGTCATCGAGTCTTCTGGTTCGCCAACTGCTGTTGAGTGTGTTCACTGTGCCATTCTGCCAAATCTGCCTGTAGAAGTTAGTTCGCCTTCCTGAACTGAGTGCCATTATCGCTGTAGAGTTGAGTGCATGGGCCGCGACGACCAGTAAATCGCAAGAAGACGTTGATAAATGCCTTGGCTGACAAATCCTCCGCCAGCTCGATGTGTACAGCCTTAGTCACCATGCAGACGAAAATGACCACATATGTTTTCTTCGTTGTGCGTGTGCGTTGTGCCCCAATCCAAGTGTTGAAGGGTCCGCAATAGTCGACGCCTGATGATGAGAAGAGTGGAGGTAGTATCGACCCTTGCGGTCGGTAGCGATGCCATCTGTTGCCTAGCCATTTGCTGAGAGTGCCGTCGACATATGACAGACTCATGTTCGCATCGTTTGACGAGCGCACGGCCACTGATGATCCAGTATTGTCGTCGAATTGCTTGTAGCATGAGTGTCATTTGAGCATACGAATTGGTGAGATGAATGTCCCGAACGATGAGTCGTGACAGCGTACTTTCCTTTGCCATGATAATTGGATGCTGTTGCTCGTGAGTTAACTCAGCGTGCATAAGTCGACCACCGACTTGCAATATGCCATCTGAGTCCAGATATGGTGCCAGGGATGCCAGTTTGCTTGTAGCTGCCACATGCCGAAAAAATCTTAATAATTGAATTTCATTGAGAAAGTACCTTTCCTGTTCTGCTCGAAGGTGTTACTTTAATGCCATAGCCATTTCATCGCAATCCACCAATGGTTGATGCCAATACTGTCGTCGAGTTGGATTGCAACGAAGTACATACGCAGTAGTTCGTAACAGCCTGCCAATGTTAGAGAGGCGCTCGACCAATTCCAGGGTGATGACTTCGTTGCCACAGTTGTATCGGGTTTGTATGACTCTGAGTGGAGCAATACTCCCAATATGCGCCTTGGGCGTCGCCTGTAGATCTGCCTCGGAAAGTTCTGGAATATCAGTCGCCATGTTGTTTCGCATTAGTTCAGTTGGGCCATGCCACCATAATGTATGACTGACTATTGTAGATGAGTGCAGACATGTCGCCAATCCTCCACGTTGGTGTGTTGTTGCATGTAGCTAATTCTGTGTACAGCATATGGTTTGAGCGTAGCAGCTGATTTGCGCAGCCAGCAAAGAACGATGGTAGAATCGCTCCATAGAGTACATGGTGCATGTGCCAAGTCCAATGCATGTTTTACACTGCCAACAGTCTGTGCCAATAGTCGAGCTGCACACAATTCCAGCCTTGGTATCGTTGTGGTCGGATTGCCTTGAGTGTCAACTCGAGTTGGTGCCACACGAGTTTTTGCAGTAACAAGTGCTGATGTGAAGTCGCCATTGGGGCTGGTCGTACAAACGTACACGACGCCTGCATATGCTTTAATACTTGCATCGCAAAATCCATGGAGATGTGTTGTGACCGATGCCTGCGTCTGCGTGTAGTTGAAGCAAATTGTGGCGGTAGTCCATCCATTCCTGAAGCAAGTCCTCCGGTAGTGGTGAGTCCCATTCCAAGCCAGTCCGCCATAGAGATTTTAGGAATATTTTCGCCACGATGATGATGGGTGCTAGTATGTTTTTGTAGGATCGTACAGTCGAGCAATACCACTTAACACCTGGCGTTTGGTTTAGATGTTGTTACGCCAATGTAGATTAGATAAAAGAGTTCGTCGGTTGTTGGATTCCAATGCAGCCCAAGCACAGTTACCTCTGGCGATTTTAACTCGACGTCAAAAGTTGGACAAGGATCGGTTGTTATTTGAGACAAAGCCATCGTATCGTTGGACTGTCATTTGCGCAAATGAAAGTGACCTTGCTGCAATACCTTGTCGATGTCATTTGCCAACTGAATCGCCTGTTCAGTAGTTTCGACACTCGCCAGATAATCGTCGACGTAGAAGTCCCGCAAAACGCTCGTAAGAGCAGCCGCTGCTCGGGGATCATCAGCCAATGTGTTGCAATTATCGCGGGTACACTGCTGCATTGCCCGAATAGCATTGTACGGACCAGAAGCCATGAAATAAGTGACAGTGGTCAATTGGTTATGTACGAATTGGTTGATCAGCTATTTTACACCATAGGATCTGCTGCCATCGCTGGTGACGTTCGTCGATTTGAACCTGCCTGAACATCTTTTCCACATCGGCCGAGAGAGCCACTGCAAAGCGTCGAAATCGGAAGATGATTGTGACTAGTTGTTCTTGTAAGAGAGGTCCACTCAATTGTGTCTCATTCAGGGAAACGCCATTTGATGTCTGCGCCGATGCGTTGATGACGACCTGAAATTTTGACAGCACAGCATGATGTGGAATGAGGTAGCGTTGTGATGGTTCATGCAGCAAATCGGAGACATTCTTCATATGGCCCAGAGGGAATACATCGCCAGGTATTTTGACTTCAGCTCCGGTTTGTTCGTCAGTTTGCGCTCCAGTTGATGAAACTGCCGTAGTGCTAATGGATGTGAGTTACCAAACGTCGGTGCATCCGGACGAAACGGGATTTGCACGATATAACGGCAATTAGAATCACGTCGATGTGTAGCCAGGAATAGATTCTCGCAAAATTCGTCATCGCCATCCATATTTGGGTTGTCTGCGTCAGCTTCGAATATGCGCACCATAGCCAAGTCGTGACGTTCATCTTCGTTGCCAATGTTGCCATGAACCATCAGCGATGAACGAATGGATGATGCCAGTGGAGTGTTGATTTCGGCTGGTCCAAAAATCATCCAGCCAAGCGTTGTTGATTGCGCAAAGGGTTCATTTGATGAACCTCGTACGATGCCTTCTTGGATGATATGACCCCAGACGTCAGCACCAAGAAGCGCATCGATTGGACCCGTTTTTCCAAATGACTGATCTGCCAAAAACAAAGTGCGTAGATGTTGCCTGCAAGACGGCGCAATATCAGCTACTGGAGTCGGTGTTGCAATCGTGGTCAACAAGTAGAAGTTGACATCGATGCCAAATGTGTCATCGCACGACGTCAAAGGAATTGTAGCACGGCCACGTGTGTGTGTTATGGCAGAACCAACACCCTCTACTAGAACCTCACAGGGTTTTCTGCAAATAGCCAATTTATTAAAACAGTTGTACCTCATCAAACTGACCTGACAGCCTGGATCGCAAATGACCCGGCAGCGATGGTGTAACCATCCATAGCCATTCTTGATGCAAACAATCACAGTCGCCAACAAAACCACCCTCTCGCCGATCAAACCGAATTGATGTAATCTTGTACAGTATGCGTTGGTTGTGTACTGGAATAACTCTAAAGACTCCAAAGACTGACTGACACCAAAACTTTTGCTGTGGAAAAAAAATAAGACATCGACTTTCCTTATGCCCAAGACTGGTTTCAGCCAGAATCTAAGCCAAGAATGGAATGTAGTCGGGTTTTAGCGGATGGATCCAAAATCTAGTTTGGTGTCTTTCTGGAGGACGGCAACGTTAGATTTCAGTCCTCATTAGGGAAGCTTGTGTCTGTCTTTTTAGCGGTGATGTACGTTATTCTGATGGTAAAGAAATATAGTGTGAAGATGCAATAGAAATGGCGAAGAAGTTTGTCTCACGACTTCTAAGATAGGTCGAGAAAACTTAACTGGACGCAGTCGGAAGGCTGAACTCACCGAGTCTTGTTGGGGATGTATGGAATCACGGGATTCTCTCTGATAGGTGAGATACAGAGGAGAGTGTTTCAGGGCACGAACCTGTGTAACAACTGCCTGTGTCCCCGCTTAGGGCTTTCATTGACATTGATAGACTATTTAATGGCATCGCGATGGGGCACTACGCATTTGCTTAACACCTAAGTGTTCCGGGTTCAAGTGATACAACATACTTCGATACTTGCTGTGAAAATGATGATGACACCACGGAGCACTACATTTGAATGTAAGCAGCATTCCGTGAGGCATTAAGCTGCAGGAACTCGGCGGTAAAATGGTGTGTGCTTTCTCATCTTTCTACCGAACACTGAGACATTTCAGTTAAAAGAATATACAATTGAATAGATTTTTGCCTAACTCCTTATTTACTTACTTTATTTATATAGCGCAATGTTACAGTATTCCCTAAGATGATTAAGGGTCCCTTCCTCTTGTATGACTCACCTAAGATGAAACCTTCCTGTATTGTGGTGTCTTTCCGATGAGTAAAAAATTACTCTTTTGGCTAGAGTGTTGTTATCCATTCACTCTGCATCTCTTAATTAATTCAACAACATTATATTTCCTCCTCTAATGCCAGCCACTGCAACCGGGACCAAAAATCACTCAAAGGGAACTAATAATTCTCTGCCTCATAGAAAAAGAACCGGATGACGAATTTCTTATACAGAATTCCTTTGAGAGTTAATACTCACTTGCTTCCTTAGACCAAAGAACAACGGTTAGCAAGTGTAACATAACTCTTCGTTTGACTACTGATGGATAGCTTTGACTTAAATGGATGGATGATTGCGAAGTCGAGGTAGACAGATTCCTTAACTACCTCAAAGTTAAAGATGCATTTAGCTAAGCTTCCACATACTTAATTTTTCCCCTTATATTGGGTCTATAACTTAATTCGGTTTGCTGAAAGATGGCGTAACTTGTATTATTCCATTGGAACATGCGTTGGAAAGCTACTGTCATTATACGTCATTTCAGTATATGTCATTCATGTGAAGTGTAAACAACAATAATTTGTTGTTGGAAGCTAAGCTTCCACATACTTAATTTTTCCCCTTATATTGGGTCTATAACTTAATTCGGTTTGCTGAAAGATGGCGTAACTTGTATTATTCCATTGGAACATGCGTTGGAAAGCTACTGTCATTATACGTCATTTCAGTATATGTCATTCATTTGAAGCGTAAACAACAATATTTTTTTTTTCACTCAAATATGTCGAACTTTGTGCCTGAAAAAGTGCTTTGCGGGGAGTTCTTCTTCAATTCTTTAATATGAAGAAAACTGCTGCCGAAAGTCATCGTATTTTGGAGGAAGTTTATGGTGAACATGTGCCCCTAACCGAATGTCAAAAGTGGTTTGCACGATTTAAAAGTGGTGATTTCGGCTTGGAAGACGATGAACGTCAAAAAAGCTTTAAGATGAAGAACTGGAAGCATTACTCTATGAAGATTGTTGCCAAATACAAGAAGAGCTCGCAGAATCGCAAGGAAATTGGTTCCACATGAACTCAAGCCGAGAGACGTCGAAAGGCGGTTTTTCATGTCCGAAATGCTGCTGGAACGCTACAAAAGAAAGTCATTTTTGCATCGGATTGTTACTGGTGATGAAAAATGGATCCATTGCGGGTTTCATATGTGAAACCCGGCCAACCAGCCAAATCATCGGCAAAGCCGAATATCCATGGCGCGAAGGTAATGCTCTGTATTTGGTGGGATCAGATGGGTGTGCTGTATTATGAGCTGCTAAAACCGGGTGAAACCATCAATGGACAATTCTACCGAACACAATTAATCCGTTTGAAAAGAGCAGTAGCCGAAAAACGTCCGGAATATGCGGACAGACACGAAGCAATAATTTTCCATCATGACAACGCTCGGCCCCACGTTGCTATTCCGGTTAAGAACTATTTGGAAAACAGTGGATGGGAAGTCTTACCCCACACGCCTTATAGCCCAGACCTTGCCCCTTCTGACTACCATTTGTTCCGGTCGATGCAGAACGCCCTCACTGAAATACGGTTCACATCAGAGCAGAATATCAAAAATTGGCTTGATTCATTCTTGTCTACCAAGCCGGTGCAGTTCCTCTGGGATGAGATTCACAAATTTAAAAAAAAAACCGCACGAATTAAAATATATACCCAATTCCATGATATTTTCTTAAGCCATATAATCCGATAAACTTATGGAAAGTTTTGGTGATTTTTTATTTTTAGCTTTTATAACATACAAGCATTCAAAACCAGCGTACATCTATATATCTCTTTTTTTTCCTATGGAGGTTGCCCTGTAGATGATCAGCACTTTTACAAAAAATTGTGGTCTCAATGGTAACCCTTCCAAAACGAAGCTGTTTCTTTTTATAAGAGAAGTACAAAATACCGCAATTCAGACTCCCAAAACCCTACTGAGTGGAATTGTTTCTCTGTGGGTAATTCTGCACAAAAAAATGATTTGGAATCTTAACGGAAAGAGTCAAAAAGGCATACAATGCTCTTTTCTATCTGCAAAAGAGCGGTAGGAAAAATTATTGTCTAAACCTGTTATATTGCACTGGCTGTAAGCAGTGGTGGTAAGACCAATATTTAACATACATATGGCGCACAAGTTTTGTGGAAAGCAAAAAACAAGAAAATAGTTCATGGAAAATTAACGGCGATTCCAAGATCGGCTTCCATAGTCATTACAGGTGTGCTCTGTTCCACACCTACGGCAGCATTGGGCATATTTCTGCACCTAACACCGCTTGAGTACGATACGACTCAATAATTTGGGTCACTCCTAACAGAGCGTCTGCCAGGTGATCCAATTCTAACGGATAAAATTCCTTCCTTCGTCGACTTCGAAAGGGAGGACTGTCAAAAAATAATATGCAATAATCAGGTCAGATGAAATTGCAATTTTCACAGACGGCTCGAAAACAGAGGAAGGAACCAGTTCTGCTGTCCTTAGGGTGGCTGAGCCACCGATAATAGTTGCATAGTAAGTGGAACTATCGAGGAAAAAATAATAAAGACTGCCAACCTAAGTAGTAAAGTTTTAAATGAGACGGGATATCCAAGGCTCTCTCTCCACTTTTTGACGTTAAAAGATCTAAAGTTAATAAAGTTAAACAGGGATAAGCTTAGGACAAGATACTCAAATTTTCAGATAGGGATATTTGCAGATTCTGCGGTGATATTCAAGCTATTAAGGACATAACACACATACTGTGTGATTGAGGCAATATCGCGTAATCGAAGGCAATTTTTAGGGAAATATACGCCATGAACTTCAAAGCCCTTTTTGACTTTTGCAAGGAAATTGAATGTTTCACCAGGGAGATTGTTTAGGTTTTTGCCGTTTGAATACAAATTCAACTGGTTTCACAGAGATTGCGATTGACCCGTTTTGGTGCTTAGTGTTTGTGTGATGGCATGTCCACCACACCCTTGTGTTAATCTATCTACCTTCCCTAGATTGCGCTGTGTGGAAATTTCATGAACAGTGGTAACAGCTTTCAAACTGTGTTGCAGTTTACCCTCGATTGCATTTGTAAGTTTTAAAGTAAGAGACCGTAGGTGTGGTATAGCAGGACCTTGTGATTTAATTCGTCAAGGTCCTTAACTTATCATCACAATAATCATCAATGAAGAAGTGATGAATTATCCATTGCTAGATACTGTCAATGTTATCCGTAGATTTAAGCCAACATGACCTTAGCTTTTGCATTGAATTTCGAAATCGTCTTACTTCGAGAAGTAAGAGAGAGCATGCTCAATCCTGAGATAATTTCTGTGAAATATTACTCCATCTCGTCCAATTCCATTCACCATCTGCAGTTCAACATCATCTCTCGTTACATTACAAGCCGCTTGAACCGTATAATTTCATCTCATGTGCACCGAAATTGCTACCCTGAGGAATGGATGGAGAAATAGGAAATTCACATTACCATCCTTAGTACCATAGTACCAGTTCTACTACCAGTACCGTCAACTGTTGTTACACGACGACTTCACTTCATAATAAACCTCTAATGTCATAGTTTGGTAGTCGGTAGTGGGTAGTCGCTAGTCGCACGGCTGCTACACCATTTCATATTAAATTCCATTTTTAGCTTGTCCTTTTTTTTTGTGCCCTTTTGGTCCTCTCCAGCTCCTGGTTTTTCCTTTTTGGCAAACATGCTTGTGTACCGCTGAAAACACATTTGGATAGAGAACGAGGGTGTAAGTTATGTTACAATATGGAAAGACGAAAAAAAAAAAAAAAAAAAAAAAAAAAAACATACAACTCTAACATGCCTCGAAGCGATATTAAATTATCCACATGTAGAGCAGTTACGGGTGACTGAGAAAAAAGAGAAAAAAAAAGGTTGCAGCATCCAGATGTCGTTGTAGCAGGAATCTGTAGGCCTTCTGGTTACATGAGTTCATTTTCACCGATTATACGTGTGGGATAGAGAGGTACCCTAAGGTGATGCACATTGCCAATTCGAAGGTTGACCGTATTTGTTTTGAAAGTGGGGCAACAGTTGATTGATGTCGTCGGGGCATTTCCAGCTCCATTGCAATAGACATTTTACTAGTTAACCCATTCCCTCCAAGTCTTATCTACTACACTGAAAAAAGGAAATCAAAAAACCAAGTCAAAAGTCAAACGTATCACCTTTTAGAAGACGCCCACTCCCATGCCTCAGAAACTTCCTACAATGACCCGTGAGTCGTAAAGCGCTTTCCTCCCCCATCTTCCATCATTTCAACTATCTGTACTAAACCTAATCTTTCCCGTATATGACACTTTTCATATTGACAAATTACCCCCGAGGTGTGTCAGCTTCAACGGTTAGTGATAGTGGTTAGACACCCTCACAAGAAACCTATACAAATCCGTTGCGGATCATATGACTGACGACTTATTTGTGTCGAAAAAATAGACACATCGTCATTCCTTCCGATGAGGGCTGAGGACTGAGAACTAAGGATTGAGGATTGGGGGTGGTGGAAGTTAAGCCAAGAGAATCCAATCGGAGAGTGTATCAATGTGATTGATAAACATAATATGCGATTGGGGTTAGGTGACACTCAATATCACTTTGACTTTGGTTAGATTTGCAAGCTTCGATGAGGTGGATGTCAGAGTGTAGTAGATGGAAGATGGCAGATGGCAGATGGAAGATGTTAGGATGGTTGATGGCACTTTGGCAGATGAGTGTTTGGGGGTTAGGTGTCGAGAAATCTGCTGAAACTTACATGCCAGATGCCATCAATATATTTTCTACTTCATTGCCCAACAATTTATCAGTCCCATGATAGGGATTTGTCACATTGATATCCATCAATATCTTGGAAGTAGTTTGAGTCGGATTGTTATCCTTATCCACACCTGAGACAGAGGTGATTTTTATTTTTTCCTGCTTCGGTGCGATTTGATGAGACAATTGTGCAAAGGTGAAGAGATTGATTGGTTGGATTGGTGACAATTTAATCGAGAAATTGGTACATTATCTAGAAGTCAGTTGACAGGAGTTTGAGGGTTTGTTGTTAATGACGATGAAAAGTTCTAATTTGATTTGAGTTGTGAGGTATTGTACGCTGAATTGGTACTGAAAGTGAATTTCTATAGATATATTCCATTGCAGTGCTTGGCTAGTTGTATGACTACCCGGACCAACGACACATTGCCCAGGATATTCGGTCTGTAATCTTGTCAAACGGGGCACAGAATCAAAGCCTTTTATGGAACGCAATTTCAGGTACTCGTCAAACTATACTTTTTCGAACGCAGAGATTGTTAGTTCGAGACTTAAAGGAGCCCATACTGATGTGGATACGAAAGCTTGACTTAGAGTCAGGAACCGCTGAAACTTCGGTTCCAGGCTGACTTCTTAACCATGGCCCTATTATGAGAGCATCAAGATGACTAATTTCTACAAAATACAAGACTCGGAGTTAATGTTATAGATAGGTCTAAACGCTTCACCAAATAGGGAATTCTTGGCCTACAACTCCAAGCTTATAACTTGGGTCAACTCCGGACAGATTTATTAAAGTTTATTACAAGCAAGTATGCATGTCAGAATTTGAACTAGCAAATTCAATTTGAAACTTAACTAAAACTAAAACCAATGGATGGATGGAGTAGGACGAGAGACGTTAGAAGGGCAAAGGACTTTTTTTTATAAACTTGTTGGGGTGGAAGGCGAAGAGAAGTTGGACTTTGTTGGCTTTCCGTAGCATTTTAGACATCGGCTTAAGGTATTGTAATTTGTTCAGTGAAGATTGAACCGAAAGGGGATACAGACCTAAGATTAAGTGGACTAGGGTTGAGAGAGATAAGTTAAATTCAGGTGACTTGGTGGTGCACACTTATCTGGGCTTTGTTACATAATGTAATGATTCAAGGTTGCTGACTCTTCTTGACGACGATTAACAAAGTGAAATAAGTCTGATTACATAGACCGTAGAAGCCTGATATTAGTATGCAGTAGCTTCTTCTTAGCATGCACCTATGTCGTATATCAGCGAATTCGTATCCGAATTTTACAGCAGGAAAAGAGTCTTTGGCGTATGGGTAGTTAGAAGCACTCTGATTATCAGAAGGGGACTCATAAAAATAAGGCAAAAAACAGAAGCTAAAATTACCAAAACTAACCGGATTAGTGGACTGAAATTGGCTGTCGGAAATTAGTTTACTGAGATCTGAGTATCCGGCTTCTGAATGAGGTACTTTCTGGAATCAAAATATGTAACGATGAGGAAAACAGTGAAGGAAAACTAGGAAGTGACGAAAGTGGCTGCCTTAAATAATGGTATTGCAGTTGGAATGCAGAAGGCCAATGTTGCAAAACACATCTGCGGCAACCTTCTACCAGTAATCTCTTATTGGGTTGGTTTTCCTTCCTTCAATAGGAAGGAGATCTTAAAAAAAAAATGCCAACGTCCATGATATCAGCTTATTTTCAGTGATATGAAAGCGGCCCTTCAGTGAAGGCGGGGCCATACTATTGCAAAGACACAGAAATAGGGAATAATGAATGTATAGGGTGATTCATCGTAAAGTTTAATTTATAATGTAAAATAAAACACATAAATTTAAAAGTGAACTTAAAATTTTTATTACCGATTAAAAAACCAATTCATGGCATTTACATTTTAAGAATGACATTGTGTAAATGTTGGCCACGACAACGTCTAAGGTGTTCGTTCGAGCATAGCGACTGGTATCGCGACTGGTATTCGTAACACGAGCAATATTAGCTTCCAAAGCGTCAATTGTAGCTGGCTTATTCCTGAGGACCTGAAAATTTATATATCTCCAGAAGAAATAGTCCAAAGGTGTGATATCGCACGATCTAGGCGGCCAAATCACCGTAGCAAAACGTGAAATTGAGTGCTCACTAAAATGATTTTTCAACAAGTCCATTGTTTCACGCGCTGTATGGCTCGTAGCGCCATCTTGTTGAAACCAGAGCTCACCGAGACCACGTGCTTGAATTTCAGGAAGCACATAATCCGTTAACATGGCGCGATAACGGTTACCATTGACGGTAACATTCTGATTTTCCTTATTTTTGAAAAAAAATGGACCAATGATTCCACCAGCCCATAAGCCACACCATACCGTTGTTTTTAATGGATGTAATGGTAGCTCTTGGTACTATTCGGGTTGCTCATCAGCCCAAATACGGCAATTTTGTTTATTAACGTATCCATTGAGCTAGAAATGAGCTTCATCACTGAACAAAATTTCACTATAAACAACGGTTTTTCATTGAGTTGTTCCGGAGCCCATTCACTGAAAATATAACGCAAATTCAAGTCGTCTGGCTTCAGTTCTTGCACAAGTTGAATTTTGTACACTTTTAGGCCGAGATCCTCACGTAAAATACGCCAAGTTGTCGAATACGCCAAGCCAAGCTGCTGAGAACGACGACGAATCGATTCGTCACGGTCTTCACGTACACTCTCAGCTACAGCTGCTATAGTCTCTTCACTACGTGCTGGATGTGGTCTAACTGGTCGAGTATCATCCACTAATGTAAACTGGGACTCAAATACGCGAATGGTATTGGCAGAAGTGGTTTCAGTAGGTTAATTATGTGCACCGTAATTTCCTCGAATTACACGAAAAACATTTCTCAGAAAACGCTGATTTTCGTAATACAGCTGAACATTGTAGAGACACTGTTGTAGTGTAAGTCTTTTCATAATGATTTGCCAAACGATACTAAATAAAAATAGCAAAGCAATTTGATAGGAGTCATGCGTAATCTGTCAAAAAAGCTTATTGAAAATCAAACCTTACGATGAATCACCCGATACAAGGACGGATTTAATAACGACGACATTGCAAGACTTAGAAGATACAAAGACATTCGGTTCTGCACATTGAATGTTTGAAGCTTGGAAAGGGCAATGTGTAGCCGAACAAATTATGGGGGTTCTGCACTTTTATAAAGCAGATGTGAACGTCAACAAGGTACTGCGATGCAGTGAACCGCTTGAAAAGTAATGAAAAACTGTGGCGTAGTATAGGGTTTTCCAATAGGGACTTGACAACTTTGAATTTAATTTGTGAACGCATTCTTTTACTAATTATCAAACTGTCACTGTCAATTTATTCAGTAAACTCAACATTTTTTATCATGGTAAAGTACACTAATAAGCTACGTTCTCCGATTGGATTCTGGAGAGAATGCGCCAAGATGATGAATTTCATCGCAAAATCATCTTCTGTGACGAAGCTCATTTTTGGCTCAATGGGTTCGTCAATAAGCAAAATATGCGTTATTGGTAGGGTGAAAACCCACATGTGCTTCATGATTCACCACTTCATCCACAAAAAATAACTGTTTGGTGTGGTTTGCATGCCGTCGGCGTTATTGGGCCATATTTTTTCGTCGACGATAACGATCGTCACGTTACTGTGAATGGTCAGCGTTATCGCGCTATGATCACCGATTATTTTTGGCCCGAATTGGAAGATATGGACTTGGACCACATGTGGTTTCAACAGGATGGTGCCACAAGCCACACAGCTTACGCTACAATCGATTTATTGAAGAGTAAGTATGGTGAGAGTGTTATCGCAAGACATGGGCCAGTCGATTTGCCGCCTCGTTAGTGCGGTTTAACGCCGCTTGACTATTTTATGTGGGGCTACGTTAAGTCATTGGCTTATGCCAACACACCGACGACAGTTGGAAGAGCTCAGAGCCAACATTAAACGCGAAATAGCCGCCGTTTCAGCCGAAATGTGTGGCCGAGTCGTTAAAAATTGGATCCAACGATTCGACCGTTGTCGAGTTTCATTCATAAATGTTTTGATTGTACTTCAAGCCAATAATAAAGTTTTTGAAATATCTCAAATGGCTTGCCTTTTATTTAAAAGAAAAGTTGTCAAGGCGTTACTAGAAAACCCTATATATACTAGTATATGGTATACTGGTGTAATACGTTGCGAACAATCCTCGGAACTTTAACCAAAAGTTGAAAACAACGTGTCAGGCCACAAAATTGGAACCGAACAAGATGGATAAACCGCCTCCGATGCTAGACAAAAAGAAACATTCAATTTAGGCTATGAAAGCTAAAATCTCCAGCTGACATAAACTAAGTAAAGATGGAAAAACTATGAAAATTTTATAAGACGAACACCTGAAACCAATTATCCCGGACTGATTGACTACTATCAGTGCGGTTATACGGTTCACAATAGACCAAATATTAACTCCACGGTATATCCTTGAGAAAACCCAAGATGCACCATCTCGTTATCGATTGTAAGGCCACAAATGAGAGCGCCTATAGAAACAAGCTATAGAGAGCTCTGTTTAGCCTTGCTTCCCATGCCAAACTTGTCAGTTTAAGTAGAAAGGTGAAATAGCGTTGTTGCTACTCCGTAAAGGTAGAAAACAACCTCTCCGTAATTTTAAATAAGGAGTTAGGCAAGGTGATGCGCTTCGATGCAACTTTTCCAACGTCGCGGTCGCGTCCCCTGTACTCTTTGTAATTTCCTTTTAATGAAATCTTTCAATCTTACGAAGAAAGATGAGTAAGCGCTTCAGTGATAGGGTACCTACAGTACCAGTAGAAACCACCTCAGCGCCGATTACCTTCAGCCTGAAGCGAGCGTAAGAATGACATTCACAGAGATAGTACTCCGCGGTGTCATCATTACTTTCTAGCAAGCATCGCAGCATTTTGTGTCAGGGGTGGTCGTGGTGTAGTGGTATATGCATACACTCCTCAAGCAGAGGGTCGCGGGTTCGAATCCCGTGCGAGGCAATTGTCTGAAAAAGTCTTTTCGTAGAATTTGTATGTAGTCTGGCGTCAGCTCTGACATGAAGGCATAACACTGATGTTGGAGTGACTGCTGGCTGGGCTGAATGTAACAAATCAACAACTAGCACATACTGAGACCCACTGGTTGAGGATGCACTTGCTCGTCCTGTCCAGTTTGACAACCACCTCTGGGAAAAATATCGAAACCTAATACACCTGAGTTTCAAACTACTACACCACCCGCCCACGCCCTGGAGAAAAGCCAGTAAAAGATTTTTCGTATCCTCTTGGTGCGCGCGCGAGATTATAAAAAAAACTATACCCAGCACATTTAAATGTTTTGTAAAAGTGTAGTGCCTTATCACCACGTTAGTAATCAACCTACAGCCTTTCCTGCTAAGAGACAGCAGAAAGGCCGCTGACTTCCTAGAGACGTCGGGAAAAATTCGTTTGGTCTGGCTGCATCCCAGGAAGCTATACCATCTCCAATTGTGCTCATATAGTTATAACAGAACACAGTATTGAAACAGAAGCTGCAAAAAATGGGCTCTGCTGTGAATAAGGGAAAAATCGAGTACTTTATGTTGTCAATAAGAAATGGGAAATTCATCGTAATAGTCAGATATATCTTCCTTAAGGTAGTCATGGACTTTGTATGCATCGGTTTCGCTATAAAATCTGAGTTACTTTTACCAATCGCTGTTTGTTGGCCTCAAAAACACTTTACTTTACCATCTGTAATGCCGCCGCTGGCAACTTGCCTTGCATTTAGCGGCTTCACTTCCTCCGATGCCTTTCTACTGCGTGAGTGACCTTAGGCTCATAGCCCAAAAACCCTACGTCCCTGTCTTATATGTCATCCACTGAAGTTGGTGTCACTGCTTGAAAGGCTCGAAATGCAATAACCTACATCTCAAAGACGTATTTTTCTGCATCCTCTACAGAACTTTTCCCTCCCTTAGGTAGCATATCGTGGAGGTCCGCATCACCTTCTAACGATGGGAAGTCACCAAGGTATGGAAATGGCTTACAAAGAATTCCTCCAGGGGTTCTGCTGTCGTGCTACAGCTCCCTCTATAGAGCATATATTATTTAAGTATTCAGTAACTTCCTCTTCCATGTGGAGGATGAAGGCGCTTAGTGTCAAACACCGGTATCATCTCCGCAAGACCCCTTACAATATATATATTTCGTAGACATCCTTAACCTCAGGGACTGCTACTAATTGGGCTACTCCTTGTAGAGGCGATAAGACATTTTCATCAATTACTCATTCCTTGTCGGCAAATTGATTGATTCGTGCAATAGCTTCTGAGTTTAGCTTAGCTGAGTTCTAGCTCAATCGCAGCAATTCTTGTCATAGATGTTGAAGCCCATCTGCCTCAGTTACCTTGTTGGTCTGGCGGATTTTTCACCATGCACCGTAAAGTCTGCTGTCTTCAGCAACTCTGTTGGAGTAAGCCTTTTTAAAAAGCTGAAAAACAAAGGTCTGAGGAAAAATCATCAGGACCGAAACTAGGTATGGTTGCTTGCTTCCGTGATTAGGATACCGTGAATGAATATGGAATGAAGGTGGAATAAAGATTTCCATGGCGACCAATGTGATCCATTCCATAGTTCAGAATTGAGAAACATACAAGGAGCCAAATAGCAGAATGTCGAAATGTCGATCACAAAGCTCATCATCACTAAGCAGTTTCTACAAAAAAAAAAAAAAAAAAAAAAAAACAGACACAACTAAATAGCTGAGGTCGTTTTAGAGCTTTTCCTTTCTAATTGACGTTTCTGGTGAAAAAAAAACCAAATTACCAGCAATCAAATCAGGATTCTTTCACAAACACATACTCCACCACTCGTACTTGGAGAATGACTTGCTCCTGCCATCATAGTCATAGAAGCGTAGAATTGATTTACACTTGCGACCAATTACTTTGCTCCGGATGCCTGTCAGTCAAAGTAGTTGCTCCATAAATCAAAACCATTTCTCATTTCTATTTCATTTATCTCTCGCTCTGTCTGTGTGTATGTCTTTTCTAGGAACCCGCCAAAGGCAATCCCGAAGAAGCCAATAATAATGGCAAAAAGGAGAAAAAAAAAAAAAACGATGAAAACGAAAACGTCATCATGAATTTATTACGAAATGCGTTCGCAGATTGAATTCTAGTCAGAGGCATTCCTCAATAAATCATTTCGCTTCAATTGAAAATAATTTCTTATCCTCACTCTACGAATACCATTGGCATTGAGAGCATTGTTTTTTTTTTTTTTGCTTTCTCAGGACTAGAAAAGGACTTCTGCTGATTTTTCGCTTTAAGCACGAGCTAAGCATTTATGAAGCGCTTTCAACCTTCTAAACGAATCTTTCAGAAGCAAAGTGATGATGTTGCAGTTTAGTGTCGCCTCTTGTCGAAATACCCGTACGTCCATGTCGTTATTTTCCAATGATTGCTGTTGACTTGAATTTATGAGCACAGGTGCTGAGGGTGAGAATATGGCTTTTTGAGGTTGCAAAGAATAATTGCAGAGGGCGAAGTGTGATAAAAGTTGAAAATGCCATAACGAACATCTGAATACAAATGGAAGGGATGGCGTCTGATATCATGACAAGCCACATGATATCCAAATCTCGAAGGATATAACGTTAACATGGAAAATTGGAGAACATGACAAAAGGCAGTTTGTTTGTGTTGTGTTTACAAGAGGGAATTTCAAATACAATGCCTTCCAGTACCTAGATGTCGTCCGTGAAAGTTTCCGTCTGTGTCCACCATGGTTATACTTGACGTTTTAAGAACATTCCTTTGGCGACGAGGATGGAGGAACTACAATAATTAAAGAGCAGCAGCAGTCGTTTGCAAAAATGATGAAACAGAATGCAGAAAACATGCAGCAATTGATTATGAGTCTCACCGGTGCAGCGCACACCAGCAACTCAAGCATCCCAAACAGCATTCCTAGGTTCGAAGCCTTCGATCCAGCCAAGGCAAATTGGGAGAATGCTATCACAGAGGACAATTTAAAGAGATCATATTTCTTATCGTCGCGTGGGGATCACCTTCTTTATGTGAGACATCGAATGTAAGTACATATACATTTGCTAAGCTATCCTCGTGTTTAACCCTACATTTCCAATCTAAACAACATGTTCACGCGTCGAGATGTAAATTTCTCAGAGGAATCGCAAAAAAGTGTGCATTCGTTTGTAAAAAAAAGAAGGATGTAACCAATCATATGGCGACTACATGATCCGAGACATAATTGCGTACTATACGCCACATGAACAAGTCCGACTGGCAGCGACTCAAGATTATAGCAGGATTTGAGACATCCTAACTGGCTTCATTGATTTTAAAAGACAAGTAAGTCCAATCAAATTATTTATCAGCTAGACCATGCATTAAATTTTCAATTAGACACAGGTGCATCTTGCTCATTAGTAGGAATGCAAGGCTATAGAGATTTAGATCAACCTTTCTGTCAGCATACAGGTAAGAAACTCCGGGCTGATGGAAATTTTGAGGTTTTGAGGTACCGGTCAAAGGCATCGTTTATGTTAACGTGACATGGAAGGAAAACACACTCGTTTTGCCTTTACTAGTCGTCGAGGGTGAGCAGGGTCCCAATATTATGGGCCTAGATTGGTTAAAGGCATTTAAGTTTTTCCTATACAGTTCATCGGGAGAGCGCGTTTTGCAATTGTTGTTCAAGCAAAACTACTTTGTGAGTCCTAGCCTAGGACGCAGTACTCAATTCGAAGCACATCTGAAGCTAAAACCCTGTTCTCACCCTAAATACGTGCCTTTTCGTTCAATGCCTTACGCTCAGAAGTCTATCGTCAAAGAAGAAATAGACCGAATGGTTTAACTTGATATACTGCGCCCAGTTCAGATGAGCCAATGGGCAACTCCTATTGCAGTAGTAGGTAAATCGAATGGCTCCATTCGAATACGTGGTGATTACAGGGTCACGGTAACCCTCAACTGGAAGTCGATCGACATCCGATGCCTAAGAAGGAAGAACTTTTTCATCGTATTCAAGGCGGAGATGAAGTAGATGTCTGAAGCCTATCTACAGATTCCTTTAGACGATAAGTCTAAGAAAATTTGTGTCTTATCAAATGAATTCGGACTGTTCTAGCTCCATCGGAATTTTTCAGGGATTGTGACGCATGTATTGATGATGTCATCGTGTCGGATAGAGCCTCAGTTGAGCATTTGCAAAACTTGAAGACAGTGCTTGAGCGTTTCGAAACACATGGTCTAAAGTGTAGCCCGGCTAAATGTCAACCTACCCAAAAAAAAAAGAAGACTATTTAGGTCACGTCATTGATGCAAAAGGAATACGCCCGTCAGAGTCACGCCTACAAGCGTTTAGGGATTTACCTAAACCAACCAACTTAAAAGATTTGGAATCATTTTTCGGAAAAATGAACTCCTACCATCAATTCATCGATAACCTCTCCCAGATTGCAGATTGCAGAAAAACCTATCGCCTTCGTCTCGAAGACGTTGACAGATTTTCAAAAAAAAAGGAGGCACCCTCGATAACCTACGGCGTGAAGAAATCAAGCCAATACCTCTATGGTTGTCAGTTTGAGATCATCACTGACAACCAGTCCCTAGATTGGCGACTTTTAACCAGAGTAAGAAGTTGCCTCAAATGAAAATGCAACGTCTACAGCGATGGGTAATCACGTACGTATTCTACAATATATAGTACGTTTTCGACCAACAAAGCAGCACAGTAACGCTGATTGTCTTTCGCGTTTACCAGTCGGACCGGACGAAGATTTTGATAAATCAGAAACGTGTCATTCTATAGACAGTATGTATGACTCAGTGATTTCAAAAAAAGATCCAATTATAAGCTGAGTAGCATGGTACATCCAAAATGGGTGGCCAGGATATTTGCCAAGTAGTGAAAACAATTTAATTCCTTTTCTCAGATGCAGGTTAAGCTTATGTATTGTTTTATTGCAGACTGATAACACCAGAGTAGTCGTTCCACAGAGCCTTCAGTCACGTACTTTCCCTATTACATGAAGGTCATTGGGGGGAGACCAGGATGTAGCAAATGGCCCGTCGATATTGTTGGTGGCCTGGGATCGATGACGCCATCCATCAAACTGTCTCTCAGTGTGGCGCTTGTCAGATGAACGCAAGCCATGCTCCAAAGCAATTTATAATTTGGCCACTCACAGAAGAATCCTGGGAACGCATTCATGTAGATTTCGCGAGTCCGTTTGAGAAACATATGTGTATGACAGTTGTCGACTTCTTCGACTGGCTTCTTGAACATCGAAAACAACCATAAAAGCGTTACAATCAGTGTTTGCTCTGGAGGGGCTACCGAAAACTATAGTGTCCATCAACGGAACTCAATTCACGTCAGCTGAATTTCGAGATTTTTGTAGCCGTTTTTCGATTCAACATATCACTTTTGCTCCTTATAATCCGGAGTCCAATGGAGCCACTGAACGAATGGTGCGAACGTTCAAAACAGCGATTGCAAAGACTCTCTGTGACATCACCCGTTGCGAGGATGCTTTGCAGGCATTTTTGGCAATATATCGGTATTACCAGGTACCGATGGTAAATCACTTGCAGAGAAGCTAGATGGACGTTGCCATCGAATTGTTTTATCTGCCATGTGCCCCGATTCAAATGCTTACAGCAAAGCAAAATCATCCAAATTCGCCAGAGGTCAAACTGTTGTCGTCCGACAATACCTATGCAAAGTTAAATGGGTTAAAGCAGTCATCTTGGATTTGTTGGGAAGGGTCATAACTGAACATGGGCTTATTTGGCGTCGTCATCAAAACCAAATTTAAATTCAAGCACTTTCATCATTACCAAAGATTTAGAGAGGATTCAGTGATTACGACAAATTCACCATCTGCACCTGTGATTGTGTTCACATCATCTAATGCACCAGGTTGCTTAAGGTCGACTGAAGCTGAAGAAGCCGATCGTGCAAGTCGACCTTCAAATTCCAACATTCTTACAACCCAGTCTAGATGTTTCGGGAAAAAGCGACTCCGGTTCAATACACTTCCTAGTTCATCAAATTCCAGACGGTCTGAAGGATTACTGAAGAAAAAACTAGTCGGGATGAATTCCAAATAAGTGCGGATTAAACTGTTGTGTTTACAACATAATTAGTTTGTCTTGTTATTGTTAATTAATAATACAATAAAATTGTGAATTACTAAAGTCTATATCTGTATCAGTTCGTGAAGAAAATGACCAACAAAATAGAAAGAGATCCTTTAGTACTACCACAAAGGTAGTTGTCGAATTGGTTAGTTTCTTTCACTTTTCATCTTTGGTCTTCTTGTCGTGGCGGGAAGCCTTAAGGATCCACCTCGAGCCAAGTCGCAGGTGATCCAGAGAAGCATCCACTAAATTAGTTGTTCTTTCCATGAACAAGTGTAAGCGAGGCTAGGGCATAAATACAGTGAACGATTTAAAGCCGCCATGTCAGGGTTCCAAGCCGGCTGAATAAAAGCAAGTGTATCTACATCAAAGCTCTGTGGGGCTAAGCCAAAAATATTGCTCGGGTTATGGCCATGCTTTCAAGACATATTCGATCAGAAAATTTTCGAAAAGGACTTCCCAAATAAGCTTCCAAAATAGTATTAAGCCTGATGAAGAACTTCATAATCATTCCTCGGTAATGCGACCTCCTAGGGGAAACTTTGTATGCCAAAGAGATCCCTTAAGTGTAACGGAGTAGACCATTTGTAAAGCTTGGAGAAGTAGTTGTTGAGGAATCCCGATTTGCTAGAATGGAAGAACCAGGACATTTATAAATTGGTAGTAAGAGGCTATGCTATTATCGCGCCAGAACATGTGTTGAGTCGAGAATGGGGAAGGATTTGGTATGCTCTAACCCTTATAGTATCAAACAAGAACAAATCCCACCGAAACAAAATATTGCTGCGAAAGTCAACGGAGTTTCTTTGAACTTATACTTGTAGAAGAGCGGCAAGTTGCTGTTTAAGCAGACGTTCGAGAGATACTTCATTGCATAAGGTTTAATGAAGCAGATTAGCAGTGCCAGCAGATTCTTTGGAGTTTATGTTACATATTGTATTTCGCAAGCCGACGGTCTAAATCAAAGTCCGCGTAATTTGTTAAAAATCATAATGCCAACTGAGAGGTGTGTCCGGATACAGTTGATGGAGTGCCCAACTTATGTGGGCGACTACTTCAATAGCCACGATACAGTAGAAGAAGAACCGACCTGGTCGGTTTTCTGTCGACTCTTCTTGGAACAGATGTCAGAAGCAAGTACTAAACCAAACCTGATCAGCATGGATCCTAACGAGTTCGAAGATCTAAGAATTTGGAGATGTTACTGGGTTACTGGTCGATATCCATCCGGATTCAACTTGCCAAACATATAAGCGTGAGTCTTGAAAGTAGACAATAAACGGGACTGTGTATGAGTTTCCCAGGTGGAATCAACGGTGAAGTACTGGTTTGGAATAAAAGAAATTAGATCTTATCCGGGCTACACCAATATATTTGGACCTCAGTCCGATAAGGATTTTTGAGATGTGGATTTGTTGTATAGATAAACTTTGGCAAGAAGACTTGAGTTTTTGTCGTGTGAACGAGCGCTTTGTAACAATTCGTATTAAGGCTAAATTTGCCAACATAGGCCTTATATGCGCTAACGTTCCCACAGGGTAGAAAGATGACGACACCAAAGTCTTCTTCTTGGATAAGACTTATGAGTAGTGTCCTAGTTATGACATTAAAATTGTCCTCGACGATTCTAATGTAAAGCTTGAAAGGGGGTCATCTTTGACAGTACTGTCGGATGGTGTAGTCTGCACTTTGAGGCGGGGCAAAACATTGTTGTAGCTAGCACATCTCGATATTTACATGAGGATTTGGAAAATTCGTATTCAATTAACTATCAACCAGTCTGCGATTGACGCAAGGCATTTCTAGGTGTCTTGTCCGAACGTTCCGAGTATTACCTTGTTGTAGCCAAGGTACGGTTATGGATATTTCGAACATCGCAAAGGCACGCTAATACTGTGAGGAAGCTTTACTTCACACGGGTACATTCGCAAGGGATCGCCAAATCCTTTTCCGGTCGAGTCCTCTAGAAGTATTATGTTGCTAGCATCAGGTATTGAAGAGAACCACAACGAAACTCCTGGTTTGACGACGAGTGCGGGCAAGTACATGCAGCTAAGCAAGATGCATACAAAATGGCGCTGCATAGAAGAACTAAAGCTTCTCACGAGTTATACGAGGAGAAGAGAAAAGTAAGGAGCATGTAAAGCGAGAAAATTGAGAAATGCTACTCCAGGAATGAGATTCGGAAGTTTTACCAAAAGTTAACAAAAAAACATGCCACGGATACAGATTTCGAACTAAAGCTTGTAGAGACGAACAACTGAACATCGTGGTAAGGTCACGCATGAATTGGAGAAAGGGGACTTCAATTCTTTTTGACTACTTGACTGGGGACAGTTGTTCGAAGATTGCGCTAGCTAGAGAGGTTTATTTGTTGAGCTTCATTCCCACCCAAACTGTAACTCCATCGGAATACATTTATGTATTCAAGTACTTATTGCAAGTAGAATTTTTGACGTCTGATTCCTGATCGAGGTCTCTAAGTAATCCGGGATCGTTCTCTCTCAGACGTACAGCGATTGCATTATTTGAAGAGCTCAGTCCAAGGGGAAGCCAAGGTCCTCATTCAAAACCTAGCAGTGACCGAAAGCAATTTCACTATAGCGTGCAACATGCTGATAAACCACTACGACAGCAAACGACGTTTAGTAAAAACATATTTCCGGGACATTTTACAATTGCCGTCGATGAATGAGGAGTCTGCCGATGGATTACGCAGATTGTTGGATGGAGCAACTGAAGCAGTTAGGGCACCTCAACAACTCGGGCGTTCAACTAACCAATGGGACGATTGGTTGGTGGTCCTTTTAACAGACAAATTGGACTCCCTTACTCGTAAAAATTGGGAAATGTCATTAGAATCCCCAAACTCCCTTCCGACTTACGAAGAGCTGAACAAATTCCTTGAAAATCGCCTTCAAGGCCTCCTAGCTATGGCATCAACTGGCAAATAAGACAAAACCTAAGGAACCTGGTCCGACAACATCGAACAGCCACACCGTGCGGAGTCATCAAGCAACCGTTCCTCGAACCTGTCCCAGTTGTACTGGCGAACACCTTTTAATGTTCTGCATGGATTTCAAGCACAAAACTCCCGCTTAGCGTATGGAGATGGTGAAGAAGCCGAAGTTATGTTGGAATTGCTTGCGAGCTGATCATCGATCTAACCAGTGTACATCAGCATATACATGATCCGAATTCCAACAAAAGCATCACACGATGCTGCATAATGACGTGCAATCTACATAGGGCAAGGTAAGCTCTTATCACACTCATACTAATATTCCACCAGATCTATCAAATGAGGATATACCACGGAGCCAGCTGGCATCTGTATTACTCGCCACTGCTCTGGTGGGTGTTCGATCTGCTACTGGACACTTTATACAGCTACGAGCGCTGTTATATAGCGGGTCACAAGCATCGTTCATTAGCGAGTATGCCGTGCAGCAACTGCATCTTCGACGAACTAAGATCTCGGTCCCTGTGACTGGCGTTGGAGGTCCAAATTTGTCTGGTCCAAATTGTTATAAGTGCTCTTAAGCAGCCAGAGTTCCACATCGATAGCACCTCACTGGTGCTTCCACGACTGGGTCATTTACTGCCATCTAGGCAGCTGGATTTGGCACAATTTCGCCCGTTCTTGGGCCTGGAACTGGCGGACCCCAACTTCACTAAGTTTGGGGCAATCGATCTCGTTCTAGGCGCTGATGTCTACGGTTCAATACTGCAAGAGGGGATCAAATAAGTAAATGCATGTGCTTCTGTAGCACAAAAAACACAATTAGGGTGGGTGGTTTATGGGCGCTTGCCACCAACAACGTCTCTAGAGTTGACCACCACCACATGTGCGTTTAGTGCACCTGATCTTGATGAATTGTTGCAGGACCTGTGGCAGTTCCATGAACAAGAAGATATTCAGATCTCACCCCAGATATCCCAAGATGAAGTACACTGCGAGAAATTTTATAAACAAACAGTTCGTCGAACTACATCTGGACGATACCTCATACGCTATCCATTCGAGGCTACATTCGAGCCAGAACACTTAGGCGAAACGAGTTCGGATGCATTTAAGCTCTTTCGCTCTTTCGAAAGGCGACTGGAGAAAGACGTAAACCTAAAAGAATTGTATGAGGACTTCATGGCTGAATATCAGAATCTTGGCCATATGGAACTCGTGGAAGAAGACATCGAGCCGAACCGTGTCTGTTATATTCCTCATCATGGGGTCTATAAAGATGCCAGCACCATGACCAAGCTAAGAACGGTTTTCAATGCATCGAAGAAAACCAAATCAGGTATGTGACTCAATGATTGCCTACATGTGGGATCTGAGCTGCAGAACGATCTGTCCAGTATACTGCTAAGGTGGCGAACTCATCGAATTGATTTCATTGCCGATATAAAAAAATGCTATCGTCAGATTCTTGTCGATCAGAGTGATACGGACAAACATCGGATATTTTGGAAGGATAGAGATGGGGTACCTGCTGTCTACCGCTTGCTAACTTTGACGTACGAATTGAACTGTTCTCCGTATCTCGCAATAAAAACACTTCATACATTGGCCAAGGACGAAGAAGAAGAGTTTCCAAAAGCAGCGCAGATACTGAAGCAGTCGTTCTACATGGATGATTGTCTGCATGGGACGGATGCCGTGGACGAGGCTCTAATTCTTCGAGAGCAGCTTCAGCAAATGCTTCAGCGAGGTGGTTTCCCACTACGAAAGTGGAACTCTAATTCGTCAACTTCTCTCCAAAGCCTCACAGACAACTTGGTTGCGCCGAACGTTTTCTGCGACCTAGATGCAGATCGGACCACTAAGACTCTAGAAATTTATTAGTGCTGTCAGACCGATCATATTGGGTACCATGTCAATATCACTACAGCCGCAGGACCAATTACAAAACGTCAACAGCTGTCCGATAAAGTCAAAATCTATGACCCTTCATGCCTGTTGGCGCCAATTATAGTTACTGGGAAAATCGTCTGTCAACAGCTCTGGATAAGGTACGTTCAACATATATATTTTATTAAAGAAAATTCTTGTCTTTCTCGAGGAGAAACCATTCCTGTGAGCAGTAAGATTCGTAAATTGAATCCATCTTTAAACGCTGAAGGCATCCTAAGACTGGACGGGAGACTGAAGAATGCATCGGTACCGGAATCTGAAAAATTTCCAGTCATCGTGCCAAAAGACAGCGCGCTCAGTATGCTACTGATTGCTCATGCCCACAAATTTACCTTCCATGGCGGTGCTCAAGCTACCCTGCACTTTATCCGACGACGGTATTGGATAGTTGAAGCCCAATGCTCTATTCGTAAATATATTCGTCTATACGTCCGGTGCTTTCGGCAGAAACAAACTGTTCCTAGTCAACTAATGGGCAGCCTTCAATCTCCCCGCTGTTCGCCATCACTAGCATCTTTACATTGTGGTCAGGACTATGGCGGTCCCTATCAAATTCGTGTTTTCAAGGGTGGCGGCCATCGCACATACAAAGGTTACATAGCTCTGTTTATGTGCTTCAGTTCAAGAACTATACACCTGGAGTTGGTCGGGGACATGAGCACGGAGTGCTTTCTTGCAGCTCTTTGACGGTTTTTTGCGCAACTCGGGTATATCTCTGATATTTATAGCGATTGCGCTACAACATTTGTTGGTGCTAACAGAATCTTGAGACAAGAATTATCCGAGTATCGCAAGCAGGTTGAGATTGCAGCTCAAGAATTTGCCAGCCGAGGAGTTACATGGCACTTTATTCCTCCAGGTGCCCCGAACTTCGAAGGCATATGGGAGGCCAGCATGAAGAGTGTCAAACATCATCTAAAACAGACAATCGGCAACAATATAATGACCTTTGAAGAATACTACACGGTGCTCAAGCAGATTGAAGGCGTTCTCAACTCAAGACCTCTAACTGCGATGTCTGATAACCCAACGGATCTACTGGCTCTAACACCAGGGCATTTTTTGGTTGGACGTGCGATCAACTCAGTTCCCGAGCCCAATCTACTTGATACTAATACCAATCGCCTGACCAGATGGAAGCAGTTACAGCAGATGCATCAAGACTTCTGAAAGCGCTGGAGCTGTGAGTATCTTCATGAGCTTCAAGTCAGTTCCAAGTGGCAACAAGCGCAGCGGAATCTTCGAGTGAATGATTTAGTGTTTCTACGAGACGGACGAGCTCCCCCCTCACAATGGGCTCTCGGAAGAATTCTTGAAGTGCATCCAGGACAGGACCATATTGTACGAGTGGCAACTATTCAGACTGGATTCTCAGTCTTCAAGCGATCAGTGTCTAAATTAGTGGTGCTTCCTATCAACGACGCTAATGAGGAGCTAAATGGTGGGCGGTGCTAATGCACTCCCAATGTTCATTTATTTTCCGTCGCAGTACCTGGACGAGGTGGGCGGAATGTTCGAAAGTTGCCTCAGACCCTAAAGGTCTGAAGATAGTCGCATTTGGTATGACACTTCCATATACTTATTACGCCATTTTGATTGTCGCCTTTTTTCTCATTATTCACACACTAACATTTTGACTTTTGTATAGGGTTGACAACTTTGAATTTAATTTGTGAACGCACTCTTTCACTAATCATCAAACTGTCACTGTCAATTTATTCAGTAAACTCAACATTTTCATCCTGGTAAAGTACACTAACAAGCAACGTCTGCAAATTATAAAAAATTTCTACAGATATTCGGAGTCGGTGTCTATTCGATATTCGGAGTCTACATATTCGTTGTGTTATGTTACCGTGTCAATGAGACAACGGGTTGGTCGAAGTGTCGAAAATATCGCTGCCGTTCAGAAGTCCGTAGCAAACGATCCAAATCAGTCAATTCCACGGCGTTCTCAAGAATTGGGCATCGCTCAGACCACATTATGGCGTATTTTGCGTAAGGATCTTGGTTTACACCCATACAAGACTCAAGAATTGAAGCTGATGGACCATTTGAAGCGACGTACGTTCTCTGATTGGGTTCTGGAGAAGATGCGCCAAGATGATGAATTTCATCGTAAAATCATCTTCAGTGACGAAGCTCATTTTTGGCTCAATGGGTTCGTCAATAAGCCAAATATGCGTTATTGGTAGGGTGAAAACCCACATGTGCTTCATAAATCACTACTTCATCTATAAAAAATAATTGTTTGGTGCGGTTTGCATGCCGGTGGCGTTATTGGGCCATATTTTTTCGTCGACGATAACGATCGTCACATTACGCGCCATGATCACCGATTATTTTTGGCCCGAATTGGAAGATATGGACGACATGTGATTTCAACAGAATGTTGCCATAAGCCACACAGCACACGCTACATTCGATTTATTGAAGAGTAGGTATGGTGATCGTGTTATCTCAAGACATGGGCCAGTCGATTGGCCGCCTCGTTCGTGCGATTTAACGCCGCTTAACTATTTTCTGTGGAGCTTAAGTCATTGGTTTACGCCAACACGCCGACGACGTTGGAAGAGCTCAGAGCCTACATTGAACGCGAAATAGCGGCCGTTTCGGCCGCAATGTGTGGCCGAGCCGTTGAAATTGGGTCCAACTAATCGACTGCTTCAAACGTGCCCGCGGTGGCCATATGAACGAAGTCGAGTTCCATTCATAAATGTTTTGATTGTACTTCAAGCCAATAATAAAGTTTTTGAAATATCTCAAATAGTTTGCCTTTTATTTAAAAAAAAAGTTGTCAAGTCGTTATTAGAAAACCCTATATTATGTTGCTAGCATCAGGTATTGAAGAGAACCACAACGAAACTCCTGGTTTGACGAAGAGTGCGGGCAAGAACTAAAGCTTCTCACGAGTTATACGAGGAGAAGATAATCGACGGAATACCGGTTTTTCAGGAAGAAAAAAAAGGAGCACGTATGTAAAGTGAGAAAATTGAGAGATGCTATTCCAGGAATGAGATTCGGAAGTTTTACCAAAAGTTAACAAAAAAACATGCCACGGACACAAATTTCGAACCAAAGCTTGTAGAGACGAACAAGGGAACATCGTGGTAAAGTCACGCATAAGTTGAAGAAAGGGGACTTCAATTCTTTTTGACTACTTGGCTGGGGACAGTTGTTCAAAGATTGTGCTAGTTAGAGAGGTTTATTGGCTGAGCCCCATTCCCAGCCAGACTGTAACTCCATCCGAATACATTTATGTATTCAAGTATTTCTTGCAAGTAGCGTTTTTGACATTTGATTCCTAAGGCAAAAGAAGCCCAGATGGAGTCCAGTAATGGAGGGATATTACTGAAGAACTTACGTTCGAGTATTGTTTTGCAGAATAAGAAGAACATACCAGGGTTACAAAGTCAGAGTGCAAGCCTGCAAACACGAACATGAAAAATTGAATCTGGTTGTCTATACCAGTGCGGTTTAAGACCGGGAAAGTCCATCATCCATCAAATATTCACACTACAGCAAATTTCAAAACTGCATACGATAGAAGGAATATAGATGATCTATACAACGCTGTGTCTAGTTTTGACATTGTTGCCAAACTTTTCAGGTTGTGCAATGTGATTATGCAGTATTCTCGCTGCCCATCAAAGGCTGTAACTAATTATCTGATACTTTCAATTACCAGAAAAGTTTTAGATTAGAAGACGAGCTAGAAAAACCATGCAAAACCCACTGGCCAACAGCGGAAGCAGCTAAAATTGGTCTGACAGTAAATAAAAGAAAAATAAAGTACATGCTGTTATAAGAAAAGGATGCACACCACCAACGGCGTAGCCAGAACGTAGGCATTGACAGATATTACTTCCAGATATTTGTGAACTTCATCTACCTTGGCTCCGCAGTTACAAGCAACAATGACGTCAGCGTCTAAATCAGATACAGAAGTACTCTTACCGATTTTAGCCTCTAGTAAGACCAAGCTAGCTTTGTACAAGACCCTTATCATCCCGGTCTTGTTCTATGAACCTTCTCGAAAGCAAGGAAGCAGCACTTAGTGTTCTATTGGCTAAAAATCAGCAAATCAATTTCAACAAATGCAACTTTGTTTGAACATCGACTGGTTAAGGAACTTAACTTCTAAGATAGACTTTATGCAACACGTAGCCGCTTAAAGACTGAAACTCACCATTTCTCTTCAGATATCGAAGACAATTGCTACAGCCTATTTAAATATGTGCATCTAGTTGAACCAGTGATGCAATTTGCAGAAAGATGACAAAAAACATCTTGAAGTCGACGATTGAGTAGAGTTTCTTTCACCTAATCCTCTTAGTGATTGTATTGAGATTTCACTCGGAAACTTCAGGTACTTGCTACATGGTACGAGTATACGAGTATGTATGTATATAAATTTAATCTTAAAAAGTCTCTGTACGTCGACATCAATAATTTAGTTCAGTTGAACGATATTTTGTCAAGAAAACCGAACCATAGCAAAAGCAATATCTCATTTCAAGTTGTCCAAATATCCCAAACCCTTTATTTTTTTTGGCATGCCACAGCGTTGCACGTTCTTATTGAGATACACAATCTTTTTTAGGAATCCCCCAAAGCAACACTCGAAAATGAAATGAAAGTGTTTACGATAATAGCGCAATGAACTTGAATAAACCCAGTGTTCGGGTACGTACTCCAATGTGTTGGTAGACGATTTGCTTGGATAAAGCAACTCCCTATGCTGCGTACGTGATTTGCCTTACTAAAAACGATTGGAACGTATTAAGGAAATACCCCATCAGGGTTCATTTTATTTTATGTCTCATTATGTCAGCTGTTTTCTTTATTCGAACCTCAGAAGTGAAAGCTTGTTAATGTGTTTTGTATGGGGGTGATGAGTTCTATTTCGGGGAGCCATTGAGTTCGAGTTTGTTAGTTATGCCAAATTCTTTGTAACTTATTCAAGGTCATTCAAAGTAGATCAACCTATCCACTACGAGCATTACGATTAAAATATTTGAAAATGTCAGAATGCCATAATGAACCATCCACCACATAGTACTCGTATTCGAGAGGGACAATAAAATCGCACTTAACCTTCAAGGACTCCTACCGTATACGAATGGTTACACAATCATTAAGAGATCCATTGAGCTCTGGTAAATTCCCAGCTCACGAGCGTATGTCATCGTCGTACCTGATATACGACGAATAGCTTACAAAGCAAAGAATTATTTCTGCGATGCAATGGTTGTCATAAGGTATCCTTCGTCTTTAAGGACTGAATTTTAAGGATTTTCTCTTTTGGAAATACGAATATTTCAAGGATTTTCTTTTCACTTTAGCTGGCGGAAGGATTACAACAACACATTGGACTGGATTGGACATTTGAGAGTAATAAATTTTCTTGAGGACTCAAAAAAACGAAACCTGAAATAGAAGTGAAGGTCAAGATCTTATGGATTGTAATGGGATTACTGGGTTATCTTTGTGTGCTCGAAAATAACGAAGGCATATGCTAAAAACGTGATGGAATTGCCGTGGTATTAACATGTAATGAAGATGGAAAATTACTATGATAATTTGTTTAAAGATTTCATCAATCTCTTCCTTCGCATGAAGATTGAAAACTTGTCGGCAAGTTTGTCGCCGAGCAAATTCTTCTTAAATCAGCTCATAGGCGTCTGTAGAATGACGATAGAACTATGAACCAATAGAGCGTTAATAATCTTAAGAACAAAGGACCCCAGTTGATTAATAACCTGAAGCCTCAGAATATTTTTGAGCATTTATGGCTTCCATTACCATAGAATTTTACAGAATTTCACAGTTGGGTGAAATTGAGCACATATGCTTGGAATGATACGGATTTTTTGGGAAAGGAATCAGATAGAGTCAGCGGATATATTAGACAACTTACCCGTAACCTTCTTCGAAGTACGTAGACATATTCTGACCTCTGGTCATATGATGATTCTTCGACCATTACTAGGATGCATTCTGCATTTAGGTACTCTGCCGTCAGGTACTACTTCGCAAGTGTCCTGTATTAACCGAGGTATCAGCATTCTGATTCCGTTATATGATTCCTTATATGGTCCTCTTTTATTCGACGCGTCTGCAATAAAACAATTCATATTCCGTATCCTTTCCCTCTTTTGGATAGACCGCATATAGAGGCCAACCCGACAAAAAATTATGTATTATGTAAAAACGTGAACTCCTGTCATAGAATGACTTAATTTCACGAGACGCCCACACATCCATGAGGCCAGGATATACCTAGCCAGCGCTTACCTGTTTCAGTAATAGGAAGTCGGATCCTGGTTTGACTCGAGGCCGACCGAAAACCTCTTGCCGATCTTAATGTCATGGCACCCAGCAGTTATTTGCAAATCAGTGGCGTCAATCGGAAAGCGTTTACAATAGACTACGCCATTGAAGGAGGCTGACTTGATAATTGGACGGGGGCCCGGTAACTGTGTAAGGTGGCTATAATTTCCCACAGTTAGATGACGGGAATTAACTTATAGTTCCACTTGCCTTTTGTGATGCTGTCCTATCTGGCTTGTCATATTACTGCCCTCCCTTCGTCTTTCACATTTTGACCACCTGCCGGTTCGAGAGTTGCCTATGGTTTGAAGTTTTTGTATTTCATTCACGAGGATATCACGGGGATCATTCTGACTAAAATGTAGACTGCTTCATCCGAAATTGCTTGACACGACCGACATCTGGAGGACTCCCCTGGAGACGCTGTAGTATTAAGCACCATCGTCAGTATGACACACAAGCCTCCTATTGCTGAAGTAATCTGTGACTTTTTCAGCCGGTAGTATGGTGCATCCATTCTGGCCAAGGATCTCCCCCTTGAATGCATTTTACAGGTCTTCAACTCCATCTTTTCCATTGTATTGGTTCAGCTGCTGTATCTATGACCCTTTTATGGCCTGTAAAACTTGATTTTGGTCTGACAGAACTCTATTTTTCTCCGCCATCGTTCGCAACCTCGTATATATACTGGGTTCCAGGATCTTCTGTAGAGTATTAAGCACACATATTGGGCGACAAAGGTTCTCCCGGTGGTTTGATAGCTTCTGGTAGGAGAACTGAATGTTGAAATTCCCATGGTGTGGGAAAGGCCCACATTGACTGTCTTATTCGGAATGTCATCAGGTCCATATGGTTTGTTGATTCCAATTTTCACGCATACTTTGAACAGATCCTTCGACCTTATAAGGGGGGTAGTTTTATTTCTTACTTTTATTTCTCGCGATGGAGCACATTATATTGTAGCTGGGATCATATGCTCCTTCTTAGTATTCAAGGTTTTGGGTGACCTATTGCCTGTAAGATTCTTCATTAAACTCAAAGATTAGCTTCTTGATTTAATCTCTCTAATGGCTCTTTCCAGGTACTGTCACTGTACTGTCAATTATCAATTTGAAGATAAAAAGCTGTCTCAGGAAGTCTGGTCTGCCTCTGCCGCTCTGTGATCTACGTCTTGCGTAGAGGCCCCTTATTCTGTGCCTTCTGATCCATTGCCTTACCAGTATCAAGGCTTCTCCTTTTACTGGCTGTCTTCCTAGGCTCTGCTATGTCGCACGGTATAGATATACCATTGTTCGCATTGCGACCAGTATTCAACATTTCCCATTCATCGAAGAGCGTGTTTTCTACTTTGTCCCTACTAGGGTGTGGTGTTGATTTCGTTGCTCTTCGTCGACGTAAAATAATGTCGCCTGGTGGTCACTGTAAGTAAACAAATGTGAAGTAAATGGTTCACCCCTTCCTGCCTGTCTGTTGTAGGGATGCAAGCCTTTTCACTTGCTTTCCAAATGAGTATTCCAAGCATTGAAATCCCCAGCAATTACCACTGGGAGCTTCCTTTGCGGGTTAGTTTCTGGTACATCTTCTGGGGGTGGATAGGAACAATAGAAGTAATGGTAGTGAATTTGGAGTTGTCGGCCGGGTGACCGAATGTTTTCAGGGCGTGGTGCCCGTGAGTCCATTTCTGAGGCTTATACGATTATTTGCTTATTAAGGCTACGTCGATCCTTTTATCCTCTTATTGATCGTATCAGAAGATCCTGTACGACTCCGCAAAGTCTGGCTAGTTTTTTCTTGAGTACCGAGTACAATGTATCGATTTCTTATAGCATAATGCATAATGCATTCAACGGTTGGTGGCATAGGATCTCTGGCATTCGCGGGTATCCCGAACATTGCAAAGACGAAAAATACTGTGTTGTTGGAGATTAAATTCCGCGAACCGTTCCCTGGCTTCAACATTGTAGTAATCTGAGTCTGTGTTCGCTATTCGGAATTTTCGGGCATTAACCATAGTAGAGCACCGCTTTGAGTCAATCGAAATGTGATCAATTTTTTAAGCTTTGAAATGCGAGAAACTCGTTTTAGGCAATATTATGTTGTGTCTAAGCAGAAGGTCTTTTATCCTGGATCTGCTATCGCACGTACATTAGAGCTCATTCATGATGCCTGAAATTTTAATAAATTTGGCGGTAAACAAGTGTTCCCTGCAAGACCGCGTTCTGTATCGACTGCTATGATTGACCACTGCTCAACGAGCTTTATAGATTTGTCTATTCACAAGCACACACGGGGGATATAGCTGCAAAGTCTGTCTGCAATTCTGATGGCAACGAACTATAATATAGTATATTGTGAAGAATCGGCGGAGGGTATAAGGCACTTACAACTGTAGAGTCCACCAAGCTGCGCTTAGAGCCTTGCTGAACCTTCTTACAACTTTCAACATAGTTTAAGAATGCACGACATCACTGAACGCAGTCAGAAGCCTAAATTTACTGAATCTTTTCTGGGTCTCAGGACCCAATGGGATCACGAGAAATAAAATCGCCGATGAACTTGCCCAAGCAAGGTTCAAAGTAAAGATTTTCAGGACCCGAACTTTCGTTGGTTTTGCCTGCTTCCGTTGACAGTTTTGTTTCAAATGAGCATACCTGCAGATGCCATGACAAACCTAACGAATGCTTCCCGACGTCTTTAGGAAGTCAGCGGCCTTCCTACTGTTTCTCAGATGGAAAGAGTATATGTTGCTTACCGGCGTCTTGACGGGGCACCACACTTTTGCAAAGCACTCCTTTAATGCTTTGGAAGTGATGATAAAACCGCGGAGCACTATCTCTTGGAATATCCAGCTCGCATAGGGCTGCAGGTACTCAGCGTTGACGTGGCGGGTGCTGGTACTGAAGGTACTTTATCACTGAAGCGCTAACTTAGCGACTGAAAGATTTAATTAAAACGAATTTACAAAGAGACCAATGGACTTGTTCTTTACCTGAGCACTTCGTTCCGACAGAGAAAAAAACATCGGAATTTCACTTGACTTGCACCAATTAGCAATAAGGTTGAATGCCCTCTGGAGGAGTTTCGAGAGAGTTTCTTCGAATTTGCCTTTGATAAGGATCTCAATGTTATCAGCGTATCACTGGACATAAAAAAAACGGTCGGGGCAGTTCATTTACTAAGAGCAGTGGGAAGAGAATACCACCCTGGGGGCAACCTTTCGCAGTCGTAACGCTGATTCAGTCAGATAAGTTGAGCATATTACTGCGTCTGTCTTACGGCCTTCAGTGGTTAGCTCAACTATTTCCGCTGCCATGTCTTTATTTGTGTGTTATAGAATTGGAATAGCTCAAGGAATCGTATAGTAACTCACTTGAAAGTTCTCTTATCTGGTCCGTTTATGTGTATGACTTCTGGATAAGGGCTACATCTATTAAATCTTTGGCTCAATACTACAGAGGTGGGTCCTTCGCATGCAGAAGATGCTGAACTGATGGTTCCAGATGTGATGAGTACAGCTGTCTGGTTGGCCCTTATCAGCTCTAAGTATACTCCCCTTTCTCGCGTCGATCATTCTTTGCTGAGAGCTAAACTTTGATTGAGCTGGCGCTCTGTTCATAGTTTTGGCTTCATATTCTTTACTCTGGACTGGTCTCGATAATCCTTCTATTCTTTTCAGGATACGTGAGAAGTTGAGGAAATCCGTGGAAACCTCATCCACTGCGAATGTGATGGTTTCGTCTCTCTCAACTTAGTGACTGAAGACTCGCCAGATTTTTGTGGACACGCGAACCGGGCTAGGTAAACATTCTTTGTAATGTTGTCTGCTTCTGGAACAATGACAATGAAGGTGAATAACTTGGGAATCTCATGTCCCTGAGTTATACGCAAATTTTGGTTTTACCATGGTTTTATTCTGGCCACTGTAGATATGGGGTAATTTTTGGTTACTGTGTTATGGCAGATGATCGACAACCTATTTAAGGTGACTGCATCTGAGGGTGGCACAGTTTTTGTCGGATTTGTCCATCTCTTCCAGTAGGCTCAACCTTACTTACTGGATCTTCTGGTCCCTGAGGATCTGCTCTGATGCGTTATTCTGCTCCTGTGCAGTTTCCACTTCGCTGGGCTTTTAAGATATGCTTCCTTTAATTTTGCTATAGACTGCGTCTAAGTGGGATTTGGGAGCAAACTCTTGGTGCTTAACACCTTCTTTACGCGTACCTGCACTTGTGTATTAACGTAACTCTGTGTTTCCTCGTTGTTACTGTTGTAGGAGTCTATCTATTGACATGCAACGTTTGTTGGTGCTAGACACACTTTGCTCTTCGTTTTCTTTCTTTCTGTGCATTTCAAGAGACTTAGCGTACCATCCTTAATGAGGGCAGCGATTCTGCTGAGGCTCGCTTGCATCAGTATTTGCTACTATCTCGATGGTTGATTCACATAGTGTAGTTGCTTAGCATTTGTCCTGTTCGAGATTTCAAACATAACGTTCACGATGCACATTTTCCAGTTCTCTACACCAAAAACATTTGGACGTTCCGGGTCGCCCGCGAAGATCATATTTTATACAGCTCTAGCTTTGGGTTGAATCCACCCAGGAAAATTCTAGCATCATCACGTTTTAGATGATATCTTGCATAATCTGGTTGCAGTAACAAATTCCGCTCAAATAAGACTTGGTTTTGTTGCCTGTTGATTTCTTAATCAGGGGTAATACGTTGCTAGGTGGTAAATCACACATATCATCCCTTAGCTATTAATTTCTGAAATATCAGAGCTGCACAAACGGTTTATCCGCTGCTATTTCCTACTATCCTGGCTTATCCAGAAAAAGATTATTACTAGCGTCGGCTTTAAAAATTATGAGGAAGTGGCTCCTGGCCACAGCATATCAGTTCATCCTCCATCTGAGACTTACATAGTTATGACAGATATCTCGTTTCTTCGATGTGCGCGACAGGAAGTAGGGCCACCTAAAAGAAGTAGATAAGTTGAAATTAACTACGGTTTAAGGGTCTGCAATCAGAAAAGTATAAGTCATTTGCAAAACAAAAGACCAAAGACCTTTAACCACGATTTATCTGATGTCTAGATTACCAACCAGAAACCATTTGTTTTCCAAAATTTCGACAAGTCTGATGGCGTTTTAATTGAAAACGGAAAAACTACTTCAGAAAGCTGTATTAAATCCCTCAATGATATATTATAACGACCCCATTAAACGGCTTTAAATCAACACCAATCATGCGAACCAAACTTCGCTTACAAATTTCGTATCTTTCACCAGTTTGTTCTCGAATAACCTCAATATGTATGCTTACACATCGACCCACAAAGAACTGTGGAAAATGGGGACACTACCAGAATGCATCCAGAGTCGCCTTTATGCGTCTCGCAATAAATAACAACGAAAAAATAAATGCAAAATTAAAATCCCATTGTCCTGTGTCCTGGGGCTATTGTTGTTTGACTTTTGTTAATAAAAAAATAAAAAATTCCAACAATTCCTTGTAGCGTTTGCCGCCTGCCATCTCATGTAAATCTTGTGAAAAACTTTATTTATGGCACTACTCTCGGATTCCATTCTATGCCTTTGTATGCGGCTGCTTTAATGAGGTTAAACTCTAGATTTATGCATCCTTATGCATTCAACAAATTGGTTTATCGACTTTAAATGTGCCACCCAAACCTCCGGCCATAAGGACATTTATTACCGAAAAGCGACTCCGAAACTACTCGTACTCCCCAAGTAAATGAGTAAAATAACGATAAAAATGCATTTCCACGACTAAGGGGGTTGCCAATTTTTTTTCTATTTTTTTAAACCACCCTCAAGGGAAAACGCATAAAAATGACGATCATGACTGGGAGAATACTAGAATCTAATATCCCCTCGTAGTCCTTGGAGTGAAAGTAAACTTTTCCTTCAAGTTCCAGGAAGTTGTTCGAAAAACTATGAACAACAGCGCGCCGAACCAAACAGAAATTTAAAAAACCACCCCGCAAGCCCAGGACAAACAGGAAAACAGGAAAACAGGAAAATTATGCGAAAACTTTTGTGTAGTGTACGAGTATTCGTGGAAGCAGTCCTGGCTGTGTGTACTGAATTCGTAAAAAAGTAACCTACGCCGCGACATTATTATGCAAAAATGCGAGAGAATATCTTGCATCTACGAGTACTCGTATTATAGGGTTGTAGGGTTATACTGTAGGGTTACCTTGGAACGTATTATTTTAGTATTTCAGTCATCTGCTGAGTTTCCCAATTTTGTCACAGGATGAATGAAGGATTTGATTCGGATTCTGGTAGGTGGAATGGTACTGCCGCATTTGTACTTGAAGTGTCCTCTTTTTTTCGGCAACCATCATTGGGTTTCCATCGGATAATGATGCTGACATTTTTTTTTTGTTTTCGTTTCCGTTTTAATTCCCCGTAATGCATTTGTTTTTGAATGTTTTTCTTTTGCTAACGTCGTACGAGATACAAGTACGGATACTGCAGCAAACCGACTATTTATAGTCATAGACCCACTGTGTATCTACTTAGAAAAGGAAATTAAGAAACGGTTTAGATGCACCTGTTTGCTGTTAGTATTCCTTTCAAAATTCCATTCATCCACAACGATACCCGTACATAAGAGTACGAGTATCTCTCGGTGTAGATACAAAGTGGCGGTTGGTATTACGTGTAATTATAAACCTCTCATTGAGGTTGTGTTAGCACATGAATGAGGTGAGGATTAAAAATACGAATATCCTTCCGCTGAATAAGCATTCCGAATGGTTGAATGAATGCTGTGCAGACCGGATAATGAAACGTTGAAACAGTAATTATCTGTACTTTGCAATTTTGTAATTTTGCTTTTGAATGAATTCGTTATCAATGGAAAGATCTGTTCGGTAAAAATAAAAGCTGGACGTTTAGGAGCAGGACAGTGGCAGATTGAATGGAAAGGATGATGGTTAAGTTAGGTGTGAGTTTAAAGTACCGCATGTCATGAGTTTAAGGGATCATTTTGAAAGTATTCATATAACGGGTTGTAATCAAAAAATTGAGTAAATATATATACAATGCTGGGGCCCGCGTTTTTTTAGGATTCGTTCGATGCTACCAAATAAAGTTTCTATGAGCTCTTTGACAAAACCTACGAGCAATGTCCGATGTATGACTTTAATGCCAAAATTGGAAAGGAGGAAAACTTTGGTAACACAATCGAAAGACATAGCCTACACGACACTACGTCTGAAAACGGACTTAGGCTAATTGATTTCGCTGCGGGACGTAAAGTTACCATAGCAAGCACACTGTTTCCTCACCACAATATTCACAAGGGAACATGCCAGACACAGATTGATCATGTTGCGATCGATGAACAGCACTTCTCAAGTATTTTAGTTGTCCGAACATTCCGAGTGGCCAAAAAAGGCTCATACCGCTACCTAGTTGAAGTCAAGGTACGTCTACGGATATCTTAGTCGCCACAACAACGGGAAAATACTGTGAGGAGATTTAAGGTTTAACAGTTGCAATCGCAATAAGCCGTCAGAGCCTTTGTCGATAGCGTATGCCTCAACCTCTCGAAATGTCCTTTGCAGCCAGCATCAAGTGTTGAAAACCAGTTTCATAGATGTGGAGCAACCATCAGAAAAACCGCAGCTGACATGCCTACAAAACGGTGCTGCACAAAAGGGCGAGAGCGGCTCGTGAGCCTGAGAAGTGAGCGATCGAGGAAATAAAGAGGTGCTACTCTAGGAATAATGTTCGGAAATTTTACCAAAAGGTAAAAAGAACGTTTCAGGTTAATAAGACCCGATTGGAAACCTGTTGAGATGAAAAAGGAAACCTTGTTGAAGAATCACAGACGGTGCTGATGATATGGAAAAACCATTTCTGCGGACTGCTAAACGGCAAAGACGACACAAATTCAGCTGTCAGAAGCCTAAATTTACTGAATCTTTTCTGGGTCTCAGGACCCAATGGGATCACGAGAAATAAAATCGCCGATGAACTTGCCCAAGCAAGGTTCAAAGTAAAGATTTTCAGGACCCGAACTTTCGTTGGTTTTGCCTGCTTCCGTTGACAGTTTTGTTTCAAATGAGCATACCTGCAGATGCCATGACAAACCTAACGAATGCTTCCCGACGTCTTTAGGAAGTCAGCGGCCTTCCTACTGTTTCTCAGATGGAAAGAGTATATGTTGCTTACCGGCGTCTTGACGGGGCACCACACTTTTGCAAAGCACTCCTTTAATGCTTTGGAAGTGATGATAAAACCGCGGAGCACTATCTCTTGGAATATCCAGCTCGCATAGGGCTGCAGGTACTCAGCGTTGACGTGGCGGGTGCTGGTACTGAAGGTACTTTATCACTGAAGCGCTAACTTAGCGACTGAAAGATTTAATTAAAACGAATTTACAAAGAGACCAATGGACTTGTTCTTTACCTGAGCACTTCGTTCCGACAGAGAAAAAAACATCGGAATTTCACTTGACTTGCACCAATTAGCAATAAGGTTGAATGCCCTCTGGAGGAGTTTCGAGAGAGTTTCTTCGAATTTGCCTTTGATAAGGATCTCAATGTTATCAGCGTATCACTGGACATAAAAAAAACGGTCGGGGCAGTTCATTTACTAAGAGCAGTGGGAAGAGAATACCACCCTGGGGGCAACCTTTCGCAGTCGTAACGCTGATTCAGTCAGATAAGTTGAGCATATTACTGCGTCTGTCTTACGGCCTTCAGTGGTTAGCTCAACTATTTCCGCTGCCATGTCTTTATTTGTGTGTTATAGAATTGGAATAGCTCAAGGAATCGTATAGTAACTCACTTGAAAGTTCTCTTATCTGGTCCGTTTATGTGTATGACTTCTGGATAAGGGCTACATCTATTAAATCTTTGGCTCAATACTACAGAGGTGGGTCCTTCGCATGCAGAAGATGCTGAACTGATGGTTCCAGATGTGATGAGTACAGCTGTCTGGTTGGCCCTTATCAGCTCTAAGTATACTCCCCTTTCTCGCGTCGATCATTCTTTGCTGAGAGCTAAACTTTGATTGAGCTGGCGCTCTGTTCATAGTTTTGGCTTCATATTCTTTACTCTGGACTGGTCTCGATAATCCTTCTATTCTTTTCAGGATACGTGAGAAGTTGAGGAAATCCGTGGAAACCTCATCCACTGCGAATGTGATGGTTTCGTCTCTCTCAACTTAGTGACTGAAGACTCGCCAGATTTTTGTGGACACGCGAACCGGGCTAGGTAAACATTCTTTGTAATGTTGTCTGCTTCTGGAACAATGACAATGAAGGTGAATAACTTGGGAATCTCATGTCCCTGAGTTATACGCAAATTTTGGTTTTACCATGGTTTTATTCTGGCCACTGTAGATATGGGGTAATTTTTGGTTACTGTGTTATGGCAGATGATCGACAACCTATTTAAGGTGACTGCATCTGAGGGTGGCACAGTTTTTGTCGGATTTGTCCATCTCTTCCAGTAGGCTCAACCTTACTTACTGGATCTTCTGGTCCCTGAGGATCTGCTCTGATGCGTTATTCTGCTCCTGTGCAGTTTCCACTTCGCTGGGCTTTTAAGATATGCTTCCTTTAATTTTGCTATAGACTGCGTCTAAGTGGGATTTGGGAGCAAACTCTTGGTGCTTAACACCTTCTTTACGCGTACCTGCACTTGTGTATTAACGTAACTCTGTGTTTCCTCGTTGTTACTGTTGTAGGAGTCTATCTATTGACATGCAACGTTTGTTGGTGCTAGACACACTTTGCTCTTCGTTTTCTTTCTTTCTGTGCATTTCAAGAGACTTAGCGTACCATCCTTAATGAGGGCAGCGATTCTGCTGAGGCTCGCTTGCATCAGTATTTGCTACTATCTCGATGGTTGATTCACATAGTGTAGTTGCTTAGCATTTGTCCTGTTCGAGATTTCAAACATAACGTTCACGATGCACATTTTCCAGTTCTCTACACCAAAAACATTTGGACGTTCCGGGTCGCCCGCGAAGATCATATTTTATACAGCTCTAGCTTTGGGTTGAATCCACCCAGGAAAATTCTAGCATCATCACGTTTTAGATGATATCTTGCATAATCTGGTTGCAGTAACAAATTCCGCTCAAATAAGACTTGGTTTTGTTGCCTGTTGATTTCTTAATCAGGGGTAATACGTTGCTAGGTGGTAAATCACACATATCATCCCTTAGCTATTAATTTCTGAAATATCAGAGCTGCACAAACGGTTTATCCGCTGCTATTTCCTACTATCCTGGCTTATCCAGAAAAAGATTATTACTAGCGTCGGCTTTAAAAATTATGAGGAAGTGGCTCCTGGCCACAGCATATCAGTTCATCCTCCATCTGAGACTTACATAGTTATGACAGATATCTCGTTTCTTCGATGTGCGCGACAGGAAGTAGGGCCACCTAAAAGAAGTAGATAAGTTGAAATTAACTACGGTTTAAGGGTCTGCAATCAGAAAAGTATAAGTCATTTGCAAAACAAAAGACCAAAGACCTTTAACCACGATTTATCTGATGTCTAGATTACCAACCAGAAACCATTTGTTTTCCAAAATTTCGACAAGTCTGATGGCGTTTTAATTGAAAACGGAAAAACTACTTCAGAAAGCTGTATTAAATCCCTCAATGATATATTATAACGACCCCATTAAACGGCTTTAAATCAACACCAATCATGCGAACCAAACTTCGCTTACAAATTTCGTATCTTTCACCAGTTTGTTCTCGAATAACCTCAATATGTATGCTTACACATCGACCCACAAAGAACTGTGGAAAATGGGGACACTACCAGAATGCATCCAGAGTCGCCTTTATGCGTCTCGCAATAAATAACAACGAAAAAATAAATGCAAAATTAAAATCCCATTGTCCTGTGTCCTGGGGCTATTGTTGTTTGACTTTTGTTAATAAAAAAATAAAAAATTCCAACAATTCCTTGTAGCGTTTGCCGCCTGCCATCTCATGTAAATCTTGTGAAAAACTTTATTTATGGCACTACTCTCGGATTCCATTCTATGCCTTTGTATGCGGCTGCTTTAATGAGGTTAAACTCTAGATTTATGCATCCTTATGCATTCAACAAATTGGTTTATCGACTTTAAATGTGCCACCCAAACCTCCGGCCATAAGGACATTTATTACCGAAAAGCGACTCCGAAACTACTCGTACTCCCCAAGTAAATGAGTAAAATAACGATAAAAATGCATTTCCACGACTAAGGGGGTTGCCAATTTTTTTTCTATTTTTTTAAACCACCCTCAAGGGAAAACGCATAAAAATGACGATCATGACTGGGAGAATACTAGAATCTAATATCCCCTCGTAGTCCTTGGAGTGAAAGTAAACTTTTCCTTCAAGTTCCAGGAAGTTGTTCGAAAAACTATGAACAACAGCGCGCCGAACCAAACAGAAATTTAAAAAACCACCCCGCAAGCCCAGGACAAACAGGAAAACAGGAAAACAGGAAAATTATGCGAAAACTTTTGTGTAGTGTACGAGTATTCGTGGAAGCAGTCCTGGCTGTGTGTACTGAATTCGTAAAAAAGTAACCTACGCCGCGACATTATTATGCAAAAATGCGAGAGAATATCTTGCATCTACGAGTACTCGTATTATAGGGTTGTAGGGTTATACTGTAGGGTTACCTTGGAACGTATTATTTTAGTATTTCAGTCATCTGCTGAGTTTCCCAATTTTGTCACAGGATGAATGAAGGATTTGATTCGGATTCTGGTAGGTGGAATGGTACTGCCGCATTTGTACTTGAAGTGTCCTCTTTTTTTCGGCAACCATCATTGGGTTTCCATCGGATAATGATGCTGACATTTTTTTTTTGTTTTCGTTTCCGTTTTAATTCCCCGTAATGCATTTGTTTTTGAATGTTTTTCTTTTGCTAACGTCGTACGAGATACAAGTACGGATACTGCAGCAAACCGACTATTTATAGTCATAGACCCACTGTGTATCTACTTAGAAAAGGAAATTAAGAAACGGTTTAGATGCACCTGTTTGCTGTTAGTATTCCTTTCAAAATTCCATTCATCCACAACGATACCCGTACATAAGAGTACGAGTATCTCTCGGTGTAGATACAAAGTGGCGGTTGGTATTACGTGTAATTATAAACCTCTCATTGAGGTTGTGTTAGCACATGAATGAGGTGAGGATTAAAAATACGAATATCCTTCCGCTGAATAAGCATTCCGAATGGTTGAATGAATGCTGTGCAGACCGGATAATGAAACGTTGAAACAGTAATTATCTGTACTTTGCAATTTTGTAATTTTGCTTTTGAATGAATTCGTTATCAATGGAAAGATCTGTTCGGTAAAAATAAAAGCTGGACGTTTAGGAGCAGGACAGTGGCAGATTGAATGGAAAGGATGATGGTTAAGTTAGGTGTGAGTTTAAAGTACCGCATGTCATGAGTTTAAGGGATCATTTTGAAAGTATTCATATAACGGGTTGTAATCAAAAAATTGAGTAAATATATATACAATGCTGGGGCCCGCGTTTTTTTAGGATTCGTTCGATGCTACCAAATAAAGTTTCTATGAGCTCTTTGACAAAACCTACGAGCAATGTCCGATGTATGACTTTAATGCCAAAATTGGAAAGGAGGAAAACTTTGGTAACACAATCGAAAGACATAGCCTACACGACACTACGTCTGAAAACGGACTTAGGCTAATTGATTTCGCTGCGGGACGTAAAGTTACCATAGCAAGCACACTGTTTCCTCACCACAATATTCACAAGGGAACATGCCAGACACAGATTGATCATGTTGCGATCGATGAACAGCACTTCTCAAGTATTTTAGTTGTCCGAACATTCCGAGTGGCCAAAAAAGGCTCATACCGCTACCTAGTTGAAGTCAAGGTACGTCTACGGATATCTTAGTCGCCACAACAACGGGAAAATACTGTGAGGAGATTTAAGGTTTAACAGTTGCAATCGCAATAAGCCGTCAGAGCCTTTGTCGATAGCGTATGCCTCAACCTCTCGAAATGTCCTTTGCAGCCAGCATCAAGTGTTGAAAACCAGTTTCATAGATGTGGAGCAACCATCAGAAAAACCGCAGCTGACATGCCTACAAAACGGTGCTGCACAAAAGGGCGAGAGCGGCTCGTGAGCCTGAGAAGTGAGCGATCGAGGAAATAAAGAGGTGCTACTCTAGGAATAATGTTCGGAAATTTTACCAAAAGGTAAAAAGAACGTTTCAGGTTAATAAGACCCGATTGGAAACCTGTTGAGATGAAAAAGGAAACCTTGTTGAAGAATCACAGACGGTGCTGATGATATGGAAAAACCATTTCTGCGGACTGCTAAACGGCAAAGACGACACAAATTCAGCTGTCATGCAGAGCGAACCATGAAATATTAACAATGCACCCGACCAAAATGAAGTGAGGATAGCAATATCTAAATTAAAGTTGAACAAGGCTGCCGGGCCGGACGGTCCAACCGCCGAACTATTTAAGAGAGCAGGACACGACTTGGTAGAGAGCATACACCAACTTGTTTCCAAGATTTGGTCGGATGAACGTATGCCTGATGAATGGAGCCATCGTTTTGAACGGTTCACAAGAAAGGAGACCCCATATATGCAAAATCTAGGTCTCAGCATAGAGAATTCATGAAACTGTTTTGTAAACGTCCTCCGCGGCGACTGGTATCAAGTGATAGGTTCTGACTAAATGGATTTATAAGAACATTTTCTATGCGTCAACGTTAGTGGTAAGGTCTTAGATGTGGGGAATCGGATACCGATCTGGCGCTGTTACTGCGTTGAGCCTGCGAGATCTCCAGTCTTGATTGTCCTTTTTTCTCACCACATGAAGGGGCGAACATGTTGGCTAAGTTATAGGTTGGCAAATGCCTAGTTCTAGCATGTGTTCGAACTCCTTCCCAGCTGTCTTGTGTCGACTTACGGCGAGCCTTCTTGAGCGAGAGAAAGACCGTGGTTTCTTTTTTAGAATATGGTCGACAACGAAGTTCTGTTCCAAGTCGGCATCTTGTACAGGAAATAACTCGATTCTAAGATGCCTTGTAAATTTTGTCGGAAAGGCTTGCTTACTCCTCCACGACATAAACCTACGACAGCTTTCTGTCGTCGGTGTCGGCCTTCGACAATAAAACTTTCAGCCCGTTTATTTCAAACACCGAATGTCTTTCAACACATTATAAAGGGTGATTCATCGTAAGGTTTGATTTTTAATGTAAAATAAAACACATAAATTTGAAAGTGAACTCAAAATTTTTATTACCGATTAAAAGAACAATTCATGGCATTTATTCTTTTTGGCCACGATTATGTCTGTGGTGGTCCATTCGGAAGGTCCAATTTTGGGCGACTCGTTCGAGCATAGCGACTGGTATCTCGCTGATAACACGAGTAACGTTGGCTTCCAAAGCGTCAACCGCAGCTGGCTTATGCCTGAAGACCTGAGACTTTACATATCTCCAGAGAAAATAGCCCAAAAGTGTGATATCGCATGGTCTAGGCTGTCTAGACAGCTGTCTAGGCTATATCATCCACAAATGTAAACTGGGACTGAAATTTGCGAGTGGTATTGGCAAAAGTGGTTTCAGTAGGTCGATTATGCGCACCGTAAGTTCCTCTAATCGCACGAAAAACATTTCTCACAGAACGCTGATTTTCGTAATATAGCTGAACAATTTGGAGGTGCTGTTGTGATATGAGTTCTTCCATGATAACTTGCCAAACAATACTGAACAAAAATGACAAGGCAATTTGATTTATCCTTAGCTGATGTTTTGGAGAGAATATCGATGGTATGGGTAGGGCCGTGATAGTGAGACAGTATTTCATTTCTTGGCTTGTTATTTTAAAGATGCTAAATTGTGCCTCTGCCCTTACGAACCAGGTTTTTAGATTGGTCGACCAAAAATATGGCAAACTATCTTGGATCGAATTATTATTATTTTCATTAGGATTGCGAAATACCATCAAAGTTATTAACTTTTACTTTGCACATTTAGTTAAGTTATCATCTCCAGTGATTTAGTTCATCAGCAGAGAATGAGTCAGATGTAGACTTTTCTAAAAATAGGTCGGCAATATCGGCAAAGTTTCTATTAACGAAGCATCAAGCTGCAACGCCATACTGGTATCTACCAACTGATTTTGTGGCGGAAAAGACAGATAATGGTATAGTGCTTTAAGGCATCACTGTTTGTTACTCCCAGGCTAACTATTTGTGTACCATAGTAGACAACAAATTCAACATGTCACTTCGAAAACCTCTAAGGTGCTATCGGCTTTCTAGCAGTGTAAAAGGAACTATCGACAAGAAATGAGGCTGGCACAAATGAGAGACCCCTTGATCTACACTGCTATGATAAGTCCAATTAAATCGTATCGTTGGTAGAACAAGCCTCTTTTTCCAGACTCCAAAGTTTCTCTTGATATGGGCTAATCCTAGCACACCTGTCTCTGCTCAAAACGCGCTTATAATACTCACTTACCTTGATCATCATATCACGAGCTGACCTCTCAAAGTCCTTAAAAAAAAAAAATTGTCATTGGTTGATTTTTGTAAACCTTACACTGAAGTGAGTATGACTACACTTAAAGTGCCTGAGCACGTATCAAGTTTTTAGGAAAATGGAACTAAGAGAGAAAGAAAGATTTTTGAGTTCAGTAGTTATATCGCTCTAGCTGTTATAACCAACATTTAATGGGGAGACTAAATTATTAGCGTAAATTGACTTGATGTTGTTTTTAGAAAGAAATTCATCTCACGGCTGGTATTGCACCCCGAACCATCCGATTGGGAAATCATTACACTACCGCTTGAGTCACGGCCAGCCACCACCGACACTGTATCACACATTTTGTCAACCTGTCTTTTTACTCTGGTTTTTTGGCCATGCCGTCTACGAACCGTCTTTCCTTACGTAGATGCCACTCTATACATTAAACGAATGCTTCCCGATATTTCTAAGCAGTCAGAAGCGAGGTTGCTGGCCTCAGTAGGAAACAGCAGATTAGTTACAGCATCGTGACGAGGAACTATGCTTTTGCTAAACAAGAATCTGAGCTGGACATAAGTGATACAACATCCTGCGATGATTACTGTTAGAGTAATTACGGTACCGCGGAGCACTAAATCTGTGAGAGTCCGGACTTGCATCAGGCTGCAGATACTCGCACCTCGGATTACTTCATCTGTGAGGGTCCGGTCTTTTGCATCAGGTTGCAGATGCTCGTATCAGGCACTAACGAGTTGGCTTCTGGTAGTATGAGCACTTTACCAACCAGTTTTTATGAAAAACTGAGAAATTTCAGTTAAAGTTACATACAAGGAGTGCATAGACTACTTCTTTGTCTCAGTGCTTCTTTCCGATGGAAAAAAAAATTGTCAGAAGGTAGTCAGGGATTACTACCAGGTCAGCACTAATGCAGGTAGGACAAATCAATAGTGGTCACTCATATCAGGAACTAGTCGATTTAGGAGAAGATTATTTATAGATTGTAATGCCAGTACCCACGCATCTAATGAAGTCTCATCCTGATGTCGAGCAAATTCTTTTTAGTTCCAGGAGAAGGGCTCAGCCACTTACTGCAACTGGTGAAAAATTAAGGATTTTAGTAACTTGCAACAAGTTCCTCGGGGAGTCTTTTTTGCCTATACCGGCAAAGTTGATGAGTTGGCGAGAATGGTCAGATCCATTAGGATCGGATATTCTTGGACTGGCTACTGCACGCTGGCCTCAACTCTCTACATAGTTAAGCTCAATTGTTAAGATGCTTGAATAATTTCTTACATCATCACAGGGTACTGCGTCAACGCAATTCATGCTCAATGCCTGATTATTCGCCATGCATAAATTTATATATTTATATATAGATATTTCTGGTAGCCACCGTTCCCGGACAGGCGGTAGTTACAATCCATCCTTGGCCTAGTTGTCCACGTTTCGCGAGACATGAATTAGTTTGAGGCTTCACCTATCTTTTGTGGAGCTTTACCATCTAGCTTGCTATATTCCCTCTGATGCTGACTTTTCTTCCTCGCTCATTATTTTGACCTCCTGCCGGTTCTTGATTTGCCTAAGGTATAACTTCTACATCTCGTTCGTAAGGATGTTGACGGTGATTATTCCGTCTTAAGACATTGGCTGCTGATAGTCCTAATTGCGCAGAATATGTATGTACGTTGACGGTAGTTTTATTTTCAGATACTTCACCGCTAGTGTACGTGCCTCTACCGGAGTAGCGTATAGAAGAGAGCTTTTACGCTCACGGCAGTTTTCTTTTTGATTTTACTTCGTGCTAAGAAGCATTCAAGTGATTGATGCCTACATCTGCGATGGCTTCTTTCTGGTGTACTCAATGTGAGGCTTGAAGCGCCTTATGAAGTTCTGTTATCGAACATCACTCTGGTGTAATCTGGTGTAATCCTTTGACCGGATTGATTGGTTTCCAATTTGGAAGTTAGGATATCCTATCGTATTGAGTACTGCACTAGTAATTTCTCCTGTGCGGCACACCCAAAAAAAAAAAAAAAAACCAAACCACTAAACGGCTATCCCACCTCTCCCGCCCATGGTCTTAGTACTATTGCTTGCACTCGGTCACTGCCGTTACTGTATTTATCATACGGTACGGGCAGTGACTGAGTGTATGTAGCAACTTATGGATAGCGGGTTGTGTGTGGCTATTTTGTTGGTGCACTGCTTCATATTGTTGTAAGCGCATAACACCTACAGCAATTTGATTCGGTAAACCATCGCCAGAATTTTTACTCCGCAGCCTTGCTTAGTATCGTCGGTATTTGTGTTTGCTGTGTTTGCTTATAATTATGACTAGGGAATTCAGATTGGACGTAGCCAATATACGCGGGCTAAAAAGTAATCACTTTTTTGAGTACGTCTACGTCTGTAAGTACCTACCAACTGTTTTGGCACTAAGTGAAATACAGGTAGATCCCCGATCACACCTCTCAGATCACTCTGATCTGAAGCTATTTGACTACGAACTAGTGCCACTATTCTTTCCCCATCGCGGTCTCGCCATTTGTATGCATAGTGATGTAGCTTACCAAATTTCACTACAAAGTAGTCCCTGTTCCAATTCGGAATTCTATTTCATGTGGTTAAAATTCCATCTCCGTAAGCATATTATCCGTAACTGCTTTATCTACAGAAGCCCAAAATTGGACAGCAACTCGACCTTTCACGAGTTTAATGCGCTGTCTGACTCCATTCAAAGAATTGTATCCCTGTATCCTCATACTGAAATCGTGATTACGGGCGATTTCAATATACACAATTCTGGTTAGCTTCGACATTCTGGACAGACAACACCCGAAGGAAGGTGTGTTGAGATCTTCGCTGAGGAAAATAATTTAACTCAATGAGCCCACACGAATACCAGACGTTGATAGTCATACCGCCAACACACTGAAATTGTTTTTAACATCTCACCCTGCCAGGTACTGCGTTGATGTGCTCTCCCCTCTAGGCTCGTCGGACCATTGTGTCATATCTGCAAAATTCTTGTACACCCACCACACAGTTAGAGAAAAGATTCCTAACACAAACCGTATGGCAATACGAGAAAGTCAATTGGAGCGGATTTAATAACTTCTTTAGGAATTTTAACTGAGCGTTTTGTTTCCTCTCTAACTACCTGGATGCCTCTGCTGGTATGATCACAGAAACTATTCTCTTTGGAATGAGGTGTTTTATCCCTCATCGGGTGAAGAGTATCAAACCAAAAGAAAAGGCATGGTACGACTCGAGCTGTAAAGAGGATGTCAGGGTTAGAGAATTGTTTTTTCGGTCCTACAAGACCAACCGACAGTTTAAACGAGCCAGAAATGATTGCAACGTCTTTCTCAAGCGTCTAAAATTCTAATATGACCAAAAACTGAGGCAAAAAATACTGCAATGTCGCAAAGGCAGTAAACTTTTTTGGTCATTCGTCAAAAACATTAGAAATTCTGCCTCATCCTCCATCCCAACGCTCATTTACAATGACATTCCAGCTGTCGACTCTTGCTCTTGCTGCACACTTTGTGGTTAGCTCAACACTCCCAGATTGTGCTTTGTCCCTGCCTACATTTGAGTGCGTCGAATCTACAATGGGAAGAATAAACTTTTGCACTTGTGTAGTAGCAAGAGTACTTAACATGCATAAATCCGCTGGTCCGGATGGTATATCTCCCCATCTTCTGAAGAGGTATTCTTCCACGAAGGCGAATCTTCTTCTCTCTCTTCCTATAGACCCATTGAATTTACGTCCCTTCTCACCAAGGTCATGGAAACGCTGATAAACCGACAGCTCATAAAATATCTCGAAACACGAAAACTTTTCAATGACCGGCAATATGGTTTTCGTAGCAACAGGTTCACTGGTAATTTGATGGCATGTCTCACCGAAAAGTGGAACCACAGCATACATCAATCTGGGGAAAAAGATAGTTGCACTTGATATTTCTAAGGCATTTGACATAGATTGGCATCAGGCTCTTTGTCGAAAATGCGTGCTTTTGGGATCGATGACTCTCTTCTTCAATGGATTAGAAATTACCTCTCGGAACTTTCAATTAGAGTTGTCTTGGACGGTTTCAAGTCTGATATTCACAAAATAAATTCTGGTGTGCCTCAGGGCTCCGTTCTGTCTCCGAAACTTATTTTAATTTTCATTAATGATCTATGATCTCTTGTCTGCTACTTCTAATCCAATATATTCTTTTGCTGATGACAGTACTCTCTGTTTTTCATATTCGTTCCCGGACTCACGCCCCTGCTCTTCGGTTATAGAACGGGAACGGCAGCGTAGTTAAGCTCATTAAATTCCGATATTAACAGCATAACCAATTAGGGAACTATCAACCGAGTGGAATTTAATGCTTCCAAAAGTCAATGCTGTCTGCTGTCATCAAAGCGAAATTCAGATACTCAGCCATTATTCGATGTCGCCAAAAATGCTGCGAAATGTAAGAAATATTCTTCCCCTCTCATATCTGGCCACAATACATAAGGCATTCATCCGCTAAAAATTGGAATACAATGCCCACATCTGGTTAGGTGCTACTAAAACATCTTTGCACCTGCTAGATAGTATTCAAAACCGTGCGATAAAACTAATTGGTGATACTAATATCAGTTAATCAATTGACATCCTCGAACACCCACGCCAGTAGCATTCCGCCCATTCAAACTTTCAGCCGTTACACTCGCCTCGCTATGAATGCTCAAGCCCATTTTCGGACATACTCTAAAATATCTTGATTCTTTCCTAAGTCGTACAACTTGCTTATGGAATGCCCTGCCGACCTCTGTGTTTGATGGTTGTTATAATTTACAAACATTTAAAAACAATGTACATCGGTACTTGTCTTTTCTTCCCCCCTAAATTTCCTTCGCCCGTGCTGTGTACGAACATTTTAAGGGTACAAAAACCCCTTAAGCGCGCGCTGATTATTAAAAAAAAAAATCGTATCCTACGCATTCAGCAGACTCCAAAAAAATCTAAAATACTCGCCACAGACTCATTCGTAACGAACATTATCTCGTAGATGTAAACACGCTGATGTTGTTAATGAATTCCATCATTATTATTCCTTCCGGCAGTGTCAGTCGCAGAACTACGTCACATATAATCAGGCAAAGAAGACGTCCAAAGAACCTGATCTTGCGGGACTCACGCGGAGATGGTCTGTTGCTTAGCTTCTCGTTGCTGAAGTAGTCTATGGTTGTCTGCAGAAGGTAGTATGAAATGTTCCTTCTGCCCAGGGATCTCTTAACCAGTTATATACACTCTTGACGTCAAATGTTATTACTGCATAATGTTTATTTGTCACTCATCTCAACCGTTCACCCTGTATTGCTTTAGCTTTCGATTTTATAGCATTGATGGTAGAACATGAGTTTCGAAGCCGTGTTGATAGTATGTAAAAGCCCCATTTTCCTGCGTCACCTTACAATAATGTATGGGCTGAAAAGTCCGTTTCTAATAGAGGGCACCACTTGAATTAAATCCATACCATTTTCAGTTAGTAATAACCTTCAAAAGATACGTGTATAAGTTTGACAGCTGTCGGACGATTAGTTCTCGAGATATAGCGTTGTGAGTGAAGCAATTTTTGTTATTGTGAAAAAAATGGATTCAAAGCAATTTCGTGTGTTGATTTATCATTGCTTTTTGATGGGAAAAAATGCAGCCGATGCAAAGAAATGGCTTGATAAGTGTTACCCAGCCGAACGAACCATTCGCAAGTGGATTGAAAAATTTAAAAGTGGTCATACAAGCACCGAAGATGATGCACGCAGTGGAGGTCCAAAAGAGGCTGCTTCAGATGAAAACATCAAAAAAGTCCAGAAAATGATTACGAATGACCGTAAAGTGAAGTTGATCGAGATAGCTGAGGCTCTGAATATATCAAAAGAGCATGTTGGATATATCATACACGAATATTTGGACATGCGAAAGCTCTGTTCAAAGCGGGTGCCGCGTTTGCTCACAGTCGACCAAAAAACAACAACGTGTTGATGATTCAGAGGAGTGTTTAAAGCTGCTTAACCGCAATAAAGCCGAATTTTTGCGTCGGTATGTGACAATGGATGAAACTTGGCTCCATCACTTCACACCAGAGTCAAGTCGGCAGTCAGCTGAGTGGCGAGCAGGCGACGAACCTCGTCCAAAATGACCAAAAACTCAACAGTCGTCTGGCAAGGTTATGGCATCCGTATTTTGGGATACACATGGAATAATTTTCATCGACTATCTCCAAAAGGGGCAGACTATCAACAGCGACTATTACATTGCGTTGTTGAAGCGTTTGAAGGACGAAATCGCAAGAAAGTGCAGTTTTATCAAGACAAAGCACCGTGTCACAAGTCGATGAAAACGATGGCAAAATTGAATGAATTCGGCTACGAATTGCTTCCCCACCCACCGTAATCTCCAGATTTGGCCACCAGCGGCTATTTCCTGTTCGCAGACCTCAAAGGAATGGTCGCCAGAAAGAGATTTAAGACCGATGAAGAAGTAATCGCCGAAACAGGGGCCTATTTTGAGGCTAAACCGAAATCGTACTACAAAACTGGTATCGAAAGATTGAAAAATCATTTCAATCAGTGTATCGCCCTCGAAGGCAACTATATTGATAAATAAAGTTGAATTTTGCAAAAATTTTGTGTTTTACTATAAAACGGCACGGACATGTCAGCCCATGTGTTATATGATGCCTTCCAGGATCTTTCTTTGAAAGCCAAGGGGACGAGCGATGTGAGCAAGGTTCTCTAGAAGGTTTGTTCCCTTATAGTAGCGGCTCTAAAAGCAACCAGCCACGCCTTCGCAGCCCTGTTTAGTTTGGAATGCCATCCAGTTTAGGTGCTTCGTTTTCTCCTATCTTTCTGCATGCTTCGAAAGGTCTTCCGACGTTATTTTTGGTGTGTTTTCCATTCTGTACATGATAGTTGGACGTGCGAACAGATGCTAAGCTATTGTTGTTAGCATTGCCTTTCTTTATTCTTCATTGAACCCCACTCATCTGAGTTCGACTCATCGCATACACGTTTGAAGCTCATTGACTTGCTTTCTTTGATGGCCCTCTCCAAGTCACGTTTCGTCAATTTAAAGGTGCTGATGAAAGTTTGGTCTGCCTTTAGATTTCTGGGATCTGCATCTTACTAGCAGTCGTTGTGCGTTGAGCCTTTCATCCACTAAGGTCCAGAAGACCAGAAATCTGCTGATGCAAAAGGGCCTCCGTAGATGCGTTGATCGTAATGCTGCTAATACTCAACATTTTCTTGATTGTGTTCTTGTTAAAGAGCATTTCTTTCCACTAAGGCGCTTTTAGGGTGAGGTGATGTTATCGTTTCTGTACGCAGACCTTAAACATTGCTAATTGGTAATCATTGGTAGTATAGTCATAGCTGACTCACTATTGAATTTTCAGCAGGAGTGAGTTGTTCATGACTGTGATGTCAATGATTTTTCGGAAAAGCGCAACCAAGAAACTGCAAGAGTGCACCGTCTCTTATAATATTTAGTGCTGCTTCGACACCAAGCGAATTCTTTCATCAAACTCCTCATTGTACCTACTCAAACTTCCTCCCTGGCACGTGTCCTCCAGTTCGAGTATTTAAAGCAACACTTACCTCTACAATCAGCTGCGCAACATATTAAGGTTCCCATTAAATTATTTGCAAGGGCAATGTCCAATTAACTGTCATCAGAGGGTATTCTGTCGACGTTAATTTTTGCGTTTGTATCTACTTGTATGTTATTGCATTTTTAAAATTGTAATCATTGTATCCATAACTCAACAAAAACCACAAATTTTGTATTCAAACTAATTCCCTAGATGTGAGAAATTTATGAGATTTTTTTTCTTCACAAATTCACTTTAAATGTGTCCACTGAAAGGAGGACTTGTATATTTACAAGCTCACGTTTTTAATTATCATTTTATTTTGTTGTTGCCATTTTTAATGACTTTTATATGCTAATGTTTCTAACAGGTGCTTGAAATTTGTTAAATTTGTTTTTGATTGTTTTTTAGTAGAGCAAAATTCAACCACACACGAATGTACTCGTATGTGTGAAAATTCCATAAAACATGTTCCCTCATAAAATTATAAGCCTTTATCCTCCAAAACTATACAGGTTCTCCCCTCACTTGTGGAAAATGTCAGCAACAATTTGTATACCGGTGAATACGAGGGGTTGGAAAGGAAAATTAAAAAAAAGTAACGTTATTGTGAGAGAATAACGAACAGCACCAGAGTAGGAAACATGACTTTAGTTGGTCTGATGCTGCCACCACATGGAAGGCACCCATTCCAAGCGGCTAAAGTACGAGTAAGTCGGTACATTGTACTCTTTATAATTAACATACTTTAAATTGTCGGTTGTAAATTATGTGCAGACATTTTCTGCACACTACACTTCATCATTGACATGACTTTTAATTAACAGGGGGGGAGAGAGTTACACTTTATGTTATGATGACACACTGTAGAGGACATTCAGCGCTACTTGCCACTCAGCACTCGGGATAGTAGCCTTTGAGATGGATCTGAAGCTAGTTAGAAGAGTTCTCTAAGTGTAGGGATTAGAGTTTTTTCTTTTTTCCAGCAGAAAAGAATTTTCCAGTTCGGATAAGGACTTCAACTATTTTTATTTTTATATTACTATTTCAAGCTGTGAACGCTACTTAGCGCTTTGTTGGATTTAACGTTTTTAGTTTAAAGTTTTTGCAGGCAACGGTCATTATCTTTTGAACTTTTACATAGATGGCGTTACAATATGGACTGGAACCAGATTTATACCAATAAGCTTGCACTTTTGTTTATTAGCGGAGGATCCTTATAAGCAAAGGAGGAGGGAGGACAGAGGAAAAAGGAAAAGCATGAGAAACAAGCGATCAAATAAATGGAGACGTGAAGCTCCATGAAGAATATTTGGGGGATTTATTCAAGACTTGAACAGAGGCTTGTAGAAATGAACATGGAAGAGGAGTCGGTACTGAGTATATATGTTAGGATACCGCTTCTGCAGGCTACTAAACGGCGAGAACGAATAAAAGTCTGCTGTCAGACAAAACGAACCATTCAAAGTAAACAAACTACTAGGTGGAGTGAGAAGTAACCTCTTTGACCGCCAGAATGCGCTCCTAATGCAACAAAGGTTATGGTGGTTATGGTTCCGTTCATATTAAGGCAGACATTTCAAATTTCAGTGCGATACTGTCTTTAGTTTTGTTTTGACAGCTGATTGTTGTTGACGTGTTTGGCATCATGTTGAGTATGGACAAAAACGATTTTCGTTCTCTCATAAAACATTATTTTTTGAGAGGAAAAACGGCGAAGGAAGCAAAAGAAAAGTTGGATAAATATTATGGGGCTAATGCTCCGTCAGATTACACCGTCAAATATTGGTTTCGAAAGTGGTGGTGGTGGCCGCAATTCCATTACCGATCAAGTCCGCAGCGGCAGGCCCTCCGATGCGGTTACAGATAACAAATGCTGTTGTCTGACCGGAAAAGAAGGTGCGCGAGCTAGCAGATACCACAAAGATTAGTACTGAGCGCACACGCCATATTTTGGACAATATTCTGCATATGAAAAAGTTATCCTGCCGCTGGGTGCCGCGCATACTCACTCCTGACCAAAAACACGAACGTGAGAGCATTTCGAAAGAGTGTTTCGACTTGCTGATGCGAAATTGGGAGGATTTTTGGCTTCGATTGGTAACTGTTGAACACCAAGAACATAATGAGTGCCCGGCAATGGACTGAAGCTGGCACGAGTGCGCCGAAGCGGCCGATGGAGGCTCGATCGGTCGGAAAGATTATGGCGTCGGTTTTCTGGGATTGTCATGGCATACTCTTCATGGATTACCTCGAAAAAGGGAAAAATCATCAACAGCGAGTATAACTGTGCATTATTGATGCGATTGAAGGCCGAAATCGCTGCAAAACGGCCTCACACGCCTGTTTTTGCCAGGCAATGCACCGGCGCACAAGAGCATCGCAACCATGGCTAAAATCAATGACTTAAGGCTCCAATTGCTGTCGCATTCACCGTATTTGCCCGACTATTATCTCTTCCCAAACCTCAAAAGCTGGCTCATTAATATAAAATTCAGCTCACGTGAGGAAATCATTGACGCCACGGAGAAGTATTTTGCAGATCTTCCGGAAAATTACTTTTCGGACGGGATCAAGAAGTTGGAAAATCGCTAGAATAAGTGTATCAAACTAAAAGGGGACTATATTGAATAAAATAAAAAAAAAAACATTAAAATTTTTTTTTTTTCATTCCTAAGGAGGTTACTTTTCACCACATTAAGTAAAGCAAGATCTAAGATTGTAGTATGTTGGACAAGGGTAACAAGCTCCATAGCTTACCTGCCAATTTTTTTGTTGCATATCTACACGATTTGGTAGAGGGCAAAAGCCAACTCTTTCTCACAATCCGGTCAGAGATTGCAGCTTTAGGCTGGGTCACTCATTGCTTACTTAATTACTTAGGTCGCACTACAAGTTGATTGAGGTCCCCTTTTACTTTCGTGCTCCACCTTATATGCGGTCGTCTTCTGCCTGCTGTTGCCTATTGTCTGATGTTGTTGCCTGCTGTCCTGTTGAAATCAGACATCGACCAGACCCAATTCATTCAATTTTGGGGGGAAAAAAAAATAGCCCGTCAACATGTTGCGGTAACGTTTTCACGATGTCGTCGAAAATGCTTGGAAATGTCTAGGATTTCTCAAGCGATGTAAGAAATATAGGGTGATTCATCGTGAGTTTTGATTTTTAATGGGCTCTTTTTGACAGATAACGCATGATTCCTATCAAACTGCTTTGTCATTTTTGTTCAATATCGTTTGGCAAGTCATCGTGGAAAGACTCACACTACAACAGCATCTGCAAATTCTTCAGCTGTATTACGAAAATCAGCGTTCTGTGAGAAATGTTTTCGTGCGATTCGAGAAATTTACGGTGCGCATAATCGACATACTGAAACCACTATTGCAATACCATTCGCAAATTTGAGTCCCAGTTTACATAAGTGGATGATACTCCAACGGTTAGACAACATCCAGCATCTAGTAAGGAGACAATAGCAGCTGTAGCTGAGAGTGTATGCGAAGACCGTGACGAATCGATTCGTCGTCGTTCTCAGCAGCTCGGCTTAGCGTATTCGACAATTTGGCGTATTTTAAGTGAGGATCTCGGCCTAAAAGCGTACAAAATTCAACTTGTGTATGAATTGAAGCCAGGCGACTTAAATTTGCGTCATATTTTCAGTGAATGGCCTCTGGAAAAACTCAATGCAAATCAGGTGGCTTATCGTGAAATTTTGTTCAGTGATGAAACCCATTTCTGACTCAATGATGTGCAACCCGAAGAATACTAAGAGCTACCATTACATCCATTAAAAACAACGGTATGATGTGGTTTATGGGCTGGTGGAATCATTGGTCCATATTTCTTCAAAAATGGGACAAATTAGAATGTTACCGTCAATGGTAACCGTTATCGCGCCATGTTAACGGATTATGTGCTTCCTGAAATTCAAGCACGTGGTCACGGTGAGCTCTGGTTTCAACAATATGGCGCTACGAGCCATACAGCGCGTGAAAAAATATACTTGTTGAGAAATCATTTTAGTGTGCACTTAATTTCACGTTTTGCTACGGTAAATTGGGCGCCTAAATCCTGCGATGTCACACCTGTGGACTATTTTCTCTGTGGATTTGTAAAATCTCAGATCTTCAGGAATAAGCCAGCTACGATTGAGGCTTTGAAAGCCAACATTAGTAGTGTTATACGCGAAATACCAATCGCTAAGCTCGAACGAGTCGCCCAAAATTGGATCTTCCGAATGGACCACCTCAAACGTAGTTGTGGCCAACATTTACATATTATCATTCTTAAAAAATAAATGCCATGAATTGTTGTTTTAACCGATAATAAAAATTTTAAGTCTGCTTTCAAATTTATGTCTTTTATTTTACATTATAAATCAAACCTCGCGATGAATCACCTTATATGTTTGAATTTAACATAAACTTTCTGGGGACTGACCCGGGCCTAAACTATCCTCAACGTAGAACACTGGACTGCTGCAATTGCAACAGCAAGAGTCTTCGCAAGTCTTCGAGTCTTCCTCAACCTCTCTTCATATCCTGTGTAGCCAACATCAAATGCTTAAGACCAGTGGCATCGATGCCAAAAAGGAAAGGAGGAACAAGAAAGAGCATAAGAAGCGCGCAATCGATTAAATGTAGAGGGCTACTCCAAGCATAGTGTTCGGAAATTCTACAAAAAGTAAAAGAAACGTGTCAAGGCAACAAGATCCGCACAGAGGCCTGTGTTGAAGAACTAGGAGACTTAGTAGAGTTACAACCAGTACTAATGATAAGAAAAACCACTTCTGCAAACTGTTATACGATCCATCCGACAAAACTAAAGTGATGGTGACCATATCCCGGCCTATGTGCAATAAAGTTACTTAAGCGGACGGCCCACCTGCTGATCTATTTACTTCAGCGGGAGATGACTTGGCAGAAGGCATGCATGATTTGCTAGGCAGAATGTATGGCTGAAGATTGGAAGCTTAGCATGGTTTGTCAGATCAACAAAAAATAGGACTTTCTTAACTAGAGTCTTGTGTAAACGTCTGAAGCCCTATCAGCATGATTTTAGGCTCGGTAAGTATACCAAATATTCACCATACAGCAGATATTGGAAAAAAACCTGAGAAATCCAAGTCTTTATCACAATTTGGTCAACTTAAGGGCTGCATATGTTAAGCTATACAGAACCATGTCTAGCTTTGGTATCCCTGCTAAACTCATCAGATTATTCAAAATAACGATGAAGAAGTGTCAAAAATAGGTTAAGGGACATGAAATTTTGACGAATCAAACCGGAAAATATATAACATACGTGACAAACAATATACGAGGTGTGTTCAAAAAGTAAAGTAAAGACTATTGAAATTTCGAGGGCAGCGTACATTTGATTTTCTTTTTTTTTTCCTGTGTTGTACGCTTGTTCAAAAAATATGTACACAGTTTCAATAAAATTGAATACTAAGTTTATTTTTGATAGATAGAAACGTTAGACGTTTGGAGCAAAGAATTTGCATCAAATTTTGAGTAAAATATTGAATCGAGTACTCTAAAACACTTGAAATGTTGCCAGTGCCATTTGTGAGTCTGCTCTAAGTCAAAAAGTATTTACAAGTGGTTCAAGCTCTTTCAAGATGACCGAAAAAGATGCCAATTACGAACATCGCTCCGGACACCTCAGCAGATGAACAAAAGATGATAACGTCGAAGCTGTGAAGAAAATTGTTTAGGAAAATCGTCGAATTACCATAAGAGAAGCTGTTGAGGATATTGGCATATCGGTCGGCTGGTGTCATGCAATTTTTTCGGATATTTTGTTCATGAGACGTGTGTCAGAGGAGTTTGTTGCGAAACTTCTTAATTTTTATCAGAGGAACTGTCGCATGAGCATCGCTCAGGAGCACTTGAAGGCCGTCAATGATGATCCTGACTGGTGATGAATCAGGGGTTTATGATTATGGCGTCGAAACCAAAGCCCAAAGTACGCCAAGTTTAATCAAATATCAAAGTTTTGATCACTGTAGTGCATCATGAGTTTTTTTTTCAAGGTCGTAGGGTCAATAAGGGGTATTACCTTGAAGTTATGTGCTGTTTGCGAGAAGCAATACGAAAATAAACTTCCTGCACCTCCTCATTCATTGTTGCTTGTGAGAGATTTTTTGCCGAAAAACAACACAACAATCACGCCACAGCCACCATTTTCAAAGGATTTGGCCCCATGCGATTAGCAACGATCGAGGAAATAAAAACTCCATCGCTGGAAGAGCTCAAGGCTATACAAAAAAGTGCTTTTGAGAAGTTTTTGAGAATTAGAAAAAGCGTTGGCACAAGTTTATTATATCTGAAGGGGATTTCTCTGAAAGAGAAAACTTTTATACTGAACGCACATCGTATGTATAGATGCAAATTTGAGGTAATAAAAACGTTCCACTTCCACATGTCACCAGAAATCAAACGAAGAGTTACTCTTGCCAATCGCTTTTTCTTCGGCCTAAGAACGCAAATGAGTTATAAGACTTTATCACGAAATGCTAAGTCTCCTCAAGAAGACACTCAATATTCCAGTCTAGTTTTATGATGCAGAAACGTGGACGGTAGCGAAGGTAAATAAAGATATCCTTGGTCGTTTTGAACGGTTTTATTGCGTTGACGAAGTTTAAAGTAGGAGATTGAACGACGCACATTACGAGCTGTACAGTGACATTAATCTGACCATAAGTCGCTTGAGACAGTTAGCACACGCTAGCGACGCTCCAGACGATCACCAGTAGAAAGAGCCTCACCAGTAACTGGAAAAGCCTATTGGTTTAAGCCCCAGATACGTCCTTTACTGTAACGCCATCTAAGTAAAATGAGTAAGTGAGTTGAAGGAGCAGTGCATGTTAATAGACCGACATATTTTTCCTAGTTGGTCAACACAGAATTCGGTTTGGAGATTATTTTTTTAATAATTTCCAGCTTTCCTGTACCGTTTGGATATGTTACTGCGTTTCAGGTGCAGCCTTCATCGGTCTTAGCTGGTCTGCCATGTGTTCGTGGAACTTTCATAGGAACACACGGCTTCCGTACCCGAAATTACCCCTAACAAGTTCACCCGCGCCCTATAAAACCAGTCCCCTTGCAATCGAACTAACTAAACTGACTTTAAAACTTCTCTCGAAACTTAGAATATCATCTCCTAACTGTCAGTTGCTGTAATCGAAAACTCTTTTATTGAATTGGATCTGTTTAATCACTCATCAGCTTAACACCTCTAATTTCATCCATGTGAGCTACCAATAAATAATAATATTTCCTTAAAAATTCTATTCGTACATAACAACTTCAATTGACATTGCCAATTTAAGATAGGTTGTGCTTCCAGCTGAATTTCGTACACTGGTAGCCGCACTAATTAGCGACTGACCTACGCAAGCTCCAATACACAGCAGAGGAGTAACCACAAAAAAGGAACAAAAATAAAATTGGAAAAACGGATCTAATTCCCGACACCCCGAGGCATCAACCCGAAACTCTTTCGATTGGAAACATCCACTGATCAAAAGTTTCGTCCCAACTCGAATACTATTCACTTCAGTTAGATGCACTTCCCTGGGCACTGCATTCCGACATGATTTCACATTTGATTCCGATGTAGTGTTAGTGCTGTTGTAACTCACCCTCCTAAATGGCTTTTTCCTACTACCATACGTTGATAGTTACACCTGGCTTTATAGTTCGGATAGGATACCTGCGGCAGAGCTCGCTTTTTCTGTGGTTATTTTGGATTTCGAGTCGATTCAGCTGACGCAAATACACACAGACACTCATTGTCACCTGGTACCCATGGGACGGGTAAGCTTGAGTAGTACCCTAATAGAATCGAGTCCTGAGGTGCGGATATCGGTGCGCCAGTCCATCGGTCCCGAACCCCAAAGGAAATTGAAATAAGTTCGAGTTTGCTTTGTATTTATGGAAATTTATGCTTTATTCCTGGTGTGTGAATATTTGCTCTCAATGTTTGTGTGCAAGTAAGTGTGTTTGTCGTGGGAGTTTGTTTGTGGTCAGATGATTTATGATCGAGATTTTCAGTAAGCCCGTCCCAAAGGGTGGCGGTTTGTTAGTTGGATGTTTGTCGGTGATTTATTATCCATAAATTCAAGCGGATGACTAGGAAATTACAAGGAGTAGCTAGAAACAGGCAAAAGATTTGTATCGACCAGACAGATTCTAATCACGCAATGCCGCCGCTACATTGCTCAGACCTGGGGCCAATTGCAGGTTAAAAGTGTGCGGCGTTGCTTTGTCTTTTTGTGTGGCATAAATCATGTGAACTGAGGTTAATTGAAAATTTAAGGTGTTGTCTGCTGTGTGCTATTAAATCCAAAAAACATCACGTAAGTAGCTCTCGTTTGTTAAGTGCCTACTACGAGAATTTAACGATAAACCAGGGAACAGCCAACAAAACACTCCACTGAATCGTTTTAATGGATTTCGTCAAAACACAGATACACTATCTCTATCCGGGGACTAACTTATGGCGAACTAAATAATGCATCACATAGGTCTCGACGTTTAATGGTTCGTTTGAGTGGTAGGAAGATGGGGATTGACAGAGATTCATATAGGCTCTCAGTTGGTGATTTAGACACTTTATATCTTATTGTATGTTATACCTGATGTCACTGGGTGAGGGCGACGTTTATTGTCAAATAAAAGGTCAGCAGGGAAATCCATTTTGGTATTAATGTCCCAAATCCTTACTGTCAACCTCTGACAGTAAAAGAAAATCTCAGCGACAATAATTTCGTCACGTTAGCTTTATACGACCTTGCTGCCTTTTGTTGCCTTTACAAACGGAGGATTAACTTAATCGTCAGGTAGCTTTTACGGAGCCAATTAAAGTGAATTTGGTAGATAAGAGGAGAACACTGAACGCACGTTTCTTGGTGGGTGAAAGTAATTCTGACTTTGTTCCTTGGCTGGTCATATTGTGTATATTTGGATAATGTCTTAACTAGGATAAAAGTGGAAGGAAGTGTAATAGAAATTCACTGCATTGAATTTTAAGCATTGAGTTGCCTGGTGTCGCTCTTTTGAAAATATAATTGAATTAGACTATGTATAGTGTACAACATGGTTCTTTGATGCACTGAACACGCTTAGCATAGCAATTTTAACAGATTTCAGTGCCCGAAGATTCGTGCATATTTGTACAAGATCTATGGCGGCATAGGGTAGGTTACACTTCCTTAAATTGGTTGAGATATAGTCCTTCGAGCGCTCACATACTACAATAGGCAGTCATGTATACATACATAGCGTAGTTTAGAGGGTCCCCATTATGAAGATCCTGCAATCCACACAAACTTTCAAGGCTGGAATATGGTTAAATTTTCTTATATGGTAAAGTTGTGGTTTGTTAGGTCCATTATATAAGGGTTTTTTACGGGGCTTTGACTTCAAGGCGTCGATTGAGGGACCACAAAATTTGTAATGCTTGGAAATTATGTTTTGAAATTTGCTTATATTCGTAAGACCTTTCCCTATTTTGTTACAGTTCTTGTTACTACAACAACCAAAAATAAATTTGAGCTTGAGCTTGAGCTTATAGACATTACATACATCTTAAAAAATCTATTGTGCGGCTCAAGGCGAACTTCTTAAAATAAAATATAAACGACTGGGCCTGAATGATGGTTCCTAGAACATGTCTTATGAAAGTAGCGAAATATTTCAAATTCGCATGTGTAAGCCCCTTATATATGGAAGCAAAAATTGCGAGCGTGAGCCAGACGGAATCAAGTATGCTACCTCAATCCAAACACTTTACATGATGATCCCCTTTCAAGGTTCCATTAACATATCTAGAGCATAGGTCTGAAAGATTTAGTTGTCAGCTATATGAATGTGGACGAAGGACTCAAAATTCTTCAATGGCATCACTTATTACTATGTACGCAACGCTCCAGGTTGGAAAATATTTGTCGAGTCGGCTCCATGCTTGTGTTCCAACTAACAGTTTCGAATATTTATAACAAAACTGTTTACGAAGGGAGTTGCCTTAAAAAGCCGAATGATTTTCGGTACAGTAGGCAGAATATGATGCTCCTTAATATACCTCAAGTCACCTAACAACTAACCTAAAAGACTTTTATAAAGCCATTTAAGAAGTGCGATGGAAAAGATTAAATCTAAGAAGGATGAAAAAATGTGGTATACTATGGTAAATGCTACCGAAAAAGTAAGGGTCTGGAACTGAATGACCGTCTCTGGATAATCCACATCGAGCCTATATTCGTCAATATAAGCCTCATACGGGTGCGGCACCCAATAGAGGAGAAAGATGTCGGGACAAATGACTGCGTTTCTGAGCTTTTCACCTTATACTCGTAACCTTAAGGAGCTCATGGCTTCTTCATCTTATAATTTCAAAGTATTATGCATGATGTCAGAATTGTCCATGTTTGGAAGCACGGCAGTATATTTTACAAACAAAGTCCCAGTAATCATAATTCTCTCCCAAAATCGACAACTGTACTCAATTCTTAATAGCGTGGCAGTGACTGAGTGGTGCTGAGGTTGCAAAAAAACTTAGCATGCACACTAGGGACTCCGCTAATGGTCATTCAACTCTGGTCTCCCCAAACTTTGTTTGATTTGCCAATAAAAACTATGGTCGGATACTTTTGGAACAGACCTCGTATAGTCTGCACAACGTCACCTCCCAAAATGGGTTTAGACTTATCGACTTTCCTTCGAGACGAGATGTCATTGTACAATAGAAAGCATGCGGTTCCCGCAGTTTGACATTCGTAAAGGGACCTCCAATGTACTGATTGTCTAAATAATGTCTCATCTTGAACACCGAGCATGTTGTCCCGAAGCCCAGTGACAAGGTTGCCATCAGAGATAGCTTTTCTGATGTTCTTGGTTTCGCTCGAAAGGCGAATCTTGAAAGCCTCATTTTGAGTCCAACAAACTTTCCGATACTACCGGCCTAGCTGCTGAGCTCTTCAATGTGGATGATGATTTTTTGAGGAGCATGCATCAAATCATCTCTTAAATATGACCGCACGAATGCATGCCAGGCGAATAGAACCATAGTTCTATTCACATCCTGATGGAATAAGGTCTCAAATAGACGTATTGGTCCCTTCAACCTCAACTATAGGAACTTATCTGTCGTTTTATTTTATGGCCTAAACCTTTTGTCAACCAAGTGATTGATCCCTATCAGACTGATTTTAGTGCTGAAAGTGCTCCACTGAGCAAATTTTTACATTACAATGGATCTTGGAAAGACGCAGAAAAGCTGAATCGACATCCACAAGCTATCTATTGATTTTTAAACTGCCTATGACAGCGTATATCAGCTAATATTATATGAAATCACGTTTAGTTTTGGCATGCTTGTTAAACTTGTCGATCTTTCTAGGGTGAACATGAAGAAAGAAAGCTGTTCATTGATGGTGGTTAATGATAAAATTTTCATATCGAGAAAAGCAATCCATTCTCCTGCATTTTCTTCAACATCATCGTTGAGAGTGTTGTACGAAATTCTCAATAATGGCATAGCCATTTGAGAGGCAGTTTTAGTACTAAAGTAGAAGCTGTGAATCTACTAGTACATAGGTCTGGCGGTAAATGAGGGAACAATTTTGTATATGATGTGATCAGTAAAGGACATTAGCCAGAATGTCATGATTCAAGGTAGTTTAGGACTTCATCGAACTTGGATAATATTTACAAGAAACAACTAAGCAGTGAAGAAATCAGACGCAAAATACTATTGACAATTGGTGTTTCTTTAGGCTCAGAAGACAATTGAGTAAAAGACCTTCAGCTTTGAATGGAAGAAAAAGCTTAATACCGAATTCTACGGGCTTACAGCAAAATAGGTCTAGTCTAAGGATTCAGCGATTGAGATAGATTGGTCATGTTGAGAGAACGGACACTACAGCTCCGACTCAAAGAGTCATTGAATCTAACGCTATGTGCGACATAGTCAACGCAATTTCTTTGGTGGTTGTCGACTGAGCCTAAGTATTTAAATGTGTTGCGTAGCGAGTAGGCTCGATAACTCCTTCTAAAAAGATGTCGGCAGCTGAGTTTAAAGATTCCAGAAAACTACAATGCAGATATTTGGCATAAATAGGCAACTCGTTATCTGGTGCCTTTGTCCAACTATTAAGGGTTGTGTGAAATACTGCCACATACTTGCTTATAATAGCGCTGTCATCTACGAAAAGAAGAGTAGTTGTTCCGAACTCTGAGCTATAATTGCTGTGCATTAATTTTTTCGTTTTAACATCATCGCACATATTGCGTTCTATTCTTATATGTAGACACACAAACATCTTTTACACATGTTTACATCTTAGCACAGCCCATAGTGAATGCTTTTTTATATCGATGAAGACTATATCCAGATTTAGTACAGTGCAGTGTCAGGATGTTTCTTCTTGCACAATTGGTGGCATCAAAATAAAACTATGATTGAGTGTAAACTTGAGTTGTACACTACTGCTGTACTTCCGTCTAGCCGGTTCCTTTCTGGAATCAATTAGTTAAGTGAGTAAAAGATAGCAATATAAATTCGGACAATTAATTTGGTTTTAGAGCGAGGCATGACACTATTTACGCCGCGTCAAACTGATATCTGGGTGGCCGCCTTGTTGACAGCCTTTGATGCCGTATGATTAAAGGCGCATTTCTGTAAGTTGAGTAGGATGAGCATGCCGAAACCTCACCCATACATAATTTACACTATGATTGTGGGAAGGAAGTTTGTTGACAAATGTGGCAAAGTAATTGTAAGCCGTTTACATGAGAGAGCGGTTACTTCCCTGATACCAGAAATAACTGGCGAAATTTGGCCGTCATTTGAGAGCACGGAGTGGCGTTGGCAGTAAGAAGCGTAGTTAGATAACTTGGTATCTGGTTCGATCAATAATTTTATTTCATCAAACACAAAAATGTCTTAGATTGTACAGAACACAAGAATCTAGGTTTATACCTAAAATATTATTCCAATACGATGGTTTGACAATTTCCTGATTAAAATGATACGAAGACACGTTGCAAGAGCGACGACCAGTGACAGTAACTTGATCGAACGGATTCGACGTCAATGCTCAGAAGCGACTTAAAGAAGAGGTAAGGATCGATACGCTCCGTTAGGTGCGTGCGTTTCTATTGTTATATACTTCTCCTTATAAATTAGTGATAAGATTTTACAATTAGAAATGAGAAAAAAAAAATATAAATTATGATACATGTACGATATAAGTACCTCAAAAGTAGAGATTTAAAGTTTTTCGTGTTTCTTACTCCTCTTACTTCAATAGGCAAGGAGTTCCACAGGCGGACAGCATGAACAAAGAACTGGCATTCCGAGGTTAAGCATGAGTATGTTGTTCGAAAATAAAAATAATTTACAATGTAGGTACTCAGGTTGATGTGTCTGTATTAAATCATGCAAACAAGATAGAAAGCGGACAACTAAGACGTTGTCGAATGAGCAGCCGACGTGACCTTTTGAATAAGCTGATACGCGATCAAATCTTTGAAGTCAATACACATAGCGAATGATATTGTTGTAGATAACATTAAGCCTTCTTTTACTTCCACAATCAACCTTAGCATAAGCCTCACAACTATGTACACCCTGACTGACTCGAACTGCAACCAACTTCAGATTGCTATAATTTCCGAACCGTTCAATACTGTGAGCTCAAATTTTAACACATGACAGATAGTTTTATTATTTACAAGTATTTTAAACGATTTGCGTCTCAGTTGTGTTGAAAATTTTTTATCCGCGATGGAATTCAAACGTGATAATGTGATTGCTTTATATTTGGCTGGAAGACCACAAGTAGCTATCGTTAGAGCCCTTCAGCACCTCAACGTGAATAAATCATTTGTGTCTCCAACCATAGCTCGTTACCGTGATGCTGGCAGCATTGCAAAATGCCAAGGAGGTGGCCATAAAAAAACAGCAACATCGGCAGAAATGGTTCGGAAAGTGAAGACTCGAATTGAGCGAAATCCGGGTCGAAGTGGAAGAAAAATGGCTCGTGAGCTCAACATATCGTTGGAACGGATGCAACAAATACTGAAAAATGAGCTTGGGCTCAAGCCATTTAAGTTCCAAAAAGCACATGATCTTACACGGCAACAGAAAAAAATTGGAGTCGAAAGAGCGAAGGAGTTGCTACGCCTGCACTAAAGTGGTGAGTTGCCGAATTTGGTTTTTTCCGATGAGTCGCTATTTGTTATCGAGCAATATGTCAACAAAAAAAAATGACCGAGCTTACTTGCCTTGGAAAATTTACATCTTCGGACGGCCACCAGAAAGCAGGCAGCACCGACGGTGATGGTTTGGGCCGCCATAACAGACGATGGTCGTTCTCTGCTCGTATTTTTGGACCGTGGCGTCAAAATTAATGCGTTTGTATACCATGAAACTATCTTAGAGACAGTATTGAGGCCTTGGGCAAACAATCATTTCGGTCGGAGACCGTGGACATTTCAACAAGACGGCACCGTCTCACAAAGCGCGCGTCAACCAAGATTGGTTAAAAAACAATGTTCCACACTTCGTTTCTTCGACGCAATGGATTGCACTCCAGATGCAAATCTGTCGGATTTTTCTGTCTGGGGTATTTTGAGGACGAAGGTTGGCAGTAAAAAATACCAAAGTTTGGACCACCTCAAATAAGCACTTCGCCGGGAATGGGCCAAAATACCGCAGAACCACTTGCGTAGAGCGTGCGATGCTTTCTTCGGCCGTCTCAAGGCCATTATTCGCGCCAAATTTGGAAATATTGAAAACTACTGATATCATTTGAAAATTGATGTATTTTCCAATATTTTTTGCTTTGGCACAATAAAATTTTTAAAAAAATAAAAAAAACTATAGCATTTTAAGAAGTTGCAGTTCGAGTCAGTCACCCTGTATATAGTAAAATTGGCAGTTATAGCGTTTTTGCCAACATTAAGACCTCCCCAAACCTTTCCGGTAACAGCCTTAATAAGGTCATCCCAGATAAGGGTGTCATTTAAAATAAGCCCAAGATTTTTAGCAGTTCTGACATATGGGACGATTTCTTTACCAAGTTTGATCGGCGGCAAGGGTGAAACGTCTAGTGCTTTCCTATTTATGGCTAGGACTTTTGATTTTGTAGGGCTTAAGCTCAGGAAGTTACGTTGGGCCCAGAGCAAGACATCATTCAACTCATAGTTAATTTGTGCAACGATTTCGGGCAAAATATCAACAGGACCACTTAAAGACAATTGGACATCATCGGCATACGTATGGATCAGGGAATGTCGAGAAATAAGAGACAAATCGTTGATGTACATTGAAAACAAAGTTGGCTAAAGTATTGATCCTTGTGGAACGCCGCACGAAACTTTAAGGAAGCTGGAAGGCTTTGCGTTAACCACAACACATTGCGATCTATTTACTGAGTTAGAGTTCATTAGTTTTCCGGACTCTTTTGAAAACTTGTGCATGCTCTGAAGTTTTTGACATAGCAGAACGTGATTCACCGTGTCAAAAGATTTGGAAAAGTCTAAAAGTATCAAAAACGATACAAATTTCTTATCCAGCGACTTCCTTATGTCGTCAGTTTTGCAGCTGTGTTTAGGACGAAATCCCGACTGACAACTGCTAAGAAGTCAAATACGTTTGAATTTATTTTAAAATTACTTTTTCGAAAACCTTACTCAAAAAAGGCAGACCTGCAATAGGTCTGTAGTCACTACTTTCTTTTTTGGAGATTGGAATAATTTTTGCCCTTTTCTATACACGCGGATATTCAGAGGTGGTAATGATGTGATTAAAAATATGAGTCACGGACGGCAGAATACATGGAAGCAGAAGATTTATGAACCTGAAATCAATTCCCTCGTTACCTGTTGCGTTTGACTTTATTGATAATACAGCCTCAACAACGTCCGCGTCACTTACCCATATGATGCCAAAAGATTCATTATGGGCATCAATTTCTGATGGCTCAAATGTATTTTGCGCGGATTCGGTTGTGAGAGATGTAGGCATGGTGACAAATTTTGATTAAGATAGTCGCATTCAATCTCGTCAGGCACTTTAGAGTTCTTTTTTTTTCTCCAATTTTTAGCTCTTGTAAGGTTTTCCGTGTATTTTTCGAAGATCTATTATGACTCAATCTATTTTCGTAGTAGATCGTTTTCGCAGCTATTATCTCTGACACTACATTATTACGCAGAATATTTCAAGTTTGTGTCGCCTCCAAAGATTAAAAGATCTATCTCGCTTTTGCATCAGTTGTATGATACTGCTGCTTAACCAAGGTGGCTATGATCTACGAACAACCTTAGACTTCACAGCAACGTTTTAATCGAAAAGGAATCTAATCTGCTCTTGAAGAGATAGTGCTTTATCAACTGACTGTAGGAAGCGAACATTATTCCAGTCAGTACCCTTCAGGTCGTGCACGAAACCTTGGTAATTCAGATTTTTAAAATCTCTGAACTGGTACTTAAACTCCGTCGGTTTATTTTGAAAATCTAAGGTTAAAAAGATCATATCGTGTCTAGAGAAGGCAGGGGCTGAGATTTGATTGTAAAATATGACCTTAGCATCACAACCTTAGATCCCACATAAAGATATCTAAATTCTTCAAGTTTGAAACTATTGTGCAAGCTTTGCGTATTAAGATGACAAATTCTCACACTTTTTCGCGCGCAAAGAATTCGAATCATGAAATGCATGTTCTCGTCCCTATCATCGCTCGCGGGACTCACTTCAGTGGTATTTAAAAAGTTGTTCATTTTTGATTTTAAAAGCAAGAGAAACAAGAAACAAATTATTAGGAATATTCGAAAATTTCATCAGCCAGTAAGTATTTACAAATGAATGTTGAGGATGTGACAGGAAGATTAAATCTAAAAAAGGATAAAACAAGTAGATAACAAAAGCTAGAAGCAAAAAAAAAAAAAAACATACAATAACTGCAGTCATCTCAAAAACGTTTCAGCAGCAGCAAGACCAGCAACATCAACAGGGGCTTCTTTTGTTGACGGATGACAGAATTGCATAATGGCAGACTGGAATGTAATTATTGGGTCTATTCGTGCGGTTTGCTTAGAGATGGCGTAACTTGATTATTCCATTGTTATAATTCCATCGGAACATGCGTTGGAAAGCTACTGTCATTGTACGTCATTTCAGTATGTGTCATTCATTTGAAGCGTAAACAACAATAATTTTTTTTTCACTCAAATATGTCGAACTTTGTGCTTGAAAAAGTGTTTTTGCGAGGAGTTCTTCTTCATTACTTTAATATGAAGAAAACTGCTGCCGAAAGTCATGTTATTTTGGTGGAAGTTTATGGTGAACATGCGCTAGCTGAATTTGCACGACTTAAAGTGGTGATTTTGGCTTGGAAGACGATGAACGTCCTGGGCAGCCAAAAAAGTTTGAAGATGAAGAACTGGAAGCATTACTCTATGAAGATTGTTGCCAAAGACAAGAAGAGCTCGCAGAATCTTTGGGTGTCACTCAAGCAGCCATTTCTAAACGTTTAAAAGCAGCTGATATATTCAAAAGCAAGGAAATTGGCTTCCACATGAACTCAAGCCGAGAGACGACGAAAGGCGGTTTTGCATGTCCGAAATGCTGCTGGAACGCCACAAAAGGAAGTCATTTTTGCATCGGATTGTTACTGGTCATGAAAAATGGATCCATTGCGACAACCCCAAGCGCAAAAAATCATATGTGAAACCCGGCCAACCAGCTTAATCATCGGCAAAGCCGAATATCCATGGCGCGAAGGTTATGCTCTGTATTTGGTGGGATCAGATGGGTGCGCTGTATTATGAGCTGCTAAAACCGGGTGAAACCATCAATGGACAATGCTACCAAACACAATTAATCCGTTTGAAGAGAGCAGTAGCCGAAAAACGCCCGGAATATGCGACCAGACACGAGGCAATAATTTTCCATCATGACAACGCTCGGCCCCACGTTGCTATTCCGGTTAAGAACTATTTGAAAAACAGTGGATGGGAAGTCTTACCCAACCCGCCTTATAGTCCAGACATTGCCCCTTCTGACTACCATTTGTTCCGGTCGATGTAGAACGCCCTCACTAAAATACGGTTCACATCAGAGCAGAATATCAAAAATTGGCTTGGTCCATTCTTGGCTGCCAAGCCGGTGCAGTTCTTTTGGGATGGGATCCACAAATTACCAGAAAGATGGGAAAAAGTCAAGGCTTCAGATGGGCAATACTTTGAAAAATACTATTGTTCATGTTTTTCTTAAATAAATGTTCAAATTTTGAAAAAAAAAACCGCACGAAAATAATTATATACCCAATTATATGGCCACTCAAGCAAAGGGTAACGAGCACTTGCCCAACTGATAACAATAAAGTGAAGCTAAGTTGCTTAGATATTTACGTTTTAAATAAAAAGTCAAAATTTTATTAACGAATCTAAGTTCTTAGAAATTTTTTATGTAATATGCAAGTTTAAACAAATAGTTTGGATAGATTTTGGGCTGAAAGGTAATTTTTTTTCTATCTTTATAGAGCACTCAGTGAAAAAAACTAGTCCATTGTACTCCTTGTAAGTACCACTCCTTCAGTGCTAAAGTGCTTATAGGACCACTTCAATGGCGAGTACCTGCAGCCTTATGCGAGCCTAATCCGGACATTCGCAGAGGTAGTGCTACGTGGTGTCATCATTATTTTTATAGAAAGCGTCGTAGAATGTTGTAGCACTTATGGCCACCACATGTAAGTGCATCCATCACTACAAAAAAATCTTTCCTACTGAGGGTCAGCAGGAAGCCCTAACTGAAGATGCTGGCGGACTTAACGTGAGCTCTGGTCCTGCTTCGGCGATTTAATTGACCTGTGACCTGGCACCCAGATAAGACTCAGAGAATTTAGCCTTCCAACCGCGTTCAGTGAAGTTTTGTACCTTTGAAGAAGCTTGAAAATCGTAAGAGGATTCAGTGATGCTGTAAGCGTAGTTTGATTGTTCCTACAAATTAAAATGCTTTGCCCCTCCACTGATTTTTCTTAAAATACTTCGTTGTCATCGGGATTGCGTAAATAATAATAAAATTTGAAGCAATCTGTGAAATCTAGCCTCCCATAGAAAAGCCAATAAGGCTTCATGGCAAACATAAACATGTAAATTATGTATAAATACAACGAAACGAAAACGTTACGGGAACGCATTGAAACGAACAGTCGAATGGAAGCCTGGCAAATGTAATCATAACAGCAAACCTCATTTAGCGTACCCTGACTTCATTGTTCTATTGATCGTATGCAGAAGTTTCCGGTTAACCGCAAGGTGCGGACGTGGTAAAGAAGAATTTGAATAAAGAAAAGAACAAATAAAATTAAATAAGTTCTTCGTTAAGCCCGGTGTCTCATTTGTACTCTTTATTGAGTTATACTTAATTTTGGTAATTAGTTAATAAATAAATACTAGGTGGAGTGAAAAGTAACCTCCTTTACCGCCAGAATGCGCTGCTACTGCAAAAAAGGTTATGTGGCCTTGAAGTCCGTTCATATTTAGATAGACATGCCAAATTTCAGTGCGATATTGTCTTTAGTTTTGTTTTGACAGCTGATTGTTGTTGACGTGTTTGGTATGGACAAAAACGATTTTCGTTCTCTCATAAAACATTATTTTTTGGGCCATATTTTGGGCAATATTCTATGAAAACGCTATCCTTCCGCTGGGTGCCGCGCATACTCATTCCTGACCAAAAACACGAACGCGAGAGCACTTCGAAAGAGTTTTTGGACTTGCAGATGCGGAATCGGGCGCCTTTTCGCGTCGATTGGTAACTGTTGAAGACCAGAAAACAGCAGCCGAGGGAGGCTCGATGGGTCGGAAATGTTATGGCGTCGGTTTTCTGGGATTGTCATGGAATACTCTTCGTGGACTACCTCAAAAAAGGAAAAACCATCAGCGATTGAAGGCCGAAATCGCTGCAAATGTCCTCACATGAAGCGAAAAAAATTTTGTTTTTGCAAGACAATGCACCGGCGGACAAGAGCATCGCAACCATGGCTAAGATCAATGACTTACGTTTCCAATTGCTGCCGTATCCATCGTGTTCGCCCGATTTGGCTCCCTCGGACTATTATCTCTTCCCAAACCTCAAAAGATGGCTCATCAATAAAAAATTCAGCTCAAGCGAGGAAATCATCGACGCCACGGAGGAGTATTTTGCAGACCTTCCGGATAATTAATTTTCGGACGGGATCAAGAAGTTGGAAAATCGCTGGAATAAGGGTATCAAACTAAAAGGGGACTATATTGAATAAAATAAAAAAAAAAAAACATTTAAAACAATTTTTTTTTCATCCCCAAGGAGGTTACTTTTCACTCCACCTAGTAAATAAGTATATGAGGCGTGTTCAACAAGTAAGGTGACTTTTGAAATTTCGCGGGCACATACATTCGATTATCGTTTTGTTTTTTTGCTGTTTTCGTGCACATGTCTCGAATATATATTCACAGTTGCAAGTATATAACATACTGAGTTTGTTTTTGACAGATTTTGTGATGGTGTGCTCGGCGATTTTCAATTATTTTAAAAAAATGGAGCAAAGAATTCGCATCAAATTTTTTATAAAACATGGAATCAAGTGCTTTAAAGTACTTGGAATGTTGACAGTAGCATACTGTGAGTCAGCTCTAAGCAAACAAATGTTTACAAGTGGTATAAGCTCTTTCAAGATGGCCGAGTGGATGCCAATGACGAACCTCGCTCTGGACGTCTCAGCACATCAATACAAGATGATAACGTCGAAGCTGTGAAGAAAATTGTTTTAGAAAATCATCGAATTACCATAGGAGAAGTTGCTTAAGATGTTGGCATATCGGTCAGCTCGTGACATGCAAATTTTTCGGATGTTTTGAGCATGAGACGGGTTTTTGTTCTGAAACCTCTTAACAGAAGTACCGCCGCATGCGCTTAAATTTTTGGCCAACAATAACACCACAATCATGCCTCAGCCACCATATTAACCGGATTTGGCTTCATGCGATATTTTCCAGTTCTCAAAACTGAAGAAACCTATGAAAGGATGGAGATTTGCAGCGGTTGAGCAAATAAAAAAATATAAAGTCACCTTTCTTTTTGAACACACCTCGTATCTCCTCTTGGAAGACAAGCACAAGTATTTTTCAATAAGAGAAAATATTAACGTTGTTATCCACCAGAAAATATCAGCGCTTCATCCTAAATCGATTTTGGTACTATCTATGATGACCCAACTACAGTCCTTTTATGGTTCAGATTCTGGCTGAAGCCATTCTAAAGCGCAGGGAAAGCAGATTTCGTATTTTTTCTGGTGTCGTTGCATTAGACGGAAGACCAGTGTGTGTTGTACCAAAGAACACTTATTTTTAAAAAACAGATGGCTTTGAGAGTTCGGCGCTTGATATGAATATCAAGGTTAAGGTGAAAAAAAAAAACTGTTTCTTGGAGTCCGGTAAAGGAAACGATAACGGATTTTCGTGAGAGCTTGTTCCACCAGACAACCGACGTATAGGATATAATTGACCTTGCCATAGTCGTATAGATCCAGGCCCCATGTCAGGCCGATAACTCCTTTGCACTGCTAGAAGAACGACAGCGCCTTGAGGCACGTTTAATTTAGAGAAATTTGTTATCCAGGATGATATTCAAATACCTAAATTCTTTGGAGAACTTGATGTTATTGCCTTTAAGCACTAGATGAGTCAGACCAGTGAGCTTCCTCCTTCTCGTAAAGAGAAAAACCCTAGTTTCAGAGAATTGTTTGAAAGTCCATTTCTAGTGCACAAATCGTCGGTTATGTCCAGGGCGGGATGCGTTTTAGAGTAGATAGTCTCTAGATTCGATCCAACAGACAGTACATCTACATCATCCGTGCATGCTTCTGCATAGACGTTAAAATTATTAAGCGCGTTGAGCAGTGAGTAGAAAAACATGCACCATAAAAGCGGAGACAGAACGAGGCCTTGCAGGCAACACCTGTTTACCCCTGCCATCATATATTGGCCGCAGTCAGCAACCGCAATCAGTGTTACATTCACCAGCATCGCTTTGATCCACAAACCTTTCGCTTACGCCGTGTTGTCTGACCGAGATACACATCCTGACAAAAGCTGCGTTATCGAAAGCACCTTCAATGTCGATGAAAATGCCCGAAATCACATGGTCCATACACACCATCGAGAATGGGTTTGATTTAATCGCAAGTTTTGCCACTCAAAAACAAGAAACAGGTCACAGATCGATACTGCTCTTTTTTCATGGTCGCAAAAAACACTAACACGAGTTTTTGAAATGGTTTTCCAAACAAAATTAAGCGTTGGATTGTAAGCAAAGGTTACACTAAATGATGATGTACTCAAAAGCGCTATCTATCTTCCAATCCGGGTACTCATCAAACAGGCCTCGTAGGTCTGAAGCTCTCGGTTTAAAGGCAACTCTCACTGTTCGCCAGGGTTTAGGCTAGCAGTTAAGATTCTCTTCAGAGTTAATAGCAGCTTGTCTTAAGCTTTTCGTAACAGAAATGAGTATAAGCCATCGGTGCCAGGCCTTTTGGAATGTCGAGCACACTTTTTGCACTTCTCTTGCATTTTCTTCGAAGTTGTTCAACACATCTTTCGCGCATAGTTGCTCCTCTGGATCTAACGCCTCGACCTACGGTTTCTGTAGGTTTTTCTTCACGCTAAAATTCTTCAACAATAGTCGGTGTTGACTGGATTGTTGCAGAGGCTTCAAGCAAATACCGTAGTTTTAAGGGGAAATAGTCAGAAGGTCATAACTAACATCAGCTTACCTTCTTCGTTTTCAAGTTTCGTTTATAATTTTCATTGGCATAAGCTATGCTTTCAAGTTTAACTCCACTCTAGTTTTGCAAAAATTAAAATTGAAGAGGCATCATGTTATGCATGGAGAGTATCATTCACAGTGTCACCTTTTGCTTCTCATAAAGGTGTTCCAATTCGTTTGTGACATATGTGAAGCCAATCCTTTTTTGCATGACCGCATCCATCGCGTCCTTACCATTTCCGATTCCCAGTTTCATAGTTTTTTATTTTTCACTTTTTTACAACCGTGTGTCTGTCTGCCCACTCCGCGATTTGTATCCATGCAATCAGGCAGAGGTTGAAGTTGTGGCAAAGGCAGCTTTAGCGCCACAACAAAACTTCGTCTTATGAATCGCTCATATTTTATGCTCGGCGATTTCGTATACCAGTTTGCATGAGTATGAAGCAAATTGCTTTCCAGTTTCCACAGTTTTCGAGGTCACAACTTTCGCAATTTATCGTGTAATGAAGATTTTCTATGTAGATTCGCTTCTCATTTTTCTTTGCCCTCCTACGTTCAAGCAACAGGTGTTGCAACACTCAAGTTGATATGCAAATCTAGACAGTAGAAGGTTGAATTGCTTCATTTCACTTGGGAGATAGAGAGGCACGTATTGTGCGCATACATTACACGTAACGCAATGCAGTTACGAAGGACGACAGGAAACAGACTTTGAATAGAGAAGATATGTACGAGTATCCTACTCGACAGGATTTCAATTCACATATGTTACATCTTTGTGGAATGGTAGTCTCGATTTTTTAAATTAAAAAATGATATAAGAGGAAGCAAAGCCTAGTCAAGTCTAGTGTGTGTACCTTTGAATACAAAATCAAAACTCAATTTAGAACTACCTGGTTTACTCGTGCATTAAATTTACACCAAATATAGTATCCTGCCCACTGAAAAGCATACATGCAGCTCATAAGATCGCGATCAAGGCATACTATATACCACTGAAGTGGTATTTGCTTGCCCAAGCACATACAAACACATATTTCGAAATCCTATTTAGCTGAAGCTACAATATAAGGACCTCATAATAAGGGAACATGCGGTATACGAGTATACGAGCAAGTGTGTACCTCATTTGTAAGTGCTTCCTGCCAGGCTTCAGTTGATTCTATCCTCCGCATGTATATACAGGATTAAGGGATAATATTTATTGGTAACACATGTGTAAGAGAAGCAAACAGCCAACATAACACTTGTTTGGGTGGCTGCGTGCATAAAGGATACTCCTGGCCGGTTCTCACCCACAATTCACAGGCAAACAACACATGAATTAATTGTCCTGCAAATTACCCTCATTTATTGGTTGTGTGCCAAGCATAATGAAAGGAACACCTCTGTACACATAGTCTAATACGACTATGTTAACCGGGGGTTCCTTTTAAGTTTTTTATGGAGCACAGCAGGATATTTGGGGCAGGAATAATGAGAAGTCCAGAATAAACACGAATTTGGTCAATGAATTGGAAATCGATTGCACTTGAACCAGTTCGATCCGGCTGTGTATTAAAGAAGGCACCAATTGCAAGTGCTTTGACCAAAACTCATCGGAAATGCCACACGGCTGAATGAATGATTTATGGTCAATGACGTACTCATGGGATAGAAGTTGCATTCAGAGAGTCACTTCCTCCATGTGAGATAGAACCCAGGAAAGAGCAAAATTGATACAACTAAGAAATTTTAGTGAAGACAGGTGCTTCTATACAGGGGAAGTTTTTTAACTGGAGACATCAAAATTACTCGAAAAGTATGAAATATTGCGAAAAATGTTTCAGACAAAAGTCACAAGGTTCTGAAGGGGACATAAGATGGTGACCACGAGTTTGACCTTGAGCTCCATTTTCAAGGTCAAACGAAGGTCACTTTTGATTTTTCAAATGATAATTCCTGATTTTCATTGCTCAGTCGTATTCCTCAATGGGGCACACGACTTCGTCCCAAAGATCTTATTCATTCAGTGCTAGATACCACTGCACTGGCACGCCTAAATCATAAATCGGTTTCCAACGTTGTTAGGGTGTTAGAAGGTCGAGATTTGTTTTGAGGAAGTCATTATTGCCTCGAGTGAAGTTAAAACTCAAAGAAATTTCAGATAGAGACAAATTGCCCTAAACTTATCTGAGAGTGTATGATGTGCGCTCTGCCCTTTTTTTCTACTTGAACGGAACTGTATTCATTTAGAAGTTCGATATTTGTTTTGAGGAACTGATTATTATTAGTAACGTTTTCCAGATTAATAATGCAGGCTATTTCAATTCAAGATTTATGGAGAAAGTGGAAGGAACATCGATGGTGCTGTTGCTCTTTATGCCTAACATTTCCCAGACCAGATACGATCGCGCGATTCCTTTTATCGGGTCATCCAAAAATTCACTGTGTGAAACCAAAGAAAAGGAATCGTTCAGATAGGGTGGCTGTTGAGGACAATGAAATAGCAGTGTTAGCTGCCGTTGCACACAATCCTCACATTAGCACTCGTCAAATAAGTCGTGAATCAGGAATTTCTCAAACGACTGTCTGTAAGATATGACATCGGCATAAATACCATCCTTATCATGTTTCAATGCATCAAGAACTTTCTAGTGAGGATTTTCGCAACCGGCAAATTGAACGAGACCCCCTTTTCTTCGCCAAGGTGTTATTCTCTGATGAGTCGACTTTCACCAATCACGGTACGGTCAATCGACATGCATTACTGGGCTACCGAAAACCCTTTTTGGTTGCGACAAGTTGAACGTCAGCACCCTTGGAATGTTAATGTTTGACCGGGAATTATTGGGGATAAATTAATAGGTCCATGTTTTATTGAAGGCAACTTGAATGGCGAAATGTATGCAAACTTCTTGCGGGACTAGAAGAACAGCTATTGGAGTTGCAACAAACAATGTGGTTTCAACATAACGGTTGTCCAGCCCATTTTTACCAAGGAGCCCGGGGCGTATTAAACAATGTTTACCATCAACGATGGATCGGACGAGGAGGTCCGAGGCAATGGCCTGCTAGATCACCTGAGTCACTTGATTTCTTCTTGTGGGGCTAATTAAAAAGTGAGGTTTACAGAAAAAAGCCAACAACACGTGAGGACATGAAAAGACGAATAACTGAAGCTTGCCGAAAGATTACGCTAGAAATACTTCTCAGTTCTGTTGGTTCATTTAGAGCGCGGATAGACAAGTGTATTGAAGTGAATGGTCACATTTTCGAGCATTTGTTGAAATAGTCTCGGGAAATAAACGTCGAAATAGGAAGAATTCGATGATTCAACAGTGGGTGGCAAGGGGACCCACTCTAAGTAATCACCCCGAAGGAAACAAAATACTGCTACGTCCATGTCGTTGTTTCTGGGTTATGCTAAACGCAGTATGTAAAAATGAATGACAAGCCTACGAGCAATACGACTGAGCAATGAAAATCAGGAATTATCATTTGAAAAATCAAAAGTGACCTTCGTTTGACCTTGAAAATGGGTTTCAAGGTCAAACTAGTGGTCACCATCTTATGTTAAAAAACTCACCCTGTATAAAGATCAACTTCTTGAAGGGATCAGATTCAGTTAATAAGTGCATTGATTGGCGCAATATGGGAGTAGATATCATCTATTGGCAATATTAAGTGTGCCTGGTTGAGGACGTTTTAAGGAAACACAATAAAGCAACAAAAGGTTAACTATATTTCGCGGTAAACGGAAGCCAAAAAAGAATCAAGGTTGCTCACGCGTAGCGGTATCTTCGGTTTTCGAAATCAAGTCTTTCTACGTGGTGCTAAAAGCGAAAAGTCCATGGCGGTCTTTTGAATATTACATGAACATCAGTGCAATCAATTCACCATACTTACATAATATTACTAATATCCGTCGCTGTATTATAGTTTTTTCAAAGATTGACAAATAACATAGAAAGCTCTGGATGCGTCAATCAATCCAGATGGCGTTTATCAGTTACCAAGTTATGTAAGAGTTGCAGTCATACTGTGCACGAGGTGCTACCTGTATTCGAATACATATTCTCGTACATGACATTTGGCCACATCGAAAAACACTGCCACCGAATCACAATTTGGATGGGGCATCTTCCGATGAAATGTATAACGTCTTCTCTCTCAGATAAGTTGCAAAGACTACAATAAATTGGTGGATCTGGACGATGTGGGATATAATTAAGGCGCATTAGTTCGCCTTTAATCTTAAAAACAGCCGAAATTAAATCTTTGCTGTTGTTATTGTGGAAATAATTTTTGTCAGATAGATTGTGTTTTAAAATGCTCGGTGACGGACGATGAAGCCATATTTGCGTTCTGCATCGACCGGAACAAATGGTAGTCAGAAGGGTCAAGGTCTGGGCTATAAGGCGGGCGGGGTAAGACTTCCCATCAACTGTTTTTCAAATAGTTCTTAACTAAAATAGCAACGTGCGTTGTCATGATGGAAAATTATTGCTTCGAGTCTGGTTGCATATTCCGGGCGTTTTTCGGCTACTGATCTCTTCAAACGGATTAATTGTGTTCGGTAGCATTTTCCATTGATGGTTTCACCCAGTTTTAGCAGCTCATAATACAGCACACCTATCTGATCCCACCAAATACAGAACAATACCTTCGCGCCATGGATATTCGGCTTTGCCGTTGATTTCTCTGGTTGGCCAGGTTTCACATATGATTTTTTGGGCTTGGAGTTGTCGTAATGGATCCATTTTTCGTCACTAGTAACAATCCGATGCAAAAATGACTACCTTTTGTGGAGTTTCAGCAGCATTTCGGACATGCAAAACCGCCTTTCGACGTCTCTCGGCTTGAGTTCATGTGGAACCTAATTTCCTTACTTTTGAATATATCCAGCTGCTTTTAAACGTTTTGAAATGGCTGCTTGAGTGACACCCAAAGATTCTGCGAGCTCTTGTGTTTGGCAAAAATCTTGATAGAGTAATGCTTCCAGTTCTTCATCTTCAAACTTTTTTTGGCTGCCCAGGACGTTCATCGTCTTCCAAGCCAAAATCACCACTTTTAAATCGTGCAAACCACTTTTAGCACGTTCGCTCAGCTAGTATATGTTCACCATAAACTTCCACCAAAATACGATCGGCAGCAGTTTTCTTCATGAAGAAGATCTCCCCGCAAAAACAATTTTTCAGGCACAAAGTTCGACATATTTGAGTGAAAAAAAAAAAATTATTGTTGTTTACGCCTGAAATGAATGATATATACTGAAATGACGTACAATGACAGTGGCTATCCTACGCATGTTCCAATGGAATAATACAAGTTACGCCATGTCTTACCAAACCAAACGAATTAAGTTATAGACCCAATATTTTTTTTTGATAAGCTCGTATAGGGTTTTCCAATAGGGACTTGACAACTTTGAATTTAATTTGTGAACGCACTCTTTCAATCATCAAACTGTCAATTTATTCAGTAAACTCAACATTTTCATCATGGTGAAGTACAAAAATTATAAAAATTTTCTACAGATATTCGGAGTCGGTGACTGCAACTTTAAGAGCGTTAACTCTTAACGATGAATCATCACTTCATCCACAAAAAATATCTGTTTGGTGCGGTTGCATGCCGGCGGCGTTATTGGGCCATATCTTTTCGTCGACGATAACGATCGTCACGTTACTGTGAATGGTCAGCATTATCACGCCATGATCACCGAATATTTCTGGCCCGAATTGGAAGATATGAACTTGGACGACATGTGGTTTTAACAGGATGGTGCCACAAGCCACACAGCACACGCTACATTCGATTTATTGAAGAGTTAGTGTGGTTAGCGTGTTATCTCAAGACATGGGCCAGTCGATTGGCCGCTTCGTTCGTGCGATTTAACGCCGCTTGGGTATTTTCTGTGGGGGAACGTTGAGCCATTGGTTTATGCCAAAACGCCGACGACATTGGAAGAGCTCAGAGCCAACATTGAACGCGAAATAGCGGCCGTTTCGGCCGAAATGTGTGGCCAAGGAATCGACCGCTGCAAACGTGCCCGCTGTGGCCATATGCACGAAGTCGAGTTCCATTTATAAATGTTTTGATTGTACTTCAAGCTAATAATAAAGTTTTTGAAATATTTTAAATAGTTTGCCTTTTATTTAAAAAAAAAATTGTCAAGTCGTTTTTAGAAAACCCTATATATTTGGCGGCTTAGAAATTTTTATTAAATTGTCGATATCCGTTATATCAAGTTGAGGTCGAGTTTCCGTCTATACTAAGATGCATTTGATTCTTTCCACATCAGCTTATGAGGTAGTTGTATCGTTCTTGTATCTTTTCTTCCTGTCGGTAGCTTGACATTTGCAAAAGTTACGTAGCCAAGAGTACATCCATATCTCTGTGTGTGTTAGGTATTTTTTACAATTTTAGAAATGAATTTAAATTTGCAACAACGAACTTGTATTAAATTTTGCGTAAGAAATGGATTTAATGGTGCGCGAATGTTGGAAATGTTGGAAAAGTGTTTCGGCAACGATTCTCTTAAGAAAACGGTCGCTTACCAGTGGCACGAGAGGTTCAAAAGTGGTCGTGAGTCAATCGAAGATGATGAATGCAGTGGCAGACCATCTACATCGACAGCCGACGAAAACATAGACAAAGTAAAAGAAACTTAGCGGAGCACTTGAACATTGCTTATGGATCCTTCCAAGACATTTTGGTTAATGGTTGGGGCTTCCGTCATGTAACAGCAAAGTTGGTGCCAAAAGAATTCAATTTCATTCAAAAAGGAGATTTTGTTGACGTTGCAAAAGAGATTATTTGCGAGGCTGAATCCGATCCCACATTCATCAAAAGGATCATTACTGGAGACGAGACGTGGGTTTATGAGTACGACACGCAATCCAGATATCAGGCAAGTGAATGGCGTTCACCAAATGAGCCGAGATCGAAAAAACCACATCGTCTTCAGTCAAAAAAGAAGGCAATGCTAACGGTTTTCATGGATTACAACGGTGTAGTGCATCATGAATTTTTGAAAGAAGATCAGACAGTAAACTAAGAGTATTATTTGGACGTTATGAGACGTTTTTGTTAAGCAATTTGCCGAAAGAGACCAGAATTTTGGGCAGAAAACTCCTGGATTTTGCACCATGATAACGCACCGTCGCATAGTGCCATCATTATTCGTAATTTTTTGACGAAAAATGCAACAAATACCATCCAACAGCCACCGAATTCACCTGATTTGGCTTCCTGTGACTTCTTTCTGTTCAATCGAGTTAAAATAGCACTACGGTGAAGGCGTTTCAGCAGCCGAGAGGAAGTAATAGAAAAATCGCAGGAAGCACTGATGGACATACCGAAAATCGAATATAAAAAATATTTCGAGGATTGGATCAAGCGCTGGCACAAGTGTGTTGCAGTCGATGGAGATTACTTTAAAGGGCACAATATAGATTAAGATGAATAAACTTGTATTCATATTGTATGCAGTCTATTCGCCTTTTGTCAGCGAATTAAGTATTGAAATCCGGCACACCTTTGTACCAGCAGCAGGGCACCCCTGCGGTTTCACGGCGTTAGTTCCTCCGAGAGGTGGGTCAATAAGAGTCAATCACTTGTTCACTACAAATGCCGCACCAATCAGTCACTTTGATGGGATGCAATGGCTCTTCGTGCATTTCATGTGGATTCACATTACCACTTAAGTGGAAATAGCCTTCGAAGCTCATTATAATTTTGGATATGAAATCATCTTCGTCTTGCACCGAATAATTCAACCTCACTTAATGGTCAATAGGCAGCAATTGGTGAACAGTTTGCACTTTATAAGGGAACGTCTTCAGGTTTTCCACCAAAATTCCATGCAACGAATGTCTACAAATTGCACAAATTGTGTGCATCGCTGTCTTGTCGATGTTTGTGGACTCTCTCGGACGTCCTCGGCCACAGTTATGATATTATCGAGCAATACGCAGCTGGCAAGTTTTTGCGACACCTCAAGTGGACTTAGTTTGAGACGCTTCGTCAAATGTTTAATTGTTCGCGCAGGGTGATGAAGAAAATTACGACATAATTCACGCTGCGCTAAAACAACAGAATGGAAACTGCTCAAATAAGCAGTAACAATAATTCCGTGTTCTTCAGATCTGTATCGCTCCATTGCTTATTGTCAACTAATTCTCTTTCTACTATGTCAAAGTAAAATGACATTTCACGCCATTTAGAAAAATTATGGTACATTCACTTTATGGCATTACTCTTCAAAGCCAAACCTATCTACTACATGCCAGTTCGTCCAGTCATCACTAAGTATCCCCGCAAGTTCTTCTACGATACCACATATTATCTCTCGAATCCAAATTATTGCACTGAAAAGCGCCTTTTAACAGAAAATTTGTCGGTATTGCTGTAAATTCGTGAAACATGCCAAAGAATAAATGTCAACCGTCGTTCAAAAACTTATCTAACACCCGACTAACATTGCGCCAGTATTACCATCGACACTCTAATATCACTCTCAGATAATTCAAGCATTTATGGTTTATCAGTTGACCATCTTGGAACATTTCATGGGGTGCCTAAAAGCGATGGATATGACTGCTGGCAAGGGTGCAAGTGGATTGGAAATTGCTCGTAGATCAAGTCAGATCAGGGAAGGCATTTTCCTTCATCAATCTTTTCTAAACTGTGCTAAACTTGCTACAGACCACAGTCAAATTAGATCGAACTCGATTTCTAGGCCTCTCTTGACAGTTGAGCCCAAGAAGACTTAGGGGCCAGCAAAGATGGTGTATGTAATTTCGTTCTCCATCTAATTTTCTATTGTATGTGGCATAGGCGCTTCTAAGGCAACTTTGTTACTGACCCTTAGCTTATGTTGCAACAATCCCGACCTCTGTTAACAGGAACAGCACGGTATTCAATCTCTCATACAACAAATACATAACTACAATCATACGCATTTTTTCTGAAACGATTCCGTAAAGGCATCGAAAGTTCCGCTGTACGAGGGACTCTTCATATAAGCTCACCCTGAATAATCAAGGACGATTCAAATATTAAGAAGTAGCCCAAGTGAAAAATGAACGAGCTCTAGCTCCCATAGGCAATGGATATAAACTGCCACGTATACAAGCGGTCGCGCACAAATTCTGGAGCGTTCCCATTGAAATGCGAGACATTTATGGAGAAGGCCGCCGACAGGAACAAGCCTTGTTTCCAAGCCAACAGGTAACATAAGATAATTTCTCTGTTCTTTCTGGCATTCTAGTTTTTGTAACCAGATGTTTTTTTTGCCATAAACTTTGACTAACATGTTTAACTGACGCTTTGACCTCCGTGTCTTGCTGTTTATGTAAGGTTAGAGACGATAGTCTACTTCCATTTTTGGTATGAAGTTTGCAAGTAGTAGTCCTTATGTCTATATACAATTCTTCACTGATACGAGAGTTCGTTGTGTAGCAGAATAGGCCCTCAGTCTATAATATGTCGAAGTAAGTCAAACAAGTTACTATGGACCTAATCGCTGGTGAATCATTCGCATTGTGCTTTACCTTCATCGAGCCTATGTTTGGAATACGACCAACCTGGCATTCGTAATACCGAATACTCAAAACTATAAACTTAAACAAGACTGGATCTGGACTCGTCAAGAATCATTTGCATGGTTTGTCGGATTGCCTATGGCTAGAACATCTTCAACTTCAGACGTTTCAATTGCTAGCCTTACGCAGAGATAACTAATCGGTACTGTCACTCTTGGTGTAAATCATTTACTTTCCAGCTAGTGCGTTGGTATCCAATCATTAAACAAGATCTAGACATCTCAGGCGATTGAGAGTAATATGCTAACCAGGTTTTTGTTGCCGTACATCTGGTTGAGTTCGCTGTCATATTTTCACCCATCCATCGAAGAACCTTGCGTTCAAAATGAACACTTAAGAGCACGACAACTCTTTGTTTGATTTTTGACAAGGCGTCTTTATCGATGTTAAAAACAGAGCCGGAGGTTGGAAAAATCCTCCTATGTACCTCAAAATTATACTATCTGCTTTGCCTTTCTATACGATTCGTCAATGTGTGGCTTGCTAGTTACGAAGTTAAAGCAAGGTATTGAAGAAGTCATACTACATCGTCTAAAATCTACTTTAGGAACAAAGGTCTGGTTGAGATTGCTCCGGACTTCTATAGAGGACAGGAACTTTTGCATAGCTATTCTGCACAATCTGGGGAATAGGATAGGGATATCATAACTAGATATGGCTCCGCACGTCTTGTCCCAACAGAATATGTCAAATCCAATTTGCGATCGAGAGATGGTGGACATCTTGTCTTTTCTCTAGTGCTGTAGCATGAATATCTGGTCAGTAGTGAACTTATCAGTCCTAAAGCCCACTGATAAGAACTGATAAAACGATTAACGAATTTTAAGCATGCACATGATGCAATATTAAGGATACGTTTTAGTTGGCGCAGCTTGGAAAACTTCCTTCTTCCGCATGAGTTTTACGCTCTCTATCAAATCATTTCCTACTGCCTTAACAAGGCTGTTGTTATGTTTGGGTCTAGATTTATAGTTTTCTTTCTTTATTTAGCGCATGCTCAAAGGGTTGTTAGTATCCTTAAAATGTTTCCACACTGTGCGGGCGAAGGAAATTTAGGGTGGAAGAAGAGAGTGGTACCGATGTACGTTGGTTTTGAATGTGTGGAGGTTATGATGACTAGGAAACAAAGAAAAGCTTGTGGGTATCCTTACTTCATTTTTGGTTGAGATCAGTGAAATTTGGATTGGTTTGGGTTGCCACCATTTAAAAGTCTGCAGAAGACGTTTTTCTATATCCTCAGCACTGACTGTGACTCTAGTACAAAATTTCAATGCTCATCTCGACAGATTTTCGTTCGTCTCTTCTCGGCTTGGCACGTTGGTTTTTAATAAAATTTTCGAAATAGTACCTTCCCATTCCCCAAACTCTTGCCTCTTATAATCTGTTTTATTCCGAAGAAGTTGTAGTTCTTATCTTGTAGAACACGCCAGCTGATCTCATCTTCTATGCCACGCCACTCCAAATGCGACTTGTTTAAGGACATGTGCTTGCTTACACTCTTCATTAAACCAGAGTCTTATAACTCGGATTGGTCCAGCAGTGCAATAATCAAGTTTGTAGCGTAGTGCTTTCTTACCTCCCAGTTGTGGTCTCAGGTAACAGCACGAGTAAATCCTTACTCATGCAGGCAATGGCAAGTGCGTGCCCGCCTAATAGTACTGGGCTATGCCGTAAGAGGGCTAAGAGCCCAATAAGGAAGAAATAAAAAGTAATGTGACGAACTGGTTAATAGTCTCGGGTATAAACCTATTCACTGTAGATAATCCTGCTAAATGAGTAAAGGACAAGTACCTTCGGAACTGGACTTGAAATGTTCGGATGATCGATTTCTATCACCATCATCCAGGAAGTGCAATGGGATGAAGCGAGCAAAAGATCAATGAAAAAACTGTGACATCTTCTATGTGATTGCTATAGGGAACAGAAATATCGCTTATTAGGGTGTGGGTTAGGCAAGAAATCTTGAGTTTTCGATACTAGAGTGAGAGAGTATCTTATGACAATTCGCAATAAGGTTAAATCGCTAACATAACTCTAACATGCACTCCCACGGAACACAAGGACTACTCCACCAAAAAATATTTCTACGAACTCCCTGACAAGAAATATGAGCAATGTCCGAAGAGGGAAATCGTACCAAACGATTTTAACGCCAGGATAGCAAAAGAAAACGTCTCTGGTAGGAAAGTTGGTTAGCAATAGTCTATACGACATAAGGTCTGACAACTAACTTAGTGTTATTGACTTTGAGGCGGCGGGACGAAATATCACCACAGGGACATGGTGATCACCGGATCATCATTGCGACGTATTCCAGTAGTGACGTCCGAACTAGCAAAGCAGCCAGCATTGACCCGGAGTGTGCCATAACAAAGAATAACTTCAGTGAAAAATATATTGGAGAATCTTTACCGAACTCGTATGCCGAAATATCTCAACAACTCGTATGCCACCAGCGTCAAGTACCAAAGGCCAGTGGCAACGCTGCCAATGTGCCACCAGAGGTTTTCATCCAACCACCACCAAGAATGCCTTAATGAAGAATGCCGGCAAGCACATGTAGCTTAATAAGAATAATAAGCAGCAATAAAATCGACGAGAGCTGCTCGTAAGCTCTAATAGCAAATGAGGCGAGAGAAACATCGGCTTCTCCAAGAGAGAACGAGAAGCGAGCGATCGAAGATATTGAAAGTTTGTACTCCAAGAATAACGTACGGAAATTTTACCAATCGGGAAAGGAACGTGTGAAGGCAATAGAACCCGTTTAGAGAGCTGTGGAGATGAATAAGAAAATCTTGTAATAGAGACACAATCAATTCTAAGAATATGGAAAAAGTTTTTTTGCAGATTGTTTCATGGCGAGGAAATCCAATATCCCGCTGTCGGGAAGAATAGATCATTCATCTTAGACGATGATAGCCAAAACCTCCTTTTCACATGACCAGAACGAAGGAAGGATAGCAATATCTAAGTTGAAATCCAACAGAGCGGCTGGAACTGAAGGCTTATAGCCCGAGGTATTCGAAGACACTTTGTGGAAATCATACCCTAATTCATGTCTAAGCACCTCAACTGCACCGACTACTAACGAACGTCAATGATATCGACATCATTGAGAGAACTCAGCGATTTTTCACCGGGTGCCAAAATGGGTTCAGATGAAAATGAGGGCAAAACTAAGTAGTTATATGCTGTCAACAAGAAGGGATACACAATATCGACGAATTGAACAGTACGTCACTGTCATCAGCTATAATTTCGGTAAGTAGTCTATCTCGGCTCTACTATAAATTCTGCCAACAACAAAGACTACAAAGCACAATTGAGCTTTGAGACTCTATATAAGACCTTAACCATCCCAGTCCTACTTCATTGCGCAGAAGCCTGTACTCTATCGAAAGGGGATAAGGTTGTTCCTCGGTTGTTCAATCCCATTTGCGTTGACGAGCTTTAAAGAAAAAGATAAGATCTAGCGAAGAACTATAAGAGGTGTATAGCAACATCGACCAACTCGCCTAAGGTGCTTCCGTTAGTATTCAGTAGAAGATGACCTCATCATAGGTGGCCCACACACATAGAAAGGAACCTTAATTGTCTAAGAGTGCGAAACTGAAGGCAGTTAGCTTAGGATCGAGCTAATTGGAGTGGCTTGTTAGTTGAGGCCCAGCTGCCGGATTCCTTAAAATTTAACGTATTCTGCTTTGGTTGCGCTGTGTGCAAACTTTTGAATTTTGTTCTTAATCCAACACCGACTATAAAAAAAGGAAAAGGATACCAGGAATCAATGCTAAAAAGAGCAAGAATGTTGACCATAGACTGTCTACTTCATCAACTCCGGCATGAAAAAAGTTTAAGGCCTTAAAGGTTGTACACCTTTATTTTCTCCGATTTCTCGCCAAAGTACATCAGCTGCAACGCAGAAACAAGCAAACAGGGTCTTAATAAAGAGCTTACCAAGTCTCAAGCAAGATGTCCTTGTGTCGACGTCAAGTCGTCTCAATTTCACATAAAATAAATTAATACGTAATACTTGGCGATGATCATTAAATCTTCCGTTCATGTCAAACTTCTTCGAAAGGGTGAATTCACAATCAACCAAGGGCTCAGACCGTATTTCACAATACCTCCTCGTATTCTCGTATCCTCGTATGTGAGGTGGAAAGTATTTCTAATTTACAATGCAGGCCTGGGGATAAACTACAATTCATTGGCTGGAATATGATTTATGATACCTGTTCTGGAATCGGTACCTAAATGTGTACATCCAAGCACAGAACTTTTGTAATTTCCCCTGCTGAGGATTGAAAACCCCAACTTTCATTTCCTTATCTCCGTAACAAGGTTGTAAATTTTTGTTTTTGGCATTGTCCTTACAACAGCAGGTAGTGGGAGAAGCTAAAACAGAACCAGGAACCCTAGCACCAGTATCGGGTCCAGCATCTGTATTCAAACGAATCGCAATCGCAATTGTTCGCAATGCGAACAAATTTCAAAATTCTCTGGGTTCTGCAATCGATTGGGAACTCGTCCATAGAAAGATGGGAACAATGCCCATAGCCATGCCAAAGCCGATACCCATGTCCATATCCACTACCACTACTTCCGCTAACTTTGATGCAAATGAGCTAACCACCGGAAGTAATTTAGTCCGCTTGATTGAATGTATACGCCCGTCCATCCACACATGAGGGGCCAAGGCAACCATAAACAGAATTCAAAACCAAACTCTTTACCTAACCTAACTCACTTTAGATTCAATCTCACCTCACTCACACTGGCACGACTCTCAACAGCACTCGTAAATTCAAGCTGCCAACTATCTGACATAACCTTAAACTTTCATTTCTGACATTCAACGTTTGTGTGCTTGTCAAAAGGTCACTTCCGCTTTAAGCTGACCTAATTTATTAGAGTTTAAATGAATACACACACAACACGTCCAGGGTTGTTATTATCAAGGTCGATGTGTCAGATTCTTGTCTTAGCATAATTTTCATGTCACTGTCAAACTGACATGCATGATGATTGACTTCAGCGCTAGGCAATAAAGGCTACAGACAGTGGCCATTCAAATTTTTAATGAGCGCAAAGGGAACAACTTTAACGACTCTTCAATGGAGTACGACGATTCAGTACTTGGATCGTGGTCGGTGGAATATTCAATTACTTAAGCATCGATTTAACCGTTATTAGATTCCGAACTTCTAGATAGAAAAATTTTCTGTTTAATTAATTATGGATTAAATTAGGGGATTAATGGGAGGAAATTGGTTATCATTAGGAATTCACTGGCTTCACACCGGAATTCCTTTCGGAAAATCGGATAATCGTTTCATCCTAGTCTAGTTAGGATTGTTATCTCGATGAATGGTGTACAAATTAACTTTTTGTATTCGATGACAAGGATTGCGGATAGTGGAGTTGTCATATTGTTGGTCTTTTTGCTCTTGTTCATCTCTAGGTTGTTTCAATTAATTTGGCTTCTCAAAAGGACGACATTTAATCATGGCTTCCGGTTGTAAATGAATGGATGGTTGAATAGTGACATTGTTTGAGATGGAGGTGAAGTCTTTGTTGTGTTGTTTGTATTCAAGACACGATTATGAATGCAGCGCAGGATCTGATGGCATGGGATAGTAGAATTTCTTCTTGAAGATTGTGGGGTGCTATTATTAAGCATGCAGCGTGACCTACATATCAGAAAATGTTTTTGCTTTTGTTCTTCGGATATCGTAGGTTCGTTCAGGTAGAAGACATTGAAGATGATTGCAAATTAGCTGCTTTGCGGGTGGACATTTTTGTACGTCTATTGAAGTGGAATGTACGAAGGAATACCATAGTTTATTATCTCCAGAAAAGTTAATGAGGATATCGAATACATTTTGGCTAATTAAAAGCGAATAGTCCAGGGGATCGGAAAATTGCTGATTGTCCCAAAGCTTGGATTGGACAGCAATGACGTTCGCAGCATTGTAATTGCCCTAGCACTTAGATGTGGTCCCCGGTCGTTGCATAAGTAAATCCTTATTTAAGCGGAATAATAAGGACTCACAACCCTATATGGAAGAGATTAAAAAGATTTAACGAAACAACAAATGGTCTCATCGATTACGAATATGGGTCTGCACGTGGAATGCTCGAACCCTTAACAGAACGCGTTCAGCCTAACAACAAGCGGATACCCTCGCCTACTATAAAGCAGGCATAATCGCCATCCAAAAAGTGCAATGGGGTGGACCGGGCAAAAAGAGGTAGAAGAACTGAAATATCTACTGTAGATAATGTTTAAGACATTATTTGGAAGCGGATTCGACGTGGGAGAGAGACCAAGGGGAAAAGTCATAAGCATCAAACGTGTAAGTAAACGCCTAATGACAATTAGCTAAGAGGGAAAATTCTCCGATATAAGCCTCACAAATGCCTACGTCCTGACAAAATAGAAGGATGGCCATACTTATGACTGCTTTTATGAGCTCCTCGACGAAATCTACGACCAATGACCTAAATATTTTAACCAACGTGAGACGGAAGGTGCAAAGCAGAACTAGGAACTGCAATCCAAGCCCCATCTTTTCAATCAATTCTCTCAGACGGGCATCACAATGGGTCTATATAGACCAAAGAGTGATGAGGTATAGAATAGACTCGGCTCCAGATACCTCATCAACCGACCAACGTAATCTAACTTAGGCAAGGAGGGCACCTTTGGTAATACAGTGGGAAGTACAGCCTCCACGTCATCACTTCCGGAAACAGACAAATGCTTATTGATTTTGCGGCAGGTCATAATGTAGCAATAGTCAGCACATTGATTCCACACCTTGATATTCAAAAAAGACCTGGCCGACAAACCGCTAATCAAATCGACGCAAAGCACTACTTCAGTGTTTTGGATGTCCGAACATTCCGTGCAGCTAACATCAACTCGGACTATTACCATGTTGTAGGCCAAAGACACCAAACCATTGTGAGGAAGTTCAACGTCAAACGGCTACAATCGCAAGAGACCGTCAGGGCCTTTGTTGCCCAAAATTTCCCGCAACAAGTTTTACTCTCTATCCTTTTTCATGTCTCTTCGTTCCCGTCTTCTTTTGAGTAGGAAGACCGAACTCTGGCAGAGGTGGAGGGACAGCCATGGTCCCATCAGCCATTGGCCCACCGATCACGGACCTCGGAAAGGAACCCACATAGGTCTTTAGGTGATTTGCTCCTCAGAGAAGGACGAGAGGTTCGGTCGGTGAAGCCCTAAGGACGGGTGCGACAGGAGGTCCACCAGGATCACCGTTGTTGGAGCCCGTAGGCTAGATGCGAGACTTCCAGCGGGCAGCAGCAGACAGGACGTCTGAAAGTCGACGACGGGTGGGGACGGACGGTCCTTTAAAGCTAAACACCTCAACACTATGATGACGGGTGATGGAGGACGATCCACGGAGCTTACACCCCAACGAAAGCCATGAAAACAAAGGCTTAAGAGGTACCACCTCTCACACTCGATGTGCGTGCAGCTAGATAAGAAAGCTAGTAAAGCAATTTTTCGAAGGGGGAAGTGTTGAAGATCTCTTTTATAGCTATACTCCCAACGAGGGAGCAACGGAGGAGCGACGGAGGTGTGCAGGTGGACGGCAAACATAATGAGACACATCCCAAAGTCGTATCATCTTTCAAAGTCAGGTTCGATGGGTGAAGGGATGACGAACCTTTTAAAGTCAGCACCCCACCGATGGAGCACCAAGGGAGCAGCAGAGGCTGTAGACGGACGGCCAAACTACGAGACGGACTCCAACGAGGGAAAACATAAACATAAACAAAAACAACAATAACGTCCACATATAAACAACAACACTAACATAAACCATTATAAGAAATAAAAGCAAAACACCAGGAGGACAGAAAGGCCCACAATATAAAAATATTTGTTGTGGCTATTGGTCAGTCCCCATTTTCCCCAAATCTGAACGCCGATCCACCAGATCTGCCAGGAGTAAAGTGGCACACAGACACCTGTACTTGGTTTTATTTGGGGCAGCGATCTAGAGAATGATTAGATCGGGGTATAATCAGTTTGGGATTACACCCACACAATCTTCCTCTTTCATCACCACACTCCATCTATCTCTGATCTGACTTTCTGTCTCCTTCGCGTTGGTTTGTTTTTGTAATTGGAGTAGTTTGACGGAATAACCCTGGAGTTAGAAGAAGAAGAAACATTGCTTTTCGCATTTTTCCTACTATTTCCAATGTCTAGGGAAATAGCTAGGCATAGCTAGGATCCACAAACTCTCATAAACTCTCTCAATGGAGTTCCCAGTTATCACTGGAAGCGGCAGAGAACTCAGTGACTGAGGAGTTTAGCGCCAGGAAGGGGTGCAGAACCCCCAGAAAAAAAGGCTAAGTAGAGTGTGGTGTAGAATAGTATAATTAGCGTTTTTGTGGTGTTGAAAATTTTTGTAAAGTGAGTATACGGTGGGCCGCGGGTGCGCAATTATCTCGAGGAAAAACAAAACACGCGACCCCTAATAATTTTAATTTTTTCGTTTTCGGGACAGTTGAAATAGCGGGTCACTCTACTGACGAGTGTACTGCTATCCCAATCAACAATAAATCGTATTTTTGGTTCGGGGCAACTTGACAGTTGCCAGAAATTAATCGTAACACCTTTTCAAGTCGAGGAACTTAACTTTTCAAGGAGTTCGATGCCGCCAGTATCGAATGTAGTAGTGGCATCAAGATGAAATCAGAGAGGGCGCTTCTTATGTACTGGGTTTCAAGCCGCCCCAACAAAGGAACCCATGTTACGATGATGAGTGCAGACAAACAAGCCTGAAAAAGCAACTGATGTACATATGAATCAATATTTCAACAAAAAATATTTTCGTTCAATCGACTAAGGTGAAGTCAGAACAGCCATTTTTCTGCTGGACCCGATGGCTTAAGATCCTAAAGAAGGGAGATTCCATGAACTGTGCCAACCACAAGGTAATAAGTCTCCTCAACATCGTCTTCCATGTTACGTGAAAAACAAAAATATTGCGTTAACACTTCGGTCATTATCAGTGTGGTTTTATGCCAGGAAAATCTTTATATACCTTAGGTCCGCTTCCAACTCCGACAGTGACATCTGCGCGGAAATCATGCGAAGGATCACTCTTGGAAATCGTTGCTTCTTTAGATATAGACGAAATTGAGTAATAAAGTTTCGAGCAACCAAAAGACATTATACAGGGTACATTCTCGTTTTACGGCGCAGAAACGTCGAAACTAACACTCTCGGGTGCTTGCTTGAAAAGAAAAGATCTTCCGGTAATCTTCGGCCCCATGAAGAAAAGATGAGACGTGTCAACATCGAACTGTACGCTGTACAGCGATGTCGATCTCGTTAGAAAAGATTAGATAACCCGGCTTAGATGGCTAGGTCACCTTTAGCGCATGGCACCTGCGTCCGGGAATAGAAAGTTTTCGACTCAAGCTCAGAGAAACAACGCATAGAGGACGACTTCATCTAAGGTGCAACAGACATGTAGCCCCTCTCACACAACTTCGTGTATGCATGGTAGGAAATAACTTGTTAGAAAGCGTGCATCAACTCATTTCTAAGATTTTGCCGACAGAAAATTTACATCTTAGCACCGTTTGTCCGATTCCCAAGTCAGGAAACCCCCTTAAAAGCACGAAATACTATATATAGGCATCAATCTGCTTAGCATCGCAAATAAGATCCTATCTACCGTAATCGATCGGAAAGAATCTTTTCCAGACATTTGATGTCAAAAAGGGATTAAGGCAAGATGATGCTCTGTCATGTAACATCATACTTGAGAAATCTCCCAAATCAACACCAAAGGCACGATTTTTTAAAAGTCGGTACGACTACTTGCATTCGCTAACATGAATGACATGTTGACAGAATTCAGTGAGGTGTTGTTGGGGCGAATTGGAACAGAAGCAGCAAAAATGGGTTTAGCTACGATGTTATCGAGGAATTAGACAGAACATCACAATAGACAGATATAACTTCGATTTACATAAGGATGTTATACCTCGCTTTAGCTATTAAATCTGATAATGACATCTCAGAAATCAAGTGTAAAGGGGTTCTTGTCAATCACTATTTCTTCGGCCCAAGGAGACCTTGTCAAGAATCACTTAGGAGACTCTAACGGGTGACTGACTCGAACTGCAACTTTTTAAAATGCTATAATTTTTTTATTTTTTAATAAATTTTATTGTGTCAAAGCAAAAAATGTTGGAAAATACATCAATTTTCAAATTGTCCACCTTTGGAGCGAAACATGGCCTTGAGACGGCCGAAGAAAGCATCGCACGCTGCATGCAAGTGGCTCTGCGTTATTTTGGCCCATTTCCGGCGAAGTGCTTGTTTGAGGTGGTCCAAGCTTTGGTATTTTTTAGTGCCAACCTTCGCCTTCAAAATACCCAAGACAAAGAAATCCAACGGATTTGCATCCGGAGAATTTGCAATCCATTGTGTCGAAGAAATGAAGTGTGGGACATTGTTTTTTAACCAATCTTGGTTGACGCACGCTTTGTGAGATGGTACCGAGTCTTGTTGAAATGTCCTCGGCCTCCGACCGAAATGATTGTTTGCTCAAGGCTTTAATATTGCCTCCAAGACATTTTTACGGTATACGATCGCATTAATAAGCATAAATACGATCGGAGAGCGACTATGGGCGGTTATGTCGGCCTAAACCATCACAATCGGTCCTGTCTGCTTTCTGGAGGCCGTCCGAAGCTGTAAATTTTCGAAGGACCTCGCTGACAAGTAAAATCGGTCATTTTGTTTGTTGACATATTGCTCGATAACAAATGGCGACTCATCGGATAAAACCAAATTCGGCAACTCACCACTTTCGTGCAAGCGTGGCAACTCCTTCGCTCTTTCGACTCTAACTTCTTTCTGTTGCAGTGTAAGATCGTGTGCTTTTTGGAACTTCAATGGCTTGAGCCCAAGCTCATTTTTCAGTATGTGTTGTATCTGTTCCAACGATATGTTGAGCTCACGAGCCATTTTTCTTCCACTTCGACCCGGATTTCGCTCAATTCGAGCCTTCACTTTCTGAACCATTTCTGCCGATGCTGCTGTTTTTTTATGAACACCTCCATGGCGTTTTGGAACGCTGCCAGCATCACGGTAACGAGCTATGTTTCGAGACACAAATGATTTATTCACGTTGAGGTGCTGAAGGGCTCTAACGATAGCTACTTGTGGTTTTCCAGCCAAATATAAAGCAATATCACGTTTGAATTCCATCGCGGATAAAAATGAGACGCAAATCGTTTAAAAGGCTTGTAAATAATGAAATTATCTGTCATGTGTCAAAATTTGAGCTCACTGTCATGAACGGTTTGGAAATTATAGCAGTCTGAAGTTGGTTGCAGTTCGAGTCAGTAAGGGTGTATATTATATAAGACCCTTAACATACCAGTGCAGAAGCATGAGCGCTGCAGAACATGGATGACTATCGTTCTTGGTGTTTCGAATGCAATCCAAAAGATTTTTGGTCCTATTTGCGTAGACCTACAGTCACACTGACCTGGTCAGAAAAGTGCGTATACGCCGCCTAAAATGGCTGGGTCACGTTTAGAAATAAATACCAACACTCCACCCTAAAGAGTTTTTGATTCCTTCAATCAACTTGAGGTGCGTAACTGAAGGTAGTAGGCCAGAGCTGCGCTAACTGGTAGCTTCTGTTAGTTGAGTCCAAGTTATACCTCGGTCTATAACCCAATCGAAATGTGAAAATGTGTTTAGGAAAATTAATTATGATGATTTTTCGGCTGCTTTTTCGATAGAGTCTCAATCAGGGAAAGTGTGAGGTGCACTGTGGTCAACTGGCTTTAGCTTTTAGATTAGTGCAATCTTATATGGACGTATTGCCAAACTTTTCGCAAAATAAGCCACAGAGAAGTTAGAGAGATAACCAGCCAGGAATCGATTGCCATGAGTCGTAACTTTCCGACTTGCGTAAAGCCGCAATATTCTCAGTGGAACGGATATATGACGTAAATCGATTAAATTTTTTTTTCACTAAGCGCTCAATTGTTCGCTTATCGGGACGACTATGAAAACTGATTAATGCACGTTAATGAGCCTTAACTAACTGTGAAAATCATTAAATGACATCGCATGCGAGCTTTGGGATAGTATGGGACTTGACCAACCCACTAAAATCCCGGAAAAAGCATGGTATTACCACACCTAGTCGTTAAACTAATCAGCAATTTGTTTCTAATATTTGTAAATCTATAATTCAAGGAACTTACTTTGGTCTGTTACTTTTTGTTTTTTAACTCGTTATCAATTTGTTCGTGGGATTATGTTGTAATATATTGCTCACGTTATCGAGGAGCAAACAAAATTCCAATAATTCCACTTGATTCCAATACGAATTCTCTTTATTGTAATTCAAAAGCAATCAATTAAATGTTCTGCCTCGTGGTCGACGCGAGTGCTGTCAGTGGCTGTCAGAGTCAGCCTAGACGCGTTGCCAGTTGTTAAATCTGTTACACTCACCCCTTGTGCTCGTGAGTACTCGTACTCGTACTCGTACTAGGGTACGAGTAAAAAAGAATCCTATACGGTCCCCAAGCTCTATGATCTTTTTCCCGTCAAGCTGTAAGTCGATTGATGTGTACAATCTTTGGCTTTGATTTTGGTGTCTTTTGAACTTAAACGAGATAATGGCCGTCTCAGTCAGACGCGTCGGGGGTTGTACGACCAAACAAAATTTCCAATCTGAAATCGGGGTATATTAGATGTTATATCGTACCACACGATGAATTTCATTTCTAGCCGTTTCATGAATGTCTTGTTATTGATCTTGTAGCTGCTTGGCGTATCCACTTACCGCCCAATTATCAAAGCTTCGCAAATCCCTGAAGTTGTCTAATAAAAAGCGGGGGCAGAGCAATGTACTGGTGTTATCGTAAACGTTTTCAGTATTTAAAGCCTCTGAATGGCTGCTACGAGCGGCCGGTCATAGCTCCTATTAGTGGCAGGAGCACCAGTAGTCCCTGTCAGGACTTAAAACACGATATCGTGCGTGACTTGTAGAAAGAAGTATATTAGGTCGCGGGGAGGCTCTTTGACCAAATGTCTAATTGCAGTAGCTGGGTGCTGTGACCTTAAAATCAGCAAGAGGATTGTGGATTCCAAAAAGTTTCGTCCCTGGTCCGAATGCAGCTCAAGCGCAATTCCAAAACGAAAAAAACACTTCCTTTACTAACTCTCTAGCAACAGCATTAGTGGTCTGATCTGGAATAGGAAAAATCTCTATCCAAAACAACGCGTTGGAATGGCTCTCCAGAAAGGTAAATTTGCAGATTTTCTCGAGTTTTTGTTCTAAGTCTGCTTTTTAGCACATAAGTATGATATTTGGATAAGATCGTATTTTTTTAAGAGTTTTGTTACAATCCAATTTCCTGTGAACGGCGTATCGTGAAACATTCTTATCACATAGCAGGTCAGTAGCATTCGTTCTTATTGTTTACGTGAAGTAGGCACCCAAATCTTCAAGCTTAAATTCGCAATCCATTTGAATGGCTACGTTGACTACATCCTTGTTAATACTATTGGTAGTGTTGTTTCTTTCTTTGTATTCACAGTGGTTGACGACTTTATTACAACAGGGTCGTCGTAAAAGGGAATCAGCGTTAAGATGAGTTTTCTCAATGCGATGTGTTTTTTTTTTTTTTTTATAGTGATACTGTTGGATGCGCTCCAATCAACGTGTCATTTGTACTTCTGGGTTTTTAAACGAGAGTAGCCAATTGAAAACCGCGTCGTCTATTCAAATTAAAAATTCCCTTCCTAACAAATACACGTGGAAGTGCTCGATAGATTCAATCATCGCAAGTAGCTCTTTGCGTGTAGTGCAATAAATATGCACAGATTTGCTTGGAGCAAGGTCCGATCGAACACGCTAAAAGCGGTGGTGACGTTAATCTTGCCTTCAAAGAATTATACAATTCGTCGCATTGCGGAGTCCACTCAAATGAAATGTTTTTCTCGGTTAAGCTACAGTACAGCACACTGTACTGTACTGTATTGCTGCATTGCTGCACTGCTGCACTGCTGCACTGCTGCACTGCTGCACTGCTGCACTGCTGCACTGCTGCACTGTATTGTATTACACCTTCCAGGTGCACAATCCAATAAAACTTCTTACTTCAGATACATTTTTCGATATAGGCCAGCTACAAACAGCTTCGATCTTGAAGGGGTCAGGTAACACACCGTGCTCACTCACTAATTGGCCCAAGAAGCTTATGTCTTTTTGAAATGGATTGCATTTAGCGGGGCTAATTTTTAGTCTAGCGTTCCTCAATCGACTAAAATCAGGACGAAGAATAGTAAGCATCCCATCAAAACTCTTACCATGAATCAAAATGTTATCCAAATGGACTAAGTAGGTTCTGTTGGTAGTCCTTGAAGAACATTTGACATGAGTTGTTCAATGGTAATCGGGGCATTTGTCAACCCAAAGCTCATAACTTCAAATTGCTACAGTCCATCTCTTGTGACAAAAGCCGTCTTTTCACGATCTGCTTGAAGCATCTCGACCTGCCAACAACCAAGCGGGCGTCTGGGGTGTCGCCAATCGGCCGTAAGGGGAAGGAATCTTTAAAGGTAATTTCATTCAACCGCCGATAATCTTTCACAAAACCCAGTCGATCTCCTTTTCCTTTACTATTGCTATTGGCGATGCCCAAGGGCTGTTTGAGGGCTGTTTGGAGACTCTTCCTGTTCGGCAAATGGTAGCCTGGGTGGCGGTTGTTTAATCGGTTTTGCAGTACCTTCACCAATTTTATGCTGGGCAACACTTGTTCTTCCTAAATTATTGGGGCTTTTGGAGAAGATTTCGAAGGGACTAAACAACATTGGACTGTAGTGGTGTAAGATGCTATTGGGATCTACGAAAAAGATCAGAGATTCGGTATTGAACACTCTCAAATCTAAGCAGTCAATTGCTTCGAAAGTAGCGATGAAAATATTTTCCGGAACTGAGACTGCATAATCAGAAATTTTTGCAATACGCACATATACAGCACCATTTCGATTACTAGTCATCGATATTCCTATTAAAATTCCTTTTGGAAGATCATTTCCCAGAGGCGAAACAAGACCTTCAGAAGGAGCCGCACAGGAGAGGGGAATAGGATAGGAGTCTGTTGTGTGCAAAAAGAATCCCTTAGCTGATTACCTAAAGGCATGTTGATCTCATTTTGAAGCGCAATTTGATTGTTCCCAATTCATTAGTACAATAGAGAAATCCAAAATGCTCTTGAGGGCATTTGAGAATACCCTGACTAAAGGTGGGATCAACCACCGAAACGTTAAATCGACGTTTGAATTTGACAATCTGAATAATAGTGCGCCACTTTTGTAAAGTTTTAAAAGAGTTTTCACAAAAAGTTTGGATGAGGTTGGTCCAGGTTGAAGGCGAGTGTTTTGTGGTAAGATATTTGGATGAATTAATGTAACTGACGATCCAATATCGACTAGCATCTGGCAAGAGACATAACTAAGAATAGCAGTGAACCATTGTCAATGTCTGCCACAGCGCACATTATAAATTTGAGGACAAGTTAACTTCGTCAGCGTTAGTCGAGTCGTGTAGACTTGATTCATGCGTAGCCGTTGATTTAAACGATGGTTGGATTGCCTTTGCATTTCATTAGCTTCGATAAACTGAGAAGAATGATAAGTTTGAGTCGCTAGATAGACCGCGTCGATCTTTATTTTTGGATCTGCCGGTGGAATAGAATTTTGAATAGAACTAGCCGCAATACCATTAACAAAATGTATCGCTGAAATGTAATTGCAAAGCCGATATTAATTTGGTGTAGTCCGCACGATCGTCGGGTCTCGAATTTACCAAAATGGACACTGCTACTTCTCCACGAAGAAAGAATGCTTGTCATTCCTCTCAATGGCTTCCGAAATAATATCAAATTGTACTCCTCCCAGTCGGTTGTCTAGCAACCAAAAGTTGAGGTTCAATTTTAAGTTTAGAGTTGCGAGATGTTTTTTGTGGGTTTTCCGGTGCAAGAGGTAACTGGACCACTACAGGGTTATCTATCCTCCTACCAACATCTGGTGTTGAACACTGAAATTTTTTGGGCAAATGCGGTAGCACCCATAGCGCGTACTTCCTCTACTTACTCTCCGTAATTTTCTAACAAAATTGTTGATATTAAGTAGTTCGCCTACTTCTAAATTAGAGAAGATCACCTTAATTTTGTTGTAGAAAAAGTACAGGTCCCTACACACTACCTTGAGGTACTCCAGTTTTTATATATTCCAATGCGGAGTACTCATCTTTTTTGCTCATGGACTAATCCTTTGTGCTAGACTTTATCAAAAGCATTTATTTCATCAAGGAAGACGGTAGAGCATATGAGCAGTGAGATCAGACAATATTGTAAAGTTTGGTACCACAATAACTTCCCAGATCTTTCACATGCGTGGAACATACCCTTTTTAAGAATGTCATCCGTGATTAGATAAAATCCAGGAGTCTTTTTCGTGTAGATATTTTCTTTTATTTCTACGGCTATTTTCTTAGAGGTTACTGGTGGAATTAATCTCTCGTCTTCGCACGTTTTGTTGGTTGTAAATGACTATTGTCTTCGTATGGCTGGAAACTGGTTTTAAAAATGTTTCACAAATAGATCCGCCATTTGTTAATTTGTTTTTGCCAGTTTCCACTGTTGTTCTTCCACAGTGAGGTTTCTGTACCAGCATAGTTCGTCAGATTTGTAAAGTATCTTTCCACCGATGCATTTTCCAATTCTATGATCTTTTTGTTTTATCACTTGACGCTCTCGACAATTGCCAGCTTACACGAGATATTTCATATTTCTATAGGGTATGCCTTTTCTATATCTAGGGTGAAAGACTGTACTTCATTTCTTAATTGCTCTACTATATTGTAGCGATTGTTATGGATACTTCGATGTTTTTCTCTACCAAATATCTGAAATATATCCTGTCAGCTTGTTCACAGTGTAAGCTACACAGATGAGTGAGCTGAGTTTAGAAGATATTCTTAGTTGTAAAGAAGTCTGCAACGTCTGGGATTTTGTTTCTATCTATGGGTCAACAAGTAGGATTTTCCATCGAATGGTAATTAGCAATGCCTTCTCTTGTATTTGTTAATCTTGATCCCCAAAGTTTGTTCTTTGCGTTGAAATCTCCGCCTTTTATGAACTTATTTCCGAATTTAGGGAAGAGAAAGAGTTGCATGCTTCTAGTCATTGGATCTGTTAAGTACAATTCTTATGTTACTGATTTGTTTTTCAAAGACAGATATTCTTTCACGAATTTTCTTATTATTCTTTTCTTTATCTTCCATTCCGTTAAGAATACCGTGCATGATATCCTTCGTGGCAATGCTGGAAGGTTTGGGGTATCCGACTAGTTTGACAACGTTGCTCGAAGTAACCTGTGCATATGTTTTCTTTGAACCGACCATGATACTTAATTTCTCATTTTTGACATTAACCTGAGCTTTATCTTTTTTTTTTTTTTTGGCAGAAAAAGTTGTTGAAGCGTACACCTGTCTATAATCAAATGGTAGGCCTTCTGGAGCACAAATGTCACATCTCTCAAAATAATGGGTCTATAACCATCTCGTGCGGTTTGCTAAGAGATGGCGTAACTTGTATTATTCAATTGGAACATGAGTTGGAAAGCTACTGTCATTGTACGTCATTTCAGTATATGTCATTCATTTGAAGCGTAAACAATAATAATTTTTTTTCACTCAAATATGTCGAACTTTGTGCCTGAAAAAGTGTTTTTGCGGGGATTTCTTCTTCATTACTTCAATATGAAGAAAACTGCTGCCGAAAGTCTTCGTATTTTGGTAGAAATTTATGGTGAGCATGCGCTAGCTGAGTGAACGTGCCAAAAGTGGTGATTTTGGCTTGGAAGACGATGAACGTCCTGGGCAGCCAAAAACGTTTGAAGATGAAGAACTGAAAGCATTACTCTATGAAGATTGTTGCTAAACACAAGAAGAGCTCGCAGAATCTTTGGGTGTCATTCAAGCAGCCATTTCAAAACGTTTAAAAGTAGCTGGATATATTCAAAAGCAAGGAAATTGGGTTCCACATGAACTCAAGCCGAGAGACGTCGAAAGGTGGTTTTGCATGCCCAAAATGCTGCTGGAACGCCACAAAAAGAAGTAATTTTTGCATCGAATTGTTACTGGTGATGAAAAATGGATTCATTACGACAACCTCAAGCGCAAAAAATCATTTGTGAAACTCTGCTCTGTATTTGGTGGGATCAGATGGGTATGCTGTATTATGAGCTGCTAAAACTAGGCGAAACCATTAATGGACAACGCTACCGAACACAATTAATCCGGATTATGCGACCAGACACGAGGCAATAATTTTCCATCATGACAACGCTCGGCCCCACGATGCTATTCCGGTTAAGAACTATTTGGAAAACAGTGCATGGGAAGTCTTACCCCACCCGCCTTATAGCCCAGACCTTGCCCCTTCTGACTACTATTTGTTCCGGTCGATGCAGAACGCCCTCACTGAAATACGGTTCACATCAGAGCAGAATATCAAAAATTGACTTGATTCATTCTTGGCTGCCAAGCCGGCGCAGTTCTTTTGGGATGGGATCCACAAATTGTCAGAAAGATGGGAAAAAGTCATAGCTTCAGATGGGCAATACTTTGAATAATACTATTGTACATGTTTTACTTAAATAAACGTTCAAATTTTGAAAAAAAAAAACCGCAAGAATTAAAATATATACCCAATATGATAATGGGTGAGTTTGGAGAATCCAAATTAAAAAAGTAGGACGCGTCTAATGGAAAAATTATTATTATTAGAAGATCAGCAGGATGTGGAAAGAACTTGATCTTTTGGCAATTTCTGTTCCTCCTGTAAGAACTTCCTGTAAGAGGGAGAACAATAAGGTTGTAAAAATTTAATCGTGCTTCATCGTAATAATTTCTAGAACCAAAAATCTAAATTCCAATTCCATCAACTATTGTTCTACAAGGATGATGGAAATTTTTCCTCATTTTCCAAACTTTCCCATTCATCATTTCATCTAAGAAATGAGCATGTAAAAATTAGGCAACTCTATTCATTATAATGATATGCTTTCGCCACCTCGAAACTGCAGAAAGTTTACGTACTCGTATCTCGTATTTATAGGAATATTCATCACATCATCACAATACAAACGAGTCACGTCAGGACAAAGTTTTGTTTGCGATTTAAGTACGAGTATACGAATAGTATGCCCCCCAAATTAGTGGCTGTGGCATTAATTTGCATCAATCTCGAGGCACACCTATAATATATATGTGGCACCCGTCGACTCTGTCTGCCAGACAGATTGCCAGAGACAAAGTTTTCCTAATTTGGGATCATTTGAAAAGTTTTTCTTGTTTTCGAAACGAGAAAACATGCATCAGAATGAAACTACGAGTATCCCACAGATCCAGTCAACCCTCTTCGCCATTTGATAGAGGCAATTAGCTTCATTTTAATAAACAACTTTGGTGCTTGTTTACGTACGTATATGAATACGAGTACGAGTACGAGTAATTGTATCTCGGTTTCGAGATGGATTATCATCCCTACTCCTACCCGTATAACTCATTTGAAGGACCAAGTTTAATTAATAGCCGAGTCAGTTAAAACTTGTTAATTAAGGGCAGGGTGTTAATAAAACCATCTAAAGAGGATAATGATGGAAATTATTTATTTTATTGAACAATAATCGAATTACAACGAGTTCCGAATTACTGTGCTCCATTAAAAAGGCGCTACGGATACAATCGTGCAGTTGAACCTATGGCGTCATGTTGGGTCAATAAAACAAAGCTTGCAATTAAATTGCACGTTGGAAGTCAATTATTAAAAAAAACGTTAAGAGTGTTATTTCCAGGCCAACTGTAGTGCTTGCAGTTTTTTATCTTTTTTATTTATAATATCGGTGTGTGTCCGTACAGTCATTTGAGAAAATAAACATATTTAACAAAAGGAAGCTCATCGGATTTCCATGACTAAGTAGTTAATTGGAAGGTAATTTAAGAGTATTACTTTATTATTATATAACAGGATTAATGCAGAATATGTAAGTGGGTTAAGAGCTGAAAGCTGGATGGAATGTTTTGCGAAAGGCGGTATTAGCATAGCCCAGAACAAAATATGGTCAATCTTGACTCACCATTACGGCAGGGTTTTAACGAGTAAATGTCTCTTTATATCCCTTTCCAAATTAAATGTTTTTCCATTCTAGCAAATGGCTTTTAAGGATAGGGGGAGCCCCCCCCCCCGCCGACCACTGTGTATACTGTATATTGCTGGAAAAATCTACCAGAATATATTGAAGCCATGACGTTTTCCCATCTTTCTGGCAGTTTGTGGATCCCATCCCAAAAGAATTGCGCCGGCTTGGCAGCCAAGAACGAATCAAGCCAATTTTTGATATTCTGCTCTGATGTGAACCGTATTTCAGTGAGGGCGTTCTGCATCGACCGGAACAAGTAGTAGTCAGAAGGGGCAAGGTCTGGGCTATAAGGCGGGTAGGATAAGACTTCCCATCCACTGTTTTCCAAATAGTTCTTAACCAGCATAGCAACGTGGGTTGTCCATTGATAGTTTCACCCGGTTTTCGCAGCTTGTAATAGAGCACACCCATCTGATCCCACCAAATACAGAGCATTACCTTCGCGCCATGGATATTCGGCTTTGCCGTTGATTTAGCTGGTTAGCCGGCTTTCACAAATGATTTTTTGCGCTTGGGTTTGTCATAATGGATCCATTTTTCATCACCAGTAACAATCCGATGCAAAAATGACTTCCTTTTGTGGCGTTCCAGCAGCATTTCGGACATGCAAAACCACCTTTCGACGTCTCTTGGCTTGAGTTCATGTGGAACCCAATTTCCTTGCTTTTGAATATACCCAGCTGCTTTTAAACGTTTTGAAATGGCTGCTTGAGTGACACCCAAAGATTCTGCGAGCTCTTCTTGTGTTTAGCAACAATCTTCATAAAGTAATGCTTTCAGTTCTTCATCTTCAAACGTTTTTGGCTGCCCAGGACGTTCATCGTCTTCCAAGCCAAAATCACCACTTTTAAATCGTGCAAACCACTTTTGGGACGTTCGCTCACCTAGCGCATGTTCACCGTATACTTCCACCAAAATACGATGACTTTCGGCAGCAGTTTTCTTCATATTGAAGTAATGAAGAAGAACTCCCCGCAAAAACACTTTTTCAGGCACAAAGTTCGACATATTTGAGTGAAAAAAAAAAAATATTGTTGTTTACGCTTCAAATGAATGACACATACTGAAATGACGTACAATGACAGTAGCTTTCCAACGCAAGTTACAATGGAATAATACAAGTTACGCCATCTCTTAACAAACCGCACGAAGTTATATGGTTATAGACACATATAAAAGAATGTTGTAATCTGACCGATAATCAGTATGAGTTCCACGAGTTCCGTTCGTGAAGCAAACATGACAAGCCCCCACAAGATGACGAGTCATGCTCGACATTAAGAACGCATTCAATTCGCGAAGATGGACCGACATCCGAGTAGCTTCGAAGTGGAAAAATGTATCGAACTGCCTGAATAACTGAGATATGAGATGAAACTGAATAACTATCTCCACGATTCAATACTCCGATACGACAAAATGGTGGAACGGAGAGAGATTTGCGTGACATCGGGAATATCAGGAAATATCTTCGGAGGTCAGGCTGATCGGCTTTTGGGACGATGTCACACTTGCCGAAAAGGCAAGATCCCGGGAGGGGACCGAGCGCAGAATATGGTGGGCTGTGGAGAGAGTAGCGGACTGGTTGTTCAATAGCGACTTCGAGCTGATGACTCGAAAAATAGAAATGATTGTCCTTTCCGGACAACGATGATTTGGGGCGACTTCCGTATGAAAGTTGTGGATGCAATCGTCCGTGCATGCCCGATAGTTGACTTCCTCGAAAGTTGGTCGACTTACTACTAACTTTTGAGTAGCGTATTAAAAAGGCGATGGATACGATCACAAATGCGGCAGATGCGTTGTCTAGGCCGATACGTAATACTGTCGGACTGTGAGTTCCTGAAAGAAAGTTAATCGCGTCGATTTCCATCTCTGAAATGTTGTACGGCGCCCACGTGTGGGTGGATGTAGTATTGAAAAAAGGTATCCGAAAGCGTCTTACATCCAATGTATCCGGTAACGAACATGAAACGCAGAGTGTACTGTCGTTAGATAGATAATATTGTGGATTATAAGCAGGAGATGAAAAGTCCGCACCTTAAGGAACCGATTGTGGACAAATTGGATAAGATAAGTTCTGCAGTTTTTTTTTCTTGGAAGTAGTGTTTAACATTTCAGAAAATATCTGTGTATACCGTTATGAATTCTTTTGTTTATTCCAATAGAGAAGGTAATCTCTTTTTATTATTTCTTTTTTTAAATGGCAGATAAGAAAGTGCATTTTCGGTATATTTTGCTTTTTTTCTTTAAAAAGCAAATCAGTGCTGGCACTTGTCAGTGAGGGCTTACACATTTTCGTTCAGCAAATACAGACCTTGTTGATGCTGCTCTGAACGACCATCCACCACATACGACAATCAAACCTTGGCTGTAGTTACCGTTGAAAGGCATTTGACGATACATCGCCCATACAACCGTTTCACAGAGACTGAAAAGGCTTGGAATGTCGAATACGGTGAATGTTTGGGTTCCTCACAAACTCAGATGAGAACTCGCTTGAGGTTTTCCTGAAAAGGGTGGTTACTATCACTCTTCCGTAATACGTTCTTCGTGTACTTATAAAGGGTTTTCCAATAGGGACTTGACAACTTTGAATTTAATTTGTGAATGCACTCTTTCACTAATCATCAAACTGTCACTGTCAATTTATTCAGTAACTTCAACATTTTCATCATGGTAAAGAACATTAACGAGCAACGTCGTTAATTCCAATTTTCGGTCGTAATTGTCGCCCTAGTAGACAGGCAATAACAAGTTTAGTGCAAAAATTTGAGTCTAAATATTCGTTGTGTGATGTTGCCGTATCAGTGAGACAATGCGTTGGTCGAATTGTCGAAAATATCGCTGTCAATTCCACGGCGTTCTCAAGAATTGGGCATCGCTCAGACCACATTATGGCGTATTTTGCGTAAGGATCTTGGCTTACATCCATACAAGATCAAGCTGACTCAAGAATTGAAGCCGATGGACCATTTGAAGCGACGTACGTTCTCCGATTGGGTTCTGGAGAAGATGCGCCAAGATGATGAATTTCATCGCAAAATCATCTTAAGTGACGAAGCTCATTTTTGGCTCAATGGGTTCGTCAATAAGCAAAATATGCGTTATTGGTCGGGTGAAAACCCACATGTGCTTCATCCACTTCATTGGTGCGGTTTGCATGCCGGCGGCGTTATTGGGCCATATTTTTTCGTCGACGATAACGATCGTCACGTTACTGTGAATGGTCAGCGTTATCGCGCCATGATAACCGATTATTTTTGGCCCGAATTGGAAGATATGGACTTGGACGACATGTGGTTTCAACAAGGTGGTGCCACAAGCCACACAGCACACGCTACAATCGATTTATTGAAGAGTAAGTATGGTGAGAGTGTTATCTCAAGACATGGGCCAGTCGATTGGCCGCCTCGTTCGTGCGACTTAACGCCGCTTGACTATTTTCTGTGGGGCTACGTTAAGTCATTGATTTATGCCAACACGCCGACGACGTTGAATGAGCTCAGAGATAACATTGAACGCGAAATAGCGGCCGTTGCGGCCGAAATGTGTGGCCGAGTCGTTGAAAATTGGGTCTAACTAATCGACCGTTGCAAACGTGCCCGCGGTGCCCGAAGTCGAGTTCCATTTATAAATGTTTTGATTGTACTTCAAGCCAATAACAAAGTTTTTGAAATATCTCAAATGGTTTGCCTTTTATTAAAAAAAAAGTCATCAAGTCGTTATTGGAAAACCCGATAGTTAAGCTGAGTTTAGAAGCATATGTAGGTAGGTTAGGCAGATAGGTAGCTTATGTTTTAAATAAAATTAAAAAAGGATAAAACATCTAAGTTTTTTGGCAATCATTTTCTTAGAGAATCATATACGAGTATGTAAATATGTTCGTTTTATAAGCTAAGATCTAGGATAGACTTAAGGTCGAAAGACATCATTGTAGTAATATCTTTAAGTTTAGAGTGCTCGGTAAGAGCCAGCAAGCTAAATTTAGAAGATGTCACTTTAAAATAATTATTTTGCACAAATTGATAAGTTTGGCAGGGATGTCAAAACTAGGCATGTTCTTTTCGTTCACATACACGCTGTCATATGTGGTTTTGAAGTTGACAAATAGATGGTGAGTGTCGATCTGAAATGGGACTTTTCCAAAATCTGCTGTACATAATGTGAATATTTAATTGATGGCGGATTTTCTTAGCCCCCTTTCCTTGATGTATGCTCTTTACAAGGACACCTCCCTCTGCTTTGAATACCTTGGTCGGTGTGCCTTCGGGTCCAGGAGTTTGGTTTTATTTAAGCTTAAATACTGATATCCTTGCTTCGTTTTGGTCAAATGGACAGAAATTTGGACCATCTAAGTTAAATGATCTATTCTGATTGATGGTGGAATGTCAGTCCTTTCGAGCGTTTTCCATATCCTGCAATCTTTCTTTTTACAGTTCTACAGATTTCTGTGTGAGTCTTGTTGCCTTGACTCGTTCTTCTTACCTGTTTCTAGAACTTTCGTACGTTGTTTCTGGAATGTAGTCTCGTAGTATGCTCTCGCACCGCTTTGTATGTTTTTGTTAAGCTACATGTGACAGCCGGGATCTTTCATCAAATTTCTTCTTGGGGGTGGTCAAACCAAACTTTACACATCAGTATTGGTGTCTCTGATGCAGTTTTTCTGGCGGTCTCTTGTGAATGCAGCTTTTCTAGTTACATCTTCTCACAGTAGTTTTTCATTGTTAAGGCACTTGGGGATCGAAATTCGCACCTTGACTGCGACCACATTGTTATCCGAGTCTGGAACGTTCGGGCGTCCAATACAGGACTCCAGGCTGAAGGCATGCCTTACGTCGACTGTAAATTAATCAATTTAGTTCAGCCCTGTACCACTTCACTTCCCGAAAAAAAATTTACAGTCTTTTATTTGGCGTTTTACCATATGCCAGCGATCTTCTACTGCTGAACTCATGGTCTCAAAATTTTTTCCTCAATGCCAGGCTTTCTGTTTACAATTCGATCGCGTCCATTGAGACATTCATCTATGAGACGATCATTAAAATGAAGATTTTGATTTTGAACATTGACAATATTCAGTTTATCTTTTTCTTTTTTCTTTAATTCTTTATTCTCAATTATGTACAATTAATTATAATATTAAACAAGTAAGAGAAGAATAGTTAGTGGCATTTGTATTTCAAGAGAAAGAAAAATAGAGCTTATGCCACTTCAGTTAACAATTCAATGTGGGGTTAGCAAAGTATAAAATTATGATTAAGGGAATAATAGAAGTAAATTAAGCAAAAGATGGTTATTGAGAGAAAATTCATTACAATAAAAAATAGTTGCAAAATAAATAAATAATTAAACCGCATAGCGTACCATAACGTTAATTTCATTATGGTCTAAGTCAAGAAGCTGAAATTTAACTTTTTTCAAAAATGAGGATAGAGTTACTATGGTTCGTATGCTAACAAGAAATTTGTTAAGCAGTTTGCATGAGACAATAGAATAAGAGTTTTTAATGCTTGTGGTGCGAAAAGGAGGAACTGGGACATAATATTGGGAATTGCAAGCACCCACCTCTCATTAAAAAGTTCTGAGTACCTTAAAATAAAAAAGATGTCTCAATGGGAGAATTCTCGTGAGCCTAAATAGCTCCATAGAATAAGCTAACCTGGGAGAATTACAAACTTTCCTTATTGCACATTTTTGCAGGACAGATAGTTGTTGGAGTTTGTTCTGGTATGCAACCCCCCTCCCCTCCAACAGCTTATACCATACTGCAATTTAGAATGAAAAATCCCATAATACACAAAGTTGAAAGAAGATATTGCTTCAAACTCAGACCAGCTGAAATTTCTGTTGATTATAACGCCTAAGTATTTAAAGCAATCAACATTCTCAATTTTAAGGTAATTGACGCTACAATCGGCCGTCTCATCAAAGGAGTCCTTAGCAATAAGAACGGTACACGTATTACTAGAAAGATTCTATCTTGGACAGTTTGATGTATGAAACGTAATATCCGGGGCCACTTCCGTATTAAGGGAAAAGAATATGACTTTAGTTTTTTTACTAACTAATAGCTTATGTGCAGCAAACCAAATTCTCAGCAGGTGAACGTCATGATTTATATCAGACACTAGGTTCAGGTGGCTAACTGATCGATAGGCGATACCCGAATCATTTGCAAAGGCCTGAGATTTTCCAGCAAACGATAATTCAAAAATGGAATTAATATAAATTAAAAATAGAATAGGCCCAGTAACTATCACTCTAGGTACTATCTGTAGTACCATTTCTAGGCTCAGGATAATAAAAGTTTGGTGAATCGATCGGAATTAACATTTGCCCTACTGAAGCAAAGACCTCATTGAATTCGTTTGCTACTTCTCTAGGATCTTTGATATTTACAATACCGTTATGATAAGTGTTATAGAAGTTTTAATTTTCCTAATATTTCGATTCATGATACTATTAACTTAATTGGGTTTGGGTGGGTTTGAAGGGGTGGCCGTGATGTAGTGGTATATGCATAGACTCTTCAAGCAGAGGGTCGTGGGTTCGAATCCCGAACGAGGCAATTCTGTGAAAAAGTCTTTTCATAGAATTTGTATGTAGTTATATGAGAATCCCGTCGGCGTCAACTCTGACATGATGGCATAACACTGATGTTGGAGTGGTTGCTGACTGGGCTAAATGTAACGAACTAACAACTAGCACGTACTTAAGACCCACTGGTTGAGGAGGATGTACTAGCTCATCATGTCCAGTTTGACAACCACCTCTGGGAAAAATATCGAAATCTAATACACCTGAGTTTCAAACTACTACACCACCCGCCTGCGCCCTGGGGAAAAAGCAAGTAAAAGAGTATTCATATACCCTTGGTGCGCGCGCGGTTTTCTTTGACTATATCACGACACATGCGATTATAGCGATTTTTAAGCACTCATTACGTGAGTGTTTGCTACATTTTATCCCTAGTTTATGTTTCAGCTTAATTTTTTTTTTAGGGAGAGAGAACTTTATCCAGGGTTTAAGTCTTATCACTGATCTTTTTTGTACAGAAATGCTATTGGAAGCTGCTATGAAATTTTTTAAGATTCTTGCAAATCAATCGTAAGCCTTAGGTGCAACTTTTTTGTCATAAGCCTCATCCCAATTATTATTATATCTATTTAGGTGTTCAAAATTAATTCTAATAGAACAAGGCGGAGAATGTGTTTTTGTTTCTTTTCTTGTCATGATTGGAAGCAAGTTTCCAGTCATATAGTGATCAGAGATCTTGAGGTCAAGATTTATAGCAGCGCATTGATAAGGCTGAGTTTTAAAGAAACGACCAAATACGTGATCAATACAGGTACCAGCTATGGGCTTTGTGATCTCATTAACTAGGCAGGTTAACCCATGCTCGGCAAAAATTGCAAGGTACGAATCTAAATAAGGGTAAGTGATTAACAAATCCAAGTTAAAGTCTTTTAAAACAAGAAGATTTGTTACTTTTACACTACAAAAATAAAAGGTTCACTGCATATAGAACAAGAGATTTTTATAATATCAGCACTCGACAGGCTATAACGCTTTATTTCACAATCATCATACAAATCTTTCACAAAGGCAGCCACTCCACCTGCTGCATATGAATCGTTGCAGGGATAGCGTAATCTTTGATCTCATAAGAATAGATACCCAAATTTCGGATACAAAAACAATTTCAGGCAAGTTAACAAGAGTTGCAAGATTGACAACTAATATGTCGAAGTTTTGACGAAGGCTTCTTATATTTTGGTGTATTCATGGATTGTCATGTAAAATGCTTTCATCACAACTAGTTATAGAACTTGAGGGAAAGCTGCTGCTTACAAAATCAAAGCTATCGTTCATATTTCAAAATAATTTAAATCGTTTTTAATTAAAGGTAAATCATCAAATGATTTTATATTGTAACAACAACATTTCCTCCATCCACCTTCCTTAACAAAATTTGTGAATTCAAGTAACCTCCTTGACTGCCAGAATGTGCTGCTACTGCAAAAAAGGTAATGGTGCCTTGAAGTCCACTCATATCTAGGCGGACATGCCAAATTTCAGTGCAATACTGTCTTTAGTTTTTTTTTTTGACAGCTGATTGTTGTTGACGTGTTTGGCATCATGTTGAGTATGGACAAAAACGATTTTCGTTCTCTCATAAAACATTATTTTTTGAGAGGCAAAACGGCGAAGGATAAATATTATGGGATTAATGCTCCGTCAGATTACACCGTCAAATATTGATTTCGAGAGTTTCGTGGTGGCCACAAACTCCACTACCGATCAAGTCCGCAGCGGCAGGCCCTCCGATGCGGTTATAGAGGACAATGTCAAAAAAAAATACATGAAATAGTGTCGGCTGACCCGAAAGTGAAGGTGCGCAAGCTAGCAGTCATCATAAAAAGAGTCACACCACAACAGCGTCTCCTAGTTGTTCAGCTGTATTACGAAAATCAGCGTTCTGTGCGCATAATCGACCTATTGAAACCACTATTGCCAATACCATTCGCAAATTTGAGTCTCAGTTTACATTAGTAGATGATACTCGACCGGTTAGGCCACATCCAGCACGTAGTGAAGAGACTATAGCAGCTTTAGCTGAGAGTGTACGCGAAAACCGTGACGAATCGATTCGTCTTGAATTGACTTGAATTTGCGTCATATTTTCAGTGAATGTGCTCTGGAAAAACTCAATGAAAATCCGGTGGCTTATTGTGAAATTTTGTTCGGTGATGAAGCCCATATCCAGCTTAATGGATACGTTAATGTACAAAATTGCCGTATTTGGGCTGACGAGCAGCCCGCATAGTACCAAGAGCTACCATTACATCCATTAAAAACAACGGTATGGTGTGATTTATGGGCTGGTGGAATCATTGGACCATATTTCTACAAAAATAAGGCAAATCAGTATGTTACCGTCAATGGTAACCAATATAGCGCCATGTTAACGGACTATGTGCGTCCTAAAATTCAAGCACATGGTCTCAGTGAGCTCGGCTTTCAACAAGACGACGCTACGAGCCATATAGCGCATGAAAAATAGATTTGTTGAGAAATTATTTTGGTGAGCACTTAATTTCACGTTTTGCTACGGTAAATTGGCCGCCTAGATCCTGCGATATCATACCTTTGGACTATTTTCTCTAGGGATATGTAAAATCTCAGGTCTTCAGGAATAAGCCAGCTACGATTGACGCTTTGGAAGCCAACATTACTCGTGTTACGAGTACCAGTCGCGATACCAGTCGTTATGCACGAACGAGTCGCCCAAAATTGGACCTCCGGAATGGACTACCTTAGACGTAGTCATGGCCAATATTTACATAATATGATCTTTAAAAAGTAAATGCCATGAATTGTTCCTTTAACTGATAATAAAAATTTTAAGTTTGCTTTCAAATTTATGTGTTTATTTTACATTATAAATCAAACCTCACGATGAATCACCCTATTCAATCAGGGACAATAGTTCCTTCAAAAAGAGTTACTTGTGGCTTGCAGCACCACTTTGGGTTTTCAGTAATGAAACTGCAATAGTTCCGCGAGTGCATAGTTATAGGTATCAATTGTGCAACAGAATGAAGGGGCGAGAAACTGCATTAACAAATAAATCAGCTTAAGGAGCTTAACCAAGTTTATAAACGGAGAGCTCTGTAATCCAGAAATGGTTTCTCTATGAATACTCGAATCCCTTGAAAACTTGCTCAAATACTTCACATTCATCTTGATCTAACAATGAAAAATTAATTCTATCCAACTTTCATTGCAACCTAAACACAGCTACTACCCCTATTAACTGACTCATAACTGTGTAGGACTCTTGAAGAAAATGAACAATAAGATGAACGCGAAAGGATTCTCTTCAGGGGATGAATTCCTTGTTCTCAGTCAAACTCACCACAGGGGTAATTTCTAGGGTTCTCTCCAATCATCCAACTTTGGATCTTTCTTCATGAAATGTTTTTGCTCCTTTGGTAATTTCATCGTTTGGAGAGAGAGGGAGAGATAGAAAGACAATTTTACTAATTGCCGCTCGGTGTTTACCGGGCTACGAAAGGACGACAACTTACCTCCTTTAACCTGTTGTCTAGCATGCCCCAATCCCCTAATCGGCCTTAGTCTATCAATCGCACTTTCAAAATAATGTGTGTGATGCGTAATTAATGGCCCGGCTATATTGACTGTGAAAAACGTGAGCCATATAACAAAGTTTTACAGTTCCGTATCCCTAAACTGACATCATAGCACCCAGGCACACCTAGGTATGACTGAACTAATCTCCCATCTGGTCCCACCCGCTCAATAATTTATGTGCCAGGATTAGCACAGTCCAAACAACAACAACACAGTATTTCTTGTCTTTTTTTTCTTAGCTTTCTTTTCAACCACAATAAATGGCGTTACGGCGTGAATGAGATTAAGGAACGAACGAAAACGACTCTAGTCCTTAATATTGTATCCAAAAACAGAAGAAGAAGAAGAAGAATGGTCATAACTAAAAGCATCAACACTTTCCCTATTGGTGCTTTCTTTCTGTCGGCTTTGCATTTTTTTTTTTCTTTTTTGTTTGTTTCTACTTTGTCTTCCGTCTGACGATTTGATTCCTTTCGAGTGCCTGAGATTCGGACTGATTCCAAGGATTGTCATGAAGAATGGGATAGGTTCAAGCGTATTCGTACAAGTATCCTTTTGCCATTCTTCTTCTTCTCTTTGAGAATGACCAACTTTTTATATGGAAAAAGTTTTGATTGCTTAGCGTTAACTCCATCTGTGGTTCAGTGGCGTATAAAAAGTTGGTAGATGGACAAGTGATGATGACGACAAACACCATAACGACCTACGATGATGACACCGACGACGAAAAGTAATTAAAAAGGCAACTGGCTGGGTTGTAATTTTTGTTTTCGGTCAGAACGAAGGACAAATTGTTGTTAGGATTCGTAAGTTTTGTGTTTTTTTTTTTTTCTTCTGGCACTTCATGATGTTTGTCATCCATCGATTGGTTTCGAAAACGGACCTTGGTTTCATCAGTTCTTTTATATTAAAAAGGTGTGTCGTTGTGGTATGGTGACGGTAAAGAATTGTATTTAATTATTAGGTTGGCTTTAAGGATTTTGTAAGCATGGTCTTGTTTGAACTTTCCAGACATAAGGGAATGAGTTTTTAGGAAAACCTTAAACAATTAGCCGGCTTTAGTGCAATTCAGCTAATTTTGGAGTGATTGTGTGACAGTCAATTTTCTCTTTAACAAATTTTAGTCTAAGAGCTGTCTCGTTCAGAGGACTATTTAGGGACTTGATCATCATATCAAAGCACTTGGTAGCTGGCAGCCTCTGTTTTCGTCATCTGCATCAGTTTGCAATGCCTAATCTATACACGGGCTAGATGTTCTAAGTCCTCTTGACCCAAGATTTTGGTGTTTTTTTTTTTTTTTTTTTTGACAGTCACTCAGCTCACTCAGCTCAGCTCAGTGCTTATTTCACTCCATGGGTGGCATATGTTTCCTGCACCTGAGTTGCTCATGACTTCTTCCAACTCATAGAAGAAATGAGTCATACTAGCTGCTTGATTTACCAAAGATGTAGGCCTGACAGCTCATTTCACTCGGACCGTCACTATTAAAGCGATTTTCGTCGATATTTACTTGACAGCAATTCACAGAATTTTCTTATAAAATCTTTCTTTAGCTGTCCCAGTCCAATCTGTCATTGATTGTCGTTAAGAAGACAGGATTTGGCTTTGTTAACAAATTCACTTCGAACAGGATACCAACAGGATATTCATTCGCCCAATATGTGAATTCTGCACCTTGTAAGGTAACAACCTTGCAAAGGTTACAATTCAAGGGTTCATACAATGTTTCCTTAATTGACACCAGGATGATAGGACCATATTGCTTCTTATAAATCCTGCAGTTATAGAGTATATCGGTTCAAGTTGACAGGCGCCACAAAAACGAGAAATATTGTGAGAAGGTACAACGTAGAAAAGTTGCAATGGCAAGAGATCGCTAGAATCTTCGCCGCGTATCTCGAAATCTCTCAAAAACTCCTGTACCCTCAGCGTCAAGTATCGAAGACCAGCGACAACGTTGCCAAGGTGCCATCAGAGACGGCGTAACTGATGTGCTGAATTTCACCCAACTACCAAGATATACCTGGTTGCAAACAAGAACGAGAGCCGCTCGAGAGCTGTACGAGCAGAAAAGATGGGAAGAACATCGGCAAGAGCACGAGAAGCGTGCGATCGAAAATATTGCGAAGTTGTGTTCCAAGAATAATGTAAGGATGTTTTACCAACATAGTGTGTCAAAGTAGGAAAACTTCTACAGAAACCTGTAGAGATGCAGAAGGAACCCTCTTAGTATTGTCACAGTCGGTGCTGAGAATAAGGAATAATTTTTTCTGCAATGATAGCCAAAACGTTTGCCCACCATACGAAAGTAAAGTAAGGATAATCATATCTAAGCCGAAATTAAACAAAGCAGTTGGACATGACAATCTGCTGCCAAAATAGGTAAATGAGAAAGGAATGGACGCACAAGATCGACGAATTGGACATAACATCACAGTAAGGAACAGAGCCAGACTCTGTTATTAAGTCTACCAATAACACCTAAGCGGAAATAAAACGAGGAATCAATCTTGCCAATCGCTGTTTCTTTGGGCTAAGATTACAATTGAGTAGTATGGCCCTTTCCTAAAAAAGTAAAGAAACTCTATGTAAGGCCTTGACCATCCCAGTCCTATTTTATGGCAACATCCTCAGTTGTTTCCAGAGGAAAATATTTTGCAAAATATTCGGTCTCGCTTACGTTAGAGGGCTTTGGAGGAGAAGATTCAATGACGAAATACACGAGCTGAACAGACTACACGTACAGAAACTTCATGAGCAATAACTTGATTGTTTCGCGACTTGTATGGCATCAAGTACTATCCTATTGAAATTTACGCGCTCCATTGACTGTAATGGCTTTTTTGGTCTCATTTTCGAAAAAGTATGCCCCTATGACACCTCCGGCCAATAAACCGTGCCAAACAGTTTCTCGTTCCGAGCGCATTGGCATCTCCTGAATCACCCGTGGATTTTCGGTGCTCCAGATTTGGCAATTAAGTTATTAACGAAGCCGCCAATATGGAAATGGTCCTCATCTGAAATCATGATTTTCTTGTAAAAATTAATGTTAACATGCTTGCTTTCCAGGACCCAATAACATACGGCGCTGGTGGATGTGAGCCGGCTTCAGTTACTGCATTAACTGAACCTTGTACGCATGGAATGCCAACGCTTTAGTTAAAATTCGGTGACGAAGGATAACGAATGGTAACGAACGGAGGTATGTAGGCTTTTTTCTATGATTTCTTTTACTGTGGCGATATTTTGCATTAAACGTCCGGGGCGAACAAGTTTTGGGGTCTTTGTATTTTCTACCGAACCCCTCTCTTAGAATTTTTTTATTTATGTTTCGCACACACGTCTCGGAAGGCACATGATCACGTACAAAATTGGCACGAATTTTTCGCGTCGTTGCCGCAATTGAACGTGAATTTTTGTAATAAGATTCAACAATTTGAACGTTTTTCTTTCACTGTGTAGCTTTCCATGGTAAATTTCCCAAATTTATATTTACCATATGCCAACCCTGCGTGCATCAGCTGTAAAATAAAAGCCTTTTCACACCTCATCCGACTTGGACTGTGCCAATGGAGCCAATTAGCTAAAGACCGGGCTAACTAGAGAGACTTGGAAGTTGAGGCCCTGAGGGGGGAATCGAATATATGAATATGAAAGGCATATCAGTTTATCCAATCTGTTGAAAGCATCAAATTACTGATGCAGTCGCGTGTATCTATAGACGTCAGCGGTGATTAGGCATATTTTCTGCCAAAACAGCCTCATCTGAACCATAACCACGAGGTCTAGATGTATGGTCGCTTATTTCTTTGGAAAAAAGAATGGTCAATTTGGAATGGTACACAACCATTTATTGCCAGAAGTATTTTGAGAAATAAGGAAAAGCAAGCGCCTAGCACTGATCACTCTCAACCACGCCGGCACGGCTGTCGGTTGAAATAAGTGACATTTTGGGCATTCGAGCCCGTAAATTTGGCACTCAATGACTTCAAATTCAACATTTTTCGACGCCTTGTAGAAACGGTTGGTGTGTTTAAAACGCATGTTTTGGAGTTACCTCGTTCGAAGTGGAAAATGTGCTTCGAAATAATTTTGAATCCATTTTCGATGACAAATATTTGTTTTTATTTGTTTTACGCAAAACTTAAGTGGCAAGACTTTTTGGCAGGAATGACCACGTCAAACGGCTCACTGAAAGTATTGATAATAGTGATTCTAGTTAGACTGCCAGAAGATAACAGAGAAATTCGATGTTCATTTGACGTCCAAAGTTTATATCCTTAAGTTTCAACTATCTAGTACTAGACTAGAAGTAGATAGATTCTCAGTCATTTTTCAATATTCGCGCCAACCATCTTCCAGACTTCGAGAAGGCTGAAGGCAGTTTTTCACATTACCTTTTTCAACTCACAATGAAAGTTTCATATAACCTATTTTCCAAGAAACGTTGGCATTTATTCAATAGGATTGACAAATAGAAGGTATGTTCAAATAGTGAAGTGACTTTGTATTTTTATAAAAAAATATTTATTTATTCAACAATATTAATGTTGTCCCCTTTTAAGTAATCCACCTCAGATACAATACACTTGTGCCAACGGTTTTACAAATCCTTGAAGCACTTATCATAAGCACTTTTTGGTATTGTCCTGAGCTCTTTTTATGATGTCGTTTTTATTTCCGCAATCTTTGCAAATCCCCGTCCTTTCATAGGTCTCTTCAGTTATGGGAACAGAAAAAAGCCGCATAGGGCTGAATCCGGTGAATATGGAAGAATATGTTGTGTAATTCTTGTCCAAAAAATCTCCCATAAGCAACGACGAATGAGTAGGTAATGCAAAAGCCATTGAATTGGTTCTCGCAAACGGCGCATTACTTCAAAGTAATACGCCTTATTGACCGTACGGCCTTGAGGTAAAAACTCGTGATACACTATGCCACAGTAATCGAAAAAAAACAGTGATCAAAACTTTGACATTTGATCGAACTTGGTGTGCTTTTTTCGGTCTTGGCTCTCCTAGGTGCTTCCATTGGGACTATTGGGCTTTGGTTTCGACGTCATAACCATATACCCCTGATTCGACACCATTTATGATTCTTTTGAGTAAGTCCGGATCTTCACTGATGGCCTTCAGAAGTTTCTAAGCGATGCTTAAGCGACAATTCCTCTGATCAAAATTAAGAAGTTTCGGAACAAATTTCTCTAACACACGTCTTTTGCGCAAAACATCCGAAAAAATTGCATGACACGAGATGACCCATATACCAACGCCTACAGCAACTCCTCTTTTCACAGCTTCGATGTTATCATCTTTTGTTGATGTGCTGGGCCGTCCAGAACGAGGTTCATCATTGGCATTTTCGCGGCCATCTTGAAAGAGCTACAAAATAAAATAAATTACATTTTTTATATTTTTAGGTGGAATGAAAAGTAACCTGTTTGCCCGCCAGAATGCGCTGCTACTGCAAAAATGGTTATGGTGTCTTGAAGTCCGTTCATATTTAGGCAGACATGCTAAATTTCAGTGCGATACTGTCTTTAGTTTTGTTTTGACAGCTGATTGTTGTTGACGTGTTTGGCATCATGTTAAGTATGGACAAAAACGATTTTCGTTCTCTCATAAAACCTTATTTTTTGAGAGGCAAAACGGAAAGGAAACAAAAGAAAAGTTGGATAAATATTATGGGGCTAATGCTCTGTCAGATTACACTGTCAAATATTGGTTTCGAGAGTTTCATGGTAGCCGGCACTTCACTATCCGATGCGGTTACAGAGGACAATGTCAAAAAAATACCTGAAATGGTGTTGGCTGACCGGAAAGTGAAGGTGCGCGAGCTAACAGATACGACAAAGATTAGTACTGAGTGCACATGCCATATTTTGGGCAATATTCTGCATATGAAAAAGTTATCCTGCCGCTGGGTGCCGCACATACTCACTCCTGACCAAAACCACGAACGCGAGAGCGGACTTTTGGTATCGATTTGTAACTGTTGAACACCAGAGAATAGAATGAGTGCCCGGCAATGGACTGAAGCCGGCACAGTGCTCCGAAGCGGCCGAGGGAGGCTTGATGGGTCGGAAAGGTTATGGCGTCGGTTTTCTGGGATTGTCATGGCATTTTCTTCGTGGACTACCTCGAAAAAGGAAAGTATTACTTTGCATTATTGGAGCGAATGAAGGCCGAAACCGCTGCAAAACGACCTCACATGAAGCGAAAAAAAATTTTGTTTTTGCAATACAATGCACCGGCGCACAAGAGTATCGCAACCATGGCTAAAATAAATGACTTACGGTTAAAATTGCTGTCGCATCCACCGTATTCACCCGATTTGGCTTCCTCGGACTATAATCTCTTCCCAAATCTCAAAACATGGCTAATCAATAAAAAATTCAGCTCACGCGAGCAAATCATCGACGCCACGGAGGAGTATTTTGCAGATCCTCCGGAAAATTACTTTTCGGACGGGGTCAAGAAGTTGGAAAGTCACTAGAATAAGTGTATCAAACTAAAAGGGGACTATATTGAATAAAATAAAAAAACATTAAACAATTTTTTTTTTTGCATTCCCAAGGTGGTTAGTTTTCACCCCATCTAGTAATTGAAAATCGCCGAATACACCAAAACACGTTTAACCCTTAAGTATACTTGAAACTGTAAACATATGTTCGGGGCATGTGTACCAAGAGAGCAGAAATTGAATCTATAATCGAATGGACGTTACTTTTTAGCAGAAACTCTAACAATTCACGATTCTCAGCGTAATACTTTATAATCCTGATCATTTCCAAATTCCTCGGACCCCTTCCTTTACAAAATCTGGATCCACCAGCATAATACCCTTACATCTATGCCATTCAGGCAACTTGATACACAACACCAGCGTTAAATTTGCTCAAAGGATTAGAGGACTGCTGTTTTCCCAGCTGAATGTGGGATAAATTATCTCCGACTTATGTGTAATAACTTTGTCCGAAATTAATTACGCAACTCCAATATGCACAAAATAGTATCCGCAGCTACACATCATACAGAAACGAGCTTGTAGTCTCTCTGTGATCAATGCAAATAGTCAACCACATGCCTTCTTCCGGGGGCAACCGTAAAAATTCCCAAAGTTCACATTCAGGGCCGCAGTGGTGGGATACCTATCATCGCATAATATTGTACATTCGCTAGCCAATACAATGCGTACCTGGAATGTAAATCCAATTTCATATTGATTGAAATTTAATCCTACTCACCGTAGCCGAGGTATTTAATTAATTTGCCTGGAATTGCATTCAGCATTGGCCACTGTGGTAGGACACATACTGATTCACAGATGCAGACAAACCATTGGCAATTGCGTGCCGACTAACAGCCACTCCCGCAATACCTATCAATTATACAATTTGAAATAGTTTCGTACTGAAAAATTTAGTTCGGATTAAATAAGCAAAGCCTTGTATACGAATAGAGCCATCAGGACCACCGATATTCATCGAGGTGCTCACGTACTCCTCTGAAAGTCAACGAATTACCATAAAAACCAATTGCACTTTAAATTACTCGCATCGGTTCGTCCTGGATGGCCCCTGGAGGGCAGAAAAAAATAACCAAAAATTCTGACGTAGTAAAGTTTTTATTTTTGACGCAGAAGTACATGTGTTGGAGTAGGTGTGATATTGATTCCTGGTTGTAATAGAGAAATCTAATTTTGGTGAGGAAAATTGCTTCAACTTGGAAGGACTCGAGGTTATTTCACAGAAAATAAAAGAACGAGAAATGAAAATTTGAGAGAAAAGTTCAAATTCAGGGTACATAGTGAACATGGGCCAGGTCCTTCGGAAGTAATACTATGCACTCCTAATAGCGTGGCTTCAAATGGTATGGAGAGTGCAGATTAAATGAGGTTTGGTTGAATTGGTGGGTTGATTAGACGATGTGGTGGTACGACATGGACGTAGGCATTGCATATTGTAATCATGTACAAGGATAGGGCGTCAAATAAAAAAGATTTAAAGATAACATAGCCCTATAATGGAATCGTGGGGACATTACAACTCATTTAAGTAGAAAACGGCGAAAAAATAATATCTTTCAAAGAAGTTACCAGACTTAAACATGCTTTGGCATCATAAATGTAGTCATACCCCCTTGAGTGCTACCTAAGCTTTAAAAAAAAAAAAATAAATAAATATTCAGCCTAGAAGGCTAGGCGATAGAATTCACGAAGCTCGATAAATTGTTTAAATGAAGATACTCATCTTAGATTACAAGTTTTTTTTTTTTAATATTTCTCACGTCTTTGAACCCTTAATAAGTTCGACACGCTTTATAAACTCGATACATAACAAATGCTGCACGACTGATGCCACATGTTAAGAATGTGGCTAATTCCTATATAAATTCTTTTGAGGACTCGCCATACTCATACAAAGCCATCCATGACTCTATATGCCTAAACTTGGGTGAGCTGTAGACTATAGACACACGATAGAGTGTCGGCATAAGATCTTTCATACGACTGACTTGTTATCTTAAAGTGAGAGCCAAAATATGGTGTGAATATTGGCTTTAAATTACTGCCATTCATTGAACTCAATGGGGTTAGACAAATATCATACAATCTTTGGCAAATTTAGTCATGGAATTGTTTACGACGCAACAATGCATTTTTGTTATTCAATCTTATTTCAAAAATGAGTAACATTTCGTAAAATTCGTCTGGAATTCGTGCAATGGTGAAGCGTTTTGAAAAAAATTGGTCCGGTATCATGTCAAATTCCATATCAGCATACTCGGCCAGTACGTACACGCCAAAGCATTACCACTGTGAGCGAAAGTGTTCAAAATCAGCCAGGCACCGCAATTCGTCGCCAAAGTCATCAACTGGGCCTCACTTATGGCGCTTTACGGCGAATTTTAAAAGTTGTACTTCATTCATCTTCAATTGAAGCCTTTAGACCATCTACGAAATCGCTGATTTGTCAACTAGATGTTGGATAGCCAGGACAATTTGTCATCGAATTTGATCCTTTCCGATGAAGCCCATTTTTGGAAGGATGGGTACGTAAATAAAAAAAATTGTCCATATGAGATTCATGAAAAACTAATGAATTCGAAAAAAAATTCACTGAATGATGCGGATTATGCGTTGGCATCATTGGCCCGTACTTTTTCGAAGATGAGGTTGGAGAGATAGTTACCGTAACAAGTTGACCGGCTATTTTTTTTTCCAAAATTAAATGAATTGGGCTACCGACACACAAGTTAATCAAATATTTGCATTCGAAATTTGAAGATCACATTAGAGAAGTTGATTGGCCTCCAGGATCATGCGATTTAACACCTTTAGACTTCCTTCTGTGGGGTTATTTGAAGAGTATGGTCTATGCAAATAATCCGGCTACAATTTAGGTTCTCAAGCATAACATCCAAATTGAAATTGTGGCCATGGACCCACTTAATCTTCAAAAAATCATCAATAAATTTGTTATCTCCGGGTGGTTGCTTGTAACAGAAGCCGTGGTGATCATATAAACAATGTTGTAATCTACTCATAATTGCCATAGACTGAGCTTTACTAATTTATAAAATTTTGTATATTTATTTCATAACAAATGTGTGCTTCATTTAACAAAAATTTCCACATCATTTGTTGGCTCACCCTTAATCATTCAATGAAGAGTTGATAGTTAATACGAGGGTGGGCAAGGGTGGAAAATTTAAATAAGGAGCACTCTTTTCGGAAAAAAATAATCCCTCGACTTAATCGCCTTTTAGCTCGATACACTTTGTCCAAATAATACGATTTCTCGAGGCCCTCAAAATAGGTGATGCCTTCTTCTTTCGACCCATATCTCTCACTGTCGTGCCATTTCTTCACGTTTGGAAATAAGAAATAGTCGCAGGGAGCTAAATCTGGAGAATATGCTGAAAGAGGGAAGAATTCGTTACCTAATTAATGTAATTTTGCCATTGCGACTGCGGATTTGTGCACCGGCGCGTTGTCTTGGCCGAAGGGAACTGATCATGCGTCAGTGATAGTTTTGACCTTTTCAAGCTAACGATTGCGTTTGTTGTCAATTGTGAGCAAACGTGGCACCCATCTAGCATTTTTTACATTCAAATATTTTTGCAAAACAGAAATTACTGATCCATGTGATAAGCCTCTTCAAGTTCGCGCACCTTCACTCGCCGATCGTTGCACCGATCACTGCACCGAAATTGAGTAAACTGGTGGTAAATGGTTCCAATCGATGGTGACCATTGCCCATAATACTTTTCAAGCTTTTGTTTGGTTTGCGTGACGATTTTTTTTTTTTGTGTCAAAAATATTGTTTATAGAGCACACAAAATCCACTCGACTGTTTCAAATGGCTGCCATAGCAAAATTATTTGACAAATCTGTTTGAAACTATGAGTGAATGTTGAATTTGCGGTGGAAACGCCATCTGTTTTAATATTCAGGGACTGATTGATCCAGTTAACGGTCACATTGTTTCGTTTGCATTGCTAATATTGCTTTTCCCAAACTTGGTCAACCTAAGTCGCTGTAGTAATTGTTGTTGATAATGTTGCCAAATTTTGTTGTTAAGCTGAAGTTTTCCTTTAGGTGTTGATGATGCATTCCGGGTTGTTACCAAGTAATGCTTAGGAAGGTACTATGGCGATCGGAATAATGGTGATGACGATGCTGAGGGTGTTATAACTCCTGCAATGTGCAACCATCACCCAAAACGCCCACTTTACCGATTGTAGCTCATTCCGTCCGAGTAAATCCCCCAGCACGCACGTTACTCCCTTTCTTGTTGTTCCCCACTGCGAATCTGTCGCCTTTTCGTTCCACTGTTATGTTTCATTCTGCCCGAGTTGCCTCATTGCGTGCGCTACGCGATAATGCGTTTCCTGTCGCTTCAGAGCATTCATAAAGATCTGTGTTAAGGAGATTTTGAAGTTGAATAACTTTATTGTCTGTGTAGATGAAGTACATATTATCGCAAAAGGTTTTAAATGCAAAGGGTGCAAAAGGGGTTGGAGATTCGTTTCATCGCAGTTGGGAATCACTTCCTGTCGCTTTTTTGTTACATTGGAGCAATAAAAACTAGGTGTAAATCTGTTTCGACAGATGGCCTACACATTAGCTGTAAAACTTAAAATATGTAACTAGGACTTTAGTCTTGAGTCTTGAACTCATCATATCATGTTGCTGCCTTTGAAATTATTGAAACTATTTCGTCCAGGATCATGAGTTCTGTTCATTGCTCGTACTCTTCCGTTTTTAGTGGACGTATGCAAATGTTATTCACTTTTTCAATTAAGAAAAGGACATTCGGTTTAACAGCGTTGTTTGCAATTAGTGGTATCTGACACTAGTGCAAAGAAATGGCATAAAACCCACTGTCTTGCCACTCAAAATGTGGCAACGATATTATATTTTCTAAGTATTAAGGGGTCCAGACAGATAAAGAATAACTTCAACAACAAATTACTGGAATCGGTTACGTGTCGCATTCCTCCCCAGTACCGGTCCATAGCTAAGGTTGAGGAAGGAGAAATGTCGCTGATGCAATATTTTGATTCTAGCTGCACAGCTGAGACTGAGTATTTAGAATTGGGTAGTTATAGTTCTATAAACTGTAATGTACATGCATGATCCAGGAAAAAAAAAATCACGATACGAACTTCTTTGCTATTTCGACATACTACAATAGATCACGTGTATAGTTGCCGACATCTTAATTGCTTATTTATGGTGGCGCTACAATTCGGGGCTGACCTGGGCCTTTACAAACAAGCTTCTCAGTCCACTTGATTTTTAGCTAGCTGCTTCCAGTTTTACACGCTTGGTTGGTTGCGGTCCCCCCCCCCACTTGCGTGCACCACCCGAGTCACGGTCTTTCTCTACTTCGAAGTAGAGGATTTACCCAGACACCTCAGTCGTTGTGTGTTCACTCTTCTGGCTAAGACGATGTTACTGTACAAAACGTACAGATCGTCGTTGTGTTTCCCGCTCCACTCAACGTATACGCAAACGGGATTGAAAATCACCCTAGGAGCCTAGATACCATGGACAAAGTCCTTAACTACCTTAAAGTTATATTTGTCGATTGTGATGTTCTCTATGAGTTGGGTGTCTTGTCTTCTTGACAAAAACCTAGTCTTGCACTCATTGATTGTTAAGCCCATCTTTGCGAAGTTGCCACTTTAATCACGGTACTTTTTTCCGTGAGCTCTGCACTATTCTTTCATGAACGAAATCATGAAATGATGATCAATAAAACGAGTTCTCTACCGACCTTGTGGGAGCAGCGTGAATTATCCATCGTTATAACTCGTCCGCTTTTGCAGGGATGCCAAAACTAAACATTGCACTGTATAGCTCGTTTCAATAGATAATGTGTGCCCAATAGATGGGTTGTATCGGAACTCATGGGTTTTTTCCAAGTTCTGCCGTAGTGTGAATATGTGGTCAAAGGTGGAATTTCCTGGCCTAAAATACACTGATATGGACTGAATCGGGTTCTTTCTGAAAGATCAGGCAAAAAACGCTGAAGTTCCATTCATATTTTACGGATGAGTTAGTGTATGCGCCTTACTAAGTCACTTCCTGCCCATTTGAAGAGCTCGGCAGTTAGGCCGCCTGCTTCAGAAGCTTTGTTGGATTTACTTAAGCTTAGATATGGCTATCTTCACTTCATCCAGGTCTGGTGGACGAAATTGGATGATGTAGACCATTCAGGTTGACAAGTTCATTCTGCTTTCCAGCTACATATACAGTCGACAGAAATGCACTTTTCAAAAACTCAACATCGACTGTAACTCTACAATTATTTTCCCTTGTTCGTTCGTGAAGGCTTCAGTTCGGCTTTTGTATCCGTGGTATGTTTTTGCTTTACCTATTGGTAACGTTTTCGAATCCTATTCCTGATGTAGCATCTACCATTTTCCTCGATCGCGCGATTTTCGAGCTTCTTCGTTTTCTTCCTGAGAAGCCGGTGTTTGCCTCTCGTCTTCTGCTTGTAGAGCTCATCAGCACCTCTAGTCCTTCTATGCAGAGTCGCTTTGTATGCATCTTGCTTATCTGCATGTGTTTTCCGACCTTCTTCGTGAAACCAGGATACTGTGATGGTTGGGTAAAACCTATATCAATCACATTAGATGTAGAGTTCCTAATACCTAGTTGACAATGTCGCCACTGGTGTTCTACGCTTGATGATGCCAGCATAGGACTTTTAAAAAGGTTTCGGGAAATTCGATTAGAAAAGGCTATGGTAGTCTCTTGTAATTGAATCTGTTTGACGTTAAATTTCCTCCTAGTAACTCGTTTGGTATGCTGTCATTCGGGATATTCGCGTTCTCACCGTAGCTGTGACTAAAACATTTAGGCAACCAAAATACTAGAGTTGTTCGTATGTCTTGCATCGATCACAATATGAAAAGCCCTTGTGTGGATTTTGAGTTTTAGATAAATTTTCACCGTGTTGCGAAGTTCACTAGCCGCGGAATTATTTAAGGCAGCAGGAATTGATTTGGGAAGGAGCACGCAGAAATTCATTCCATGGAAAGATATGAATGATAATTGGAATTTCCAAATCTTCTATCCGATCCATAAAAAAGAAAATCGTCTAAATTAGGTAGCTATTGAGATATCAGTCTCCTTAAGCTCGTGCAAAACGTTTAATCTACCGTTCTATGCGACGCTTGAAGATCTTATTGTCTGTAGCTAGATGTTCAACTCATGGCTCAAGTAAGAACTTCATCAATCGACATCGATCAGCAATTTGTTTATTATACGACTGCGGATGCCAGCATCCATAAAGATGTACTATATAGAGACAGCTCTCTGCACAGAAAGTTCGTTAGCAATCTGGCCAACCTTCTTAACATCATATCGAACAATTTGTACTAAACTCGCAAGCCAACATTGAGACATAATTTTTGGAACTTTGTGCCATAATTTGCATTCGGTGATGATATTGACACCACCAGAACGCAGCGATCTGGTATGGTTTAACTTGGAGATAGCAACAGATAGCAGTTAAAATGGCAGTTTCATTGCTTTTGAAAGAAAGACTAAGACACGTATAACGCAAAAGTGACCTAGTTAGAAAAGTGTTCTTGCTATGAATGAATGTTAACGTTCCGATGCGAAGAATATTCATTTCCTATCCGGAGGGATAACATAGTAAAGAAAGTTCTCGTCTTAGTTGGCGCGCATACATAAGGGAAAAGGGCTTGAACCATCATGGAGTGCATAACTGGAGGTCGCATAAGCCTAGCTGACTGGGGAGCTTTATTGGTTATGGCCCGGGTTCACTTCAAGTTATAACGTAAGTTGGCACTAGACGTAATCGATGGTTGATGCACTGGAAAAAGTATTCAGTTTATTCTGTCAAAAAATTGTGATTGGCCGCTTCACCATAAGGATTACTAACTGGTCTGATACACCTAGTGCAAACACTTTTCACCATCCCTTTCTCCAACGAAGATCGTCGTACTGCATAGCAAACTTCGTTGGGCTATACGAGAATATGTCGCTTCAAAAACTTTAAATGCACTGTTTGCTTTTAGCCACGGGATCCGTCACTGGAGTGAGTCTTCTTAATTTTCATGGTTATGGTAGGACCAATTCTATGCTATGCGGCGTTTGTCTGGTAGAGTAAGCTAACACGCGAATATATAATTTGCTTTTATCATACGCATCATGGTCTGATGGGAATTAGACCTTAGAATCTGTTTTCCTTTAACATTTATGGGCTGAAGCGCCACTTGAACTTCGGTTTGTGTAAAAACACGAAGCCGAATATTCCCGCATATGCTTCAGCCTGATTCTGTGTAAGAAATGAAGTTGGTCCGTGATTGGAAACTCCAAAACCGAAATAAGGTGACTTCTCCGTGGACGACGCTAACATTAGATTTCACATTTCGTTACGTAAGCTTGAGTTTGTTGGGAAAAACAGGCAAGCAACTGGACTTGTAGCGACAGCCAATCTGAACTTAAAGTCTACTCTCACGCCATCTTAGATAATCCAGGAATCAAATCCGCAGTAAGAAATCTGAATCTACAGAGTCTTATCTATGTTCTGTGTCAGAGAGAGAATCTTGAGGAGTGGACTTGTTCAGCAAGGCTCAAAGCTAAAATTTTCAAGGTCAGAGTTAGAACTATCTGCTTCTTAGGTTAGTATTTTCATTGAAAGTAAGGTCACGTGTAAATACAATCGTGGATGGCAGGACCCTCAAGCATGCAGACAGACCTAAATGATCTCGCTCTTAGCTCTATCCAACGTGGTTGGCATAAACAAATGACTTAATGTAGCCTCACAGAAAATAGTCAAGCGGCGTTAAATCGCATGAACGAGGCGGCCAATCGACTGGCCCATGTCTTGAAATAACACGCTCACCATACTTACTCTTCAATAAATCGATTGTAGCGTGTGCTGTGTGGCTTGTGGCACTATCCTGTTGAAACCACATGTCGTCCAAGTTTATATCTTCCAATTCGGAACAAAAATAATCAGTGATCATGGCGCGATAACGTTGACCATTCACAGTAACGTGACGATCGTTACCGTCGACGAAAAAATATGGCCCAATAACGCCGCCGGCATACAAACCGCACCAAACAGATATTTTTTGTGGATGAAGTGGTGATTCATGAAGCACATGTGGGTTTTCACCCGACCAATAACGCATATTTTGCTTATTGACGAACCCATTGAGCCAAAAATAAGCTTCGTCGTTGAAGATGATTTTGCGATGAAATTCATCATCTTGGCGCATCTTCTCCAGAACCCAGACGTTGCTCGTTAGTGTACTTTACCATGAAAATGTTGAGTTTTCTGAATAAATGTGACAGTGACAGTTTGATGATCAGTGAAAGAGTGCGTTCACAAATTAAATTCAAAGTTGTCAAGTCCTTATTGGAAAGCCCTATATTTCCAAACATTCCGTCACCTCTGAAACATTGTTTCAGATTATTGGAAGTGACGCTAATTTATGAATTGGTCGAACTAGGCTCCCATTAGCTGTACGTAAGGTAACGACTCTGACATGTCCGTCTTTTCCGGTATGGATGTCCCATAGCCCATTTTCCAGGTGGCATATTAGATTCTTTGATTACCATCAAATCGTTTACTTGAAGATTGCGTTGTGGTTGCAACCATCGAGGATGTTGTTGTTAAGTATTCCATACTCCAGCGCCTCCAGTACATTTGTATTTTCGACTGCAGTGATTTCCAAGAAGACGGCCGATTTTGAATGATTTCAAGCGGTGGTTTCGGCACAGCTGAGTAGGATTCACCTATAATGAAATGTGCTGGGGTTAGTGGGTCTAAATCATTATCAGAAGCTTGACACAGAGGACGACAATTTAAAAGAACTTCGATTTGGGTAAGGAGAGTGTAAAGTTGTTCAAATGTAAGGACGTCAGAACCAACGACACCTTTGAGATGTTGTTTAACTGACTTCACCCCTGCCTCTCGTAAGCCATCAAAATGCACTGCTAAAGGAGGAAGTGCCAGATGATGGCATCGCGTGCAAGGGATTCCGCTTCTTATGCGTTATGATGATTGGACATAGTAACTCTATGTATGTCGGACAACTGTTTGGCCGAACCGCGAAAGCTTGCACCATTATCGGAGTATATGTGCGACGGCTTCCCACGACGTGCGATGAAGCGGCGAAGAGCTGCTAGAAATGCTTCCGTGGTAAGATCACTTACTAATTCCACGTGTATTGCCTTTGTGGCCATTCACACGAATAGCAATATGTAGCTTTTACTTTGATAGGTTTTTCTCCCAATTTTTGTTTTTATCACGATGGGACCAGCACAGTCTTGTATCCGCTGCGCTAGAAGATGTCCCCTGATTTGTGTTGATGTAGATTTCCTCTGTCGAAAGCACTTGATACAATCATGTGTTATCCTTCGAAGCAAGTTTCTGCAGCCAATTATCCGAAACTCCTGACGGATCAAAACAAATAACCCTGAAATGCCAGGATAAAACATGCGTTAATAATAGTCGACAGCAATGAGTTTCGTTATGGGATGTCCCTTTGGTAGAATGATTGGGTGTTTGATGTTAAATGAGACGTTGGCTTTCCGGATCCTTCCACCAAAGCGTAATATCCGTTCATCATCTAAAAATGGAGATAGATTAGCGATTTGAGAGTTATTACCAAAATGACCATATGTTTGATAGAATGAAATATCTTCTCCAAAGGAAGTAAGTTGCAGCCGTTTGATCAGCCTACTTTTAGTATTATAAATTTCTTGGGGTCGAAGTTGATGGGAAGTTTCAGATGATAATTTCTGACTCTTTTCGATAAAACGATAGATGAAAGCGATGATTCGCACTAGCCGAATCCATGAAGATATACGGAGTAGTACAATATTAAATGATCCACGTTAACGATTAAACACGACCGTTGGTATAGTTTTCTTTCTTCCTGTTTACAATCTGGATGTTCCTGAAAGTGATTTTCTATAGGCCAATGATTTTCAGAGTTTCTTAACCAATAGGGACCGGTCCACCAAATTGGGTGATGAACTAGATCCGATGGTGTTATACAGCTAGAAGCACAGTCTGCTGGGTTTTGTTCAGACCAGATGTGGAACCATCTGTTACGGGGAATGGTATTCAGGATTTCAGAAGTCCGATTTCCGACGAAAGTATCCCACCATCGAGAGGGAGACGAGAGCCACGAGAGAACAACTTGAGAGTCACACCAAGCGTAGACATTTGAAAATTTTGTATTCAAAGACCTCTGCACAGAAACGAGTAATCTGGCAAGCAAAAGTGCCCCACATAATTCTAGGCGAGGAATGGTTAGCTGTTTAATGGGTGCAACGCAACTTTTAGCTGCGATGATATTGGTTTGGATTGATTCGTTGGCTAAAGTATGACGCGAATATATGACGGCGGCATAAGCAGAAGTTGAGGCATCTGAGAAACCATGTAATTGAAATGACACATCCGCTATACCTATCCATCGAGGTATGGCGATTTTTGTAAGCTCAGGAAGTTGTTGACAATAATTTACCCATCGTGTTACGATAAAATCTGGAAGAGGGTCGTCGCAGTTGACCTTCTGACACCACAATTCTTGAAGAATAATTTTACCCTGTACGACAGAGGGAGCCAGAAAACCGAGAGGATCAAAAACTCGAGCGACTTCCCGAAGAATTTCGCGTTTAGTTACAGGTCCATTGGTTGCTAGGTTTAAGCGAAACGAAAAGCAATCTATTTTAGGATTTTAGTTCAAACCAAGTACCTTCACCCAAGAATCTGCCTGACTATCTAGCAAAACGATTTTGTTTTGATTGGGTTCTCCTTGACTTTGTAGAAGTTCGGTGCGATTACTCTGCCACTTGATGTGTTTTAAGCCACCCTTGGAAAGGAGCTCGATTAAGCACCTTTTCTTTAATATTGCATCAGTGAGAGTATCTCGACCTGACACAACGTCGTCAACATAAAAGTCATTTAAAAGTATTTCTGCCGCCATAGGATATTCCTGTTGATAATCACGTGCCAGCTGTTTTAAGACGCGTACCGAAAGATATGGGGCGGACAAGGTTCCGTAAGTGACCGTACATAACCGATAATGTTCAATAGGATCTGATTCTGCTATTCGCCAGACGATCCTTTGGTAATCAGTGTCTTCATCTGAAACCCATATCTGACGAAACATTTGAATTATGTCTGCAGTAAACACATATTTGTGACGACGAAATCTTAAACATACAGAGAAAAGATTTCGCTGGATAGGCGGACCAATCAGTAGCGAATCGTTTAGGGAATTTCCGCACGTGTCCTTAAACGAACCGTTAAATACAACACGAATTTTCGTTGACGTTGACTGCGTGGTGTGGTAGATAGAAAACGTTCGGCTTTGAAATCTCCGCCGTTGGTATCTTACGCATGTGGCCTTATAACAAATATTCTTCCAAAAATTTTGAAAAAGACTGAGCGAGAGTACTGTTTTTAGAGATTTTCCTTTCCATTGCCGAAAGACGAGATATTGCACCTACGACAGTATTTGCGAAAACTGGTTGATCTTTAAAGGGAAGATTAACAATATATTTTCCATCCGTACTTCTTCTATGAGTATCTACATTGACACTGGCAGCATTAAACCGAGAATAGATGACCATTGAAGCTAGACCTCTAAATGTCCCAGCACAAGTTGCTCCAATGCCACTTATTGGGATACGGGCGTTGGTTCGTCTAAGGCCAAGTCGAAGAATACAAGATTCGGTGACGAATGAAACCTGAGTCTATTAGAAGGCGAACAAGCTGATGCTTTCCCTGACTATCGATAACTGTACCAATGGTAGTAGGCAGTAAGGTTTGTGGGAGACCTTGTGTTTATAGTGTGGTGATGGTGTGGTTTGTGACGAGATGAGTAGGATGTGAATTCGTTGACGGTAAAGGCGAATGTTAATTAGATTCTGTCGATTGATTTGATTTCTCGCAGTTAAAAGTGCAGGGTTGCACAAGGAAATGGAGTCGACAATTACAAATCTTACAGCGAAATTTTGACTGACAACGAGCTGAACTGTGACCACTACGTAAACAATTAAAACGAAACTGCTTGGACTTAACCAACTCTCTCCTGGTTCCTATATTCATTGCGGCAAATTGTGTACATTGTGAAAGCATGTGTAGCGAGTTACAAATTGGGCACTGGTTTGATGACGAGACATGCATACTTTTGAAAACGGGCTACCTTTTAATAGACTCTCGTGTATTTGCTCTACACGATTCTAGAGCCTCTCAACGTCGTTCGGGAAAGGTTAAAAACTGCTATACAGTGGGATATTTAAAATCTATACTAGGTGCTGACCAAGCCTGCCAAGTATCTGGATCTAATTTGCTAACAAGTACGTAGGTCATCCAGGGATCTCTTTCGAAAGAATTCAAAGAGTTGAGACCTCGTGCAATCTCATCAGCGCAGTCAGATATTTTGCGAAGTGTTCCGACATTAGAACTCTGAAGCGAAGGAAGTTTCATGATGGTTTCCACAAGACTGTTTATAATGTACCGTGGCCTATTATAACTTTTTTCTAGTCTTTCCCATGACTGTTCATATGTGGCATCAGACAATGGGATATGGCTTAGTAAATTCAGGGCATCGCCCCGAAGAGACGAGCGAAGGAAATAAAATTTTTGTGTTGCCGACAAGGCTTCTTTGCTATGAACTGAACTCTCAAACATGTCGCTAAAGGACGGTCACTCACGTGCGAGGTGTTGACTGCTTCTGAATTAGATGTGTTCGACTGAGTCTGTACAGGGATTTGTGTATTATGCAATGGGTAGTTTCTGTTTTTTTTTTTCTATCCCGAATAGAAGAAAGTAAAACTGATTTTATAACGAGATACTTCGACTAGAACTCTTCAAAGTCGGGTTCAGGGTAGGAGTAAAATTCATCCTCTGCTAGGGCATGCATTTGACCTTAAAACATATCAAATCCACCCCACAAGTCTTCAAGTTTTTTTAGCCTAACTTCTAAAGCCTCTAAGGTAACAATGTCGGTGATTTTCTCCGTAAAGGTTTCCAACTTGGTTAGCAAGCCCTTTAAGTAACCGCGAATCTAACGCAAAACCGAAAGACCGATGTTTTTGCTCATTTTAAATGTATTTGAAAAATGTCTATCAACCACGATGTAACGCGCCAAAAATGCAAGTATTCTCTTATAAGTGAACGTATGAATGTTTGTAGGTATACCCAAATTTGATAACAAAGCGTATGTAATGATTTTCTCAGATAAAATTCAACAATTTATTACGATGCATGCATATCAAATAATTCATGCATCGAAGTACCCTAGGATACCGTTGCTACTTCGGTCTGGCAAAACAATTCGGATCAAAACTCCTAACTCTAAGGACCAAAAGTTAGCTTTACAAAACCCTGATCCTGCCAGTTCTATATGGTGCCTGCCAGTGCTGGACAATAAGCAGGAAGAGAGAACTGATACTGGGCACCTTCGAAAAAAAATCCTTCGATGGATTTTTGGTTCTGTATGCGAGGAGGGCAATGGAAAAGAAAATACAACCGCGAATTCTATGAGCTGTATCAGAATGTGGATGTAGTCCAAGACACCAAAATACGTCGACTGCATTGGCTCAGCCACATCAAGCGAATGGACAATAATGCTCCAGCTAAGAGGATTTTCGATTCCCAGCCCCCAGATTCGAGACGACAATGAAGGCCGAAGCTCCTTTTAAAGACCACGCCATCGCGGATTGTATCATATATAACATATATATTGTAGGTATATTGTGTATTATAATTACAAAAATTCATTGTAAAGATATAATCGTATGCCGGAGTACTTAGTCTGGATAACTAGAAGCAGCGTGCCCAGAGCCGCAGAGGATGGAAGACTGCAGTGTCTTCGGTGGAGACTCTTTAGTGGTCGGGAGCCCGTTGAGTTAGTAAGTTAGGTACGTACTATCCGCTGCTTGCTTTCTATGGAGACAATAGAAGAACGCTGTAAGTTCTTAGGAATAATCAGACTTCATTGTCAACATGATAATACAAAATGTTTGGACCCAAATTCAAATCGTTTTATGGCCATGTCATTGCCCAAAACATTCCTCGAACTCATCAAGACGAGACGTTCTCAATCGTTTCCAGCCAACAATCACAATCGCTGCCATGTCATCACTCACTTAATCTATTCGTCACAAAAGTCAATTCAACATCCGACTTCCATTCGACCCAGTCGTGTGTGCAAATTCAATTCACAATACGTCTGAGTGACGCAAATACGAGTACACATCCTGGAAAATTATTTGATTTCTCCGTTTCTTCCATGCAAAGTCGAGTGTTCACTCAATCGCGCATAAAATGTTTCCTCGTCGATTTGGGGAATGAAGGAATGAAAAAGAAACCATTTACTCCCTTTCCAACCAAAGGATGGCCACTTTGCAGTAGTTAATCGACCTTGAAGTAGTGCATTAAGGTGCGACATTTCAGTTCGTTTCTGGTAGATATTTGCTTCCTGTTACTAAATGCCGGTACATGTCACTTCAAGAAGTGTTTACATGAAAGAATGGAATTCTTTGGCGAAAAGAGGAAGAAGGCGATTTCCTGAGAAATAGATATTGACAAACTAAGTAGAAAAATGTACCGAGATTGCAAAATCTACCTCAAGAAATGCATCAATTTTACAAGATTGTGATGAGCATTATAATACCTTTTTAGGTATTCATTGACAACCCTTTTCGTCGCAGATGTGTTTTCTCTTAAAATTTTCTTAAAGTATTTTGCAACGCTTGAGGATACCAACCCCAGTGCAGTCTTTAAATAAATAATCCACCAAAACAATTTCTTTAATAAGACCAACCCTCGCGACAAAGTTTATAAGTATTTCGCCCTGAAGTTTACCCCTTTTCTTAAGGATGGAGGTACTCGTAATACCTTCATACCTCCATTGGCTTCTTCAGTTTTAAAGTCGAAGTGTACACAGGTGGAACAACAGCGAAGCTAATGCACCAAAAGAAAACGTGAATGTCAAGTGGGAGCACTCTGTCTACGCCATTCAGATACGGATACATTTAGGTACCATACCGAAGGAAGTAAACTTCTCAGAAACTGCAAGCGTTCCCAGTACACTGTGTAAACTCTGTACACTCTCTGCTGTTGTTGTAGATGTTGATGTTGTGCATGCAGTTGGGGCCAGGATACAATGCAGGAAATTAATGTCCGTAAGTTGTTGCATGTTCGGCACTAAGTTAAAAACGGAAAAAGCTCGAAATGTTAATTGCTTTTCTGTTTAGTGAGAGAGGGTTGCCAAAAAATATATTTCTACAACGGACTTAGCGTCAGGTCCCGCCTGTTTACAATGATGGAGAGTGCTCATATTTTCCCAACTCCACAAGTTCCAAGATCGTGCTATTGTTTCGGAGTTTCCTCCTTTTATTTTTTTTTCTCGTACCCTTTGGTTGGAAACGAATGAAAAGAGTGTTGCAAGATACAGATACGAGTATAGCGTGATAAACAGTGGCGTGTTTGAATATGAATACTCGTAGCATTGCAATGGCAGATGGAGAACGTTTTAAGATTGTTAAGGGTAGGTCGTAAGAGTGGAGGAATGATTTAAAAGTTCATTGATTCGGCTCGAAGGACCACATTGTTGTTGTTTGTTTTTTTTTTTTCTTTTTTGATTAGACGAGTTCATGTTTGTTAGGGTTATGAAAACATGAAGGGCTGACAAATGTTGAAAACGTTAAAGAGACTTTCGATATATGCAGGTAAATAGTAACATAAATCCTCAGGAAATGTTGATTTTGTAAAGTCTAAAGGGTGCACAATCAAAACCGTCAAAGGTTGCTGACCTTCGATTGCATTTCATGGCGAATTATTACTTTAAAATAGAAACATAGTTAAGTGGAACCAGTGCTATGGTAACAGGTATAAAATGTTCTGCATGTCATGCCATTGAAAGGGAAGGACTAATGGACTGATTTGTAACAACAACCTGTTGAAAACGCCTGTGTTTCTGTCAATGTCGCTGGATTATGTTTGACAAGATTTTTAGAGAGCCTTTTGCTTGCAGTTTAATAGTAAAGTTGTAAGTATATGTATCTCGGGCGTTCTAGGTTGAAACTTTCGGTGGAATAAGCTAATATACTATATTAGCGAGGGTTGAAGAAATTTTTTGGAAGAAAATAGGCAAAATTAGGGTACCGTATGAAATCCGATAGCAGAATCAGATGTTGTTTTATAAGGATAAATGCATGTTTGCCGCATATGGTTTCGCACAGAGCCAATAAAATGCTTTAGATGCATAGAATTTGGCCTGACGGAGCGCCAGTGCAAGAACAAGAAAGACCACTCACAGCAGCGTAGAAAATGTGGAGAAGAAGGTCACATCGCCTAGAATTGTACAAAGAACATAATATAGTTTTGGTGCAAAAAGACCGAGCCGAAGAATGCTCGTTGGTAGTATTAGATGTCCTGTATTTCAGAAAGCCCTAAGTAGCAAACAATGATGAAGATAGAGATAAATCTTACCCAAATGATAAGGCAAAAGATAGTCGATATTGCCCTTATCAGCGAGCCGTACAAATCCTTGGATGGTTGTAGCTGGCTAGATTACAACTCTAAAAAGTAACGATATGGACTTGTGGACCCCACGCTCTGCAAAAAATCGGGGGTCCGGTGAATGACTTCGTAACAGCTAGAGTAAACGGCATCCGCTTCTACAGCTGCTACGCACAGTGACTACCTAAAGCTGTTGGACGAAATTGTAACTGACGCGCCAAAGTAGTTATTGACGGTGACTTAAACGCATGGGTTATTGGCATCATTCAACATTAGTATAGCGAACAACGGCGCAAAGTAATTACCTTCATGAGCAATTCACTTCTGCATTAAACAAAATGGTGGGTAAGTCAAGAAGCACAGCGGCCACCAGGCGATAATATTCAACGTTGACAACGAGAAGCTCAAGCAGCGCCCCAAACTAACAGGACCGAAATGGAAAGAAGCACCCTTCGACAAAGACGCGTTCGAAAAAATGATGGACATAGACCTTTCAGGTAGTTACGGGTCAGCAAAAGTCCTATCATATAGTCTGATCCAAGCAATCACTAAACCGTACAATGCAGTTATGTCCAGAAGGACAGGGAACCAAAAAGGAGGACTTTGCTATTGGTGGAATGAAAAAGTCAAAACACTGCCTTCGTGCCCGGCGCAGATCGTAATGTTCAAGGGGTAGGCCGGAGTTCCAGTAACGTTTATCCACATTTATACTGGCAAGATGCGATCTCGAAAAGGTCATCAAAGAGAGCAAGGCAAGATGCTTCAGACAATTATGAAACGAAGCAGATCTTGATCCCTGGGAATGGCGTATAGGATATGACGAATAAACTGAGGAGTAGTAAGCCCACACAAATATCCTCTCCGATAATGCTAAAGGAAATAGTTGAGGATCTATTCCCCCATAAATCAACTACGCAACAAACCCAGAATATACGAGTATATACAGGAAATCACAACAGATGAGCTATACATGAAAACATGCAGGAAAACAGGTGCCAATAAAGCGCCTGTACCCGGCATTCCAAATATGATTGTTAAAGCAGTCGTCCATAAGAACCATGGAAACTCCACCATCTGGTGTTGTTACTTGAGGGAATCAAACCACCCAGGGAAATTTCGTCGTATCGACCAATCAATATACCTGCTAGATACACTGGGACTAATCCTAGAACGCATCATATATAGCAGACTGCTAACATCAGCAGAGAACAGGGCAGCTTTGTCGGACGCCCAGTATGGCTTCAGAAAATCGCGTTCTACTGTCGATGCTTGTATGGCGGAGGAGACGTTAAAAACGCCTTTAACTCTGCAAACTGGACCTGCATTGGCAGATCGCTGTCCAAAATGAATGCACCAGTAATATTTGTTAAAGACAGTCAAGGACTACTTTACCGAGAAGCTAGGATATCAGACGGACGAAGGCATTAAGTACTACAATAACACCGCGGGAACTCCGCAGGGGTCCGTCCTAGGAATACTTCTGTTGAATATAATGTACGACGGTGAATTGCGTCTAATGTTACCGCAAGGAGTTACCGGCTTCGCTGACGATATCGTTGTGGTGATAGAGTCCACCATGGATGAAGCAGTCGCCAGAATCAAAAATATGCTTGACTCGGCAAATCTTGAACTAGCTGACCACAAGACTGAAGCTGTCCTAATAACAGAAAGACTGTGGAATATGCAAGTTTTCGGTTTGGGAACTATACAATTCGGTCTAAAGAGGCACTAAAATATAGGGTTTTCCAATAACGACTTGACAACCTTTTTTTTTGAATAAAAGGCAAACCATTTGATATATTTCAAAAACTTTATTATTGGCTTGAAGTACAATCAAAACTTTTATGAATGGAACTCGACTTCGTTGTCTAATATAACCACTTGATAGTACTTCTTTGTTCTGAACCATCGGTTTAAGGTCGTTTCGGCATTACTCTTTTAGAAGACCTTTGTGTTAAGTCTTCGCTGACTCATCGTTTTGTGTTACAAGATAGAAAGCTGCTGATAAAGGTTATGTCTATGATAGACCCCGTGCCAGAAATTATGCCCTCGTTAACTATGTCCAGTGTTGCGAACGTCTCGAATAAAGATCGTTCTCTTGCATCCGTCATTATGATATTTAATTCTGGGGCCACGCATTCTAGTATTTTCGGATTTTTTTCCTGTAACAGCAGTTGCATGGTCATTTGAAAATTGTTTATCTTTTGATATTGTGCCCAAGACTGAGTTGGCGGAGCATAGCAGGTTTAGAAGTGGATACCATTGATTTTGGCGCTCTCGAAGCCTTGCATTTCCTGAAAGATTTTGTTTCCACAATGTTTCCATTAATAGGATGGCTATCTTGTTAAGTTGGTCACACAGACTACGTACATGCATAATTTGTTGATGGCAGATCATTACTTTTTTGTAGAAAGTCATTTTTCTTCGGAGTAAGGTGTGTTTGAAATTCATATTTTTGATGACCCCAGGGTCTTTCTTTGGCGAAAATTGAGAATGCATATTATGCACCATAAGAAAATAAAAGTTGGAAAGTAGCTGGTCAAATTTTTCACACACTAAAATGGCTGCAGTTTCTGAACTGTTCGCCTGTTTTGGGAGAAAGAGCGTTGTGCGAAAAGGTTGGCTATCTTGTTAAGGGGCATACGTAGTGTGACCGCCAAAAAAGGTGATTTTTTGGAATTTAAAAAAAAAAAAAAAACTATTGTATCGAATATTTAAGGAGGATTTATTTATACATAAATAGTGAATGTACGCTGAAATTACCAAAGGAAAAAATTAAAATTTCATTGACTTATTCTGTCTCCCAAGTCACAAAAAAGTTCCTTCACTACTGCACTGATTGCGGCCTTCAATGTGGTTGAAATCAAAAAAGCAAAAAAGATTATTAAACTGGAAAGTATGACCCACGATTGTGGGGAAAAAAAATTAAAATTTAACGAAATCCCGACTTTTGAAAAAACAAAACTCGAATTTTGCCCTGAATTTTGAACTGAAGGCAGATAGCTAAAGATCGAACTAACTGGAGAGGTTTATTAGTTAAAGCCCAGTTTCACGCCGAACTGTAACGCCACTTAAGCTAGACTTAGAGTTTTGCTGTTCGGATTTAGCTGAATATGACGAACCTAAAAAAACAACCAACTGGGTATACTTTAATAAGGAGATGAACTCATACGTCAAAGCTTACTAACAAAATGTAGAGGAAGCTAGATGAACACGAAAGCTATCATTTCTAGCTATCTTTTAATACTAGAAAAACGGCCGCCAGATAGGATTTTTTACTAACAGAATTGTCGAACATTTCACCGTTTTTGGAAACTTTGAAAGGCGTATTCCTTATCCTCATCAAATCAACGTTTTCGCTTTCACGGTTGGGTAAAATCAGCCAAAATCAGCCTCTGTCGGAACAGAGCACTCATTTGATGACTTTTGGGCCGCCAAAATCACATTTTTCATACAATCGAAAATCTGGAGGGTTATTGTTTACAGATGCATATACAAAATAAACAAAAAATAAGTCAAAGAGATCGGATGATTTGTGTTTGAGTTACAACTGCAGCAAACTTTAAAAATGTACAATAGTTTTGAGAAAAACGCGTTTAAAGATAAAACGATTGATTTTATTGTTGTAAATAGATAAAAACATAGTAAGAGCTAATCTGCTATCCCAGGCTCATATAATTTACCTTCCTCTTCTTGAAAAAGCGCCTGCTGGGCTGTTGAAGCTCTTCTTCTAGATGATCGGCCCTGTTTCGACTTTCGAAGTAGCTTGTTGGCGATGTTCTGCTACTCGTAGTCTTGTCTAATCTTTTCTAGTGACATAATCTTTTGCTGCAGGTCCAACTATTACTCACATTGCATTAGATAGTTTTAAAATAGATGTATAACCGTCACTGAATATTGAAGTAGGAAAGTAATTTGATAATTCAATAAGTTTTGAGACCACTTTGTAGGTGTTTCGGAGCAAAATGCCAAAGTAAACTATTGTAGCTTTCGTTATTATTCTGCATATTATTGCCCTTACATCTATAAGGCAATTTACGTCGAGACAAGTCCTTGTATATTGGATCAAGTGGGAGATAATCGTGCTTGAAATTAGTCATGTTCATTCCTTCAGCTTCCGTGCGGCCATATAGAGTTCTCCAATAGGGACTTGAAAACTTTGAATTTAATTTGTGAACGCACTCTTTCACTAATCATCAAACTGTCACTGTCAATTTATTCAGTAAACTCAACATTTTCATCCTGGTAAAGTACACTAACAAGCAACGTCTGCAAATTATAAAAAATTTCTACAGATATTCGGAGTCGTTGACTGCAATTTTAAGAGCGTTAACTCTAATTTTTGGTCGTAATTCTCGCCCTAGTAGACAGGCAATGACAAGTTTAGTGCAAAAATTTGACTCTACATATTCGTTGTGTGATGTTGCCGTACCAGTGAGACAACAGGTTGGTCGAAGTGTCGAAAATATCGCTGCCGTTCAGACGCCCGTAGAAAACGATCCAAATCAGTCAATTCCACGGCGTTCTCAAGAATTGGGCATCACTCAGACCACATTATGGTGTATTTTGCGTAAGGCTCTTGGTATACACCCATACAAGATCAATCTGACTCAAGAATTGAAGCCGATGGACCATTTGAAGAGACGTACGTTCTCCGATTGGGTTCTGGAGAAGATGCGCCAAGATGATGAATTTCATCGCAAAATCATCTTCAGTGACGAATCTCATTTTTGGCTCAACGGGTTCATATATAAGCAAAATATGCGTTTTTAGTCGAATGAAAACCCACATGTGCTTCATGAATCACCACTTCATTCACAAAAAATATCTGTTTGGTGCGGTTTGCATCCCGGCGGCGTTATTGGGCCATATTTTTTCGTCGACGATAACGATCGTCACGTTACTGTGAATGGTCAGCGTTATTGCGCCATGATCACCAATTATTTTTGGGCCGAATTGGAAGATATGAACTTGGATGACATGTGGTTTCAACAGGATGGTGCCACAAGCCACACAGCACACGCTACAACCGCTTTATTGAAGAGTAAGTATGGTGAACGTGTTATCTCAAGACATGGGCCAGTCGATTGGCCGCCTCGTTCGTGCTATTTAACGCCGGTTGACTCTTTTCTGTGGGGCTTCGTTAAGTCATTGGTTTATGCCAACACGTTGACGGCGTTGGAAGGGCTCAGAGCCAACATTGACGCGAAATAGCGGTCGTTTCGGCCGAAATGTGTGGCCGAGTCGTTGAAAATTGGGTCCAACGAATCGACCGCTGCAAACGTGTCTGCGGTGGCCATATGAACGAAGTCGAGTTCCATTCGTAAATGTTTTGATTGTACTTCAAGCCAATAATAAAGTTTTTGAAAGTTCTATAACTATATTCGTGCGGTTTGCTAAGAGATGGCGTAACTTGTATTATTCCATTGGAACATGCGTTGGAAAGCTACTGTCATTGTACGTCATTTCAGTATATGTCATTCATTTGAAGCGTAAACAACAATTTTTTTTTTCACTCAAATATGTCGAACTTTGTGCCTGAAAAAGTGTTTTTGCGGGGAGTTCTTCTTCATTACTTTAGTATGAAGAAAACTATTGCCGAAGGTCATCGTATTTTGGTGGAAGTTTATGGTGAACATGCTCTAGCTGAGCGAACGTGCCAAAATTGGTTTGCACGATTTAAAAGTGGTGATTTCGGCTTGGAAGACGATGAACGTCTTGGGCAGCCAAAAAAGTTTGAAGATGAAGAACTGGAAGCATTACTCTATGAAGATTGTTGCCAAACACAAGAAGAGCTCGCAGAATCTTTGGGTGTCACTCAAGAAGCCATTTCAAAGCGTTTAAAAGCAGCTGAATATATTCAAAAGCAAGAAAATTGGGTTCCACATGAACTCAAGCCGAGAGACGTTGAAAGGCGGTTTCGCATGTCGGAAATACTGCTGGAACTCTAAAAAAGGAAGTAACTTTTGCATCGGATTGTTGCTGGTGGTGAAAAATGGATCCAGTACTACAACCCCAAGCGCAAAAAATTATATCTGAAACTTGGCCAACCAGCCAAATCAACGGCAAAGCCGAATATCCATGGCGCGAAGGTAATGCTCTGTATTTGGTGGGATCAGATGGGTCTGCTGTATTATGATCTGCTAATACAATTAATACAATTAACCCGTTTGAAGAGAGCAGTAGCCGAAAAACGCCCGGAATATGCGACCAGGTACAAGGCAATAATTTTCCATCATGACAACGCTCGGCCCCATGTTGCTATTCCGGTTATGAACTATTTGGAAAAAAGCGAATGGGAAGTTTTACCCCACCCGCCTTATAGCCCAGACATTGCCCATTCTGAATACCATTTGTTCCGGTCGATGCAGAACGCCCTAATTGAAATACGGTTCACATCAGAGCAGAATATCAACAATTGGCTTGAATCATTCTTGGCTGCCAAGCCGGCGCAGTTCTTTTGAGATGGGATCCACAAATTGCCAGAAAGATAGGAAAAAGTCATAACTTCATATGGGCAATACTTTGAAAAATACTGAAAGCCCTATACATTTCATCATCATTATTAATTAAGTTGATAGATAATTTTAGCGCGAATTTAGTTTCTCTTCTCCGCTCTTAATGGCTTTTTTTCAAACTACGGCATCGTGATCCCATTCTTTTTTTACCATGTAGATAGCAGTCTAGTTCTTCAACACGAATATGAATATGATATGGATAGATCTAATAATCCTTTATATGTGGCACTATCGATGACGACAGAGCCTAAACAATAACTGGCTAACCCCGTAGCGAGCGTAACTCTACGCTACTCTTTAGAAGGCTGTAACTCAAAAACTATTTGAGATTTTCATCTGATATTTTAGTGTGTTATTTTTAAAGGTATAGACTGTCGAAATATAGATTTTTTCAAAATTTCACACCAGGTGTGCGCCTTGAAGCCTTTGAATGTGATTTTTTTCCAACCAGGTACCTTGTATGTCAAATACCTGAATATTCTATTTTCTATAAACCATTGTCTCCGCTAAAAATTATTGTGAAATATGCCCTGATGAAGGTAAACGAAACAGGTTTCAATATAATGCGAGCATATGAATGTACCCCTTCATAACAGAAAGGTCTATAACTTGGCCTACATATCTTAGTTTTCGACCAACAGAATGAGGATTCAGCGTATAGTATAAACACTTTGCAATATCTGATTAAAAAAAAAAAAAAAAAAAAAACATTTAAAACGATAAATTTGGATGCTTACCCCCTCTTCAATTCAAATATTTAAATTATTTTAATAACAAAACCCCCCAGCACCACTTGAAAACAAAATACAATCATCATCTCCCCATCCGACCACAAACTCTTCAATTGAAGATATTTCAATTAAATCACCGTCCAGCATTCGAGTATTTAGCACCCGGTTTGGTATTACAATTTTCACTCAAAAAAGGAAAGAAGCGAAACTCATTTTCGAAAATTCTGCCAAAATCCAAAACCACAAACGACTCGAAACTCCAACTAATAACAACTTTGAAGGATCCATTCCGTTGTTTATTCATTAGATTTCTGGGATTCTTAATAATATTCATGGGCCGTGAAGCCATAACTGGTAAAAGGCCTGTATGGATACCTTGATACCATAGAATGATTCGGCTCCGAATATCTCTGTAAGACTGTGTAAATGGGTTGAGTGCTGAGAAAGTTTAGGCAAAGACCAAAAGGCCGGAGAACATTTCAATATTCATCCGAAGGAGTATCTTCGTCCTTTGTTGTTGGTAGCAGACGCTGCAAATGTTTTTGCTATGAATACCAGTGGCACTGCTACTGCCACCAACTCTGACACCATCATGGACTGTTGGACTAAAATTTAAGGTTGGTCTGGATAGCATAAAATATTGGGCCATTCCTCCATCAGTAGCGCCCACAACTCTCTCTTCTTTGAACGTCGTAATGGTATTCTCATTTGCACATTGTTGGCGAGAACCCAACAATTTAGGTAACACAACTGTTATCTGTGTTCGCATTAAAATCAAAAAGTGGCATCCGGCCGGGATGGGTCGCACCGGACGGAGCTGGAGCGGGTGGTGTCGCCTAAAAACACCGGTCGACTATTAATTAGTTCGTTGAATGGATTCGCCGGATGTGGTATCAAAGCGGTTTGATTCATCCGGTTTCGTTTTTCAAATGGAAATTCAAAACAACCAAGAGGGTGGGCTATGGATAAAAGGAGAGTTGATTCCAGCTCGGTGTTATTATTTCCGTGACGATAGTTTGCTGGGGTCACAAGAACTTTAAACCTTTAAAAACTTGCAAAAAATCATTGTGTCAGCCTTCACAAAAGCTATTTCTATTTTGGGCCTCCGACAAATATCATTTTAGGAAAAATCCAGAACCAAATGTCTCCGAGTCATTTGGTTGCGCGGACGGCAACTGTACATCGTATCTGTGCCATAAATAAATCTTGGCCATAACAAAGTCAGAGAAGGAGTTCGTATAATTCTTTCGGTTGCTTATATTGCCCGGTTCAGGATTTATGTCGTTCACAAAAATAACGCCATCCTTGAGCAGATGTGTGTTTAGGGAATAATTGCGTTGCGTCAGTCAGTCAAGTGGGAATGAATATGTTGTCGGGGGACAAGGACCCTCTAACCACAGCCTGTAAGGGTGCTCTAATGAATACGTTTCGGTTTTGTTGCTGGTTTTGCACAAAAGTCCACATGAATTTATATGACATGTCCTTGCGATTTATTACCCAATTGAGGGATCTAAATGATGTTTATATTGGCGGTGCAGCCTTGGGCAATGTTCGGGAAATGAATGAAAGAAAGAGGAAAGAATTCCAATCGAAAGGAAGAGAGAACTGCTGTGGGAGACGTTAACTATTTTTGTCAATCATAAACGTTACTAGATACCTACTTGAATCTCATTCAGTTTTGTGGATTTCCTTCCGAGGATTGCGTAATAATAGGAAGACTATTAGTTTGTTTTTTCGTTTGTTAACAGTTCTATATGAAGTAGTAGGTCCATTGATTTTTTTACTTTTCCCTTTGTCAAACAAAAACCAACTTCTCTTTGCGACAAGATTTAGCTTTGCAGGATTTAATTTTTGACTTGAAGGTCTATCGAAAAGCTAACTCAATATTAGGTGCGCCGTTGTCAATAGGTGGCTCCAGCAGTAGGTGCTGTTCGATTTTGACATATGAAAAACGTTACGAACCAAGCTTAAATAGGGTAAACAAACCGTTTTGACACTTTAGTGATTTCGTTTTGGCGTCAACTAAGTTGAGCGTCGTTTTTACGCCTGTGAACAACTGCTCCAGTGTCAAAAAAGGAAGGATTTTCTTCATCGCATCGTGATGGGTGATGAAAAATTGATTCATTACAGCAACTCAAAAAGAAGAAAGTCATGGGGACTTCCTATCGGCTCGGCCGAATATTTACGCTGCAAAGAGTATGCTTTGGGTATGTATTGTGTGGGACCATGTCGGTGTTTTTTTTGTTATGAACTGTCGAAACCAACAAAACCATCACTGGGAAGGGTATCGATTTTAACTGACGCAATTGAACTGACAACGCTCGGCCGCACGTCGAAAAACCTCGTTTCTAAACGGAAACGCTTAAACGGAAAGTCCTACCACACTTGCCATATTCCCCAGATATTGCGCCGTCCGATTATTACTTTTTACATGCGATGGCACATGGTCTGCCTGATAAGCAGATCCGCTCATATGAAAACATCAAGCGTCAAGATACAAATGTCTCCATAGGGAATATTTATTGTAAACGGGCTTTAATTTTGTTTTTTGGTTGCTATGACACCTTTCAAACATATTTAGTATACATCAAGTCATTGAGTCATTTCATCGCTAATTTTGTATTAGGTCCTTAACTTAATTCGTGCGGTTTGCTACGAGATAGCGTAACTTGTATTATTCCATTGAAACATACGTTGGAAAGCTACTGTCATTGTATGTCATGTCATTTGAAGCGTAAACAACAATTTTTTTTTTTTCACTCAAATATGTCGAACTTTGTACCTGAAAAAGAGTTTTTGCGGGGAGTTCTCCTTCATTACTCTAATATGAAGAAAACTGCTGCCGAAAGTCATCGTATTTTGGAGGAAGCTTATGGTGAACATGTGCCCCTAAGCGAATGTCAAAAGTGGTTTGCACGATTTAAAAGTGGTGATTTCGGCTTGGAAGACGATGAACGTCAAAAAAGTTTTAAGATGAAGAACTGGAAGCATTACTCTATGAAGATTGTTGCCAAATACAAGAAGAGCTCGCAGAATCGCAAGGAAATTGGTTCCACATGAACTCAAGCCGAGAGACGTCGAAAGGCGGTTTTTCATGTCCGAAATGCTGCTGGAACGCTACAAAAGAAAGTCATTTTTGCATCGGATTGTTACTGGTGATGAAAAATGGATCCATTGCGGGTTTCATATGTGAAACCCGGCCAACCAGCCAAATCATCGGCAAAGCCGAATATCCATGGCGCGAAGGTAATGCTCTGTATTTGGTGGGATCAGATGGGCGTGCTGTATTATGAGCTGCTAAAGCCGGGTGAAACCATCAGTGAACAACGCTACCGAACACAATTAATCCGGATTATGCGACCAGACACGAGGCAATAATTTTCCATCATGACAACGCTCGGCCCCACGCTGCTATTCCAGTTAAGAACTATTTGGAAAACAGTGGATGGGAAGTCTTACCCCACCCGCTTTATAGCCCAGACCTAGCCTCTTCTGACTACCATTTGTTCCGGTCGATGCAGAACGCCCTCACTGAAATATGGTTCACATCAGAGCAGATTATCAAAAATTGGCTTGATTTAATCTTGCCTGCCAAGCCGGCGCAGTTCTTTTGGGATGGGATCCACAAATTGCCAAAAAGGATGGGAAAAAGTCATAGCTTCAGATGGGCAATACTTTGAATAATACTATTGTATATGTTTTTCTTAAATTAACGTCCAAATTTTGAAAAAAAAAAACCGCACGAATTAAATTACATACACAATACGAGAAAATGATGAAGAAAAGTGCTGCAGATTCGCATCGAATGTTAGTCGAGGCATATGGTGATCATGCTCTATCAGAAGCAACATGTAAAAGATGGTTTCAACGGTTCAGAGATAACGATTTTGATGTGAGAAATGAAGAACATGGAAGACCATCAAAAATGTTTGGAGACTCCGAATTGCAAATATTATTGGATGAAGATGACACTTTGAGTCAGAAACAAATGGCAGAAATGTTAAATGTTGCACAACAAACAATTTCTGACCGTTCAAAAGCTATGGGAAAGATCCAAAAGTCTGGAAAATGGGTGCAACGTGAAGTGAGTGAAAGACAGATGGAAAACCACTTGTGAAATTTTGCTTCAAAGACACGATAAAAAATCCGTTTTGTATCGAATTGTTACTGGCGATGAAAAGTGGATTTATTTTCAGATTCCTAAACGGAAAAAATCATGGGTAAATCCGGGACAATCATCAATTTCGACTGCAAAACTAGATCGATTTGGCAAGAAGACAATGCTGTGTATCTGGTGGGACCAGAAAGCTGTGGTGTACAACGAGCTCCTAAAACCTGGTGACACCGTTGACCCATTTATGCCCACAACTATTTTTGTTCGAATATTTTGCTTAGGAATGCATAGGAAGAATAATAAAAAAAATATTCTATGGGTTATCTGGAGATATGCGTTGGGTCGTTAGTGACCCGTTGGGCATATAAACGCCAAATAACACGATAACTCAAAAACAAAAAAAGTATTGTACAACTTATTTTTCATTATTTAAATAAAATAAAATTTATTTATAAATTAAAATTTATTAAAAATTAATAACTATAGCTTTACGTTCATGCTATATTTGTATGATTAACATGCTTGAAAAACTTTGGATGATAGTCCTTAAAGCATTTATCGTGGAGTGGAATTTTACACCTTTCACAAGCTTTCGTGGTTTTATTCGAGCATACATGGCATTTTGTTATTTGAACATCAGTAATAATTAAATGTTGTGATGATGTGGACGAAGTAGGAACTACTGCAGTGCTTTGAGATACAGTAGAGCGGGGTGGTTTCATTGAACTCATTTTTATACACTTATTAGTATTTGAAATACATATCTGACAGTAATATGTAGTTCCCAAGAAAAATAGTGATTTGAGGTTATGTTTGAGCTTAAAAGTGCCATAAATCCATACAAAACCAAGCTCATCGGCTTCTAAGAATGGGTGAGTTGCTTGCAAAATTTGGTAATTGTTAACATTTTTTACGAATCAAACTTATTCGGTGCATACTTTCAACTCGCACTGCATGAACAATCTCAACATACACTTGCGGTCATAAAAACCGCACCATATCAAAATGATTAAAAAATTGTTAATAACTACGATAATAATTTTTATAATGAAATGAAATTTTTGTTGAGTACTCCGCAGTAGTTTATAAGTATTTCTATCTAATTTCCATCTGTTTATTGAATGTTTGAAAAAAGATATTAACAAAGAAAGAAAAACCAGTTAATTTTCTTATTTTTTAAAATATTTTCATACAGTCATTGGTTAACAAAATCAAACGATACATTTTTTATGTATGTGTATATATGCCACTTTAACGAAAAAATTATCAATACCGAGTTGCTCCTCATTTGGCGGTCATTACCGCTTTTATTCTAGAAAGCATCGAGTTTACTAGAACTTCAGTAATATCCCTTGAAATTTCAGTATTCCATACATGTTCCGGAACTTCATTTAGCTTTTTTTTACTCTCTGGTTTATGTTCAGCCACCTTACGTTTCATTACATGCCACAAGTGTTCGATTGGGTTTAAATCAGGCGAATTAGCTGGCCAGTCTAGTCTCGTAATTCCGAGGTCATCAAACGTTGTCTTGAGCTGAAAATTATTGAAAGACTCTAGTTACTTGTCTGTTTATTATTTATAAAGTAGACATCTAGAAGTTGATTTATAACACTTTACTTATGGATTTGGCGCGGTGGCAAGATGCAGAATCATCTTGAAAATTGCATTTGTCAGTATACGAATGATGCTGTTCAATTGCTGGTACCAAAAACTTCCTTACTACTTCTCCATAATTTTGAGCGTTCATAGTTCCATTAACAAAGTGCAAAGGGCCCAAAACGTAAAAAGAAAAACATCCACAAACCATCTGGCTTTGAGGAAACTTCACTGTTTTGACTATGCACTCGTCTTTGAACCTTTCACCTGGTGACCGTCGGCATATAAATTAACTTTCATCGAACCATATCACACATCGCCAATCATACTGCATCCAATCTTCGTACTTTTTTGCCCACGTCAAGCGAGCTTTTTTTATTTTTATGGTTAGGAGAGGTTTTTTCGCTGGTCGTCTTCCATATAAACCTATCTCCCGTAGCCGTCGGCGTATGGTTTCGGCGCTTAGATCAACTTGATGAAATTCACTCAGCTTTGCTCTTATACGGACCACACTTTTAAAGCGATCTTTCATGCTAATTCGTTGTAATACATTGTCCGTCTTCTGGGTTTTTTTACGTTTTCGTCCCGAGCCTTTTTTCCTTTCCAGTGGATCTAAATTTTCTTTTTTCTTCATAAGTCGTACGATAGTTGAATGACAGCATCCTATTTTAACGGCAATTTCAAGATAACCAAGCCCTCCTTCGACTAAAGTCAATATTTGAACTTTTTCGTCCCGAGTCAGTTGATGATATATACCAGACATTTCACTTTTCTTTACTTGTCACCGTCACAACTCAATTCAAACTGATTTTTTTTTTTGCACTGAATACGAGGCCGAGCTCCGCTATGAGGAATACCCTTCATTAGTATGGGAAAAACCCTTAACCTTCGGCCCTGCTCAGTAGTGTAAAAATTCGCAAAGTAAGAAACACAAATGCGTGCGATAAACTAGGCCTTGGCGCACACCAGGCTGTCGCGCCAAACTATTTTTTATTTTTATTTTTTTTTTCTGTGACCCCGAGCGTTGTTATACTGTAGAATCACTTTTTTGTGCCTCTGCTCGTATTGTGGTCGTTTTTCGTGCAGTGCATTAGTTGAAGTCAATACGATTCCCCAGTGATGGTTTGCTGGGTTTCAACAGTTCATAATAAATAACACCGACCTGGTCCCACAAAATGAATAGCATAACCTTTGCAGTGTGAATATCCAGCCAAGCCGACGACGTAGAAACTTAGCAGTCCCCATGACTTTCTTTTCGTTGAATTGCTGTAATGAATCCATTTTTCATCACCCGTCACGATGCGATAAAGAAAACCCTTTCTTTTTTGTCGCTGGAGCAGTTGTTCACGGGCGAAAAAACTATGCTCAACGTCCTTTATCAAATCTTAAGAAACCCAAGTTGCCTGTTTTTAAATCATTCCCAATGCCAGAATTTGCTTGGAAATTGCATTGCACATAGCTCCTAGTGCTGAAGCAAGCTCTTCTTGCGTTTCGTATGGATCCTCATCGAGCAATGCCTGCAATGAAGCGTTTTCGAAGGATTTTTTCCTTCCTTCATACGGAAAAATCAACACACTACCATATGTCTAAGATTTTTTTTACTTGTCCAACCCAGGTTCTTGTCCTAGGCAACGAGGTGTGACTATGTTCCGGCCAATTGCCCAAGGAACATGACCACAATCGTTATGTCGTAATTCTAAACTTGCCTCCATTCACCTTAGAATAAGTCTACGTCAGCGTAGCATTGCTGTTGTAGATTTACTTAAAACCCAATCAGGGAAAGGTATCATACCTTTGTAGATATTTTCGTACTAATTGACGTGCTTCTTCAGCCACAAGAATGCCCAATCTCACCTTGTGAAATCCTACACTAATTTGATTAATACCCTTTGGAAGAAGTTGAGTCTACCAAACACAAACTAACCTCACAAATTACTGGAAATGTAATTCCCCTTTAATTACTTTGCTTGTTATCATAATATCGCTATCCATTTCGCGAAAACACTACCGAACCCCATGCCGAATTCGAACCAACCCCATCCCCTAGACAATCTCTTCAGCACATTCAACCATTCACAAAGAGAGGCAAAAACAGACGGGATTCCTCGAATCAATTAAATCGTTAAGAGGAGCTGACTCCACTGTCGGCTGTTGGCTGCTGCCTGTGGCTGTAGGCTGTTAGTCTTACGTATACGAATACGAATACAATACTGGTGGCGTCGTGCGCCCTTTGAAGGCTTAACCAGGGAAAACAGATTAATTTGGCAAACAAAACCTCGTGCTAATGAGATACCAATTACGATTGTAATCGGGAATTAAGTCTCTCCTTTCAGATGGGGGTGTACTTTTAAGTGAAGACCTAGGATACAAATGGAATCGTAAAGAAAATTTTTCAGGAAGGATCAAATTCCTCTGAAGGATACTATATAAGAAGTTGATTTGGTTAATTATTTCAATTTTAGCTGTTGTAGCAACGAATACAGAGTTTCACCTTAAATCAGAAACTAAATGAATTAGGTGCTACCCTTACGAGTACACAATGTGACAATACAACATTGTCAGGACTCAATCCCAGCTCATTTATATGAAGTTCGCAGATCTATAAACAAGACATGTGCGCTCCTGGGCAATGACTAACATGTGAGAAGACTTGCCAACAAATCAGAAGAGACTGCATTCACAAGACAGGAATAAGGAATTAATGTCAAATTGCAACTATAGATCGTTCATCGTCGAGAGTGAATTGAGATGTCTCCGGTTAAATGTTCTGTGAATCGCCGTCAATCAGCAGCAGCAACAGTATGGATATTTCAAATTATGTTCCACTAAATTGCATGTACAAGACAGTGTGAGTGATGTTGTATTGTAATTGATTTAAGGATTTCTCAAGGTAGATACCGTTTCAATATTTCGACGTAACAAGGCACTCTAGATGATGACGATGGAACTTAATTAATTGCAAACGAAGCGGCTGCTTAATCTCAAGAGGCTTTTGCATAGAGGTATGACCTGGCATACATACAAATATGTGTACGTGGGTTGTAATTGTAGCATAATAGAGATACACTCCAAGTCAAGCTGTAGTAAATCTATTCAAGAGCTAAGGATTTACTCTTCATTTTGTCGGGGTACAAAATACGTAAACTCATATGCAATGGCTTCACAGAATCGACTTAATTAAAATAGATTATTTCAATGAAGCTATTTAGTGGACCTTGGAATATGGAATTTTGAATTTATTTGATTAAGTTGTGGACGGACAAGATTTATGATTGTTGATTCTGGGAATACATGTTTCACACAGTAGCCTATTGGGGCTAATGGATTTACTTAAGCCTTGCAACATTGCTGGTTAGTATAGATGTAAATTCAATGTAAGCTGTGTTGTATCATGCTTAAATGATTGGGATATGTTAGACTTCATCAATTTATGTCAGCTTTTGGTCAATTATTACCTTTACGGTAATATGTTAAGGAAATTACGTCTGATATATGGACACAACTTGGAAGCTACAGATCTTCAGAACCACTTTGTAGTTCAGTGAGGGTTTTAGGTCGAACTATGTATTTACATTCAGTCCAACCTGAACTGTTAGGAAAATATCAATTGTAAAGTACTATAGGAGGCCTCCATATCAGACCGTAGGTCCTGGCCTTATTTCAGCAGCAGGAATCTGCACTAAACCAACTAGATACTCTTCCACCCCAGTTAGAGTACTGTTGCTTACCCTTGGTCACTGCAGTTGCTGTATTTATTCTGTTCAGCAATGGCTGAGTCCACGTAACAACCGATGAATGACAAGGTCCAAGTATGAATTTTGTTGGTGCGATGTTTCATTTTGTTGTAAGTACATAACACCTACAACAATTTGATTTAGAAACAACCGTCAAAATTTTCACTTTGTGCCCTTGCTTAACATACTAGGTGATATACTTTGACCGCCAAAATGCGCTGCTGCTGCAAAAAAGGTCATGGTGCCTTGAAGTCCGTTCATATTTAGACAGACATGCCAAATTTCAGTGCGATACTGTCTTTAGTTTTGTTTTGACAGCTGATTGTTGTTGACGTGTTTGGCATCATGTTGAGTATGGCCGCAACTCCACTACCGATCAAGTCCGCAGCGGTAGGCCCTCCGATGCGGTTACAGAGGACAATGTGAAAAAAATACATGAAATGGTGTTGGCTGACCGGAGATTGAAGGAGCCCGAGTTAGCTGATACCACAAAGATTAGTACTGAGCGCACATGCCATATTTTGGGCAATATTCTGCATATGAAAAAGTTATCCTGCCGCTGGGTGCCGTGCATACTCACTCCTGACCAAAAACACGAACGCAAGAGCACTTCGAAAGAGTTTTTGGACTTGCTGATGCAGAATCGGGCAGACTTTTGGCGTCGATTGGCAACTGTTGAACACAAGAGAACAGAATGAGTGCCCGGTAATGGACTGAAAAAAATCAGCTCACGCGAGGAAATCATCGACGCCACGGAGGAGTATTTTGCAGAACTTCCGGAAAATGACTTATCGGACCGGATCAGGAAGTTGGAAAATCGCTAGAATAAGTGTATCAGACTAAAAGGAACTATATTGAACAAAATAAAAAATTTTTTTTTTCATTCCCAAGGAGGGTACTTTTCACCCCATTTAGTAGCTTACCAAACTCCACCACAATGTGGTCCGTGTTCTAATCCAGAACTCAACTTCTTTTGACTAAAATTCCAAATCTCTTCCGCACATTATCCACTGATGCTTTATTTACAAAGGCCCCAAATTGGACAGCAAGAAAGAGTTCTATGTGCTGTCTGACTCTATTCAAAGAATTGTATCCCTGTATCCTCATACTAAATCGTGATAACGGTCTTTTTTAATATCCCAACACAAATCTGAGTGGCTTCGGCATTCTGGATAGACAACACCCGAAAGACGGAGTCTTGAGATCTTCGCTGCGGAAAACAACTTGACCTAGCTTGTAAATGAGCTCAAACGTATAACAGGTGTTATTAGTTGTACCGCCAATACCTTGGACTTGTATTTAACTACTCACCCTGATAAATACAGGATCGATGTGCTATCTCTTCTAATCAGCCAATCTCTCGTACATCGACCACATAGTTGGAGAAAAGATTATTAGAAGAACTGTATGGCAAAACGAGAAGGCTGATTTAAGCGGACTTTACAGCTTCTTTAGAAACGATGTAGATGCCAATGATGAAATGATAACATACACTATTCTCTTTGGATTGAGACACCTAATCCGTCATCGAATGAAGAGTATCAAACCAAAAGAAAAGGCGCGGTACGAGCTATAAAGATGCTCTCAGGAAAACGAACCAGAAATGACTGCTACGACTTTATTAAGCGTGTGAAATTTCAATTCAGGCAAAAACTCACAAGAAATGCCTCATTCTACATCCGAACGCTCATTTATAATGACATTCCAGCTGTCAGCTATGTCCAGCATTTGACATAGTTTGGTATCAGAATTGGATTGGATTGGATTTTGGCTCAATGGATTAAAAATACGAAATACGAAATACGTTCAATTCAAATTGTCTTGGATGGTTTCAAGTATGATATCCACAAAATAAATGCTGGTGTGCCCCAGGGCTCCGTTTTGTTTGCAATACTCTTTGTAATCTTCATTAATAATCTCTCGTGTCTGTTACTTTTAATCCAATATATTTCTTTGGTGACGTGCCCTGATCTTCGGCTGTAGAACAAGAATGGCATCTCAATTAATTTCGATATTGACAGCATAACCAATTAGGGAACTATCAACAAAGTAGAATTTAACGCATTCAAAACTCAATGATGTCTACTGTTGTTAAAGCGAAATTTAAACACCTAGCCATTGTCTATGAAGGGCACTCGAATCATCGAAACCGAAAAACATTACTGCAAAATGCCTAGTTTTCCTCAAGCTGTGTTAGAAATATTTCACCCCCTCTGATCAGAACAATGTCCAAATCTAGTAAGGTGCTCCTAAAACATCTCTGGACCTGCTAGGTAGGATTCCAAACAGTGCGATAAAGCTCATAGGTGATACAAATATCCATCAGTCATGTCAATCAGTAATGACTCCTGTCTCAGTTTGTTTTATCTATATTTCTACCACCTCCACTGAAATCGTCAGTGTCTGCCATTTTAAACTTTCAACCGTAAAACTCATCTCGCTACGAATGCTCATCAGGCAACTTTCGGACGTACTCTGAAAAATCATGATTCGTTTCTAAGCCGTGTAACTCGCTAATGGAATCCCCTGCCGAGCTCTCTATTTCTAGGTCGTTATAACTTGCAAACATTTAAGACCAATATTTAGGGTGATTCATCGGGAGGTTTGATTTTCAATAAGCTTTGTCATTTTTATCAAGTATTGTTTGGCAAATCATTGCAAAAAGACTAACACTACAACAGCATCTCCAAATTGTTCAGCTGTATTTCGAAAATCAGCATTCTGTGAGAAATGTTTTTCGTGCTATTCGGGGAACTTAGAGTGCGCCTAATCGACCCACTGAAACCACTATTGCCAATATCATTCGCAAATTTGTGTCCCAGTTTACATTAGTGTTACATAGCAGCTGTAGCTGAGAGTGTACACGAAGACCGTGACGAATCGATTAGTCGTCGTGCTCAGCAGCTTGGCTTGGCGTATTTTACGTGAGGATATCATCCTAAAAGCATACAAAATTCAACTTGTGCAAGAATTGAATCCTGGCGTCTTGAATTGCGAAATATTTTCAGTGAATGGGCTCTGAAAAATCTTCATGAAAATCCGGTGTTTTATCGTGAAAATTTTTTTTCAGTGATGAGGCCCAATTCTGGCTCAATGGATACGTTATTATACAAAATTGCCGTATTTGGGTTGATGAGCAAACCGAAGAGTACCAAGAGCTACCATTGCATCCATTAAAAACAACGCTGTCGTGTTGTTTATGGGCTGGTGGAGTTATTAGTAAATATTTCTTCAAAAACGAGGCAAATCCGAATGTTACCATCAATGGTAACCGCTATCGCGCCATGTTAACGGACTATGTGGTTCCTGAAATTCAAGCACATGGTCTCGGTGAGCTCTGGTTTCAACAAAACCTCGCTACGAGCCATACAGCGCGTGAAACAATGGACTTGTTGAGAAATCATTTTGGTGATCACTTAACTTCACGTTTTGCTACGGTAAATTGGCCTAGTAGGTCGTGTGATATCACACCTTTGGACTATTTTCCCTGGGGATATTTAAAGTCTTAGGTCTTCAGAAACAAGCCAGCTACGATTGGCACTTTGGAAGCCAACATTACTCGTTTTATCCGCGAGATACCAGTCGCTATGCTCGAACGAGTCGCCCAAAATTAGACCTTCCGAATGGACCATCTCAGATGTAATTGTGGCCAATATTTACATGATTTGATTTTAGAAATGTAAATGCCATGACTTGTTCTTTTAACTGCTGATAAAAATTTTAAGTTCACTTTCAAACTTATGTATTTTATTTTACATTGTAAATCAAACCTTACGATGAATCACCCTACACATCGGTACCTCTTTTTTCTTCCTCCATACCCAAGTTTGCTTCCCTTCCCATCCTCTCTTTGTTTCCCTCGCTCACGCTCAGGGATTTGGCTCATGTGGATGTAGAGCTATAGTTGAGCGTCACTGCCGAGCCGATGACACTGCTTTATGTCATCGGCATTAAAGTTTTCGTCGATCCTTTTTGTCAACAGAGCATTGTTCTTGTCAAAATATTTTCGCAGTGATTTTTGTTGAAGAAAGTTCACTGTACTTTACAGTTTATTTATTTAGCTACGTAATAATAAAATCAATTCATTGCAAAGCACAAGAGTTAACTTCTTTAAGTGCAGTAATTACTCCAATTTCGGTGACACAGCAAAATTAGCAGACCGCGGTAACTCGAAGTTAGAGATGGACAAATGCACCCCACAATGGGTGGTAGACTACTATATTTATTATGTATCTGTTTTACTTTCTATAAATGGTGAGCATATAGAATGACACTCTTGTTTATCACACCACACACAACTTGTTAAAACTTACCCAGTTCAGATGGAAGTAAGCCTAACACTGTCCACTTTAAAATGCATTTTTTAAGCAAAATTAAAAGAAGTCACTGATTATTTTTGTCATAAGTTTAAAATTCAATACCAAGGATTTAACAACACAAGAGTTAGCTAATATTTCCAGGTAAAAAACACTTCTAAACAGTAAAGAAGTGGGAGGAAATTTTTAAATTTTTTTTTCCATTTGTATTTTTTAAAACAAACCCTTATATTATGACTTTCTAATCTCTGAAGCACATTCTCAATTTTAAACACAACCAAACAGCACCCGAACTTATCCATTGGTCTTAAAATTTCATCTATGACATTCTGAAACTCCTCATTTAACAGAAACTGCAAATTCAACCTTAGGTCTTGGAACGTCGATATCCTTTCCAGAAATGGGTAGCGCCGACTCAAATTTATCAGGCGACAACTAAACCATCCATCGGTCTCCTCTTCCGAAACTCTGTCAGAAATGGAAACCAAAGCCGAACTAAAAAGAGATCATTTATGATAAGAGGGAGAAAATGAGCTCTAGGGCAAATGTTCGGAATCGGAGGGCTTGAACAGTACCGTGGTGGAATCTTCTTTGATAAAATGTGGCAAGGACACAGTTTCTCTAGATCCATCACTTTTTCAAAAAACACAGAAAACATCATCTTAATCCAAGAAACATGGATCGTATAAGGCGTAGTTGGTAGATTTCAGACACCTTTATACTTTCCGCTCTACAAGAGACAAAAGTAAGATTAGAACTTGTATTTTAGTGAAACGTAGCCTTAATGTATATATTTTTACTTACTAACCTCAGCGACTACGACTTAATCGTTGCCAGACTAGAGACTGCCATCTCTTAGCAAACCGCACCGCACCCAATAATTTGAATTAAATTAAAGTTTTGGGGAGGTATGTTGAATAAAATTATGGAATGTTACCATATGATACGGCAACACTTACAACTATGCAATTGTATAACAGCAATATTCACCACTCGCTGTACCCTTAACTTAACCTTTCACTTTAATAAAATCCTTTTTTGCCTATAGTCGCCTATTGTCTTTTCTTAGCATTTTTTATCCACAGCCATCGATATTGTTCGAGGTACATACTCAATAGAGTCATTTTTTTTGAACACATTGTGTGTGTATTTTTTAAGCGGATGCGCTAAATTTCACAGTATTTCAACACATTTAACGTTTCCTATGAATTTTTTCAAATCAAGTGTTGTTCTCCTTTTTCAAAAGTCAACAGTCGCGCCACATAAAATTAGAAGTTGGGCAAATCTTACGACTGCGATTGCGATTACGACTCTATTATGTCTAAACAGTTAAGAGGTGTGATCCGGCATGTATCATCTTTATTGCAGAAGCAGGGCTTTTGGAGTAGGGTTTGAGGAGTTTGCAATTGAACGAGAATTAATCCTTCAAGCCTTGCTGCAGAATGGACACCAGTCCTTAAAGTTAGTAACAGCACATCCATCTAACTGCACCTTAAACTTTTTTTTTCTTGGTTTTGTTTAGGTTTTTTTCGTCTTAGTTTTGTTTAAAGATTCAAAAAGTCTATTGGCAATCCACCATTCCTATATTACGTTAGATAGATAAATTGCTTCCGTTGTTGTTCTCCTTTTGAATTTCCCATTTCGGAATGTTGTTGTGCTTAAAAAAAAAAAAAAAAAAATAAATAAATAAAAAAACAAAACGAAATCAATAACAATTGCATCCCGCCCCCTGTACATCAAGGTACCGTTCACGCCTTGTCACAAGCATCATCTCCATTAAGTCTATAAAGTTGGTCCTCCATACTATCTTCAGAGAGATCAAAAATGGAATACAAAATACGACAAAAGCAAAACAAGAAACGGTGAAAGACAAAATGCGAAGCGAAACGCAATCCAAAGAAATACTCTCAAGTTTATATCTCAATTGTGTGTCGACATTTATATCCTTTTTTTCGAGAAAAGTTAAACCCCAATGGATGTAGAGACTTCAAATCAAACTCTAACCCCTACCTTCACTATATATATTTTTTTTTTGTATTGTTGTTGTCTTCATTTTATGTGTTTAGTGTCTGTTCTGTTCGAATCAATGCCCCCCCCCCCCTCCCGCCCACCTCACCCGAAAACAAAATTGGTTTCAATTGTGAATACACAAGCTAAAGGGAAACTTACTTAGGGAAGAAGACCTGATCCTGTGTGTACTCAAGAGAGGCGTACAATAGTGATAGGGGGGTAATGGAAGTTGAATGGGAGTATGGGGCTATGTTGAATCCTGCCAATTGTTTGTCGGTTTGTTTATTTATTGTTTCAAGTGCTCGTTGAACAGATAAACAAGTGCGGAGGTCCATCAGCCTTCGACTGAATGAAGTTAGCGTGCCTGGGCTTGGGGATGAAGGATAAAACGTATAAAACAAAAGCGAAGCCAACATTTATCTGTGGGAAACATCTTCTCAAACGACCTGCAGCTATTGATTTTCGATTTGTGCAAGTGTGTGATCTTTACACACAGACACAAAGTCATAGAAAGTCCACTCAGAGAGTGCATCTAAAATCAGTGTGCAGAGAGGGGTGAGTGCTTACTTTTTTTTTTTTTTTATTTGCCATTAATAGTTGATTTCGAAACAACGAAGCGCTAAATATTTTGATTTGGAATTGAGATTAATTGCGAGGAGTTGAGGGGTGGTTCGAAGCAGTGCACCATGTTATGGGCGCTAGTCAACGATCGAGTTATGCCAGAGTAACCGTAAGTTTCACTTAGGCACGCTGCTTATTTCCAAATCCTCCACAATGCTAGAGAAGCGAAAATCAAATCATGACGTTTCTCAGGCTAACCGTGAACCAAATAGCGGAACAGGATTCGTTCGAAAGTTCTTGGAGTGCGGAATGGATTTTCTAACCGACAGCATACACCAACGAAACGGAACGTACTCCTATCTCTACTCCTATACCTAGTCGTCGACGTCGTCGTAATACATTTTCCAGTCAAGTGCAGTATGCAAAATCATTGGCATGGGGTTAAATTTTGAATAAAGGGCGGGCAAGGACTCTGTTGTGGATTGGAAATTTCAGTTTCGGCTATGATATGCAGTTTTGGTGGTTTGTTCCCCGTTCGCTTACGAATATCCTTGCACGAATGTCACGAAGCGTAGATGGAATAATTTAAGAGTTTTGTGGTTTTCGAGGAGCCTTCGTTCGGCTTGTATCGATTTTGAGTCGTCAACGAGTGTATAATCGAGTTAGCTTCTATAATACTTCTACTTGAACTTCTACTTCGATTTCTTCGGCAGTGTGGCGATATTTGTGTGGATTTGGGTGGATTCGGTTTGGGATTGAGCTTCTTGATTTGGAAAATGCACATGAATGTGATTGTGCAAGCGTGACATTGAAGATTCACATTGACATAGAAATATTGCGGTGAAGGATATAGAGGAAGACAAATGCATCTGAGAGGATGTGAAAACTGTTTTGTTCGAACGGAAATGTGTCGATTTGGTATGTTTCCTCATGCAGCATGTAACCGGATTACAGAGTTGCTTGTAACTTGGAAATTTCCAAAGTCCTTTTGTTAGGATTTGAATGCGACATTTAAGAGGGTATTATGTGGTGACGAGCTGAATGTTGTAGTGGCAGCCAAATGCATCATGTTACTTGTGAGTGAGGTTAAAAATGACATTGACCTAGTTCGGATGATTTAAAATTGTTGGTAGGATTTGGCAAAAATTTTCTGTAAAGCGAAGGTGTGGCTTGGTGGAGTAATCATATAAAAGAATCGGTTCAGTGTAAGACCAATGAATTTGGAGTGTTGGTTGAAATTTGCTTGTAAGACGGCGGTTAAAATGTTCACAATCGACGTTGAACATGCAATTCTTTAATTTACGTGCACTTTGGAATTTCATTTGGAAAAAATTACAGAGTCAAAGCTGCGGGTGGCTTTTACATAGGCTTGACCTTAATTATGCGTGAGGTGTAGCTAGCAAATTCTCAACAGAGGTATACGAAGTAAGAACTGCATCTTTGATGAAGCTACACTGCAAAGTAGTAGAAAACAAAGCAGCACACCTTTACCAGTGTAATATTCATTTACGTATGCAGTTCTGTAAGGGGTTCGTGGTGCTTTCCGACCTAAGCTAGGAGGAAGGTGGTCATTTGAGAGCTTTTGAGTTCTCGAAGTTGGGCATTGGTAGATAAATTAATGGCATAAAGGATTAAGAGCCAGAAATTCAAACGTTCTGAAAATTTTTAGACAAGACATCAAATTGTTAAGCAGTAGAATTTTAGTCAGGTCTTAAACGACTAACTTAGGAGCATTCCTGATCGTAGTATTGAATCGATGAAAGCACTGGAAGCAAAGGTTGGTTACCTCGTACAACCAATGTAAATAGTCTTGAAGACCTCTTGTCCATGTACACTTAGCAAGACAAATCTCCCAGTGGAAAATGAAAATCTTTCCGATCAAAGAAACCTGACTAGCGATATCTTCAATACCTGGTACAAACACAAATTCTGGAAGCCTTATAAGGACTTCCATCAGACAACGTGATGGAACATGGACAGATTTAGCATACATAAGACTAAAATCAACATATCAACAGTTACTTCTCCTATCTGTCACCAGGTCTTGACGGGATTTTGCTGATTATGCTTCAAAAGAACTTAGAAAAGGTATTGAAATGATTAACGGCCATTTCGCGTGGTTCCCTTTGACTCAACCACATCGCCTCGCCTTGGAGATAAGAAAATTTTGTCAGCAACTGTATCATATCCATGCTAAAAACCAGAATCATCTAGTCACAATCGGGGAACAACCTCATAACTAAATCTGTAGATAGAGTACAACTAAGGAGAGAGTTACCTTACCTATTATGGCTTCTGGTCATCAACAATATCTTGACGGAGTTCGATAACATTGGAATGAAGGCAATCACGTATGCGGACGACGTGATTTTTTGATTTTTTGAGTATAAGGGATGTTTCCCTCAGTGATAAGTGCACTTACAGAGAGGGCTCTTACGAAGTTAAGCACTTCGGCCATGAGTGGAATTTGGCATTAATTAGAGTAAAACTGAATTTATGCTATTTACCACCGAGAACAAAATACCGGATTTCAAGCTTCCATGTCTTAACGACGAAACACTTATTCTACCCTTCAGTGAAACATACCTTGGCGTCATCCTTGGGCCCAAGCTCAACTGGAAACTAAACATAAAGCGCAGGGTAAAGAAAGCATGCGTCACTTTCTACGCCTGCAGAAAGACCTTTTGCAAAAGGTGGGTACTTCAGCCTAAGATGGCTTTCATATATAACTATCAAGACTCAGGTAATGTGGAAACCCTTGATCTGTTGCTTGGGGATCTGACGTTGACCATAACTATATTCAAGTTCACATTCTGGAAAAAATGGAATAGAACTATAGTTTACCAAGTTGAAGCAGGTGTCTTCTCAGTGGAACTGAACATGTCCAAATCGTAAAGTCTTCTAGACTTTTCGAGTGTCTTCCAGGCGGATGTAAAAGCAATTAGAGAGGTCTGCAAATTCTTAGCTTCAGCTCCATTACTATAAACAACATAGGAACCCTTATTGACATCCAGACTACCATCAAAGCGCTCCACTCCTTTATTCGTCCTCTAAACTAGTAGAATGGTGCCAGGAAATTATCACGCTGGTAAACGCTCGGTTTATTATCATTCTCCTCTGAGTTCCCGGCCACAGTAACATAGATAGAATGAGAGAGCCAACACACTAATCAGATGTGGCTCTACCTTCGATTTCTCTCCCGTGGAGTCAGTCTGCTCATCAAGAACTCATCAAGGGCAGAATTCTTCAACATCTTTTTCTCTATTGCCAACTCTAGGTGGAACAGTCTAGAAACCTGCACCCTATCCAGACAGATATGGCCCGACTACTACAAAAAATGACGAATGGAAAGAATCACTGCAATCAACACGGGTTACTGGCCAATTGGCTCATACGCTGCCAGGCATTCCTTTTAACTCACAACTCACATCAAAAGAAAACTCTACTCCACTTTCTCTGTAACTGCCCTGTACTAGCTAGAACCGGGCATCGCGCACTTCTGCGACATTATTCGTTTCTTGAACTCCCCAGGATGGGTCTGAAAACGACGCTCTTAGCAACACACTTCAACATCCAGGTCACGTGAGTTTTGGTATCAAAACCGCGTATACACAGTACTTGTACTTCTGGCAGGACCTTACCAGACAGCAACTTCTACTGACCTACCTAAGCAGTATGTGATACCCATAGATAAGTGCCTTGAAGGGGGTACATACAACAGGAATAATTCTGTTTTCGAAACTAAAACTCCGTCTGATGACCGGATGCAACCACTAAAGACTGTAAGACCAATGTAAAAAATATGTAAGACCATTGATACCTATATTTACCTGGGCACGATGTCTGGATGAAATCGGGAAAGGTTACAGTTCTGGTGGAAGGAAGTCGGGTGATGCAGTAAAATGCACCCTGTGAAACAAGGGTGACAAAATGCCGGAGAGGACGAGATCGGCGCTTTGTTTCTACCACTATGATGCTTGTTGATCGATTTACTGCTTAACGTTCTCAATGTTTTAAACGTCTACTCTCAGGCATATGAAGCCGATGTTGCCATACTGTCTGATAGATCATGCTTAGTTATTGCCAGCTATAAATCGTGGGCATTGGTGCACTAGACAATAAATTTTAGGCAATCCTCTCGAAACAGAGGTTATTTTCTTTACAGAAGGGAGAAGGCTGACTGATCTGATGCATCTACTGCTTGAAGGCATCAGATTTCGTGACTATATATATCAAATCGAAAATCTCTGAGGTCATGTGGGTTTTCTGGCAGAGTTAAGAGTTTTCGGCAAAACATGGGATTTGTCACTGTGGAGAGCCTTTCGGATTTACACGATAACATTAATTATATTCGATTCATCGGTTTCCTATTGGAACAAGCTTTTACGAAACTTCATTTTCTTTTACTGCTGCTTTTACAAAAGAACGGTCTATTTCGGTAGTCTAGTGGTTTTTTGAAGCAGGGTGTTAATCTGCGTTATTTAGACTAGAAGCGCTGGACCGGATCGTTGTTTGGATCTTCTCTATGGATAGCAGCTCATGTCGAAAACAGTCATATTCGTGTTTTCGTTCCGCCAGAATTGAATCGCTGTTTACATGAGGACCCTTCATAGTGCTGGATGAATACCTTTAACCGAATGCAATGTAGTTAAATTGGTTGGCGATTGATTGAACCGGTTGCAGCAAAGTGCCTTTGTGAATACTGATATGGTAAAGAAAATTCTGCTCCGTTTGATTAGTTTGAACTCGTTCCTGTAGGTGTTGCCGCGAAGGCTAAGTCTACCGATATATTTTCCAAAGATTTCACCTAGAACGATCTATTCTCCATATTTGGTTCACTGCTCGTATGCCTACTCCTGGTACTGGTAGAAACTGTCTCATCTGCGTCATCTATGGAATCGTGGATACATATCTGGGCAATGTTAGCGAACTTAACTTTGAAGGGAGTCATGATGAAGTGTTCGTTGAAACTTAAGACAACGAAACACAAATCTGCAGTTCAGTTGTCAAAGGCTATAACAGCTCATAACTTACTGGATCAGGAACGAATTATTTTAAAGTAAAAGCAAATCAGTTTTGTCAGGAATGGATGCCATGAATAAATACTGTAATCCAGCAAATTTCACTAAAAAAATCAAAAAACCACAGATCATAGAATGAAAAACTAATCCACCAAATAAGTCAAGCAACTCATTTGGTTTTTGAGTAAAAGTCGAACAGTCATGAAGCACGTTTCCCTCACTTGTATTGAATTTGCCAAAAATCAATAATTATTATGCTCTCCAGATTCATTCCCACCTCAAAATTGAGTTTCCTCAACCTTAGGAACGGCGGCATGCATTGCAAGAATAAACCTGCGATTTATTACCAAGTCAAATAGTAGCTCGTCGCAGTGCTTTCACTTCGTGAATGGGCCTAAATTGTGTGCTTGTTTTGTGGCAACTATCGTTAATCAAAATAGACAACATCACGAGCCCACAACAAGCCGATGGCAAACATGTAAATCACATGTTTCCACCATGACTATGAGTACGTTGAATTGTTTGCTTGCGTCATTTGGGCGCCACCCCACACACTCGTTGTGCATTTTACTCTCGTAATCCCTGAAATAAATCAAATAGCTTCTGCGGCTTAAATCAATGACGTTAGCAGTTTCTATTTTCCAATCTCCCTCTCGCCCTCTCCACCCCTTCCGCATTAAGCCGATTCCATTTGCCAACTTTGAATTTTGAAAATCAAAATCCAGTCATAGACTGATAGGTGCCTGGTATATGCGACTACAGCAGCAATGCCACCGCCACCGCCATCTATAATATGTAATTCGTTATGTTCGTATCTGTTTAATTAATTCCTCACCCTTGGAGGTCATTTTATTTCCGATTCCACATCCATCTCTAAGCACGGGTATTCAACAAGGGACCGTAATGGGTGACTATGTGTAAATAGCTCGAAAACCCTGACTATTGGCCATTCTGACATTAGATAGTATCTTGCTGTGAATAATTTTGCACGGCGCTGTAGTGAAATTGAATAAAATTACCGTTACGCTTGTTTGCCACATTAAATAAAATTTTCACTCAAACTCAACATAGTGCCGATGGTCGGTTCGGTTGTAGTTATACACGTAGGAGTTCTCCTAAGGTTGTCCAGTGCGTGGATGTTTGCGTCCATAGGTTGTTGTTGAAAAACTAATTTCGATATGGAAACCGTTGACTATTAAACAGGAAGAGGGCAAGAGTGAGATCTACGCGAGCATATACTGTAGTCACTGGATTTTATTAAGCCATTAGGTTTTATTACACTAACGCCAATAGCTAACAGCTTATGGCTAACGGCTAGATGGGAGTGCTATCGAAGCCACTCATCGTTCGAAAAGATACGACTATAGATGTAACTACGAATACAAGTACGAGTACGGCTACCTGCGAAGGAATAATTACACTTTCATTACAAAGTGATAAACAAATTGAGCCGGTATTACCCCCGAGGATGGTTAATATTTAATTTTCTCTTTGCCATCCTACAATGTATAGGGTTCAAGTTGGTAAGGTGAGTTTGTAATTGCCAATAAAGTCAATATTGTTTTAGGTAATGTGTATGTACAAAAATAGACGCAAGGTTGCACTAAAGGACTTTGGCGAACTTGGTAAGTCACTTTTATGGAACTGCTTTCCTGTTGCCCTAGGCAAAGGAGACTACTATTCGACGAGAATAGTATCAAATCCGTAAAATCAAAGAAATTTTTGTAACAGCATCAATTTTTAAATACCCCACAGCAGCGTGGGCAGTATTACTTTTGTTTTCGCATTTTTCCAAGAACAGAGAGTACTCGGTGTCAATAAAAGTATTGGAAGAGTCTCTTAGCTTAAATTCTTTTGGATTTACAGTTGAGTTCCCTCCGACTTAAGTTTCAAGACCGATACTCCTTTTCTGCACAGAAACACAGATTAGAGATCATCCTAGTCAATCTTATTTGCTTCAGACAAGATGCAATAAAAATTCCAAGATGGCTTTTTTCTATTCGTAGAAGGACAGACTACATCCTTATCAATTACAAATCCTAAATATGTAACACTGCCTTAAAAAAAAGTGCACATTTGATCTCCTTTACTGTAAGACTACTATCCTGGAGTTTCTTACGTACTAATCCCAATTCATGAAGAAGCTCTTCCCGTGTTCTGCTTGATACTAAAATGTCGTCTTGAAAAAAAAACAATATCTTCCACTCCTTACATCACTTGGAATATTATTGGACATGTGAACATGGACAGTGCCGAGTAGACCAGCGACGAGTGCACACGAACGTGTACATTTGTGAAATTCGTTTTTGGCGTAGAAAAAAAAAAAAAAAAAATAAAAAAAAAAATAACAGTGAGTGCGGTTTAACAAAAAATACGCGCGAGTACACTACGAACATCCACAGTGCGAACATCCCAACACTGGATCATATAGCGCGAGCAGTGACTGAGTGTAACATATGTGACAACCGATGAATGTGAATTTTATTGATACACTGTCTCATATTGTTGTTAAAGTGTAACACCTACAGTCAGTGGAGACCTTCGCTGAGGAAAACAAATTGATCCAGCTTGCAAATAAGCCCACACGTATAACAGACGTTAAAGACCACAAAGTTAGAGAAAAGATTCCTAAAAGAACCGTATGGAAATACGAGAAAGCCAATTGGAGCGAACTTTTCTAGCAATGTTAACTGGTCGTTATATTTCCTCCGAAGTGGATGCCGCTGCTGATATGGACACAGACAACATTCTCTTTAGAATGAGTACCTTTACCCCTCATCAGATGAAGAGGCTGTAAAGAGGCTGTCAGACTTAAAGAAATTTTTTTTTCGGTCCTTCGAGACCTAGTCGACAGAGGAAAACCGAAAAAAGTTCACCAGCCAACAAAGGTTGCTTGCTGGTCAAAAGCATTAGAAATTATGCCCTCTCCTCCATCCCAACGCTCATTTATAATGACATTATAGATGTCAGTTCTTTGTGTAAGGTAAATCTGTTTGCTGTACACTTTGCAGTCAGCTTAAAACTTCCAGATTGTGCTTTGTTTACTCCTACACTGGTCCAGATGGTATATCATCCCTTCTTCTGAAGAGGTGTTCTACCTCGTTGGGAAAACCACTGCGTAAGCTTTTTCATCGATCCTACTCTTTAGCACTCTTTCCGAACAGATGGAAAACAGCATTTGCTCAGTTCGTCCCTAAAAAAGGCAAATCTTCATCTCTCTCTTCCTACAGACCCATTGCACTTACGTCCTTTCTTTCCAAGGTCATGAAAATGCTGATAAACCATCAGCTCATAAAAAGTCTCGAAACATGAAAGCTTTTCAATGAGCGGGAATACGGTTTTCATACCAACTGGTCCACCGGTGATTTGATGGCATATCCCACCGAAAAGTGGAACCAAAGCGTACATTAATCTTACGAAAGCAACATAGTTGCGTTTGATACTTCAAAGGTATTTGACAGAGTTTGGCATCAAGTTCTTTTGTCGAAAATCCGTACATTTTAGATCAACGACTCTCTTCTTTAGTGGAAGAGTTGAAAAAGTTCAATTCAAATTTGATATTCACAAAATAAATGCTGGTTTGTCCCAGGGTTCCGTTCTGTCTCTGATACTCTTTTTAATTTTTTCAATGATCTCTGGTCTGCTACTTCTAATCCAATATATTCGTTTGCTGACGATAATACTCTCTGCAGTACGGAAACGAAAGCGTACCGATATTAACAGTATAACCAATTGGGGAATTTAATGCTTCCAAAATACAATGCTGTCTGCTGTCGTTAGAGTGAAATCTGAACACCTAGCCATTATCCATGAATGGCATTTGCATCGTTGAAGTCGAAAAAACTTTCCATTTTCAGTATGTGAGTCAATGACAACTTACGTTGGAATGACTACATACTCGATGTTGTCAAAAATGCTGCGAAATATCTAGGATTGCTCAAGCGATGTAAGAGATACTTTAACCCCTCTGATCTGGTCTCAATATATCGTACAAGGCATTCATCCGCCTAAAATTGAAGTACAATGCCCTCATCTGGCCATTAGAGCCTAGAACAGCACTGCATCTGCTGGATTGGATTCAAAACAGTGCAATCAAATTCAAAGGTGATGCCAATATCACTCAGGCAATGGACACACCCGAACACCGAGACAGACACCGAGAATGAAAATATTTAGCGAATTTTCTGATGTACGATTATGGTGGTACAGATTGTTCTCAAAAGATGTCAGTGAAGTATAAATATCAGCACTCCCCAAGATATGCAAGTCTGTTCTAAAATGAATTTTGAAATTACGGCTGATAAAGTGTTTCAAGGAAAAGATAAGGAAAAGTAAAATGGAAAGAACCTAGTGCTCCGACTTCAGGATGCTTTGAGTAACGAGGAGAAACACTGCAATAGCTCCAAGCAGAGGTGAGTAGACTGGCATGTCTGTCATACTGCACCGTAGGCCAGAAATTATTGATGACATAAAGAAATCGCAGATTTAAGGCCACAGTCAGTAGTAAGGTTGGCCCCGAAAACAACCCGATGGAAGAACCAACCAGACTTCAAAAGGAATACGTTTCGTTTGGGAAGTAGCATAAGGTGAATGCAAGACTAAGTGCCGACCAACGAAATATTGTGCTGCTGGAACCGCGATAAAGTAGAGCATTTTCAAGGGAACTGTAAAGAACCAGTATGACGAAAAGACTACCATTAGAAGGGTAACAAGCAAATAGGGGTTAGTTGGGAAATTCTTATTTCGCTGAGAAGAAGTCGGTAGCAGAAGTCGCCGGCCCCATGGAAATTAATTTTTCTTGGCAGAAGTAGTAAGAGGTAATAAAGTGAAAGAACGGGCTTCTACCAAATGATCAGAACTGGGCCAGTAGAGGATTGGAGTACGTACGAAGTCCACTCCTCTCAACAGGCAAATAATGACATCGAAGGAACTTGAAGAAACATGAGGAAAGACAACACGAAGAGAGGCATGAGATATAGGACCAGAGTCAAACTCTGAAGGCGTATTATGCTTAATTGGACTTGGTTTGTTGGAAAGATGGTTTGCTGAAGAGATAAAGTCCAGAATTTCTCGTTTGCAGCTAATCGTGCCACGATCCAGAGTCAACCAAGTGTTACATGAAATACATGAAGGAACAAGCAGGAGGTAAGGGATCGTGTCTTTTGGCTAAGTGCAATGATGTCGAAAATTGGTGCAAGAAGTGCATAAGGTTACGAAGGGCCACAAAGTAAAGTCACAGGGACGAGTGCAACAATACAATGTCGGAGCACCATTCGAATGAATAGCCATTGACATCCCTTTCCCAGTATGTTCGCATTTTGCTCTCTGGAAGGCTGCAACGAGTTATATCCGACGAAAAACTTTCCGCTCTAAAACCTGTTTCACAAGAGGTACGAGTATCTTAGGGATTGATATTGGGGCCAATCTTTTTCTGCCTTTTTATATGTCTTTTACAGATGTCTTCGTGGATTATGGTTGGTTGGAAGCTTTAAACCTATTGAAACTCGATGAAAACTAATAATAACTCTGGTAATACCACTAATCACCTACGCTGATATGACTTTAAGTGATGCTTTTTTGTTGCAAATTATAGTTAAAAAATTTGTGTAATGAAAATCCTTTTCTTTGCTAAGTTAATAATGAACGTGGAACATAAAAGTGCGGTAGTTTCCGCTGCAGTTAACGCGGCAATAGAGCAGACTACATATGTTTTCAATACTATGATCGAGGAGTTGACTGCTTGTCTAAGGGTAGTAGAATCTTCAACAGTTTATGAAGAATATAAACCGGTACGCTGTGAAGAATCGTTAGATTTGGTTATATCCCTACCTGATTTTAGTTTTGAACAAGTATGGAACGCTATCTTCGCCTACAAATTATTTGAGGCATTCGAGGGACGTTCTAAGCACGTACGTTTTATCAGGCAGTACCATAGGTTAAGTTAGGTTAGGTTAAACAGGGGTATGGTGGATATCCCATCATACAGACATCAGGCACCAAAACGGGCCCATCGCGATCCCTTCGGAACCAGTTTAATTTGTTTGTAAATAGCTGAAACACCTTATTTCTCGGCAAAAACCAAGAAGGCCTTTGAAGTCCGCTCCGTATATTTCCTCTAGGTTTTCGAAAAAGTATTTCCCTAAAAATTTCTTTTGAATACGCGAAATTGACTCGCATTCACACAGTTTGTCTCTTACCTTATGTCTTCAACTATTTGTAGATCACCGCAGAATCTGACAATGTGAGTCTTCGCGTGTTTGCGCATGAGACAGTGTCCTGTCAGGATTCCCATTGCTGTTTAATGTAATAAACTTTCTGGATCTTTTGCCGTTAAAAAGCGGATAGAGAGTCTTGGATACCTTTTGTCCTTCAAAAAATTGACCGCATTAGGTCATTGACTTTCACACTTTTTGCGAGTAGCCCCTTTTTTCTTGCAAGCTCATCTGCTTGTACATTTCCCTTTTGATTAAAGACAAAACTTGGAAACACATACAAATCAAAAAATTCTTTGTAAAACTATATATATAGTTCTGTAAATTACATTCCAGTAACAGATACAGATCCTACTTGTAAAACTAATACATTTGAAAATACTGCTGTGGAAAAGCCTCTTAGTAATACTAATACTGCAAGTGATAGTTTAACAAATAGAAGGCACCCGATTTGTATTTGTTTCAGTTTTCGCCAAATAATTACGAATAATGATGGCACTGTGCGACGGTGCGTTATCATGGTGCAAAATCCACGAGTTTTCTGCCCACAATTCTGGTCTCTCTCGGCGAATTACTTTACGCAAACGTCTCATAACGCCCAAATATTGGGTCTATAACTTGTGCGGTTTGTTAAGAGTAACTTGTATTATTCCATTAGAACATGCGTTGGAAAGCTACTGTCATTGTCATTTGAAGCGTAAACAACAATAATTTTTGTTTCACTCAAATATGTCGAACTTTGTGCCTGAAAAAGTGTTTTTGCGGGGAGTTCTTCTTCATTACTTCAATATGAAGAAAACTACTGCGGAAAGTCATCGTATTTTGGTGGAAGTTTATGATGAACATGCGCTAGCTGAGTGAACGTGCCAAAAGTGGTGATTTTGGCTTGGAAGACGATGAACGTCCTGGGCAGCCAAAAACGTTTGAAGATGAAGAACTGAAAGCATTACTCTATGAAGATTGTTGCTAAACACAAGAAGAGCTCGCAGAATCTTTGGGTGTCACCCAAGCAGCCATTTCAGAACGTTTAAACGCAGCTGGATATATATTCAAAAGCAAGGAAATTGGGTTCCACATGAACTCAAGCCGAGAGACGTCGAAAGGCGGTTTTGCATGTCCGAAATGCTGCTGGAACGCCACAAAAGGAAGTCAATTTTATATAGAATTGTTTCTGGTGATGAAGAATGGATCCATTACGACAACCCCAAGCGCAAAAAATCATATGTGAAACCCGGCCAACCAGGCAAATCAACGGCAAAGCCGAATATCCATGACGCGAAGGTAATGCTCTGTATTTGGTGGGATTAGATGGGTGTGCTGTATTATGAGCTGCTAAAACCGGGTAAAACCATCACACAATTAATCCGTTTGAAGAGAGCATTAGCCGAAAACGCCCGGAATATGCGACCAGACACGAGGCAATAATTTTCCATCATGACAACGCTCGGCCCTACGTTGCTATTCCGGTTAAGAACTATTTGGAAAACAGTGGATGGGAAGTTTTACCCCACCCGCCTTATAGCCCCGGGATCCACAAATTGCCAGAAAGATGGGAAAAAGTCATAGCTTCAGATGGACAATACTTTGAATAATACTATTGTACATGTTTTTTTTAAATAAACGTTCAAATTTTGAAAAAAAAACCGCACGAATTAAATTACATGCCCAATAATACTCTTTGTTTACTGTTTGGCCTTCTGGCAAAAATTCTTGATGCACTACACCGTTGTAATCTATGAAAACCATGAGCCTTGCTTTCTTTTTTGACTGAAAACGACGTGGTTTTTTTGTTGTCGGTTCATTTGGTGAACGCCATTCACTTATCTGAAGTCTGGATTGCGTGTCGTACTCATAAATAAACGTCTTGCCTCCAGTAATGATCCTTTTGATGAATGTACGATCGGATTCAGCCTCGAAAATCATCTCTTTTACGACGTCAACACGATCTCTTTTTTGCATGAAATTGAGGTCTTTTGGCACCAACTTTGCCGCTACACGACGGAAACCCAACTCATTAACCAAAATGTCTTGGAAGGATCCATGGGCAATGTTCAAGTCCTCAACATTTCTTTTACTTCATCAATTTTTTCGTCGGTTTTCGATGTCGATGATCTGATGCCACTGCGTTCATAATCTTCGATTGACTCACGACCACTTTTGAACAGCTTGTTCCTCTGGTAAACGACCGTTTTCTTCAGAGAATCGTTGCCGGAAACCTTTACCAACATTTCCAACGTTCGCGCACCATTAAATTCTTTTTTTACGCAAAATTTAATACAAGTTCGTTGTTACAAGCTTAAGTTCATTTCTAAAATTGTAAAAAATCGCCAACAAACACAGAGTTAGATATACTCTTGGCTACGTACCTTTTGCAAATGTCAAGCCATGACAGATTTAGAGGGAATGTCAACAACAGATTTACCAACTTAACAAAAAAAAAAGCAAACTAGAGAGGATATTATAAGTAAGTAAGGTTGTGCGGTGTAAGCTAAGCTCTTATACACACCTGTAAGACAAATAACAAATCCTTGTCGATGCTATTCTAGAGGGTGATTCATCGTAACGTTTGATTTATAGTATAACATAAATTACGTAAGTTTGAAAACAAATTTAAAATTTTTATTATCAGTTAAAGGAACAATTCATGGCATTTACTTTTCAAAAACTGACGTTATGTAAATGTTGGCCAAAACTACGTCTGAGGTGGTCCATTCTGAAGGTCTAATTTTAGACGTCTCGTTCGAGCATAACGATTGGTATCTCGCGGATAACACGAGTAATATTGGCTTCCTAGGCGTCAATCATCAATGGCTTATTCCTGCAGACCTGAGACTTTACATATCCCCAGAGAAAATAGTCCAAAAATATGATATCGCACGATCTAGGCGGTCAATTTACCGTGGAAAAACGTGAAATTAAGTGCTCACCAAAATGATTTCTCAACAAGTCCATTGTTTTACCCGCTGTATGGCACGTAACGCCGTCTTGTTAATACCAGAGTTCACCGAAACCATGTGTTTGAATTTCAGGAAGCACATAGACCATTAACATGGCGCGATAACGGTTACAATTGGCGGTAACATTCTGATTTGCCTCATTTTTGAAGAAATATGGACCAATGATTCCACCAGCCCATAAACCACACCATACCGTTATTATTAATGGATGTAATGGTAGCTCTTGGTACTTCTCGGGTTGCTCATCAGCCCAAATGTGGTAATTTTGTTTGTCAGCGTATCCATTGAGCCAGAAATCGGCCCCATCACTGAACAAAATTTCATGATTAAACACCGGATTTTCATTGAGTTTTTCCAGAGCCCATTCACTGAAAATATGACGCAAATTCAAGTAGCCTGGCTTCAATTTTTGCACAAGTTGAATTTTGTACACTTTTAGGCCGAGATCCCCACGTAAAATACGCCAAGTTATCGAATACGCCAAGCCAAGCTGCTGAGAACGACAGCGAATCGTCGCAGCTACAGCTGCTATAGTCTCTTCACTACGTGCTGGATGTGGTCTAACCGGTCGAGTATCATTCACTAATGTGAACTGGGACTCAAATTTGCGAATAGTATTGGCAATACTAGTTTCAGTAGGTCGATTATGCGCACCGTAAGTTCCTTGAATCGCACGAAAAACATTTCTCACAGAACGCTGATTTTTGCAATACAGCTGAACAATTTGGAGACGCTGTTGTTTCGTGAGTCTTTCCACGATGACTTGCCAAACGATACTTAACAAAAATGACAAAGCAGTTTGATAGGAGTCACGCGTGATTTGTCAAAAAAAGCGTATTGAAAATCAAACCTCACGGTGAAAGACTCCTTATTAGAATCAGGCGACCAGCCAGTCTTTTCCCCAGTACTTACGGGTAACTTACCCAAATTGTAACTAACAGAAATAAAGAAAATATAAACTATTGTTTCGTGTTAATCTAGCTCTTCTTACCATTCTTTGAACGCCTCGCTAAACACTCTCATTGATGAGCTGGGTGACCGATAGTTTCTCCCAAGTTGAATAGATTGGTTTTTGGTCGGGATTTTAACTTTAAGAAGATATATATGATGTGGAAGAATAGTATTTTTAATCTCTGTGAACTTGGAAGTTATTTCTTACGTAGCTATAAGGCCCTCCGGTATGTCTTGACACGCTGTTACATCTAATGGGAGTATGCTTATCCTCAAATTGAATCGCAACGTCGTCTGAAATGTGACCCGGAGAACACCATATAATCATACTTCTTCCCAATGAAGTTCTGTTCTACCTCTGTCAGATTACTAGTTAATCCTTGAATATTGCAATAGGCACCTTTTATTTCATTTGGTTGCTAGATGACAAATCTATTTCTTTCCGATTGCAGTAGCTTTTTATAGACCGAGCAATCTACATCTCGGTTATCATGATCCAATGACAAATTGATGGAGTACTTTTCGTTATATCGTGTGCAGTTTACGCATATCAGTACGGTTGAGGTTTTATTATTTTTTTTAGATTTTAAGCAGCGAAGACTCTTATAGAACTGAACGAACTTTAATACGTCGGACGCATGGTTGAAGCTTAAGCATCGAACGTTTAAGCGCAAACCTCTTTGACAGATGAAACAAATTAAGGCTGACAAAAAGGAGTAAATTCTTTTGATAAGATAAACAGATTTCATTGTAAGAACTACAAGTAGCATGAGATTGCCAAAAGTTATAAGGTAGTCCTTTAGCGAAGGAGACTTCAGGGTTCAGCATAGTTCTATCAAATGTTAAGGGAGTTTGTCGCTCTACGAAGATTCCTTTCCAAATTGTATTCGCTTGGTTACAAATATTTAAATGTGATTTTGTTTATCACCCAAAAACTCCACTATCGCTTACTAATCTCAAAATCAATTTTAAATTGATTGACCTACTACTTCAAGAAGGAATGAATTGTCACTCCTCTCGCAATTCAATGAAAAACTTCCTTGATTGCAAACTTCATTTAAGTTTCCACAAGTTAAGTCTGCAAACTACAGCAAGGCATATGCTCCGTCAAAATCTCATGACGACCTCTCAAAGGATTCCCCAAAGCAGAAAAACAATTGAATCCCTTTTTGCCAGGAGTTAATTGCGAAATGATCATTAGTATCATTACACTTTGCTGGATCTATCCTTCGCTAAAGAAAAATCTCACAAAACATCTACTGGCGACCATTCTCCTACTCCTAATCACAAGGACGCGAGACAAAAGAAATGGAATGTTTGGCGGACGCCCATTGTCTTTAAAATGATCCACAAAATGAGTCAGAAGTCAGCCAACTACCAACGAGATGGTAACGTCTTTTATCCGATTATTTGTGGAGACTTGAAATGAATACCAATGAGGAGGAGCTGTCCCCGAGAGACCGATCTGGTGGAATCCTGTGGCTGGAATTGTTGATGCAAATAATGAGCACAGATTTTCACTTGGCTCATCACAAAGGATGCTGCGGTATAAAGGATTCCGGCTGTGGTTTCGAGAAATGCAAATTAAATGGTGTGAAGGCATGTTTGCGGCACTCAGTCTTTTGAGAAGTGCTTTTTGTTTTCACAGAAGAACCTATTACGTGGTCATGTTAAAGAAGATGCAGTTTAAATGGGTAACCATAAGAAATCCAACTTAAATAGTATTCCTTAATTACTCAAAACGGTGGTCTGTATAACAGGTGTGCTGCAAAGACACCTTTCATAAAAGTTTCATCTACGGTGGAGTATCTCAAAAGTGACCAGAAGAATTTGAAATGACCAGTTCCTGGAGTCATTATCCTTAGACGATCAAGCTATTTAAATTTGTTTCTTAAGGTGAAACTTTGAGTAAACACCGCAGAGGATGTTACAGTTTTTGCAAAGTTTCATGCGGCCTTGCTTCAATGCCATTTTAATTAAGGATACAAAATTAAAAACTTTAAAGTGAATAACTTTTGACGAATTTCTTAGAAGGAGCAAGGAAAAGGCTGTTTGCTTGAGAAGCCTTAAGTAGTTGCATGAAGAAGAGCATGCTTCTATCGTGTATGTGGGATATTGTGAACATTGGAAGGAACACGGGAAGAGAGGAGCGACTATTTGCTTTCCTTTTGTACATCCTTTCCTTAATTCGTAATTTTTTTTTTTTTTATGTGGAGAAATGAGGAATTGGAAAGATACAGAGTATCTAGATATGTTTATTGAAAGAGAATGAGATTTAATTACTTTTGTATGGTTTTGAATGGAGACCTTGAAGAAAATGGTTTGGATTTTACTATTTTTAGTGGTTACGTGATGGAGGAATTCGGTGATGCGGTCTAGGAAAAAGGTATTGTGGGCTCTTGTGTGGATATATGTGATTTCATGTGGTTCCCTTTTAGGGTTCGCAGAAAATATAAATTAGATTCTCTTTTTACATGAAAGTAAAAGAAGTGGACAACGTATACTCGGAACCCCTGGTTTGACGACGAGTGCCGGCAAGCACATACAGCTTAGCAAGATGCATATAAAGCAGAACTGGATAGAAGGATTAGTGCTGCTCATGAGCTCTACAAGCAGAAGAGGCGAGACGAACACCGACTTCTCCGTAGAAAAAAGAAGGAGCATGAGAAATATGCGGTCGAGAAAATTGAGGAATGAGATTCGAAAGTCTTACCAAAAGTTAAAAAAAAAAAAACCGTACCGACATCTGTAGAGAGGGACAGAGGAATATAGTAGTGGAGTCGCAATCGATGCTAAGGATTTGGAAAGAGCAGTATAACGGTGATGACGAACCAAATACGTTTGTCAGGCAGAATGAATTTCCAACCTGGACGATGTAGACCAACAATTCTGACCAACAAAGCTACTGCATTGAATGGCCTGACTGCCGAGCTCTTCAAAGCGGAATACGATGACTTGGCCAATTTATCTGTAAAAAAAGATCGGACGAAAGCATGCCCGAAGAATGAAACCTTAGCATTATTTGCCTGATCTTCAAAAAGGAGTCCCTATGAGCTGTACCAACTACAGAGGCATCAGTCTGCTAAACGTCGTCTATTTGCCGTATTGTGCGAACGTCTGATCCGGTTCGTCATTATTCTGATTCAGTCCATATCAGTGTGGTATTAGGTCAGAAGTCCGTCATCAACCAAATATTTACCCTACGGCAAGTTTTAAGGCCGCGTATGACAGCATCTATATAGAAAACCTGTACAGACCAATGTCTACTTTTGACCTATTCAGACAAAAGCAGCGTGATGTCAGTGGCTAGTGGCTAGTTTTAAAAAGCAAGCTTCGAAGATGGGCTTAACGGTCAATAAATGCAAGACACGCAAGCTGTGAACAAGAAAGGACACTCAACACCGACGTCGCGGACTAAACGTTACCCTCGACAAAGATAAGAGATCAAACGAGAAAGAGATTAAAAGAGATCTCTCTCGAATAATAAAAGTGGCCCTATATAAGACCTTAATGGTCCCAGATCTTCTCTAAGGCGCAGAAGCATGAAATTTATCAAAAATGTATGAGGGTGCTCATTGCTACAACCTGTAGGGGATATACAGCGACATTGACTTAGTCAGAAGAGTGAATGCTCAAGGACTAAGGTGGCTGGGTTATGTTAAGCAGATTTACACCAATGTTCTGGTCCGAAAAATAATCTTCGAATCCACCTCCGGAGGACCCCTCCTCCGAGGAGGACCGCGACTCCGGTGGTGTACGTAAGTTGAAGGGACCTCAACCAATGTATTGTGCAAAACTAAATCTCGAGCTGGCTGTAGACACTTTTTGGTTAAGGTCAAGGTTCATCCTGGACTATAACGCCACCTTAAGTAAGAAAGTAATGTAGATGTCCACAACAAAATCCTCATCTCAACGGGCTGTGTTAAATGAAAATGCGGCGCATCGGTCAATCACAATCTTCTCCGCCAAACAGAATGACTATTATCTCAGAAGTTGATGAACCATTTTTCTTTAAGTTAAACGTACATTCTACTTAACATTTTAAGAAATATACGCCGCTTGATATTCACATAATGGATTGTACTCTCAAAATCATTTTCCGTCTAAAGCACAGCGCTCAATGGAATTTGCAGCGAAAGTACGAATTCAGCTGAATCTGAAATGTCGGGAAAAAAAATGTCGGTTGGGTTTTCACAAATGGCTCCAGAACCGGCTTAAGATGGACCTTTTTAGAAGACAACAATGTAAGATTTCACTTCTCATAAGCAGAAGTGACATACGCTTTGTTGTGGAAATGACGGCGACACCACCTCTGTGAGACACGTGATTTTTGCTCCTGTTGTTGTTGGCTAAAGTTTATAATTCAATACTCTGAATATCCTTATCTGTTGGTCTCTACTCTAAATAGAAGCTCACAGCATCATAATTGCATTAAAAGTTAGCCCAGGCAACACTTTGCATTTCAGTTTCGTATTGACTGATATAGTATATCCTTAAGGATTATGCAAGACTAACTGATTCGATATACATAACTTTAAATCTATTTGCATTCATTCAATTTATTCAATTGAACATAGTCGATATACCCAGGGATTTCTTCTAACTATTCTTTATTTCCCTACTACTGACGAATACCACAAAGGACCCTATACTCCTTCCACTCATTTGTGAACTTACTTTCATCTTCCTCAGAGTGTTCCATTGAAAATTATTAATTGCATTGTGGTACCCAATAACAGTTACAAAAGTCCATCCAAGCCTTGTTGTTCAACCAGAGAGAAAACTCATTAAAGTTATTCCTTTCTTTTTTTGTTTTTGTTTTGTATTTTTTTGTCAAAACTTTTCCTATAATGAGAATTTGGAAATTGTTCTTTGCCCTCATCTATCCTGCTATTCGAATACTCGAGAATATATCGAAGGATATACAAGTGATTGCCATAAAAATGGTTTTGATTGATTCGAATTGGGCCTTCGAACTGAATAATTGCACGCGAACTTAAGGACGAATTGGCAAATCGGTAAATCTGTTGGAAAAGTTTCATCATGTAAGGCTGGCGTTGTATTCGAGTTACCAAAGTTTTGAGTAGAAGAGTTTTCGAAAATTTATTAATAGTTTTGATTGAGATTGAGATGCATTCTCTATGAGAGGGGGCTTGTGAAGGCCATTTTGACTTGATCGCTGGGTAGGGGATAGAATTTTCAAGGCTTTGGGATTGAAGAATGCAATGAAGCACCATTAGGGAGGCAGAAAGGTTTTAAACAAGTTCAAACAGAAGAATAGTATAAAAATGCCATTTGTATGATTTTTAAGTTGCTGGTTTGCTGTCGTTTGTCCAAATTACTGAGATTGTTGGAGAAATATATATCTGACATGCTACGGCAAACGAAAAACCAAAAATCTGTGAAGATGTGGCTAAGTTAAATGTTTTCCGGCTTACCATAGATGCATTTCGTAACATTAAGTGCAAGGTCGTGCTGTGCTCAGCATAGTATGATTGATTCTATCAGGATATCGTTGATGTATACTTGACAAAAGTCAAGTCAATTAAAAATCTAACAATCGTTGATAAGCTTGTGTTCATTACAGTGAATTGAAAGCCATAAAAACACTGTTGGAAGCGTTGTTGGCGAAACAGGGAAGTATGAGTATGTCCTACAGCGAGGAACGCAGCTAGTTGTAGGTCACATTCTTGGTCAAAAGTATTGTTGAGGATTGATAGGGATGAAATGGAAGTTACCACATCATTGGTCCAAATATGGAAGCTCCTGCTGGCTGCAGTCTATGAGCATGGTTTTAGCGATATAGCTTCGAATAATCTCGTGATAGGCAATTACGTTTCATTTTACGAGGTCAATAGCATTGGTAACATTGGTAATTAGACGTAAAGCACTCCCTGATATTATTCCTTTGGTTCGGCCAAGTACTACCCTCAGTTTAAGCAGCAAATGGCCCTCTGGGATTCAGCAAAACCGTCTCAACTGGTAGAACCATTTGGTCTAACCATGAAGCGATCCAGTTAAGTACGTTGAAGTATATGCCAGTGGTACAAGAAGATCTTGCTGTAATTAAAGACAACTTAATGAGAAAATTTTACGGGAACAAACAAGACAAGGGTCTTCACAACATTTCGATTTCCTAGGTGAAAGCTTATGACTCTTATTCAAGTAGGTGCAGTAGTTGCCCAGGAAAATAATCTTGTGACTTATTATTGTGGCTTCTGGAAGGATCAAACACCGATTTTATTTCGAATATCTTATTAAGGGAGACACCTTCAAGAGTTCAAAGACGTTTCTGCGTTTCCAAGGATTGAAATAGTTTAGCCACGTTTAGCGTTAGTGTCGAGATTTGTGAATTTGAAACTCAAGTAAGTACAGTCTGCGCCGTTTCAGACAGTGAAGTCGAGTTTGGATCTGGACGAATAGATAAAATTTGTTGCTGATAGAGGATTCTGCAGAGTATCGAGAGGTTTTACTTTTTGTCTCAGTTAAAGCGGGAAGTAACAGGATCACTAAGAAGCTACATAGTATGCATATTCACGAATCAGAATGGATGATTAACTTTTAGGAACGTATCACGTTGGCCACATTTGCCACATATGGCAAATGTTAGATACCAAACGGCGACATTTCCATTCCAGTCGTCGTGCTTGCATTCAAACGTAGATGTACCTGACTAGAACACCAGTACGTTGTAACCAGTTTTAACAAGCTGTACTAATGTGAGCTTAGGGAAACTGAACAACTGGTATAGGATATGAAGATTTGGAGCCTTAAAATACACATGTAGCCGAACAATTTTCGAAGGTCCTGGACCGCTACAAAGCGGATACCATTTTCATCAAAAATGAGATCTTGCATGGTGATCGCTATAGAGACCAGAAACAACGCTGACGATTTATCATCAGAGAAAAACTTGAGAAGGCGGCTTCTGCCACCACCAGATTACAATTCGCAAACATAAGCCCGATATCCATTAATGCCTCACAGAGAAAATAAAAGCCCAAATATTTCTTCCACTATATCTTCGACCAGATGAACAATGTCCAAATTATGACATTAAATTGTCCTTGAAGTTTTCAACGTCAAATAAGGCAAAAAAAGCACTCTTTTGTACTCTTTTTTTACAATTGAAACACATAGCCATCATTTTACCAGCTCAGTAAATGGCCTTGGGCAGGGCGAAACATTATATTACCTAGCCCAAGTTTTCACACATCAAAATTCACACAGTCTCGTGATTTAGAATCCGCCATCAAGACTGATCACATTGCTAACGACGCAAGATAAAGCACCAGTATTCTGGATGGCTCAATATTTGGTAAGACCACTTCATTGTTGTAGCCAATGCGCGAACGCATATATGTACGAGTATATTGTATTCCGGAACACCGATGAAGTATGATGAAGAAATTTGACGCTTTGTGGCTATAATTGCAAGAGAATACTAAAGTTCTATGCGACATACACATGGAAGTTAGGACATTATCACAAGCCATTCACCCGATTACCCATGAAGCATTCAAAATGGTTCATGTCTGGTTCAGGCCTGAATAACCCTAAGGCTGAATAATTTAAAGCAGTAGAACAAGGACCAGGCATGTAAAGAGCATACACCATGTATGGTATGCGCAGTGAATAGAATTTCGGTACTCCTGCTTATCATCACAAAGGGACGAAGCAGCTGCGCAGGGTATAACTACTTCGGTCTCCTTAATATCGCTTATAAGATATTAACCTCACGGTAAATCATTCATTCTTATTCATTTTAATCCCGCATGCAAAAGCATTTATTGAGACGAGCTATATAGAGCCATGTTAGGGTCTGGCATTCCTTCCGAACTCGTATATCAGTGAAGGATTACTATGGAGCTGATCGCTACTCCAAGAAAGTCGGGTTCAACACGAGAAATTTGATGTCAATAAAGGATTTCGACAATATATGTACTTAACATCAAGTCTGAAGGAATTGCACGATATTCATAGCCTTATACTAGAGGCACAAGTCTGTACAACTAGCTAACGACATTGGTGCATTGGGTGAGCTTTTACTGGTGTGTTGTCAGCAATTCAAGCAGGAGTACTAAATTTGGACTTAGTGGTTAATGAGTCTGAACATGTATCCGGTTAACAAAAAATTATACCAAACACCAACAGGTGAAACACCTCGTCACAAAGGAAAACGATAACTTTGACTTCGTTAAAGACTTTGTCTATCTGGGCTCCGTGGTAAAGCTAAAGCACAGTCTAACCGTAGATACTCATTGATGAATTACTCTTACCAATTCCTGTATCTTCGCACTTAGGAAGACAGCCCTGTGTTACATTCAAGCCATAGTATTCAAAACGAATAAAAATGGCCTTCATTGCTTCGGGAGAAGAATTCTTCGACCGATTTTCGGTCCCTTCTGCATAAACAGAGGTTAAAGAAGCAGATACATCAACTCATTCTAGAAAGGCTATAATTCATCGGTTTAGTTGGCTAGGACATCTTCGGTTTTGTCTCGTCAGATGTGTACAAATGGTAAGCAGACAGTCGAATGTTATTTTTTCGGCTGCCTGTTGCCCGTAGCGGAGGTTTTCTATGCAATTAGGTTTGCTCAGTAAATGTGGTTTATGGCCACCCGGGTGCGGTTTGTTCTTTAAGTTTTTTCGCGCTGTTGGTTTGTTGGTAGGTTTTAGGCTGCTCAATTGCCGTTGGTATGCACGACAATGTTTATTTTCCGTCGATTCTAGACAGTAGTCAAGCGGAACACGACTGTGCATGGAAATTGGATTACATATGTGGCTGGACGTGATTGAAGCAATATCAACCTCAATGAAGAGAGCTGTTGGTTTAGGACCGGGTCTCGTCTTGACAGAATGAAGAATCACTGCAAACAATAAGAACAACAGGGGAACCCAGGTGATTTTGAATAACACCTGGCGAGCACTACTATTGTATCTGTATCTTTGTAAATTGTAAATTTTCTAGGAAACATTATGTACTACACGCAGGAGATCCAACTTCCTGCAACGCCCCCTGTAAATGGCAGATATGTCATGGGATATATAGTCCTTTGCAGTCTCAAGCTTGCAGGCAACCAGTGTTTCGTATCTTGGCAGAGAAATTTAAACAACCAATCACATGGCATGCAATCCCTTCTTAAAGTTGACCTTGCAGTTCTTTGAACAAAAATTCAACAATTCGGGATCTTTAACCAGATCGAACAATGTCCAAATATTGCCCTTTAAGCCCCAAAACTGATTTTTCATTTTGCATAAGTACGCTGGCGAATATTTGCCGCATACCTCACAATTAAATCGGGTAAATCCCATTAAACCGTTTCCAAATGAGTTTACGGCTTTCATTAAACTCTCGCCCCGTTATACTAGTAATGGCAAAAATAATTGTAACAAAAAGTCGTTACGTTATGTTCAGATATAAAGCGACATCGAGTGGAAGAAGTTTAAGAGAAGGGATGCCAACAAAAAAGGGGACGTTAAGAAACAAAACGAAAAACTGTTTTTTTTTTTTCCACCTCCACGATTATTCATTCCGCTTAACCAACTGCACCAACGCATTCATGCACTAGTGACACGTACCCTGTATCCAGTGCCCATTATCCAGCACCACCCTGTTTCAGGCTGGTTGGTTGAATGGTTGTATGGGTAATTACCTGACGTCAGCAGGAATATCCTTTTAATCGCGCATACGCCATGTAAGCTACTTTCTGGCAGTATATCTTCTGCGATTGAGGTGAAATCCTTACCATCCAACGTAGCAGCTCAGTAACCACCAACCGACACTGCCTCAAGGAGTGAATAAGTTCCAGGCAACTGGCAGCTTCAGGCAAAGTCCTCCACAACGGAAATCCAAAACACCAGCTAAACGTGTTCATTACGCCTTTAATTAGGCTGCGGTATAAAGGTGGATTACTACGTGGGTTTGTTCAGAGGGTGTTGTAGCCCAAACCATCTAAGGTTGAGGTTAAGGTGGGAAACGGTTACAGGTTTCCATTGCTAAAGTTAATTGACTTTGGATAGCTTCATTGATTCGTCTGGGTTTACTTTGTTTTTTTTTTTTTTTTTCGAAAATGACTTAGTAAGCGTTCTACGGATACGTGGGTTGTATCGAGAGATGAGATAGCAATTAGTTCGTATAAGGAGTTCGCTTGTCCTTTGGAATGTAAGCAGTAATGGCGATTGATTTTGGAAATTAGTTTTGCATTGTTTTCATCGTCTCTCTGTATATTTGTTACCATAATTTGGAACTTCCAAGATATGTCATAGTTTCATTGCAAAAAGGCAAAGTGTCAGCTCGCACTCAAACTGAAGTATGTAGTGAAAATTTTGGTGCAGTCACAGTTGTTCGTCTAGTGTGTTGTTTATGTGAAATCGCTTCGCCCTTAGGAGGTAATGAAGCGAACGGGAGCTTTTCTAGTACGACCAGCACGCTTAGTAACTACAGCAGGATCGAAAACCGCCGGATCGGTTGAAGGTGTAACAATTGCCGATGGAGGTGGAAATGCATTTTGGTCCAGACGCACATATATATCCTTACTCAACATAATTCAGTGTAATCTAGGTGCAATGATCACTTGGTGCTTTCCGTACGCACATACATGTGTGAAACAGTTCTGAGATTCTTTGGGATACAAATTGACTTTGTCATAAAGAAAAGCGAAATGTTTTTCGATGTCGCTGGTAATTTCCTTCTCCCAGAACACCTCGTTTACTGTTGAACAAAGTTCCAGTAACACGATTGGAAGCACTTAAATACAAACCTCGGGCAGTTGAATGTTTAATCTGTTTACATTGTCCGGTGCCATTGCTCTACTATCCCATCCTCTGCCTCCTCTATCTGCAGAAGTGTGAACGCAGCTACACCAAATGGTTTGGAGAAACCTTCGAACGTACCTTTAATGGAAAGATGCATCGGCGACAGTGGTGGCAGATGATGTCTTCTACTGGAACTGCTTATAGCAAACAATTTGCTCGATCAATACATGTGATGATGTAGCTGAAGTCTGAACAGCTTATTAGTTCTCACTTAACTGCGTTTGGAAATGTTCCAACAGGTGGTTTTACATGCTAATGGATCATCCTTCGTTTTCAGGATAGACCCATCTACGGATGTCTGCATACGTCGATGGAAAGAAAAAATGTAGTGCCACTGCTCTACAGGATGCTAGTGTACCAGGGTGGCTGAGGTTGTACACAGTTTCGTAAACAACACACCTTAAACCAGGTGTGTTGTACGAGTGTACACGACCAGAAGTGATTCGTGTAGGGGAATCCAGGAGAACAAGTTTAATAAACGTTCGTTTCGGACTTACCATTTGTATTTTCTGAGAGAGTTCTAAAAATTCATTCGAGATGTGCTTGATGTTCTTTTGGTGAGCTAAATGCGCACGTAAACGCAAAATTCAAATCTCCGGTCATAGAACTGACAAAGCGTTGTTGGTTTTTTTTTCTGCATTGGGAAAGCCAAAGGCCATACGTATAAGTTCGTACAACCCAAGAGGTGTAATTAAAGCTGTTTCTGAAATGTCCTCCAATGCCATCGGAATTTGATGGTATGCATGGGCGAGGTTTATCTTGCTTAATATGGTCTTGCCCGGATTCATAAGTTGAAAATATGTTATCTGTGACAGCGGGTATTGGTCTGGCAGCGTTACAAAACTAAGGTGAGGGCAATCCCTACATAGCTAGCCCATGGACTCCGGATGGATGACAGATTACAGTATCCATTATGCGTTGGAATTCTTTTTTGGATGAGATAGGCTTTGCGCGGCAGTAGTTCTTTCGTTTCAAAATGGTAGCGAGCATTGTGTATAGGTGTAGAGGTGGATGAAAATGGAAGCGTGATTTCTCTGTAGCGTTCTAGGTGTTTTGCAAATATTTGACCCTAGCCGATGAAGTCTATGACGGTGGAGTGATATGTGATACAGCTGTAAGCGGGTGGTATTTGGTCAGTAACTCTGTTCGAAATAAAGAGGCTGCAAGACTTACCAGCAACCGAAGACGCACCTACTTATGTTGCTAGATGCTGTTTCCCTGCAAAAATGTGCAAGGTGGTGCGCCTTCGGTTCTGCCAAACAGATTCTGAAGCGAACTCTTCCAGGATCTACCGCGTTGACAGATGTGTTGCATCGCCGACAAAGGATGCATTCGCAAAACAGTTTTGCGCACATAGATCTCGACTTATAGGTTTGAAACTCTTAGCGAGCGAGTTGTGTTCTTCTCCGATTTTCGGTATAAAGGCCAGTCTTACTGTTCGCCAAGATTCCTGTATGTATGCCAGTGCCAGGCTAGCGGTGAAGATTCTCTTCAGAGTTGTCAGCAGTCGTTCTATTTCTTTTTGTTACATTACTGGGTAAGTACTATCGATTGCAGCAACTTGAAGCCGTTAAAGGAAAAAACATCATTCTTCCCCACAACTGATGAATTATACCAGCTACGACGTGTTGTATTGTGCAGCTCACTAGCAGCTTCGTTGATCGAAGCTAGTTGTGAGGTGGTTTCTATTAGGTTACCTGGGAAGTAAAACTCAAGCATGAGACGAAGGAGTCTACAGTACGATGACTGAACTATGGAGGATTTTGTTTTGCAAAATCTCCTAAGAGTGTGCGCCACAAATATGAGTAAATACATTTGCCGCACCTGACAAAGTCTTTAAGATGTCTTAAGACACCTTAGATCAATAGAAAGCAGCTCATCTATTTCGTAAAAGCTATGAATTTCACTTAAATGTGCATATCTCGGCGCACATTTTGGCCCAAAATGGTCGCCTAGGTTAATAAGTACAAGCAGAAAACATTTGCATTTACTTTTATTCCCCAGTCGCCTTCATTTAACACTTCGAATTATGAGCTGCAGATAACTAGACGAACACTCGTAAATCTTCGATGATGACAAAAAAGCAACTTTTAAGTCATCTTTAAATCACATAAGACAAACCGCCTTATTGAATCCTGCTCCCAAATTGAGCTTCAGTTCCTCTATACACCGGCTGCTCCGCTCACATTCATCTAATATTTTTAAAAACCTTAAACGCGAAACTAAGTTTGAAAAAAAAAAAAAATACATTCCCATCTTAAGGAGCTTACAAGGCAACAACTTCTTCAATCAAGCCAAGACAAAGGAAAGTTATTGAGGAATGTCCTTGTGCGACATGTTGTCTTTATTGTACATACCTTATCTTTATTCTGCATTTAATTTCACATTAAGCCAAAACTCGTATCATAACCGACGCACACTTTATGGCCAACAATGCACAGCATCTGCTTCAGCCATAACTGCCACAACTGCCATAACTGCCGGTGGTAGTGGCTGACGACTGGTGGCTGGTGGCATCACCATTACTTTCGTTCCCAACAAAGGTATCCATAATTCAAGAAGATAAATTCATACACAGTAAGGAGCCATCAAAGAAGTCCAACCATCATTTTATACTTTCACTCAAGTCCCCTATATCCACATCCGTATCCCTATTTGTATGAATTTCCTTGTATGTCTTACTATAGTTAGGGTGGTGAAATTTCATACCGCAAAACATCATCATCTGCCTGAGGACCTTATATCGGACAATGTCAATTCCAGGACATGGACAATTTGCTTCTCTTTCTATGGAAACGACAATGGCAATGGTCCTTGGAACGAAATTGCATTGGCTCTAAACGAAGGAATTAATGGGCCGTGTTGGGGAAAAAATGCCACGGCAATGGGTGTTCTCGGCTCAATGGTAAATTAGGGAGTCAACATGGCCTTGAGTCCGAATCGCTGCAGTTACCATTAGGTGGATGAATGGATGGGTGGTAGTATCCGATTTCTCACCACCCTCAATGCAAGGACCAATATTTTATTAAGCTTCGAGGCCCTCAAAATGAAGTTGACAGTAAATTGGCTTTGAAATTGCCCTACTGCACTAGTAGACATATACGTGCGTTCAACTACAAAACAATTGCCTGGAATGGCCAGAATTTTATTGTTGTTGTTTAGTTTTAGAAATGAAAGAACTATCCGATTGAGTTTTGGTGGATTTGATTTTGCCCAAAATCGGAAATAGTTTCACAAGTCAATTGCAGTACTCACTGCAGTTTATTATTTTCTTTTTCTCAGAATTTCCTTTCCTTTCTATCGTTTTTCGAAAATGTAATTTTCTATGATGGTATCATTTCAGTTGGTTTCAGGCTTAATGCTGATCCTTAGAAGAAGCAGAAAACAACAACTGCAGAGTATGTGAACCGGAAATGTGAAGAAAATTGCTGATTGCCACAATTACATTTGCAGTTCAATTTGGGCCAAATGTCCTTTTCGATAAACTGAACAAAGGACTAAGGCACGAAAATGTTTAGTGGGGCTTGTAAGTGAATATTTTCGAAATGTTGGTTTTTTTTTTTGATTGGTTTTTTGGATATTTCGGAACTTAATACAATTTTTATGTATTCTTAGTGTGTGCTGCATTGTAATGTAAGGAGGCTTTGTATCCAAATTGTTAGTGTTTACATTCTAACGACCACTGCTATAAATATTTACAAAATATTGCTGTAAGTCAGATGCTAGTCATAATTATCTCTTTTACTTCTTGGCAAAATGTTAAATATTTTTCGAATGTGATTGCATTGCTACTATGCCATTAATGGTGTTCGCTTAGTTTATCCACCTAAGCACCACTCTACAGACCAATTTGTTTTGGACCACCTCGTTAAGGAGGTCAAGAATTAGTTGATGGTAAAATTAATTTACTAGCGCTTCCTTCTACAGTTTAGTAGAGCACTTAAGCATTTCAATTATTCCGAATTCGGTATGAGGATATTAAGCTTTTAGCCTCGGGATAACGACACACTTATTAGGACTGGTTCATTACCTCATTATCTCATATAATATACCGGAGGTTACAATTTGGTAGTTTTAACTGGTGTATTGAAGACTTTGTACTTAGACGTAACAACGATGTTCCAATTATCGAATAATCTAGGCAACAGAATACCTATTGTAGTAATACGTTTAATTGCTACAATAGTTAGCAACTCTCCTAAATATTTGAAATCCCTAACAACTTCAATGCGTTCGCCTTGATGAAGCCAGTTCTTTTCTAAAAGTCTTCTGAGGCAATGTCTTTTTTTATAATTAGCGCGAACTTAAGAGATGCGTGTACCCTTAAAATGTTTGCACACAGCAAGTGCGAAGGAAATTTAGGGAGCAAGAAAAGAGCTCTACTGAATTACGTTGGTTTTAAATGTTCGCAGGTTATAATGACTATGAATTAAGACTGTTGGCAAGGTATTCCTCAAGTGAGTTGTACGGCGATATCTTAGAGTACGCCCGAAGGTGGGATTGAGGGAATATTGATGTGCATTAAAAGATTGACCGGTGTTACGTAGAAGGAGCGGAATGCTATTGGCAATTTCAATGGAGCACTGGTGGAAAAATTGGTACACTTGACCAGATATGTGCATTGTACTACAATTTTGGGCGGGTAATTGCCTTACAATATATATTGAGGACTGATGAGAGAGGGTGAAGTATTTCTTGCATCGTTTGAGGAAACCTAGACATTTCGCAGAATTTTTGGCGACATCAAATATGTGGTCATTCCAACGTAAGTTATTATTGACACATTTAGAGTTAGAGTTAGGTAAAAGTGTTATTGGCCTATTGGTTCATTTTGATGCCACTGTGATCCTTCTACTCTTCTAACCAATTTGATTTTATGATGAAGCGTAGGACATTGTTAACGTCTGTAATCCTTAGATCGCTTAAGTCATTGTCCATGCAGCTTCTACAGAAATTATTTGTTAAGGCGCCAAGCCATCTTGCGTGCTTGCCTATAAAGCTGTGTCCAGTGGTTGCACATATGAAAGCGCTGAGATGTTTCCTATTTAGAAGGATCAAGCTCTTAGCGCGATTCAGATCCAGCTGTGGTCAGATCTGTTTGGTCGCTAGACATGTTGGCAACTTTAGGTCTTTTTTTTGTTAGCATCCAGCTTTAATCTTAATTTTCACGTTGCGTTAATTAGGCAGCCATAATTAGAAGCAGCCATACCCACACATTCCGAGAATAGAAAGTTGTTAGTTTTCTACGATGCAAGTGCCATTCATATACAAAAGCCGAGTGTTTAAATTTCGTTTTAACAACATCAGACATCATTGTATTATGAAAGCATTAAATTCCACACTGTTGATAGTTCCCGAATTGGTTATGCTGCTTATATTGGAATTTAATGAGCTTAAAATACGCTGTCGTTCCCGTTCTATAGTCTTAGAGCACCGACGTGATTCCGAAAACGAATATGAAAAGCAAAGAGTACTGTCGTCAACAAAGGAATATATTGGATTAGAAGTAGCAGGGAAGAGATCATTGATGAAAATTAAAGAGAGTGTCGGAGACAGACTGGAGCCCTGTGGCACACCAGTATATAACTTTTTACTGTCAGATTGATGTACATACGCTTTTCGGTGAGACATGCCATCAAATCACCAGTGGACCTACGTGATGGCATGTATCAGCAGACTTGTTAACATCCATGTCCGGCCTAAGTGAGTAATTATGGTGTGTTTCTCAACCAAAGTGCTCTGGTCCAGTGTAAAACTGTAACTAAGAAGGCTTCAATCGATTTGGTAATAAATAAAGATAAAAGAGAGCTTAATAAGTTAAAAAGTCAACTTTTTTGTTGTTAAACGGTTTACTAATTACTTCCTATACGAGTACATACAATGTCTCTTTCTAATACGCTCCCTAAAGTAACTCCTTCTAAAGGCCTTCTATCTACATTCTCCCAACTGAATTCTACGATTATAAAGCAATCCATTGACAATGTATGTTAACTCTGTCTCTCAAAGTAAACGCAGCATGGGTGAAGTGATATAAAAATTTGGAGCGATGGAACGTGTAAGCATAAGATTGAACTACTAAGCATTAGTAAACAAATCAACTCCATGGAAGTCAGTGGCTGAAGATTGTGTTATAACAAGCTTCCAAACGAAAATCTTAAGCACATATTCAACCGACTATCCCGCTTGATTAATAGCAAGCCACCTCAAATAGGACATTTTTTTTATGTATAAGAAAGCGCAACATCAACAACATCAGCAATAACAAGACCAAACCATAATTGAAAATGATACTTTGAAGGACTTCAAAGCTGTCACCCATACTGACGATGTTTACAAAACCATTCATCCAAATGTACGAATTCTTCTCAAAGAGCACACGTCTGAGAATTTTAACACAGTTACTCCCAGAATTTCACATCTTTTGGATCGACAAAAGGACAAACTTCAAAGCATAATTTCAAAGTATCTAAACGTATTCTTAGACCCAGACGAGAAATTCACCTATACCTCTACGGTTAAAGGCCAAATACGCACGACCTCCGATACTCCCATTTATTCCAAACAAGTAAGCCAACTTGTTGATGACGGAATAATAAGCCCTTCCATATCGCCATATAACTCCTCTTTATGGATCGTCCCAAAAAAGTTAGCGGCAGTTGGAAGGCTTCTAATGTAGACTGTGTCCAGTTGAGGGCGGTTTTATCCTTCTTCCGATTTCTAACAGTGAAGCTTAAGGGGTGGCTGCGTGCGGAATGAGTTTAAGATACCTTTTAATCGTTGCGATGAATCCTTTTAACTGTTTTACGGTATCTGGTCGCTTAATGCGTTAGATTGCGTCGACTCGTGATGGAAGAGGTGCTAAGCCTTCGGTGGTGATGAGATGACCGAGAAATTTAAGCCTCGGTTCGAAGACACACTTGGCGACGTTGTTTGCCAAGTTATGATTTGGCACTTCAGATAAAGACTTTGCAGATATCGTCCATATACGAGTATGGGAAACGAAATCGACCCCCCGTAACAACATTGCGAAGCCCAAAGGTCATTTGGGTGAATTCGTACAGGCTAAAGGGGGTGATGATGGCAGTCCTAGGCACGTTGTCTAGATTAATCAGAACCCAGTGAAAAGCTTTTCGCAAATTTATTTTTAAGAAAACAGACTTATCTTCCTGGTTGTTGGCGAAGTCGTGGAAGTACGGAAGCGGGTAGCACTCTGATAGCGTTGAGGCTGTTCGAATGAATAAACAGCTCGAATTCTTGTCGTGCATCGGTCAGCTTGTCTGGCGGTAAGCGACGTGGTCGTTCCGAAACCCGTTGGCCATTCGTCTCTATAAAGCGGACTGCTTCTGAGTTGGTCGATAATCCGGGTGGGGCTAAGCGAATGCTGTTGGGGAGGACCATTATGATGTCGGCTAAAGGTGCGTTCCAATCGATGTGCTGCATAGACGGTTGATTGAAGCAATTTTAACAGCGAGTTAGTTTAAGAATTGATAGGGCGAGCCGTTTTTACTTCCGCCATGAGGTCATAGTGTTGGAGCAAATCCGCTCCAAAAACTAGAAAAGTGACGTCGGCGACGATGAACGTCCAAACGAATGGATAGCAGAGGTCAATGTTGAGCTCATGTACACTTCAAATAGCTTGATGGTTGTTTGATGAACCTTTTTAATGGATGAAGAGGGTGCAATGCAGGAAACTTCAGCACCTGTAGAGATGTTATGTTCACCTTAACAGTGTCGATTAATGGTGGCTGAGGCGCTTTAATGTTCTGCTACATCCATCCACGGATATCGAGCAAAACATTATTGTTATTGCGAGGGCGATGTGACTGGCAATCGATGAAGGCGTCATGGTGAGTGGCAATAGTTGCCCTGTTGCTGAACTGCGAAATCGCAGTGGCTGGCACTGCTGCGTTAATAGTTTGGAGACTTCCAGCGCTAACTGAGTGACTTTGGATGATGCAGAGTATGCATTGGTGGCTTGGCGGTCGACGGATGTGTGAGTCGATGTGATGGGTGCTACTGCATTTAGTTGGCGGAGCTGGACGTTCTTCATGACTGTGTTGTACTAATTCGGGTAGAGTTTGGTGATGAGAGCGACCGATAATTAAAGGTAAATAGTGTCGAATTCAGGACTATCCTGTGCGAGTTCTGTTGCACTGAAGTAAAATTTTAAAAATAACCACCAATTGTCTACATATGTCAAACTCTACGTAAGGTGGCATTTGGAGGCGAACATAGTAGTTTGCAGTTATGTCGCCGTGGGATTCAATTCTTTAAAAAGAGTCAGACAGCGCATCGAACTCGTTAAAGGTCAATCCAGTTTGGGGCTTCTTTTTATATTCTTAAAGCAAAAGTAGATAATTTGCTTACGGAGATGGGATTTTAACTACATGAAGTTGAATTCCCCGTTGGAGTTTGGTAAGCAGCATCACTACACATGTAAATGGCGAAACCGCGTTGAGAGAAGAATAATGGCACTAGTTCGTATCCAGTGCCTGTGTTTTACTCAGTGCCAAAACTGACGTGAACATACGCAAAATAATAATTAATTACTTTTTAGTCCGATTATATTGGCTATATTCTCTAAATTCCCGAAGCATAGTCAAAGACAAACACAAAAAAACACAAATTCTATGTTGGCTTATCGAATCAATAATTTGTTTGTTCCCAATCAGAGAAAGTCCATAAAACTACTGACTACGTTGTCACTTAGCAATAGGATCTGCTGCTAACTCTGTAAATTTTAGAAGAGATGTCGCTATCTACATCGATAGCCAGGCAACTTTTAAGGCAATGGAATTGACAGTCAGGGGCTGTTGTAAAGTGCCTAAGGCATTATGCAGTCAGAACCGGGTGAGACTGAGCTGGGTGCCAGGAGACTGCGGTATAAAACGAAATGAAAAAGCGGATGGGTTTGCAGAAAGACGGGGGCTACATGATAACAATGAGGTTTCTAACAACAAATCACCCCTTTTCATAATAAGGGGCACAATCGAGGAAAAAATCATAAAGTGGCTCTCTGGCCACTTTTTGACGGCAAAAGATCTGAAAAGTTAATAAAATTAAACAGGGATAAACTAAGGACAATAAAAGGAATTCTGACAGGACATAGTCTTCTGCGGAAACACGCAAAGAGGCTCAAATTGTAAGATCGGATAGCTTTAGTTTTAGCGCCCGTAGACTAAGATCTAATTTGACCACCTGAAACTTTTGTAGTTTCCTGAATTGAGGACTACTTGAATGATGTGAAACTGGCAGACCTCGTAGCAATCTGTTGTAGGCTCACCGGTTTTCGGTGGTTACAGACAATCCTTAAACAATTCTTCTTACCATAAATCTTAATTTTATACTCCACAAACCTCAGACTACCTTTATTTAATGTCAACTTGTTTCCCTGTCGAAATTTGTCACATCGTTCCATGTTAACTTTTCAGGACTTCCCCAAAGTTACGGAAACACATATCAAAAGCTCTCAACAGTAAATGCTCACACCGGCAAAATGAAGCCTTCAAGTTAATTCGAGTGACTTTTGCATTTAATTTATCATCCTGCACCAACACAAGTGCAAAAAAAAAAGTGACTTGCGAGAAACTTGACTGGTGTACGCAAACTTCACTCCTCCGTGTGTGCTTATCTGAATATGTTTGGAGGGCTATTTGCACCACTCACGGCAACAATAATCTCCTCTGTGTAATCGTTATTTTGGGAAAGTTACTCTGCAGCAAATTTAAGGTGATTAACCCCTGTGTTAACGATACTTTTGGAAAGTATTTTCGTCTGGAAAAGTTTCACTGTTTTATTGTTGACTGTGAAATTGTGTCTCTCATGGGTGATAAAACAGGGATAATGCCTTCAGTTTGAATTGGAATGGCTAAGCGTTATTTTTTTTTTTTTGTTTGATTTATTTTTCTTTTGTTTTAATGGAGATACTTGTTGTTTGAGTATCTTTAAGTGTGTTTTAAGTGCAAGCTATTTCAAGAGTACTAAATACTTTTATGGCTTGGTCACGAATTCGGTAGTTGTCGAATGTTGTCGAGCCAGTGAATGGAGCAGGAACATATTCGTATTTTACATTAAGGTGAGTCCTTAAAATTATTGATTTATTATACCTCAAGATCTGTACGACTAGACTTGTACGACTAGATTGCTACACAATTAAATAATGAACACAAACTAGCCAATATTATTTCGAAAACCAAGGGCTAGCTCAATACTCAACGTGCGTATCGTCTATATGTATTTGAATGTGATGACCAGCAATAATCAGTCTTCGACTTGCACGTTTAAGTCAAGAAGGATCAGGTAGGATCCCCCAAACAATGAAATAAAAATGTTCAAAGATGGCTAAAAAATATCAACAATGAAACTTTTGGTTAAAATTGGGCTATACCGAGAATTGTTAGCCACATTACCCATGTTCCCATATGAGATACAACCTGAACAAGATTTGAAGTCAGTAGGTTACCGCTACCACCAGCGATCAAATGAGCAATCAAAGCCCAATACCAATTAACTGGTTTCGTCAATAAAGAAAATTTCAGGATTCGGGTAGCTTAAAATCCAAAAGCGGTTGATTAGTCTTGGTGATGATTGGACTTATTCTAGCGATATTCCAACTACTTGATCCCGTCCGAAAAGTAATTTTCGGGAAGGTCTGCAAAATACTCCTCTGTGGCGTCGATGATTACCTCGCGTGAACTGAATTTTTTATTGATGCGCCATCTTTTGAGGTTTGGGAAGAGATAATAGTCCGAGGGAATCAAATCGGCCGAATAAGGTGCATGCGACAGCAATTGGAGCCGTAAGTCAATGATTTTAATTATGGTTGCGATGCTCTTGTGCGTCGGTCCATTGTCTTGCAAAAACAAAATTTTTTTTCGATTCATGTGAGGCCGTTTTGGAGCGATTTCGGCCTTTAATCGCTCCAATAAGGCACAGTAATACTCGCTGTTGATGGTTTTTCCTTTTTCGAGGTAGTCCACGAAGAGTATGCCATGACAATCCCAGAAGACCAAAGCCATAACCTTTCCAAACCATCGAGCCTCCCTCGGCCGAATCGCAGCACTCGTGCCGGCTTCAGTCCATTGCCGGGCACTCATTCTATTTTCTGGTATTCAACAGTTACCAACCGACGCCAAAAGTCCGCCCGATTCCGCATCGGCAAGTCCAAATACTCTTTCGAAATGCTCTTGCGTTCGTGTTTTTGGTCTGGAGTGAGTATGCGCGGCACCCAGCGGCAGGATAACTTTTTCATATGCAGAATATTGCCCAAAATATGGCGTGTGTGTTCAGTACTAATCTTTGCGGTATCTGCTAGCTCGCACACCTTCACTTTCCGGTCAGCCAACACCATTTCATGTATTTTTTTGACATTGTCCTCTGTAACCGCATCCACCACGAAACTCTCGAAACCAATATTTGCCGGTGCTATCTGACGGAGCATAAGCTCCATATTATTTATCCAACTTTTTCTTTGTTTCCTTTGCCGTTTTGTCTCTCAAAAAATAATGTTTTATGAGAGAACGAAAATCGTTTTTGTCCATACTAAACATGATGCCAAACACGTCAACAACAATCAGCTGTCAAAACAAAACTAAAGACAGTATCGTACTGAAATTTGGCATCTCTGCCTAAATATGAACGGCCTTCAAGGCACCATAACCTTTTTTGCAGTAGCAGCGCATTCTTACCTAGTATGACAGGCAATAGTGATTTCAGTTCAGGTTAAGAAAGGAGGATGGGAGTCAATGAGGAAAAACACCACAAACATTCTGCGGTATGCTGAGTCTAGCTACCCAAATATAACTGAATACTCTGAACTAGGTAAGCACAGTTGGGTGAACGTATAAACGTATTTCCTTGGTGGACGCAGACGGAAACTTTACTAGACGATATCTACTATAGGCACTGGAAGAAAAATCGGATTCTTGTGTTTGAAATGCCCTTTTGTAAATACAGCAGTTTCCTCCGCACTTATTTGGAACTCATCCCGATTCAATTTTTCCTTAGTAAGCGTTAGAACCGTCTAGAATTTGATGAACTTGGAAGTGTATTGAACCGGACTCGCTCTTTTCCTGACACATCTAGGCTTTGTTGTGGGAATGTTGGAACTTGAAGCTGAACTTGCACGATCGGTTTTTCCAGCTTCAGCAGAGGTTAAGTAACCTGGTACATAAGGTGATGCAAAGGTTCTGATGGTGATGATGATGAAAGTGGCGCTTCAAGCGATGGACTATTTTCAGCTTGATGATTCATTTTATGGTTCTGAATCGTCTGGATTGGAGTAAGAAACGGAATTAGTCAAAGTGAATTGTTTATTTTCCTGAAATCTTGAAATGGGTTGATGATTTTCGAAAGCTTTTATTTTTTGAAGTTGGTTTTTGATGACGACGCCAAATATTCTCATGTTCAGTTTTAACTCTTTACATCCTCCTTCCCAACAATTTCAAGATGACTGCTTTAACCCATTTAACTTTGCATAGGTATTGTCGGACGACAACAGTTTGACCTCTGGCGAATTTAAATGATTTTGCTTTACTGTAAGCATTTGAATCGGGGCACATGGCAGATATTTCGATGGCGACATCTATGGAGCTTCTATGCAGGTGATTTACCATGGGTACATGTTAATGAACCGATATGTTGCCAAAAATACCTGCAAAGCATTCTCACAACGGGTAGTGTTCTTTGCAATTGCTCCATTGGACTCCGGATTAAAAGACGCAGAAGTGAAGTGTTGAATCGAAAAATGGCTAAAAACATCTCGAAATTCAGTTCACGTGAATTGAGTTCCGTTGTCGGACACTATAGTTTTCAGGAACCCCTTCAGGGCAAACACTGATTGTAACGCCTTTATGGTTGTTTTCGATGCACAAACAAACAAATAGCGATAAGCAGAAGATTCGAGAAGGAGTCGACAACTATCATTCACATGTGTTTCTCAAACGGAACCGCAAAATCCACATAAATGTGTTCCTAAGATTCTTCTGTGCGTGGCCAATTTGTAAATTGCTTTGCTGCATACTTGCGTTCATCTGACAAGCCCCATACTAAGAGACAGTTTGACGGATGGCGTCATCGATCCCAGGCCACGAACAATACCGACGGGCCAATTGCTTCATCCTTAACACCCCCCCCCCCCCCCACCACCAGTGACCAGTCGAGGCATAGCGAAATATTAAACCACTGAGTCGTACATACTATTTAATCGTATAGTAGGTATGACGCGTTTCTGATTTATCAAAATCTTCGTCTGGTCCGACTGGTAAGCGAGAAAGACAATCATCATTGCTATGTGGCTTCGTTCGTCGAAAACGTATAGAATACGTGTAGTCCATTAGCGTGATTGCCCATCGCTGTAGACGTTGAATTGTCATCTGAGGCAACTTCTTACTCGGGTTAAATATCGTCACGAGGGGCTGATGGTCAGTGATAATCTCAAACTGACGACCATTGAGGTATTGGTTGAATTTGTTCACGCCGTAGATTATCGAGAGTGCCTACCTTTCAAACTGGCTATAGTTTTTTTGAGAATCTATCAACGTCTTTGAATCGAAGGCGATAGGTCTTCCTGATCCATTTGGGTACATGTGTGATATGACGGCGCCAGTTCCGTGCGATGTTCCTGCTCTTTGGACCAGATGAATTTTACGTTTTTCGAGCGAAAATAATTGAGTGACCTAAATAGCCAATTTCTTTTTGGGCAAATTGATATTTAGCCGGGCCACACTTCAGACCATGTGTTTCGAAACGTTCAAGCACTATCTTCAAGATTTGCAAGTGCTCAAATTGTTGAGATTCTACCCGACACGATGACATCACCAACATCTTAAATCATATGTCGAGTAGTCTATGAATCTCTGGAAAATTCCGGTGAAACTTGATGTACCGAAAGGCAGTTTTGAAGTTCGAATAGTCCGAATTCAGTTAGATAAGACACAAATTTTCTTAGACTCATCGTCTAAAGGGATTTGTAGATAGGCTTCAGATATGTCTATTTTTTTTTTTAAATGTTCCCTTCTTAGGCATAGGATGGCTATCGACTTCCAGTTGAAGGATAACCGTGACCTTGTAATCACGACATATTCGAATCGAGCCATTCGATTTACCTACTACTAAAATAGGAGTCGCCCATTTGCGCGGGTGCAGTATATCAAGTTGAATCATTCGTCCTATTTCTACAAGAACCGGCTTTTAGTTTCAGATGTGTTTCGAATTGAGTACTGCTTCTTAAGCCAGGGTCCTAGCCTCATGGTCTATTTGCAATATGCGCTCTGTCGATGAACTGTGTAGGGAAAACTTAAATGTCCTTTATTAACATAGGCCCATTATATAAGGGCCCTGCTTACCCTCGACGATACCTTTGACCGGTACCTTAAATTTTTCATAATCTTGAAGTTTCTTATCTGTAAGATAAGCCTTATAGCCTTGCAGTTCTACTAATGAGCGAAATGTACCTGTGTTACTGCGAGTTATTTATCACTTGCGATACTATTAATTTTTCGTTCTCTATTTTGCTGAAAGCGTACAAATATCTGCATGGTCTAGCTGACAAATGGAATGAGCAGTTTCTCCATTTCCTGGAGAACTCTCCTTTGTGGAGTCGAGAGCGTGAAGCTGACTGTAAGGTTCATAATTTTCTCTAATTTGCCATACACATGCTTTGTATGTATCCTATACGGTTTCTTCTGCAGAAATTTCCAAATTCAATCGGAGTAAAATCTGTCCCACTGTCGGATACTATGGAGTCTGGTAGCCCATGGGTTGCGAAGACGCATCGCAAACATTTGATAGTGCAAGCCGCACTTCTCGTCGACACAAGTTCCACATCGACCCACTTGGAGAATGAGTCGACAAGTATGAAGAATTGTTGGCTCTGAAAGAAGTCGATGGAATCCACATAGAGGCGAGACCATGGTTTTGAAGTCTCCTTTCAAGGGTGAACGACCGCCATCGGTTTTTCTGGACGTGACTGTTGGCACGTCCCACACCCTTCGCAACTGCTTCTATATCTGCGTCTATCTTTGGCAACCAGATATTATTTGTGGCGAGGGCTTTCATTTTGGCTATTCCTGAATGACCAGCATGTAGACTTTTCAGAATATCTCTTTGAGCGGAGATTTGAGCGCAATTTATATTTACTGTGATCTCGTTCTGGTGCCGTTGATAAGGCTTAAACTCCTCATCCAATTGCTTGATGAGATACCTTTCTGGGTTGTAGCTTGATCGGCCATATGGCTGGATCGAGAGTTAATTTAATCTCCCTACCCACATACGTATCAAACTCTTGCGAGAATAATGGTGCGTACTTATCTAGCAACACATTTAGTGGTGCGCGGTGCGCATTTCACGGAAATGCCCAGCTGATTGAATCAGTTGCAACTCAATACATATGTTACGTTCGATGACCAGCAGTGATATATAGCGGTTCGACAACCGTTTCTTGTTGTACACAAGATCAATATTTGTCTGACTCAAGCCTGACTCCTTTATTTTCGTTGGAGTTCGTTTCCAAACTCTGTATGCTCTTGACATCAGTGTAAAGTTCGATCCACTGTCCACTTCGAATTCACAGTCGACCCCTTTAATCTTCACCGTAGCAACCTTCTTTGCACTGAATGGAATTCAATTAGTTCTGTTTGCTGGATTTGTGCCTTGACGTTCTGGGGGTTGAACTACTTTGAACCTGCTTCGGTCGACACACTCTTTTGATGTGCCCGATCCGAGCACTTGTCAAAAATAATGTGTCACTTCGACCTCCTCTCAGTCGACGACTATCGGCTTTCTTTAATTTAAAAGCTGGAAGCTGTTCGGTGAAGTGGAGGTTGTGTTCAGACACAACATCCTACCCACCTTATTTTGAATTGATGGTCCTGCTACGAATCCTTTCTGACCGCCTCAGGTCTACACTGGGCGCTGGTGGCTTCTGTTGATCCGATGAATCTGCTAACTCGTCCGACTGCTCTTCGAGTTGATTAGATATTGTGGCACATGCTCTATTTGTCTCGGCTGCATCAACGGGGATATTTTGACTTCTACCTCGGAGTTGATCTAGGTGTTTTCGGACGATGATGCCGTCTTCTGTTATCACGGCGTATGAGAGGGGGCCACTTTGCTTTGCTACTGTGGCTGTAATCCATGTTGGGTCACTGGAGTAATTCCTCGCCCACACTGGCTCATCGATTTTGAGTTGTGCAGCAGGAATTGTCGAAGCACTCATTATCCGGGTGCAATTTATCAAAATACGTTGTCGGCATTCTTCTAAGAAGCAATTCAGCAGGTGACTTACCTGTAGTTGATGATGGTATTGTGTGTTGCCAAAGAAGGAATTTCACGAGACGGAGTTGAAAGGTACCCTTTTCGTTTCGCTTCAGGTACTTCTTCGTCGTTCGAACCATCCTCTCAGCTTATATGTTGCTTGATGGATGAAACGGACGTGTGAGATCAGGTTTCTTCTGCAGAAATTTTCAAATTCATTCGAAGTAAAAGTTGGCCCATTGTCGGGATATTATGGAGTCTGGTAGCCCATGGGTTGCGAAGATACATCGCAAACTTTTTATCGCGCATGCCGCGCTTGTCGTCAACACAGGCTCTACTTCGACCCACTTGGAGAATGATTTGATAAAAAGAAATGTTGGCCCTGTAAAGGGCCGCTAAAATCCACATGGAGGAGAGACCATGGCTTTGAAGTCTCCTCCCAAGAGTGAATGACCGCCGTGACCGTTGCTTACAACGTCAAGTATGGTAGTTTGAGAATACAAGGCTTATTAGGCAGTTGGAGGTTTGTTTGGGTCCCAGATCACGGAAAATGTGATCGACGATGAGCTTGCTTCTCAAGACTCAAAGAAGTAGTCCTCAGAGCCCGGACTGCCGGCGTGCTCCCTTCACATTTTAGTTTCTCGTGAGCATAAATGTTGATGGCATGTATGTTGTCCGGCAGTAGGAAAGAGTGTAGACTGCTTACTGGCAACGTTACGGGACACTACGCTTTCGTTAGATACCTTATTGTGCCAGGCATAAGTGACATAGACATAAGACACACACTGCGAAGCACTTTCTCTGTTAGGACGGACAACGGTAGCATCAGGTTACAGGTACTAGGCGCTGATGCTGTAGGCACTTTATCGTTGAATCATTTACTCATCTTTATACGAAAGACCGAAACATTTCGGAGAAAAAGACATAAAAGAATTTGTGGGCGCGACCTAACCTTCGAACAAACAGAACAGAACTAACGATTGACAAAGATGGGAAGAAAGGTTTTTCTGACAGGAAAGAGGTTAAGTGGTAGCGAAAGTAAGGTGGCAGTCAGGATTTAAGTAATATAAAACCGAATAAAGAGAAATAAAGACTTTCATTTTGACAAACCAAAGAATACAATTGACAAGTTTTTTGAGTTTTTAAAAGTCACAAAGTCACAAAAAAAAAAAAAAAAACTAAAAACCTTCTGTTTCGACAAACAGGAAACCCTAAACATTGTCAGTACAAACATTCACCAGACCATGAAGCGCACTAGTGCTCGTATTTCCGACACCACTCTTCGTTTCATCACTATGACTTCCTTTATGCTTATGTAATGCGTGATGTCGGTTATGTTAGCGGTTAATCTAGCATAATTCAGTGGCTTTCGCCCCTTCAATCTATTTGATTTGTCTAAACCTTAAAATCGTCTGCCAGTAACTCATTTGCAACCGCTTAATCGATATTTAATCGTTACTGAGCTGTTTTCATCATCAGTAGATTTATCAACCCACCCTAACATTTGGTTAACCCCAAAAAGAAGCCGATTCGATTGGGGGCTAGCAAATTTACGTTACCATAAGTCCTGAATCTGAACAGATGTCAGCAATGTGCTCGTTTAGGTGTGGAAGATACTCGTATCGTTTATCACAAATCGGATTTATATTTGTCATAGGAATCGATATCTCCGGTAAGGTACATGTCGATATATTAATATCACTCCCCTTAAGTCCTACGACCCTTGAATACCCCGAAATCCTTCCCATCGTTTCAAGTAGTCATATCATAAATAACAACACTCCCATACCCACCCTGGTCTCTTATTTCTTTAACCTGGTCCCTTTATTTTTCGTTCTGGCGACAATCGATGTCATAACGGATACGATATCGTGTTATTGGATCTGTGAAGTGCGGTTGAACAGTAAGAAATGCCGGGGATTCCCATTGCATGAGCTCGGGTCTTGGGGTATGACAGAAGGACCATCGTTTCAGCTATTGAATTCTATGAATTTTTATTGTCGAATTATGTTAAAGTGATTTCAATTTTGCATCGTTAGGTGATTTTGAAGGTGAACACAGCCCGAACAAAGTACACGGCTTGGTTTTGAAGCCACACAGCTTCGAAAATTATCTAAACACAGGTGTTCAATAGGTTGCACTGAATTTTTAATAGCGCATTTTACAAATACCAGCCATTACAATTTATTTAAAGTGTTGTGGTTGTAAAAAAATATTAATAAAAAAAAAAAAACCGAACTGAAAGTCCTTTTTCAATCGGTCGACCAACTGAACAAAACACCAGGAGCACCTAGTATCTGCTTTCATCTTTGGGGACAGTTTTATGACCAAAAATTGGCAATTAATTTGCCAGTGCTCCTGGGTCGAATGGCTATAAGCTGATTCTGTCAAAATGAAGTAATTAATTTTGCGCAAATTGTTTTGAAGTTTTAATTATGCGATTTATTGGTTTGATGCAGTTTAGTGATTTCAATGAAAGGACCACAGTGCACTTGCACAGGTAGATCTGGTGGTTTCGTGGATATATGGTATACTAAATCGTTGTCGGAATAATGGCTCGCAAGTCGAGCGATGACATTGTGGAGATTTTATCTATTTTCCCCTTGAGTGGCGAAGGTGATAAAAATTATAACATATGGTGATTTCGTGGATGTATTCACACCAATATCCATATCATACACAACCGGTCACACTGACCAACGTGTAATATCTAAAATGTAATATCGCCAGCTACTGGAAGTCCCTATCACTATGAAAATACAGATATACAGTAAAAGAGAGTCGTCCAAACTTTAATCGTGGTGACAATAGACCGACTTGTCATTGGATACATCAGTGTGGTAAGATAGGATAGAACTGCTTTACACTGCCAGAAAGCATTTGTTCAGTATTTAAACTGAGTTGATAGGATGGCAAAAATTCATTGAAGGACTGAATAGTGACAATGATTTGACAATGAGTCAAATCAGTCAGGAAGTGAAGGGAACAACTAACATTTTAGAGGATAATATAGGGTGAACAGATAGTAATGATAGCTTTTCTTATTGTTATGTCTCAGCAGCTGTTCAAGTTATCAACGGCAGCCGGCTGTCAGAATATTCAGTATAGCTTGCGAATTCATCGTGCGTCGTTTTATGTTTGCTGATCGTGCGGAAATTTTTAAAAAATCTTATCGAAATGTCGATTCGGCACCGATCAGATGAATTGTGTATTGTCAGAGAGTATACTCGGCTTATTTTTTAGTTGGATTTGGGCCTACATCCGTATAAAATTGTGCTTACGTAAGCATTGAAACCGGAAGATAATAGACAAAGCCATGAATTCGCTAATTGGGCACTGGAAATATTGGCCAAATATCAGTATTTTTGCCAAAAAATCATCATCTCGTACAAGGCTCACAATTCCTAAGTTCCGGTAGCAGCCAGAAACTTTCGGTAACATTACTTAAAGGTTCTTCTTCTGTGCCCTTTTCTTCACAACCCTACGTTAGAGTAGAGGGCAAAATTCTTTTGCCCATCCTAATCCTATATTTTGAAATATTGATAGTTCGTCCGTCAGCCTGATTTGTCCCACCGCAAGTAATTTATAATACAACTCTGCACCTAGCAATAGATTGATTATGCCCGGTCGATTAAAATCTGGGTCCGCTAGCTAGTCGGTTGTAGGTCAATAATATCCCTTTGTACAAATCGTTCAACAGTTGACTAGTAGTTAGCGACGTTTGAATAACATTTGACGCTCACTCGTTATGTTGCCGGTTGCCGATTGCCTTCCTTCTCCTGTTCTTTCGATGACAAGCAAAAAAAGTTTGAGGTTTAGTTTCAGTACTCAACCTTTACTGATGATGACTTTAAGTAGAGTTCGGCACACCGATTTCCACTGATTTAGTCTAATAATCTGAATCTTATCGGTTCCTAACGTAATGAAGGCTTCATGTGGATTGTTTGGCAAAGTTATTATGTCTTGTCTCGAATCAGAAGAGCGTCTTTCTGGTTGCTTATGTGTCGGTGTTGCGAACTTGTACTTGGTCGAACTATTTGACACATGACTGCTCCTCTCTTCCAAATGTAACGCTATATGATGCCTTTTCTTGGATTTATGACATTTGCGTAAATTGCAATTGCAGGCAAAATTTTCGGACAAGCATACTGAAGCAAATGAGTACCCGGATTGGAACATATGTGGCGCTATTGAGCCAAAATGAGTAAACCATCTTTTAGAATAACCCCTTTTAGCCCGCTTGGTAAAAATTTGGTGACAATCCGACGCTTAGTTTTGGTTTTTAGTGTTTTTTGCGAGCATGAAAAAAGAGCAGTACCGCTCCGTGATCCGATTCTTGTTTTTAAGTGGCAAAACATACGAGGAAATCAAACCCTTTTCGCAGAACCGCTTACCATTGGTTCACAGAGTTTCGCCGTGGCCGCACGTCGGTTTTTGATGAACCGTGCCCAGGTGGCCCAAAAACGATTACCACAGAGGAAACCGTGGACAAAATCCATTATCTCTTATTGGCGGACCGCCAAATGAAAATTCCCGAGTTGGCTGAGATAGCAGGTATCTCAACTGTACGCGTTAGCCATATCCTGCACGAGATTTTGGGCATGAGAATGCTGTTCGCGCAATGAGTGCCGCGTTTGCTCATACCGGAGAACAAGCGTAATCATGAAACCACTTCAAAGACGTACTTGGCCCCATTTATTCGAAATCCGGAAGAGTTTCTGCATCATTTTGTGACCGTCGATGAGACATGGCTTCATTGGTACCCACCAGAGACCGAAGAACAATCGAAACAATGGGTTTCACCCGGTAAACGTGCCTTCGGCCAGAAAGGTGATGATTATCGTTTTTTGGACGCGCGAAGTGTGATTCACGTTAAATACCTGGAGAAAGGAAAACAATCACAGAAGCATACTACGTCGATTTATTGTGCCGAATTAACGCCGGTTTGAAGAAAAAACGACTACATTTGGCGAAGAAAAAAGTACTCTTCCACCATGATAATGCACCGTTCAACACCTCCGCTGTTGCCACAGCCAAATTGGTTGAATTGCATTACGAATTGCTCCCCCATACTCCATTTTCTCCGGATTTGGCTCCCTGTGACCTAAAAGATCGCTCGCTGGAAAGAAGTACGGGTCGAACGAGGAAGTCATCGCCACCGCGGAGGAGTATTGTACACGCCAACAAAAGTGTCAAAACCTAAAAAAGTTGCGTTTTCAATTCTAATCAGGGTATTCAACAAAAAGCTCTCGTACACAGTTTGTTTCCTTTAACAAGACTCCATCGCTATGCAGCAATTAAATTCAGAAATTGTGGACGATTTTTAATTCCTTGCATGCACCGCAATCTAACTGGAGTGTTGCTATGGCGAAGAGAGTTTTTATTTGAAGTTTGTGAGTTCGATGATAATCGGATTTGTTCTTATTGCCTAATGCTTCCGGTGGTTGGAATCGATTTTTCAAGAATCCAAGAGGTTTGTTAAAGCATGTTATCTTTCTGTGATTTTCCAGTGATTGTTCATAGAGGGTGTGGGTGTCCTTATTCAGTTTATTGAGGAAAATGTGATTCCAAAAGCTCGTGTCTACCGTCAATCGATTAAACGTTTCCAGCTTGTACATTCGGGCTGGACAATAACTTCGTGAGCCATGATGACACTATCAGCCGCATGATATCATAGTCGTTGGTTACTAATTTCTAGACTGGTGCATAGCTCGCATCTGATACGGAAAGGTGACGAACCAATTTTCCAGCTTTTCTTATTCTGCTTGTTTTCAGAAACCACATCTTTTTGCCATCTGAGATGTTTTGGCTATGTCTCATTCCTGCATAAAGATCTGAAAACTACTGCTACTTCAGGTGGTTAACATCGAATTTTGGTAGTTCTACCTTTGGTAATCTAACAGTTGTCTGATGGGGTTCTAGATGTTGTACAGATGAATGCAGTCTTCTTGAGGTAATTTATCTCCAAACTTTCATTATTTTTCTCACTCTATTGTCCTAATTTGGATTTGAGGGTATGCTCTGATCTGAAATTATTCTATAGAGACCCTGTCCAAAGAGGTGCTTATGATTCCTTTGTATAAGTGTGGTGCGGACTTATTGATGTAACCTCTTCAAATTGTGAACCACTTATCTCTTTCTCCTGTATTTTCATCTACAGTGTCTCAAAAGGTGGTAAAAGCATGTGGTTGATCGTTAAAAAAATTAAAAAATATATCGCCAGATCCTCCTCCAAACGCTCATTTATAATAACGTTTCAGCTGTCAGATATTTTTACAATGTCAATCTACTTTTTACAAACTTTAAAGCAAGCTGAACACTTTTACTCGCTGAACACGCTCGAACTCGTGTAGTAGCAAGAGTACTAAAGCATTTTAATCTATACAAATCCGTTGGTACAGATGTTATATCTTCTCTTGTCTGAAGATGGTGTTCCTTTCGAACAGATAGAAAACAGCATTTGTCCAGCCTGTCCCTAAAAAAGGCGAATTTGCTTCTCTCTCTTTCTACAGACCCATACCACTTACGTCCATTCTTTCCAAGGTTATTGAAACGTTGATAAAGCTCTAGAAAATATCTTGAATGATTAAAACTTCTCATTGACCGGCAGTATGGTTGCCGTTGCAACAAGTGATTTGATGGAATGTCTCACTGAAAAGTGGAACTAAGTCTGCACCAACTGGAGAAAACAAGATAGCTACACTTGATATTCCTTAGGCTCTTTTGCCGAAATGGGCGCATTTGGGATCGACGACTCTCTTCTTCAATGGATTATAAATTACTTTTCGTAACATTCAATCCATGTTGTCTCAGTTGGTTTCAAGTGTGATATTTATAAAATAAATGATGGTGTGCCCCAGCGCTCCATTCTGGCTCCGACACTCTTTTTAATTTTCATCAACAATCTCTTGTCTGCTACTTCTTACCCAATATATTCCTTTGTTGATAACAGTTCTCTCTGATCTTTGTATTTGTTCCCGGACTTACGCCCCTGTTCTTCGGCTCTAGAACGGGAATAGCAGTATATGTTAAGCTAATTAAACTCCGACAGCTTAACAGCTGATTAAACTAACAGCATAACTAATAGGGGAAACATCAATAGAGTGGAACCTAATGCTTCCAAAACACACGATGTTAAAGCGAAATTTAAACGTCCAGCCATTATCCATGACTGGTGCTTGCATTGTCGAAACTAAGAAACGTTCCGTGTGTTAATGGCAACTAACGTTGATATGACCATATATTCGATGTTGCTAAAAGTGCTGCGAAATGTCCAGGCTTTCTCAAATGATGTAAGAAATATTTCACTCTCCCCAAAAGATGTTAGGCAATATCCGTCATTCAGTATCCCTGCGACGAGCCGACAAAGTGCCCAATCGAAATCACAAATATGCCAGACCTGATCGATTTTTGTACAACAAAGAGCATGCAACCTCTAAGTATTCAGTGTAATCAAGCCTAGATCTTTTCTTCGACTACTCTTCGGTAATAATCACCTGAACTTAAAAATTGCAAGAAATAAGCTAACATACTGGGGACTTCACATCAAGAGAACCTATTTGCAAAAATTATAAAACGTCCAAGCGTATCCGCTTGTATCAAAAGAGAGCAACTCTTGGTTCAGGTGCGATTAGCAAAAAGCTGAAATTTTTGCTGAGACTCTGCGCGAACTATATACCTCAAATGCAAAAGAAATTTCAAAGTCGAGAGGAGAAATTGTGAACAAACAGAATAATGAAAATTATCAAGTGGACATGTTCCTCGAACACCTCGTGAGGCATAAGGCTTTCACCTTGCCTTGGTTGGTCCATTCGTCTGTCTGATTCCATTGCATGACTTGATTCGTGATGGAACTGTTTGCCGCAATTTTTTTATTAATAAATGAAAGTCTTCAGGTTCTTGGCTCATAATTGGATGAAGTTGGTTTGGGCCTTCCTTTTGACAATGCCTGAGTTTTTAACGCATTTTGAACGAAACTTTATACGCTTGTGCTTCTTATCTAAGGACTATTTGTTGTAGGTCCATTATCTTGTGTGAAAGAAGGCGGACATTATTGTTGTAGTCTTGTCTATCTCAGTCGCATGTTTGTTCCCGATAAAGGTGCATGAAACCCGTAGCTGCAATGCAACAAAGAATAGAAATGGAGACAAATTGCGGCTCTGTCGCATTCCATTGCGGACTAGGAATTGAATATTGAAGCCACACATAAAATATTGAAAGGTTTCTCTACACATTGTAGTGACATGGAATATCCGGCAATGCAAAGTGGCTAATGATAGTTGTGTCTTAAGTCTAGATGCGCTCCAACTCGTTCTACAACTAAGCTAGCTATTAATTTGGCTACTGCTGAAAGCACCCATGTTTTTCTCCAGTTTTCATGTTCTGGCCGGTTTATCTTCTTCTGATCTTATGGAAACACTTCCGTTTCGCTTGCTTTCGGCTGTATGACTTCCGTTGAGATGTTGTATGTGGCTTGGGAGATTTCCCTATCATGTCATCTATGTCCACTGCCCCGTTTTTCTGTAAGGCCCTAACAACAGATCTAATTTCAGTGTTACTGAGGCGTATTTGTGTATAAGACTTCCAAATTATAAATTGAATCTACGGTAGGCTCGGGATTGCCCAGTAGCCCAGATGAACGCGATACCAAAATTTGGAAAAGAAAACCAGAAGACATAAAATCATTGTTCGGAATCGTATTTTCGCATATAGAGAGCGAAATCTGTGATCATTAGTTCGGATTCAGGCAGTATCAGAATTTAATCGAACAAAAACATCAATTCGTAGACTATAAATACAGAAAATCTACAACATAGCTGCGTTTTCGAACATTTCAATGCATGCTATGGCATGTCGAAACCTACCACGAACAAACAGTAAAGCTACATCTGATGAAAACTGAGGTACCACAAGGTAGTGTGCTTGAACTAGTTATGTTGCATTTTAAGCGTGCTAAAAAATCCTCAATTGCGACAAGCGTGTAAGTAGGAATATTTTACGATAACGCAACAGTTATGTACGGTCAGTAATAAGTGTACGGTCAGCTATTGCAGTGTACTGCCAACTCTTATCTGGAAATATTGTATTAGGTGCGCAACTTAGTTCTCGTTCTATTCTAATAGATGGCTTGGAGTTTTGTTTGTCAATAGATGGCTCCAGAAGTAAGTGCTGGTCGATTTTGGCATACATAAAACGTCGTGAAGCAAGCTTAGACATATGGTAAACAAACCGTATTGACACATTAGTGATTTTGTTTTGGCGTCATATAATTTTGGTTGTGTGAAAATTTTGGAGAAAACAGCGGCTGAAGCGCATCGAGAGCTACAAAAAGTTGACGAATTTGTTGCTCTAAGTGAAAATATGCACCGTGATTGGTTCCGTCGCTTTAAAAACGGTGATTTCGATGTTGACGATCGTCCGCGTGAAGAAAGGCCAACATCCTTCGAAAACGCTGGATTGCAGGTATTGCTCTATGAAGATGCGTGCCAAACGTAAGAAGAGCTTGCTTCAGCATTAAGAGTTACCCGCCTTTTGATTTAAAGTCAAGGGACGTCGTTTTTTCGCCTGTGAACAACTGTCCCAGCGTCAAAAAAAGGGAAGAGTTTTCTTCGTCGCATTTACAATATTGCAGCAACTCAAAGAGAAGAAAGTCATGGGGATTGCCCGGTCATGCTTCTACGTCCTCGGCCCGGTCGAATATTTACGCTGCGAAGATTATGCTATGTACTTGGTTGGATCAGGTCGGTGTTATTGGCCACAATTCGAGCAGAGGCACGAAAAAGTGATTCTACAGTATGACAACGCTTGGCCTCACGTTGTCAAACCCGTTAAAAATTACCTGCAAACGCTCAAATAGGAAGTCCCTTGTGATGTATATTTTGTCATGATATGACTCGAGCTGTAAAGAGTCTGTCAGAATTAGAGAATTGCTTTTTCGGTCCTACAAGACGAACCCGGCAGAGGAAAACCGAAAAAAGTTTAAACGAGCCAGAAATGATTGCAACGTCTTTCTTAAAAGTGTGAAATTCCAATACGACCAAAAACTGAGGCAAAAAATACTGCAATGTCCCAAAGGCAGTAAAAATTGTTGGTCATTCGTCAGAAACACTAGAAATTCTGTTTCATCCTCCATTCCAACGCTCATTTACAATGACATTCCAGCTGTCAGCTCTTTGAACAAGGCCAATCTGCTTGCTGCACACTTTGCGGCTAGCTCAACACTCACAGATTGTGCTTTGTTCTCGTTTACACTTGAGTGCGTTGAATCTACAATGGGACGAATGCACTTTCGCACTCGTGTGGTAGCAACAGTACTCAAAGATCTTAACATGCATAAATCGGCTGGTCCAGATGGTATATTGCCCCTTCTTTAGAAGAGGTGGCAAAACCACTGCGTAAGCTTTTTCATCAATCCTACTCTTTAGGACTCTTTCCGAGCAGATGGAAAACAGCATTTGTCCAGCCCGTCCCTAAAAAAGGCGAATCTTTCTCTCTCTACAAACCCATTCCACTTACGTCCCTTCCTCCCAAGATCATGGAAACGCTGATAAACTGTCAGCTCATGAAATATCTCGAAACACGAAAACTTCTCAATGACCGTCAATATGGTTTTCATAGCAACAGGTCCACTGGTGATTTGATGGCATGTCTCACCGAAAAGTGGAACCAAAGCATACATAAATCTGGCGAAAGCAATATAGTTGCACTTGATATTTCTTAGGCATTTGACAGAGTTTGGCATCAGGTTCTTTTGTCGAAAATGCGTGCTTTTGGGATCGATGACTTTCTTCGTCAATGGATTAGAAATTACCTTTCGGAACGTTCAATTCAAGTTGTCTTGGGTGGTTTTAAGCCTGATATTCACAAAATAAATGCTGGTGTGCCACAGGGCTCCGTTCTGTCTCCGACACTCTTTTTAATTTTCATTAATGATCTCTTGTCTACTACTTCTAATCCAATATATGAATGAATGGCACTTGCGTCGTCGAAACCGATAAAGTTTCTATTCTCAGTATATGTGTAAGTGACAACTTACGTTGGAATGACCACATATCCGATGTCGCCAAATATGCTGCGAAATGTCTAGATTTCCTCAAGCGATGTAAGAAATATTTTACCCCTCTCATATCTGGATACAATATATAAGGCATTCATCCGCCAAAAATTGGAGTACAATGCCCACATCTGGTCAGGTGCTACTAAAACATCTCTAAACCTGCTAGATAGGATTCGATAAAACTCATTGGTGATACTTATATCAGTCAATCAATTGTCACCCTCGAACACCGACGCAATGTCTCCTGTCTCACTTTGTTTAATCGCTATTTTTACCACCAGTGCTCCTTTGAAATCGCCAGTAGCTTTTCGCTTATTCAAACTTTCGACCGTAACACCTGCCTCTCTATGAATGCTCATCAGTATACCCTCAAGCCCATTTTCGGACGTACTCTAAAATATCGTGATTCTTTCCTAAGCCGTACAACTTGCTTATGGAATGCTCTGCAGACCTCCGTGTTTCCTAGTCGTTAAAATTTACAAATATTTAAGAACAATGTACATCGGTACTTGTCTTTTCTTCGAAGAGAATAGAAGACCCTCACGTTTCACTAGCCAGAAGCTCGTTAAGATACTAAGGTAATGGACCCAAATATGGATTTAAGTATGCTCTCTTTTGGGTTCGCCATACAACCATTATTAAGCCAATTTTTTCCCACCATCTACAAGTGCCACGGTCTCTGAAAGCCTAAAGAGTTGGCTAGTGCATCTCCAATAGATCTAAAAAGAATGATTTTAGGCCTTCGAATCATACTGCCTTTTAAAACCAAAGCTTACATATTAAAGAAATCCAATCGAACTTTTAAAATATCTCAAACATTACAACGTACAAATTCACACCCAAATTCACTATAAACACAAAAGTCAATCTAAAACACTAAACCCCAAGTGGTACGTCCGAATCCCGAAAACAAATAAATAGAAGCCCGCACTACTTTTCGCAGATTCGAAAAATCAAATGTCATATTGAATGCAAAACAAATGGAAACACCCGCGATAACCACATCATCCAGACCGAAGTATTCGAACCAATACTCTTCGATCTAGCCAGGGGCTGATTCACCAAAGTTAAATCAAGCGAACCAAACCTACGTCCAGGATTTCGGGGAAGGATTTTTGTTTGCCTTTACGGACCATTAAATTTGGTCTATGATGTAATTTTAGCTCTGTTGGCAGTAGTGGCTCGGAATAGATGAAGCGAGTGAGGGTGCCTTCATTCAGTGGATAGCAAATTGACATCGTCAGATGTCATTTGAGCCCTACAGGGGAGATAAGTCTATTATGAGATTCCACAGAAGCCGAACTTTGGTTGTGTTTGAGTTTTTGTTTTTTTTGATATTGGTTAGGCCTTAATCGGTACATATTCGTATGTGCATTTATCGGGAACATCATTTTGACAGGAATAACTTTGGTGCATGGATACACAACTCTACGAGTATACTTGTACACACAAGGCAGTGTAGATGTCGTAAAAGTTTGTGAGGCTGCGTGAAATAGTGGAGAAGTACTAGGGTGGTAATTTAATTCGGCATTAAATCGAAAAGGAGACGATATGCATAGTGACACAATTGAAGGATGAAGTGTCAAATGGTTTGGTTTTATAGACATGAGATACTTCTTGCAGAACGCTGACATTATTGTAGTCAAAGTGAGCCTTGAGTTGAATCATAAATTTTGTTAAAGTATCCACTTGGACTGATGACAGAATTTTTTCGAAAAATGATTTCATTGTGGGGTGACGTATACGTAACCTTTTTGAGTGTACAAGAGTTGTAACACGATGAACAGAAATTTGCTGTAAAAAAATTTGTGTTGTCTGTTTAATTTCATGGACCGTTGAGTAATAAGCAAGTAGTTAAGAGCTGTATGCTCAAGGAAGATATTGAACTTTGTATACAACTATGGTGACAAATGAATTGTATTTATATTCCTTTCTTGTTGTAGGCAGCAGGCACAAGACCAAGTGTTGGGCAGAAGCAAATAGCAACACCAAAATATCCTTTCAGAAATGACTTAGCCTTAGAAGGATGAAGCATAGCTCTTGTATTAAAGACAACCAATGACCTCGGATAAGGAAAGATTAACTGCTAATGATCTTGTAAATTAAAAGTATCGAATGTCCAAGATTACTATACATTAGATGTCACCGCCATCTCGAAAGTACGCCGTGATGAGACTGATGAAAGGAACATGCAAGAACTGGGACATACACATAAGTATACTACGGTGCCTCATACAGCGAACAGAAGCAGCATCTATTTGGGTGCAGATGGAGTGTCTGAAGAGCTTGTTATTTAATCGTCAGTATAACATTTAGAAGCAACGCTAATCGATATCGATCTTTTTCCCTCTCTGGAAAAATCTTGATGATATGAGGGGTTCTATCCTTGTACGCGCGCCTATTATATAAAAAATGGAAACATAAGCATCCAAGAAAATCCATTGTAATAATATGCCTCAAGTACTTGCAACCTTCTCACAAATTCTTCAACCAAAATGAACATGTTGTGATCAACGCACAATAGATACATAGCTAGATAGATGTCCGAATATTCTGAGTGGCCGATATAGATCGGACTACATCCTTTTACAGTTGTAAACATGCCACAAGTTGTTCATGTCCCAACACACTCCTAGATCTTTTGCTAATAGCAACTTCAGATCCCAACCTCACCTCTAATCTGATACAATCTGCATCAAACTCTGAAGGAATAGATGCCAATAGGCTCGGGCTTCATCCGAGCGCCTTAAACTCTTTGTTGGATGATATATCGCCATTTTGGAAAAAGACTGGCACAATTCAAAAATTAAAATATTCGGGTTTTACTCATTAAGGTACTGGAAACTTCTAACTCTTAACCGCTCTAGCGGGATGTGAATCCTTGCCCCGAGTGAGCCATTACAAAGGAGATCTTTGCCTGGCCATTTATCTGCACGCTCATTTCCTTGTATGCCACTGTGGACTAGATCCCAGAATAATTTGACCCTAAAGCGGCCGTCCAGGTGGGCAAACTCGTTCCAGCACTCCTGCATCAGTTTGAAGGATATGATAGCCGAGTCCGTAGATCGCGAGTAACGAGTCTGGGTTGTTGCCGTACAGCACTCAGATCCCTTGTTCTAATTGGGCTGCATAGTGCGGTATTTCATGTGTGTAGATCTAGGGGCAGAAGGTGCAGGAGCACAGTAAGGGTATTCGTCGGAGTGGACCTTAATGCCCCCGTAGTGCCCATACTGGCTATTCTTTGGAGCCTCTTTAATTTCGTGAGGCTGTAGCCTTTACTCAACATGTGGCACCATACTAATGACAGGCAGGCGAGAATTGGACGCACTACGGCACTTCTTTCCAAAGGTTTTGTTTAAGACATAGAAGGCGACGTATGCATTTCTTAACCTGTGTTCGACGTTTCGCTTTCAGCTATGTTTTGGCACAAACATGATACCCAGATAGGGTTTCCTCCAAGCACTGGAGGATAGTGTGAGTGTTGACCCCTTATTTATCTTGTTTTGGAAAATTTTGTTCATAATCATTAGCCAGAATATAGGAGAAATAACGAAACCCTACTGGCGAATTTGGTTAAGTGATTGTTTCCTGGTGTTGCTTGAAAAATTCTTATTGTGGCAATATGGTAAAGACTACTTATTGGCTAATTTACTCCGCTATGCCCAGCTCATTCAGAGATTTGTGAATAGCTTCAGTGTGTACGTTATAAAAGGCTTCCTCTATGTCAAAAAGGAGGCTAGGGTATATTCTTTGTACTGTATGGATTTTTTTATTTGTTCGCACTATCTCGCGAAGAGCTGTTTCCGAGGATCTTCCTAGATCTTCTTCTTCTAAAATACTTCGCATTTGGATATCTAGATAATGCTACAGGTTCTTAAGTACTCGTACAAAGGAAGTTAAACCAATTGATCTGAAATTATTTGAGAACTCGTGCCCGTGTTTATCTATCTTCTGTATAAACACCATTCAAGCGGGTCTACAAGATAAGGGTACGCAGTTCACAGTTTCTAAGGATTGACGCTATCCAAGGTGTTGTTAGATTTTGCATTCTCTATAGCAGGACAGGAAGTATGACGTCAAGGTCTGGATTCTTGTACGACGTGAATCTGTTAATAGCTCAGGAAACCCTTTCCTCCTAAATAATTGAGTTGATATTGCTGTGAAATGCAAGTTGTATTTGCCAAGACCTCTCGGGTTCCACACTGATATCAATGCATCTGGGAAAGTGAGTTTTCCTTTTGACTTCCAGGATCTACGCAAGAGATACTCCACATGACCGTCTTAGAAAGGATACCTTTATGGCTTTCCTATATAGTCTTGTAGTAGATGATGAATAACGCTATTGGCATCTACCTGAGATTAAAGAGATCTTCATTCCACCATTAGAGAAGCGTTCTGTTACTGAAAACGAGATTTTGTGTGAAACGTCCATTGTCTTCTCGAAAATCTTTACCTTTGCCTTCTGCGATTCTTAAAATATTTATTTCGGGTATGTCTTTAAGTTTTGTCCTAAGGACTTGTCCAAACTCAGTTCAATCAATTCTGTTAGGGTTTATAAAACGTTTAATGGTCTCGGCTTCCAGATTCAACTCTTAGAGGATATATTTGTGGTCTGGCAATGATTCCAGATTGTGAACCCTCGAATTTGGAACCCTAAAGTTATCAATAGTTGTTTTGAGTGTAATATCAAGGACCTCTTCCCGTATGTTGTGCTTCTTTTGTATGGTCGCTCTACTTCCACTTCCTGATGAGAAGTATGTTTATCCACTGTTTGAGCTAAGGTTGGGACATAAAAAAGCTCTCTGTGCTTAAGGAAAGCCTCAGATTAGTCTATATGACTTTCAGCACGATCTGTTTTTTAAGCTATCACCACGTCCTCCAAAACCTTTCCGGTTTCAAGGATGTCCATATCGTCAATAGGAAAATCTTAAGCTTGGTGTATGTTAAACCCAAGTTTATGATGTACTTTCTCTAGTTCTGCCAGGCACTCGTTATTGATAAGGAGCAGAAAAAACATATTGTTCTTATGGGGTTACTCCACTCTACTGAGTAACCAATTGGAACCGCCTGGTTATGGAGCACAAGTTATTAGACGAGGCTTCCCCATCTATCTTTATTTTGCACAACCAAATGCGGATCATGGGTCTCCTTGGAATGTCATAAAGTGTGATAACCTTGAACAGGCATTGCTAACCTTAGAAACGCATTCACTTAAGAAGTCTTAGAGAAATGGTCCTGGCCTTTGATTAACCATGATCCCCTAACCGTCTCTGCTAAGTCAAAACTAGGCAGAGTTCCCCCTTGAGTTTTGATGAAGTTATTCGTCACCATGTCGGAAAGCTTGGCCTTGGATTTCCCGTTTATGGAGAATTCGTCCACTAGTGCCACATGGATGTACTGGGCAACGACGTAGTTTGTTTGGTTGTGGTATTGGCATGTTGAGCGTTGGGGGATCTCACCCAGAAATCTATTGTGCTTCGTGGCTTGTCTTGATTTATTCTTCAGGTACTTTTGGTACTTACCAACGATTGCCTGGCATACTTTTCCGGCCATCTCATATTTGGCAATCTTTCCTAAAATGTAGAGGTAGAGCAATTCGCCCTCGGTTGAGGTGCTGACCTCTGGCAACCTCAGCTGGTCTTATGTTAGATTTGTTTTATTCCTTTTATTTTGCATATTTTTCTTTGTTTTTTTTTTTTTTTAATTTTGTTCCAACGAGTGAAACCGGAAAGCGAGTTCATCCACAGGCAGAGCAACTGACCTTACACGGGTATCGGAGGAGACCGTTTGCAACCAGTTTGGATTATCCACTTACTGCTCATGTAGCCGTCAGCACGGATGCTTCAATACTTTGGCTTAAAACTGGGATTTTGAAATGGGTTCATCCCCGGAACCTTAATTTAAAGGTTGAGTTGCTCTTAGCTTCGTTTTATTGACAATTGAGTGTCCTGCTGCCCACATGTTCCATAGACCTACACCAAGCCATTCCGCCTCGACAAGGCGGCAACCCGTCGGATAAGAAAAAGAGTAAATGGAGAGGTGCTACTTCAAAAATAACGTTCGCTAGTTTTGCTTAAAAGTAAACATAACGTTTCAAATCAACAAAACCCTGCTACTGCGCCGCATTCTAAGTTGATTATGGTCTACTTTGACTTGCTTTTGGATCCTAGATTTGGTCGTCGTTTTTGAGCCGGAGCTGTGGCATTAATTCGCTCTGTATGGCCTAGCCATCTCAGATTTTGGACTCGTCAACGGATAACGAGATCGATGTAGTTGTTTGAATATAGTCCGTTAAGTCTCCTCCTCTTCCTATGCTGACAAGTGTTATTCACTTCTGAAAAGGTGTCCAAATCTCTGCACTACAGAGCAAGACCGGGATGATAAGGGTCTTATATAATATTAGTCCGTACTTACGACTGAGCCTAAAGGAACAGCAATTGACAAGAGTTTGTGTTTGAATTTTGCGTTGATGGCGAAGTTATTTGCAGGTGCGGCCAAGGTAGACGAAATCTTTAACTACCTCAAGACTATTTTTGAAAATAATGACGTACTTGCTAGGCCGTCGTCAGTGGTATTCTTTTTGGATTGGAACGATGCTGATATTTCAAATTCGAGCATACTTTCCTCTGACTATGTCTTCCAGATGAGCGCAAGAAAAAAAACTGGAATTCTTTGTCTTTTTCGTCCAAAGTGAATAAGCAATCCTGCCTAACAGTAGTATTTAAACATCATTGCTGTTATACAGTCTGAAGAAGTTGTCTTGTTACTAGGTGCTCATATTCACGTTCGTGCTTCCTTCCTGGTCTTGTATGCCTGGCGTATTTGCTTTATTCTCTGATGAACGTTTCGAGGGTCGTTCTTGAAGGTTTCTGGATTACTTCTTGTTTAGGTGCACGTACCTGGATAGATTCACAGTCAAAGTTTCTTTATGATGGCACTTTGAAACCGATCACATCCAAAGCTGCTTCTTTGATCGCTCGTTGCCAAAATTTTGATTGGTGTTCTAGGGTTTGCGTATGGGAAAAAGGATTTGCAGAGAGTTTGAGGGAAACGCAATCAGCTTTCTTGCTTGGTTGCTTTATGCCTGTGATATCCACCTTTGTATCTTGGCTGCAACAAGGATTGCAATGTGATCAGTTTATTTGATAGATGAGCGGACAACCAATATCCATTTTGGATGTTGATGGGAATCGCGTGCTGTCTACTAAAATGTTACGACCTGTCGAATGTTGGGTTAACCAGGCTGTATATTCCGATGAGCAGCCCAAATACGGCTTCCTTATATAGCTTTGCATGAAGATCTTCTGGCACAACGAAGTCCCGCAGAGGTTGTGTACCCTACCATCAGTCAGAGTTACTAGGCTCGCAGGCTTCAACAAGTGGAAGTGAGAATAGGAGTTGATGGGCAGACACACAAGTGACGAAGCTGTTATCTTAATACAACACTCGGCCATCAATGAAATTAATTGATCGTTGTGTGCCTACTCTTCAAAATATGAATTCTTTAGAGCTATTCCAGTGGTGTTTTTCTTGATCAGCATTAAAGGTGAAACCACATCAATCATTTCAAACATTCCAATGTGAACAGTCGCAAACTTTCTCGGTTTTGTAAAAACCAAACTTTAATTCACTTAAAAAAAAAAAAAAAAAAAAAAAAAAAATCTCACCATCTTGTTCTGAAATCCTTAACCCGAAACTGAGGCACATCATCGTGGTCCCCATCAATAGTAACAGAAGGTCACCATTCCGAATCGATGTCGGTCACTGTCTACTTATAACTTCATCTCCATTTGTTAGTCCTTTTTATCTCTATTCTATGTAACATTACATGCATAATGCACCATGACGTGGAATCCATTTTATTATTACATCTGGGACCAAACAAAAGCTGCAACTCCCCCACAAAACGAAGACTATAGGATGAACAGGGACTTACAAAAGAAAAAAAAAAGGACTAAGACTAAGAGCGACTGGCTGCAATGTAGACATCTGTTCGACAAGGATTTATGAAAGCAAACTTATCCATTTATTTGTCCTGGCAGTAGAGTGAAGTAGAAAAGACTATGGAGGAGTTTCTACTTCCTCCTTCTTCTACTTCGACTCCATTACACTCATCATGCACTAACATCTTCCCGACCACATAGTTGGGATTGGAATTTCACAAACTTTCATTACGACTGTACGAATTCGTACTCTCGAAGGGCTCCTTCGTATACCAACTTTTCGTAGGCAGCCAGCCAGTCAGTTTCGGCTGCATGGTGTATCCTTACGTGTGTCCTTCTCCATTTCACTGTTATTACTACAAATTGGAGAGCCAACATTTTTTGGTCAAAATGGAAAGCTGCCGGAGACACCATTACTACTCTGACTTGTTTGTGGTCTTCGCTAGTAGTTGACTCCCTGTAGTCCTTGCTGAAGTCATACAAACAATCACATAGTCAACTAAACCAAGAGCGGAAAACTACACGATACGAGTATTCGTTTCAGCTTACATTTTATGTACAGAAGCAGTTATGTTGGGTTGAAAAACTTTGCCAAATGGACCACTTAAAAGTTGTTGCACAATTACGATTACACCGACATATAGAGGTACAGAGGCATACAAGTGCATATATTCATATAGACACACAGCCAAACCTACAATTTTAAAATGCCAGGGAATAAATTCAAAACGAACATTAGGTTCTTGCTGAACAAGTTTAGATGGACGATGGGGAGAACTTCAGCTCAGAATTCGATTTGAGTGCAATAAAAGGAGAATTAGGGAATCGATCAGTACCAATAGCTACGATATGTACTCGTACTTTCATATGCACTGCCGAGTGTTGGCTGGTATGCCTTATGCATTACAAGTACTCGAGGAGCCTATTTGATTCCAATTAATTTTGTGGCAAAGGCAAACCCCGAAACAACAAGGTACGTCGTCGGTACGTCGTCGATACGTCGTCGGTGGTGGCAACAAATTATGTTCCGCCAATGGGATTAGACATCGAACTGTCTAGTGTGTGTGATGTAATAAAACAACGAGGACAACTCATTTGCAGGAAGAACTCAATGACCGAACAAATTCCTCGTTTGAAATGCCTTTCCTCCGATGGAGCAAGTCTTATTCAGTTTACACAACACCGGTGCAATTGCCACTTTAGCTTTATTTTTCTGACGTCCATTTTATCATGCTTCCCTTCAATGTTTGCGCTGCAGTAATTACAGCAGACGTCAACGTGAATAACATTTTAATCGCGCGTATCGCTGGGTGTAAGCCGAAGTTATGATAGGGCCAGGCGTTAAAACCCGTTGGCGGTGGGGATTTTAATTTTTGAAGAATCCCGATATTGTACACCATTACGGACATGTACTTACATCCTCGTGATGATACGGAAAATCCTGCAATGCACACATATAGACACGATAGACGTCGGCGACTACGATGACAAATACGCACTCGGGTCTGATAATTAACTTTTGCTTCATTTAGTTTGTTGGCAATGGGATAAGGGCCATATTTACAAACTTGGTGGTGCGAACTTACATAAGTAAACAGGATTTCGGTCAAAGGATTATGGAGGAATGTAATCTCAGGAGTAATCTTTTGCACTTAATTATGAATGAAAAAAGATGTACTTTTCCATCTGTTTTAACCTCGACTATGAGTTCTATAATTCAATGAAGCTGATAACTCTGGCCAGTTAAGAATCTCTCGGAAACATTTTTGACCTTGCCGTTTACTGTTTATGAAAACATGGATCCACAGCGCTATATCTTCTCTATTTTAACTTTATCATGAAGCGTAAGAATTTAAAACAAAGACGGACATCGTATCCCTTAGTACATATCTTTTAACGGTAAAGCTTCCATATTCGAATCACTACCTTCTCGCAGTAAAACTCCACACCAAAGGAAAATGAGTGCGAGGAAGTATGACGTTGAATGAAAGCAATTGCAGGAGACTATCAGATACAGTCTGCATTTCGCAGCATTTTAATGAGTCTTTTTGGTTTCCTTTCGGAATCATCATTATCAAAGGTCTTGGTGTACATAAATAAATTGAACATAACACAAATTTGCGCTGTAGGAGCCCACAGAATTCTTTTTTGTAATTCATCGAGAACCAAACAAGTTTCTTAGAAGAAAATCTCAAAAATCTCCCAGCCGTCGATGGAACCGCACAACTTAGTTCGTCATAGACCAAAGTACGATTCAAATCTCGAAAAACCCTCTTGTAGCAAGCACTTGAGATGTCTCTTTGTCTTTGAGTCATAGAGTCCGTACTATGCTTAGGAGATTCATCGTCCGACATTGTCCATCTCTCTGATAAGAATGGATTAACTGTTGACAATTCGTTCAAACGTTTAAAGGACAAAGACATTTGGATCTTCACAAGGAACGTTCGGACTCTCAACAGGTCACGTGCAGCCGAAAAATTAGCACACTTCTGATTGCTATCACCCAGATATCACCTTGATGGGATGGGCCGGAGAGAAAGAGCATGAAAAAATCTGATATATACTACGATGATTGCTGTAGGGAAAATGATCAGCCCTTATTTGGATGGAGATTTGTCATATGCGTGCAGAATAAGGCAAAAAGTCTTGAGCTTTTAATACGTGAGCGAATGCTTTACGAAAATGTGCCCAAGGGTAAATTCGCTAACATAAGCCTAATATGAATCCATACCCCTACGGCGATAAGGACAATGCCACCAAAGAGTTCCTCGATAAGACTTATAAGAAATGTCCCAAGTATGACGTTAGAATCGCCTAGTAAGGATAAGAATCCTACGTCAAAGTAGGGAAGGAGAAAATCTTTGGTAGGACAGTTGGTAGCATAGCTTACACGAGATCAGGTTTGGCAACGGATTAAAGATGATTGACTTTGCGGCGGGACGAAATATCACTTTAGCAAGCACATGGTTTCTTCATCTCAGTATAAGCAAGGGGACATGGCAATCAATGAAACGCTAAATTAAACTGATCACACTGAGATTGAAGTAAGACATGCCTCCAGTATTCAGAACGTTCAGGGCAGCCTTGTTAATTCTTGTTGCAGCCAAAGCATGAATACTACTGCGAAAAGATATAACGCTTCAGTCGCAAGAGACCGATACAATCTTCGTCGAACACGTATTCCAAAATTTCTCAACAATTCCTATGCCGCCAGCATAAAGTACCGAAGACCAGAGGAAACGCTGCCAAAGTCCCATCAGAAATACCACAACTGATGCACATGCAAATTTACGAGAAACCTAAAAAAACGGCCCTTTAATGAAGGACGGAAACGCTCGTAAACTCTACGAACAAAAACAATGAGAAGAACATCGTCTTCTTCAAAAGAAGAAAAAAGAACATGGAAAACTTGTGTTCGAAGATAGTAGAGGTTCTTCCCCTAGAATAACGTATGGACGTTTTACCAACAGGAAAAAAGAACTTGTCAAGGGAAGATGACTAGTACATAACTCCTGTAGAAAAGAAGAAAGAAACCTTGTAACCTTGTACTGAAAATATAGAAAAATTTCATCTGCAGACCATATAACGCCGTTGAATCCCGAAAAGAAAAATAGACTATTCAACTTAGACGATGATAGGAAAAACTTCCGTCTACCTGTCAAAAATGAGGTAAGGAACGCAATATCTAAAATGAAATCCATCAAAGCAGCTGCATCTGACGGCTTACCGACCGAGATATTTAAAGCAGCTGAAAATGTCTTTGTGGAGAGCGTACTCCAACTCATTGCTCAGATCTGGTCAGAAGAGTGTATATACGAATATGCCTGATGAATAAAAACTCAAGCATCGTTTGCTCGATTCACAAAAAGGGGAGTACTAGTTTACTGTGCCAAATATAGAGGTATAAGTCTCCTCAACATCGTGCACAAGATTTTGTCTGAAACCCTGATAAGTAACCTGATTGGCCGCGATCTGTGTCTACAGGTAGTCCCCAATTGACCAAGTCTTCACACTACGTCAGATCTTATAAAAAACTCAAGAAGTCCAAATCGATACACACCATCTTTTAATCGACTTTAAGACTGCATATGACAGCATTTATAGTTGTATAGAGCCATGTCTAGTTTTGGCATCCGTGCCAAGCTGGTCCGTCTGTGCAGGACGACGATTGAGAACGATCGATCTTGCTAATCGTTTCCTTGAGCTTAGAAGGTAATTGAGTGGTAAAGCCCTATCCCGAAAAAGTAAAGACACTTTATATAAGACCTTGACCATCCCAGTTCAACTTTATGGCGCCGAAACATGAACTCAATTTGCGTTGATGGGGTTTGGAGGCGAACTATAAGAGCTATACAGTGACGTCGATGTAGTCAGAAAACTGCGCATTAGTTGCTTGAGGATATGGGTATGTAGAGCGATTGGACACCGAGTCTTCAAATCTAAACCGGTGTGACAATGCAGTAGAGAAAGACCTCAGCTTAGTAGAAGGTGACCTTAACCGACTTGGTACGCGCAAGTTGGTGGTGCCTGTTTGTTGGGGTCTAAGTTCACCCCGAATTGTAGCGCCACCTAAGTAAATAACTGTTTTGGAGGAGTTAAGTGGATTATGTGTATACTCCTGACCTTCTACCAGTTTCACATAACAAAGTGTCGTCAGTTATGTAGCTTGATTACCCTAACCATCATCCAAGTGTTTTTGCCTAAAAAAAATATGCAATTCGGAATAACCCTTAGATATTTATAGTTTCTTTTAATTTACTTGCACATATATCGTTTGCTTTAATCTGACGAATTCTCTTCTTTTCACAGAAGACAACCTAACCTTTAAGAAGGTGTATTTAGCGTAGCTCGTTTAAGTACGCTTCCTTGGTTATCTGATATACAGGGTAGACAGAACGTATCAAATTTACAGCATCAAAATCATAAGCTTGGGTATAGCAAGTATAGAGTTTTCCAATAGGGACTTGACCACATTGAATTTAATTTGTGAACGCACTCTTTCATTAATCATCAAACTGTCACTGTCAATTTATTCCGTAAACTCAAAATTTTCGTGGTAAAGTATACTAACGACCAACGTCTACAAATTATAAAAATTTTCTACAGATATTCGGAGTCGCAAAATCATCCTCAGTGACGAAGCTAATTTTTGACTCAATGGGTTCGTCGATAAGCAAAATATGCGTTATTGGTCGAGTGAAAGCCTAGATGTGCTTCATGAATCACCACTTCATCCACAAAAACTAACTGTTTGGTGCGGTTTGCATACCGGCGGCATCATTGGGCCATATTTTTTCGTCATTTTTTCAAATGAACGGGACCCTCACTTTTCCCGTGATTTTATTGTGACGAGGGACCTAAACAAGGGTCACTGAATTTAGCCTTCGGACTGTGTTCGGTGATTTCTTGCTTTCTTGAACCAATTGGGAAGTTACAAGAGGGTTCAGCAAGGCCCTAAGAGCAGCTTGACTGTCTCTAGTTCTTGGCCAGCAGGATTGCCTAGTATATATCTCTGCTTATTGTCCTTCAGAAAGACAACAGCGCCACTTCTTAAATCGGTTTATCGGTTTTGGAGCTATCCGTGAAGACCTGACTACATTCCTTTCCTGGCTTAGATTCTGACCGAAACCAGATTTGGGCACAGGAAAAGTCAATTTCGTATGTTTGTACAGCATAAGTTCTGGTGTCATTGCATCAGACGGCATGTCTATAAGACCAAAATTAAGAGACAGTCGTAATGCAAAGTCATAAAAGCTCCAGTACATGCTGTACCAGAGATCACTTTTTTGTTTTAAACGAAGACTGGTTTGAGAATGCAGCCCATGATATGTATATGAAGGATAAGGATATTTATCAATGCCAGACGTACTAGGGAAACCTCTATGTAGTCGATATAGACCGTTTTTTAGAGTCTGTTAAAAGCAGCAATGACGTAGTTTCGTGAAAGCTTGAAAGCTTTCGTGATCCTTCTCGGTGACAGGCCCCATGTCATGAGGATAGTTCTTTTGCACTGATAGAAGATCGATAATACCTTAGAGGCTTTCGACGTAACATGTTTCGTTCAAAGAAGTTTTTTTATCCAGGAGGACACCAAAATACTTAGCTTCTTCGGAAATACTTAGACGAGTCAGACCAGTTTGCTTGATCCTTCTCATAAAGAACGACTTCAGTTGTAAGCAGATTGACTGAAAGCCCAGTTCCAGTGCGCTTATCGTTGATCACGTCTGGGATTGCCTGCCTATCCTATTCACTAGCATTGCTTTTATCTACAAAACTAGTTATTTGTTTGCGCCGCCGTATTGTACGGCCGTAAAAGTTTCATTGTTGAAGGCATCTTCAATTTCGATGAAAAAGCTCAGCGAGTATAACCTTCTTATCGAGTGCAGACAGAGGATGCATTTTCAAAGTACTCCATGCTCTTCAACATGAAGGAAGTCAAAATTATAGGTCTGAAGCTCCCGGTATAGAGTACCTCACTGTTCGCCAGGTTTTCGGTATGTATGCCGGTGGCAAGAAGTAAATATTCTCTCCAGAGGTATCAGTACTTGTTTATAGTTTTTTTCATCATTACTGTGTATATGCCATCGGACAGCTTTCAAAACACTTTGTGATGATACGATGCAGATTCTGAACAGCTTCCTCTGATCTTATGACTGTCTGATCCAAAGATAAAATCGATTTTTCCAGTGCTCATGAATGGGTTGAGTAAAAACCGAACTCCATCAATCAATACAATTTGTTCAATAAAATTGACGTCCTGCGTTGTATTGTACATGTGTTGACAATGTTGTTGATTTGTTTAGACATACTCGTTTGGTCAAAATTATATTCTACTCTTGTCCAAAAGGTTTAAAACAATTTTCATTACTATATTGTGATGAGGCCAAATTTTTTCAAATCCTTGTTCCATAAATTGTCCGGTGTTTCATGACAACACACTCCTATGACCAACAAATGTTTCAAAATTCAAAAATTTCTTGTTTTCCCACCAAAAGGCCACTTTACAGTTTTCATTGATAAAGCGTTCAATGCAATTAATAAACTGACAAAGGGTCAACCAAAAAAGCCTCAATACTAAAATTCGTCAAAAATAAATAAATAAAAAGCCAGGGAATTCAAGCTCAAAGGTATTGGTTAACCACTTTCAACTGATTTTCGAAACTGAACCTCAAATATCACATGCACCATTGAAAAGTTAAATGCAAACATTTTTATTTGATGGTGAAATATTCATCCCAGGACCGGACAGTCTAGAGTGGAGTTGAATTCATTCAAATGAAGTACCCTCAACTTCCTGGCTTTGATGTGCATATGCACAGGATGTGGTTATTTCAACCAAAGTTAGCCACTTTGTCGTTGGAAATTGGTATGCACTGTACTTTTATCCTTTAATGGGCTAAGGTTAGTTTTGTTTGTTTTGTAAAATAGAATAAAATATCCAACAGTACAGAGGTTCGAGAATAGTGACAGAAGCACTGTAATTAGTAAACCAGACCTAGCCATATCGTGGAGTTTAAGAGACATAATATATGCCTTAAGGATATATGTAGATTCAAACAGGTCAAAGGAATTGCTATAAATAGTAACGTTCATTTATTTACCACCGACCAGTTGGTCACTGAAGTAAACTGAACTAAAGATTTGTAAGGAGAAGGTAATTTGGCTGCGTTCCAAGGGGCTCTCCGATTACGACAGCGAGCTGGATTCAAAACTTGGCCAACACCAAATAGAAGAAAAATCATTTCTCTAACATTACAACTCAACCACCGAAAGTGAAGTTCCCACCCTCTCAACTTTCGATATGAGTAGGTCCGACTCTGTGTGCACAAAATCGTTAGATACTGTGAACGATTAGGCCTTGATCCACCCCAAATCGCTGATCCAAAATTTCACTTTTTTCTTAATTTGTGGAGGTAAATATTGGTGGCCGCTCTCTGCATAGAAGGATGAAGTGAATGCCATCAAAGGATGCACTGAAAATCTTAGAAAACCTATTATCGAATCTATTTGTATATTGGGAGCAAAGGTAGAGAAGGATTGAATGGAAATTAAGTTATTAAAGTGGTTGCCTCGGAACGGTTGTTTAAGACATTATGTTTAAGAGATTCTTTATGCAGTAGACGATTTTTGCGGTTGATTTCAAGGCCACCAACTAAATAACACATTTTCTGACGAGTGATTAATGGATGCACGAAACGAATGGATAATGGCACAAGTTCGTCATTACTTAAGCCTGGCGAATAGTGAGAGTAGCCTTTGTACCACTTTCCAAGCAAGTCTGACATCCTTCATATTGAAGAGTATGAAGAAAAACGGTCGAGCTTCATGTGCTTCACGATGCAACATGCTTACCAAAGCAAAACATCCAGCGATATAGCGCTTGAAAATCCAGTGGACAGAATTGGAGGTGCACTCGTCAAAAAAATGTACGCGCTAGGCATCATTTGAGGGTAATTTCGACAACACAACTTTGACGGCATGTGTAAATCGGTCATACTTCATAGCGTAGGCAAGTTACAAGCCTTGCAAATTACAGTAATTCCTATTAAATATGCTGACGGATGCCAATATGTGGTGGTGGGAGCATCCGCCTAACGTTCTAACCTCTGACCTCTATGCAAAGTCATAAACAAACAATATAGTTGTACTATATGTTGGATCATATCTAGAGACAGTCCTCTCTGAAATAGCATAATCACCCATAGACCTTTTCGATGACTGGTGTAGTCACCTCTTAACAATGAGGTTGTTTCTTATGAGAAGGATCAAGTTGACTATTCTGACTCATCTGGTGCTACATCCATATATCCGACGAAGCGAAGTATTTGGGTTCTATCTTGGATAATAATTTTTTTAAGACTTAAGTTGAAAGCGTTTTAGGCTCTACTGATGGTTATCAACGTTACTGCTGCTTTTATCAAACTCCAAAAAATGTCTGTCAGCCGTTTTGGGCTTTCCGTAATAAACCATTGCTCTAGACGCACTGATGAATCTCTTTCCCCTTGATAAACACATCATAAGCTACACTCTCAAAACATCTTTCTTTTAAAAAGAAGTGGTCTTTGGTGCAGTACACACTGGAATTTAAATGGTCTTCTACCCCTCCCCCTACTTTCTTTTAGATCTGGTCTTATGGACATGCCGTCGGATGTGATGATATCAGAACTCCTGAGCCAACAATACGAAAACGACTTACCATGTGCCCAGGAATTGTTTCCTCGAGAATATGAACCAGTAAAGGAATGAAGTGGGATCTTCACTAATGGCCCTAAAACCGATATAGGATCCGGCGCTGGTTCTTCTGAGATTCTCTCAGACCCGATCCTGCTGTTCCTCAGTTAAAAAAAAAAAACCATGCACTGAGGTCTTGCATCTTTAGGGGGAACTACGCTCTTGTTAGGTACCTAAGTATACTGGGCAAAAGTGACACAACATTTTTGCAGTGATAGTGATGACCTCCACGCGGAGTTTTTTCTCTATGAGTGTCCGGCGTATAGAGCAGGAAAAATTTATAAAAAGTTCTTATTCATATAAATGCAAGACCTTATATTTGATTTGTCAAGGAATATGCGTTTTATTTTAATACATCGTTCAATAGCCCATAAAATAAAGCACATTACCAACACATCTATTTTGAAAAATTAAATAAATCAAAAATTATTTAAACAGCAAATGTAACTCTACCCGACGTAAGCTGTTAGAACATGAGCTTCTACACTAATTACACCATATCCCGTTTATTCATTGAAATATTTTCTAGTGCTACTTTTTGATATAGTACTTCGAGGGATAGTCAAACAGTTAATTAACAAAATTTCTACAAAAACCAGTATCTACCAAATTTTAGATTTTTTTTTATTTTTTTTATTTAACATATGTAAACGTGAGCATTTCAACCCTTTCATGGACGGCACCTATTCGGACGTTATATAGGTATAGATACTCAAAAGAGGTCGAACGCAAACACTTTGTGTTCAGATTTTATAATATTCCTACTATACACTGCAAATGTTCATTTTTGGAATGTTCTCAAAGTGCAATTCAGTCGATCTGTTTATTCAACTTTTTGAAAAGCCACTTCACCAAACTCCAAAGGAGGAAATAGCTACACGCGGAATATCATAGAGGAATTCTGAATTATGGTTGCTTCTCAAATAATTTCTCTAAATTTTGAAGTACCACATACTCGGACACTATCAGAATTTAATATTCAAATTTCCGTATTTATTTTGGAAGGGTGAAATGAATTTTTTAAACAAACGAGAACTTTTAATTCATTATTCATTCAGTGTTCATAGTTTCTTGAGAACTATTAGGTGCGCAACATCTTTCTGGCATAGCTCGAATCCACGAATTAAGCCATTTTTTGATGTCTTCATATGAGCGGAACTGCTGATTAGCCAGACCATGTGTCATCGACCGGAATAAGTAGTAATCGGACGGCAAAATATTTGAAGAATATGGCGGGTGGGGTAGGACTTTTCATTTGAGAGTTTCCAGGTTGGTTTTAATGGTTTTGGAAACGTGAGGCTGAGCCTTGTCATGCTTTTGAATCATTTTTTCGTGACTCTGCCCGTATTGTGGCCGTTTTTTTGCACAATGCTCGGTTCCATCGCAACAATTGAAGTCGATACTATTCCCCAGCGACGGTTTTGTTGGGTCCTACCAAATACAAAGCAAATATCTTCACAGCTTGAATATTCGGACGAGCCAACGATGTAGAAGCATGGCACTCGGCATGACTTTCTTTTCTTTTTTGAGTTGCTGTAATGTATCCAATTTTCATCACCCGTCGCGATGCAATGAAGAAAACCCGTTCTTTTTTGCCGCTGGAGCAGTTGTTCACTGTTCACTACGCTTAAAGTTACTTGGCTTCAAATCATAAGGAACCAAAGCTTCTTGCTTTTGAATCTTTCCCAACGCATGCAGTCGTTTGGCGGGTAGCTTATAATGCCGAAGCAAGCTCTTTTTACGTTTGTCACTTATCCTCATCGAGCAATGTCTTCAATTCAGCGTCTTCGAAGGATTTTGGCCTTACTTCACGCAGACGGTCGTCAACATTGAAAGCATCGCGAACCAATCACGGCACGTCACTTTACTTAGAGCATCATCTCCGTAAACTTTTTTAAGCTTCCGATGTGCTTCAGCCGCCGTTTTCTTCGAATGAAACAAGAAAATCAACACTTTCCGCACACTTTTGGCACAATATCAGACATTTTCACTCAACCAAAAGTATGCCATATGAAATTGTTATTGTCTAAGCTTAATAAAAGCACTGGCGATTGTATGAGCCATCGATATAGAAACAACATTCAGTAAGTTACAGGCCACATTATAATCAGATGATAATCTGCATGATTACGATTTCCAGATCTCATAAAAAATGTTGTTAGTATAGGGTTTTCTTATAGAGACTTGACAACTTTGAATTTAATTTGTGAACGCACTTTTTCACTACTCATGATGATCTCCTTGAACTGATTGAATTCATGCTGTTGATCCTGTTGTTTATGGAAGTTGCAATTTGGACCAAGTTCTCGATGAACTACTTACAATTTTTGATTTTGCCGATGAATGCCTCGGGATTTTTGATAATTCTCGGTATAGCCAATTCGCGTATAGCTTCAGTACGTCGTTCCGATTGCCCTATGCCCATGGTCAATAATATGGCCTAATTATTCAATCTCCGCATTGGCGTATTTCCACTTTTCCAGTCGACATCGCAAATCACGCTACTGCAAACGTTTGAAAAAAATGAGGTCGTTGAGATAAGAAACACAGAACTGTCGGTTTTTAACTCTGCCGAAGAAACTAGTTCAAAGGAAAGATAACAGGTCTCACAAGCAACGACTACAGGATTTATCGGATGTGTAGATTCTATCTCCCTACCATGTGAACCAAAACTCGATTGCATTTCGTGCACGGCTTCTTCCACGAGTTTTAAAACAACGTGCTAAGAAAAAACCTGGAGACACCTTGTCTCCACTCACAAGCTTGCACTGATGAGTTAAGTAAAACAGCTGAGGCACGATTTTCCAAAAATAGAAGTTTCACTCAAATTACTTGTTTGTCTCTGGAAATCTCCTTGATTCAGCTGATTTGCGGTGGATATCGATGAGATAGAAGTACTGCTTCTCTTCAATATGTTCGATGCCAGTTGGATTGACTCCGTGTCGTTGACGTCGCGATTCATTTGGTTAAATATATGGTGTTCCAATAGGAATTTGACAACATTGAATTTAATTTGTGAACACACCCTTTCACTAATCATCAAACTGTCACTGTTCATTTATTTAGTAAACTCAAAATTTTGGTAACGAGTAACGTCTGCAAATTATAAAAATTTTCTACAGATATTCGGAGTCAGTGACTGCAACTCTAAGAGCGTTAATTGCAATTTTCGGTCGTAATTCTCGCCCTAGTAGACAGGCAATGACAAGTTTAGTGCAAAAATTTGAGTCTACATATTCGTTGTGTGATGTTGCCGTATCAGTGAGACAACGGGTTGGTCGAAGTGTCGAAAATATCGGTGCCGTTCAGACGTCCGTAGCAAACGATCCAAATCAGTCAATTCCACGGCGTTCTCAAGAATTAGACATCGCTCAGACCATATTATGGCGTATTTTACGTAAGGATCTTGGTTTACACCCATACAGGATCAAGCTGACTCAAGAATTGAAGCCGATGGACCATTTGAAGCAACGTACGTTCTCCGATTGGGTTCTGGAGAAGATGCGCAAAGATCGCAAAATCATCTTCAGTGACGAAGCTCATTTTTGGCTCAACGGGTTCATATATAAGCAAAATATGCGTTTTTGGTCGAATGAAAACCCACATGTGCTTCATGAATCACTACTTCATCCACAAAAAATAACTATTTGGGCCATATTTTTTCGTCGACGATAACGATAGTCACGTTACTGTGAATGTTCAGCGTTATCGCGCCATGATCACAGATTATTTTTGGCCCGAATTGGAAGATATGGACTTGGACGACATGTGGTTTCAAGAGGATGGTGCCACAAGCCACACAGCACACGCTACAATCGATTTATTGAAGAGTAAGTATGGTGAGCGTGTTATCTCAAGACATGGGCCAGTCGATTGGCCGCCTCGTTTGTGGCTTATGGCAACACGCCGACGACGTTGGAAGAGCTCAGAGCCAACACTGAACTCGAAATAGAAGCCGTTTCGGCCGAAAGGTGTGGCCGAGTCGTTGAAAATTGGGTCCAACGAATCGACCGCTGCAAACGTGATCGCGGTGGCCATATGAACGAAGTCGAGTTCCATTCGTAAATGTTTTGATTGTACTTCAAGCCAATAATAAACTTTTTGAAATATCTCAAATGGTTTGCCTTTTATTTAAAAAAAAGTTGTCAAGTCGTTATAAGAAAACAGATGACGGACAAGAAGGATGTTCATATCTGGAAACAACGGATAGCTTGCCTGTCGTCGGTTTTTACGACTTATCTTCCTTAAAACACTTTGTTTTTGCAGAACTAAATTGTATCCTTTTATGTTCCACCATATTGAATTAGAAAACTCTTCTCGAACTCATCCGAATCCCGTTCAACTAACAGCAATCTGTCAAACGAGGAGATTGACAGGTATCTTAAAATAATGGATGAGACAATTAAACGAACAATGCAAAAAACGATTCCTCAGTGTCAACACGCTGACAATGAAGACCTATTCCTCAACGCAATATTGACACATTGCACTGACATAAAAGTAGATTGCTGTCAAGACTATTAACCTTGTACAGACAGTTTACTGACAAGCATAACCCGTAGATCATGACACTAAAATCGTCGATTAAAGACCTTTAATAAAAGAAAATTACAAAAATTCTGTAAGTTTGTATTGGAATAACGAAACTCAAGCTGTAAACACGAGCACCTGAATATGTTCCCGCAATACGATGTGTACTTAAAAAGTATGAGGACTTTATATTTTTATAAAAAAATATTTATTTATTCACCAATACTAATGTTGTCCCCAACAAAGTAATCCCCCTTAGATATAGTATAATACACTTGCGCCAACATTTTTTCCAATCCTCGAAGTACTTCTCATAGGCACTTTTTGGTATAGCCTTGCGTTCTTCAAGCGATCCTGTTTTTATTTCCTGAATTGTTGTAAATCTCCATTCTTTCATAGGTCTCTTTAGTTTTGGGAACAGGAAAAAGTCGCATGAGGTTAAATCCGGTGACTATAGTAGCTGAGACATGATTGTTGTGTTGTTTTTGGCCAAAAAATTTTTCTCACAAGCAACGATGAATGAGCAGGTGCATTATCGTGATGTAAAAGCCATGAATTGTTTTTCCACAGTTCCGGATCTATTTTTCGTATTGCTTGTCGCAAACGGCGCATTACTTCAAGGTAATACTGCTTATTGACGGTACGACTTTGGGGTAAAATGCACTCATGATGCACTACGCCAAGGTAATCGAAAAAAACAGTGATCAAAACTTTGACATTTCATCGAATTATGTGTGTTTAGTGAGGAATTGGGCTTTGGATTCGATGTCATACACATATACCCATGATTTGTCATGAGTTATGGCCCTTTTGAGCAGGTCAGGATCATCATTGACGCCATTCAAGAGCCCCTGAGCGATGCTCATGCGACGGTTCTTCTGATCAAAGTTAAGAAGTTTCGGAACACACTTCGCTGACAAAAGTTTCATGCCCAAAACATCCGAAAAAATTGCATGACACGAACGATATGCCAGCATCCATAATAACTTCTCTTATAGTAATTCGACGATTTTCCAGAACAATTTGCTTCACAGCTTCGACGTTATCATCTTTCGTTAATATGCTGAGGCGTCCAGAGCGAGGTTCGTCATTGGCAATTTCTCGGTCATCTTGAAAGAGCTTGCACCACTTGTAAATATTTTTTCTTTTTTAACTAAAGCAGACTCACTGTATGAAACTGTCAACATTTGAAGTATTTTGGATTACTTCATTCCATTATTTGCTCCATTTTTTTGTAAAAATTTAAAATCGCCGAGCACACAAAGACACGTCTAACCTTTGAATCCATCAAGAGTAAACTAAGTATGCTTTACCCATACGTACTTGAAACTGTGAACATATTTGCCCGCGAAATTTCAATTAGTCACTTTACTTTTTGAACATATTTTGTATTTCTGAGGAAAGATCAAAACGAACTTCTTTGTCTTAAAATCGCCCAAACGACGGACATCGAACACACAGTTTTAGCAGAAGGCATTGATCAAAATGAAGCCATTGATGATGACAATTTCTCTGTGGTCGAGGATCCATAGGAGAATTTAAAGTGACCTTCCAGGAACCGTGCAAGATGAACAATATCTTTGGCCCGAACCACGACTTGGGAACTCAAGTCGTTTTGCACTATTTTTACTTTTGAAATGAAACAGTCAGTGGCGAGAATATTGCAAATAATGTCATAGCCGACGATAGGGTACTACCCCCGTTCATTTCGAAGGAAGATCTCCAAATGATCTTCGAATCACTTAAAAATAAGAAATCATTGAAAACCGATGAAATACCCGGGTGTTTGAGAGGGCGTGTCTCCGCTTATGCAAAACTCCGGAGTATGAGTACATAAAATCCTACCCTTGTGAGGTTTTGTACAATAAAGCGAGTCTAATAAGAGTGGGCAATTTTGTTACTAATTTGACTTGACAACCTGATCTCCGGGGCTTACTAGCGTCTCTACTTCAGTGTCGCGGTAGGTAGTCGCGACATGAGAGATGTTGCTTGTGAGCAGCAACAATTTTGGTGGCTTCTTGAAGGAGCGGAAGCTTCTTCGTTAAATTACTCTGGTAAAAAATTGTTTCACTAGGAAGAAAAGTCGGTCATCAGTCTATCATACAAAAAAAAAAAAAAAAAAATAATAAAAAATTGTATTATACAATATATGTATACAATAAGATAGTAATAATAGATTAAGTAGGTCAAGATTTAATTTTAGGTAGATTACAGGTTTTAGTTTTAAGTTTAACATGGTATTGTAAAAAAAGTACATTTACTAAGTTTTTTTTTAATTAGAATTTGTTTTCTTAATTTTAATAAATGTAAAATATATTGTAGAAACACTGTTAGAAATGCCGAAAGACATAGTATAATGAATCCTCCAGCAACACTGAAAAAATCGCAAACTTAGTCTCTAAATTCTTTAGCCAATCGTTTGCTACGCATGTTAGAGAACCTGATATCTACTATTTTTCATACATGAGCAGCTGTGTCCACTTTTTTCTTACTCGTACATCAGTTGACAGTTGATATTAATATTGAAAATGTAATGAAGAAAAAAAAAATTCCTCAAAAACCAGTACTTTTCGGGATCTGATGGGCCATTGTTTTCAAAAAATGTGCAAATATCTAAGCGAAACCTCTTTCCATCCTCTTTCAACTCTGTATGTCGCAAAATATTTTTCCTTCATTTTGGAAAAGATCTTACATAATTCCTCAATATAAAAAAGGTCCCAAAAATAAAATCTCTAATTACTGTCTCATAGCTAAACTCTTTTGGATATCCGAATTACTTGAGAGCATTGTTTATAAACCTGATGTTCTTTCACTGTAAACCTATATTTTCTCCGTATCAGCACGGTTTTCTAAAATTAAGATCAAGAACTACTAATTTAAAATAATTCCTATCTACTTCTCTCTGTTCATTAGAAGACGTAAATGAAATCAATGAAACTGCTACCGATTTCAGCAAAGCTTTCCATTAAATTTCACAAGAAAACACCTTTCTCAAGTTTGAAGCTCTCAGGTGCCAAATAGGGTTCATCTTGTGGTTCAAATATTATTCCATAAATCGTCAATATAATGTTTATTTTGAATTTTCTGTTTCTGATTCTATTGTAGCTGCAACTGATGTACCTCAAGGAAGACACCTCGGTACTCTGATATTTATATTGACAATCAGTGATGTAGATTTCATTATCAAAGAATCCCGCATTTCCATCTGTGCAGATAATATGAAGATCTTACGGGTGGCCAGAGAGCAATGACAGTTTTTCCAATTGTTTTGTATCAGCATCTGTCAAAGTTACCAATGACATCCAGTTGTCAAAATATTCAGTATCTTAAGTTTGCTATTACATCATGCATGTCTTACGCTGTTGTAAATACGCAACGTGTATTTTGTCGTGAGGTTGGTCGTAACAATGGCTTCAGTGTGCAGGAAATTTGAGCATGAGTACACTTTTTTGGATCTTAAGCCACCAACCAGACAGAGATTGATGCGAAATGAAGAAAACATAGCCGCCGTAGTGGCCAATATCGAAGAAGACCCAGAAATGTAGATTCGGCGCCTATCAGCTGAATTGAGCATTGCCAGAGAGTCAACCCGACTTACTTTGCCGGACACAGGTCACTGGGCGCTGGAAATGTTGGCCGGAGATCCGGATTTTGGCGAAATTTTTGGCTCAGGGGCTATGTTAACAGGCGAAATTGCCATTATTGGAGCGAACACAATCCACAAGTATCAATGCATCCACAAAGATTGGCTGTTTGGTGCGGTTTATGGCGTAACGATGTATCGAAACTTATTTCATTCGAAATGCGAAAAAAGACACAGTTACCGTTAATGGTCAAAGAAGCTCCACAACATAAATATATCCGAGCTGTGGTACGAACAAGATGGCGCTACATGCTATACAAGCGATGCAACGCTCGAAGTTGTAAAGGAGAGATTTGGCGACTGCGTCATCTCATAGCGAGTGTTCATAAATTGGCCGCCGAGATCATGCAATTTGACACCACTCGATAGTTTTTTCTTGAGCTACATCACGTCGTTCTTATAAGCCAACCACTTTGGAAGATCTCGACGCCAACATTCGACACGCTAATGCCGGAATAACGCTGCACATATTGGACCGAGTCATCAAAAATTGGACCGACAGCTTGAAGTACTGCTATCAAAGCTGGCGGGGTCATTTGAATGATGTGCTATTCAACACATAATGGCACGAATATAGCTTCAAAATAAAGTCAGAATCAATTTTATACCTCACACCGTTGTTGTTTTTTCTATATTTTGTGTTCCATCATTCTTATTTGGTTACCCTTTATAAGCAAATCACTATACCCTCTGACTCTCAACCACCACAAATTGATTTGAAAAGCTTTTTAGTCTGGTACGAAGCATTTTTTTTTTTGAGCTTAATGCTAGAAAATGTCTATCTATAACTTATTCGCGTAAACGTGTGCCTTCCTTTCATCGGCAAATAACTAATACCCCGTGTAACCTTGCTTCGCGATTCTTAATCTTTATTTGCAATAAAGAACTAAATCTCGCGGCACATATTGATAATATAATTAACAAAGCTAATTCCTCGGTAAGATACATTAAGTGATAGTCTAAGGAATTCTCTAACCCTTATGACACAAAATCCCCTTACCATACCCATACTAAAATACGCTAGCTCTTCAAAAAATCTCGAGAAGTGACTTATGTATTGCCCTGCCCTACCCTGCTCAAAATAATATCCATCATTACCAATACACGCACTTTAGGTCTGCACCCTTCTTCCACATCAACTTTCACCGAACCTACTACGGCTGTAACGAATCTTTGACCAGAATGCTGCGAACTGCGAACAACATGGTTAATAGAATCGACTTCAACATCAGCAAAACTAGTCTTCGAAATTCCTTCTTTCAAGCTCCTTTACCCTTGCTTTTATCGTAGTTTTTATGTCATACTAATGTTAGTTTTAAGTTAAGTTTTTAAGTTATAAATATGTTTGTACTAAGCATTAAATAAACTGTCTGGGGTTAACCGGGACCTCAATCAATAGGAAGACAAATAACAAAAAAGAATAGCGACGAAATTGCGCTGCTAGGTTTCCTCCATCTTCTTTTTGTGTTTTTAGAAGAAAAAGCTTGAATCGCTCTTTAGCTCGGATTGTTTTGGAACCGATAATCTTTTATACTTCAATGTGCTCCTTCTTTGTTTTTAAGCCATTCAGAGTAGCTTACTGTTCTCTTTGATTTTTTCAAGCATTCTTACTAAAACGCTAATTAAAAAAACTCGTAGCAAACTTGGCTTCACTTTCCTAAAACTGCAGGGCCCACTCAAAACAGGTGCTCATTAGTTGAGATACACATGTATAGTTCTAAGCTCAAAAAATTTGTATCTACAGCGCCACCCATGCAGTCATCAAAAATAAGCAAACATACTAGTACTCGTAAAGTTATAATCCTCTTAACCAGAATTTCTATTGCAAAATTCATTGCCAAGATTTCAATTGCCACTGACACACGGATACGCTAAACAGATTAAGGTATACAAAATTTATCTCTGGGTTTCTTCAGTAGGAACATGAGTTTCAAAAGAAAGATAACGTCTCATACTACCTGTCTTTAAGCCTTAGGTGCACGTGTGACTTATCTTTAAGTCATTTCCTCTTTGTATATCCTTTTACGAACAATTTGCGGTTTGATCATTGGCAGTTGTTTCTTACACCTGTGATATCTTCTCTTGGGAGGAGGGGATTTTCAAAAGGAGTTTAACATAATTTTAGAATTTTCTGGAAGAGGAATTTCCAAACGACTGTCAGAAGTCATTTCAACGATAAGCAAATAATAATTGTTCGCCTGTGGGATGGTTAAAGTTGGTGTAGGTTGTATGATACTATTGGGGAATGTTTCATGTGAGAGGTTGGTTTACGTGTAGTTATGGGTTTGGCAAGAGCTGTTTCAAATGTCTCTGTTTCGAAAAGACTCGGTGTGCACCCGAGTGTTGCTTTATAGTTTTTAATGAAATCCCATAGAGTATCTCTTTTTTGTTCAATTCCTTCATATCTAAGCTTATCTAAGAGAAATCCAAACGTTATTTAAACGAGCTGCTATTCATATGGTCTACACAAAGGTCATCATAATCATCGAATTGTTACTCCTCTGACAAGGACACTATCGCGGTCCGTAACATTTATGACTGAATCCTGTCTTCGACTATACAAATCACTTTTGTATAGAAATTGATAAGTTCATTGTGATCCAGTTCTGAAGGTGTCCAAACATAATTCAGCAGAGAGTTAAAGAGTCGTTTATTGTCACGTTAAGCAGTTAACATCGTAGCAAACTCATTTTTTTCTGCAGCATCTGGAACAACATCCTTATGTCACCAAAATCACCTGGCGTTATTCCCATTTTCATAATCTAGGCTGCACAGAACACAACCTAGTGCTTCTTTTGCTCTTTAAGTTTTGGTTCGAATTTTATTTCCCCAGCATATCTTTGTCACGTCCAGGGGAGACTAACAAGTCTATTTTCGAAGTTCTACGATCACGTGCATGTGTTTTTTTTTTTCAGAAAAACAGATAGTTGGGTAGTCGTTTCGTGACTGGCATCCTTAATTGAAATGGTAGCTACTTTGGGGTAGTTGGAGGAAACCCAAGGCACTTCCGATAGGTTGCAAGTAAGGTTCGGCCAGGTTAAAACAGAGTTGTGATGGATACGCCAGCGAACAAACACTAGGCACCAAAACGGGCCCATCGCGATCCTTGTGGAAGCAGCGGAATTTGTCTTCAAAAGGCAAAAACCTAAACAATCTCCCTGATGAAACACCAAGCCAAGAAGGCCTTTCAAATTCGTGCTCTAGATTTTCGAAATAGTATTTCCCTTGATATTTTCTTCGACTACGCGATATTGCCTCGCATTCACACAGTATGTGTGTTATATCCTCAACAGCTTGCAGGATCACCGCAGAATCTGCAAATATCCGTATCTGACAATTTGAGTCGCTTTGCGTATTTCCGTAGGAGAAAGTGTCCTGTCAGGATTCCCAGGCTTATTAACTCCCTAGATCTTTTACCATCAAAAAGTGGCCAGAAAGTCTTGGATACCCTAGCTCTTCAGGACTTGACCACTTTAGGTTGGCAGTCCTTATGATTTTTTCGACGATAGTGCTCAATAACTATGCAAAGTGGTGGTTTGATGTTAGCAACCTCACTATTATCGAGTAGCCTTCCTCATTTTGCAAGCCCATCCGCTTGTGCATTTCCCTTTATACCGCAGTGTTCTGGCACTCAGCAAAGTCTCCTCAACCGGTTCTTACATCATTATACTTTGAGCATTTGCGATATCCCTTGGCTATATCGTTGATATTGATTGGTTTCATTGCCTTAAGTGCGGCCTTGCTTTAGATATCTCTTCGGGATACCGATCTCATCTGCATTAGATCAGCCGCACTTAGGACAGCCAGAACCGCTGATTGGGAGAAATTGTTTGCGTCTGGTAGCCTTATAGACACTTTTAGTTCTGGATCTTCTGAGAACCTGTTTCTTCCTCTGTTTTTGAAATTGCAATTTCGTTTGATCTGATTATTGCATTTTTTTGCCAATCTTCTCTCTCCGGATATATGTATTATATTTTACGGAATGTCCCAGTCGACCAAAGGAGGAATTTTATCCGTTAGAATTGGATTGCATTGCAGTAGCTCCGCTAGGACCGTGCCGTTTCCCAAACTACTGCTCTTGAAGTGACCCGTAATTATCGCATTGTTGGCAGCAAGTTTTTTGATCTGTAAATCGAGCGGTGTTAGGTGCAGAAGGGTGTCCAAAGCGCACATGTAATGACCACGGAAGCTGTTTTTTGAACCGCCGCCGCTATATTTTCGTAAACCGTTTTCTTGTTTGTTTCTTTCCAACATGCTAGTGGGCCGTATAAAGCTATGAGTTTTAGCATCACCGTATACAGCCAGTACATCATAGAAAGTTTTAAGCCCCAAATTTTTCTTACCGTTCGTTTGCAGATAAATCATTATATGCCTTTTTAATTATTTCCGCTACATTAAAATTCCAGGTTTTTGTCAAGAATCACATCTAGATACTTCGCGGTGTCCGAGAGAGACAATTCCACTCTGTTGAGTTTTGGCAGTTTGAATTTCGGTATTTTGTACTTTTTGGTATAAAGAACCAGCTTCGTTTTGGAAGGTTTGGCATTGAGACCACAGCTATGCGCTTAAGTGCTGATCGTTATGAGCATGTCATCTACCTATGCCGTGGTACTTATATCTATTCTACTAAGCTTTTTAAGGCTGTCATTCCTCCTTGAGGGGTTCTCCTGGTTACAGACATTTCAACCGAGCTTTGTTCAACTGAACAGTTTACTTTTCTACTTGCAATCAAGTTACGAAAAAAAATTGCAATATAAGGGTCTACTAGAGCGCTTTTAGGGGCGCTGCACTCCACGTTATTGAGTGCTTCTTCTACATCGAGGTAGGCCACCATCGCAAACTCATTGAAGTGTAGACCCCTTTCTACCTTTCCCACTACATCGTGCAGTTATAAATGATGACAGACTTATTGGTCCGAAATCTTTTGCTGTAACATGCCCCCCTACTACTTTATGTAGGTTAATCCAAAGAATACCATCCGGACTCACTTGGAGTATGGCTTAAAGGACTCATTTTTTTCTATTAATAGGAATACTTGTTTCCACCATTTTCTTACTTTTAATGCATAAGTGCTACTTTGATTATATTTTTACCATTTCTCTGCACAAGCATTAGCTATACCTTCAGGGTCGTTCTTAAATTTATTTTTTCTGAACATGTGGAGAATGAAGGCAACGTATTCTAATCCATACAGTCTTTGTATCTACCAAGTATACCGGTATAAAGTGAGCGTTTTTTTGTGAAAATAAAATACAAATTTTTGATGGAAAAGTAAAAAACATTTTATTCAAAGTATTTTCTGTTGCTCGCTACACATTTTTCCCATCTTTCAAGCAATTTATGGATTCCACACCAATAAAACTGTTCGTCTTTTGAAGCAAACCAAAAAGTCACCAAATTTTCGACTTCCTCGTAGGATTCGAAGTGCTGCTCAGCTAATGCGTGTCCAATCGATGAAAACAAATGGTAGTCGGAAGGAGTCAAGTCTGGTGAATATGGTGGGTGGGGTAGCAGCTCACAGCCAAGTGCTTTGGTTGCATCCTGAACCACTTTTGCTTTGTGTGCAGGTGCATTGTCATGGAGCAAATTTACCTTGCCGTGTCTTCTGATAGTTTTTCGAACAATGCATGGTTCAAATTGATCATTTGTTTGTAGAGATCGATTGTCGGTAGCGATCTGTATTAACGTTTTCACCAGGAGCTCCTGGTACAAGTTGATGGTTGTCCCGGATTAACCCATGATTTTTTCCATTAAGCATTCTGCAAATTAATCCCTTTTTTCATCGTCAGTAACAGTTCGATGCAAAACTGATTTTTTATCGTGCCTTTGAAGCAAAATTTCACAAGTGGTTTTTCAGTTTTCCATCTGTTTTTCTTTGTCTGATCCGCTCTGATCTTCTAACCTCAGATGGAGCTGTTCTTCATTTGATGAAATAGACAGGTTGACCGGGTTTTGATCCTGGATCGCATCTTCTTTCGATATCAATGCAAACTATTTCGATAATCTGTTCATAAAATTCAAAAGCTTCATAAGGACAACGTTTGAAATAACCTCTCCTTGTGTTTTCTAAACGATTTTTGAGCAGACTTGAATGGTATTAATAGGGTAATGTCTGCCTCTAATTGGTGCTTTGATGGACGAATCTGGTTCTGGTGGTCTCTTAAGTGTCCATCTTGTGCTCGGACTAAACACATTTTATTGCCAAAAGTGTGCTTGATAATTTCCTTCTACCACTTTTTGGCTTTATGTACTCGCGTACTAATATATACCTCCTGTGCACATTGAATGCATTCGGGAGAAGAATGACTCAGTTTTCATTTCCTTCCTTCAACAATGACACATGAAAGAAGATTTCGATACTGACGTTCATGAAGTGTTTTTGCTGGAGACTTCAACGACACTACGCTTGGGATGGAACAGTAAGTTGAAAGAAAAGTGTTGAGAGCTGAACCGGAGCCTTTGCTTGCATTTGCTGAAGAAAAGGCTAGCGAAGTCCAGGTGTAACCTTTCCCATGCTTCATTTGTTGGAGGCCAGTGGTTGTATTCCTGTATGCTGGATGCAGCTGTACCAAGCCCAATTACGAAGGCGGCGCATTGTCATTTGCGGGATCGGCTTGTTAGGATTTAATTTAGTCGGTCCGTCGGCACCTGAAACCGTCGACCATGAAATAGCCATGAAAATTCTTCACTCCTTCTTCCATCTGACTATATAGCTCTTAATGACGATGTAGTGTTTTTAAGGCAAAAGCGATTGGCTTCTTCATGCCATCTGGATTATCTATGTAATATAACCACCTCGATACCATAGCTGTAGACATCTGTCGCCAAGACCAACGGTAGCGACTCGTCAAAGTGACCCAGTGTGCTGCTTTCAATACATTATTTTTCAATGCCTTCAACGTTTTCTGCTGGCTAGCAGACCTAACGAATCCAGCTCTCTTGCTCGAAATGCATTCGGTGGATCTGGAATATGGGTATAAATTGATTGTAATAGTTCAATTTACATATAATGGCTTCCAATTCCTTTATATTGGACGGTTGTAGTGTGCTGCGAATAACTTCTAAACGTTTTGTTAAAAAGAGGAATGCCAGCGGCCAACAGCGTATAGTCTAAATATTCCAGTTCCTCTTTAGAGAAATAACACTTTTGTTTATTGCACCGGAAATCATTGTTAAGAAGACGATTAAAAACTTCCTTCAAAGTTTGTAAGTGCTCGATGTCACTTTTACCAGAAAGGACTGCTCTGCTAATCCCAAATGGAAGGCGTTGATATTGGTACAATCCAAAGGGAGTGTTTATAGCATCAATCTTTTTCGAATCATCGTCCAGCTCGATTTGAAGGTAAGCATCCGAAAGGTCGATTTTTGTGAAGTTTATTCCTCCATGCAATTTATGAAAACTGTAGATTAGGACTTAACTTGAAATCTCCACAGATTCGTATTCTCAGATTCGCCTTCCGTACTATTGCCACAGGAGCTGCCCACTGAGTACGATGTACCTGCTTTAGTATTTCCGCTGCAATCAACCGAACGAGTTTCTTCTTCGTCACATCTAGGAGCACATAGAATAGAGCACATGTTGGAACGGCCCCTTCCTTGAGAGATGCGCTTTGTAATATTTGTGCTGGCCTAAGAGTGTCTCAATGCTTTCGAGTAGAGATGCATAATTTGAAAAAAAAAAAAAAATTAATCTTGCATGGTTAGACTAAATGTCGTGTACCAATCCAGTCCTAGACATGTTAACCCACCACTATTTACCATGAGTATTTCCTTGATGCGTTGACTTCTTATAAGTAACACTTACCTCCAATTTCGCTCTAATAGAAATTGGATACCTGAAGAGCTTTCGCAGTAGTAGAACATTTCGGTTGACCTAGTTGTTGATATCCGTCACATCCAACTAGTCAACACGAAGCTTGTGTCAGCTTAAAAAGTCATCAGGTTCCCATTCACAATCAACTTCACCGTGAAATCCGAACTTGAAGTATCTTGTAACTGTTTATGTGATTGCACTACTTCAGCAAAATGCAGCCTCTCCATAGAATTTTCAGACTACTTATTCTGTACTGCCAACCGTACTCTCTCCTAATAAACAAAGAGCTTGCAACAAAATGTCCTGTATTGTCAACATTCATTGCTTCTGTGGTTGACAAAACAGCTTGGACGTGAATTGCAAAGTGCTTGTGACTGTGACGGCGAACGAAAGGTACCTTGCATGCTTGTCACTGGCAGCTGATTAACTTCCATATTATGTTATTGTTATCAGAAATTGCAAAAAATATTTTTTTTTGCTATCTCAAATGCACTCGCAATCTTGAAGCCACGGGTTAGTTTTCTGTTGCACCTGAATGCGAACACCATCATGTCGTGTGTACAATGCAACTACCATATGTCTCGTATTCCATATAATTCGACGTAAAAATTAGCACAATTTGCATTTGGACATGTGAAAAGACAATTACGAGCCACTCCTCTAAGATCCGCAACCAAGGATGCATATGACAAACTTGGTTTCATTACTGTCCCATGAAATTGATATCGCGCTGCAAGTACGAGTATATGAATTTTAGAGGTAAAATGTTCACTTAGTTTACCAGTGAGATCTTTGAAACTTTTACGTCGTCTACGCCGTAGAATCAAAGTTATACCGTATGCTCCGATCCACTACTCCTTCACAAAAATTTTACATGCAAATAAGTTCATCCCTGGTAGAACAAAGTTTGTATTGTTTTTACACTCTCTTCGGTCGAGATTATAACTCGTGTGGTGATTTGAAATTCTAATTGCGCGGCGAGATTTTGTGAATTTTAAGAGTGCAAACTTCGGTCGTCTACATATTAAGAAAGGATATGTAATGGCTTGGATACCAGAATGGGAATTACATCTTTGAGATGGTAATTCAAAGCTGCTTTCCACATTTTACATCTCATTTTACAACACTTTTATTCTTCATAGTATTTTAGTTCCTTGGTGGCTTTAAATATCAGCAGTTCTACCATAACGCTACAATAAGATACGAATCTAAATTCTTTTGGGCCACACAAATGCTTCTAATATCTAGAATATCCATAGTAAAGTCCAAATTCAATTACGATGTTGTTTATGTACTTGTAATTGACAATTTGTTTGTCAAGAAACTGTCATGTCCTTCTTTGAATATTGAGAGGAGGCAATATCTTACCTAACACAACATACCAAATAAAAACCCGGATGAACTACCTAATATGTGGTTTGTTCAAAGAAGTATGCCTGTCACATCTCTCTCCACGGTTATATTGAAAAGCTAACAAAGCCAACAAAGAGTACCAATCAATAAAATACTCTTTGCGATGCGAGTATAATTGACTCCTTTCACTCATCACAGGACTTGATCTGATCTTTCACTCAATTATGGCATCCAATTTATATGTGCAACAATAACAACAAACATATAAGCGACAACGACTTCCTTTCTTATCTCAATCTCAATGAAAAGAGCTGAAAATCAAGACTTAATGTCGTGCAAATGAAGTGCGAAACAATGATTCCAACAAAGTGCTGAAATAAACGATCCCACAGTTAACCGATGTAAATCTCATAAACATGCAACCCCATCCCGGCTCATAAAATTGGATGTGATCACGCACATTAAACGTGAGTAACCCTTGCAAGAACCGACCAAGTAAAATGAACTTTGCGACCCCAACAGAATATTCTAAATTCTACCTCATAACTGTATTTCGTTCCTACTAAATCACGTAAATTGGAATTTAGATGCAAGAACATTTTTTCCCCATACCAACACTAACCAAATAAAACACATCACTTTGTTTAGTTCCAAGAAGGAACATTCACAACTCCTTCTACCAGGCACCAGGCAACTTCAACACAGGTCCACTTCCGGTTTCACAAATAAGAAGGAACTACCACCTAGTGACACCGGAAGTAGAATGGTATCCTTACCCGGTGTTGTTTGTTCGTCTATCGTATATAGTTGTTCGTGTTATTTTTGTCATAGTGGTTGTATTCGTAGTTCTATAGAGTTTTCTTTAGCGAATAACTTCTAATATATCCTTTCACCTGTTGTCTGGGAATTTCTTTTAAAAAATTTCGAAAATAAATTGCTAAACTATGCTCCACAAAGGAGGCACTTCGTTACCTTAGTTGGACATCCCTGCCGACTGTGAATATTGTGTGACGTGTTTCAAGTGCCTTTGGAAGCATTTGACATGATTTCAAGGAGAAAATTTATAGACAATTTATTTGCTAGATAACCTGGGAGCTTGTGCAAGGACAATACAAATACTCTTTTACTCGTATACGAGTAATATGATTAACGATTATTTGTATTGCTTTTGTTCGAAGGGTGTGAAGGTACGTTAGCTGGTCTACCTTGACTAGAGATCGACCCAAGGAACTATGGAGACAGTATGAAACTGAGAAGGTATGGTTTGAAGAATCCCTATTTGAAACTGCATGGGGATTGTTCCGTAGTCAGAAATTCTCATAAGTGAAGATAAAATTTTGTGATAATTTGACCCATGGAGCTCCAAATGTAATTTCGTCTTTCTTATACAAACAAGTGTAACAGTCAATTGATAGGAGTTTTTAGATTTATATATACAAGGGCTGTTTGATATATGGATTAGAAATGACAATTTTTTAATTTAATCCCCTGTCAACTAGATATACTTTTCCCAGTGGTGCTGCAAATTTTCCAAACCCTCCGTATAGTACGACTTTTTCTGGGCTGGAAAATATTTTTCCGCGGCGGCGATAACTTCCTCGTTCGACTCGTTCTTCTTTGTAGCGATCGATCTTTTAAATCCGGAGATTGAGGAGGATTGGGGAACAATTCGTAGTGCAATTCGACGAATTTGGCTGTGGCGACTGCATAGGTAGAAGGATAGGAAGAGTACTTTTTTCTTCGCCAATTGTGGTCAGTTTTTCTTCTAATCGGCGTTGAATCGGCCCAAATAATACGCTTTTGTGATTGCTTTTCCCTTCTTCCAATAGTTAACGTGGATCCCATCTAGCGCGTTCCAAAAACCGGTGGCCAACACCTTTCCGGCTGAAGGCACTGTCTTCGCATTTGGAGCATGTTTACCGAGTAAAAACCATTATTTCGATTGATCTTTGGTCTTTGGTGTATACCAATGAATCCATGTTTCATCGCCCTTCACGAAAAGTCGTAGAAACCCCCCCAGATTTTGATTAAACCGAGCCAAGCACGTCTTTGAAGTATTCTCTGGTGTGAGCAAACGCGGCAGTTAACGCGTGGACAGCTCAGCTCAGCCAACTCACGAATTTTCACTCAGCGGTCCGCCATTACGAAATCATGGATTTTGCTCACGGTTTCCTCTGTTCCGTTTTTGGCCCACCTGGGCGCGGTTCATCAAAAACCGAAGTGCATCCACGGCGAAACTCTACGAACCAATGGTAAGCTTTTGTATGCGAAACTGAATGGGTTCCATACACACCCTGAAGACCAGCCAGATATACCAGGTGTACTGGTATAAAGTGAGCGTCAAGATACAAATGTCTCGAAAGGGAACATTTATTGTGGACGGGCCTTTATTTTTATTTTTTTTGTTTGGTTGCTATGACACCTGTCAAACATATTTAGTATACATCAAATCATTGAGCAAACAACATATTAGAATTTGAATTTAAGCCTATCTGGCAATTCTGCCCTTTTGCTATAATTTCTTATTTACTTCATTTCGCCTATGAATTGTATTTAACAGAATTTGTCAACTACTATCTTAACTAATTACTTGTATAATAAACCTCATTGAAATCGGATGTGTTCCGTTGTTCTTTTAACTTTTTTCTAACAAAGGTTATGGGCCCAGGCCCACGTTTTCAGTTTTTCAATTCAAGTCGTTAAAGTCAATTAGTTTAACATTAATAATCAAAATATAAGATAAGTTCTTTAGGTGAGGATAATTACGATGGATGGAAGGTACAAATGAAATCGATGCTCATCCGAACTATGGGGTTATGTATCCGGATACGTCGTGCAACCACAGGTTCAGCCAGATAATTTGACCGCAGGAGAAATATCAACTTGGACAACGAAAAACGAAAAGGCGCTGGCAATTATAGGGTTTTCCAATACGGACTTGACAACTTCGAATTTAATTTGTGAACGCACTCTTTCAGTAATCATCAAACTGTCAGTGTCAATTTATTTAGTAAACTCAACATTTTCATCATGGTAAAGTACACTATCGAGCAACGTCTGTAAATTATAAAAATTTTCTACAGATTTTCGGAGTCGCTGACTACAACTTTAAGAGCGTTAACTCCAATTTTCGGTCGCAATTCTCGCCCTAGTAGACAGGCAATGATAAGTTTAGTGCAAAAATTTGAGTCTACATATTCGTTGTGTGATGTAGCCGTGTCAGTGAGACAACGGGTTGGTCGAAGTGTCGAAAATATCGCTGCCGTTCAGACGTCCGTAACAAACGATCCAAATCAGTCAATTCCACGGCGTTCTCGAGAATTGGGCATCGTTCAGACCACATTATAGCATATTTTGCGTTAGGATCTTGATTTACACCCTTACAAGATCAAGCTGACTCAAGAATTGAAGCCGATGGACCATTTGAAGCAATGTACGTTCTCCGATTGGGTTCTGGAGAAGATGCGCCAAGATGATGATGAACATCGCAAAATCATCTTCAGTGACGAAGCTCATTTTGGCTCAATGGGTTCGTCAATAAGCAAAATAATATGCGTTATTGGTCGGGTAAAAACCCACATGTGCTTCATGAATCACCACAGAAAATAACTGTTTGGCGCGGTTAGCATGCCAGCGGCGTTATTGGGCCATATTTTTTCGTCGACGATAACGATCGTCACGTCAGCGTTATCGCGCCATGATCTCCGATTATTTTTGGCTCGAATTGGAAGATATGGACTTGGACGACATGTGGTTTCAACAGGATGGTGCCACAAGCCACACAGCATACGCAACAATCGATTTATTGAAGAGTAAGTATGGTGAGCGTGTTATCTAAAGACATAGGCCAGTCGATTTGCCGCCTCGTTCGTGAGATTTAACGCCGCTTGACTATTTTCGGTGGGGCTACGTTAAGTCATTGGTTTATGCCAACGACAACACGCCGACGACATTGGAAGAGCTCAGAGCCAACATTGAACGCGAAATAGCGGCCGTTTCGGCCGAAATGTGTGGCCAAGTCGTTGAAAATTGGGTCCAATGAATCGACCGCTGCAAACGTGCCCGCGGTGGCCATATGAACCAATTCGAGTTCCATTCATAAATGTTTTGATTGTACTTCAAGCCAATAATAAAGTTTTTGAAATATCTCAAATGGTTTGTCAAGTCGTTATTAGAAGACCCTAATATGGATTCCAATGATATCTCTTGTTGTTGTTGGCCCATAGGCGAAAACGATGGTGGGACTATGTGAAATTTTTCCTGTGCTTGCTGATGGAGAACTTCTTCGTGTTGTTGTTGTTGAGTTTTGGTCTGTTCTTCATTAGATCTCATGGGCGGGGGAGAGCGGAGAGGGTCCCTTTCCGCAGCTGTGCAGCTTTTGCAACGGAAATTTTTGTTTGTTTTTTGCAAAAAATCGATGTCAGCTGGTTTAATGTTTACACAAATGCATTGAAAATAGTTCTTGCAGCCTACACATAGAACTTTCGGCTGATTACGTTCAACTTTGTGTTTACAGATACACGGCATTTTACACTGACTGCTAACAGTTTAACAAACAAAAGAACTTGAAAGAGGATGCCTCAAATTGCCCTGGTTGAACAGTACACTTATCTCAAGCATTCTGCGGTTGCTCGTTGTGTGGGTCAGTACGTGTAAATGTGGTCGCTATAAGCCTCTTTACTTTGATAAATCAAACATCTACGAGTATTTCCAAAAAAAATGTTGCAATATGTAGGATATTATTAAATTTGTGACCTTTGACGCTGTCATATATCATCACTTTCATTTGTTACCATGTGACTTGCAGTTCATTTTCCAAGTTACACATGTATATAGGATAAGTTTGCTGAATCTGTTTTAAAGTATCTTATCATCATAATCACAGCTTGCTTCGAACAAACCGTATAAAGATCATAGCCCTCATAACGACCACCCAACCACCCAACTTGAAGTTCTTTGCAATAACCCTTTTGGTAATTAAAATTTGGAATATTTTAATGTCAGATATATTACAACTGCTGGGTAAACAGAACACGACTGAAAGTGTTCTGTAACAAAGCCAACCGACGCGCCTTTGTTAAACCTTGTAGGCAATTTAATTACGTCTAACTTGCTATAAATCTCCCTCTAAAACGTTTAACTTTGATGGCATTTACAAAAGAACACAAATTTTAATCATTTCCCTGGAACTACGCTATCATAAAATCCCCTCTAAAACCAAACCCAAGACAGTTCTCCCAACCCCGACCTTAAAATCCTCTTTTTCCATCATTAAAAGAGCGCAAGCAATACCAGCACTCATAGTCGGTCGTTGGTTGTATCCGTAGCTTGTCTTTTAATTTTCACTCCTAGCTATCATGAGATTACAATATAAACGCACATCCGCTAGGAATCAAGACCCAGGAGCTGGGGTAGTCATACTCATACTCATATCTCTGCATTGAGGAATATGTAGTCGTATCGTTGGAGAGATTTTAATAGTTTCTTAAGCAGCTAAGCCCTGCGGTTCCATCTGACTCGATAGGAATTCTCGAAATTTCAAAGATTTCTACCTCCTTCTACACATTTTGAAATGACTTTAAAGTGAGAAGGTAAAAGTGTTAAAGGATTCACATTGATAACATTCTTAATGAGGATTTATCCCTGAGGGAAGGCTATAAAGATAAAAACCGAAAAAATTAAATGCATGTGCTACATCTACAAGGGTGTTATTGTAAGTGTAATTGGGGGTCTGGGTGTATTTGTATTGTAAATTAAGGACATTCCTTGGGATTGGAAAACGCTAATGTCATGAATTAACCTAAATGTCCAACTCATTTGCTAAATGCACGTGCTATAGTTTGGCTTTGTTGAATTCCTTAAGAAATGCACCCGAGGGTAACAGTGCTGGTTTTCCAAGGGAGCTTTCTCAAGGCGCCAGCAAACTGACTCGAGCGAGCGGGCGAAACCGTTTTCCTTTTTAATTTCGCTAAGTTCGACGCAAATGGAATTCAATTTCAAATTCTATTTAATTAAAAGGACGGGGATGTTGGCCAGGGCTACTACGAGTAAGTACGGCTATAAAAATTAAATTTTTACATCCTTACGGCACGAAGGATGGTGTGTAAGAAAGGATATTTGGGTCATGTATTATGATGTGGCTACACAATGAATAGCCATCACCTGGGGCCTAGGTTTTTAGCGAAATCAAATTATTTTACGAGAAAAAGTAATCAAAAAAAAAAAAGAAAAAAGAAGAAGGACATGTCTCGGAGTGTCGAAACTAGAATCCACATCCGTTTTCTAGTTTCATTTCATTCTTTGTAGCTCTGGCGGTCCTGGCGAAAATCGGTGAAGTGAAACAAAGCGAAAGGACGAGATATTGATTGTCATACCATATACTCGGTGGTTGTGAAGGACTAGAATGAAAGCTTGCATGTTTTTTTTTTTTTTTTTTCACTACCTTTCAATGGATACAAAGGCACCGTTGCTGTGCTATGGTGAGAGTTTACACAATCCAAAGGCCCGATCGGAGGTAATTACTCACGGGCATGTTTTAATCATGAGCATGAGCTGGTGATTTGTGGCCGCATTGAATGACAGGACGGAACTTGGAATGAGAAATCAATCGCGGAAGCAATTTTATTCAGCATTCCTTTCAGGGTTTGCCCGGAAAAAAGGAGCATTCAAGGCTAACGGCAAATTAATTTGGTTGTAAGAGGTAGTGGCCAGGCTGAGAATGAGAGAGATGAAATTTTTCTACCATTTTAAGCATTCAATGTGAGTAGTAGTAATCAAACTGAAATCCAATGTGGGTATCGATAGAAAAACTATCTTTTTCCAGATGTCGATTTTATCAAATAAATAAAAAACACACAGATTTCAATGGAGTAGATATTATGAAAAGTATCTTTTGGAGGATTTGAAGGCCATCCGATCTGGTTTGGAAAATGATTGAGGTTCCAGCAAAACATCATGCACTTTAGCTCATGCCCGTCATCACTTCAATAACTTTTTCTCTCGCAGACGTTGAAACGCGTGCTTCAGTGACTTTTATTTATTCGTCGAAATGCGTCGTTTTTCCTTTCCTATGTACATTGCCAGTATTAAACGAATCAAACAACACTAAATTTGGTCTCATTTTGCTTGATACTGGTCCACATGATGCCAAGTATTTGGCAAATGGATTTTTGTGTCGCAATTGAACGAGTCTACTGTGGATTTACACACACGCATTACCTACATCTTGATTATAAAAATTATTTGCTTTTGTTGTCCAAGAAAAGAAGTGAATGTGGCAACATTGAATCCAAGTACTGAATCTGAAAGCAGTGATTTCGCAGATGACGAAAATTTGTATGAGTCAACAGCACCAGAAATCACAGACGCCGAAGCAGAATTTAATTTGAGTGGCAGTGGAGAAAGTGCAAACGAATGACAATATTGGAGGCTGCTACTATTGATCCAATTGGAATTTGTGCGTGCGTCGAGGTCGCGAAAGCACAGCAAACATCATTGACACACCTGGTGGTATGTGCACCTATGCAATTTCAACTGTCTATTTGTTTGCATGCGTATTTGGTATTTCAGTTTCAAGTTTGACATCCATTTCGTTTGAAAAGTGCCTAGATCCAAACAGTGCTTTCGGTTTGTTTACCGACCCAATACAGGAAACGATTCTTCGATTGACCAATTTGAAAGGAGGTCGTTTACACAAAGAGCCAATGAGAATCGATAGATATAACAATTCTTCACACAAACTTCGGACTTTTCCTATACCCCGGATTGTTCTGTTCGTATGGCGAACATGTTGAAGAAATTTGAAATGACAATACAGGCCGATCCGTGTTCAAAACTACGATGTCTTTAAATAAATTCAAACGAATTACATAGTGCGTGACCGTGTTCAACGTTGTGCATAAGATACACTGTCTTCGATACGTGATGTCTTGGATCGCTTGACTCGAAATTTAGAAGACCTGTATCAGTTTTCGGGGCCGATTGCTATGGCTTAAAGATTTGGCCTTGCATACGTATGCATAGTGAGTGCAACCGTATTTAGGTTCAGCTCGAAACACTGAACCAGAGATCAACCAAAACAATCGAGTGGTGCTAGACATGGTACGTGGGCTCAAAGGTAGAACAGTCACTTACGATCAACTCATTTTTTATATCGAATGAGTTGGCTTTTGGAAAGAAAACATGACCATGCTGGGTACTGTTTGCAAAAATAAGAAGTTCATTCTGCCTTTCTTCGTTTGTGTTGGTGATGTTCTGTTTAAACCGTCGCGTCGGTGGTGTGCTTCCTTTTTTGATAATAGCATACACCGATCCCTTGCGTCCAATACTAAAGAAAGCTTCATAGTTTTAGCGCAAAACCTATCCTGACATTGGAGGTCTGAATTCATTCATTATCGACCTTGATTTAGGAGAGTATATTCCACATAGTGAAACTAAGCAACCTAACGAATGTGGCAGGGATGTCCAAACCAGAAACACATGTGTATGACACATCCCTATGCTCGCTGTCATATTCGGTGATGAATAGATGGTGCGTGTTAGCACAAAAATTCCTGGGTCTTCTTCAAGATATGCCGTTGTATGAATATTTGATAGATGGTGGAATTTTCTGGTCCTAATTCGCACGTAACACGTACATAATATTTCGGAAAATATTTTATGATAGTGTTCAGCGGACTTTTATAAAAAAAGATGGTCTACAGAACGGACGCGCAGGGAATTGTGAATGTATTTGAGCAGCATTTCCAACAGCTACTTGATTGACATGAAAAGGAGAGAGTGATAGGATACGAAGAAAATTCAACTCCAGTCGATGATTATCGACGGATTGCCGTTATAGCTCTTCAAAGCTGGTGGCTATGTTTTGATAAAGAGGATACATCAGATCATCTGCAAAGTTTGGGAGGACGGAAGCATGCCCGATGACTGTACAATCAGCTTTATTTGCCCCATCTTCAAGAAAAGCGATTCTATCTCCTGTAAAAACTATCGAGGTATATCACAGCTTAACGTTTCCTACAAGATCCACTCCAGCGTACTGTGTGCCGTTTTGCCCCACACTCATCGGCACCTACCAGTGTGGCTTCCAGCCCAGCAAATCGACAATAGAACAAATCTTCACACAACGAGTTCCAAGTCGATACTCAGCAACTCTTCATTGACTTCAAAACCACATACAACAGCATTCATAGCTGTTCGGGATCCCGAAAAAAACTGATCTGGTCGTGTCGCGCCTTGGCAATAAAACCTCTGAACTATTCCATATAGGCACCGGATTCCGGCAAGAAAACGTGCTGTCGTGTGATTTATTTAATCTTGTGCTGGAGCAGATAGTGCAAAAGGCCATTGTAAACACAAAAGGCACTATATTGAACAAATCCATCCAGGCGCTGGGCTATGCCTGTTCGTCCGTTGCCAGCATGCCATTATTGAGGCTTTTACTGATATAGAAGAACAAGCCAAACGAATTGATCTCATGATGAAAGAGGATAAAACAAAGTACATGCTGTCGACCAAAACCAGATCCGTCGAACATTATATAGGAGAGAACTTAGCAAAAGACAGCTATTGTATAATTTTGTGGTAAAGAAAGAGTTTATCTACCTCGGCGCAAATATAAACTGCACAGATTCGAAGAAGAATAACCTAAGGCAACCGCTGCCGCTTCGGTTTGTCCAGACTCCTAACTCGGAGGTTCAAAATCATGCTCTACAAAACCCTGATCTTGAAAGGTTTGCTTAATTTAGCTTGAATTCTTGGGATCATTCGAAAGAAAAATTCTATGTCGAATATTTGGTCCTGTCTGTAAGTAAGGTGAATAGAGAAGAAAATGTAACCGCGAATTTTACGAGCTGTATAAAGATGTGGGTGTAGTCCGGAAGGCAAAAATTCGCCAAGTACCCTGGCTGCATCAGGAGAATGCTCCAGCTAAGAAAATCTTCGAATTCCAGCCACCTGGTACACGAAGAAAAGGAAAAAAATCAATTAATCTCGGAACTCAGACTTTTTAAGGGTCGCTGATCGGATAAGTAAATATGTAAGTAAGTTCAAGAGACTTATTTCTCTATAGTTGGCAAAGTCAAAAAATTCTCCTTTTTTGTGGATCACAGAAATGAAAATTCATTTATCGGGGATGTTTTCTAGCTGCTACAAAAAGCGACGCTGGCAGTCCGTCTACGTCACCAGCTTTATTAGACTTAAACTTCTATATTGTTGCCTTAACTTCAATTAGGTCACGCGGTCGGATTTATCTGTCGTCTTCGCCCAGAGTAAATGTGAGTCAAAATACAGCGGTGTTTTGACTATCATCGACATATACATAGAGTCTACAGAAATAATCTTTTCATACTCTTAGCACTGGGCTACTCGTAGTTCATGTTCATCTATACAAGCATACAAGACATTATTCCCTTCATTTTTTTTCCGAGAACCCTGTGGTCCTTCCTTCTTTTTAGCTCGCAAAACTAAGGAGCACATCTCCTTCTTCCTTAAACATGATTTTTGTTGTGACGGAGTTTTGAAACTAAACACCTTAGAAGCAGTATCTCTTATGATTCATTGATAACATTTCTATTCGTGATATATGGTTTGCCCATGGGGTTGAGATTTTGAGAGAGCTTAAGGGAAATGCGATTGGTAGAGACTGTCGAGAAGTGAGATCTGGGTGCTGGGTACCAAAAGCATATTCCCCGGTAAATATTTTAGAAAATTGAACCCATGGTCGGATAGTGTTTAAATATGCATGCTCAAAGACAATTTTAGTGCATTAGCTTGAGCACAGGTTATCATAGAATTCATCCTTGATACTGTCACCCCAATCCTCTGTAGAGGTATGAAGGTAAATCAGGCTTATAATACCAAAATTGACTTTGATGCGGAAACGAAAGCTTAAGACTTTTTGCTAACACGTGGTGCATTGAGATTCCTAACATTCCATGTGCAAAACCGAAATTTTTTTGACCTTAAAATGTTTGTTGCTGTTTGTTGTCTCTGAACTGTGTATTTTTTTTTTTTGACGGTGTGGAAATTACCCCATGCCTAACCTCCAACCTTGAGGTTCGGGTCACTTATTAATCCCCCGGAAAAAGTTCCGATGCTAGTAGACGCGCTGAAGTCATGAGAGCTGTCGTTATCTGTCTTCCAGGCTCCCAACACTACTATAGAGCTCTCTTTGAACCTGGATTCCGAATACCTCAAAGTATCTTTAGGGAAGTTGTGCACCAAGTAGGTCAAATGCAAATAAGAAGTTGTTGAAGATGCCATCAGGACTTACGCCTAGACAGAAATAAGATTATGTGATCAATACTTTGCTTAACCAATACTTCATGTTGGTTTCGAAATCAGCCTTTTTTGGTAAATGCCATCATTTTATAAGCCATTCCCATCAAATGAATGTAGACCCATAAAGTCTTGAAAATAATTAAAGAATACTAGAACTCGCTCATGACAAAGTTTTTCTTTTCTCAAACAAGTTTTTTTTTTTTTTAAACAAAACAGATTGTGACTTTTAAACAACCCTCTACAGGACAGTTGCTCTAACAGCTAAAGCTGATCTCTTGAAGTTTGGGTTTCAAATTTGGTGCCATATAGCCTCGATGATGTTGGCGCAGAGTGAATTTCGGCGCAGATTCCTGGTTGTCCGACACTAACTGGGCAAACCCTACGAACTTTAGCCGCTCTCCTAGAAGAGTATGGAACAACACGAAATGGTGCCAGGTCTGACTGGCCCCGGAGCAGCCGTTCTGCTGAGAATATCGCAGCTGTGGTTGAAGATGTCGCAGAGGATCCTGGAATATCGTATGTTAGAGCAGCATGAATTTCAGCACAGATTTCCAGGTCCTCTGACACCAACTGGGCAAATATTACTACGTTATGCCGCGCGCATAGAAGATAATAGGACAACACGGGGTGCTGCCACGTCTATTCGATCACGGAGCAGTCGTTCGCAGCTCTGATTGAAGACATCGCAAAAGACCCCAGAGTATCGTTCAGACGACGTGCCACGAAACTGGACATCTATCGGAGCGGAGGTATTTACAGGGAATTTTCATGAACGACTATAAGATGTTCCCTTATAAAAAGCGGACAGTTGTTGACCGCTAATCACATGTTACCTACGTTTAATCCATCCCGAATTTCGACCATGAGGGAGACAACTTTACATCGAAAATCATAATGAGCGACGATGCCCATTTCTATCTCTCTGGAATTGTGAATAAACAAAATTATCACTTTTCTGGCACTGAAAATCCGCATGTAATCCACGAAGAGCCATTACACCCGCTCAAAGTAACTGCATGGTTTGCTGTTTAAGCTGGAGGCGTTATCGGGAGTTATCTATAGATTATTAGTTAACTTAAATTTTTAAGGTGTTTCACGGTTTTAGCGAAATCAATTTCGATGAACTAAAGAAAATGAATTTTTGTTGCCTGTGCTTTATCATAAGATCGCTGCTAAAGAACTGGAATACATTTTTGTGCGAATGTAACTGATCTCTTAAGTATATTGAAAATTATTGTTTTACTGGAAATTAATATAAAGAAGGAGGAAAATAAGTTATATATAGGGTTTTCTTATAACGACTTGACAACTTTTTTTTTTTTTAAATAAAAGGCAAACCATTTCAGATATTTCAAAAACCTTATTATTGGCTTGAAGTTCAATCAAAACATTTATGAATGGAACTCGACTTCGTTCATATGGCCAATACGGGCACGTTTGCAAGGGTCGATTCATTGGACCCAATTTTCGACGACTCGGCCACACATTTCGGTCGAAACGGCCGCTATTTCGTGTTCAATATTGCCTCTGAGCTCTTCCAACGTCGTCGGCGTTTTGGTATAAACCAATGACTTAACGTAGATCCACAGAAAATAGTCAAGCGGCGGTAAATCGCACGAACGAGTCGGCCAATCGACTGGCCCATGTCTTGAGATAACACGCTCACCATACTTACTCTTTAAAAAAATCAATTGAAGCGTTTGCTGTGTGGCTTTTAGCACCTTCCTGTTGAAACCACATGTCGTCCAAGTCCATATCTTCTAATTCGGGCCAAAAATAATCAGTGATCATGGCGCGATAACGCTGACCATTCACAGTAACGTGACGATCGTTATCGTCAACGAAAAAATATGGCCCAATAACCCCGCCGGCATGCAAACCGCACCAAACAATTATTTTTTGTGGATGAAGTGGTGATTCATGAAGCACATGTGGGTTTTCACCCGACCCATAACGCATATTTTGCTTATTGACGAACCCATTGAGCCAAAAATGAGCTTCGTCACTGAAGATGATTTTGCGATGAAATTCATCATCTTGGCGCATCTTCTCCAGAATCCAATCGGAGAACGTTGGTCGCTTCAAATGGTCCATCGGCTTCAATTCTTAGGTGTAAATCAAGATCCTTACGCAAAATGCGCCATAATGTTGTCTGATCGATACCCAATTCTTGAGAACTCCGTGGAATTGACTGATTTGAATCGTTTGCTACGGACGTCTGAATGGCAACGATATTTTTGACACTTTGACCAACCCGTTGTCTCACTGACACCCAACATCACACAACGAATATGTAGACTTAAATTTTTGCACTAAACTTGTTATTGCCTGTCTACTAGGTCAAGCATTACGACCGAAAATTGGAGTTAACGCTCTTAAAGTTGCAGTCACCGACTCCGAATATCTGTTGAAAATTTTTATAATTTGCATACGTTGCTCGTTAGTGTACTTTACCATGATGAAAATGTTGAGTTTACTGAATAAATTTAAAGTGATTGTTTGATGATTAGTGAAAGAGTGCGTTCACAAATTTCTACAATTTTTGTCACCCTTTTTTTAGAGCTTTTCTTTGAGTATCGCTACATCCAACCGAACTTTACATTTCTACACTTTTCTACCCTGATAGGTAAATGGGGAAATAAATGTTTTAGTAGGGAATTAAACCAGATTCTTCTAAAAATTCAATGCTTCTTTCGTTGATCGACACCAAATCCCCGAACGAACAAAACACTGAGAAGTTTTTTTTTATGAAGCCGCCATTTCGTCAAAAGTCAAAATTTCGATTATTCCTTCGATCAATATCTAGTTTTATCTATCCACCAAAAGAATCTTTTGCGTTTTTTTTTTTTTTTTTTATTTCAAATTAACTATATCGGAGATATCGTGATCACCGCCGAACACCTTTTTTTTTGAGGACCTTTTGGAGATCGTTTGCAGGAGCACAACATATCGATATTTTTACAAATCATACCTTTTTAGAAAAATTTCATAAAAAAGTTTCTTTTTTCGTTCTTGCAACTGCATATAACCCCTTAAATTTTCCTCATAAGTGTTCCGTGTCCGAGGGTTTAATATGGACCCCAGAAATCACTCGACAGACAAAACGAACACGACAAACCATCGACTGGTGTGAGAGGGTAGTTTCACAAGAAGTCTGTCAGAGCTCTGGAAGTGAGTCCCTTTGCTCTGGCCCTCAAGGTCATTAAACCGCTTCACGAAACTACCATTTTTGGCATAGATCACGTGGACAGTACTTTCTTTTCACAGTCTTTTTAGAACATTCCAAACCTCGGTGTTGATTCTCGTATTTTATGGGTCTAAGGACGCTCGAAGCTTCTCATTTTTCAATCCGGTTACTTTATACTTTGCGAAAAGAATTCGCTGATGATATGTTATGCGATAAATCTTCTTCCTCTAACATCAAATCAAGACCGCAATAGTCTTTGACCTTAAGAAAAGGCTTTGTCAGTCATTTCAAATTGGAGCATACGAACAGAAGTTAAACTGTTTTTTCGCTCGAAGTGTCGAATGATGGTTTGACATCAACATCGCGGATCTCAATTGATACATCGATGACTCCCCTCTTGTATGCCTGCCGTTTGCTCGTTACTATGGGTATTGAAATTTATAACGATTGAGATCACCTGGCACAACCCACTGTGGTTGAGTCCGGAATGCAGTTTCTAGTCCACGTTTCCTAGCGAGATCTTGCTTCATAACTTTTTTAAAGAGCCTCCTTACAGATAGTCTTCATGTAATGTAGCCACCAGATTGCACTAACTTATTCTCGGCAACTTTGTTATGCTTTGCATGTCGTCACATAAAGTATTTGAGTCTGAGTCACCCAGAAGAGACAGATCTCATTTTGGTATCAGAAACTGAAGGATTAGACCAGTTGACGTTAAAGTTCACGACATAACGAGCGCAGCTGTGTACCTGGAGGTCAAAGAGGCATCATCATCATAGATCCTACTCTAGATCTTTAGCCCCAGGTTTTCAGGTCTACCATTCGAAAACTTAAATTTTAGATATGAAATGTGAAGGCGTCAATATGAGGCTACTAAGTTAATGCTTAAGGTTTTGGGACAGATTTTTAGGCCTGTTAATCTTGTGTTACACATTTAACGTGACGTATAATTTAAGGGTCGTAAACCTAGGGCATGAATTGTGATACAAAAATGCAAAATCCATTAATTAAGGTCTACGGATTGGGATGTGAAGAGTATTTTTGTGGGCAACATATTTTCGACAAGGAAAGTTCAGACCGGTCCAAACGTTAACAAAATTTTACTAAATAACAATGAAGTTACTTCAAAACCTACATTTAATTTCTTGCGCATGACAAGACGTTGTCTGAGGATTACCGCGTTGTTACTTAGTACCTTGTATATATATCCAGACTTGAGTTCCTTTTCTCGAGTTCGCCATTTCCATTTTTTTGACTGGCAATCCATTGAGGCTGCTTGAGTCTTGCAAAGAGAACTCAAATTTATACTTACAAGCATACGCCTGACTGAATTTCAGGCCAATTTTGGAACCCTAATTTTAACTTAATGCGTCAAGGTCTTGATGCGACAACCGCTCACTAAAACTTCTACCATAAGCAACCAATTATATTACCTCCTATCTCATAATCCTTCTTAAACATATTCTCAAAAAGGTCCTTGATACTTCAAGAATTCAATTAAAACACCCACTTATCTCGCCCTAATTTTTGCATATTTTATAACTTTTTCGTCAACTCTTTGCAACAACAAAAGTGTGTGAAAATATTTTACGTTATTAATTACACTCTTGTGATGCTCTCTTTTGAGTAGCTCGGTGATTCTTCTCCCCCCTTTACGTTCATCAAATTAAAGTTCCAACAACTTGGGGAAAATTGCAAAATTCCATTTGACACGGAAGAACCTCATCTGCGTGCTTATGCACTTGAATTAAGTCATCAGCACGTTGTCAACGTTACTTTCCCTCTTTTAGCACGAATTCCGTGATGAAGATTTCTTCTTCAAGATATGAAGCAAGTCGATGTGGTGGCAGCACCCCTCACATGGAAATGATTTGAATGCATCTATGCAATTTTAAAAAAGAGCAATGAAGTAGTTAGTTTTTAGTGGTTTAAGGACAAAGATGTAATTGTCCCCTTCCATATTATTGGTGTTAGACTTATCAGGGGAAATCAAGTAACTCTCTGTCTTGATGTTGGCTTAATTCCCCGTACCTATTGACTTTGTGCTTCCCATAATCTCATTGCTATTCATGTCATTACCTTAAAAGTCATCAAACCAACTGGAAAATCATTTCGATATCACACCCTTACCTTCGGTTGACAAAACAACCATCTGCTCAGTCATGTCTAAATAGTCATCTTCAATCAGATATCAACAGAGGATGTTTCTATGACATACAATCCGCACTAGAATCCATTGGCAATAACCTTATAGAATATCCCTTCTCCGGATCATATCGCATGACATCCTTAATAATAAAAAAAAAAAAAAATAAGAAAAAGAAAGAAAAGTATCAACACCACTTTTCGCCCCCGCTGGGGATTATTATTTCTCGAGTTGTGTGTGCCACACAGACTTTTTATTTCATAGAATTTCCAGAGTCAGACCCGATGCCGGAGCGGGAGGAAATTACACATTTCCATCGATGAATTCCCAGCACGTTTGTGAAAATGTTTTCCTATAAGCGTTCATAGTACCCGTGGGCTTGTCGCGATATCATCTCCTGTCGCTGTGTACTATGTATACCAGATACCAGAAGTTTTCCCAAAGACGACAACAACAAGGAGAACGACCAGGACGACGATGACGATGTGGATGAGACTGATTCTAGTCAAAGGACAAGGGAATGCTCTCCTATTGTTTGTCAGCTTCTTTTTACAAATACTGCGACTGCACACAGACATACTGAAGTGATTCCCTGATGTTATTTTACCTTTGTGTTGCTGCCTCTTCTATTTACAGTTAAGGACTTTATGGCGAATCACTTTTCATTCACTGTGATAATCTGATAAAGGCCGTTTAGGAGGTGTTGGTTTGCCTAAGGTGCGTGGGTAAACTTGTTTTGCTTTCTCGAAAGGAGATCTCACATGAAATTGACTAAATAAATCCTGTAGACGCTGTAAGGATACAGAAGCCAAAAACACAAACTTGATGGTAAAAAAATGATAAGAGCCTGTTGAAAGTTGCAGATTTAATTACGCATTCCTAGAAATTTATTTGCCTATTTTTGATTCAAAAAAGGATTTCTAGTTCGGCTCGGTTTGCGCGCGAAGTGGTAGTTGACCGAGGGGTCCAGGAGTTTGGAATGGGATTTCATTCTAAGTACTTGTTAATATAAGGTTTCGTCATACCCAGTTTCAGGGTAATTATTCCTGTTCTTGGGCGGCTTCTTTTGTCTTAAGATTCAGAGTTTCTATGTTTTTAAAAAGAATCGAAGTGAAACGTCAAAGTAAACGCGGTGGTGATTCGCATGGTTGGAGTATTCCTCATGGTTTAGAAGTTGACACTGACGCAGGTGATGGTAGATCTTTCGACTCCCAAAACTTATATGGCTGATCTGTATAAACAGTTGGTTGGGCAAAGTTCTGTTTTCAAACTCCAAAAGAGGAGCTGCATACTTTTCTTTTGTCTCAAACAGGGCTAAGAGTTCCTGACATTCCCTCTGTCGACGGATTTTTCTGTTTGCGACGGCTTTTAGAAGCTACAGTTCCGGTGGACAGAAATTGGATGACGCTGTCAACCAGATTCACAAAAACGATGCTTGGATGGAACTGGCGCTTCTGAGGCACCGTAAAGAACAACTCTGGTGGAGTTTGGTCACTTGGTCCGGTAAAAGAGGTGCTGTTAAAAGTAAAGACTGCAGTTCGGGTTGACGATCCATTTACAACAGAAGCCCAATACTCCAGAGGATGAAAGACTGACCTTCCTATAAGGATGCTGCTATCATCTCTCTGGTGCTTTGAATTGGCATGAATATCACTGACACTTTACTGATCAACTGTGGAACCCAGGTAATGCTAAAAAAAAATTCTATTCAAACGTACGAGGTCAGCTATAAGTTTCGCCGACCTAGCTAAGAAGGTGACTGAAGACTCATTGGAAATATCCTCAAGCACTGTGCACCGCATTAGATCTTAGCCTACGTGCTAATAAGGTGCAGTTGACATTAGAAATGAAGGAAGCAGACCACGCACAATGCCGTACTTTTGCCAACTTGGCGCATTGGAAGTGAATGAACAAAATCATGATGTTTTACACACAATTGGCCGTCTACGTCAATGTTCTACCAAAGAAAATATTAGAACTGTTATTAGGGAAATACCGCAGCAATAATGTGTAGACGTGATAAAGGATTTCATCAAAAGAATTGCTAGTTGTAGGCGGAGTCGAGGCGGATACGAGTGTATGAAAGATATTGTATTCCATTAGTAACTCCGGGGCTTACACTTTCTAGTAAGGATAGGTTAGTTGGCGAGTAGATGAGGTATCTGGAGCTGAGTCCATACTTCTCGCAGCCTGGAAGGTTTTTCCACCTTTCCGTTTCATCATTCCCTCTACTTGCATTCATAGAGTACAGAGTGGATGTTTGATACTTTGATGTGCCTTCTTTCCAGGGCGGATCTTTTTTGAGGTAGCTTATCCCCATATCCATTGCTTGCCACTCCCTTATGGTCAAAGACTCAGCATAGTGAAATCACAAGCCTTGAGCTGATTTCCACTGTTGCGTTGGCCTTTATGGCAGCATGGCAACCTTTACTGCCTTTATTGCCGCAAGCTTGGGTGCTTCAGCTACAGCCGATATCTCAGCCTGGAAGGTACTGCAGCAGTCCGGCAGGCGTCATGAGCAACGTAAGTTTCATTGATCAGAGAAGATCGGTTTTTGTTTTTATTACTGATCTACCCGTGAAAATGTATATCGAGGTACTTATGAAGTTCGTGTATCTTGGCTCTCCAATTACAGGCAGCAACGACATTAACACAGAATTCAGACACCTCTTCGGGCTTAGATGATAATTGTTCAACAGATTCCTTTTATCCTGGTGGTAACGTTTCAAGAGAGAGACACTGATTTTCGGTTCCATTCGCATTGATGGGAAATAGAGAGAAGATCAGCGACATCAGTCCATTCAGATGTCAAAATTGAAAATTCCGAGGCCACGTTAATTGAATGAATATCGCAGCTCCGGTTTAAGTAGTCTCCGAGTCTACATCAGAAAGACGGCGCAGCAGACGGTGATCTCATCTAAGGTGGCGTACGCTGGTGAAAGCTGATCTTGACTACCGTTTCGCGGCTCGATCAACCCGCTTCGACTGAAACACCAGTCGAATCCTATCTTGGTCGTCATTTGCTCCAGGATGAATTTTGTGAAAGTCGTTCAAAAAACAACGATGCTCTGCGGGAACAGAATGTGACTTATTGTGAAATTCAAGCATGCTTGGGCATATGTTGCACTCGTATACCTTCAATATTGCACTAACATTTGGTCGTTAAAAAGATTTTTTCTTATTGGATACCGCTCAGAAAAGCTTCGTGGATGGATACCGCTCAAAACAGCTTCGTGTCGATTGGTCCAAGGAAATGTTGAAGAAATTCGATCGCCGTGTTTCAAAAGATGTCTATAGCCTGTTTCTTCGAAAAAAAAAACCAGACAGGTCGCCACCGTGCCATTAGAGCAACGTAGAATGGTCAATTACGAATAGTACACCACCATTTGTTACCCACAAATCTTTCGAGAAATGAAGAAAAGCAACCGCCGAACACAGATTACTCTCCCCCACGACAATGTGAGTTCTCACAGGTCAGCACAGGTCAAGTCAAACAAATGACTTTTTAAGCACACAAAACTTCAAATGATGGATCATCCACTGCAAAGCACGGTCTTGATACTCAATGACATGTTTTCATTCCTGCAAATCAAAAATACCACACGTTTTTGGAAGGAAGTGCCGGGTTAATAGGTCGGTAGTAACCGGACGTCTACTCGTATTTTTTTTTTTTTTTTGCTGAGAGAGCTACTGTTCTTGTTCGTTACCACATATTGTCAGACCGCAACATGATGATATCAACGGAAGCAACCGGTTTCGGTTTGATTTCTAATATTTTTAAACTACAAAACTTATCAGAGAATAAGTTCAAAACCTTTAGTTAAACCGCTCTCACATGCACTTTTGCATGGAATCTCATAAAAGCGCATTAACTTTTTGTTATTTTTAAGCCGAAAGATTCGTCGTGAATTTGTCGGCCTTCTTTAAATAGATGAAAAGGATAATAAAGAGTTTATTGCAAGTCAGTGTGACTACATTTTGTAATTAATTAAACTATCCTGTTCACAAGAGTAGACCTTCTCTTCTTTGTGACAGAAAAAAAAAAAAAATGTTTTAGTTTCTCTCTAAATTACTCCGTATTCAAGTTTAAAAGAAAAATATCAGGGTCAAATTAATATCCCCTCTTAAGAACACCTTCCATCTGGTACTCTAATGATGATGTTAACGATGATGGGCCTATTTGGAAGAAGGTGCTAAAATGACCAACCATCTGTATAGAATTGAAGAACTCTTGTCGAGCTCTTAGCTCCCCCCAACTTCCACATTGTGTTTGTATCTTTTGATCTCCTTTGTTTTGCCTAGTGCTCACCTTTTGGTATACCTGTACCGGAAAACCAAAAAGCAACCCCTCATCCAAAAATAACATCAACAACATCACACAATCACCCCTTACAAGAGCCTAAGCTCGACCATTAGTTCGTACTTTTCGTGGTAATAGATAAGCCCCCGCCCTTCAGTTAAGGGTCACGAGCAAACTTTTCACCGCCTCCGAAGTTTTGTGGCTCAGTTCCGGCTCCCTTCCCTTTTCTTACCTTTCCGAAAAAAAAAGGAAACGAACAACATGAGAAGGAAGCAAGGAAAGCTTCTCAAGGTTTATTAGCCGGGTGCCTTAAACGGATGTTAGTCTTCATTCCAAGTGTTGGAAGTAATGGTAGATATGGTGGTGGTGGTGCTGTTGGCTATGGAAGTGGATACGTATATAAAGGTAATTTTTTTTTTGGTTTAGTTGTTGTGATACCACATCAACTTTGAGCTGGAGGGATGGCAATATCTAGAGGGAAAAATAAAACTTTTCTTGTTTTCATCAAGTTTAATGTCAGGGCATTTATACCGTCAACAAATCACCATGTGCAGAGGAACAAATTTTCTTTTCATTGGAACCTATTTCAAGAAGATTCATTTTCTATTTTCATTCGAAAGATGGCAAGTTACGAATACATCTAGACACTGAAAGAAAAGTTTTCTTCTTTTTGCAAACACATTAATTTCTTCCGCTTTGTCTCTGCCAACCACATCCTGTGGTCATTTACCATAATATATGGGGTGATGATATAAGATTTTGTGTATGTATTCATGCGAGGGTCTACCTAAAGTGCTCAAAAGTGCTTTTGAAAAGTCTCCACTCAAGTAGGGGGCGGCGATGGAGGCTAATCTTTGGAGAATAAAACAAATTTATAGACAAACCGTTTAACTTGACCCTTTCAAATGGGTATATCATTTGTCTGACTAAATCAAAGTTTAATAGACTTAAAGACCGAAGAAACTTTTGAACAGCTCTGAATATTTATTACTGCTATGATAGGGTTGCTAATGGAAGGGCTTTTGTTTTGTATTGATATTGACAAATTAGGAAGCTTATCTTCATTGTTCGGAGTAGGAGGATACTTCACGTCTATAAAACTCAAAGACGACAGGTAATCGATACACACAAACGCCTTGTGGTTATCTAATTAGCTCAGAAGGTAATTGTTTGGCGATAATAGTAATCAGAAATGACGCCAGATGCCCTGGGTCTAGTTTTCAAAGCATACTTGTACACCGAAACAGAGAAACAATTTTGACAGGCAAAGTCAAACCTCTATAAGTTGCTGTCTACGAAAATGTCTTTCACTTTCATACATCTACCTCCGTATGTACTAAACAATAGGGACAACAACAAACGTAGTTGAAAGATTAGACCATGCTCCAACCGGGCAGCTGCATCGTCATCATAACATCACAAAAAAATGCTTACAAGTGGCACAAACAATTCAAAGAAGGCAGAGAAAGCGTTAAAGGCAAATGAGGTCACCCTGGATGGCCATCAAAATCAACTGATGGGCAACACGTTAAGTAAATCAAAGATTTGGTGATCAAAAGTTGTTAGAGATTTCGTTGATACTATTAACATTTCACTTGGATCAGTCCAGACCATTTGAAAAGATGTTTTGTGACTGTGACTCTTTTTTTCCGAAAACACTCAACGCACCATCTCACACTGCATGGGTTCTTCGGGGCCATTTCGCCCAAAATTCAATTCACATAGTCTCCCAACCACTGTATTTGGCTGATTTAGCACCGTGTGGATATTCTCTCAAGAGATCGCTCTGGGGACATCGTTTCGACACGATTGAGGAGATAAAAACCTTAACACTTCACGCTTTGAAGGCCATTCCGGAAATTGACTTGGAATAAGTAAATTGTATCGGGAGAGGAGTACTTTAAAAGCGATTAAATAAAATTAGATGAATAAATAAAGATTTTAGAATTCATAAACAATTTCACCTTAGTTTTTTCATCACAGTAGTATTTTCCGAATGACCTGTCTCTCGAAATGACTGGGGATATCATCATCTGCTTTCGATAGAGTCGGTGTTTCAGCGCCATCAAGTGGCACTAGGATAATCAAGGTCTTATAGAGATTCTCATTAGTTTTCCGGGAGACAATTCTTTGTCTTATTTTTGTCAGAATTTATAGCAGAACCAACCAAGGTAGACAAAGTATCTTACTACCTCGAACTTATAGCTATCGACTGTCATGTTTTGTTCAATTCGTCGATTTTGTGTGTACCTTCTTATTCACAGCATACGGGGTGAGTTTTTTATCTTGAGACATCCAAATTACTCGAAAAATACGCGATATCGCTAAAAATGTTTCAGACAAAAGTCACAAGGTTCTGAAGGGGACATAAGATGGTGATAGAGACCCATTTTTAAGGTCAAACGAAGGTCACTTTTGATTTTTTTATGGGAACCCCTATTTTTTTTGAAAGATTCGTAATCTGCGTGAAAAATTACAATTTTTTTACATGAAACACTTATTTCAAAAATGCGTTCTTTTCCCGTCAGAGGGCTTCATAACTTAAGACATCAAAATTACTCGAAAAATACGAAATATCGCGAAAAATGTTTCAGACAAAAGTCACAAGGTTCTGAAGGGGACATAAGATGGTGATAGAGAGCCATTTTTAAGGTCAAACGAAGGTCACTTTTGATTTTTCAAATGATAATTCCTGATTTTCATTGCTCAGTCGAAAATATGCTCGAAAATATGACCATTCACTTCAATACACTTGTCTATCCGCGCTCTAAATGAACCATCAGAACTGAGAAGTATTTCTGGCGTAATCATTCAGCAAACTTCAGCTTTTCGTCTTTTCATGTCCTCACGTGTTGTTGGCCATTTTCTGTAAACCTCACTTTTTAATTAGCCCCACAAGAAGAAATCAAGTGAAGTAAGATCAGGTGATCTAGCAGGCCATTGCCTCAGACCCCCTTGTTCGATCCATCGTTAATGGTAAACATTGTTTAATACACCCCGGGCTACTTGGGAATAATGGGCTGGACAACCATTATGTTGAAACCACATTGTTTGTCGCAACTCCAATGGCAATTCTTCTAGTATTACTGGAAGATGGTTCCGCAAGAAGTTTGCATACATTTCGTCATTCAAGTTGCCTTCAGTAAAATATGGACCTTTTAATTTATCCCCAATAATTCCCGGTCAAACATTAACATTCCAAGGGTGCTGACGTTCAACTTGTCGCAACCAAAAAGGGTTTTCGGTAGCCCAGTAATGCATGTCGATTGACCGTACCGTGATTGGTGAAAGTCGACTCATCAGAGAATAACACCTTGACGAAGAAAAGGAAGTCTCGTTCAATTTGCTGGTTGCGAAAATCCTCACTAAAAAGTTCTTGATGCATTGAAACATGATAAGGACGGTATTTATGCCGATGTAATATCTTACAGACAATCGTTTGAGAAATTCCTGATTCACGACTTATTTGACGAGTGCTAATGTGAGGATTGTGTGCAACGGCAGCTAACACTGCTATTTCATTGTCCTCAACAGCCACCCTATCTGACCGATTCCTTTTCTTTGGTTTCAAACTTCCTTCACCAGTGAATTTTTGGATGACCCGATAAAAGGAATCGCGCGATCGTATCTGGTCTGGGAAATGTTAGGCATAAAGAGCAACAGCACCATCGATGTTCCTTCCACTTTCTCCATAAATCTTGAATTGAAATAGCCTGCATTATTAATCTGGAAAACGTTACTAACAATAATCAGTTCCTTAAAACAAATATCAAACTTCTAAATGAAGTACAGTTCCGTTCAAGTAGAAAAAAAGGGCAGAGTGCACATCATACACTCTCCGATAAGTTTAGGACAAATTGTCTCTATCTGAAATTTCTTTGAGTTTTAACTTCACTCGAGGCAATAATGACTTCCTCAAAACAAATCTCGACCTTCTAACACCCTAACAACGTTGGAAATAGATTAATGATTTAGGCGTGCCAGTGCAGTGGTATCTAGCACTGAATGAATAAGATCTTTGGGACAAAGTCGTGTGCCCCATTGAGGAATACGACTGAGCAATGAAAATGAAAATGGATCTCAAGGTCAAACTCGTGGTCACCATCTTATGTCCCCTTCAGAACCTTGTGACTTTTGTCTGAAACATTTTTCGCGATATCGCGTGTTTTTCGAGTAATTTGGATGTCTCAAGTTAAAAAATTAACCCGGTATACCGCTAAACCCATTTCGGCAGCTTCAGTTTGAATACTACCGAATCCATCGGTGAAAATCCCCTGTATTCTTCCAATTATGTCGATATCATCGGCATATGCTAGTAGTGTACACATTTTGAAAGATTGGGCCTCAAATGTTCGCTTGTGAGGTCCTCACAATACCTTCAAATACAATGTTGACATGGATCCATATAGCTCTATATAGTCTCTATAAATGTTGTTATAAGCGGTCGTTGAATCGATGAAAAGGTGGTGGGTATCGGTTGGGACTTCTTGTGTATTACCAATATCTGCCGGAGTGTGAGGATATGGTCAATTGTGGATTTTTCTGGTCTGAAACCACACTGATAGAGGCCAGTCAAGTTGCAAACGAAGGATTCCAGATGATCACACAATACAGTAGATCAGATCTTGTATGGGATGTTGAGGAGACTCATGTCTCTATAGTTGACGCAGTTCGGGGGGTCTCCTTTTGTAAATCGCCAAATGATTTTGATATTCGATCGATCAGGCATACACTCTTTTGACCAGACTTGAAAAATGGGTCTTAGAATACCTCGGCCGGTACGCCGTCAGTTCCACCAGCTTGTTGTTGGGTATTGCTATCCTCACTTTACCTTGGTCAAGTAGAAGCTAGTGTTGACTATCGTCGTCTAAGTTTGATGGTCTATTCTGGATCACTACGGGATTGGTCTCCGTCGTCGATATACAATCTGCAGAAAACGCTTTTTCATATTCTCAGCATTGACTGCGACTCTTTTTCTTGTTTTGCTTTCTTCTTCATTTCTACAGGTTTCTTCGAGGGTTTTTTTGCCTTGACACGTTCGTTTTACATTTTGGAAAAATTTCCATAAGTTGTTCTTGAGTACAACCTCCCAATATCTCTGATAACGCGTTTCCCTTGCTACTATTTCTTCTTTTGGAGAAGCTAAGAATCTCTCGGCATTTGTTGCAGCGCCGCTTTATATGCTTCTTGTTGAGCTACAATACATGTGCTTCCCGGTATTTTTCATCAAAGCAGGGATTTCTTGTTGATAGTAAGATGAAACCTATCACGTCACTTTTGGCGTCTCTGATTGTGTTCTTCGGTTCTTGATGCTGGCGGCATAGGGGTTTGTTGAGAGATTTCGAGATACTGGTTCGCCGAAGATTCTGACAGTCACTTGCGATGGTAGCTTACATCTCCTCACGGTAGTTCTGCTTTATTGCATCACTTGGGAAATTGACTGCTGTAGTGATAACACGTCCCGTAGCAAAAACAATAAGCCCAAGTTCGTTGCAGGCGTGGTGTCGTGTAGGCTATGCTTACCAACAGTACCATCAAAGGTGTGTTCTTGTCGATGAGCTAGTAGAAGCATAGTTTAGTGGCGTCGTATTTTTGTATGTATGTATGTTTGTGCCGTAGAGACATGGGCACATATTAGGCTTAGGTTAGAGAATTTAGTCTCGATGCGGATTGTTCAAGATTTATTGCCTTAGTTTGCCACCAGACATGGTGTCGTGTAGGCTATGCTTACCAACAGTTCTTTGAAAGATGTGTTCTTGTCGAAGAACTCGTAGAAACATTCTTTGGTGGCGTCCATATTGTCTTGTGTAGAAATATAGGCACATATTAGGCTTATATTAGAAAATTAAGCGTCTATGCAGGTTATCATAAGACGTTCGTTCACTTTTGGGAAGCTCAAAACCTTAGTTTGCGGACTTAGTTTGTCGCATATAGCAAATCCGCTGTCGAATAAACGCTGTTTCTGTTTCTTTTTCCTTTAGCAATCCACATAAATTATATTAAAATTTTTTATTCCCCTTATGTCCGTCACATTCCATTGCACTGCGTGGATAGCGGTGATATCTTTGTGATAGCAGTCAAGAGCATCTGCTAGTTCCTGGGCTGCACGTGACCTGTTTTTCTTTATAATCTGCGGGTTCTCAAGAGATTGGAGTATCGTTAAAATGATCCCGCATAATGTGGTGGCCTATTAAGGGTCCGAACATTCCACGTGCATATCCGATAGTCGTTGTCCTTTAAACGTTTAATAGAGTTGTCAACAGTGAATCCATTTTTATTCGAGGCAATTAGTTTGTTCGTCACATATTTTTAAACTCTAGGTTTTTGAGCCGTGTGACAGCGTGTTATACATTTTTTCCTTGCCATTTTCACTCATTCTCATTCATGCAGTTACCGGGGACTACCACAGAGAGTTAAAACTATAACTACACTACGAACTTGATTAGTGCGCTGCAAGTTAGAGGACAGTCAGTAGTTTTCGCAGTTTTCCGATCAAAATAAATTAGCCGCTTGAAACTAGTCGTTATCTATGATTCAGATTCCTGGTTCACTACACTTTTTGAATGCAAAAGGTACAAGTCTGGAAGAGTAGGGAGTTGATACTAAAATAACCGCAAATTTATAAAGGCTTGTACATGTGATCTAAATTTTAATCACTTATTAGATGGCCTGAAAATTATCAGAACTCCATTAACGGTGCAGTAGTTCATAAGCCTCAACTTTTCGCGCAAAAGGGAAGTCTATTACTTACCCATGTCTCCCAATTGATATTGACCTGATGTTTGAACCACTAAAAGGTAGAACTAGTCCAACAGGTGATGCTACTTGTGTCAACAGACCCATAGCATTAAGCCATCTAAGTAGGGAGCGGCATAAAATGCACACAATACCTTGTCTCTCGTATTTAGGAAAATAAGAGTGACCGCAGAAATATGCTATTTCCTCTTCAACGACAACAGAAGGAGTGTTGTTCTGCGGCAATTATGCGATGGGTAGCAAATTTCATCATTTCCCCTCAGTCGTTTTGCTATGCGGCAATATTAAACATTTGAGCCCGTCTGCTTGTGTTTCGATGCTGCACTTCTTCTACTGCTTGTCGCAGTATACATCTTCTTAGGGCCCATACAAAGCATGTACTGCTACGGCTCTAGCTTAAGATAATCTCGTCTGTTTTATTCACTGAAATCCATTGATTTTCCTTTTGTTCCTTACTGCCATTTTTGCCGCATGGTTTTATCAAATTTGTAGACTAAGGTCTTATCTAGAAATTCAACTGTCAATATAGTGGAAACTATGTTATTTTATATATACGAGATCTGTTTGATGACTCCTCGGATTGGAAGATAGGTGGCGCTACTGATCTACTAAGTGAGTGTACCATCATTTAGTTTAACGTTTTTTAGCCCATCTGCCAAAATTTGGTGACAGTCCAGCGCTTAGTTTTGTTTTGACACCCATTTCAAAACATCGTGTTGGATGGAAAAAGAGCGATTCTTGGTTTTGAATTATAAAACCTGCGAGGAAATCAACACTATTATCGATGGTGTGTATGTGACCCATTCACCTTACCGAACAACCATTTACCATTGGTTCACAGAGTTTCGTCGTGGTTGCAAACCGGTTTTTGATGAACCGCGCCAAGGTGGCCCAAAAACGGTTACCACAGAGGAAAATCCATGATTTCGTATTGGCGGCCGAGTGAAAATTCGCGAGTTGGCTGAGATAGCAGATATCTCATCTGAACGCGTAAACCATATCCTGAACGAGGTTTTGGACATGGGAAAGCTGTCCACGTGATAGCTGTCACGTTTGCTTACACCGGAGAACAAACGCAATCGTGATATCACTTCAAAGACGTGCTTGGCCCTGTTTTATCGAAATCCGGAGGAGTTTCTGCATTGTTTTTTGACCACCGATGAAACATGGATGCATTGGTACACATAAGAGGCCAAAGAACAATCGAAGCAATGGGTTTTACCCGGTGAACGTGCTACAAAGAAGGCAAAGGCCGTGCCTTCGGCCGAAAAGGTGATGGCCACCGTGTTTTAGGACGCGCAATGTGTGATCGCGTTGAATATTTAAATAAGGCAAACACAATCAGACGAGCCGATTCAATGCTGACTTGAAGAAAAAATGACCACATTTGGCGAAGAAAAAAGTGCTTTTTCACCACGATAACGCACCAGCTCACACCTCCGCAGTCGTCACAGCCAATGTGGTCGAATTGCACTACAAATTGTTCATCCATCCTCTGTATTTTCCGGATTTAGCTTCCCAGACCTTAAAAGATCGCTCGTCTGAAAGAAGTACTGATCGAACGAGGAAGTCATCGTCGCCGTGGAGGAGTATTTTGCAGGCCAATAAAAGTTGTACTATACGGAGGGGTTTAAAAAGTTGCACCACTGTTGTAAAAAGTGTATCGGGTTGAAAGGGGATTATATTGAAAAATAAATTGTCAAAACCTTAAAAAGTTTCGTTGTCATTTCTAATCCAATTATTCATCAAACAGCCCTCGTATGTTTAAGCGACCATCTGGTTTCTTGAGCGCATTTTTCATCGATCTTACGTTGGCGTAAAACATTTCTGAGTTCGAAATTTTTCTCCGTTATTGTGCGATTTTTCTAGCTTTCTTTTACTCACCCTCAGAAATGTGTGAGCTCCGGAACTGATATTTCTTTTCGTCCTAGGATTACTGCGTGGCGAAGTTCTGTATTTATAAACGTTCACTTCTATGATGTTGTATTTTCGTATTTCATCCATGTTGCACTGAGGACATAAATGTATAGTCAATATTTCTTTCGCCTCAATGGTAGTTTTCAGACGCAGGAGTCAGATCAGACATACCAACTTCAGGTATTCTCTTGAGATGTTAACCTGTCCAGAATTAGTTTTGTTATTTGAGCTTCTATATATGATTTCTTCATTTAATTGAATACGGGAACATTATGAAAGCTGGCGAAGCTAGGCGGCACCAAATGAATAGGTCGAGAAAAATGATAGCATCTCCTACAAAAAGGATAATCCCGATCAACAACGCTAAAAAATACGACTCTAGCAACATGACTTTCAACAGAGCGATAGTTTTATTCAGAATTTCATGCAGAACCTAATCAAAGTGTTGCTAAGAGCAATAAGACGAAGCCGTGTTTAATTCGTTTATTGAAACCAACTCCATGGATGTACTATATTACGTGGAAAGTCATAATTAGTTTGGGACATTCATTTCTAAAAGATTATATGAAAGGAAATTGCTACCATCATGAGCCGGAAGAAGTAGCATCTAATCGAACGTACGGTGTATCTAAAATATAGGTTGATTCATCGTGAGATTTGATTTTCAATAGGCTTTTCTTGACAGATCTTTGACTCCTTTCAAACTGCTTTGTCACTTTTGTTCAGTGTCGTTTGGCAAGTTATTGTAAAAAGACTACAAAAGCGTCTCCAAATTGTTCAGCAGAGAGTGTACGCGATGACCGGGACGAATCGATTCGTCGTCGTTCTTAGCAGCTTGTCTTGGAGTTTTTGACAATTGAAGAATTGAATCCATGCGACTTAAATTTGCGTCATATTTTCAGTGAATGGGCTTTGGAAAAACTCAAAGAAAATCCGGTGTTTTATCGAGAAATTTTGTTCAGTGATAAAGCCCATTTCTAGCTCAATGGATACGTTAATAAACAAAATTGCTGTGTTTGGGTTGATGAGCAACCTGAAGAGTACCAAGAGCTACCATTACATCCATTAAAAACAATGGTGTGGCGTGGTTTATGGGCTGGTGGAGTCATTGGTCCATATTTCTTAAAAATGAGGCAAATCAGAATGTTAACGTCAATAGTAACCATTATCGCGCCATGTTAACGGACTATGTGCTTCCTGAAATTCAAGAACATGATCTCGGTGAGCTCTAGTTTCAACAAGACGACGCTACGAGCCCTACAGCGCGTGAAACAATGGACTTGTTGAGAAATCATTTTGGTGAGCACTTAATTTCAGGTTTTGCTACGGTAAATTGGCCGCCTAGATCGTGCGATATCACACCTTATCCGCATTCCTGCGGATGTGTAAAGTCTCAGATCTTCGGAATAAACCAGCTACGATTGACGCTTGGAAGACAACATCACTGTTATTATTCGCGAGATACCAGTAGCTATGCTCGAACGAGTCGCCGAAAATTGGACCTTCCGAATGGACCACCTCAGACGTAGTCGTGGTCAACATTTACATATTGGGTATGTAATTTAATTCGTGCGGTTTTTTTGTTCAAAATTTGAACGTTTATTTAAGAACAACATGTACAAAAGTATTATTCAAAGTATTGCCTATCTAAAGCTATGACTTTTTCCCATCTTTCTGGCAATTTGTGGATCCCATCCCAAAAGAACTGCGCCGGCTTGGCAGCCAAGAATGAATCAAGCCAATTTTTGGTATTCTGCTCTGATGTGAACCGTATTTCAGTGAGGGTTCTGCATCGACCGGAACAAATGGTAGTCAGAAGGGGCAAGGTCTGGGCTATAAAGCGGGTGGGGTAAGACTTCCAATCCACTGTTTTCCAAATAGTTCTTAACTGGAATAGCAACGTGGGGCCGAGCGTTGTCATGATGGAAAATTATTGCCTCGTTACTGCTCTCTTCATATGGATTAATTGTGTTCGGTAGCGTTGTCTATTAATGGTTTCACCCGGTTTTACAGCGCGCCAATCTGATCCCACCAAATACAGAGCATTATTTTCGCGTAATGGATATTCGGCTTTGCCGTTGATTTGGCTGGTTGGCCAGATTTCACATATGATTTTTTGCGCTTGGAGTTGTCGTAATGGATCAATTTTTCATCACCAGTAACAATCCGATGCAAAAATGACTTCCTTTTGTGGCGTTCCAGGAGCATTTCGGAAATGCAAAATCGCCATTAGACGTCTCTCGGCTTGAGTTCATGTGGAACCCAATTTCCTTGCTTTTGAATATATCTAGCTGCCTTTGAAGGTTTTGAAATGGCTGATGAAATGACACCCAAACTTTTTTGGCTGCCCAGGACGTTCATCGTCTTCCAAGCCAAAATCACCACTTTTAAATCATGCAAACCACTTTTGGCACGTTCGCTCAGCTAGAGCATGTTCACCATAAACTTCCACCAAAATACGATGACTTTCGGGAGCAGTTTTCAGTAATGAAGAAGAAATCCCCGCAAAAACACTTTTTCAGGCACAGGAGTAATTTTGACCGAAAAAAATCTCTAAGGCCTAAATGAACTTGATCCCTTTTCTTTTATGATCATTTTGAAAAGACTAAGCAAACTGAAATATTCTACGACCTCACATTAAAGAGATCCCTTTCGGTCCGTAATAACATCTTTCTTGTAATTTTGATGATACCTTTCAATGACCTTAAAAAAAAAAAACTCTGTTATATACTATTAAACAAATACGAGGATGGACTACATTTCTGAATAATAAACGTTTCAAAGTTCTGAACTGGATAAGAACACACTCATACTAAATTATAAGAAAATCCCACGCACAAATGTCCATAGATAAAATTTTAATAAAAAGAAATCGCTTCAATACAAGATGTTTACGGCCCACTAACTTTAAGCATAACATAATCTCAATTCACATCTAAAAAAAAAAAAAAAAAAAAAAACTAACTCAATTCTTGTAGTCGTATCCCCTTGATTGTTCGGCAAATGTTTGTTCATATAAATTTCCAAAAGACTTCCACTGCACTATTTTACAAAATTGACATTCCCTATTTTACGACTCATAAATTCATTTATTCAACCATTCACAGGGACCAATTTAATAAATTCAACCGTAGACCATTGAAGCCCGGCAAGGGCAAACCGAACAGAAAGATGAAAAAAGAAAAAAAAAAAAAAAAACACTGAAATGAAAGAAAGCTGGCATAAATAACTTAGTTAAACATGATCACAACTCAGGAATTTTCATATGAAAACATAACTTCCTTTACAACTATTCAGCCTGTTGTCGTTGTCTTGTTGCCAGGATATTACTCCTCTTCATTACACTCATACGAGTTCAAATTGGGATGAACATACAAATGTTTTGTGTGAGGAAATGGGATAGGTGGCAACGCATGCACGCGTTTTATACGAGTAGGCAATGTCAAAAGTGATAAAACCCTAACTTTATCCTGTTGTAATCATAAATACGAGTATATCCTTCGTCCTTCTTGCAAACTAAAAGGCTCACTGCCCGTCAAGACACCAGAACAAGAGCTACTAACATCCTACTAAACCCCCTTCACAATGAAGAAAAGAAGCTGGTAAACTGGAACCTTTAATGCATACATAAAACTTGCTTATGTCCTGAACCAGGATAAAGCCAGCACTTTGAAACGTTGTGGATATGATTATCCAGATCCGTATATGTACTCGGTTATATTATGACAAAGAATGGAAATTTCTGAACAAAAACTCAGGAAGCGTGAAATTGAAGGAGGACACGACAGGAGTACTATGCTTTTCGATTTTGACCCTATGCTCTGGAGAAGTTTTTGGGTTTTGTCTTCAATCAACTTTGTCATGTGGTATAATGGACTTGTAAGGAATATGCTGCTCTGAAGGAAGACCAGCACAGAAGGATTGGTTTGATTGAACATGCATACATACGAGTACGAGTATATCCGAACTCGTATTTAACTTCTCGTCCCTAATAATGTTTTTATTAAATTTTGTCAGATCACGTAATGGTGGATGGTGGAGTGTTGTTTTCCCGTTTATAAATCAAGTCACTTGGGAGTCTCGACATAGCACGTAGTCGGTCGGGTGACTTTGTATCTGGCTGAGGTAGTCCGGGTATCCCTTAATACGCTGAATTTGTTGTTCATTCATAAATCTCATTAAACGTAAAACTTAGAACACAACTACGTGTGTTTTGTTAATTAAATTAATTAATTGAGTGAATAACTGAGCAGAATTAACTAGAATATTAATTAGGTAATTAGCCGTTATATTGGACATGTTTTCCTTGTACTCCTGACCAAGTGACAAGGAATTTAATTTATGGGAATTCACGGCCTTATTCTGAGTTGAATGGATTGAAAGGAGAAAAAAATTCTTGATATTGCCGCAGGAAGAAAGCTTTAGTCAGATAGTTCATACTGTCAGTCTTAGTCATCCACTTGGGATGACTTTTAAACGCAGCCCAATTCTATGTTGGAGATCAGAAAATATTGTTTTTCTCCATATACTTAGTTCTCAACACCTTTCAGATTACTTGCCTCTGATCAAAAAAAAAAAAAAAAAAAAAAAAATTATGAGGCAGAGAGTAAGGTTTTGGTGGTCGGGCGATTCGAGTTGTACTCGTATTAAAACTAAAGGACGTTGAACAACGAACTATTCCTTGTAATAATTAGGTCAATAAGTAGAGTGGAGCTGAAGTCACTTATATCTCTATGGACCTGTCAGAGTGGTCTTCAGATTGGAATTTTTCCGCCACCTATATACCTACTACGTTACAGCTCCAATATTGTGAGACGCGGATAAAGATGAATTCAACGTTTAAGTCGAAAAAAGAAGAAATATTTTCGGTTCTGCATATGGAATGATCGTTCCTTGGAGGCGCTGGATTGGTACACTGCTATCCGGGAATTGTCGGAGAACAAGAGGACAAACAACTGTGACACACACCATAGCGACTGCAACAAAGAACAGAAGCAGCACACATTTGAGTGCGAATTTGATGTAAGCAAAAGACTAAGTCATTGTTACCATCTGCAAGATCGAATAAGCCAAGGATACTATCAAAGAATGTTTTTTAGACAAAACATGTCAAAACCTACGATCAGTGTCTAACGTATGACGCTCATTGGCAGTACAACCCAAAAGCGTGTTTTGTGTGGCAAAATATCGTTCAAAATTCGTTCTCTCATAATATAGTCCGTGACGTTTCTAAAAGAGGGCACCACTTGAATTAAATCCATAACATTTTTAGTTAGTACAAACCTTCAAAAGATAAGTGTATAAATTTGACAGCTGTAGGACGATTAGTTCTCGAGATATAGCGTTGTGAGTGAAGCAACTTTTGTTATTGTGAAAAAAAATGGATTCAAAGCATTTTCTTGTGTTGATTTATCATTACTTTTTGATGGGAAAAAATGCAGCCGATGCAAAGAAATGGCTTGATAAGTGTTACCCGGACTCTGCACCAGCCTAAATTTAAAAGTGGTCATACTAGCACCGACGCAGTGGACGTCCAAAAGAGGCTGTTTCAGATGAAAACATAAAAAAAGTCCACAAAATGATTACGAATGACCGTAAAGTGAAGTGGCGCGAGATAGTTGAGGCTCTGAAGAGCGTGTCGGATATATCATTCACGAATATTTGGACATGCGAAAGCTCTGTTCAAAGTGGGTGTTGATGTTTCAGAGGAGTGTTTAAAGCTGTTCAACCGCGATAAAGCCGAATTTTTGCGTCGGTATGTGATAATGGATGAAACTTGGCTCCATCACTTCACACCAAAGTCAAGTCGGCAGTCAGCTGAGCGACTATTACATTGCGTTGTTGAAGCGTTTAAAGGACGAAATCGCAGAAAAACGGCCGCATTTGAAGAAAAAGAAAGTGCTGTTCCATCAAGACAATGCACCGTGGCACAAGTCGATGAAAATGATGGCAAAATTGAATGAATTCGGCTACGAATTGCTTTCCCACCCACTGCATTCTCCAGATTTGGCCCTCAGCGACTATATCCTGTTCACAGACCTCAAAAGAATACTCGCCGGAAAGAGATTTAAGACCGATGAAGAAGTAACCCCGAAACAGAGGCCTATTTTGAGGCTTAACCGAAATCGTATTACAAACCTGGTATCGAAAGATTGAAAAATCGTTTCAATCAGTGTATCGCCATCGAAGGCAACTATATTGATAAATAAAGTTAAATTTTGCAAAAATGCGCGGACTTTTCAGCCCATATGTTAAAACATTATTTTTTGAGAGGCAAAACGGCGAAGGAAACAAAGGAAAAGTTGGATAAATATTATTGGGCTAATTGCGCCGTCAGATTACACCGTCAAATATTGGTTTCGATAGTTTCGTGTTGGCCGCAACTCCAATACCGATCAAGTCCTCAGCGGCAGGGACTCCGATGCGGTTACAGAGGACAATGTAAAAAAAATACATGAAATGGTGTTGGTTGACCGGAAAGTGAAGGTGCGCGAGTTAGCAGATACCACAAAGATTAGTACTGAGCGCACATGCCATATTTTGGGCAATATTCTGTATATGAAAAAGTTATCCTGCCAAAAACACGAACGCGAGAGCACTTCGAAAGATTGTTTGGACTTGCTGATGCGGAATCGGGCGAATTTTTGGCGTCGATTGGTAACTGTTGAACACCAGAGAACAGAATGAGTGCCCGGCAATGGCTGAAGCCGGCACGAGTGCTCCGAAAATGCCGACGGAGGCTCGATGGTTCGGAAAGATTATGGCGTCGGTTTTCTGGCATTGTAGTGGCATACTCTTCGTGGACTACCTCGAAAAAGGAAAAACCATCAACAGCGAGTATTACTGTGCATTAATGGAGCGATTGAAGGCCGAAATCGCTGCAAAACAAAATTTGTTTTTGCAGGACAATGCACCGGGTCACAAGAGCATCGCAACCGTAGCTAAAATCAATGACTTACGGCTCCAATTGCTGTCGCATCCACCGTATTCGCCCGATTTGGCTCTCCCGGACTTTTATTTCTTCCCAAACCTCAAAAGATGGCACATCAATAAAAACGGAGGAGTATTTTGCAGACTCAATATAGTCAATAAAATAGAAAAACATTTAAATTTTTTTTTTTTCATTTGTAAGGAGGTTACTTTTCACCCCATCTAGTACAGTTACAGAAAAATACTGTGACGAAATTTTATATTGTATATCTCAGATTCTTGACAAGTCTTCTGCAACCTGCATCTTATGTTAAACAAGCTTCACTACATTGATTTTCATACCTTAAGCTGCACTCTTAAAGGCATCTTTCATTTGAAACGAGTGATCTTGGCTACAACAGCCACCATAGCTTTGTTAACCTTGTACGTCGTATACCAGGTGTACTATATGCATACGTTTTTTCTGATTTAACTAAGAGATAGCGTCAGCAAAAAGTACGCAGCGTATGAATTTGCCACATACGTCATTTTGTTCATCAGTGATCATGTCGAGCTTTGTGCCTGAAAAAAAAAACATTGCTTTTCTTAATAATTCAAAATAAAAAGGCTGTTGAAAGTCATCGTTTGCTGATAGAACGCGATTCATCAATAAGAACATGTGACACATGGTTTCGACTGTGATTTCAATGTGAAAGACAGTCAAATCTGGGAGACAACAAATGCGAAGACGAGCAATTGGAGGAATAATTGACTAGTGACCTAACTTAAACTCAACGGCAATTAGCAAAAGTATTACATGTGTCACAGAAACAATCAGCAGATGTTAACGAGCAATGGAAGATGGAAGATGGAAGATCAATACTCGTAAACTCGGTGAATGGCTCCCACACGATTTACATGAACGTCAAGTGGAAAATCGCAAAGTCATTTGTGAAATGAAGACAACTTGAAAACCTGAAGCGAAAACAGTTGTGGGTTTTACCTGGCGAAGCCGGTCCTTCAACGTCAAGGCCAAACCGCTTCGGCAAGAAGACCATGCTCTGTGTCTCATGGGACAAGAGTTGTATTGTGTATTATGAAATCTTGAAGCTCTGTGAAACCGTTCATACACAACGCTATCGCCAATAATTGATTAATTTAAACCACACATTAACCGATACGCGACCGGAAAAGGTCAGAAGACATGGCAAAGTAATTTTGTTACACAAAAACGCGCCGTCTCACACAGCAAAGCTGGTGAAAGACACCTTGAAATCGTTTAGATAGGTCATCCTTCTGCACCCGCCGTATTTCTCACACTTGGCAGCATCTGACTATCACTTTTCCGCATCAATTGGGCACGCGCTCGCAGAGCAGCACTTCAGCGATTTCAAGGAAGTTGAAAAATGGCTCGACGAATGGTCTCCCGCAAAAGACAAGCAATTTTTCTGGCATGTTATTCATAAATTATTTGAAAGATGGGCGAAATGTGTAGAAGCCTTTGGCAAATATTTTTACTGAAAAAAAACGGAAAAAAACGTATGTATGCATCTGGTATGTTTTGGCTCAGAAGTTGTTTCGGCTTAAATTTGAGTCAGGAAAGGTATGTAGTTGGGTCTTAATGGATGAATCTAAAACTGTAACAATACGCTGCGCTGGTATCTTTTTAGACCACGGCAACGTAAGATTCTCCTTCTCGTTCGGAAAATATCCGTCTATTTTGAGTTCAATTGCTATGAACTATATTGTAAAGAATCAGTGGGGTGGTCTAAGTATCTCTGTCTATACTGACAGCCAAGCTGCACTTAAGCCCATATTCAATGCTCCCACAAATTCCAAGCTTGTTGCAGAATGTAAGAGTTCTCTGATTGCATTCAGAAAGCTGAATCCATTGACCCTTGTGTGGACCACAAATACATAGTACTGAAGATTAAATGAGAATCTGCGTTAGAACTGCTTGCGTGCTCGGTTAGGGCTGACATTGACAGTTGTGTCTTTTGTGATCTTCAAAATGTCGGCGGACCAAATGAGTGCTAAAACGACTGCTGCTATCGTTGAGGTCTCGTAATGGACTTAAGATCTTTCTTAGCACCATAGATCTGCAAGGGATAAGCGACACAGCATCACGCGGCACATGCTGTGTGAACAGTGGAAAATCTTCATAGATATCAGTAGTCCAGAATACCAGCTAGATCGATTCTTTAGCCTGACTGCTGGATTCCAGGAGTTCCAGGTGTGGTTTTGTAGACACCCTATATACTTCGACCACTCTTCCCGCGGGACCCAACGGTTTTACTTCACGGAGCTGGTAAGCAATCCATGCTACATCTTCTATATTTGCTGCATCTGCATGTCTTGTACTTTCGATCTTTTGCACCTCGTTTGGCTTATGAATATGCAAATCTCCATCCAATTTTCTTCTGACCATAATATTTGGTTAATTATTGACTGTGGATTTGGTATGATAGTTCTTCATCCTAGAAAACGTATGCGATGAAATGTATATTAGCATGTTCTGTATCTTCCTCCTGATTTGGGGAGTCTGGGCAAAAAGGTGAACTATCTTGCCTGAAGCGTTGTAGATATTTCCGATAGCCATCGTCACCAGCTATGAACTGCGTTAGATGGTAATTACAGTCCCCGTGTCTTCGACTTATCCAGTCTTCGATTAATTCAAACTTTCACCTGCTTTTTGTTTTATTAGTCCACCAGACCTGCCAAATAGTTACTTATGCTGCCTTTTCTTAAGATTTAATCAATGACAATGGTAAACGTAGCCAATATACGCTAGCTAAAAAGTAATCACTTTTCTGCGTACGTCCACGTCTGTTAGTATAGACCAGCAGTTTTGGCATTTGGTTAAACACAGGCAAATCCCCGCCCCCACCTCTCAGGTCATTCTGATTTGAAGCTACCTGGCTACGAACTGGTGCCATTATTCCTTTCTCACCGTGGTCTCACCATTTACGCGCGTAGTGATGTACAATATCTTAACAAACTTCAAAATAATGTACTCCCTATTCTAATGCGGAATTCAATCAATCAATCTTCGCGAGCAAATTATCCACTCCTGCTTTATTAACAGAAGCCCAAAACTGGACAGCAATTACACCTCTTCCGAGTTTAATGAATTGTCTGACTCCATTCAAAGAAATGTATTGCTGTATCTTCATATTGAAATCGTTATTACGAGCGATTTCAATATACGCAATTCTGAGTGGCTTCGACATCCTGGATGGACAACACCCGAAGGACGGTGTGTTGATATCTTCGCTGCCGAAAATAATTTGACATAACACTTAAATGAGCGCACACGAATACCAGACGTTGATTGTCATACCACTAACAAACTGGACTTGTTTTTAATTTCTCATTCTGATAAGTATACCGTTGATGTTATTTCCTTTCTAGGCTTACCGGACCACTATGTCATATCAGCTAATTTCTCGTACACCCGCATGGCAATACGAGAAAGCCAATTGGAGCGAACCTAACAGCTTCTTTAATAGCTTTCACTGGTCGTTAAGTTTCTTAGATAACGATGTGGATGCCGTTACTGATATGATAAAAGACACTATTCTCGTTGGATTGAGATCCTTTAAGATCTACATGGTACTACTCTAGCTGCAAAGAGACAATTAGGGTTAAAATAATGTGTTTTCGGAAAGACCAACCGACAGAGGAAAATCAAAAAAATGTTCAATTAAACGAAGAATAACTACAACGCCTTTCTTAAAATTCCAATGTGACCAAAAATAAAGGCAAAAATTACTACAATTAATCAAAGGTATTGAAAATTGTTTACTGTCCGTTATAATCATCAGAAATTCTGCAGCATCCTCTATACCAAGGCTCAGTTATAATGACATTCCGACTATCAGCTCTTTGGACAAGACTAATCTGCTTGCTGGATAGATTGTGCTTTGTCTCCGCCTATACTTGAGTGAGTCGAATCTTCAGTGGGATAACTCCACTTTCTAACTCGTGTAGTAGCAAGAGTACTAAAAGATCGTTAAATACACAAATCGGCTGATCCAGAAGTTATATCTCCCCTGCTTCTGAAGAGTGGTTCTTTTACGCTGGGAAAATCAGGGCGTAAGACTTTCTAATCAATCCTACACATTAGGACACTTTCCGAGTTTGATAATCACAAAATAAATGCTAGTGAGCCTCAGGGCTCCGTTCTGTCTCCGATACTCTTTTAAGTTAATTAAGTTCATTAAATTCCAATATTATCAGCATAACCAATTGGGGAACCATCAACAAAGTGGAATTTAATGCTTTTGAAACTTTAAACATCAAGCCATTGTTCATGAATGACACTTACATCGTCAAAAATGCCGCGAAATGTCTGGAATTACTCAAACGATGTAAGAAATATATCACTCCATCTGATCTGGCCTCAATATATGTATAAGGCTAACATTGGAGTACAATGCCAACATCTGGTCAGGTGCTGCTAAGACATCTCTGCACCTGTTAGATAGGATCCAAAACCGTGCGATAAAACTCATAGGTGATACTGATCTCAGTCAGTCAATTGACACATTGAACACCGACGTAATGTCTCACCAACAGTGATCCATTGAAATCGCCAGTAGCATTTCATCCCTTCAGATGATCAATCGTAATACCCGTCTTGCTATGAATCTGACGTGGCCATAGGGGCTGTGGTAAATCCAGTTTGTGACAACGTGTCTCAACCTCTTGGTTTTTTCGCAAAAGCTAAAACATTTTCGTTATTTGCTTAAAGGAAGGCAGTTTTTCATTTTAATAGACCATAAGCCTTTATCGTACGCATTTCGTTCGAACTCTAACAAAACACCACCTCGACGGCTGAGACAGTTAGATTGGATCGCAAAATCAGGTTGCTGACTTTCTTTCAAGAATAGATGCTGTTTTTGTAACTCAACCAGTGGATTCCGAGGTAATTGCAAAAGAACAAGAAACCGACAACCAGCTAAAAGTATTACTCGAACAATGTAACATGTCAAATTCGTTAAATCTAAGTTTAAGCTTTTGAATTTTCTGAAAGCAATTGCCGTTTGTTTGTTGCGATACGTCAACATCAAAAATTCATCCATATGTGCCGGCTTCCTATAGAGAATCAATTCTAAAAAAAACTTCACAATATATCACATTCAGGTGTAATAGCCACATTTAGACTGGTGCAAAAGCGATTCGTTTGACTAGGTATGAGAGCAGACTGTTGTGAGTGTCAAAGATCGAAAGTTACTTGTCACAACAAAGCACAACATGTCCCGTATAAAACTATGTCTGAGCGGTTTACGCATATCAATATGGATATCGTTGGACCTTTGTCAACATCGCATGGATATGATCATCATTGATAGATACGCGCGCTCGTCTGAAGCTTTGCCTATGGAGGATAAAGAAGCAGAGACTGTAGTGTTGCTTGGACTAAAGTCCTCATATAAACGCGATTTGAATGCGACATCAGCTGAACTTGTCTACAGCGAAACACTGCGGTGAATACTTTACAGAATTTTCTCAAAATGTAAGTACAGAAGACTTCGTCAAAGATCTACAAAAGGCAATCACCGTCGTTTTTTTTTTTTTTTTTTATAATTCAGCGCGCGCACTAAGGGGATAAGAATACCCTTTTACTGGCTTTTCACCAAGGCGCGGTCGGGTGGTGTAGTAGTTTTGAAACTCAGGTGTTAGGTTTCGATATTTTTCCAGAGGTGGTTGTCAAACTGGAGCCAGTGCATCCTCAACCAGTAAGTCTTAGTATGTGCTAGTTATTAGTTTGTTACATTTAGCCCAGCCAGCAATCACTCAAACATCAGTGCTATGCCTTCATGTCAGACGGGATTTACATATAACTACAAACAAATTCCATGAAAAGACTTTTTCAGAGAATTGCCTCGCACGGGATTTGAACCTGCGAACCTCTGCTTGAGGAATCTATGCATATACTACTACACCACGTCCACCCCCCCCCCCCCCCTATTAACTTACTACTTACCATGCAACTTCCAAACCATTTATTCAAGAAACATTACATTAAGTTTACTCACGTATTTATAAGGACTGACAGTGTGTGCAGTCCACTTCAACAACCGTATTTAGGACCTTACACAGTTTTTAAAAAATTTCCTAAACATTTTCTAATACAAATAAAAAAAAAAAACAATTAAAGGACATTTCCATTGATAGACTGAAAGGAGCATTTTATACTATCGGAGAAATAGCCGATAATAATATTGTTACAACGAATACATCAACAGAAAGCCATCAAGTAACAACACCAGATCGAGACAGACTCACAGCTGTGAGGACGAAAAGTTGTTATCTCATTAAGGTTTCGTTAGCATAAAGTACTTGATATGGGGGAGTATTGAAGTGATTTGAACGCCTTAGAATAGGTTGCGTACCGCACTCAGCTATTGTTAAGATGCAATTTTATGTTTATGACAAATTTAAGAAAATGAAAGCTTAGTTCGTTGTTAACTTTCATACAAAGCAGTTGTCTTTTCCTTCTAATTATCCACAATACGGTTAAGCCGATTGCTGTCTCTCATAGGAAAAGTTGTTTGTGAGCAAAAACTGTTGAAAATCAAGTCATGAAATCCACGAAAGGATTCCTTCTTACTTTGCATTTGCTACTGTCTTAACAAATATTCTGAGCATAAGTATCCCAGCACATGATAACTCCTATCTTCCTGAAATGACAGTATCCAAAAAAATCCGTTTACTGCCTTTGATATGGCGTTAGTTGTGCTATTCTTCATTTGTTTCTGGCATAGGTAGTTAGAGCAGCAGATTGGGCGCAAAGAGACGGTCTCTCCGATACAGAACTATAGGGTTTTCCAATAGGGACTTGACAACTTTGAGTTTAATTTGTAAACGCACTCTTTCACTAATCATCAAACTGTTACGGTCAAGTTATTCAGTAAACTCAACATTTTCATCATGGTAAAGTACACTAACGAGCAATGTTTGCAAATTATAAAAATTTTCTACAGATATTCGGAGTCGCAAAATCATTTTCAGTGACGAAGCTCATTTTTGGCTCAGTGGGTTCGTCAATAAGCAAAATATGTGTTATGGGTCAGGTGAAAACCCACATGTGCTTCATGAATCACCACTTCATCCACAAAAAATAACTGCGTCGTTATTGGGCCATATTTTTTCGTTGGCGATAACGATCGTCACGTTACTGTGAATGGTCAGCGTTATCGCGCCATGATCACCGATTATTTTTGGCCCGAATTGGAAGATATAGACTTGGACGACATGTGGTTTCAACAGGATGGTGCCACAAGCCACACAGCACACGCTACAATCGATTTATTGAAGAGTAAGTATGGTGATCGTGTTATCTCAAGACATGGGTCATGGCGGTCAATTGGCCGCCGTTCGTGCGATTTAACGCCGCTTGACTGTTTTCTATGGGGTTACGTTAAGTTATTGGTTTATGCCAACACGCCGACGACGCTCAGAGCCAACATTGAACGCGAAATAGCGGCCGTTTCGGCCGAAATGTTTGGCCGAGTCGTTGAAAATTGTATCCAACGAATCGACCGCTGCAAACGTGCCCACGGTGGCCATATGAACGAAGTTGAGTTCCATTTATAAATGTTTTGATTGTACTTCAAGTCAATAATAAATTTTTTTAAATATCTCAAATGGTTTGCTTTTTATTTAAAAAAAAAGTTGTCAAGTCGTTATTAGAAAATTCAATAAATACATATATAGATTGGGTGATTCGTCGTAAGGTTTGATTTATAATGTAAAATTAAAGAACATAACTAAAAGCAAAATTAAATTAGTTTTTTATCAAATAAAGGTATAGTTCATGACATTTATTTTTTAGATAATATTATGTAAATATTGGCTAAAACTACGTCTGAGGTGGTCTATTCTGAAGGTCTAATTTTGGGCGACTCGTTCGAGCATAGCGACTGGTATCTCGAGGATAACACGAGTAATGTTGGCTTCCAAAGCGTCAATCATAGCTAGCTTATTCCTCACTAATTGAAACTTTACATATCTCCAGAGAAAATAGTCCAAAGGTGTGATATCGCACGATCTAGGTGGCCAATTTACCGTAGCAAACCGTGAAATTGTTTCCCGCGCTGTATGGCTCGTAGCGATGTCTTGTTGAAACCAGAGCTCACCGAGACCATGTGCTTGAATTTCAGGAAGCACATAGTCCGTTAACATGGCACGATAACGGTAACCATTGACGGTAACATTCTGATTTGCCTCAATTTTGAAGATATATGAACCAATGATTCCACCAGCCCATAAACCACACTATATCGTTGTTTTTAATGGATTTAATGATAGCTCTTGGTACTCTTCGGGTTGCTCATCAGCCCAAATACGGCAAATTTGTTTACGAGCATTAACGTATCCATTGAGCCAGAAATGGGCTTCATCACTGAACAAAATTTCACGATAAAACACCGGATTTTCATTGAGTTTTTCCAGAGCCCATTCACTAAAAATATGACGCAAATTCAAGTCCTCTGACTTCAATCTTGCACTAGTTGAATTTTATATGATTTTAGGCTGAGATCCTCACGTAAAATACGCCAAGTTGTCGATTACGCCAAGCTAAGCTGCTGAGAACGACAACGAATCGATTCGTCACGGTCTTCGCGTACACTCTCAGCTACAGCTGCTTATAGTCTATTCACTACATGCTAGGTGTGGTCTTACTGGTCGAGTATCATCCATTTATGAAAACTGGGACTCAAATTTGCGAATGGTATTGGCAATAGTGATTTCACTAAGTTCCTCGAATCGCACGAAAAACATTTTTCACAGGACGATGATTTTCGTAATATAGCCGAACAATTTGGAGACACTGTTGTGGTGTGAGTTTTTCTACGATGATTTGCCAAATGATACTGAACAAAAATGACACAGCAGTTTGATAGTAGTCATACGTGATCTGTCAAAAAAGGCCCAGTGAAAATCAAAGCTCACGATGAATCACCCTTATATAATGTAAGAAATAACTAACTACCTTTAGATAGTACTACGGTGTGATGGACTCAAAAAATCGATTTTTTTTTTTATATTAAGACCAGATGCATCACAATCTTAATTCGCCCAATTCTCTCGCTCCTCACATATGTTAGTTTTAGTGAAATTATGTAAGAATTTGATGTGAATATTTCAGATTACTTATTTAACTATCTCACTCTCTGAAGTGAAAAATTGAGAAAAATTAATAACTTAGATGTTCTAAACTGACTGAGCGATCTGGAACAGTGATTGGTGTAGACTTTGGCATTCCCAATCCTTAGGGATTACCTCCTTCATGCGGTTCACATTCCAATTTTCAATTTTAATCAAAAATAAATTTCAAAACAAATCACATTTTAGAGACCTGAAAAGGAAAAGCACTTTAAAGCCCCACATCACCCATTTTAACCCCTAAGCTACACTATAAGGCTGTGAATACGATTCCATAAGTATGGGAATCTGACAATATCTATCCGTCGACCTAGAAAAAATCCTTAACCATATGTGAACTGCCACCCCTCAGTGCCATTGAAGGCAACGAAGCATTTCCTCTCAAGGAAGAACCTTCGAATGAAAAGGAGAAAAAAGTGAGAGCAACAAAAAAACATATCCTTGTAATGTTATTACAAACAAGTTTCGGGTATAATGACATTACGAGAAATCTATTTATGGAATTTATTCCACCTCATTGGCCGTCTATCATATTCGCAGGCATCCAATCGAAACTGTAGTTACCAGCAGCACTTTGCCTTCTTCGATCCGAGTGTGATACAATTTTCGATTTAATCTACCGGAAGGGCATTATGTTGAGTGATTGTATCGCAAGGAAGTGCTTGGCTACTTGTTTCCTTCCAGTTTGCCCTTTGATTTGGGTTTTTGTTTTTCTTCCAAACTCTCCATCGGATGTTCTATGAGCCTTGAAAATCATAGTATTAGATAATTTGATGATAAGATGAGTTTTGCGCGATGAGTGTTGAAACGGGTTAAGTGATAGTGTTGTTTCCCTAAAGAGGATACCAAAAGAAAAGAAAAGGTTTTTCTAATTAATTATAAAAGAAGATACACTGACTAAGTTAGAAGTTTGTCGAGTAATCTACTCTGAAAACCACTATGCGGAAGGAGAGCATTAACTTGCAAGGAGTATGCTCTCGAGTGCGAGTTCAGAAGTGTTTCTTGCTGCTTAAGTAACAGAGCGACCTAGGCATGTAGTAAGTTAGCCATAATTTAAAGAAAAAAAAATTCTTTTTTGTTTTCTCTACTTTGCAATTCAACCTCCTCCTGGATGAGGTGTTTTCTTTCAAGTGGGCTGCAACTAAGGAAACGTAATGAGATTCTTGATAAACGTAAGTAGCGAGTTGTTTCCACCAAATTACTTTCAGATGAATTTCTTGAAGACTATTTTTTCTATTTTTAATATTTGTTCCTTAGCTCTTGGTTATGGTGTTGCTTAGATGCAAAGGTGGGCTTATGGAAATTTTTTTATTAGATGAGTCAACGGAGACATGGAAACTTTGAATGATTCTTAGAGTTGCACTGTTGCTCTCAATTTTCTTACAAGAATCTGATAACGGATAGATCGTGGATAGGAGTCCATAGTAACAAACCGGGCAGGGAAAACAAGTCAATTATGATTGCGTCATGATATTGTCATATCTGGTCGTAAGAAATTGTTAAGCCTCTTAATGAACTCTATATGAGAAATATTATAACAAACTGCCCGATGGTTTACTAATGCAAAGAGAGCGGATCCTAGACCTTTGTGAAGAAGGGCTTATTGATTTTTTCTGAAGGAACACAGGATTAGTGTTCTACCAAAAGTGCACATTGGAACCGTACCAGGCAATCTAACTCCATGGGTCAGCATATTTTATATCATAGCCAAATACCCATTCCCTAGATAACAGAATGTATAAATCTTTGGCTAAGAGGTCGAAAAATACAGCTGCCATGATATGACATCAGGTCACGAAACACAATAACATGTAGCACGAGGTTCACTCACAAAAGAATCCACAAAACAACCCGGCTAAATAAACCTGGTGGTTTCAGAAGGGCAAACGTCGACTCTGACCATTACCTGGTAGCAGTCCGATTCAGAGCTCGACTCTCAAATGAAAGAAAGTTGCAACAACATGCAAAAGGGGAGTTCAACATTGGACGCCTGCGTACACGGGCGAAAATCTTTCCAATCTGCCTACCATTATCTACCATAGACGTCAACAACATGTGGTCATATTGCTGCACTTCCATCAAAAAGGTGGCCGAAAACACCTTTGGCTACCTACCACCCCAGAAAAGAAATCAGTGGTATGATGATGAATTTGGCAAAATAAAGATGGCAATAGATGTGTGATGTGATGTGACATACAAGAAAACGATGCGACGCGTCACCAGAGCAGCGAATGATGAGTGGAGGTCCAGAAGAAGGGAGGAGGATAGCCTTTGCACTATCCCGGCTTACGGCTATAGAAGATTTCTGGAAAAGGAAAGAAACCAGGAACTTTTCTAAAAAGGTCAATGGTATCTAGGAGAATTGTGGATATATAAGAAATAATGGACATGACCAGAAGAGAGTGAAACGGCAGCAAGAGAACATATCTCCAGTCGAAGGATTAGAAGAAGTCGGCACAGCTATAAAAAGCTGAAGAACAACAAAGCCTCTGGCTCGGGTGGCCTGTCACCTGAGTTCTTCAAAGCCAGAGGCAACGTTATGACAAGGAGAGTGCACCACATTATTTGTAAGGCATGGAAAGACGAAAGTATTCCCGACGACTGAAATCTACAAGAAAGGGGATACCATGTCCTATAACAACTATTTTCCTACAACAACATATCCCTACGTCTGAAACCGTACTGCACCGAATAAATTGGCCAATATCAGTGCGGCTTCCGGCCCGAAAAATCGACATCAGAAATGCCAACGAGTTCCAATTCGACACACACCACCTCTTCATCGACTTCAAAGCCGCATGACAGCATGCATCGCACTGAGCTACATATATTGTATGTATAATGCGAATTCGGGATCCCGGGAAAACTCGCGATTTGCGGAAGGAAGAACTTCCGAATTATCCCAAACTTGCACCGGATTTCGACAAGGAGACGCCCTGTCGTGTGACTTCATAAATTTAGTACTTGAGTAGATAGTACGACAAACGGCAAAAATTAACACGGAAGGTACTATTTTCTCAAAGTTTACCCAGCTTCTGAGATACGTGGATGATATCGATAAAATCGCACGTTCCCAGCGTGCCGTTATTGAAGAAGGGGCTGACCTAGTTGGTCTTAAGGTGAATGAGGAAAAAACGAAATATGTCGAATAAAAACCGTTCCGTCGCACATCACCTAGAGCAAAATGTCACTATCGCTAGATAAAACTTTGGGGTTGTCAAGGAGTTCATCTATTCGACGAAGAGTAACCCAAGGCAATCGCTGCTACTTCGGTCTATCGAAACAACTTGGTTCAACACTGGTAGGACAAAGAGTCAAAATCATGCTTTACAAGGCGTTAATATTGCCAGTCCTGCTTTATGGAGTCGAAAGTTGGACGATAAATGTCTGTGAGGAGGGCGTATGAAGAAGAAGACATACCCGCGAATAAAAGGCGCTGTATGAAGATGAAGACATTCCATAATGCTCATGCTAAGAGGATCTTTGAATCCAAGCCACCAGTTTTGAGAAGAAATGGAAGAGATCGAACCTCTGGTTTAAAGATCAGGCACGCCCGGGACCAGAATGAACGGAAGGCTACAGTTCTTCACGCTTAGACCCTTTAAGGAATGTCAGCCTGATAAGTAAGTTAGTAAATGTTGGATAAGATAGATAGATAACAGCACTAGTACTCGGCGCGAACAAACCGTGGTGTCCTGTGAGGTAACCTGCTAATTCTTTGATATCATGCCGACTTAGGTTAAGACATCTATTGGCATTTTTGTTGAAGGGCGGGATGGCTCGTTTGGCCTATTTTAGAACTGAGCTATTCTCCCAATATGAGATGCATCTCGAATGCTCCCAGCTATTGAAAGCTAAATTGACTGTTGATTTAGAAGTACACCAGGAGAGTTCAGGTCCATTAAAGGGAGTTTCTGTGCCCTTTCTCGCCAGTTCGTTGGCTTTTTAATTCCCATCAATGTCCTCATGACCAGAAACCCACCACAGTTTGGATTTTGGAGTGCCATGCCAAACAGCCCATCATACAATCCTGGGGCTTAGTTTTTGGGGGGTTACGCAGCATAACATGACTGATTTGGAGTCAATGGTATGCGAGCTAAGCGCATTTATAGCTGCTTGTTTGTCCGTGAATATATGGATGTTGGCCGTATCAAAGATACCAGAGTTGTAAATATAATTGGCACATACCTGAATGGCGTGGAATTCTAACTGGGACTTTTGCATATTACTCTGATAATATTTAAGTTAGGTTCATTTATTCCAGCTTCCACGCTCGATTCCATTTTAGAACCATTGATGGGTTAGCGCTAACCCATGCTTCTTTGCTAGGAATCTTCGTGGAGAAGCTTTTATTGAACCATAATGTTTTTCGAAGTCGGTCTATTACTGCGCAGATCATATCCAGTTCCGGTATTTCAGAGAGTAGGCACCTTAAGTCAGGGTGTCCGTACCAAACTTGCTGTGCTGCGTAATAACACTTTGCTTATATATAGGGTTTTCTAATAACGACTTGACAACTTTTTTTTTTTTTTTAATAAAAGGAAAACCATTTGAGACATTTCAAAAACTTTTTTATTGGCTTGAAGTACAATCAAAACATTTATGAATGGAACTCGACTTCGTTCATATGGCCACCGCGGGCACGTTTGCAGCAGTCGATTCTTTGGACCCAATTTTCAACGACTCGGCCACACATTTCGGCCGAAACGGCCTCTATTTCGCATTCAATCATTGCTCTAAGCTCTTCCAACGTCGTCGGCGTGTTGGCATAAACCAATGAGTTAACGTAACCCCACAGAAAATAGTCAATCGGCGTTAAGTCGCACGAAGGAGGCGGCCAATCGATTGGCCCATGTCTTGAGATAACACGCTCACCATACTTTCTCTTCAATAAATCGATTGTAGCGTGTGCCGTGTGGCTTGTGGCGCCATCCTGTTTAAACTACATGTCGTCCAAGTCCATATCTTCCAATTTGGGCCAAAAATAATCGGTGATCATGGCGCGATAATGCTGACCATTCACAGTAACGTGACGATCGTTATCGTCGACGAAAAGATATGGCCCAATAACGCCGCCGGCATGCAAACCGCACCAAATAGTTATTTTTTGTGGATGAAGTGGTGATTCATGAAGCACATGTGGGTTTTCATCCGACCAATAACGCATATTTTGCTTATTGAGGAACCAATTGAGCCAAAAATGAACTTCGCAACTGAAGATGATTTTGCGACTCCGAATATCTGTAGAAAATTTTTATAATTTGCAGACGTTGCTCGTTGGTGTACTTTACCATGATGAAAATGTTGAGTTTACTGAACAACTTAAACGTGGCAGTTTGATGATTAGTGAAAGAGTGCGTTCACAAATTAAATTCAAAGCTGTCAAGTCGCTATTGGAAAACCCAAGTGTAGGGAGGTTAGTCCTATTATTGCTTCTATCGCAGCTGTGGGGCAAGTCCGGAAGTCTCCGAAAATACTCAGGCATACATAACATGAACCAGATCCACTCAATTCATTCAAAGTATGGTTTAAACGTTTTTTGGGCTTGTAATTCTCAGTCTCACTATACACGCGAAGCACCTGGTCAACAAGGAGAAAGAATACCGATTGATCTAACATCAAGATATGTGAATAGTGCTCGTACCACCGTTGAACATCTGAACATCTAATGGATGCAAGTCTTGCTTGCGTTGGTACATTAAGAAAAAACAAAAAGTTTGTTCCACCTGAATTCAAACCAAAACCATCACGTTCGATATATTCGACTGAATTTGATTTTTACAACAACAATGTTGCTATGTGCTCGTATGTGCCAAAGAAAAACAGAGCCGTTTTGTTATTATCAACAGTGCATTACGACAAAAAATGTTTTTGACGTGGTATCTAAACCAGATAGTATTTTATTTTACAACAAAAATAAATCTGGAGTGAATACTATGGATCAGATGTTAACTCGTTACCCCACCAAGAGGCGAACAAAGAGATGGCCACTGGCTTTTTTGTACAACATCGTTGACATTGCCACTTTAGCAAGATACACCATTTGCAATGAAAACGGATATTTGAGGGGCACTGATTCATAGAAACTGCATAATCAACTCAGTAAATTGTTAGTTACACCTCACATTCAAGCTCGTATGAACAACCCCCAGGTCATGAAACAGTATCACACTCGTTCTGGAATTGAAGCCTTTTTTGGAAAGCCAATTAAGGTAAATTTATCATTTAATTTTATTATTTTTTTTTTTTTAACATGACAAAAATCCTAATCAATTTTAGTTTTCTTGTTTCAGCTTCCTGTTTCGCCAAAGCGATTGTGCTATGCTTGTAAGGCTCAGAATAGATGTAATGCCTGTTGTATAGTTGTGGATGATGAAGAAAAAGCAAAACCATCAACAGCATTTCTATTCAATAAATTCATTTTCTATAAATAAAATATAACATAAAGGCATATGCACAGCTACATAATTATGAATAATTACCATCAATATCTCATATAAATACTAGTGGTCTGAGCAGACCAAGGTGTACCTGAAGTGTTTATAAAAACTGATGTCTACACAGGGGCTAGAATCTGTTGCTGGTATCTTTTTGGAAGACGAACACGGTAGATTTTATTTCTCGTTAGGAAAATCTTTGCCTTCAGACTTGTGAAACACGCAAGTCTGATGACAATGAACTATGGTGGAACTAAGTAGCTGTCCTGAAGCGAAAGGTTAGCTGCGCATTTAACCACTTCTAAGCTAGTGCGAGAATACAAGTGTTTTCTGAATGCAGTTGACTTTTATTGTTTTTTGTCTCAGGCCACAAGGTAATCATGACAAACGAAATTGCCAATGATCTTGATAGGCAAGGTTTAGAGGTGAATTTCTTAGAACCTTAGCCCATGTTGGGACTGCCTGCGTCATCGATTAGAGCCACCACTAACCGTTGGATCTCTAAGAGGACAGCGATCTTCATGCTTTTCTATTTACTGACGCCGTAACCGTGCACTACGCTTATAGAAAGGTTGATTCATCGTAAGGTTTGATTTATAATGTCAAATAAAATAATGGGTCTATAAACCGCACTATTCGTGAGGTTTGCTAAGAGATGGCGTAACTTTTATTATTCCATTGTTATTATTCCATTGGAACATGCGTTGGAAAGCTACTGTCATTGTACGTTATTTCAGTAAATGTCATTCATTTGAAGCGTAAACAACAATAATTTTTTTTTTCACTCAAATATGTCGAACTTTGTTCCTGAGAAGTATTTTTGCGGGGAGTTCTTCTTCATTACTTTAATATGAAGAAAACTGCTGCCGAAAGTCATCGTCCTGAACGTCCTGGGCAGCCAAAAAAGTTTGAAGATAAAGAACCGGAAGCATTACTCTATGAAGATTGTTGCCAAACACAAGAAGAGCTCGCAAAATCTTTGGGTGTCACTCAAGCAGCCATTTTAAAACGTTTAAAAGCGGCTGGATATATTCAAAAGCAAGGAAATTGGGTTCCACATGAACTCAAGCCGAGAGACGTCGAAAGGCGGTTTTGCATGTCCGAAATGCTGCTAGAACGCCATAAAAGGAAGTCATTTTTGCATCGGATTGATACTGGTGATGGAAAATGGATCCGTTACGACAACTCCAAGCACAAAAAATCATATGTGAAACCCGGCCAACCAGCCAAATCAACGGCAAAGCCGAATATCCATGGCGCGAAAATAATGCTCTGTATTTGGTGGGATCAGATGGGTGTGCTGTATTATGAGCTACTAAAACCGGGTGAAAACAACAATGAACAACGCTACCGAACACAATTAATCCGTTTGAAGAGAGCAGTAGCCGAAAAACGCCCGGAATATGCCACCAGACACGAGGCAATAATTTTCTATAATGACAACGCTCGGCCCCACGTTGCTATTCCGGTTAAGAACTGTTTGGAATACAGTGGATGGGAAGTCTTAACCCACCCGCTTTATAGCCTAGACCTTGCCCCTTCTGACTACCATTTGTTCCGGTCGATGCAGAACATCCTCACTGAAATACGGTTCACATCAGAGCAGAATATCAAAAATTGGCTTGATTCATTCTTGGCTGCCAAACCGGAGCAGTTCTTTTGGGATGGGATCCACAAATTGCCAGAAAGATGGGAAAAAGTCATAGCTTCAGATGGGCAATACTTTGAATAATACTTTTGTACATGTTTTTCTTAAAAAAACGTTCAAATTTTGAAAAAAAAACCGCACGAATTAAATTATATACCTAATACATAAATTTGAATATAAAATTAAAATTTTTATTATCGGTTAAAAGAACTATTCATGGCATTTTTTTCAATTTTTTTGAAAATGATATTATGTCAATGTTGGCCATGACTACGGCTGAAGTGGTCCATTCGGAAGGTCCAATTTTGGGCGACTCGTTCGAGCATAGCGAATGGTATCTCGCGGATAACACGAGTAATGTTGGCTTTCAAAGCGTCAATCGTAGCTGACTTATTCCTGAAGACCCGAAGAGAAAATAGTTCAAAGGTGTGATATTGGACGATCTAGACGGCCAATTTAACGTAGCAAAACGTGAAGTTAAGCGCTCACCAAAATGATCTCTTAACAAGTCCCTTGTTACACGCGCTGTATGGCTCGTAGCGCCGTCTTGTTGAAACCAGAGCTCACCGAAACCATGTGTTTGAATTTCAGGAAGCACATAGACCGTTAACATGGCGCGATAACGGTTACAATTGACGGTAACATTCTGATTTGCCTCATTTTTGAAGAAATATGGACCAATGATTCCACCAGCTCATAAGCCACACCATACCGTTGTTTTTAATGAATATAATGGTAACTCTTGGTACCATTCGGGTTGCTTATCAGCCCAAATACGGAAATTTTGTTTTTTAACGTATCCATTGAGCCCGAAATGGGCTTCATCACTGAACAAAATTTCACGATAAAACAGCGAATTTTCATTGAGTTTTTCCAGAACCCATTCAAAGAAAATATGAACCAAATTCAAGTCGCCTGGCTTCAATTCTTGCCCAAATTGTACGCTTTTAGTTTGAGATCCTCACGTGAAATACGCCAAGCCAAGGTGCTGAGAACGACGTCTTCGCATACACTATCAGCTACTGCTGCTTTAGTCTCTTCAATACGTGCTGGATGTAGTCTAATCGGTCGAGTGTCATCCACTTATGTAAACTGAGACTCAAATTTGTAAATGGTATTGGCAATAGTTGTTTCAGTAGGTCGATTATGCGCACCGTAAGTTCCTCAAATCACACAAAAAACATTTCTTACAGAACGCTCATTTTCGTAATACAGATGAACAATTTAGAGACACGGTTGTGGTGTAAGTCTTTCTATGATGACAATAACAAATCAATTTGACAGAAATCACGCGTGATCTGTCAAAAAAAGTCTATTGAAAATCAAACCTCACGATGAATCACCCCTTACTATGAACAACAATATCGTGTGATGCTCGCTTTGAGAGTACCATATTTACAACAGTGCGGAGTACTATTCCAGTGAGTATTCGCCCTACGTTTGCATCAAGCTTTGGCTACTCGTCGCTGGTGTGGTGGCGGCTGTTACTGTGGGCACTTGATCACTTACATGTATAGGATTTTCCAATAGGGACTTGACAACTTTGAATTTCATTTGTGAACGCACTCTTTCACTAATCATCAAACTGTCACTGTCAATTTATTCAGTAAACTCAACATTTTCATCATGGTATAGTACACTAACGAGCAAAGTCTGCAAATTATAGAAATTTTCTACAGATATTCAGAGTCGGTGACTGCAACTTTAAGAGCGTTAACTCCAATTTTCGGTCGTAATTCTCGCCCTAGTAGACAGGCAATAACAAGTTTAGTGCAAAAATTTGAGTCTACATGTTGTGTGATGTTGCCGTGTCAGTGAGACAACGGGTTGGTCGCAGTGTCGAAAATATTGCTGCCGTTCAGACGTCCGTAGCAAACGATCCAAATCAGTCAATTCCACGGCGTTCTCAAGAATTGGGCATCGCTCAGACCACATTATGGCGTATTTTGTGTAAGGATCTTGATTTAAACCCATACAGAATCAAGCTGACTCAAGAATTGAAGCCGATGGACCATTTGAAGTGACGTACGTTCTCCGATTGGGTTCTGGAGAAGATACGTCAAGATGATGAATTTCATCGCAAAATCATCTTAAGTGACGAAGCTCATTTTTGGCTCAATGGGTTCGTCAATAAGCAAAATATGCGTCGGGTGAAAACCCACATGTGCTTCATGAATCACTACTTCATCCACAAAAAATAACTATTTGGGCCATATTTTTTCATCGACGATAACGATAGTCACGTTACTGTGAATGTTCAGCGTTATCGCGCCATGATCACAGATTATTTTTGGCCCGAATTGGAAGATATGGACTTGGACGACATGTGGTTTCAAGAGGATGGTGACACAAGCCACACAGCACACGCTACAATCGATTTATTGAAGAGTAAGTATGGTGAGCGTGTTATCTCAAGACATGGACCAGTCGATTGGCCGCCTCGTCCGACGACGTTGGACGAGCTCAGAGCCAACATTGAACGCGAAATAGCGGCCATTTCGTCCGAAATATGTGGCCGAGTCGTTGAATCGACCGCTGCAAACGCGTCCGTGGTGGCCATATGAACGAAGTCGAGTTCCATTCATAAATGTTTTGATTGTACTTCAAGCCAATAATAAAGTTTTTGAAATATCTCAAATGGTTTGCCTTTTATTTAAAAAAAAAGTTGTCAAGTCGTTATTAGAAAACCCTATACATCCAGGAAGTAAAACGGACTATATATTATAGTTCTTTGCCTGATTGCTTTGATGCTTCAGAAAAAAAAGAAAAACCTTTGCACTCTATTTTATTAATGTTGTGTTTTGGATGTAGTATCCTTCATTTCCAATAAACCGATGGAACATTTGACAACGAACTGGCATTTTTAACACCATTTAGCCAAAACCGTATTCGTAGCTGTTGCCGAGGTCTTTCTTGGAATTAACCTTTTGAAAAGGTTAAGTTTGTGTTAATTTCAGTTTGAGGTATCAGGACTACCAATGTAATCAACACAAGGACAAACACTCTCTTAGATGGGAAGCTTATAAGACACATTCTTGCTCCTTGAGTGTTACATTTCCTTTGTCGTTGGATGTAGCATATGGAAAATTTGATGAATTATGTCTTCGTTCGAAAACTTTAAGATGAACTCTGTGCAAAGTCGATATTGAAAAACCCATCCAACAAATGATGTTGAAAAATTAAAGGTCTCTGGGTCAATTCCATGTAAATGACCCTCCCTGCTTGGTAACCTTACTTTAACGAGAGTGCTCCTTAGGCCTCTATATCTCTTTACTTCTCTTAGTTCTCTGCTTTATGTTTTTAGTACAAAATGTTCATTTTCACTTCATTTTGGACTAAGGACGAGAGTACTCATTACAGAGTAAAATCGTTTTCACCACAGTTACTCAGCAAGGACTTGCGCATAACGTCAACTTTCCTTCACAGTATAGTGCGACATTTGAAAACCCACTTCCTTACATTAAAGGTCAGTTACATCGTCACAATCACCAGACGTTGAGGTTTTTCTCTTTTGCTTTTAAAATATAGTAATTCCCATCCTTTCGGAGTTTTGAAAACAAAAAAGAATTACATAGACGACATACTTGCTTGAAAAGGGCAGACTTTGTTTATCTTGTAAAATGCGCCAAGCCAATCCACATAAAAGTTTTACAAGCATGTGGACTGAGACCTACTGTCAGTCATCACTTATTTATTAAATCACAGTGAGCACACAAACGGCAGAAAGAACGTCAACAGTTCCCTGAATAACAGTATGAATTCAAAGGCAAAGAAGATATTGTAATTTTATATTTTTTTGTTGTTATCCTGTGGAAAAGGTATGTGATTTTTCTGGATACCCCAAGGGATTTTTTTGAAAAAGTTTTCAGTCATGAATGGGGCACAAGGACAACACAACTGAATCGGATCATATCGCTTGCTGATATGGAAGAAGCCCTGGAGCTATATCATCTCAATGTGTGTTAGTGTGTGTCTGCGTGGCACTCTAGCCGTTACAGAAATGACACAAAGGATATTCCACAGGTTAGCAGTAGCACCAGCATGACTTTAAAGGCTGTCGAGGAATTTTTTTAAATTCTTATATCTGAGGAAGATTTAAAAAAATTTTAATGGCACGCAAATGACTTTTGAAAACTGTTGCATGAAGGGACTTGGGGATTTAAATCGAGTATTAATTCATTTTTCCGTTCTACTTTCTCCTTTTTTGTTGCTTCGACTTTAATGGGGAGTTTTTTTCGTAAAGGACTGGAAAATTTTAAATACAGAAGTTGGTCGATAATATTTAAGCTGGCTGACAGCTCTTTATGTTTAGTTTGCTTTTGGGAATCAGTGTGTTGAAGGTGTTTCGTAAAATGGAACGGTTTATGAAATTAGAGCATTTCACAGTAGGTTATTGGTGGTAAGTTGTGGAGATAAATCCAGGGTGGACTGGTTGGAACTATTTGTTAACCCTTAACGATAGTGGTCTTTTTGCCGATGTTGATAGGCCAGCCTTACCACATTTGTGTTAATGTAAATGATTCTGTATAAGACAAAGTTTTATGTATCCGAATGGTTCAGAAGATGTTGAATGATAATGGAGTTTTTACATCATCTTTACTGATCCTCTAATTACCCATTCCTGTCCGAGCGATGATGTGTTATATTAAACCTTAATCACCTGCAATTTTCTTCCACCATTCATACAAATTTGCTAAAGAAAACAAACAGATGGGGTATATGTATTAGATATGTTCGTTTGTCTATTTTGTCGAATGGTACATTGTATCTAAGGAAATATCTATGTAATCCTTGTCCAATCCTTACCAATAGCTTAATCCATTCCGTAACGACAGTTACAGACCAGCTATCAAAGTTGACTGATGAATAGATTTTAACTAGAACTATAGGCTCACCGATTGACAAATCAATGCTATCTCGTAATCTCGTCTAGACAGGCTAGTTTAAATTATTTAAGAAATCCATTTGATCTCGTAACCGAGAATTTGGTAAAAAATCCGCCGCATCAACAAAACCTTGTCTAATGAGGGCAGCATAACCTAAGTATTGCTGTATTCATCAATAAAATACCATAAGATACTTTCTGCATATGAGACTTTTGTTAGTCAAGGTATACATCATCCCAAGGCATATGGTAAGCATGGACTCCTACATAGATATATGAAAGTATCCTTGGCTACTTCAAGGCAAAATTCGTGTGTTAAATACATAAAGCATGGTTCCGTCTGAATTGATGGAAAGAAGAAAGGGAGATTCAACACAAAACTATAAACTATAAAGCGACATATATCTCGTCAAAGAAATTCGTTTACAGTGACTGAACAAGATTAGTTTATATATAGAAGCATATGCAAATGCATATGTGGTTTCAGATTCTGGGCTAATGGAAATCCTTATCTTAAAAACCCACGTGGGTGGCAGCCGGAAATAACTACTACTGCTGTTAAGCGCTATTGTAAGACGGTGAATAAGGTCAGAGGGCAAGACTGCAGAGTTCCCAAACTTCAATAGTTTAAACCCTGCGACTTGTCCCCTAGATATCGAATGAGGTACATGACTTCAATGATGTGAGTGATGTGAGCCCATTTTAAGCATAAAATCCTGCTTAAAAATGCAAGGCTGGAGGCTAAGCCAGTCATGAAAGAGCTCTAAATGAACCTTTTCAGATGCACAGGCGTGGTCTGCCATATTATATCCTTACCCTGGTATATCAGTTCTGCCGGGCGGACATCCTTTCCATACTACCCTTGGACCAAATAGCAAAGATAGTCAAACTACATAAAAAGAAAAAAAAAAAAAAACAACGAAAAAGCCGATTAGACCTGATAAGACAACAAAACGTTGAACGAGATACAGACTTAGACTATCCCATCAAGTCAACAGCCGGAAGCGAGTCGCTAACGGAACTTCTGAAGATCTACAAAATGACACTTTGACGATACCAGGGAGGACACCTCTTCCTGGTTTCGAGGAAGAATTGCTGGACACCAACTCGGATGTGACTATAGTGGAGAAATTAACTTAGAAACCGCCCAGAAGTAAAGTCTAAGCACACTTGATAGACGCAAAAAACCCAAGCTTCCCAATGGTTTCTAAACAAGATGACGAAAAATTATACCGTGCACTCCCATCGAACTAGACCGTGCATTGATCTGAAGACATACCAAAACAGTGTAAAGGGTACGAACGTCAAGAGTGCCTTGAATAGATATGTCTGAACCATAGTGGACCACATATTCGATGTCGCGAAAAAAGCTGCTAAATGTTAAGGTTCCCACACGGGATGTATGGTAAGAGATATTTACTCCCTCTGATCTGGCCCCAATATATAAGGTGCTCTTAAAACATCTCTGCACCTGCTAGATAGGATCCCCAACCGTGAGGAAAATCTCATAGGTGATACTAAGTTAATTGATACCATTGAACACCGATGAAGTGTCCCCTGTCTAACTTTCTTTTATCGCTATTTTTACCACCTCTACTTCATTGAAATCGTCAGTTCCGGCCCTTCAAATCTTCAACCGTAACACCCATCTGGCTATGAGTGCCCATCATTATACCCTCAAGCCCACTTTCGGACGTACTCTGAAATATCTTGATTCGTTCTTAAGCTATACAACTCGCTTATGTAATGCTTGCCAAGCTGTCTATTACCTAGTCATTATAACTTGCAAACATTTAAGACCAATGTACATCTTTTCTTCCTCTCTAAGTTTCCTTCGCCCACGCTGTGTACAAACATTTAAAGGGTTCTTAAATCCCTTGAGAGTGCGCTAATTATGAAAAAAAATTAGACCTCCCGTCAACCTCGGGACTATCAGCGAAACGGCAGAGATCAAAAGATGACACTAGAGGATTGAGTTTAAAACTGAAAAACCCTGGAGCCTTGAAGGCGCTTCTACAGAGCTGCAGGAAATCATCATATACCTTTAAAATTGCGATGGAAAAAAACAGGGAAACTTTCGCAAACTCTAGGACATCATACTGAAGAGCATATGAAAAACGTTCAAACCAGCTACCCGGAGGAATTTGTTTTGGACGTAGAGGGCTTGCAAAATGGCAAGGTGTTTGGTACCTCTACAAGACCATAGGCACAGTTGAATAACCCTGGAAGGCAGTTTCGTTGACGATTAGTCCCAAAACCGACCTTCCATTTCGATATAACATGCCAAAGTATAAGTCCCTCTTTCTGCAACTTATGAAATAGCCAACATCGTGGAACTGATCACGATGCAAAACCAAGATCTTGCTGTAAAAGATTAGGTATTACTTATCTCTAGAAAGAGTTGCAGCAATGAAGGAAAATACCTGTTATGTGCCGTAGATAGGGATAGGTTGTCTAAGGGTAAAACTACCCGATAATGACAAAAGCGACAAAGTAGTTGCAACTGATGTACATTAACTTGCACCACTGTTAACACCATCTATTAATCTGATGCTCTTCATATCCGCTTTAATCCAAGGATTTGGATTCTTGGAAAGGAGGTACATGGATTAAAATCCACAGAATAGGATCTTTTCTATCGAAAAGTACAGGTAAAAACAGAAGCTATTGTGTACCAAAAATATTCCTCAATATACTCTTTTTGTTTAAATGGAGATACGGTGACAGTAAGCTAAGAAGACAAGGTAAAGAATATTATCTTAACCTCAGCTTACATATTTTATACAGACAACGATCCGCCACTAATAGCCGTTCCTGAACTCGAAGGTTGGTCTGGGAATCGGCTGCAATGCCAACGCACAGCACAATCATCAACGCCAGGAGCGAGTTAATTTTTCAAATTTATTATTTATTGCAAACTTGTGTGTAACAAGGGAAACCGACTCACTTTTCATATAAAAAACAGAGAACATATTCTAGAATTAAAAATTGCAAACATGCGTGCCCAAACGTATGTAAATAGCTGGAGAGTATCTACTAAGGAATCTTTTTCGGATCCCCTTAGAGTTATCTTCAATAGAGAGTCACCCGACCATACAAAACAAATTCCGAAATCCTAGGAAAACTAACTAGACGGCGTACTTCAATTGGATAAGCGAAAACATTGAACCACTCTCAAGTGTGTACTATCCTGGTCGGTTTTCTATTATCTCAGTCGTAACAAACAGCTTTCATTGAGAACTATCCTACCTATAGACATTGTTAGCGCTCCAGTTCCAGTATCAGGTATCAACTAGCATCACATATAAGCTCTCAACGAATCCATTATCTATAGCCTGATAGGGAACAGAATCACATTGGTGATCAAACAGTTCATCCCCAACAAATCGGCGGGAACAGACTAGATAATCCTTGCCTTGTTACGACATGGTCTTCCAAATACTATACCTTGGCTTAAAGTAATCTTTTCGGTTGTCTAAAGCTCAATAAACTGAAAAGAAGTAAAAGTGGTTTATATTTCCAAATCAGGAAGACCTAACCACTCCTCTACTAAAATTTCTAGACCCATAAGTCTCTCTCCATTCTGCTAGAAACAACATATAAGACGAAAACTCAAGAAACACAATCTATGCGGTTCTCAACACGGCTGCCTTTAAGAAAAATCAGTAGGACACGAGCACTATTGAGGTTTTTTCTGCCACAGAAAAGAATATGCATTACAAAGTGCACACCATGACCGCATTGGAGCCAAAGAACCCTTTCTAAACGTTGGGGACTAAGGCCATGTATAGTAGACAGGCTATAGTTAGACCTATTTTTACCTTTAGTGTGCTAGTATCTTAAAAAGCCGCAGAAAAAATAAAGTTCCCAAAACACTCACATAAGTTCAAAGCCTATACTACTGAAGTGACTATATCGTGCCAAGCGTTCACTAAATAGCGGTTTCTTCACATCATTTCCTAGAAGACATGGGTGGCTAACAAACCTACCATCAACAATGGGAAACTCCACCTCTACAAGGAGGACTCCAAAATGAAGGAAAGCACTGCATCTGAAGTATACTGTGAAATGGTACAGATTAAGCATTCCTTCAAGATTTCGAACGAATGTAGTATTTTTCCGGCAGAAATATTTGCCATTGGTAAGGCTGCACAAGTAGAACTCATGGAACTTGATCCCTCAGAGTTCTTTTACTTTGAAAACAGTCAAGTAACCATAGAAGCTTTGGTGAACCCACCAAAGCGGTAGAGATATGAAAATGTCATCAAACTCTAAGTAGAATCTCACCAAGTGGTACCAGGATACACAAAAGTGAAAGGTAATGCGAAAGCGATAAGCTAGCAAAATCGAGTACCTCTCTGAACAGGAGTCACACACACACACACACACACAAAACTCACATAGCGACTGAAACCCTGAAATACCAAATGGAACTTATAGCCATAGAATGAACCAATAAAGCATAGACCTCCAGGAGTGACTATGCCATCTAACGCTTTCTTTGGCCAAACCTAGACAGCGAAAGAACACACACTTTCTTTTACTCCACAAAGGAGACATTATTATCGGTACATGTTTTCTAACTGGCCACAGCCTTATTGGTAGGATGACAAGTAAAATAGGAGCTTTTTCTCGAGACTACTGTAGAAGCCTCCCTCCTTATTACCTAACTTTCAGATGTTTAAGTCGTTTCACGCCACTGTGGCACTCTTTGCCTCTAATAAATTTTTTGCTTCGATCTCTAAAGATCGCAATCTTTCTCCAGATTAGTCTTTAGTGACCTGTGTAGAAGCTTTCTGTTTTTTTTTTACGATGACGCTACTTTCAAAAAGAAAGAGGCGATCTGCAGGATTGCTTATTAGCTGGACATGCCATTTCAAAACACTTGGTGAGGGTACCGTTCAGTTTCTGAAAAGTTTCCTCTGGATTTTGATTTGTCCTGAGCTTAGAGGTTCGATTAGTACTGTTGTACTTGTCGAGCTCCTCTGCGATTATGAATTCAATGAAGATCTGCGATAGAACTTTCAAGTCTCTTAAGCATATCTGTTGGATAAAGTTAAGCCAATTACTTGCTGTCTTGCCTTCGTAACGAAAGTTGGCTGAGAGCTAACATTGCTGACAATCAGGTCGGACTTTTTAGTATGAAATCAAGGAGATGATTGCTTCTCATGTTGCATTGGTTACTGTCCCAAAAATTATTCTGAAAATTAGCATCGCAGTATATGATCAGTCCTAACCCATCCCATCTGGAATCACAGTAATCAATGACGTCGAATACCCTTTTCGGTGGTTGTGGTTATAACGAATCAAAGGGAAAACAAGAAGACGCAACGACGAATTTAAGCCATTTTCCGTTCGCTTCCGTAGATTATGTCTGCAGCAACTATTTCTTGGTTGCAAAATCCACAAATTTAGATGGTGATAGTGAGTTCGGCACATAAAAAACAAATTCTGGGTCTTTCCGATCGCTCGCCATCAAGTGGTGTGAAACCCCTTAAAAATCCGAAACCACAGATGCGTTTATTCCGCATCCATGTTTCCCGTAGGGGCATTATGTGATAGTATTCAACACGGAAAGCCTTCTACATAAGGATGCAGTAGCAGACATGGATTGTTGAAAGTTGATCTGTACGCAAAATAGCTGAAAACTGGGGAAACAAAATGGAAATTAACTCTTCCAAGGTGCAGGTGGATACGTGGCTCATATCTAGACTTAATGGTCTCGGCAGAAGCATTGTCAAAGCTAAGCCATTTACAAGAGAGGAGCCGTCCTTGTTTCCCGATTTTTTCTCTCCCTGTGAAAGAAGATTTTCTACTTTTCAGAGTCGAGTCCAAGGTTCTGAGTATGTATACGCATCAGAACATCCCCCGTTTTCTTAAGTTGCCCCGGAACCCAGAAGATCGCACGCTTCAGTTTGGGTCTTCTAAAAATACAGAAAGTCTTGGGTTCCAGACTTTTTAATTAATTCACTCTATGAGTTGCATTCTCTATATCGGAGCCCTCTGCTTAAATATATACAAACATTCTCTGTTTTGGCTAGCTCAAACAGTTGATCGACAATGTTTGCATTCATCGTCGTTCAGACTATTGCAATTGCCGGCCTTCCCAATTCGAAGCGACAGAGAAGAGACAGCGACATGCTTATACACGTAGTTGCGCTGGTCTCGCGTTCCTCTGGCATTTCGGTGTTTTCTTGGAGGTTGTTTTCCACTGACGTCCAAATTCCGTCTACCAGAACTGCAACTTGTGTCGGTTGCACCACCGGTTTCAGCTCATTCATGTGCGCTGAGAAAGCCACCACCGGAGTTGTTTTTAAGGGTGGTTTTCACCGCATTAGCAGACTTCCGTTGACCAGAACTGCGAACTTTGCTGGCTGTAGCACTGACATTGTCCGGGCATCGTGCGCGTGTGAAACTGTTGGTTTTATTTTGGTCAATGGGTTTGACCGTTTCATACAAATTCAGTCCAATGGAACTGCAAACTTTGTTGGTTATACCGGTTTCATCCGGTCAACGTGCGCGGAGAGATCTATCGACAGAGGGAGAAAGGGAAACTGTCCTCTTCTTTGCGCTGTGCGGGGCACTGTTTCAGGTCCGATAGAATGGTCGGTTTCAGTAGATATCACTTCTACCGACCTGTAGGCAATTGGTTCTGGTTAGAAATAACGACCTTCGAATCTACACTTGGGATGAAAGACTGTGATGTACATACATATGGTATATGAAACATACGGCGATTACTATAGAGAAACAAACAGGCTGCGGATTTTTTTGTAATTGGCAAACTTGGACAAATAGACTTTAGGTTTCAACCATTAGCGAGCACCTTATAAAAATACATCAGCCTAATATGCGCTCAAGCCTCCATAGAGGGAGAGGACGAAGCTACAAAAGAATGCTTTTACATACTCTTCGACAGAGCTTAACACCAGTGACCGAAGTATGACGTTAAATCACCTTGGGTGCTTTTAATTTTAAGATAGAAAGGGAGGCTAGATTTGGTGACGCAGAACAGAATTTTTTAGGTAGAACAATTTCTCCGATCCACAGAAAATGAGAACCTTTTCCACTGCACCAATTGTAGAGGCTAATATCTCCTAAATATCGATCTCATATGCCGCCTTGAGTGAACGCCTGAAACCATTTATGAACAGTTTGATTGACCCCTATCAGTGCTGTCTTAGGCCCGTTTAGCCCATAATTCACCAAATGTGCAAACTACGGCGAATTCTGAAAAAAAAAAACCCAACCAGTGCAACATGGTACGCACCATGTCTTTATCGATTTTAAGCCCGGATTTGCAAGCGTGTATAAAGTCTAGCTACAGGGAATTATATCCAGCCTTGCTCGCTGTTCCCTAAAGGTAGGAAACAACCTCTGCGATGACCTTTGATTTGCGCAAGGTGATGTAACAAAAGGTGTACATCGCATACGCCGATAAAATGAACATCGTAGAGCTCTACGAGATGTTATTAATGCATTCGCATTAGCGGCAAAAATAGGTTTAATTGCGAATGATGGCAATACTAAGCATATTCTGTCAACAGGAAGGGTCACACAATATTGAATAATCGGACACAATAACACAATAGACTGCTATAACTTTGAGGTAGTCATGAACTTTTTATTCGTGGGCTCACGAACGCAAATGGGTAATAAGGCCTTGACAAACAACACTAAGGATACTCAGTATAAGACTTTTATCATTCTATTCCTGCCTTATGGTACAGAACTATGTAGGATAGCGAAGCTAGAGAAAGACATCTTTAGCCGTTTTAAACGCAAAATTCGGGTTATTTTTAGTTTGCTTGGACGGGATTTGAATGATAACATTTTACGGAGAACTCTATAATCGTACAGCGACATTGGCCAGATCAGAAAGGCGCACTTTAGTTATCTAAGATGGCTAGATCATATAAGGCGAAGGAACGCCAACATCCGAAGAGTCTTTGATTCCAACCCGGAGCCATAATTGAATAGAGATATACCCCGTCTTAAGTGGCTCGCACAAGTGGGAAGAGGATCTTAACTAACTTGTAGTGCGCAACTGGAGGAAGTTAGCCAAAGACTGTACTAACTGAACTGGGGCCAGGTTCATCCCAGATCTGAATAAACTCCCAAATGGTTCGGCGAGGCAATAGGACTTGAAGAGACCTTTGGTTAAAGTGGTTCTTATCATTATCGATTGTATAAACTCCAATTTCAAGGTAATTGGAAGGAAGATGGTTGGAAGGGTTTCATGAAACCACATAAAGAATCCAACAATGTAAAGCTCCTACATTCAGTTTTGGACAAACCAAGGGACTGATCTTACTTGGGAAAATGCCATCTGACAAATAGTTCATGTCCAGCATCCAGCTCCAGCAGTACGGATAACAAAATAATGGTCTTCGAATGTAGGTCACCCTTCTGCGTTAATCCCTAGATATTGGAACATTCACCACTGAGCTTTCTGTCAAAAAGAAGTCGGGCTATTCTAAGCTACTGATTTCTTGGTGTCATGCCGACTAAAGGAAAATCAAAAACTTTTCTCGGGATAACTCCTTTCCTAACATAATTCCCTTACTTCCATTGAAACCGATTCTCAGGTAACTTTTTATCCAAGATGTGTTGTACACTTCAAACAACTTCTGAGTCTTATGTGATAGAGACCTGCAGATCTCTTCTGCAGATGCCAACCAATCTCGTCATGAAGTTCAAATGAATTTCGTTTTTTTCCTTTTTTTCCCCAACTTTATTAAAATTTCCATCGAAATCCGTTTTGCCTATCAGCGTCAGGTATCATATGGCTTTCAAGAACTCAGCATACTCGTACATATCTATCAAACATCTTTTTGCAGTTTGAAGAAAAAAACTCCTTCAGCTCTCACAATCCTTTTACAAAATCGCATTAGCACATAATGGGACTTTGATAACCAGACAGGAATTTAAATGAATTTTCCAATTCACTGAAGGCAGAATCTGTTTCAACCCCCTGTATATACTCGTAAGTTTTCTTTTTACTCCAGTTTGCTCTAAACTCCTCATTGAATGATTGCAAATTAATTTCTTCTCACGAGTGCATCAATAATAAAAAAAAAAAAAAAATTTACTAGTCCAGGCAAAAGGATTTCTCTAATGAACGAACCATAATTGATTGCTTAATCTGAACCAACACGAACATTTAAATCCTCATACACCATCATCCTTGGTATTCTGTAATTACTCACAAAAATAGTTTCCATATCATTCGCATTAGTCTCGAGCATTCATAGATGGTTCCGGTAATAGGGGAGGCCCTCATCATACCAGAAACAAACCGGAACCAGACAAGGACCAGACCAGGCCAGGCTATTGAAAATAGTTTTTCCTCAACAAACACAGAGATAGATATGTGCATACATATGTACAAGGGTTAGATACTTGAAAATTGTCGCCTGGGCATGTGTCTTTCATGTCCATTAGAGAGCTAACCCTGACAGCATCTAGTACATTGCACCGACAGGATTCTTACACGACATATATACATACATATGAATAGGTGTGTACTTAGAGGAGTTAGTCGAGAAATATCAGCTCGCTCTTTGCCATAACAAGTTGTCAACACGAAATAATGGGTTAAGTGCATCTGAACAGCGTACGAGCGTATGAGTATATGGATACAATGTTTTCGAACAGATACCGGATGGCATGTTAAGGATACGGATACATAGAACATAGTTCACAGTCTCATTTTTGTGAGGATAAAATTTTAAAGTGGACTTGAGACATATACCCTGTAAGATGATATTTCAGTCAAGCGGAATGGAATCAAAGTACCCATGGAGGGATCGGATAAATATTCGAAAATGTTTCAGACAACGAGAGCAAGTAACTCTTTCAATTGATATCGAGATTTTAGTCTAAGTATCGACGACAGTTATTGGAGCTTTGAGTTATCCGGCTGTACGAAGTCAATACAGGAACGGCATACATAGCTAAGAGTTTTAAGAGGACTTTTGGTTAAAGTGGGAATGCTGCATGGTTTAACTGCGATTTTAGTTGAGTGAGCTCAATTAGAGTCATTGTAACTGTCTCGTTAATTTGCATCAGGAATCATTATATTGAATTGGTTTTGGGAAGAAGTTTTGAAGTCGTGTAAGGCTTCCACTTACATCAATTTAACTTACCGTAGCCCATTTACTGAAAACGGCTGGAATCTTTCAGAAGCCTCGTACTGGACGAATAAATTTAAGGTAATTGTCCATTAAAATTTGATTCATTTCACTTAGGCGGAGCTATAGACCGTTGGACTTGACCTCAATCAAAACAACTTCACAGCCAACTTTATTTCTCCAACTGCATCCAGTACCTTTCGCACGCTAAGTTGGTTGATGGCTCTCTCCAATCGCGCGAATTACCTGATGTTGAGTCATTCTGTGCAGTGTAGCTGCTGCTGATGGATTTAAAGACATTCTGAGCAGGAGTACCCATGTTCATTCGCGTTGTGGTGTAAGTCTTAGATATTTATTATGTCATTTCTTAATGTCATTAGGAAGTGACAATTCTGACCATCGTAATGATGCAGTTGTTTTTGCTGTTCTATTGTGGGGTGCACCATTTACCCCCACGTTTAATTGAACCAAAACTACCCCGCTGGTAGCTGCTCATATCTTCGAAAGCTCGAAATGGTATCAATTGGTTCGTTTGGTTCGTTTGGTGAGTTAGGTCCTAAAATTGAGCTCAATTCCACAGTTTAAGGACTGGATACCGGGTATGTGAAAACCTCCTAATCGTCAAATTCTTCTGACTGGTTGCTTAATGATGAATCTCTGTCTATGCCTATGATATCATCTGTAGAAACGGGCTCTGTTCTGTCAACCATTGTCTTTTGGGGTCGTATTTGGTTTTGATGACGACGCCCAAGATCATGGTCGATTTCGACTAGATACATACATGTTCCAAGCGTCTTCTTTACAGCTTCAGAAATCCACTTCTTTCCCAGGTTGATTAAGGGAAAATCGTTGGTTTTAATTGTCTCCTTTTGAATTACAGAGTTTAGAAAAATCACTGAGAGTAAGGTTCGGTGCTGCATACCATGCGATCTCTCTGCCAGGTATATGCTACTTTCATCTGGTGTCGAATGATAAGTTAATTATATGAAAAGCTGGTGAAGTCATATAGAGAATTGAGTAACTTCTCCAAATTATTAGAACTATTAGAATTCCTTTAAGATGAATTGAGTGACATACTATCATTTTAGGCAGCCCTTCTAGTGAAAATATTGACCGCTATGCCTGGATTGTGGCCTGAGACATTGTGGATGACATCCGAATCACAAATGGAAACTTTTATTTCGGTCTACGACAATCAACCACATAGACTTCTGAAAAAGTCCAGCGAATTCGATGTGGAAGCGCTCCCAAACTTATTCTTAATTTAGTCAGCTGGTTTACTCTCGAGCCAAGCGATTGGTATTTAATTGGCAGGCGATGCACTGTGCCATCGTTTGGTTGATATTGTCATCAATGTTTTGCCACTATAACTCCAGTTCTATGTTTCATCCGGGTCACTCGCCATGGGCCTTGATGTAACTGATGATGAAACTACATGTCTTCGTCTTGACTACTACAACCTACTCCTGAACTTTCATTAAGGAAGAGAAAAATATATGCATACACATATATGTGCCACAAAAATTTTTTCAAGAAGTGGCAAGCGATTTGGGCAAACCTTCTGCACGTACTCGATGCCTTTTTTTTAAAATATGATCCAGCTAAGAGAATTTAGATATAACACCGACACTGATTGGATAATCTTCTAGGATTGACACTAGGTGCGCACTGTTCGTTAATAAATGGTTCGAAATTTTACATTTTGATTAACAGTTATTTAGTGAATACTTTAAGTGGGAAAACAAAGAGAGAATTCAAGTTACTGTACTATATCATTGACATGTTAATGCAATATTAAGTTAAGAACATGTAAGAATGATTTTTTCAACATCCTGCGGCCCCGGGATGATTCGCAAGCTCCAATGGGTATAGGAGCTGCACTGATCTTCGCATTAAACGTCCATCGGGAAGGCGCACCTCACAAGTTCGAACCTTGTCATCTCGGCCTTCAAAAGTCTTATCCACCATCAACATCTTCCAATGCAACGTCCATCGGGAAGGCGCACCTAACAAGTTCGAACCTTGTCATCTCGGCCTTCAAAAGTCTTATCAACCATCACCATCTTCCAATGCAACGTCCATCGGGAAGGCGCACCTCACAAGTTCGAACCTTGTCATCCCGGCTTTTAAAAGTCTTATCCACCATCACCATTTTCTAATGCAACGTCCTTCGGGAAGGCGCACCTCACAAGTTCGAACCTTGTCATCTCGGCCTTCAAAAGTCTTATCCACCATCACCATCTTCCAATGCAACGTCCATCGGGAAGGCGCACCTCACAAGTTCGAACCTTGTCATCTCGGCCTTCAAAAGTCTTATCCATCATCACCATCTTTCAATGCAACGTCCATCGGGAAGGCGCAACTCACAAGTTTGAACCTTGTCATCTCGGCCTTCAAAAGTCTTATCCACCACCACCATCTTCCAATGCAACGTCCATCGGGAAGGCGCACCTCACAAGTTCGAACCTTGCCATCTCGGCCTTCAAAAGTCTTATCCACCATCACCATCTTCCAATGCACGCGTGGTTTACCACTGTCATGCAGAAGAACCACATCTCCTGTCTTTAGCTGCATTGATGACTTTGGTTCGGAGAAGTGAAAAGATCTGAGTTGCTGCAGTTATTCAACTCGCCACCTTTTCGCCAATTTAGTAAAGTATTTCATACGATGCTGCCACAGTTCCCTCAAATTCGAAATATTAATCTCTGCAGATCGGTTTTGGTTTACAGGTTGGGGACACATCTGCAGGAATTTCGCTGGTGTAAGTGGCGTCAACTCCGACGGATCTTTAGAAATGTATGTCAGTGGCCTCTCGTTCAGCAAAGCTTCAGCTTCGGTCAACAATGTACCTAATTGCTCAAGATTAAGCTACGACTTACCAATGACCGCCTTGAGGCTATTTTTGATAGTCCTTATCAACTGCTCCCAAAAACCTCCCCACCAGGGGGCTTTCTAGTCTATAAAGTTCCATTTCATTCTCTACTTCGCCATAAAGCAGCTCTTCCGTTTTGAATATATGCTTAACGTCTTTCAGTTCCCACGACGCTCGGCGGAAAGATTTTGCATTATCGGAGTATATGTAGATGGTGTACCGCGTCTTGCTATGAAACGCCTTAATACAGCTTCCCGTCGATACGCTTGTCGTCAGCTCTATGTGGACAGCTCAGATTGCTGCACATGTGAACAGCAGCAAATATGCTTTCAACATCGTTCCATCAACAACTTCGTAGAACAGGGGACCGGCGAAATCGATCCCAATCTTATCGAAAGGCCTAGTCAGCGTAATTCGGTTAAGCGGTAAAGGTGCAAATGGCTGGGAAGCAGCCATTTGAGCCGCTTCTTTACAACCTGGCGCCCCTTGATAACCCAAAAACGCTCTCTCATCTTGTCAAGGACGGTGTGGAATCTTCCATGTAGCGTTGCATGATGATAGTCATCAACAATAAGCATCGTTGTATGATAACTTGACAGCAAGATGATTGGGTGCTTGAAATCGTAATTTTCCTAAAACAACTCCAGGAATGGTCCAAGTTTTCGAATATTGGATGATGGTTCCAGAGCGCCATTTTGCTTCAAAGAAAAATACTCATTAGTAAAACTTGTTCGGTGTACATACCTTAGCCAGTAAAGCTCGGCACCCCTTTTGTCAGGATCTTTTCAAAATGTTGTTTCTTTCTGCAGCGCTAAGCAAACCACAAAACCCAGCTAGTCACCCTCAACAACTTATACAAGTGCTAAAATTGTCGCAGCTCATGACGGCCTATATCGGTTCCTTCTGCTTTTTGTCGTGGCCATGTTCATGAGCTTCAATTAGCAGACTCATTTGGCACTTTACATCTGCAGGATTATATTGACTCCCAAGAACAGCAACATTGAGCCAACTCGGCCTTCGTGTCAATAATGATGACGACTGCAGCTTGTCTCCAGCTATTCCTCTAGTTATTAAATCAGCGGGGTTGTCTTGGCCTGAACAATGACCCCAATCAGCAACTGAAGTGTGGCGACGAATTTCTTCAACTCTTCTCTGCACATACGGTTTCCATTTCTGTAGCTGTCCGTGTATTCAATTTAACGCGATTTTTGAGTCGGTCTATAGCATGTACTTTTTGATGGAAATTTTGAGTGCATGTTTGAGATATTCACATAATCTAGCAGCGATCAACGCCGCTGTGAGCTTCAATTTGGGGAGAGTTAGCTCCTCAATCCCGCTCATCTTGATAGGTGCTACTCGACTTTTAGAGCATAAAACGGAAACTGTTACAACTCGTTCCGAATCAACAGTTCGCAAGTAAGCAACTGCACCGTAGGCTTTCAGGCTGGCATCTGCAAAAATGTAACACTGGACTTCGTTAATTGATGTTAGTACTAAAGCTGATCTGGGTATAGTCATCTCCTTTAGTTGCAATATATTCCTGATGCAGTCTTTCCACTCGCACATCCAATCGTCTGGCAAACTATTGTCCCATTCCAGTTTTTTCTTCCACGTTGATTGGAATAATATTTTTAGTTTGATGACCGTTGGAGCAATTATTCCCAACGGATCGTAAATACGAGCTAGTTGATAGATGAAATCCTATACCGATTGTAAGGGTACAGACAACTTGTCGCCAAAGACCATCCAGACAAGGCCCAAAACTTTTTGCTGTGCTGGTAACTCTTCTGATGTGACTGCACTTCGAACATTGGAACTATTTGAATGACATTTCCTAAGATTCATTGATGCTGTTCTCATCACCTCGGTAGCCTCCCGCCTGGAAACCTTTTCTTCTTCTGTCAAGTGACGACGTTAAAAAAAATGGACGTCAAATGTGACTCTAGTCATCCGATACTCTTGATATTTTACTGACGGTGAAGCATCTGGTGGGCATGCGCACCATATGAACCTATGGGCATCTCGGTCGGCTTCGCTCAATATTATTTGTAGAAACGTTTTCTCTATATCTGCCACAAGACCGACTTTCCCCAACCGAAAATTCAGAAGCGTTTTTAAAACGTCAGGCAACAAATTCACACCTGTCAGCAGCTGATCGTTGAGAGAGGGGCTATCTTCTGCTTGACTGGAAACAGACAACGCAACTGCCGCATCGTAACACTATGAAGTGGCAGTGAATCCCGCTACAACTTTTTTTGCCTCTCCACTCAGCGCATCTTCTAGATAATTAAATTTTTCTGCTGCAGACAACTGATCATTTTGATGAACGGCGCTATTATGTTGATCCCAAAAGGGCATCCAGTCGCGCATTTTTCTGTGGCGCATTTTTCAACGCCAAGGGACGTTGAGAGTGGTTTTTTCGCCTGGAAACAACTGCTTTTTTTCTTCATCGCATCGTGACAAGTCATAATAAATGGATTCGTTACAGTAACTTAAAAAGAAGAAAATCTTGGGGGCTGCGAAGATTATGCTGTGTATTTGGTAGGACCATGTCGGTGTTATTTATTATGAACTGTTGAAACCTAACAAAACCGTCACTGGGGAACGGTATCGACTTTAATTGAAGCACTGTGAGAAAAAACGGACATAATACGAGCAGAGCTACGAAAAAGTGGCTTCACGTTGCTTAACCCTTTAAAACCTACCTGGAAACGCTTAAATAGGAAGTCCTACACCACCCGCTATATTCCCCAGATATTGCGCCGTCCGATTATTACTTGTTCCGTTCGATGGCACATGGTCTGACTGATCAGCAGTTCCGCTCATACGAAGACATCAAAAGATGGCTTGATTTGTGGATAGCCTCAAAAGATAAACGCTTTTACCTTAACGGTTTTCGAGCTCTGCCAGAGAGATGGGAAAAACTTGTAACTAGCGATATGCAATACTTTCACTGATTTATTTGTAACCATTTTTACACAATTAAGTCACATTTTGTTCAAAAAAAAGACAAAAATTTAGTTGGTGGCAATATTTATCCGATCAATCAAACTCGTCATCAGGTTCAAGGGGCAAATGCGAATCAGTTCCATTCAGGTAGATGTGGGAGAAACTAGCGATAATGCGATGCGATTAGCCATCTGTAGCTAAAATACAATTGGAAGATTGTTTGCAAAATGAGCCAACCTGGACACCTTCAAAATGATCTATTTGAACTGATTGAATTCATGCTGTTGATCCTGTTGTTTATGGAAGTTGCAATCTGGACCAAGTTCTCGATGAACTAGTTATAATTTTTGATTTTCCCAATGAATGCCTCGGGATTTTTGATAATTCTCGGTATAGCCAATTCGCGTATAGCTTCAGTGCGTCGTTCCGATTGCCCTATGCCCATGGTCAATAATATGGCCTAATTGTTCAATCTCCGCATTAGCGTATTTCCACTTTTCCAGTGGACATCGCAAATCACGCTACTGCAAACGTTTGAAAAAAATGAGGTCGTTGAGATAAGAAACACAGAACTGTCGGTTTTAACTCTGCCGAAGAAACTAGTTCAAAGGGAAGATAACAGGTCTCACAAGCAACGACTACAGGATTTATCGGATGTGTAGATTCTATCTCCCTACCATGTGAATCAAAACTCGATTGCATTTCGTGCACGGCTTCTTCCACGAGTTTTAAAACAATGTGCTAAGAAAGAACCTGGAGACACCTTGTCTCCACTCACAAGCTTGCACTGATGAGTTAAGTAAAACAGCTGAGGCACGATTTTCCAAAAATAGAAGTTTCACTCAAATTACTTGTTTGTCTCTGGAAATCTCCTTGATTCAGCTGATTTGCGGTGGATATCGATGGGCTAGAAGTACTGCTTATCTTCAGTATGTTCGATGCCAGTTGGATTGACTCCGTGTCGTTGATGTCGCGATTCATTTGGGTAAATATAGGGTTTTCCAATAAAGACTTGACAACTTTGAATTTAACTTGTGAACGCACTCTTTCATTAATTATCAAACTGTCACTGTCAATTTATTCAGTAAACACAACATTTTGATGGTGGTAAGGTACACTATCGAGCAACGTTTGCAAATTATAAAATTTTTTTACAGATATTCGGAGTCAGTGACTGCAACTTTAAGAGCGTTAACTCCAATTTTCAATCGTAATTCTCGCCTTAGTAGACAGGCAATAACAAGTTTAGTGCAAAAATTTGAGTCTACATATTCATTGTGTGATGTTGCCATATCAGTGAGACAACGGGTTGGTCGCAGTGTCGAAAATATTGCTGCCGTTCAGACGTCCGTAGCAAACGATCCAGATCAGTCAATTCCACGGCGTTCTCAAGAATTGGGCATCGCTCAGACCAAATTATGGCGTATTTTGTGTAAGGATCTTGATTTAAACCCATACAAAATCAAGCTGACTCAAGAATTGAAGCCGATGGACCATTTGAAGCGACGTACGTTCTCCGATTGGGTTCTGGAGAAGATACGTCAAGATGATGAATTTCATCGTAAAATCATCTTCAGTGACGAAGCTCATTTTTGACTCAATGGGTTCGTCAATAAGTAAAATATGCGTTATTGGTCGGGTGAAAACCCACATGTGCTTCATGAATCACTACTTCATCCACAAAAATAACTATTTGGGCCATATTTTTTCGTCGACGATAACGATAGTCACGTTACTGTGAATGTTCAGCGTTATCGCGCCTTGATCACAGATTATTTTTGGCCCGAATTGGAAGATATGGACTTGGACGACATGTGGTTTCAAGAGGATGGTGACACAAGCCACACAGCACACGCTACAATCGATTTATTGAAGAGTAAGTATGGTGAGCGTGTTATCTCAAGACATGGGCCAGTCGATTGGCCGCCTCGTTCGTTGTTTATGCCAACACGCTGACGACGTTGGAAGAGCTCAGAGACAACACTGAACACGAAATAGAAGCCGTTTCGGCCGAAAGGTGTGGCCGAGTCGTTGAAAATTGGGTCCAACGAATCAACCGCTGCAAACGTGCCCGCGGTGACCATATGAACGAAGTCGAGTTCCATTCATAAATGTTTTGATTGTGCTTCAAGCCAATGATAAAGTTTTTGAAATATCTCAAATGGTTTGCCTTTTATTTAAAAAAAAAAGTTGTCAAGTCGTTATTAGAAAACCCTATACCTGGAAACACTGCTCTTATAGCTCGGTATGTCCTGTCGATAATGTTTTTTTTGTGAAAATAGAACACTAATTTTTAATGCGAAACGAAAAAAATATTTTATTCAAAGTATTGGCCATTGCTCGCTACACATTTTTCCCATCTTTCAGGCAATTTATGGATTCCACGCTAATAAAACTGTTCGTCTTTGGAAGCAAACCAAAGAGTCACCCAATTTTCAACTTCCTTCGATGAAAACAAATAGTAGTCGGAAGGAGCCAAGTCTGGTGAATACGGCGGGTGGGGTAGCAGCTCCCAGCCAAGTGCTTTGGTTGTATCCTGAACCAGTTTTGCTTTGTGTGCAGGTGCATCGTCATGAAGCAAAATGATCTTGCCATGTCTTCTGGCCCATTCTGGTCGTTTTTGATCAATGTATGGTTCAAATTGATCATTTGTCGTCGGTAGCGATCTGCTGTTACATCATTCGGAAAGGCGAGTAATTGTACAAACCTTTAAGAGATTGTGTTTCTGGTGTGGGCTGGAATGTTTTGAATAGCACTCTCAAGAACGATGTTAAAGATCGTATTATCGAAACGTTTGGTGATATCAAAGATCTCGGTTAAATCATAATCGGTGCTCATGGGGCAGCGAGCTTATTTCAAGTTCATCCTTGAGAGCCGGACATATTGTATTTAAAAGGAATGCAAAAACCGGGCATGACTTCGTAGAATGCTTTTCAACATACGAGTATGTTGCTATGGTCGGCCTTAAAATGTATGGTATGTGCGTGGCAGTTGGTTTTTGGATCTACTCTTGCACAGCAGTATGATTATGTGAGAGTTGTTAGGGGATCTCCAATGAGTTGCCCTCTTGAGGAAGCTTGTATTTCATACGGGGCGTAGTTTTGTTCCTCAGAAAAGTAATCTTTACGATTCCCTTGTATTGTAGTTCGCCAGTAGTTGATGAATTTGATGAAATAAGTGCCATTATGACGGGTGCGTTTTTCTGTCTTCATGTGGTAGCATCAGTATTGGCAACAAATAAGATCTTTCGAAGTGTCCTTTTGTTCTATCTCTCTATGCTGGCTTAAGTGTTGGCTATATGTACCATTCCAGTGATGTCACAGGATGTGCTATGCGATTGCAGTTGCGAAGCTCCAAAAAAGTATCAACAAGAGTGCGAAAAATACTTGATGTAGTACATTCCGGGCTTGATATTGTAATGTACATATATTTCTATACTTAACGACTGGAGTTGCTCTTGTTAGACCTCATACCGATGCTGAAAATTCCGCGGTTTGCGGCGGCACTGAAAGATGCGTTCTTTACACGAAGAAAAGATGCCACATTTTACCTTTCAATCGATTGCTCTTTGACAGTCAGTGTAAGCAAGCTGACTCGAACTGCAACTTTTTAAAATGCTGTAGTTTTTTATTTTTTGATAAAAAATGTTAGAAAATAAATCAATTTTCAAATTGTTTCAGTAGTTTTCAATATGTCTACCTTTGGCGCGAATAGTGGCCTTGAGACGGCTGAAGAAACTATCGCACGCTGCACGCAAGTGGCTCTGCGGTATTTTGGTCCATTCCCGGCGAAGTGCTTGTTTGAGGTGGTCCAAACTTAGATATTTTTTAGTGCCAACCTTCGCCTTCAAAATACCCCAGACAGAGAAATCCAACAGATTTGCATCCGGAGAACTTGCAATCCATTGTGTCGAAGAAATGAAGTGTGGAACATTGTTTTTTAACCAATCTTGGTTGACGCGCGCTTTGTGAGACGGTGCCGAGTCTTGTTGCAATGTCCACGGTCACCGACTGAAATGATTGTTTGCCCAAGGCTTTAATACTGCCTCTAAGACAGTTTCACGGTATACGATTGCATTCATTTTGACTCCACGGTCCAAAAATACGAGCGGAGAGCGACCATCGGCGGTTATGGCGGCCCAAACCATCACCATAGGTGCTGCCTGCTTTGTGGTGGCCGTCCGAAGGTGTAAATTTTCGAAGGACCTCTTTGGCAAGTAAACTCGGTCATTTTGTTTGTTGACAAATGGCGACTCATCGGAAAAAACCAAATTCGGCAATACACCACTTTCGTGCAAGCGTAGCAACTCCTTCGCTCTTTCGACTCTAACTTTTTTCTGTTGCGGTGTAAGATCGTTTGCTTTTTGGAACTTCAATGGCTTGAGCCCAAGCTCATTTTTTAGTATGTGTTGCATCCGTTCCAACGATATGTTGAGAACACGAGTAATTTTTTTTAGACTTCGACGCGGATTTCGCTCAATTCGAGCCTTCACTTTCCAAACCATTTCTGTCGATGTTGCTGTTTTTTATGACCACATCCATGGCGTTTTGCAACGCTGCTAGTATCACGGCAACGAGCTTTGGTTCGAGGCACAAATGCTTTATTCACGTTGACGTGCTTGAGGGCTCTAACGATAGCTGCTTGTGGTTTTCCAGCCAAACATAAAGTAATCACACTATCACGTTTAGATTCCATCGCGGATAAAAATTTTTCAACACAACTGAGACGTAAATCGTTTAAAATAATAAAATTATCTGTCATGTGTCAAAATTTGAGCTCACTGGCATGAACGGTTTGGAAATTATAACAGTCTGAAGTCGGTTGTAGTTCGAGACAGGCAGGGTGTATTTTCAACTATATCCGACCAATACCTGTTTCTTACCTGGCATTTTTAACGTCAGTAGTTGCTCTGATTGCCGTTTTTGTTGGCAGTGACCGTGTATGTTGTAAGAACTATTTTGATTCTGCAAAAAAGTTTTTCGAGAATCTCTTTCGAGCCAGTTATTAGATTTCCATGGTTAATTGAAAAGGCTTATCGTCAGGACTTCTATCTCTGAAATAGCTGTTTTGACTTTCGTGTTATTTTTATTTCCTCTCCGAGCTGCTTGCGGCAGCTGCTCTCGTGCCATTGTAAAGCTGTTAGATGTTAATCTTGTTCTGTATTCGTCATCGAATTAAACCGAAACCCGATGCTACTATTAGTTCCACCAGTCTTCTCTATCTAATACACGTGAAAAGTCTTCTTATCGAGCTAAGGATATACGGCCTTGTAGTCTAATTCTTATGTTATAATCCTATGTAAACTTTTCTTGGTGTACTTGGCCAATATCTAGGATATTCATAATTGTAAATTTAGCAAATCAGACCATTTAAGCGAAGGACGACTTCATTTTACTCTTTGCATGTTCGTTTTTCTTAAATATCTCAACCTTTCAAACAAAACCTATAGACGAAGCTAACAAGCTGAAGAACATCATGAAAGTTACGTCATCTTGGGGAGCCATGTCATCCGTAATTTCAAAGCAAATTGTCAACAGAAGTTCTAACCGAGAACGCAAATAGCATAGATACATTTTCGCGTTCTAAAGAGCTATCATCTGAGTTTTTCCTTTGCCAGTTCAACAGCTATCCATGTCGGAGATCCCATTCTTGCCTGAAACCTAACAAGACTCAGTGAAGCCTTGCATACCTGAACTTACTTGAATTTGGTGACATGGTTCAGTAATCCCTAATGGCCATCTTGGCCTTACGTCACCCTCTTCACTTATTGTTTACAATACAAGTATATGGTATGTAGTATAATTCTTTGCCATCAGAATTGGACATATGTATTTCCACTTGTAAGCCAGAGACAAGTTTTCCTAACGAGGAGTGAAATACGATATAACATTGTTGTCCTCTAAAAACACACTAACGCGTCCATTCGTGACAGCCTAACTACATTCCTTTTTTGATTCATATTCTGACCGAAACCATTCTTTAAAACAGAAGTGTCTCAAAACACAGTTTTCGTGCAGAGTTATGATGGAGTTCAGGATTCATCAGTGTGTCTGATCAAGAGCCAGAAGTACTAGTGAAAGCAGCTATGCTGCCGAGACAGGCTGTTTGTTTGTTATGTTATGTTTCGCTGACTGATTCTATAGAGGAAAGCGACAACGGCTTAGTCTTTGTAATTAAAGACGAACTTTGTATTTAGCTTGGAGAAACGTATGGTGGTGGTTCTAGGCTCTAGATTAGTCAGACCTACCTCCTTTTCGTGAAGAGAATAGCTTTGAGAAAATTGAATGAAAGCGCGAAACCGTAAACGGTCGAAATTCGTAAGTACAGCTTCATAATTTGTTCATATCACATTCCTGAGCATAGACGTTAGAACTGACGAAAGTACTTAGCATAGCACTGGAGATAATGTACCTATACTACTTCCATCACATATTGACCGCAGTCATCGTCCACCATCAAGGTTCATATTCAACACTGAACAGGTGTATCCTCAATTTCAAGTAGAATGGAAGCGCCCTCATTCCCGAATTGGTTTACCTACATCGGATCATCTGGCCACTTGTCAAAAACGTTTAAGCCAACGACCTTCAGGATGGGAGAAGGGTGTCAGGGTAACTTTCCCATCATGGAAAAAAAAAAAGAAAAAAGTTCCGAAACAATAACAAGCCTCGTATACATATGGCCTTAGCTTGACCGAGCATGGTGATTTTACATACGCGATAGACTTAGGCAAGAAGTTTTAAGCTTCCGACACATAAAGGAGGGCTTTATAAAATAGGTGTCCCCGCCCCTACGGAAGCCATGTAGGACGCCACAAAAGAATTTTCCTACGAGCTCCTCTACAAGACATACGAGCAATGTTCAAAGTGTCACGTTTAAATCTTACTAGAAGACTTTAACGCCGAGCTAGGAAAGGAGGACATCTTTGGTAGGGCAGCCAGTAAGCATTAGGTTATTGACTTTTCTGCGGGATGAAATATTACTATAGCAAGCGCATAGTTTTCTACACAAGAATGCGTTGTTCGCATCATGAAACTCAAATTGATCACGTTGCGATAGATGTATAGCATGCCTCCAGTATTTTGGACGTACAAACCTTCCGGGCAGCCAACCTTAACTCTGATCACTACTTTGTTACAGCCAAGATACGAATGCGGATAAGGTGGAGAATCTTTGCCTACCCGTTTGGTCTCTCGACAACTTCTATGACGGCAGCATCAAGTACCGAAGACTTCTGGCAATGCTGCTGGGTTTCACCCAACTACCACCAAGAAATTCCTGATTTGATGAAGAATACCTGCAAAAACATGCAGCTAAACAAGAAGCGTACAATACTGCGCTCCAACGAATTTCGAGAATCGCTCCCAAGCTCTACGAGCAGAAGAGATGATAAGAACACCGGCTTCTCCAGAAGAAGAAAACAGAGCACGAAAAGCGCGTGATTAAAAATAGTAAGAGGTTGTACCCCTGGAATAACGTATAGAAAGTTTAGCAAAAGGTAAGAAGATTCGTACAGAAACCTGTAGAACTGAAGGACGAAACCTTGTAGTAGATTGATAACGGAAACTATTCCATTCAACATCAGAGTAGAGTATTCACCTTAGAAGTTGAAAGATAAAACTTCCGTCGGCCTAACCAAAACGAAGTAAGGATAGCAATATCTAAGCTAAAATCTAACAAAGCAACTGGTTCTCACGGTTTATTGGCCGGGCATTCGAAGCTCCTGGAAATAACTTTTCGGGGAGCATGCACTCAATCTTTTCTCAAATCTTGTCAGAAAAGTATATGTTTGAAAAGAATATACCCTAAACTGAGCCAATTACAGAGGTAAAAGTCTCCTCAACATCATATACAAGATCTTATCTGCTATATTCTGTGAACGTGTGGAACCCGTCGTCAATAACTTGACTGGCTCGCATTAGTGCGGTTTCAGTCCAGGAAAGTCCAGAATCTTCATACTTCGGCAGATCCTGGAAAAAATTCAAGAATTCCAAATCGATATCCATCACCTTTTCATCGATTGCAACCCCGAATGTGACAGCATTTATAGAGACGAACTACGAGTAAATAGAGCCATGTCTGGTTTCGATATCTCTACGAAACACGTCCGTTTGTGCAGAATGACGATTGATTTCGAAAAAGTTTTTATCTGCCCTATTAGTGTGAGTTCAGGCTTCGACAGATCCTGAACAAAATTCGTGAAGTCCAAATTGATAGTTGTCATCTTTTCATCGATTTTAAGGTCGCATATGACAGCATATAAAGAGACAAGCTTGGTTTGATGAGCTCTCGGTGGCCTGAGAGTCAAATCTTCGAATTTAATCTCGACCAATAACGCAGTAGAGGAAGACCCCCATCTTAGGTGGTGCATTTAAGTCAAAGGGATTATCAGTGAAGTGCGCAAATGTATGGAGTTAGCTAAGGATCTGGCTAACTGGGGAAGCTTCTTAGTTAAGGACCAGGAATAGGACCCCGAACTGTAGCCCCACCTAACAAAATAAATTGGCTCGATCTTTGTTTCTATATTTTCAGCGATTTGTCTACAAATTTGGCATAGTCCCTAAGAATTACTGGAAATACTCCAGAGACATGGACTTCATAGTCCATTTACTTTTCCCTTTTTTACATCACTGCAGAATGGTTAAACTTTGTAAGTGCCTACATACTAAACTCTAGGCATTTCCTCTTCCTACCCTTTCACCCTTCAAGAAACACAATATTCAATTACTCGTACTAATATTGTAAAAAACGAGATAAGCACTCTAAAGGGCTTGTTTTTTAATATATTATTCATTCTGAATGGTCGTTTATATATCGGCCAACATACCTTGAAAGCCACGGTTGCATGCGTATCATAATAAATTCCAAAACGTTTCCACTACGTGTACCTATGTCGCAACTCATCATTTATTTGGGAATTGCTTCAAATCACTGAAATAAGTGTTTTCTGACGAAGGAGGATCAACATCATGACGGCAGTAGTTTTTCCACGAGTCCTTCGAGTCCCATTTAGGTTAACACAATCACAATTGCTTTCGCTTCAAGTTCCACGAACTCGGTCTGCCACATTTTGAGGGAGGACAATAAATCGATGAACGGAAATTAAGTGACATAGAGTTCCATTCAATGACAATTTACTAACAATCAATGGACGGAATAAAGCTCCCCAACAAAGGATTTTCCACATAAGATACTTCATTAAATCAATTCCATTCACAACGGCACTAAAATAATTCATCAAGTACATATATACGTACGCATGTGTTTGTATGTACAAACCTACAGACGACAAGGCCATGCGTATTTGCCGGCCAGTCCGCAGTCTACGGTCCTTAGCCCATAGTCCTCGGTGTGCAATTGCGAATCTCAATTATAAAACTCCACTTGGCCAAGTTTTATTGCTTGGATCGTGGCAATAGATTAATGTCCGATTTGCGGTTGATAAATGACCATCTCGGCGGCGGTTTCTAATGGCAGACACAAAGTACAGCGAAAAAAGAAAAACGATATTCGAATTTAAATTAAAAAGCGGGATGAACAGTGAAAAAGAGTTCAGAACAAGCCGCAAAAGTTTCCTTTGTCGTTTTTTTTTTTTTTTTTTGTTTGTTTAAGTTGTGCAAAGAGGAATAGTTCTTTGCAGATAGCACCAGCGTCACCAAACTTGGAATTACGCGAACGTGAGTTAAAAACTTTTGCTAGTGGTTAACTCGAAAGTTTTTAATTTGCAATTATGCCCTTGAAGAATTCTTAAAGGCGCCATTGGAAAGTAGCGACTGAAATAGTTTCGAATAGAGCACCTTAAGCAATCATTTACCAAGAAAACGGATTAAGAGAAATAACAAAGAAAAGGACAAAAAGTTGAAGTTTGCCATTCCACGCTGTTGAGAAAGTAGGTGTTGTTCTTAAAAGTGAACGAGAAGCTCTTGGGTGCAATTTTAGGTCAGCTTTTTGACTTGTATAACATGACCTTTCAATTGCTCGATTATTGACAAGAAATTTCTTCCTAATATCGCCAGACAGCCTGCTTTTCAAACCATTTCCACCTTAAGCCCATAACACAAGGACACTTAAAAAAAAAAAAGAACATCAAACCGGAATTTCCTTTTCACGTTTCCTTTTTGAATCACATTTTGGGATCATTTTTACGGTCTTACGCAAAACGCATCAATTTCAATTAACTGCACCATGCTGACTTAATACCCAAGTGTCCTCTACCCAAACACAAACTCCAAGACATACCTAAGCACACTCATCTGCACTCTAACATCTAACAGCATAACGAGCGGAGAAAACGTCAATGGTCAGGATCAGTAATACGTAGTGATTTGTAGCGTCCCTCAAGAGAAGAGAATCTCTATTTCCACCCCACACCAAGGACGATGATTCACCCAAGCGAGGAAATCCTGTGATTTAGTCATTTCCTATTCCGATTCCTTGGTATCCTATTTCTGACTTGTGCCTTCTGCTAGGGCGAAAAGAGATTTTATCGTCGAATGAAAAAAAAAAAAAAAAAAAAAAAAAAAAAAAAAAATCTTGAGAACACGAAAATCCATTTTGTCGTCGAAAGGTTAGGGTGGCGCGCATACTGCCTAGGGAGGTATCTTATTCTCATTCCCATCGGAGATAACATACAGTAGTTGGGAAGAAGCTTCATCGACAGGAAATGAGATTTGTGCGACAACAATGGCGGGTGGCTGGATGAAGGTCCCACTACCCAAAGTATATCACTTGGGACACTAGTGTCGCAATGTTGGAGATGTTTGTAGATTAAGATTCTGTTGCTGAGTGGAAGATCTGTAAATGGGATTAACTTAATGGCTCATGATTGTTGTGCTTGGTTAGCAGGAAACTGTTGCTGCCGAGGCATTAAGGCGCTAAATAAGGTTATGAATACGGTTATGAGGGATGTCGAATAGGCGTTTACGATTTGCGGTTTTACTTTCTAACTGACTTTAACAAAACAGTGGACTTTAATCTCTAGTGAAACTATGTTATAACCGCCTGATTCTCAATCATTAAAAAAATATTTACAAAACGTTTAAAAAAGGCCTGGAGAGTTATGTACAAAAAGACTTGAAAAGAATTGACTTTTACTGTGACTATATAATGTCCAACGATATGATGAAACTTGAGATGCTTAAGTGGGATGTATCAGTACCAAATCTACATATCCATGCGCTCGAGACCTATAGGTTGATACCATCTGGAGGTTACATTAGTAGTATTGTTGTTTGGGGTACGCCGCTGAAAAACGATGTGGTCGGTATTGACAGATAGCGCTACCGATGGCATTACCGCTGATCTGCAGGTTTCCCTGATACTTAGTGCAGTCGAAATTTATGTTCTGTTACTGACAACTGAAGCAAGAAAGCGTATGAAATCCGGAAGGACAGGCCGCTGGATTGGTCAGCTGTGTTTGCAGATGTAAGTTATTTCTGTCCTAATTGCTCGGTCAGGTTTAGAGTAGGTGCTGGGTCTACTTATCTGTTGATTTTGTAAAGCTGCTGTATCGAAGTCGACATTGTCACAGAAGTCCTCTTCGTGCTCATGTCTTGCTGGTCTTCCGCAAAAAAGTGGTTCGTCAGTGGTTGGTTTCTGGGGGACAAATACATTTCCGCTTTTCTACACTCACCATGGAGCTCTTGGATACTTCGTATGGAGCAACCAAAAGTGTAGGGAAATTGTGTCGCAGTATGTCTACAAGGTCCAGTCTGTGCGGTTGATTGGTCATGTGTATAATCATCGATTGTAGTCCGCGAAAAAATCGTCGAATGTCTCATGGGACAACTGTTTCCTACCCATTATGGAATTTAGAATTTCATAGTCCTGTTGTTCGTCTCTAGATTATCTGGTCAGATCAGCTGTACGACATGATCACTGAGCTGTCTTCTTCTAGGAATTACCAGTACTAGGGCCTGATACTAGGTGATAGAACTGTGCTAGCAGCTGTTCAGTGGTTACCCGTTTGTTTTAAGAGTTTCTATACGGAAGACGAAACTCTCTACTGGCACAGTCTTCGATGTGCAGTCAAATTTGATCGACCACTTCTGGATATCCGTATCTAACTTCCGGGCAATGTCGCGGAAGTAGTCCCTTAGAATATCTGCTCATCTCTGGCAATCGAGCGTTACGTCGGTGATTGTTAGTGTATATCTTGTTATCGTATGGATGTAATTCGAGTCTTTTTAGTAGTTCTAGTTTCGTTGAACCGTCTGCTAGTCGTTGTCATGTTACCATTAGAAGATAACGACACTGAAAGCTGGAGGCAGTTTATCTTTTTGCCCATAATGTCAATGCTTTTTTTGTAGCCATTATTGCATTCATCCTGACATCAAACCTTGACATTAATTTGTCCTCACCTATTTCTATCTTCCTTAGACTACGTATGTTGTAGTCTTTATTTTCGTCCTCTGCTATGCGAATCCCTCCTAATCGTCTCGCGCTATAACAATACTCTTTGTATCCGCTTTTGGATACTTAACAGACTTCCAGTTACCTCACAAAGCCCCTTAACTTCTCGCCCGGAGACTAGACAGGTACCGTTGATCTGCTCAAAAACCAAAAGCATAATCAGAATGTGATCTTAAAGAACTATGGTTTTCGCTTTGGATGCCTACACACCTTGGAACATGAAAATAGAAGCTACTTCTGTTATCTATAGCAATCACACAGTAGATTTCGCAGATTTCTATGCTTCTTGTGTTCGGGTCATCGGACTGGTATCCGCTTTGCAACCGTTCAGAGCCTCAGCTTATTATTTTACTTCCTTAGAGCTCTAACTAGTTTCACAAAATGTTGTGTTTATTACCGAATATGATTACTGCCGTTGGTTCGCTTGAAACGCTTTTTTCACTTTCTAATTCGAAAATCTAGCAAGATGCCGAACAACACTTGCATGCCTTGATCTCCGAGTAAGTTGAAGCAGTTTCGATTATATTGTCACACATCCTTTGATCAAAAATTGATGGAGTCCGCGCTGACATCATCTCAGGAATTACTTCATGGAAAACGTCCGTAATGTGCTTGGTGTAGGTAATACATATGTTCTGATAAGTCTCAGTGACCCGTGTCACTGAGTACGCACGATTGACAGCCTAACTATATTTCTTATTCAGTTCTGCACCCATGAACTATTGTAATACCACATCCCGCATTTCTACCACTCTCCCCTCGGGACTGACGTTAGGTACTACTTTGTGTAGCTGTTAAGCAATTAATGCTATAATTCGTGTCACGCTTCTAACTCTTTGCTTTTTTGATGAAAAGTATTTGTTCCTCTCGTGTTTGTTTTGAGTAGAACTTCGCGGCGCTGATTAGCTTATCATGCTTTACGCCCTCTGGTAGCCGCTACCTGCCTCTTCCCTATTAGATGCGGGGGTTAGAAATTGCGGCTCTTTTTTCCCTTTCGACTCTTCTCAGTTCGACTTGCAACCTTGTTATGAGGGAGCAGGTCTCTGATAATTCGTTCTCAGATCCCGTCATATAGCTATTTATAAGCTGCGGTCTAGAGAGATTAGCAGCACACTCTGCGAACCGCTATCACTGGAATATCACATTCTCCACATCTTCTTCCTGGTCTGGACATTCAGGACAGTAAGGTGAGCTATCATGACCAAATCTGTGGAGATACTTTTTGTAGCCACCATGTCCGGACAGAAACTGCGTGAGATGATAGTTGCAGTCTCCTCTTGTTCTGTTTAGCCAGTGCTCGATGATGGATATCAACCTATAGGTCCATCTACCTTTTACGGCATTGTCCCATATCTCCTGCAACAATTCCATAGACGTTGCTCTTTCTTCCTGTTTGACACGTCTTGTAAAATTTGCATCTCATTTGCTAGAATGTCTATGGGGACCATTCCTGTTATCATAAAAGGGCTTCGTTCGAAATTGTTCGAAATCCGCTTATTTCTTTTATTGCGCAGAGCCTATACCATCTTGACAGTGCTCTTTTATTTTCCTCCGTTGCCAGGGCACCAGCACAAACCGGGGCTCCATATAACAAGACAGAGGTCACCACCTGCGGGCAGATCCGGGCCCTCTAATATTTGGTAGTATCCATCCGATATTCAGCGTGCGCTTTAAAACGAAGCCTGTTGTCAAGCATAACTCTCAGTTACTTCAATGTATTCTTGGATCTGATGGTTTGGTTTCCTACATAAAAGTTGGCGTAATTTATCGTTTTTCGGCTTGTAATTAGGATAGCTTCGGTCTTATGGTCAGCTAGTTCTAAGCTGGCCGATTCCAGCCATCCCTTTATTATTTTGATTGCCTCATTTGTGGCGGCTTAAACATCGTGAATATGTTTTGCCACTGTAACCACTGCGATGTCATCGGCGAAGCCAATCACCTTCACACCTTCAGGCAACCTTAGCCGCAAGACCTCATCGTACATAATATTCCACAGGAGAGGCTCGAGGACCGAACCTTGCGGAACTTCTGCAGTTACATTATAATATGTTATGCAATTGTCAGTCTGGTATTTTAACTTTCTGTTCCTGAAGTAGTCCATGACTATGTCTATTAGGTAGTGTGACGTGTTCATTATTGCCAGGGACTTTCTGATAGAAGTCAAGTCCGCATTTTTGACTCTTTTTCGCCCTATCGGTACCTTTTTCCTTGTATAGCTTCGGCAGCTGTATCTAAGGGGTGATTCATCGTGAGGTTTAATTTGTAACAGTATCGTTTTGCAAGTCATCATGGGAAGACTCACATCACAACAGTGTCTCCAAATTGTTCAGCTGTATTACGAAAATCAGCTTTCTGTGAGAAATGTTTTTCGTGAGATCCGAAGAACTTACGGTGCGCATAATCGACCTACTGAATTGCCAATATTGCCAATACCATTCGCAAATTTGAGTCCCGTTTACATTAGTGGATGATACTCGACCGGTTAGACTATATTCAGCACGTAGTGAAGAGACTATAGCAGCTGTAGCTGAGAGCGTCCTCGAAGACCGTGACGAATCGATTCCTCGTCGTTCTCAGCAGCTTGTCTTGGCGTATTTTACGTGAGGATCTCGGCCTAAAAGCGTACACAATTCAACTTGTACAAGAACTAAATCCAGGTGACTTGAATTTGCGTCATATTTTCAGTGAATCTGGAAAACTCAATGAAAATCCTGTGTTTTATCGTGAAATTTTGTTCGGTGATGAAGTCCATTTTAGACTCAATTGATACGTTAATAAACAAAATTTCCGTATTTGGGCTGATGAGCAACCCGAAGGGTACGAAGAGCTACCATTACATAAATTAGAAACAACGGTATGGTGTGGTTTATGGGCTAGTGGAATCATTGGCCCATATTTCTTTAAAAATGAGGCGAATCAGAATGTTACTGTCAATTGTAACCGTTATCCCGCCATGTTAACGGACTACGTGCTTCTTGGAATTCAAGCATATGGTCTCTTTGAGCTTTATTTTCAACGAGACAACGTGAAACAATTGACTCCTTGAGAAATCATTTTTGTGAGCACTTAATTTCACGTTTTGCTACGGTAAATTGGCTGCCTCGATCGTGCGGTATCACACCTTCGGACTATTTTCTCTGAGGATATGTGAGATCTTCAGGAATAAGCAAGCTACGATTGAGGTTTTGGGAGCCAACATTACTCATGTTATTCGCGAGATACCAGTCGATATGCTCAAACGAGTCGCCCAAAATTAGAGCTTCCGAATGGACCACTTCAGACGTAGTCGTGGCCAATATTTACATAATATTATTTTTAAAGACAAAATGCCATAAATTGTTCTTTTAAATAATAATAAACATTTTTAGTTCGCTTTCAAATTGATGTGTTTTATTTTACATAATAAATTGAACCACACGATGAATCACCATTTACTACCGCTTTAATTTCATCAACGAAAGAGCTCGAAGCCATACTGATGGTCTGACAGAGCAAACAGAGAAAACGGTTCTTCAGCCACCGCTAATAGTCTATTGTAAATAATACTTTCCAGGACCTTTGTAAGTGTATTTAGAAAACATATTGGGCGATATGACGAAGGTTTTCCAAGTAGTGTATCACCTCTGGTGTAATTGCTGGAGGGCGATCTGTTCTATGCTCCCTGATGATAGTTGGGAGCGATAATACCTTATGGGGGAATAGATGTCCTAAAATAGTTTGCAGCAGTGCAGGGCAGGATATTTGCGGAGGCCAGTTGCCTTTTAGTCTCTTCATCACCACCATGCTTTACTCCATTGATCCAGGTCTGCTTCTTGCCATAATTCTTTGAAGCATTTTGTTTTTCTTTCTTTGATAGCTTTTTCGAGGTCACGTCTAGCCAACCTAAAAGCTACTAAAAGTTCTTCGAACTCTGGTCTTCCCCTAGACCGCTGTGATCTACGCCGAGCATTTAGACTTTGGGATCTTTTTGACCTAATCTCGTCGTTCCACTAGTAGTACGGTTCTCTCCTTTTAGAGGTAGATCTTCTAGGCATTGACGCATCGCATGCTGTGGTGATTAAATTCTTCAAGCCGCGCGTTTGGTTTTCTGCTGTACTGCTACTGGATTCAGATTCTTTGCCTATGATTTTTCGATCGCCTCCTTGTTGAAGGGTGTGTCTTTACACTTGGGCCCTGTAAATTTGGGGAGCTTGTTGGGCTTGTTCTTCCCGATAGTGAATATAATCGCCTGGTGATCACTATGTGAGTATTCTTCGTTTACTATACTCTCAAATTTATCTTACGCAGAAGAGAGTTACTCATAAAAGTGATGTCTACGATGGACCCTACGCCTGCTTTGCGGAATGTGTTTTTTGTCCCTTTGCTTTCCAGGTATATATCCAGCGATTCGAATGCTTCAAGAAGAACTCGCCCTCTTGCCCTCTTCGTTAACCTACTCACCAATTCTGTAGCCCATGCATTAAAATCTCCTGCGATTATCACTGGGCGCTTTCCTTGCGCGTCAGCTACGATGTCATCGAGCAGCTTTAAGTAGTCATTGTGTGTAAGACTGGGCGGCGCGTAGCAGCTGTAGAAGTGTACGCCATTTACGCTAGCTGTTACGAAGTAGTCATTCGGATCCCCGATTTTTCGCAGCGCATGGTTGCCGCAGGTCCAGATGGCTGCTTGTTTTTGATTAGCCTGCAAGTCGTTTCAGACAGATTTCACTCTGCTTTACTAGGATTACAGAATGCTGAAAACATCAGCCCACGGCTATCAAAAATAAATTCATATTTTCCGGTATACCTTAGTTAAGACCTTACCGGACTCGGTCTTAACGCCCAACTCGTGTGAATTTCCTATAGGGTAAATCGTGACATTGACACATACGTTGTGGCGGGTACATCAGGATCTCGCCATTTTTGTTACTGTATCCCACGAAGTCGCCACAAAAGACGGTGCTTACTCGTCTTGTTACAAGGAATTCACTGGGTTTTTGAGACCTTTTAGGTCAGGTAATACAGATGTTAGTACACCCAATTGTGCTTCACCTGGTCAACGTGTTCAATTGCAAATGCGCAGTCACATTCAGCGTTCTGCAACATTATAGTTCCCTTCCTTCTCATCAGAATATTGACGTAGACTTCGAGAATGCTTTTAAGAACCGAAATCTTATTATTACAGCCTTTTTGCAAGAAAACAGAGGCATACCCAAAAGGCTGCTGAAATATATTCAAGAAAGCAAGAATGATTTGGATTTGAGAAAATGACAATTGTGGCAATGGTCAATTGAACTAAATCGTTTCGTTTTAAAATGAAAAGGATATTGTTGTCGGTTCACCACTGAAGGCTGAATACCCACAATGCGTTATCAAGTTTTTCCCTGAATTGGACTATACTGCTCATTGCTTCTTTATTTTTCTTTAAAATTTTGCCCCTAATCAAATCAATATCTTAAGCACGCATAATGCAGTAAAACCAACTTCTCACAACACACAAAAACTCTTCCCATTGATTAAAAGAGGAAGGGGGAACCTAGCCCCACTAACAAGGAAAAACTCGCTTGCCAAGCTGTTTCTGAGATATGCAAAAACAATTTCAAATTTGTTTCGAAAGAATTTGAGCAAACTCCTTCTCCAATTGCATCCGAAGCCAAAACCACCAATTTGTTCTGAAACCAACAGCATCACCGCCATCATCAACAACAACGACCGATGAATCCCTATGCAAATGTCCTGCATTCCTTGCAGATGCTCCAAACTTCCTCGATCTGAAACTTCATCCTGGTAAACTTCGCACAATCCTTAGCCGCTTGTTTAGATACATACTCGTATGTATTCGTATGTATGGAGCAATGCGCTTGTAAACAGATTGAGTGACACTCTGCTGGAATATTGTGTGTTTGTGAGTATGTCAACTTTGAGAGTAAAATTGCAGACAGGTAACCTAAAGCCTGACACCAGATAGACAGGCAAAATACCTTAACCTGGCAGAGGCACTTAGTGCAATCATCTTCCCCAGAAAATGCACCTTATCAAGTGTCGTAAGACTCAGGCGAAAGGCGCATATTAAATATTTATATCCTCTTATCTCGGATAAGAATCCCCTTCTCTTGGAAGGTGTTGTGTCTTGGAAAGTGTTGAAAAATGTTTTCAGCATTTTTTTTTTTATGAATTCATCTGAGGACCGGTTAGAGAAATTGTTAAAGTTGAAGAAATCGTTGAAATTAAAAAAAATATATAAAAACATAAGGACATAATGGACATAAGGAGTTATACGTGACGAAAAGTCAATTCAAGTTTTATTGATTCATGTGGTGACTTCTACAATGACTCTATCTTGCCAATGGAATAACTACATACATCTGGAACCCCTAAGTGGAATCTACTGCAACTTTAAAATTTAGCATACTCAATAGTATGTATGTCTGCAACTAATAAACAACAAAAAATTCCCGTAAGGGACCGTATAGCAAAGGACGAAAAGGAATTTACTTTGTTTACATTTGTTTCATGTTTTCGGAGTTGGGGAGGTTTCATTAAAGAAAAAAAAAAAAAAAATTTATTCCAAAGTTCTTTATTCGCCTTCTGTTTCGGCTTTTTAAGAGCGGCCAGGTCTATTATTTCCATTTCCTTGTTTTTCATTTGGATTCCATTAAGAGGGTGATGGTATTTTAACACCTGTGAAAGATGAACGATGATTGACAAGTTCGCACTGTGGGTTCAGGGTGACGAGCCTTAAGGAAATTCTCATAAATCGGCCACCAAAAAAAAAAAAAGGAAAAATAAAATATGGAGATGTACTTGGAAAGTTTTTTGTCTTTTCCATCTTAATGCAAACAATGACAGGTTTTTTTTTTTTAATTTAACTTTAGATCCAAGGAAATGGATTTATTTTTTTTTTGGAAAAAATTAGAAACTTTACGGCCGATACAGTGAAGAAGTCATGGAAATTGGACCGGTCTTCGGTGAGACACTAAGTGATTATTGGTAAGAAAAACCACGTTGATCTGCTGTAAAATAGAGGGCAAATAATTATCTTCTGTACTAACGTAAAGTATTAACAACTTGTTGCTCCGCTCGGGGTATGTGGTTTTCGTCAGGCAGGCATCACAATATTACAAAGTTCCCATTAATAACAAAGTTTCACTAATTCGCATTATAGAAAATTCATGTCTATGTTTGTACGTATGTTATATGTAATGCACTTCATAATGATGCAAAAATATAACCGAACAAACGTTTGGCTTTTATACCGTTATTTCTTTTTGTGATAACGCGTGTGGTTATTGATATTCACAAAGATCACTCTGTGTTCAACCGCAGTGCGAATCAAGTGATATTTTTTGTGAATAAGCAATGACAGCTAAGCATCGTCTAATCCATCCTAAACTAAATAACTTTTCACTGTTTTGTTCGTTCGGGGATTTGGTCTCGACCAACGAAAGAAGAACGGCAGTTTGCGCTTCTCCCTTTTGGCTCTAGCCATGATAAATTGCTTGACCCCCACGAATTTGAGTTCCTCGCACTCCTTTCACTTTCAGCAGTGCAAGGAGCTCTTCCGGATCAGTCGATGGGTTCAAGCCCCTCAGCAGCATTGTTTGCAGCTTTTCACCCTTAGGTCGTGTAGGAGAAGAATTCCGTCGTCGAATCCCTCAAAAGGTTTTTAATTTTGTGGTAGCGCTCCACTGTGTTACAGTGGATCGCATGCCTATCTAAACTTAATTTTTTAATAAAAAAATTGTTGCCTATGGCTGACTTACATCTGACTGACATCATCCTTCAACTCCATCTTAAATGTGTTGATTTGTGGTACCCGTAGCTTTGATGATATCTGATGTTGTTGTTGTTGATTTTGATTTTGCTGCTGCTGTTGTTGCTGCCTTCTCTGTTGTTGTTATTGCTGTGATAGCGCATTTTTTTTAAATTCTTGTACCGGTTTCTGTACTTTTTGTTGATTTGGTGACTGCTTCTGTTCTTGTTGTTTTGGTAGATCCACAATTACACTTTGTTGTTGATGAGGGCTCTGGAGTTGTTGCTGTTTCTCCATATCCCTCCTAGCCACCTGTTTTGCTTTTATAGACAGCATCTTTTGTTGTAGCTGCTTGATGTGGTTATTGAGAGTTTCGACCTCGTCCTCTTCGTCATCTGACTCAGAGGCAGTTAGGGATGCGAAGTTATTTTCTGCACCTATGTACCTTCGCCATCGTCTGAGACGTATGAGAAGTTGTCATCTTGATTAGTGCGTTTCTTAGCTGCTGCAGCTGATGACGTTAATTTCGCCATTTCCATCACTCCAACGGGTAGCTTCACAGTGGCAGTTTTAAGGGAGGAACGTTGTACCAGGTTGGGAGTTGGTCTTAGTTTCCTCCTTCTCTTCGTCTTTGGTTCTACAACAGCTACTGTTTGGCTTGAACCACTTCCGGTTTTTCAGCTGATGCCGCTATTTACATAGCGGACCGCTCACCACAATCCATCGCGTGATGTTGTGGTAAAAAACTGTTTTTTAATGTTTAGTAATCTTATTTTTTTCAGTTTAAAATTAAAAGTGAAAAAAAAAAATATATAAAAAAAAGGCTCGTCCGACTCAGACTCGAACCAAGAACCTCTGTACCGTCTAAACTCAACGGTGGTCTATGAACGACTGAGTAGGGAACCGAGGCCGTTGACTAATATCAAAGATTTAAACAAAAGTTAGATGAAAATATTAGAAATTAGAGGGACTAAACTACAATAATCTCGAGAGAACAGCCAATTTTTGACGCGCTTAAGACAAAATTTGGACATGTAAACACATCAGATTTCTTCCGGGAGGACATTAAATAAACGATTACATATAACTGAATAAGAATTTCTATATGCGGGGGTTCGATAGTTTGGCACTTGTAACATATTAAGCGAGTTATTACGTAGGCTATAGTTTGAGATTATACGAAAGTTTCGGTTAACAGACTAACAGAAGGAATACTTTTAGAACCTTAAAACAGTATAAGTGACGAACATTAAGAATCCCTAATTGACAAAACAACAGAAAAAGAGGATGCCTACAAGGTTTACGACAAAACTTTCGGACAGAATTCTTTTGCAAAACTAGCAATGGCTGAATTTTGTTTTGATAGCCACCTCCCCAGCGATTTATACCGTATTGCAGCTTAGAACTAAAAAGTCCATAGTAAATTGTGGGTAGGAGCTAAGGGAAATAAAAGGAGATAAAGTACTTCTTCAGTGCAGTGGCGTGAGATGAATATTTCATATTAGAGTCAAGTAAGTGTCCTAGGTACATGAATTCGTCTACATTCTCTATCAAAAAACAATTACCACTACAATTTTCACTAGGACAAAATAATTGACCAAACACACTGGTTGCACATTTACATTGATACAAATGAAATTGTTTGCAATTCGGTTCATGAAAATAAACATCCGGTTTTGGATTAATGGACGGAGATAAATTAAAGAACATTAATTTAGTCTAAGGACTTATTACAAGTTTGTGTTCAGCGAACCATTGTCTTAGAGTATGTACATTGCAATTTATGTTAACATTAAGATCTAAGGGGCTGTTGATGCTGATGCCATACGATAACCCAACATCTTTAGCAAAAGCTGTACGTAAGCCTTTTAGATCGAGGAGGAAAAGTGAGTTGAAATAAATTAAAAATAGAATGGGACCCAGGACTGAACCTTGTGGTACCCCAATCCTGATTATTTACACATCACTTCTCGACTCATTCAACTTTACTGTCTGTGATCTATTATTCAGATATGAGTTAAACTAATCAAGCATGAAGCCACGTATACCTGCATTTTTCAGTTTACTAAACAAAATTTTATGGTCAACCATGTCGAAGGCTTTGGTTATATCAATGAATAACGCCGCTGTATATATTTTTTTTTTTTTTTTGTCAAGGTTGCATATTATCTGAGAGCAAAACTCTAGAAGTGCGTCCTCTGTTGATTTGCCCTTTTGAAATCCAAATTGAGAAGGATGTAAGAACCTAATTTTTATAAGTTTTTCGAAAACCTTACTTATGGTTGGCAGAAGGGAAATCGGCCTATAATTCCTTATTTCAGTTGGAGAGCCTTTTTTAAACAGAGGAATAATATCTGCACACTTTAGATCGTCGGGAAAAATACCAGAAAAAAAACTACGGTTGAATACATCAGCTAATACATCCACAATGAAACATGCAATATTTTTAGGGACAACATTAAAAAAACCAAGCCAGTCGTACTTAAAATCAAAAACAAAACTTCTACAGTGCACATAGTTTACATCATTAATAGCAGCACATTGAGGACATAGATTTTGCGTTAGTCCACTATGTAATTTAAGTTCGATACTTGAAAAATGTATATTAAAAGCGTCAGCGATTTAATTGTTTTTATTTCCTTATTACTAATACGTAGGACAATAGTTTGTTGAATGGGAGATTTTTCGATGAGAATGGTGTTTACAACTTTCCACTCTTTCTTAAGATTACCTCCAGCTGAATTAAAATGAGCACGGTAATAAGAGTCACGACAAATTGGGATTTCCTTTTCAAATCAGCACATATTTTTTTATATTTCATTTTGAGAAATGTTTATTTTTAGTTGTTACTTTAAATTTTATCTAAGAAAAACATGTACAATAGTATTATTCAAAGTATTGCCCATCTGAAGCTATGACTTTTTCCCATCTTTCTGGCAATTTGTGGATCCCACCCCAAAAGAACTGCGCCGGCTTGGCAGCCAAGAATGAATCAAGCCAATTTTTGATATTCTGCTCTGATGTGAACCGTATTTCAGTGATGGCGCTCTGCATCGACCGGAACAAATGGTAGTCAGAAGGGGCAAGGTCTGGGCTATAAGGCGGGTGGGGTAAGACTTCCCATCCACTGTTTTCCAAATAGTTTTTAACCGGAATAGCAACGTGGGGCCGAGCGCTGTCATGATGGAAAATAATTGCCTCGTGTGTGGTCGCATATTCCGGGCATTTTTCGGCTACTGCTCCCTTCAAACGGATTAATTGTGTTCGGTAGCGTTGTTCATTGTTGTTTTCACCCGGTTTTAGTAGCTCATAATACAGCACACCCATATGATCCCACCAAATGCAGAGCATTACCTTCGCGCCATGGATATTCGGCTTTGCCGTTGATTTGGCTGGTTGGCCGGGTTTCACATATGATTTTTTGCGCTTAGGGTTGTCGTAATGGATCCATTTTTCGTCACCAGTAACAATCTGATGCAAAAATGACTTCCTTTCGTGGAGTTCCAACAGCATTTCGGACATGCAAAACCGCCTTTCGACGTCTCTCGGCTTGAGTTCATGTGGAACCCAATTTCCTTGCTTTTGAATATATCGAGCTGCACTTATACGTTTTGAAATGGCTGCTTTAGGCACACCCAAAGATTCTGCGAGCTCTTCTTGTGTTTGGCAACAATCTTCATAGAGTAATGCTTCCAGTTCTTCATCTTCAAACTTTTTTGGTTGCCCAGGACGTTCATCGTCTTCCAAGCCAAAATCATCTCTCATTTTGAGAGTGGTTAAGAAATTAGAATATGCATTCGATACGTCACTACAGTTATAAACATTGTACCAGGACTCAAAACACAACTTGTTACGTAGTTTAACCTTCGAATATGATTGCCTCTCTGTTTCATCCTTGAGCCTGATAGCCTCATAAAAAGACTTTTTCCATCCATCCGTCACTTCACAGTCCGCTGCTAATTTAGTCCAATCTTTGACAAAAGGAGTTTTCTTCAGTACTGCGTATCGCAGAATCAACTGTGGTAGTCTGAAATTGCTCATTTTTATTATCCTTGATAGATAATCTGCATTTAGTTTTAGAGATGAAATAAACATTGTTGGAAGACTCGATTCCAAATGATACATGTATTTCGGGTACTGACTACCCCAAACCTGTGCATTATACAAAAGGATAGATCGCGCCATTGCACAGTGGTTCAGCCGTAGGTTATAAGGTCACAGGTATAAAAAACATTGCAATTACAAATACGGCACAAAATTAAGCACCGGAAGTAGTAACATCTGATTAGTGCTCATTAGTTTACTTGTTCACCTAAATTGGTGTTGTTTCCGAGAAATTTATTGTTTCTGATATAATTGTGCAATGGATATTCAAATTGAAGGTATGTATGATATTTTTAAAGTAATTATGTTTTCCTTAACAATGCGACTATTCATAACTAGCTCCGTCTAAACACACTTTCCACTACTTATGGAGCCATAAATCAGTCATATATCAATATAATCTCTTATTTTCCCAGTTTTAATAACCGCAAAGTCGAGGTTCTCCTAGGTGCTCTAAGGGTTGTTACAGGTCATTGAAGAGACTAGCTCCAGTACTAGAAAAACAATTTTTTTAAATTTTCTTTTGCAGGTTCTTTTACCCGAATGCTTGTTTTAAATACGTGGATAGCTTCAAAAAATAAAGAAAATGAAGCAGAAAGGTTTCGGGAAGTGTTTGGAACCCTTGCGAATTCTTTACCGGATGCTGAATATACCCAGACTGATTGCTTGAGAAATCTCCTTTTGAATCTCTGTAAACGGTTTGCCGAATATTGGAGATCAAAAGCTAAGCTAGTGGCCAAATACGAAAGCTGTTTAAATGAGACCGAAGTTTGCACACTTAAAGTATCTGATGGAGAAGTATGTGGAAACTATGACGACGAGCAAAAGAAATCTCTTTAATCCACAATACAGGAAGGATTTTGGCGACTGCAGCAAGAGGTCCAAACGTCGCAGATTAGTAGTTTTATCACAGATGGACGATTCCGTTGTATTGTTACTAATTTACGTAGCAGGTTAAATCAATCAGAAAGTTTTTTGGAATTTAGCACGTATTAATGAAGCTAAGCTTACTAAAAACCAATATTTTTCCGTCTGATATTCACGTGACGGAATCTTCTGCAGAAATCAATTTGCAATCATTCTTAAACTATAAATCAAGTCGCATTGTTGAATCTCAAAAAGCTGTGTTTGAAAATCTTCACGAACCTAAGGATGACTTAGTTTTATTTGGTAAATGGGGTTTTCATAGCAGCACAGGCCATAGTGAATAAAAGCAGAAATTTTCAGATTCAACTATCGAAGATTCGAATTTATTTGTCACATCGTATGTACCTCTTCAACTTGTTTAAAAACCAAATACCATTTTCCAATCAATCATTTGGAAAAACCCACGCGCTTCTTCTACTAGGTGGTGCAGACCAATTCGTTTTCAATTTACAAAGAAACAAAGGATGTGACCTTGCAAGAAGAAGTTTATTTCAAAAGCCAAATTAACTAGTTAGTCCCTACTTTAGTGCTTAATAATGGCCACGAAATTAAAATCACCCATTCTTTACAATTGACGATGGTAGATGGTAAAGTTTGTTCTGCACTTAGCGACTTATCTACGAGTAGGTGTTACATTTGTGGTGCAACACCAAAAGAGATGAAAAGGTCCTTGATACTAGTAAATTTGAGTTTGACTTATCTCCTCTGCCTTCATACATTAGATTTTTCGAATATTTTATTCAGGTTTCTTATCTTGTCTATTATAGACAACATTTCAAAATCCAGCCTGAAATTCGCTGAGTTTATTAGCGTTCACCCATGTATTTAAACTTTTATATAACAAAATTGTATGTACGCCTACAATGTCGAGTTTAAAAAAGATATTCCTCTATAGTTTGCTGGATCACATGAATCACCTTTCGTAAAAGTGTTCAGGAATATTACCAAATTTAAAAATGATGTTAAGAGCCTTAGTTAAAATATCATTGACGTCATTCAAGAGTTCCTGAGCGATGCTCATGCGACGGTTTTTCTGATTAAAATTAAGAATTTTCGGAAGAAACGAAAAAATTGCATGACACGAAACGACTGATATGCCAACATCCTAAGTAACTTCTCTTGTGGGTAATTCTGCGATTTTCCAAAGGAATTTCCTTTACAGCCTTAACGTCCAGAGCGAGGTTCGTCATTACCATCTTCGCGGAAGAGCTTGTTCCAATTATAAACATATCTTTTACGTAGAGCAAACTCAACGTATGCCACTGTCAATATTTCAAGTATTTTAGAGCAATTGATTCCAATTTTTACACAAATTTGATACAATTTCTTTGCTCGGTTTTTTTTTTTTTTATAACTGAAAATCGCCATGCACACCAAAACACGTTTTACCGTTCTATCTGTCAAAAACAAACTAAGGACGCTATATACTTGAAACTGTAACATATGTTCGCAAAATGTATACCAACACAAAAAAAAATAAAAAATAAAAATTTCCATAATTGAATATACGTTTCCCGCAAAATTTTAAAAGTCACCTACACCTCTGTACTTTTGAGTTTCCCACAATTCTCTCAAGTAAGACATCAGAGATATCGGATATGTAGTACGCCACGGGGAAGCGGCAAAAACAAACCCATTTAGACGAGCTACAGCCGAGTAATAGCGAACATGCCACTGTCAACAACTCCTGTTTTTGGACGCCTCGTTGGTGTACTTCACTCCTTACACACTAATAAAAGAATTAAGTTTGAATAAAAAATGTTTTTTTTATTACGAATACCAATTAATCTCATGTCTACGTGCTAAAGCCTGAGACACCAGTGCCTAGTTATTGCAACGATAGTGTGAGCGCCAAAGTTTAAGAATAAACAATAAACAGCGAAAAAGACCACAAAAATTATTTCCCATCGCATTTCTCTCAGGCTCTATCAAAATAATGGCCCCACATATAGGGTTTTCTAATAATGACTTGACAACTTTTTTTTAAATAAAAGGAAAACCATTTGAGATATTTCAAAACCTTATTATTGGCTTGAAGTACAATCAAAACATTTATGAATGGAACTCGAATTCGTTCATATGGCCACCGCGGACACGTTTGCAGCGGTCGATTCGATTCGAACGCTATTTCGCGTTCAATGTTGGCTCTGAGCTCTTCCAACGTCGTCGGTATGTTGGCATAAACCAATGACTTAACGTAGCCCCACAGAAAATAGTCAAGTGGCGTTAAATCGCACGAACGAGGCGGTCAATTGACTGGCCCATGTTTTGAGATAACACGTTCAACATACTAACTCTTCAATAAAGCGATAGCGTGTGCTGTGTGGCTTGTGGCACCATCCTGTTGAAACCACATGTCGTCCAAGTCCATATCTTCCAATTCTGACCATTCACAGTAACGTGACGATCGTTATCGTCGACGAAAAAATATGGCCCAATAACGCCGCCGGCATGCAAACCGCACCAATGAAGTGGTGATTCATGAAGCACATGTGGGTTTTCACCCGACCAATAACGCATATTTTGCTTATTGACTAACCCATTAAGCCAAAAAGAGCTCCGTCACTGAAGATGATTTTGCGATGAAATTCATCATCTTGGCGCATTTTCTCCAGAACCCAATCGGAGAATGTGGCTCGTTAGTGTACTTTACCATGATAAAAGTGTTGAGTTTACTGAATAAATTGACATTGACAGTTTGATGATTAGCGAAAGAGTGCGTTCACAAATTAAATTCAAAGTTGTCAAGTCCCTGTTGGAAAACCCTATACAAATCATAGAAAGTGAACGGAAATGTTGTTAACAGAGAAGCTGCTTCTGGTATGGTTGACAAGATAGCAATGTTAGTTTTTCCAATTGATATGTCGAAGTTCCCAATAACATTCAGCTGTCAAAGTATGCAGTAAGGTTAGCTATTTTATCATGCATCGTTTAACTCTTGCCGAACGTGCAAAGATATTATAGAAATTCCTGCTCAATTGTAAGTACGCAACGTCAATTTCGTCGTGAGGTCTGTCGTCATCATAACTTCAGTGTGCACGCAATTCAACGCATCGTAAAAAGGTTTGAGCGTGGGTACAATCTCTTGGATCTTAAGTCACCAACTAGATAGAGATTGGTGCGAGATGAAGAAAACATAGCCGTTGTAGCGGCCAGTATCGAAGAATACCAGAAATACCGATTCGGCGCAGATTATTTGGGGCTTTGTGGCTACATCCATATAAAACTATGCTGAAGCAGGAAATGAAGTCGAATGATCATAAACAACGCGCTGAGTTGCTGTTTCGGCGCTGGAAACGTGTGCTGGAGATCTGGATTTTGGCAAAAAAATCATATTCTCGGTCGAGCCCTTTTTTTTGGGTAAGCGGCTTTGTCAATAAGCAAAATTGCAGTTATTGTAGCGAACACAATCCGCAAGTGTTCGGCCAAGCACCAATGCATCCACAAAGATTGACTTTTTGGTGCGGTTTACGGCATGGTAGCATCGTTAAACCTTATTTCTTTCGAAATGAGAAAGGAGGTATAGAACGATGTTAACCAACTTTATGGGATCGAAGCTCGTCAACATCGATATATTAGAGCTGTGGTTCCAACAAGACGGCCCAACATGTCACACAAGCGACGCAAAGCTTGAAGTTGTGAATGAGAAATGGTGACTGGGTAATCTCACGGCGAGCGTTGATAAATTGGCCCCCATGATCATGCGATTAGAAACAAATCAATTAATTTCTCTAGGGCTAGGTTAAGTCCTTAGTTTACGCTAACAAGCCAACTATTTTGGAAGAGCTCGAGGTCAATATTAGACACGCTATTGCGGGAAAAATGCCGCACATATTTTACGAAGTCATCAAAAATTGGACCTACCGCTTAAAGCACTGAATGATGTGTTATTTCACATATAATGTCATGAAGGTTGCTTTAAAATAAAGCCAGAATCAATTTTGTATCTCACACCGTTATATTGTTCTTCTGGTCACCCTAGTCATATGCAACCAAATAAGAAGCATATTAAGCTGTGCTTTATCGAAGGACGAAAGTTGGTCATGAGCTCTAGGAGCATAAAAGAAAGCAAAACCACAGGTTTCTTGGAAAGCAAAATCAAGAGAACGAATGACGTTCAAAAATTTTATCAAAGAATAAAGCGAACATGCCAGGCCTAGAAAGCCAGAATAGACGCCTGCAAAAATGAATATGAACAACTAGTAGTAGAACCGCAGTTGGATCCAAGGATTTGAAAAGGATGTTTCTACAGACTGTATAACGGCAAAGATGTTCAAAAATTAGGTCTCACCATCGACCCTGGACGAAGACGACGAACACGAAGTTAAGGTGTCAATATAGAAGCTAAGCCCTCAGAAAGATGCTGGCGTTTTTAAACTGCAGGCTTAGTTATTTAAATTTAAATTTACACCATTTTATCTGTAATGAATGGTATCTGAGCCTCCTAAACATTGCCTATAATATAATGTTCACCAGTAATCTAGTTAGTCTATACCAGTATAGTTTCAGGCCAGAAAACTTCACTATCAAACAAATATTCACACTTCAGCAAATTTGAAAAAGAACTGAAAATATCAGATCAACACTCACCGTTTACTTGTCGACTTAAAAGCCGAAAATGACAGCGTCCATAGGTACTAATCTTACAACGACATGTTTATTTTTGAAATCATTACTCATCAACATCGGTAATGTCCTTAAATGAACCTATACCTTCAATGCTAAGAAAGGTTTAAGATAAAATAACTTGACGTCATGTGGTGTTTTTAACACGCGCAAATTCACTGACCAACTAAAAAGGCGCGACTTTCTTTTTGTCCGCATAATTACTTGCGAACAAGGCTAGCCGACGACGTTGGATGAGCTCAGAGCCAACATTGAACGCGAAATAGCGGCCGTTTCGACCGAGATGTGTGGCCGAGTCGTTGAAAATTGGGTCCAACGAATCGACTGCTGTAAACGTGTCTGCGGTGGCCATATGAACGAAGTCGAGTTCCATTCATAAATGTTTTGATTGTACTTCAATCCAATAATAAAGTTTTTGCAATATCTCAAATGGTTTGCTTTTTATTTAAAAAAAAAGTTGTCAAGTCGTTATTAGAAAACCCTATATATGACTTTTGAAGTGCATTTTGCGGTAGTTGGATTATTGCACCCGGCTGGTGGAATGCAAATTCTAGATTTGGCAATCTTAGATAAGTTATGTAGATCACAATACTTTTCTATCCTTGATATAGTCAAGGCATATCACCAAGTAAAGGTACACAATGACGATATTCATAAGACTCCATTTGTTACACCAAACGGTCTATATCAACTTGTACAAAATGTTCCCGGTGTCGTTACCGTGTGGCTCTCCCATTGCTTCGATTTGTGCTTTGTTAAATTGGCACATCTGTTGTTGACATTTACTCTAAATCGTAGCGTCATAGCTTTACTTTTGCAAAAGTTAAGTAGCCAATTTTAGAAATGCATTTAAATTTGCAACAATGAACTTGTATTAAATTTTGCGTAAAGAACAGATTTAATGGTGAGCGAATTTTGGAAATGTTGGAAAAGTCTTTCGGCAACGATTGTCTAAAAAAAAAACGGTCGTTTCGAAGTGGTTCAAAAGTGGTCGAGAGTCAATCGAAGATGATGAACGCAGTGGCAGACCATCGACATCGAAAACCGACGAAATAATTGATGATATCGTCAGAAAGATAGCGGAGGACTTGAATATTGCCTATGGATCTGCCCAAGACATTTTGGTTAATGATTTGGGTTTCCGTCGTGTAGCAGCAAAGTTGGTGAGAAAAGACCTTAATTTAATGCAAAAAAAAAAACCGTGTTGACGTCGTAAAAGCTATGATTTGCGAGGCTGAATCCGATCCCACATTCATCACAAGGATCATTACTGGAGACAAGTCGTGGGTTTATGAGTACGACGCGCAATCTAGACATCAGGCAAGTCAATGACGTTCACCAAATGGGCCGAGACCAAAAAAAAACCACGTCGTTTTCAGTCAAAAAATAAGGTAATACTCTCGGTTTTCATGGATTACAACGGTGTAGTGCATCATGGATTTTTGAAAGAAGGCCAAAGGTCTGTTTACCAGGCAGTAAACAAAGAGCATTACGAGTATTTGGGCATTATGAGATGTTTGCATGAAGTAATTCGCCGAAAGAGACCAGAAATGTGGGCACCATGATAACGCACCGTTGCACAGTGCCACCATTATTCGTAATTTTTTGACGAAAAATGCAACAAATACCATCCAACAGCCACCGAGTTCACCTGATTTGACTCCTTTTGACTTCCTTCTGCTCAATCGAGCTAAAAAACTAGTACGGGTAACGCGTTTCAGCAGTCGAGAGGAAGTAATGGAAAAATCGCAGGAAGCACTGATCGACAAACCGAAAACCAAATATTAAAAATGTTTCGAGGATTGGATCAAGCGCTGGCATAAGTGTGTTGCAACCGATGGGGAAGGAGACAATATAGATTTAAATGAATAAACCTGTATTTTTAATTTTCTGAATAAATTTCGGGAATCAAGGTAGTATATAGTTCTAATAGTATCTAATAGTCTATAATTGTAGTGTGATGCAATTTCGATTGGATTCGGAGATTTGTTAATGCAGAGCCAGATAAATGGGAAGTTTTATCTTATTTTTTATTTTTTGAAGAGATCATCTGAATAACAGATATGCACCACAGCTATAAGCTTGAGATCTTTTCAATAATATATGCTCTTTACGCTCTTAGGAGATTTAGAATCTATTAAGTTCGAATGCTTTTCAAGATAGTAGCGGATTGTTAGGTTTTGATTTTAATTTTAAAGAAAAAATCGTTGAGTCCTCGTATATCCGGATGAGCTTTAGAACTGTCGTTGAGAATGAAAAGGTGATCGAACGGCTAATGTCGATGCACTGAGCAGTTCCTTTAATGTACCATATATCGATAGTAAATCTTTTGAGTTTGTCCTAGCCGCCGCGCAGAAATTGAATTCAAAGATTATTTCTATATCAATAGATGGTGGTTGATATACAACAAATGCCAAGACAAAATACTCTTCTATGTTCCATATTATATGGAATAAAGCAATGTGTCATTTGGGTGTAGAAAAATGTTATCAGCACTTGTCTTGTTGTAATTGATTGTTGTTATTTTAAATGTTTATATTTTTAGCTACATTCTGACAAAATGGAAGCAACTTTGCATTCGACTCCCAAAGGAATTCTTCCCTTTCGATCCGTTTACTAAATCTATTAAACTTTATTCGACAGGAACAACCCAAAGAACAAACTTCATTCTTCGAAAATTATTCTGGACCAAAACGTGTTAATTCTGATCGTGGAAAAGAATTTTTTGACTTTATGGAAGAGAATAATATCAAACACATCAAAATCGCAACGCAATTACCGCAATCAAATGGATAGGTTGAACGTTTGAATCGGATGTTCGTTCCAGTGCTTGCTAAAGAGTGTGATTTAAATACAACCAATGTTTGGGATAGAAATTTGATGAAAATTGAGTTTGCAATAAAGAATATCGCTTTTTGGTGTTTAGCTAAAAGGACAATTTTCAAATAGACTGAAAGAGTTCATTGACAATAAGTTAAAAGAAGAACGAGCTAGCTTAGAATATGCTAGAAATCAGGCGCTTCAGAACAAATAGAGTTCGCAGATGAGAAACAAGGACTATTATAACATTCGTGAATCGGGAACACATTCAATGAATCTTCGTGAGTATTGAGGTAAATGCGAAAAAAAATAGGCCTGATGGTAAACGAGGGCAAAACAAAGTATAGAAAGGATACATACCACCCACATGTCACTATTGGCGGTAATAATTTCGATGTAGTTTAGGTCTTCTTCTATCTTGGGGCCGCAATTATGACACAGTGCACATACCGAACGTAGAATTACTCTTACTATCTGTTTTTTAGATCTCAGGAGAACAAACTAGTTGTACAAGACCCTCACCATCCTACCCTATAGTGCAGAGGGTTAAACCTCTTCGAAAGCAGACAAAGAAGCACTTGACCGTTTCGAGAGGAGAATACTGAATACTGAGCTTCGGTCCCATTTATATTGATGTAAAATGGAAGATTTAAGAATCAACAACGAAATGACTATACAGCGGCATTTGATATCTGACTAAACCGATAAAAAGTTTGAGATAGCTGAACCATGTCGAACGAATGGACTTCTGATCTAAAGAGTCATTGATTCTTATATTTTAGGTACGGCTCAGAAGAAGAATACTGCATAGAATGGGACCTCAAACAATTTGGAGTGTGGCATTGGCGAGAGATAATGCCTGCTTAGGAGGCTTACTGGTTGAAGCCCGGGTTAACCCGGGACTGTAGTAACTAAGAATATCAGAAACTAAGAGCCGATGATGCAACTCCCGTGAAAACTTAAACGTTCTGTTCGTAAATATGTATTAAATTGAATCTGCATACTCCATTTGCATTTGCCTCACTCCAGAAATGGCAATAAACACGATTTTTCGATATAAATAAGCGTCCACTTCCAGCTGGTAGCAATTAAAACCCGGTCTAATGAAACGGATTCGTCATTAGCAATCATAACTAGCAAAATACTACCTTGATCAAAAAGGTAATTATTTATTCAAAATAAAAATTTATTCAGAAAATTAAAAATACAAGTTGATTCATCTAAATCTATATTGTCCCCTTCAAAGTAATTCCCGTCGATTGCAACACACTTATGTCAGTGCTTGATCCAATCCTCGAAACATTTTTTTATATTCGGTTTTCGGTATATCTATCAGTGCTTCCTGCGATTTTTCCATTACTTCCTCCATTACTTTTTCGTGGTTTTTAAGCTCGATTGAACAGAAAGAAGTAACAGGGAGCCAAATCAGGTGAATTCTGTGGCTATTGGATGGTATTTGTTGCACTTTTCGTCAAGAAACGACTATGCGACGGTGCGTTATCATGGTGCAAAATCCACGAGTTTTCTGCCCCCAATTCTGGTCTCTTTCGACGAATTGCTTCACGCAAACGTCTCATAATGCTTGGCCTTCTGGCAAAAATTCTTGATGCACTACACCGTTGTAATCCATGAAAACCGTGAGCATTGCCTTCTTTTTTGACTGAAAAACGAGGTGGTTTTTTTGATCTCGCCTCATTTGGTGAACGCCATTCACTTGCCTGTTCTCAGAAGCCTATCCTTTTGATGAATGTGGGATCAGATTCAGCCTCACAAAAAATTGAGGTCCTTTGACACCAACTTTGCCAAATCATTAACCAAAATGTCTTGGACGGATGCATAGGCAAAGTTCAAGTCCTCCAATATTCTCTGATGGTTAATGTCGAGCTATGACGCTAAGATTTAGAGAGACTGTCAACAACAGATGTACCAACTTAACAATCGGTAAGCCACTCTGAATATCAATCCTCAATCAGCTAGTAGCCCTCCACAACAACCTCAGCCGATATTAGCACCCACTAATTCAGTATCTTACTTTAAAGTTGAAACTTAATGTTTAAATACCTAACCCCTTTGACGGTCGATAATTTATAGTTATAACCAAACACTGATACCTGACTCCGTATGGGATTCAATCCCCATAAAATGCTGGCACCGCAACATTAAACTTTTTTTTTTTTGCTTCGACCAGGTTTTCTGTCCACCCCGCAAATATGCGGTTTCGACACACACACACACACAAGCCATCCTCAACTGGGTGCACACCTTAAACGTTTTATAATATCCCTCTCTGTGTACTTCAATTTTATTAACCCATATCGAAGCATATTGCTGCCGCATGCATGAATAGCAAGTATAGTCGGAGTTGGTAGGTGTTCCTCCTTGCAAATGCCAGGACTCTCTACAGCAGCTGCCTCGACAATAAAAAAGAATAAAAAAAAAAAAAAAAAAAAAAAAATTTGTGGCGTCATTATCCTGGTCTAATGGTGTTCAAAAAATGTAAAGAGAATAACAATAGCTGCGACAACAATAACAAACAACAACAGCAACAAAAGTAGGACAATTTTGCAAATATTTTTGGTGGCAACAAAATGCCGCCAGATAGGTACCCTAGATACCAGTTGAGTTCTTTTTGTTGTTATTGCTGTTCAGTGTCACTGTAGTCCTATTGTCTTGAATAATAATGTCGCAGAGGTTATTGCGATTATTTAGGCCATGTTGCAGTGGTGCTGCGTTTTCAATTTAGTGGGACAGTTGCCTTGGCTATTTTTGAAACTGCGATCTCAGATTCATAAGAATTGGCCAAATGTTTTTGCGTTATTCTTTCACCTTTATGAACAGTTATAAAAGGAATTTTGCCGGTTATAAAGGACCTGTGAGATGGCTTAAATTTGCGCCATCGTATTGTATATCCGTTTTCTGTAGGAATCCCAGATTTCTGTTTTGTTCGAAGGGAAATACTAGTAGCTACCTGAAGCCAAATACTCCCTGAGGAGAAGTACGCAATTTTTTTACATGACGTGTAGTGTACCCAAAACCGTTTCGGTGCTCAAAATTTAGATTCAGAAACTCAGGTGATATGCCTGGAGCCTTTTTCAACGTAAGACATCCTCCAATGTGAAAAATTGAGCTGGGCAAATCAATTTTGAAAATCCGATGGCACATTTAGTGAAAAGCAAATGTCTTTACCTTAATCCTGCTTACCGTCTGTACCTCTCGGATAACTTTGATCTGACACTGCTTGAAAAATGTACAAACTTCAGTGTCAATGAAAAAATACCGGGAGGTGCTTAAGTGCTGAAGCTTAATTTATTAAACAAATATGACGGACATTGGCTATCAACGATTCTGTGTTGAAATGTACAGTTCTTGAAATTTTTTTTTTATAATATGCGCGCGCGATTTGTGTATCCTTAAAATATTTGTACACTGCGCGGACGAAGGAAGGTAACGTTAGGTTAAGTAAAAGTGGCTGTTGGAAGGACCAACCTACTTTGGCAAATTGGCCCATAGTGTTGCCACATTGATCTGTAGGAGACTGTTTCTAGATTCTCTAGATCGTTTAAGTCATTGTAGAAGAAAGCTCCTGAGTGGAATTTTCTTCTTTAGGAGAGAGCTGGGCATGTACAGAAATAATCATCCGTCTCTTCGTTCTCCTCGTCCATGCTACTTCCACAGAAATTATTTTGTAAAGGGCCCAAGACTTCTTACATGCTTGCCTATAAGGCAGTGTCCAGTGATGATGTTTCCTATTTAAAGGATCACACCTTTAGAGCGATTCAGATTCAGCTTTTGCCAGATCTGTTTGGTAGCTAGACATGTTGGTCCAACAGCTCACCTTAGATCTGTTCTTTTATAAGCATCCAACTTTAATATTGAATAATAGAGTGGTTCCAACTTTGGCGAGTTCGTCAGCCCTACAATTCCCTGGAATATCTCTGTGGCCCGGCACCCAACAAAGATGAAGGTTGAACTTTTGCACCATCTTCAAATGTGGTAATCGGCATTCAAGGGCGGTTTAAGCATTTAATGAGACTAAGTTCAGGAACTTGAAAACAGCCTGATTGTCCGAAAAGATTTCGAAATCCTGTGTAGATTCAGAGAGCTTCCTTAATCGCCAAAATTTCCACTTAGAACAAACTACAGTAATTTGGAAGACGGAAGAAGAGGCTTAGATTTGGAATATCTAGGTTATTGGATTTGGGCTGCTTGGGAACCGGAATGGTTTCCCCCAACTATCTCCGGCGAGTGGAGATTACTTAAGCGTTTTGGAAGCAGTGGGTAATCTGCTGGTTACGTCTGTCTTTAATGCATGATGTACCATGACCTGCCACAATTTTACCTCTGCTTGATAATGCAGGAGCTTGACGGTAGTCGGTATTAAAGGAATAACGGCCTCAAGTTTTATTTTTTTTTTGAGAATTTATCCATTAGAAAATCCTACGAGAAAGCATCGTCCATCTGTACAGAGATCCGCTGTATGCAGATAAGTTAAGCTTATCCGGAGATTGCCAGGTATTTGGATACTCCAATAGCGATTAAGATATTTTTTGAGATACTGGACCCTCAGCCAGTCTGATTCTCGGGTCGTATGACACCTTGATCCAGTTCAGGGGAAAATGATTGACGTGGTAGTAGGAGAATGAGAAGGGGGGGTTTCCTTAAGTTTCGAGACTCATCTGTAGAACTTCTCGAAATTAATTGACTTTACTCAGCCTGTAGAGGCTAGAGAAGCTGTAAAACTCGGCAAGTTCGATGCACAGGTTGATGGCTAGTAAAGGAAATTTAAGGCGGAAGAAAGGAGAGGTACCGATGCATGTACATTGATTTTCAAAATTTGCATGTTATAACGACGATTTAATAGAGAGCTCGGCAGGGCATTCCATACGCGAGTTGTACGGCTTAGGAATGAATCACAATATTTCAGGATACGTCCGAAAGTGGGCTTGATGAGCATTCATAGCGAGACGGGTGTTGCGGTTGAAGGTTTAAAAGTGGTGATTTCAATGCACTGGTAGTAGAAATAGCGATAACATAAAGTGAGAGAGGATACATTACGTCGGTGTTCGAGGGTGTTAATTACCTGGCTGATATTAATATCGCCTATGAGTTTTATCGTACCATTTTGAATCGTATCTAGCAGATGCCGATATGTTTTAGGAGCACTTGTCCAGATGTGGACATGGCCAATGGCTCTGTGTTTAAATCAGACTTTAGTGACAGAAGACAGCATTATATTTGGAAGCATTAAATTTCACTCTACAACCAAAAAGCATGGACGTGAATCCGGGAACGAATATAAAAAGCAGAGAGTACTGTTGTTAGCAAAGGAATGTATTGGATTAGAAGTGGTAGACAAGAGATCATTGATAAAAATTAAAAAGAGTGTCGGAGACAGAACGGATCCCTCATTGTGTGACTTGAAAAAAACCAAGACAAATTGAATTGAACTTTCCGAAAGGTAGTTGCTAATCTATTGAAGGAGAGACTCGTCGATCCCAAAAGAAAGATCGACAAAAGAAGCTGATGCAAAACTCTGTCAAATGCCTTACAACTATTTAGTGTAACTATCTTGCTTCGAAAGATTGGTGTACGCTTTGGTTCCACTTTCCGGTAAGACATGCCATTAAATCACCAGTGGACATGTTGCTACAAAAGCCGTACTGCCGGTTATTGTGAGCCTTACGAGTTGACGGCTTATCAAGAGAGAAGAGAAGATTCGCCCTTCTTAGGGGCAGGTTGGACAAAGGGTGTTCGAAAAGAGTCGTAAAGAGTAGGACTATTGAAAAGGCTTACGTAGTGGTTAAATTGATATGTTCTTGCAGGGAAACACCCGGTTAGCTATTGCAATAAACAGAAATGTGATAATGTCTGCGAAGATCATAAACGTACCGCAATGCATCATTAAAAGCAACTTGCAGTTAACGAAATTTACGAATACCTTTATAAATACGACCGATGACTATATTGAGTGCTTGTAACCAGAAATTCGTTACTAGTCCAAAACTAGTAACATACTCTACACTCTACACTCGATGTCCCGTAAGACATATAGGGTTTTCCAATAGGGACTTGACAACTTTGAATTTGATTTGTGAACGCACTCTTTCACTTATCATCAAACTGTCACTGTTAATTTATTCAGTTAACTCAACATTTTTATCGTGATAAAGTACACTAATGAGCAACGTCTCCAAATTATAAAATTTTTTTACAGATATTCGGAGTCAGTGACTGCAAATTTAAGAACGTCAACTCCAATTTTCAGTCGTAATTCTCGCCCCAGTAGACAGGCAATAACAAGTTAAAATTTGAGTCTACATATTCGTTGTATGATGTTGACGTATCAGTGAGACAACGGGTTGATCGAAGTGTCGAAAATATCGCTGCAGTTTAGACGTCCGTAGCAAACGATCCAATTCAGTCAATTCCACGGAGTTCTCAAGAATTGGGCATCGCTCAGACCACATTATGGTGTATTTTGCGTAAGAATCTTGGTTTACACCCATACAAGACCAAGCTGACTCAAGATTTGAAGCCGATGGACCATTTGAACCGACGTACGTTCTCCGATTGGGTTCTGGAGAAGATGCGCCAAGATGATAAATTTCATCACAAAGTCATCTTAAGTGACGAAGCTCATTTTTGGCTCAATGGGTTCGTCAATAAGCAAAATATGCGTTATTGGTCGGGTGAAAACCCACATGTGCTTCATGAATCATCACTTCATCCACAAAAAATAACTGTTTGGTGCGGTTTGCATGCTGGCGGCATTATTGTGCCATATTTTTTCGTCGACGATAACGATCGTCACGTTACTGTGAATGGTCAGCGTTATCGCGCCATGATCACTAATTATTTTTGGCTCGAATTGGAAGATATGGACTTGGACGACATGTGGTTTCAACAGGATGGTGTCACCAGCCATACAGCACACGCTACAATCGATTTATTGAAGAGTAAGTATGTTGAGCGTGTTATCTCAAGCCTCGTTCGTTCGATTTATCTCCGCTTGACTATTTTTTGTGGGGCTACCAATGACTTAGGTTTATGCCAACACGCCGATGACGTTGGAAGAGCTCAGAGCCAACATTGAACGCGAAATAGCAGCCGTTTCGTTTGGGTCCAAGGAATCGGCCTTTGCAAACCCCAATCCAGTAAGCGCGATCTGATGAGCCGGACATCAGGAAGATGAAAAACTATGATTATACTATATTGTTTGTTATAGGGAAAAGAAAAAGCGGTTATTCGGATGCGGATTTGCCATAAACGGCAAACTTGGGCATGAAGTTGTGAGACATATGTTGTGTCATTTACACACCTACTCTTTCTTTTGTAACATTTAAGTCAGTATTCATTATACCTCAATACACTACAGTTGAATTTAAAGGAGCTGTTTTTTTAATTTAACCTTACAGCTTGTATAACCATATACGCGACTCATTTCATGATCCTTCGACATTTTTTCAAGCAAAAAGACTACATTAAGTGAATCACGTATTTATATCCAATTCAATACTCATACTCATTTCAAAGTTCTTTAACACAATTCTCACATGCAACACAACAACAAGTAACAGGTAGATGAGGTACAACTTTGGTCAGTGCTCCAAGTGCAGCAGCAGTCACCCCAATTTTAAAGTGTTTGTTCAAAGTTGTGCTTCAACTGCTTACATGGTGGAAATCAGATAACATTATGTAGTTCGTCTCTTCATCAAAATTCAATAATCCAAAATTACCATATAGGTGTTCCAGTCAATGTTAAAGGCTGTTCACTGCACTCGTCCACTAAAAGAAATTCCAGAACTCAATATTTCACTAGAGCCAACAATCAAACCAAAACAGGATCAATCAGCGAGACTGTTAGAAATCAACTAGACAAAATTATCACATACTCAGCATTATCACACAAAACTATCCAGGCAATTTAAATAATTGATAATAATGGCTTACATAATATATATAACAGTCCTGTCCTTGAGCCAAAAATCATCCATAATCAAGCCTCAAGAGCAAAGGAGGACAATCAATCAACCAACTCAAACTTTCCATTCATATCATCACAACAAAACGTCCAGCCATCATTTTGTTTAACTCTACTTCCAACTGTAGTTGTATATGTAAAGGATAAGGTATGCCATTCCAGGTGTTGTAGAGCTTTATTAGACTCAGACGAAGTTGCAATAGCAAAGGGGGGTGGGGAGAGTGTAGTTCTTCAGACAAACTCTGAAGAATAAGAAGCACTTCAGGTTAAGTCACCAATGCCATCAGTTAAGATATCAACACTTTAAGGCAAAGGAAAATCAAGACATCTCTCACAATTTTTAAGTAACAGTGAGTTGTGAAATCGACAAGGCTCTAAGTTCTTGGAGTTAAAAACTAATACCACACCAAGCTGTCATTTATCCGACGAGGAAGTGCATTCTGAGACTCACTTTAAAACTCATCTTCGCATTTTTTCCGATGGTCATTTCATCATCCGTCTTCCATTCACCTTCGATTTCTTCTATCATTGAAACGGCGGCTAGCTAAAGATCCCAAACTTCGTCATCAATATAATAAGTTGTTTCAAGAATACATCCATACATGAAGGCGGTGCCGGCAAGTCAAATTAACATCAATGACAACGAAGAATTTTATTTACCACATCACGCTGTTGTAAAGCCTTCAAGCACAACCACCAAGGTGCGAGTAGTCTTCAATGCATCACGAAAAACTTCTTCTAAGAGTAATGTGTCACTAAATGAGATTTTGGGAATTGGACCAACCATTCAAAGAGACCTGTCCACCATATTAACAAACTTTCGACAGTTTCAAATACCCATCAGTGCAGATGTTGCCAAGATGTACAATCAAATTCACCTAGATCCACAGGACTGGAACTATCAGCGTATTGTGTGGAGATACAATCCATCTAAAAGGATTCAAGACTGTTGGTTAACAACCGTCACGAACGGCATGTCAGCAGTATCTTTTTTGGATACGCGATCGCTGATTCAAATAGCAAATGATTGCGAGCTTGAACTTTCAGTAATTTCACAAATTATTAAAAATCACTTTTATGTAGATGACTTACACACGGTCAACCGTACGACTTCTAATACTAGGTGGAGTGAAAAGTAACCTCATTGACCGCCAGAATGTACGGCTACTGCAAAAAAGGTTATGGTGCCTTGAAGTCCTTTTATATTTAGACAGACATGCCAAATTTCAGTGCGATACTGTCTTTAGTTTTGTTTTGACAGCTGATTGTTGTTGACGTGTTTGGCATCATGTTGAGGAATCGGGCGGACTTTGGCGTCGATTGGTAAATGTTGAACACCAGAGAACAGAATGATTGCCCGGCAATGGACTGAAGCCGGAACGAGTGCTCCAAAACGGCCAAGGGAGGCGTCGGTTTTCTGGGATTGTCGTGGACTAATTCGAAAAAAGAAAAACCATCAACAGCGAGTATTACTGTGCATTATTGGAGCGAAACCTATGCAAAACGAGCTCACATGAAGTAAAAAAAAATTTGGTTTTGCAAGACAATGCACAGTCATACAAGAGCATCGTAACCACGGCTAAAATCAATGACTTACGGCTCCAATTGCTGTCGCATCCACCGTATTCACCCGTTTTGGTTCCCTCGGACTATTATCTCTTACCAAACCTCAAAAGTAGAAGAGATCCTAGCATGTAGAAGTTTTGAACTATGCAAATGGAAGAGTAGTTCCAAAGAATTCAAGGACAAAATTCCTGATTTGATTTCGATGAAGAACCCACAAAAATGCTGGGCCTCTATTGGAATCCGATCAGCAACTGTTCTAACTTCCATGCATCACTTCATAACCGAGGTACGTACCAAACGTACGATATTAACGGAATCCGCAAAAATCTTCGATCCACTCGGGCTGCTGGCATCTGCAACAATTACAATAAAGATCTTATTCCAACAGCTTTGGATGGTAATTGGCAAAAAGCTGGATTGGGATGACGTCATACCAGAACCATTGGCTGCCAGGTGGCGTATCTTCCACGAACAAAACAAGACATTAAGGTCCCGTGATGGATTTACACAAGGCATATCAGTATGAATTTCACAAATTCTGTGATGCATCCAATAATAACAATAATCACTACCGCGTATTGAGCTTTGTGGAGCAAAGTTGTTCGATTCTGTACGGAAGGCATTCGACAGCCAAGAACTACAACCAATGTTCGCATGGATGGACTCAAAAATTGTGCTTAGCTGGCTCAGTGCACATCCCAGACGATAGATAGCATGCGTAGCCAATCAAACATTTTAAGCCTAAGTTAAGCAAACTGGTGGAGACACGTGACCTCGTAAGACAATCCAGCGGACACGGCCGCAAGAGGAATCTCACCACAAACTCTGAGATCCGTTGGTATCGGAGTCTTACATGGCTCAGTCAATTAGAAAATACCTAGTCGGTACAACAAAACTTCAACACCCTACCAGACAAACAAAGAGGAAACGAAAAATCTTATTCAAGTTTTCACAATATCGTCAAATTTAACCTGAGATGCCATAACAAGTCGAGCTTCTTCCTTCAAGAAAGTCATCCGCATTGTAGCATACTGGAAACGTTATATTAGCAACCAGATAACTCATAAAATGCGTCCTTTCAGCGTTCTGTCAACATGTGAACTGCAGAAGCCACTCTCACATTTTTACGTTGGGTTAAACCAACAGAGTTTGCTGAAGAACTTAACTTCAACACCACAATTCCAAGCAAGAGAAAATTATCTGCACTATTTCCTTATATTGACGGCAGTGGTCTAGCTAGAAGTCGATTCAAGAATTCATCATGCAGCTACAACGCTAAATATCCCATAATTCTGCCAAAGCAACACATCTTAACCTCTCTTCTCATATCTGAGTATCATCAACGTTATCTACAATACATCCAGGACCAACTCTTCTTTTATCCATCATGCGACAGAGATACTGGATTATAGGAGAGCGAAATACAATACAACAACACATTTACAAATGTCTCAAATGCTTCCGACTTAAACGCACGATACAACAGCAACTTATCGGAAGTTACCAGAACATGCGGTAGACTACGCTGGTCTGATAAAGTTACGTTTAACAGGGGACAAAGTCCAAAAACCACAATGGGCTACATCGCACTGTACGTTTGTTCCAGTACGAATGCTATACATGTCGAGATGGCCTCCAACCTAACATCACATGCGTTCATTGCATCATTAAATTGGTTTTTTGCGCGACGGTGTATTCCAGCTGCAATCTACAGGAACAATGCAACAAACTTTGTCGGTGTTTAGTTTATAAATTTATTCTATCAAAAGGGTACAACGATGCTGTTTCTAACTTCTTAACCAAGGGCGAAACCAAATGGCACTTTATTCTTCCCGCCTGTAGAAATCTTGAGGAGAGTCATAGGAAAAACATTGTTCACGTTCTAGGAAATAGCTACACTCCTAACACAAATCGAAGGAGTACACAACTCTCGTCCGCTTACTCCGATTAGCGATTCGGATGTTATCAGCTTAGAAAACTTAACTCCAGATCATTTTCTGGCTGCCACATCTCTGACTGCACTTCCAGAGAAGAATTTAGTGGACATCAACCCGAAAGGACTCAACTGGTGGCAATAGGTGCAAAGAGTGGTGTAATCATATTGGAAGCAGTGGGCTAAGGACTACTACACTCAACCAACGTCCCAATTGGAGGATTGAAACTAGCAACGTCGCGGTAGATGATTTAGTTCTGGTGCACGAAGACAATCTACTTCCTACAGTCTGGATCTTGGGACGAATCGTTAACATATGTACATCCAGGCAAGGATGGCAAGGTGCGAACGGCTACTATACGGACTGGCTTTGGGGAATTGAAACGACTAACAGTCAAGATATCAAAACTGCCAATAAATTAAATTAAGTTAACCTTAATTGGGGCAGGATGACTCTAGCAATGCCACACACCTACTTCTTTTTTTGTAACATTTTTGTCAGTATTCATTGTACGTTAATACATTACACTTGAATTTAAAGGAGTCCTTTTTTTATTTTCAACATTATAACCCGCAAAACCACATACGCGGCTCAATATATGAGCAATGTTCTAAGTATGGCAGACCTAGTCAGGAAACTACACATTTCTTGCCGAAGATGGCTGGGAGCGAATGGACACCAATGCTCCGGCTGGCAGGGTCTCAACCTACCAACCAACCCAGTAGAGGAAGACTTCACTTAAGGGGACCTCAACCGAATTGAAGTGCGCAACTGGAGGCAGTGAGCTAAAGACCGCTAAAGCTTTAGCCCCATCTAAATCTAAATTAAATTAGGGACAAATTTTTCTCTTTCTGGTCCCCTTATGTCTTAAGACAGTCTTATGTACAAATGTCAGTGATTAACGTTTTCAATTTGTTTTGAATGCCGCTTTAAAAGTACACAGGTACACATTGAGAAGACATACACTTGCGGCCATAAAAACCGCACCACCTTATGAGTTCTCAAAAAATGCCTAATTACATCAGATCGTAAGAGTTTTTCCCATACTAATGAAGGATATTCCCCATAGCGGAGTTCGGCCTCGTATTCAGCGCGAAAAAAATCAGTTTAAATTGAGTTGTGACGGTGACAAGTAAAAATAGGTGAAATGTCTGGTAAATATCATCAACTGACTCGGGACGAAAAAGCTGTCATTCAACTACCGTACGACTGATGAAGAAAAAAGAAAATTTGGATCCACTGGAAAGGAAAAAAGGCTCGGGACGAAAACGTAAAACAACCCAGAAGACGGACAATGTATTACAACGAATTAGCATGAAAGATCGCTTTAAAAGTGCTGTCCGTATAAGACCAGGGCTGAGTGAATTTCATCAAGTTGATCTAAGTGCCGAAACCATACGCCGATGGCTACTGGAGATAGGTTTATATGGAAGACGATTAGCGATGTGTGATATGGTCCGATGAAAGTAAATTTGTGTGCCGACAATTTGCCATACGTACGAAGGTCAGCAGGTGAAAGGTTTCCTCAAAGCCAGATGGCTTGTGGATGTTTTTCTTTTTACGTTTTGGGCCCTTTGCACTTTGTTAATGGAACTATGAACGCTCAGAAGTATAGAGAAGTAGTAAGGGAGTTTTTGGTACCAGCAATTGAACAGCATGATTCGTATACTGACAAGTGCATTTTTCAAGATGATTCTGCATCTTGCCACCGCGCCAAATCTAAGAGTAAAGTGTTATAAATGAACTTCTAGATGTCTACTTTATAAATAATAAACAGACAAGTAACTAGAGTCTTTCAATAATTTTCAGCTCAAGACAACGTTTGAAGACCTCGGAATTACCACACTAGACTGGCCAGCTAATTCGCCCGATTTAAACCCAATCGAACACTTAAGGCATATAATGAAACGTAAGGTGGCTGAAAATAAACCAGAGAGTAAAAAAAAGCTAAATGAAGTTCTGGAACATGTATGGGATATTGAAATTTCAAGAGATATTACTGAACTTCTAACAAACACGATGTCTTCTAGAATAAAAGCGGTTATAACCGCCAAAGGAGGAGCAACTCGGTATTGGTAATTTTTTGGTAAAAGTGGCCTAACTAAACATCTTATATACACATACATAAAAAATGTATCGTTTGATCTTATTAACCAATGACTGTACGAAAATATTTTAAAAAATAAGAAAATTAACTGGTTTTTCTTTCTTTGTTAATATCTTTTTTCAAACATTCAATGAACAGATGGAAATTAGATAGAAATACTTATAAACTACTGCGGAGTACTCAACAAAAATTTCATTTCATTATAAAAATTATTATCGTAGTTATTAACAATTTTTCAATCATTTTGATATGGTGCGGTTTTTATGACCGCAAGTGTATACGAATTTAAAATGCACCGATAACCCAGCTTTAATTTTTAATGTTTTTACAATTCCTAGCTTAACATCATAAGGCTAGTCCTAGGATCTAGAAATGCTACACTACTTCCTATATATGATAGTTGTTCACCTCTCTTGTTTATACCATGTGATCCACACTTTTAGAGTAGAGGAATATGAGGACCAGTGGAAAATATGTTTATAATTACCAATCTAACAAAACAAAGCCCGGATCAGAATCCTATGGATCCTATAACCCTTCTCATCTGTTGAGCTAATACATAAAAACAGATTAAAAACTCAGTGATTTGGTTAAATAAACCATCAACCACTCACCACTAACCAACGACCACCAACCAACTTTTAACCAACTAAATTATCATTTGTCCTTTTTCTCTGCCGCCCTTGACAAAAAAATGGTTCCGCAATTTGTCCTGGACTAAATGAGGGTTAATTCTTATGTAGATTGAACAGTGAGATCATTCTATGTGGCAGAACAATAAGACCATTGTATCCGTACCATAACCAAAATAATACGGTCATCAATGCGCGGAGATGAAAATACAAAAAAAAAAAAAAAAAAAAAAAAAAAAGCAAACGAACAAAAAATTCTTCTCAAAAGGACCCGCAGCACACCATCTAAAACAATCGTTTACTCGAGCAGGAAGATACTTGATTATGGGATGCTGCGGATAAATTTATCTCCCCGTTCTTGTCATTTGCTGTCTTATCCTTATGCTGTTTGCAACACTGCTGTCCCAAAAATCCAACACCCTATCTTAAGTACGGGACTCATCCGGCGGAGGTAGGACGAATATTCTCATTAAAATAAATTATGTGAATTTTACAGGCTTGTTGTGGGATTTACCATTTGTGTGGCGATTACCAAGACTCAGATGGAAACCAAACAGCAACAACAACAAACAAAAAAAAAAAAAAAAAATCCATCTCTTGGGTGGAATTATTGTGGGAAAATCGTCGGGTGGCTTTTATCACTTTATCTGGAATTAAAGGATCACATTCACGATTCGGATTATTTTTCTTTGAATGTGGCGGACTTGGGCCCAATTAGAATAGAGACGTCGCGGTTATTTGAAAAACACACCGGGTGTTTGGTAATTGGAATGGGATAGGGGTAGGAAGAAACCATAAGCATTGCGACCTCAATTTTTTTTCAATATAGGGCAAGGAAAACTAACACAGGTTGTGTGGAGTTGGCTGTCTACAACAAGATTGTGAACAAGTCAATGTTTTGATTCGCAACGGCTGTGAGAGGCTTAGAAAAAATATTTCGTCTTCTTTTTTAAAAAGATGTTATAGATGCAAGTGTTCTTGTAGACAGATCAATAAAGTGGTTATGAAACCAACTGTTGGCTTGTTGTAGTTGTTTTTTGTATTTCATTTTGAAAAGTATAAATTGCATCAATATTACTGGTGTTACAAGGCAGTAGTTGCAACGTCCCCAAAACCATTTTGTTGAAAGTGTTTAGAACAGAGGTGGTGAGACATCTTTACCCTGGTCAATAAGCTCTTCCAGAAAATCATATCTAAAGGTTTATACATTTTTAGACCCTTAACAATTACGGTTCGGTTTTACTTTGAAAATGGTGTTTTAGCTAATAAGGCTCCTCTTGATGCGAGTATCGATCGCCCCATTGAAGTATAGCTTGAAAAATTTTCCAAGGGATAAATAACATAAATGGTGATTCATAATGAGGTTTGATTTTTAATTTAAAATAAAGTACATGAATTTGAAAGCGAACTCAAAATTTTTTTATTGCTCAAAAGAAAAATTTATGGCATTTACTTTTTTAGGATATTATTATGTAAATGTTGGCAATGACAATGTCTGAGATGGTCCATTCCGAAGGTCCGATTTCATGCGACTCGTTCGAACACAGCGACTTTTATCTAGCGGGTAACACGAGTAATATTGGCTTTCAAAGCATCAATCGTAGCTGGCTTATTCCTGAAGATCTCAGATTTTACATATCCCCAGAGAAAATAGTTCAAAAATGTGATATTGCACGATCTAATTGGCCAATTTACCGTAGCAAAACGTAAAATTATGTGCTCACCAAAATGATTTCTCAACAAGTCCATTTTTTCACGCGCTGTAAGGATCGTTGCTCCGTCTTGTTGAAACCAGAGCTCATCGAGACCATGTGCTTGAATTTCAGGAAGCACATAGTCCGTTAACATGGCGCGATAACGCTTACCATTGACGGTAACATTCTGATTTGCCTCATTTTTGAAGAAATATGGACCATTGATTCCACAAGCCCATAAACCACACCATACCGTTGTTTTTAATGGTAGCTCTTGGCAGCTATTCGGGTTGCTCATCAGCCCAAATACGGCAGTTTTGTTTATTAACGTATCCATTGAGCCAGAAATGGGCTTCATCACTGAACAAAATTTAACGATAAAACACCGGATTTTCATTGAGTTTTTCACAGCCCATTCACTGAAAATATGACGCAAATTCAAGTCGCCTGGCTTTAATTCTTGCACAAGTTGAATTTTGTACGTTTTTAGGCCGAGATTCTCACGTAAAATATGCCAAATTGTCGAATACTCCAAGCCAAGTTGCAGAGAACGGCTACAAATCGATTCGTCACTGTCTTCGTGTACACTCTCAGCTACAGCTGCTATAGTCTCTTCATAACGTGCTGGATGTCGTTTAACCGGTCGCATATCATCCACTAATGTAAACTGGGAATCAAATTTGCGAATGGTATTGGCTATAGTGGTTTCAGTAAGTCGATTATGCGCACCGTAAGTTCCTCGAATCGCAGAAAAAAAATTTCTCACAAAACGCTGATTTTCGTAATACAGCTGAACAATTTGGAGACGCTATTGTGGTGTGAGTCTTTCCATGATGACTTGCTAAACGGTACTGTGTTATGCGTGATCCGTCAAAAAAAGCATATTGAAAATCAAACCTCACGAATTGTCGTTCAGTCATTCTGACCTGCAAGAATGCATTAAATAGTCTGTAGAGAGCACCTATTCCACATAATCGGATGGAGGCAGCATTTGGTTTCGACAGTTGAATTAATTCAAAGTATCGATAACAACGAGTAAGAAACTTTTTACAAGAAGCAATCATTTCAAAAGTTGACTAATTACAGGACGGAAATAACGATTGTAAAAGCACTACATAGCGACTTAGAAGATTGCACCCTCACGACGGATGAAAAGCGACAGCGATAAAAAAAGGGCGACGTCAAAGTCCCGGCAGACAATCCTTTATTCCGATACTATGAAGAAATAAATCGTAAGAGATCTAAAAGCCAACATTTATCGCAGGCAATAGTGGTGCGCACTAAATGGGAAGATGACGTTTTTCTTGCGTGAATGTTTTGAGAATCCTGTCAAGAACAGAAATTGTTAGTGTTCAGATTCCCTAGACCAGAAAATCCGTACGCCGCATCACCTAAGAAATACATAATTCGTCCTTTCTTTGGTCAGTTTTCAAAGCCCTTTGTGTCCCACTAATGCAATCAGAGTAAATCATTTTCTCACATAATAATACAGAATCTATGGTTGTGGAATAAACGGAACAAACGTACCTGTGGTTTCAGATATTTAAGGGATTTCCCACCACTATATGACGAGCGATTAGAAAGACCGAGAGCTTGCCTTTTTGTGTCGAATTTACTTCCATTATCGAAACTTGAGTTTGCTGCAGACAAAAGCTACGAGACGAACGAAGAGTGGCACACATTTGTCGATGAGTCTGCTTATTTTCCCTAGGACTTCTTATCACCATCACCATCCTGTGATTTCGGAAAGATTTGACTTTTCATACATTTTTGGATAGTAGCAACCCTAATTAGATTACCGGCTGGGAAAAACTATTGAAGGTCTACTTCTGTCGAGTTCAGGACCGAGTACGGGACTTTGCTCTTACTGAAGAACATGAATCCACTTAAAATGAACGCTATACGGAGGAAATAGTCCAGTCCGTTAATGCTCCCTTTATAATCAAAACACAATAAATGCTAAAGGAAGCTGTTAAGAACTTAAATACAGCCCTAACCAAGTATCTTCGACTGACATGTCCATCCAGCAAAAGCTGTTCGTTGCAAATTTGCAGCGACGGCTTAATAAAACCAGAAAATTGTAAACAATTAACTTAAAACTAATTTGGAGGAAGACTTTAGTCTTTCAAGATCGAAGCATAAAGAGTGCAAAAACTTTTGCGGATTTCAATGAATCATTTCTATAAGGCCTTTTTCAAAAAAAAAAAAAAAATTAAAAACACCCGGCTTGTCAAGGGGGAAAAGGGGATGCTGACTGAAGCCAAAACGTGATGGTCTCAAAAATTCTGACGTCTTTGCTCAAGCACATGTAAGTAGATGGTGTAGCCATCTGTACTATCTGTTGGATCGTGCCTAGCATCCCTTGATGTCATCGATATGAAAAGAATACAAAAATGGGCTCTAAGTCAATCCTCTCAAACCTGAGGTTGTTCTCTTTACGAGAAGTAGGAAGCTGACTTGTCTGACTCATGTAGTGCTTAATAGCGTAACTATGCAACTTAGTATTTAGAGGTCATCTTTGGACAAAGCATGCTACATCGGTTTTCTCTGGCCCGACTCACTCTGGTCTAGACGATCTTCTCTTGATATTTGTATCATGAGCTGCATTTTCAACAATTTGGTTTTTGATACAATACGCAAAAGGATTCCGATGACCTTGTGTACTGACTGTCCTTTGACTTTGGCCTTATGGATATGATATCTGATGGAACGGTTGATGTGAAACTACAAAATCTTGTGCTCAGGAATGGATCGGCCATAATCTGAGTTAGAAAAATGTTTAAACAACAGGTTAGATTAGAAGTGATAGTTCAATTTATATTTCAGTTCTCCTAACTCACAAAGTAATGCCAATGAAGGTATACAATACAACAAAAAGGAATGCAACAAATGGATCCAAAACAAATTTACGATGCACGGCTGTTGTAGGCTGTTGAAGGACGACAATGTTAGATTCCATTCCTTGTTAGGAAAACTTACCTCCGCCTTCCACGTAACCCCAATGGCATCGAACTATATTGTGAAGAATCGGTAGAAGCGATACCACTGAAGCTGAGCCTACTTAAAATTTTAAAGCTAGTTTGAGTAAGCAAGACGTCTCTGAACTCAGCCGGCCTGCCGAATTCACTAAATCTTGTCTAAATGAAATTGGAGATGATCTTGCTATGAGGAACCTAAGTTAGGTCTGCCTCCGTCCCCTGTTTGGGTTTTCATTGACGGTTGGGTCTCATATGAGAATAATTGCACATAAAATGACTCTCCAGGCGGCATTCAGACTAAGCGGATACTTACCGACATCTCTACAAGGTAAGCTATTTTCCTGGTGTCCCTTAGTATGTCGAAGAGATTACAAGCTGCTTACTGTCATCGTGATGGAGCGGGGGGGGGGGGGACATGACTACGCATTTTTTAAGCACTTAAGTGCGCTGCTTGCTGTGGAAGTGATAGTGATGACGAGACTACAAAGCACCTTCTATTTCTGTTAAGATCCAGTTTCGTCTCGCATTGATGGATATTTTGACTTGAACATTTTTTTTTTTTGCATTTGCGAGTCTGTAAAGCCAATAGCTTTGAAAGGTTATAGAATTTATATCCTCCCAAAGGTCCCTACCCCAAATTGCTAACGCTTGAATCTCTACAGACGTAATGGTGGAGTAAATCTTCAAGGAATTTTCGTCTCCAAAACCTCCGGTGAGGCTTTCATCACTAAGTTGCAGTTTTATAGCATCACTTTCAGGAGACTATGGCATATAAGCAGTCCAATTAGAGTTGATAGTTTTGCTTTTTCCTTCCAAAAGAATCTTGCAGAACTTAGATTGGTTCTTTTTTAGGCTAAAATTATCTAGAAGTTTACTGATGAAATTATTTTTCCGTCTATTGTTAGTATTGAATGAAATCTTTTGGTTCACAAGCGTCTTCAGAGTTTGTTTTACGTATTAACTCCGATAACTATTATAGCACGGATTAGGTTTATTTTTATATAAACTTTCAACATGGAAAAAGCACAAGAAAAGTGGCTGACTGAAACTCATATAAGGATTCCTTAAAAAAGAACTGAGTTAGGCAAAGCGAGGAGGTCATTCTGTAACAAAATAAGGGAAAACTTCTGAGGCATTGCGGCTAAGAAAAGTTATCTCTGAACCGATCGCCCTTAGACAACCTTAAATGATAAATTACTTAACCTGCTACTGGACATCCATTCTCCAAGTAGCTCCCTATGTGCGGCCAGTAGCAACGACAATAGGACTACTGCAATCGTGACTAAGATTCACGGTCTGATTTCAAGAGACAAGGTGCTTTGGGCGCTGCATAGCTTCAAAGCATACAAGTCTGCTGGTCCGGACGGATATCCATATACTCGTATGAGCTTAAATTGATCTCAGACTTTTGATCACGGCCCAACATGAATACTGCAGAGAAAAATTTGTGGAAACAGTTCTGCATTCACTGATTAGTTACGTCAAACGATCCCTACTTTAAAGATTTTTAACAATGATCGCTTTCCTAGACATAAATAGTAAGAGCCCTTTCAGCTAAATCTTAACAGATTAATCTGTTGGGCGGATTGACGTGTACTGGGAGTAAGCCTTCATAAAACTGATCTCGTTCTAATTTCCTCAAAAATAGAAAATATTAAATTGCATCAGAGACCCTAATTCAATTAACGGTACCATTTTAGTCTTCTCCGATACAGCGAAATATTTGGGTATTATCTTTGACAGGGAACTAAACCGGAAACCTGACATTCAAGAAAGAGTCAAGAAAGCTACAATAGCTTTATTCTCTTGCAAAATAAGGCATCGGATACAAATGGGGCCTTCAACCACGCGTAACTCACTGGCTGTACATCTCGGTTATAAGACTGATACTCACCTACGGGTGTATGACTACTGGACGGCCTTTGACAATGCAGTCAACTGCAGACAACTAAGCAGAGTCCAGGGAACAGCATGTCTATGCATAAACGGAGCCCTACACTCTACTCCCACCGCGGCACTTGATACCTCTCGATATCTTCAGCGGGCAAGTAATTACGAACGCAGCTCTTTGCCTTAAAGCAACTAAACAGTGAACAAATAAAGGTTATTCGGTCACTCTAACAATCTTAATGTACTAGGAATCCTCACAGAGAACATAGATAAAGATATACCCGAACTTTGAAATGACAGACTTAAGCTTCCGCTTAAGATCCTTTTGGGAAGAAGATGCCTTCATGGATCACAAGTCAATTCACTTTTATATAGATGAATCTAAGACTGAACCCGGAGTTTTTTCAGAAAGGCTTGATGTAAGTCTCTCTTTCCGCTTTCCAAATCACTGTTTCGTGTCTTCGGCGAAGATGTTGACGATTACAGAAGCTCTGTCCTGTCTGAAGAAAATCATGATATTTGCAAAGGATATCCGCATCTTTTCGGTTATCAAGGCTGCTATCGAGTCCCTGGACTCAGTCTTACTTAATTCTAGAGTCGCCCTTGACTGCCAATCATCTCTTAGGAAGATGGCAGGGTAGTTTAGCTTTCACATATGTTGGGTGCTGGGCCACACAGACATTCTAGGGAATTGTAGGGTCGACGAACTTGCCAACATTTGAACCAACCCATTCTTCCGGTTAGTATCGGTATACCAACCGCTACGTGAAAATTATTATTAAAGCTGGATGCTAACAGAAGAATAAACCTTAGGTGAATTGTTGGATCAATATATCTAGCGACCGAACAGGTCAGGCCAAAGCTTGATAAGAAGACTTTGATCTTCTTAAATAGGAAACATATCAGCGTCATAGTAGGTGTCATGACTTATTCAATGGTGCCTTATAGGCAAGCATGCAATAAGGCTTGGCATCTTTACAAATGAAAGTGAGGAGGAAGAGGTTATCAAATCTCTCTCCCAAAGTAGAAAACTCCACTTAAGTGCTTTTTTCTGCAATGACTTAAACAATCTAGAGAATGTAGACGTTAACAGTCTCCTACTCTTCATTATAAGCTCAAATTGCTTCCAAAAGTAGGATGATTACAGATCCAGGTGGCATCACAATGGGCCAATTGGCCTTAGTGTGTTAGTTTTTCCAACAACCACTCTTTCCTTACCTATCCTATACTCAGTTGTTATCCTTTGGCGGCCTGTGTTGCAGCAAATACATCGGCACTGGAGAAAATTCTGTGATTTAAAATATTTCATGTATCCGCAAAAATGAATATCGAGTTGTCTACTATATTCACCTGTAACATGCCCTTTTGGTTGGAACGATAGGTAAGAAAAATTTTTTAAAGTAATACGGGGAAGTAAGTTACGTGGCCATAATTTGAAGATAGTGATCCTCGGGTTTGAAAACCGAATTAGCGCAGTCTTAAAGCACCTTAGGCCACAGAGGAAGACACTAAGAATAGCCATCAGTGTCACCATAGGCATGCTCTTATGACTATGGATGTGCCACTGTATAAAACTCTTTTTTTTGTTTTTTGTTAAAGAAATCCCAGCTGATTCTGCTTCCTTCTAGTACCCTCTCTGAGACTTTATTTGTGTAGAAGACTAGTATCATGATGATTTTGGGTCGCAACCACGAAAGTGAGTTTTAAGCAATAGATTCGAAATTCGTAATACTTACGAAAGCAAATTTTTTTAGACCAGCACACTCGGTTTTGCGTCTCTGTATTTTGTCGAATTTGTTAATTTTGCTGAAACTTTTAACAGTTTATTTATAATTTTCTTAATGCATTCCAACCCTCTGGTTCACTTATGTGGAAGGAATAGCTACCGGCTATCCTGTCATAGCACATCAACTATAACCTATCATAACGCACATGGCAACACAAATTTTCTTCTTTGCAACTGTAGCGATTTTAGAAATGTGTTCTTCTGCCCTCCGAAATTATTACTCATACTCCGAACGTCTTCCTGCTTAAAACACATGAGGAATGGATGGCAAGAAGACACTCACATCCAAAACGAAAACATTGATTTACTATGCACTCTCTATAATTTTATTGCCATAGTCAACAATCCAACGAAAATAGAAAATAGAAGGATAGCAAATTTCTTGGTAAAAATATATCAGATATGCCGGAAACTGTGCCATTCCTATCGTCGCTCAATCATCTCAAAAACATTTCCGGTTCCTTTTCCATGAAGGAAGTGAGTTGTTTGCCATAAACTTTTGCTTACCGATGTACGAGTACTGGCATTGTGTGAAGTAGTTTCTTGCAACCGTCCCACTGCAATCGGGAAAAAACCAATTAAAGTGATAAACATATAGCTTACACCCTTCTATCCGCGCTCCTAGAAACAAAGTTTTTCCTTAAAAAACAAAAATTGCAAAAACAAACTTCGTCAGAGCAAAGTAGTAAAAGTGCAACTGCATTCGGGAAGACCTCACCAAACATTCGCAAGTTGATGCAGCTTAAAGCTGGGGCTACATACGAGTACATATATACAAATTCTGTATTCAAAAAAAGAATCCTCACCAAGGTGGTATTTGGATTTTATTTATTATTTTGACCAACTGACTTTGGGTTCCCTGTGGAGAAACTTTTCAAATTATGAAATAGAGTCATCGACGGTGCTCATCTGCCTTCGTTTGCTTAGGAGTATGTATTTGCTGGAGTTTTTTTCGGAACTGTGTGGTGTTACGCTCCTTGGGACAGAACTGGGACTTAGTGCGTTTAAGTTTAAGTGTATTGTACTTGAGATGATAAAATTGAGACCGAGTTCAGCAATTGTACGTTTAACTGCTTATACAAGTTGTGTTCAAAAGGTAAGGTGGTTTTTAGAATTTCGCGGGCAACGTACATTCGATTACCGATTTTTTGCTGTGTTGGTACACATGTCCCAAGCATATGTTCACAGTTTCAAATATAAAGCGTAATTAGTTTGTTTTTGACAGATAGAAAGGTTAGACTTGTTTCGGTGTAATCGGCGATTTTTAATTATTATAAAAATGAAACAAAGAACTTGCATCAAATTTTGTTTAAATAATGAAATCAAGTTTACAAGTGGTACAAGCTCTTTCAAGATGACCGAGAAAATGCCAATAACTAACCTCGCTCTGGACGCCCCACCACATCAACGAAAGATGATAATGTCGAAGCTGTGAAGACAATTGTTCTTGAAAATCGTCGAATTACCATAAGAGAAGTTGCTTAGGATGTTCGCATATCCGCCGGCTCGTGTCATGAACTTTTTTCGGATGTTTTGGGCATGAGACCTGTATCAGCGAAACTTCTGAATTTTGATCAGAAGAACCATCGTATGGGCATCGCTTAGGAGCCCTTGCATGACGTCAACGATGATCATGATGAAAGGATCATGACTGATGGCGAATCATTGGTTTATGGTTATGACGTCGAAACCAAAGCCCAATCGTCCCAATGAAAGCACCCAGGGGAGGCAAGACCGAAAAAAGTTCGATAAAATGTCAAAGTTTTAATCACTGTTTTTTTTTTTTTCGATTAACGTGGTGTGGTTCATCAGGAGTCATCAGTACGGTCTATAAGGAGTATTACCTTGAAGTTATGAGCCGTTTACGAGAAGCAATACGAAAAAAACGTCCGGAATTGTGGAATAACAATTCATGCCTTTTACATCACGATTATGTACCTACACATTCATCATTGTGGGAAATTTTTAATCCAAAAACAACACCGCAATAATGCCTCAACATATTCAACCATATTCACCGGATTTGGCCACATGCGACTGTGTTATCCATACAGATATTTTCAATTTCAGTACTCTTTTTCTGCTCCTGACAGATCTGTAGAGCTGGTCAGGGATCATCTCTATTTTGAGACACGAAATTCCTCCAAGCTCTTTCTTTAACGTGCACAACCACTTTTTTGTACCGTGCTCAGCTGAACCAAGTGATAAGTATTGGCAGATCGACCTCTAAGTAGTCTTATTAAATCACGTTTTGGCATACCCTTGAACCTGTTCTTCAAAGTTTAGCCAGCATTTTTTTGTCACAAAACACTGGAAAATTCCTGCGCGATATTGCTCATCCCACACAAATATTACATGCGACATCGTCGTCACAGTGTACCTGCTGGCTTAAGAGAAATCTTAAATATTCAAAACTTTTGCACATCAGAACGATGACCTCTTCTACAGTAATATATGTAGATGTCAAGAATTGGGTTTCAGGTTCGGAAAAATAGCACTGCAGATGTTTGGTGATGCTCATAGCCTGTTATATTCCAACAGCCTTACAAAATTGTTAAAAAATGTTTAAATGGCAATTATGTCGTTAATTATACAATAAAAGAAAAGAAGTTGTTCTAGATCGATTGTCAATGTGTTTGAATAGATATGACTTTGAATACTTTCTTGGTGTACTTCAACTCTTATTTTAAATTCTTCAGTTTAACTGTTCATTTAATTGTCCTTTTTACATCATCGAACATATTGGCTACCATACTTCTGTACGTCTCGTATCAATTTTCAGATCATAGCTCACATTAAAGCCATTGTTCTCTAGTGTTTTTGAAATTTTATCCATCACAGGTAACCAAAAAAGTAATATGAGGAGTCATTCGATGTCATTTTGGTGGTTGTTTTTCTGCAGATTATACAATTTGTACAGATTATACAGATTGTACAAGATGGGCCATATTGTATGACGTTGGGATCGTAGAAGTTAATTTACGAGAACCTTATATTCGACCGATCAAATGGCATACAGAGCATACCTTTCTTAAAATTACTTTTGATGTCATCGAATTTTGCAGATGCTTTTCTACTTAAGATATAATTACATGGAGAGCCTCATCCACTGTCTTTTCTTTTATGTGTCCAGATTATAAGGACACATAATTGTCACAAATCACCCTGATTACGTGTGAGTCTAGTGGGTGTTCAATATCTTTTAGCAGAAATGAACACATAGTGATCAGATATCTTTTTATGAGGTATTCATTCTAACAATGAATGCAAATTTTTACTAGACAACTCCTGCAGCATCATGTGTCGAACCTTAACCATTCCTGTTCCTTTATATGGTGAACAAGAACTTACCAGCTGCCTCCTTCTGTTATGAAATCTATTTTATGGATGCCATTAGGTAACTTTATCTTTGTGTTTTTCGATATAACTTGTAGTGTCAACAGATAATATGAGATCAAATAAAGGAGCTCCAAGGAGTTAGTTATGTCTGACTTTCCGATAAGGGAACAGGTGTTTCCACTTTGTTATGCCAATCATTTGGGATATATTGTACGATCGCTTGGCGTTTAAATATGGAGTTTCAGTCTTTGCAGAGCTTTGAGTTGGTTAGAAACTGAGCGACACAACCATAGAAATCAAGCGCCTATTTCTACCAGTCGCTATTTCTTCGGAGTAAGAAGCAACTGAGGAATAAGTTCCTTTCGCTAACAACGAAGAAAGCATTGTATAGTCCCTTATAGTTCCAATTAAGCTATGTATGACATGGAGTCATGAACTTTATCTACTCGTAAAGCAGAGGAAAATACCCTTGGATGACTCAGAAGAAGTATTATTCTAGTGATTTCCTATTTCGTTTGCATGAACGGAATTCGGACAAAGAGATATAACAAAGATATCGACAGGTTTAGAAGGGCTAATATTCACTGGCAAGGATATATTGCATAATTAACTAATTAGCATAAGACCGCTGTAAATGGAGATAACTGTTAAGCCCACAATCACCCCGGACTGTAGCAGTACATGGTATGGTAATAAAGGGTAAGCCATCAGACAGTCTCAAAATTCTTGTAAAATAAAATACATTTTTTATGAGAAATTGTCATAGATTTTTATTGCATAATAAAGACCGGTTTCTGGCAATTACACATAAAATGTAATAACGTACATACAATTATCACAGCTTCGGTCACTGAGCAATATCCGAAGGTCAACATTTACGATGGCTTTATACAAAATTAGCGGGCCAACGCCATCAATCTCAGTCCGGATGTAAAGTTTGAGGTCTTCAATTGTTCTTGGGCTAATTACCTTTTGGTAATTGCTGGGTACCTGTATTTAAGTGAACTAACGAAAAGTCTGTATCAGATATGGCTTAGGCCAGTTGAATAATCGGAACTGCTCCAACTCATTTAGGTGATCTTCAGTGTTGGGGTGAAAAACGGGGTGGTATATCAGTACCAATCCATCAGAGTAGCAAAGTACGTCTCTGGTCGTAACCATTAAGGGGTGGGTACATATCTTGTTGTCCTGATCGGAAAAATTAGGTATTGATCCACATATAGTAATATATGGGCTGTAAAAGTCCGTTTCTAGGAGAGGGCACCACTTGAATTGAATCCATACCTTCAAAAGATAAGTGTATAAATTTGACGGCTGGACAGGACGATTATTTCTCGAGATATAGCGTTGTAAGTGAAGCAACTTTTGTTATTGTAAAAAAAATGGATTCAAAACAATTTCGTGTGTTGATTTTTCATTGCTTTTTGATGGGAAAAAATGCAGCTGATGCAAAGAAATGGCTTAATAAGTGTTACCTGGACTGCACCAGCCGAACGAACCATTCGCAAGTGGACTGAAAAATTTAAAAGTGGTCATACAAGCACCGAAGATGATGCATGCAGTGAACGTCCAAAAGAGGCTGTTTTAGATGAAAACATCAAAAAAGTCCACAAAATGATTACGAATGACCGTAAAGTGAAGTTGATTGAGATAGCTGAGGCTCTGTTCAAAGTGGGTGCCGCGTTTGCTTACAGTCGACCAAAAAACAACAAAGTGTTGATGATTCAGAGGAGTTTAAAGCTGTTCAACCGCAATAAAGCCGAATTTTTGCGTCAGTATGTGGCAATGGATGAAACTTGGGTTCATCACTTCACACCAGAGTCAATTCGGCAGTCAGCTGAGTGGCGAGCAGGCGACGAATCTCGTCCAAAACGACCAAAAACTCAACAGTCGTCTGGCAAGGTTATGGCATCCGTATTTTTTGATACACATGGAATATTTTTCATCGACTATCTCCAAAAGGGGCAGACTATCAACAGCGACTATTACATTCTATTGTTGGAGCGTTTGAAGGACGAAATCGTTGAAAAACGGCCGCATTTGAAGAAAAAGAAAGGGCTGTTTCATCAAGAAAATGCACTGTGTCACAAGTCGATGAAAAATATGGCAAAATTGAATGAATTTGGCTACGAATTGCTTCCCCACCCACCGTATTCTCCAGATTTGGCCCCCAGCGACTATTTCCTGTTCACGGACCTCAAAAGAATGCTCGCCAGAAAGAGATTTAAGACCGATGAAAAAGTAATCGCCGAAACAGAGGCCTATTTTGAGGCTAAAACCGAAATCGTACTACAAAACATGTATCGAAAGATTGAAAAATCGTTTCAATCAGTGTATAGCCCTCGAAGGCAACTATATTAATCAAAAAAGTTGAATCTTGCAAAAATTTTGTGTTTTATTATAAAACGACACTGACTTTTCAGCCCATAAATACGTCGCTTTAGGCCTCAGCGAACACAGCCTCGGTTAAGAACTACTTAAGTTTTTACGATCCATGCAACCAAACAAGAAGTCAGTTGAAAACTGCGATATTCCTGTTCCCATAACTGAAGAGACCTATGAGATGATGCAACTGTAGTACCAACGGTTTATTATAAATAAAATATATTGGATTGTACGAGTTCAATATTAAAGCTTTATCATATAAACACTTCGCATATAGTTATTATAAAATTGGGTAGAATATTGGCAAAAGAATGAGAGAGTTGAGGAAGGGAGAGTTGAGATATCAGAACCAGCAACAGTGATGCCACTCTGTATTGGTGATGCCACTTTGTGTTGGTGATGCCACATCTGTATTGCGGATGCTACACAACCTATGCAACAATTGAGGAAATAAAAAAGACATCGCTCAAGGCCATACCAAAAAGTGTTTATGAGAAGTGCTTCGAAAATGGGAAAAAGCGTCGGCACAAGTGTATCTTAGAAGGATTACTTTGGGGGGGACAACATCAATATTGATGAATAAATAAATATTTTTTTATAAAAATACAAAGTTACCTTACTCTTTGAACACACCTCATATATTAGCAAATCCTAAAACCAACATAGTGGTATGGAATACGGCTCTAGGGCTGTACAGACAAAACTTAACATACAACCAAATTATCCAAAGCGAACCTGCACCGAAAAACTTTCTGGAAGCACCCGAAAGCATTTTTATACGCTTTTGTCCGTTCCCAAACGTCTGCACCGTATAGCAAGACTGGGTTGAGAAAGTGTTTTTGGTTGCTCGATTGAAGGCTTAACTAATCAACCGCCTTCTAAACCCAAAGGAGCAGCGATTAACAAGAATGATTCTTCGCATTAAATCCTTTCATGACATTTTGTCCTAGACGTCAATATTGTTTCTAGACAGCATATATCTTAGGTACTTTGTTCGTTATCCGCTAACTATATATTTGTCCCTTTGCTTTAGTGACAGCTCGCGATATTCTCTTAATTACTATTTGTCAATGTCGTCTACTATTGAGTCACTGAACAGACTCAATACAAGTTGAGCAGCTCACATGATAACACCTTCTTTTAGTCTTTTTCTGCCATTGAAGGTCTCGGTTTTGTCATTACCGTATTTGTCATCCTGCATAGTCTAATAAGCTTGGCAGGGATTCCGAAACAGCTTTGGCATTTATTTGTGAGTAAATTTTCTCAACCGCATTCTCTCGGTAGCACCTATCTTAAGCCTCAATCGAGCGCTTATCATGCTCCTTCTTCTTTCTCCTACGAAGAATATATTTTTCCTTCTTTTTGCTCATTGTTTGTTTGTTTGTTGTTTTTTCAGATTTGCCTGTCTGTCGTCCTCATCGAAACAGGGGCTTCTTTGTTAGGGCGGCTTCAAATCTAATACAACAGAGATAGCTTCTCTGATTGCTCGTTGACTGTGATGCCACTGGTCTTCTAGGTTCGATGCTGCTGGCATCAGATTTCTTGAAAAGTTAAGATAGATTCAATTAATAAAGGCCGTGGCAGACTCTTGTGATTGAAGACATTCGACGTTTAATTTCCTCATAATAGTTCGGTGGCTTTGAGATGTTACGAATTTACATCAGTAAATTGGTTAAAACGTGTTGATATTAGCTCCTCGAACGGAATCTTCAGACATTCATAATACTGACAAAGTTGATCGTAAAACTATCAGGTTGGTTGACGCTTTGTTGAACAGAGACCAAGATTCCTTTATGGAAATCCAGGTATGGAAACCGTGTGATGAAAATTGTTAGATTATTTAGGGTATTGTAAGTCTTAAGTTGAGGAGCTCGTAGAATCAGTTTTTGGTAAAGTCGTTCTTTTACTCTGTCGGGGCATGGGTGTTTATGAGGCTTATGTTGGCGAATTTTCCCCTTATGTGGATAATCGTCAAGCGGTGGCTTATATGGCCGAAGCTGAGGACTATTTCCCTAGATCTGCCTCTTACGTTGAATCCGCATCCACTAGTGTTTCTGACATTCTCTATATTATATTGGGTGATATAAAAAGTCTCCGCGGTTTTTTGTCACAAGATGGTGTTAGTGTGCATTTTTTTTGGAAACACTAATCTGATTGCATCAAACGAACATGTGTTCGTTGCTCGTGTTAAAAGTTATACTGATTTGAATATGAGTGAAATATCTGAAGAAATACGATATGTGACGCTTTTTTACTATAAAAAAGGGAAAAACGCTGTAAAAACATACCGAACCATTTGTACAGTTTACGCAGAAAATTCTGTGACTAAACGCCGGACCCAGGTGTGGTTTGTTCGATTCCATTCCAGAAATTTCGATGGAAAAACTCACTTCGCACTGGTCGGCCTGTCAACGGAAAAGTCGATGAAATTTTAAAACTGATGAAGCACGACTGGCACGGAAACTGTCTGGAGATATAAGGGGCACTAAGTTTCAACCATATGACAGTTCGGAATCATCTAAAACAAGCAGGCTACTCAAAGAAGCTCGATATTTGGGTTCCACATGAATTAACGCAAATAAATTTAATGAACCGAATAACCATCAGTGAACTGCTGCTAAAACGTAACGAAATGGAATCATTTTTGAATCAATTCATTACGGGCGATGAAAAATGGATTAAATACGAAAATATCCAACGCAAGCGATCATAGTCAAAGGCCGGTGACCGACCACAAACGACTTCAAAGTCTGAATTGACGGCAAACAAGGTAATGTTGAGTGTTTGGTGGGATTGGAAGGGAATTGTCTATTATGAGCTGCTAGAACGTGTCGAAACGGTCAATTTGATCTTCTACTGAGCACAACTCGAAAGGAAGTTGCCTTAGATCATGACAATGCTAGGCCACACACATTTTTAATGACCCGAAATAAATTGACGGAGCTTGGTTGGAAAGTTTTTTTCTTTTTTTTCTTTTTCGTGGGTAGATAAAAACCTTTATAAGCATGCGCTTATAAGAGCACCACCACAGCAGGCACCATAAGCACGAGCACCTACTGCCTACCACAGTGGCATAGCAGTGCCCACTATAAGCACGCGCTGATGGTTAGTGTGAGATTCACTAAAAAACCTGCCATTTTCTATAAGACTATGACTAAGTTTCCTTAACAAGTAGCTTTAGCTTCTGTAGTTTATCGCGTTTAGTAGGTAGCTTTCCAGAGAAGTCTGTTTTTCCTTAAGGCGCTAAGTCGAACGGTCGTGTTCTTTGTAGTCGCCGCACAAGATTGGTCTCTTCCAATCTCCGGATTATTTCCTAGTTGTAACGTTGCACAAGACGAGTGCGAAGTTTACGAGCAAAGCGGTGAATATCGCTATTCCTTATATACCATGGAGCATTTACCATAGCTCTAAGCGCTTTGTTCTGGAACGTCTGTAGGACAGATATATTGTTTGGTTTGGTACAACCCCATAGTTGTATACCATAAGTCCACGAAGGTATTTGCAATTGCTTATATATAAGCAGCTTGTTATATGTGCTTAATTTAGAGTATCTTCCGATAAGCCAATACATTTCTCTTAGCCTGATTTTGAGCTCTTCAGATCTCGTTGAAGTTTTGCAGTCGAGCATTCAATTGTTTGTCCTGTGGCGAGGATCGCCGTGTCATCCGCGAACGTGGCTACAACAGTCTCTTCATCTAGAGGTATGTCTCTATTGTACAGTAAGAATATATATGGCCCCAAAACGGTTGCTTCTGGAACGCCAGATTGAATTTCCTTGAATTCAGAGTATTCAATCCCACATCTAACCCGAAACAGTCTATTTTCAAGATAAGATTCGAGTATTCTATTCATTTCTTTGTTGTGGCTTATACTTCAAGCTATCGTGCCATATTTTGTTGAAGGCTTGCGATACATAGAGAAAAATGCTTGAACAATTACATTTACATTTGTTATCCGATAGACCTAATCGATTGTGGAATGGACTCTAAAGCCGAACTGGTGATCCGGAATCAATCTTCTTTCTTCAGTTATCGGTATAAAACGTTTAAGCAGAAGAATTTCGAAGACTTTTGAAATTATCGGCAGGAGCGAAATGGGTCTGTAAAATTTTTTGTCGCTTGGAATTTTCCCCGGTTTTGGACCCATTATGACTTCTACGACTTTCCATTGACTTGGAACGTATAAAAGTCTCATAAAAGCATTTATAATGTGGAGGAGCTTGACAAACGCTTTTCGAGGTAGCTCTTTTAGAATATCACTTATAATCAAATCGTAACCTGGAGCCTTATTATTTTTTAGGTTTTTTATTATTTGCTGTAGCTCAGACAGTGATACAGATTTTGTATTGTAGTTGTCGGATCCTGTTCTGAGATTAAGTTCTTGGCCAATTGACGTCCTTCGAACGGTTTGAATGTTTCCTCCAAGTGGTCGGCAAACAAATTCGCTTTCTCTTTGTCTCCTTTTGCCCATTCGCCGTCGGCCGTTTTTATCGGTGCCAATTGCATAACAAGTTTCTTAGTCGACTTCACGGCTCTCCCGAACGAATAATTGGAACTCTTGTCCGCAGTCAAGGCTTCGAGATAATTAGAAGTCTCACTGTTCTTATATTCTTACAGAATTTGGCTTAGCTTATTTGATAGGCGGTTCAAATAAGATTCATGCAGGGGCGCACGTGATTTCCTTTTTTCTCATAGGAGGCCTTCTATATCGGGCGCGTATATTAGCTTTCCGTGTTTTATTCCTCTTGTTCGAAAGGAAATGTTGTTCCACGCAGCTCTTTGGATGATTTCCACGAACTTGTCAACTTCGTCTTCTATTTGCCGCGGCGTCGTAAGTGGAACTCTTAAAGCAATATTTCCTTGCAATTTCTTCTGAAACCATCCCAGTTTGTTTCCTTATTCGTTAATCTGGGCAGTCTTTCGGTTTTTGCTATGCTCCTGCCGACTTTAAAGATTACTGGCGAGTGATCTGAGCAGAGATCATAGGATTCTGCTGAAGTCGTGAGATATTTGGAGACCCCTTTTATAATGAAAAAATCGACCAGGTTAGGTATATTATTTGTGTCGGTGAGAAGGTTGGCTTGCCCGTTGAAAAAAAAGTCCAAGCTACGTTTAATACTTGTTTGGTACAGTAGCCCGCCCTTCGTCGAAATGAATCTTGAATCTTGGTGGTAATATCACCACCGAGAATAAAGTTTGAACCAAGTTGGTAAAAAAGGCGATCGATGTCGTCGTCTTCTATTGTCACGTTCTCGGCATGCTTAATGCAGTTTTTAATATAAAGTGAGGATCCATCCCTTCGTTTTCTGAGGGATGATGCGCGTGATAACCAAAGTTACCTCTTATCTTGGGTTTAAGTGCCTTTTTTAAGTGTATTTCCAAAATCAGGCATATGTCAATACGGTCTTTCCATAGAAAAGATTCTAATTCGTCGATTTTTTTCAGAAGGCTATTTGATCTTAGTCAACTGTTTCATTTTCATTTTGCTTAGTTTTTCAAACAAGAGCTTCTTTATTTTAATTTGTTCATCTAGTTTTCCTGGCATGACTGCGAGAATTTGAGGCAGCGGATCTGTAGTGGCCGAATCTATTTTGTTTGCTTTTGACGCGACCTCAGCGTATGAACTTACGCGGACCGGTACAGGTTTTTTAATTGCGCTTGATTCGGCAACGATTCTTCATTTGACTCTCTTAGCTGTCTTGGGCTCATCGGTCTTAGGATATTGCACCTTTAGGTTCGAATGAATGAATTTCGTGGGACTTTTCCGCCTCTTTTGTATTTTTTTGGCAATTTCGCAACCTTGGTAATTAGCTGGGTGATTTCCTTGAAATTGACATAAACTGCTGGGAATTGCTTATTTGTTTTGCACTTTTCCGAGAAGTGTTTGCCTGCGCATTTTACGCATCTTGGATCTATTGTCACACACCCCCCGCGTGTGGTTAAAATCTTGAAAACGTTTGCATTGGATTATAGTTTGTTTTCCCTTACGCATGGGCTCCATTTTGACTCTGATATTCAAGATAGATTTAATTTTATAAATATCGTCGACTTTCTCGTTTCGATCAAAAGTAAGTATGAAAAGTAAGCATGTAAGTCCGCGTTTAACTGCGCTATCTTTGTCGCTATCCGTTTGTTGCCCTACCGTCTTGATTATGTTCACGGTATCAGAAATTTTGAAACCTTGTGCTTGAACGTCTTCTTTTTTGCACGACAGGTGAAGTCCCCTAGCGAAGACTCGTGACAGTTTTTCAATGGTTTTTATCGGTGTTAAATTTCAGCGGAGTCATCGACATTAATTTTCCACACGTTATTACGGAGTGAAATTATATTGAACTTTCCTTTTAGTGTTCTTTGGAGAAGGTCCCGTAATTTTCCGTAGTCTGCAATCCCGACCATATTTATTGCCGGTGGAGGTCGAGGTTTCGTTTGGGATTTTGTCTTGGCTGGTACAGTGGGCTTATTTTCTTCACTTGGTTGTAAAACTTCGGGAGATGAGCCTGCCTTTTTTTTTTTTTTTTTTTTTGTTTATAAGGCCTTCAGGTATTCCACTGACTTACTGACTTGCAATCTAGAGATTGCGGACTTCGTTTTCCGGAAATATGCGATTTAGTTGCTGGAGATCGGAGTACCTTTGATGTTTTTGCAAAGGGATTTGATAGCAATAAATGGGTCTCCCCAGAATCCGTAGAGCCTTCAATCGAAAAGGGTGGATTTGCCAGTGAAACTGGATTGCCACCTGGGGTATTTTATTGCATACACCGTGTAGCCTGGACCTTGCTTAGCATCTGCTTCGGTCTTTGCAAAACTCTCTTAAAAAATTCTAGAAGTTCTACACCGACGGAATTATGAAGCTACCCGGAAAACATCAAAAGGTCATAGATAATAATGGCCAATATGTACTTGTTTGAAATAGATTTTGAATAAAGCATTTTTTTTTTGCAAAAATGTACCAAAAAACCTCAGAGACTCTTTATATATTATGTTACGGCTTATCATCCTCTTTGTGTTTGGTTTATCCCATAGGATTTCTTAGAAGGTAGGTGTGTATACTTTGAAGCAGGCAACGGAGGAAATTCATTCAACACTAATATCCATGAATGGAAAAATCCTTTTACATTTTCAGGTAATTCCAAGGTAAATTGACCAACCTTTATATTTCCAGAAAGACTTGTCTGGCATACAATAAATCCAGAATGCAGATGAAGTAGATTAATTGCTAATAGCACTCGCATGGAGTCAAACTCGGCGTTCTGCATGGTATCCGCTGCCAGAATCGCGGGCATGCAGACAAACTCTTATCTCAATTTTATTTGTGGCTGTCTAGCACATGCCCCTCTTATGCCCCGGTATCTCGGGCATAAGATTGGATAAAATTATTGATTTCCTGATTCTCGTTTGCAAATGTTGAGCTTCGATAAAACTGAGAGGACTTAAGAGTAGTGTGATACAATCAGAGCCACATGGTTGGTTTTTGGATCAGGTTGCTCTTCTCGAAGTTAGAATCGTTTGAAACACACAGTAACTTTTACGACTGATGGCTTGATTATCATGATTTGCTAAAAATTGTGCCTGTCAATGTGGCTATGGTATGTGATGCATAGTATTGTCTCTTCCTCATTTCGAAACCTCAGTATGTTCTCGCTCGAATTTTGTATATATTTAGAATCGCTCGACACGATATGGTAGATCTGAATTAAGTTCCCAGTCCTCCAGCATTTGCTGGCACCGCATTGTACGATTTGGTTCTATTAATCGCTTCGACCTCCTTTTTTTCTTAGATCATTTGTAACTTTTGTTTTCTCTTGTTATACATCCCGAGATCATATTTTCGTCGTTTTTTTTTTCATAGAATGTGGTTCATGACGTATTGAGGATAAGCTTTCCAGCTAGTTTACTTCATTTCGTTGATAGGGAGCATTTTTTGAACGTGTCCAACACGTTTTTAATTATCAAGAATACAGTGCAAAGGTTATCAGCTTTTTGATGAGCAAAGTAGTTACGTTATTATAATACTTTTGCATCTTAAAATAATCGAATTATCTTTGTAGAACGTAAACACTGATTATTTCAATCTATTTACTTAAGCATTTTAGTGCAATATTTCCTGATGAATTCCAAGATACGAGTAGTGACTTTGATTCTAGTAGGACGACAAGATGTTTTCGCGATTTAAAATTATATTCTCTCTAGTGTTTGTCTTAATGCTTCCTTTATTAGCATGTGACTGTAGATATATAGAACATACGAGTAGTGAGGATTACTTCCAAATTCAAAATACAAATCCAACCGAAGATGTGGCGCCAACTTATAAACCTCCATACATGCTTTTAAAAACGCAGGATCGATGTCTACTTGATCATAGAGGACGATGCAGAAATATATATTTTTGGTAAGTATAAAGATTTGTTGTTGTTTCACTCTTATTTATTTCAAAAAAAATATATGAATCAGAAGGAATGGTCGTGGGAGCACCAAAAACTAAGATGTGTGTTCAAATGGTCGGCCCCGGAAGATTCAGTGCGAAAACCCACTAGAAAACCATATTCCAGGTCGTTTTTCTTTCGATTTTGATCACCATGTGAACACAACAAGACGTCACAGTCTATTTACTCTCATCCCCTCAATGAGAAATGCTGCTTCTTTGTTCGTATCGGTGGCTAGTATATTACACGAATATTGTTGCTCTGAATTAAAAGGTTTTTCATTAGATACTAGATGGGATGCCCTTTTAGTTTGATACGCTTATTCCAGCGATTATCCAACTTCTTAATACAGTCCGAAAAGTAATTTTCGGAAGGTCTGCAAAATACTTCTTCGTGGCGTCAATGATTTCCTCGCGTGAGCTGAATTTTTTATTGATGAGCCATTTTTTTAGGTTTGGGAAGAGATAATAGTCTGAGGGAGCCAAATCGGCCGATGATTTTAGCGGTGGTTGCGATGCTCTTGTGCGCTGGTGCATTGTTTTTTTTGCTTCATGTGACACCGTTTTGCAGCGATTTTGGCCTTCAATCACTCAAATAAAGGAACAGTAATACTCGCTATTGATGGTTTTTCCTTTTTCGCATCAGCAACTATAAACACTCTTTCGAAGTGTTCTCGCGTTCGTGTTTTTGGTCAGGAGTGAATATGCGCGGCATCCAACGGCCATAGCTTAAAGAGAGCCAGGGTGAATTCCTTGACTTTCATGTGAAGTTCGTTGTTGTCACGCAGAGAACTTGAGAGTTCAGAGGATAGTATTTCTGACAGTATTCTTTTGTTTTTTGGTCAATCAGTTTTCCAATAATTCCGGAATGCTGGTTGGCTACGTTGACATCACTCAGGCTGCATGGGATGTATCTGTGGTCTGAAAATGACTATTCAGATCATACTAATCAGTTCTTTAGCGTTTAAGTGATGCTGTCGGAGACAAGTGTGATATCTAGCATTTCCTGTTGGTTTATTGTTATAAAAGTGGGCTCATCGCAAACGTTGCAAACAATGAGGTTGGTATTTTTAGTATAATCAAAAAGTGACTCATCGCTATCGTTGATATCAGCACTACCCCATACCATGTGATAACCACTGGTTATTGATGAGGCCAGTTTTAAGCCTTCCAGCTTTTAGTACAACCCGTGGGAGCCTCTGGCAGTCTCTAGTCTGACAACGTTTAAGTTAGGGTCTTTGAGGTTAGGAAGTAAACTTTCAACTGTGATTTCCTGCCCAATTTTTTATTTAAACTTACTGCCACACTCTCCACCGCCTCCAGGTTTTCCACCTCCTTCACCTGAATGGAAAATTATCACCACCACCCTCTCTAAGACAAAAAGGGACGTATTCACATAGTGAATTCGAAAATCGAGGGAAGCACAAATATGAACACCACATATACGTTTATACAAATTCAAATATATATTGACCTACCGTCTGTCCATTTTTACTGAGTTTAAGGCTGTGCTCAATCCAATCCCCTGAAGATGTCAAACAGTAAGCTTGGTTAATATTTTTTAAAATTTTCTTAGAAACCATTTGTGTCTTTTTTGAAATAGCTCCCATAGATTAATCCGTAGCTACAACAATGAACAAAGGCAACATAGAAAAATCATGATCAAATATGCCTGTGTCATTCAATATACCTTTTCGTTTAGTCATATACTAGGTCACGTGTTTGTTTTTGATTGCAAAAAGTATCTTAACTCTATATGGACCTCAATAGAAACAATTTGTCTAAGATACAAGTCATGTCTGGCAGTTCAGTGTAATAATATGATTATGAGTTCATCACCAACGTGTAATTCTGTACGAATAGTCGCGGTAAGCATCTCGCTTGATATGTTATTTGTGTAAGGGTCAACGATTTTAGATAGTATCTTTATTACCATCCGTACCGTTTTCATTTGACTTATCAGGCCACATTCAGATTCCAAAAATAGCAACAGAATGCATATCTTGAAACTTGAAGTACCGGTTGAATTTGCGCTTTCAAGTGAATTCGACGCGATTTTTGACGGGATTTCCGTAGAAGGTATCTGACAAATATTTAATGATAGACAAACACACTAATTGACTAGTAAATATTCTGTGGAACAGGTTCTAGTTGATAGTTTCGTACAGCACAGGTTTTGAATCTTCTCATGGCCACATACGGACACCTTAGAAAAAAATGTGAATATCTACTTGAATAGATATTTTATCTTTTTAATTAATTTGTGAGTACAATTTTCTATGACTAAATCATAGTTAGTAGGTTCTCCCATGGTTTTCACAAAATCTCGAAGTCAGTAGCAATACGATGTTGTCGCGTGCGGTTGCCTTTCTAATTTTAGTCTCTTTGGCTAGTTGCATTCTTTTTGTTGCAGCATTCCCATCTGGTGATTTAAAAAGTTTAGATGAAAATGTACCCAAAAACAACAGTACGGTTCCTGATGTTGCTCTACAAAGTATATTCCTTGTTCCTGAGAGATGCATGCTGGACCACAGAGGCAATTGCAGGACCTAACTAAAGAGTCGAAGCTCAATGAAAGGGTGAGTTAAAAAAAATGCTATGTGACGTCTTATTTGTTATAAATTTTGTAAAAGTGAAGGGGACTGTTTTGGTGCATAGAGATTCAACTACTTGAATATTTTTGCTACTGCGATCGAATGACGATAATCACTCTTTATTCTTTGATATGAACGCCAGTTCGGAATGTATCCTAATGATTAGAAAATTAAATTAGTCAAAATTACTGCTATTAAAATTGGTAAAGTGAGATTTCGTTGTATAAGAACCTTAGAACCACCGCTAAGGGATTAGTATGCAGAACATACAATATTATGTCCTGTGGTAGGAAGTTTCTTCATCTAATTTCTGTCTTCAACTCCCTAAGGAGTGGTTAAAGCTGCATTCAAAGCGAAATCCAGCAAGAACATCTACTTCCTTTTAGGCTGATTCTCCCTTACTACTAACTTTGGACGAGCTAGTTGAGATTTATGTGAACAAAATGATACTTCGAGCTCAACTTACTTCTAAAATTGAGCACGCAGATGAGTGCGACAAAATTTTCTGACACTGACCTTGATAGAAGAATTGAATGGATATCTACAAGATGGATGCATTAATCATATTTGTCAGTATTAAGGCCATTTTTGATAATACAACTTTTGACAGCATGTTGATTCGTACTTGAGAACATGAGTAGTGCCGCAATGATATAAAATATGACAGGCGTTGATCCTTAAACTTGCTGATATAAATGTCTATGGTGGATGTGAAATATAAAACGTTTTTCTCCTGTCCCTTTGATATTACAGCAAAAAAAAAAAAAAAAATTAAACTTTCAGCTTTCTAAATCTTGGGCATGTGGCTAAAAGTTTTTCAAAACTAGTTTAGCGGCAGCTCTGTTCCTGAAAATTCATTTGAATTCAATGACCTTTTTATCTGTTAAGAGGATTTGGCCAAGCAAAGGCAAATTGTATAACATGTATCCTAGTAAAGCCCACAGAATAAGATATATTTCGGTTCTGATAGCAGCCCTGAATTTTTTTTTAGTACATTTGGAAGCTATGTTTGTTTTTAGCCTCTTAACTGCAAACAGAAACAATTCCATTGCTGGCTGAATCAGGTTCTTCCTCAAACAATTTACTTGAATTGTACTCTCAGAATAGATGATAACATCCTCGACCCCAGTTGTCACTGGAAATAACTTTTACTAGAATTTTCTAAGTTTTTAGACAGATAAGTAGGCACTTGAGTGATAAAGTGCCAGTTATACCATCACCCACAACAACAATGCCAAGTTCCTAAAGGCTGATTCGTGCTTTGGCTAAACACTCACAGAAATAGTCGGTTCCACTCTCTTTCTCACAGAAACCATCGTAGGATCCTTGTATAACTTACCACCTTGATCAAAAAAAAAAAAAAAAAAAAAAAGTTAAGTTGGTACATCTATTGTTGACATTCCCTCTAAATCTTAGAGTCACAGCTTGACATTTGCAAAAGTTACGTAGCAGTTACGTAGAAATGGATTTAAATTTGCAACAACGAACTTGTATTAAATTTTGCGTAAAAAACGGATTTAATGGAGCGCGAACGTTGGAAATGTTTGAAAAGTGTTTCGGCAACGATTCTCTAAAGAAAACGGTTGTTTACCAGTGGCACGAGCGGTTCAAAAGTGGTCGTGAGTCAATCAAAGATAATGAACGCAGTGGCATACCATCGACATCTAAAACAGACGAAAACATTGATGAAATAAAAGAAATGTCGGTCAATAACCGCAAATTAACCATCAGAGAGATAGCGGAGAACTTAAACATTGCCTATGGATCCCTTCCAAGAGATTTTGGTTAATGATTTGGGTTTCCGTTGTGTAGCAGCAAAGTTGGTGCCAAAAGACCTCAATTTCATGCATAAAAGAGACCGTGTTGACGTCGAAAAATATATGAGTAGTAGGCTGAATCCGATCAGACATTCATCAAAAGGATCATAACTGGAGACGAGACTTGGGTTTATGAGTACGACACGCAATCCAGACATCATGCAAGTGAATGGCGTTCACCAAATGAGCCGAGACCAAAAAACCACGTCATTTTCAGTCAAAGAAGAAGGCAATGCTCATAATCGAGTTAAAGAACCACTACGGGGAACGCGTTTCAGCAGCCAAGAGGATGTAATGAAAAAATCGCAGGAAGCACTGATGAAAAATGTTTCGAGGATTGGATCAAGCGCTTGCATAAGTGCGTTGCGGTCGATGGGGATTACTTTGAAAGGGACAACATAAATTTAGATGAATAAACTTGTGTTTTTAATTTTCTGAATAAATTCCGGGATTTTGATTAAGGTGGTATGCCAGCACACTTTGGTGCTTAACAAAATCGTAGTACCTCGCTACAATGTCAGTAAGCAGTATGTAGTCTTTGCCACTGAGAAACAACAGGAAAGGCGCTGAACTCTTGGAGACATTGGGAAGCATTCGTTTGGTCTGCCTGCAACCTGGAGAGTCATGCCATCTGCAGTTATAGTGCAACTTTCAATGAAAGCCCTAACTGAGTAACACATATCCTGGAAAACTTCCAATGTAAGCTTGCCTTTCAAGCTCATCGGCGATCATTCAAGATCTAAACAATGATCCATAAATTTACCCTTCCGAATCAGTTTAGTGGAATTAGTTCAAAAGTAGTGATAGGTTCTAAAGTTCATTGCCATCAGAATTACGTATATCCCCTCTTGGATGATGGGCGCAAGTTTCCTTAACGAGGAATGTGGGTGAATGTGGCTCAAATGGTAGTCCAATCGGACGGTTCAGTGTTCAATACCAGCCGTGTCCGAAAGACCTCCTGAGATGAATGAGATACAAGAACAAGTTAATTTGCACTAATAATTTAGGCTCCCCAATAAATGTTGGATGCCAACTATTGAACGAAATAACCACTAAACCCAAGCTTCCTTCTCTGTCACTATAGCTAATTTTCCAAAAAAACTTAACACGTGCACCGGCATTTTAAGAGTAATCACATTCTTTTAAGTGTTAAGCTCTTTTTGTTTTTTGTTTTTTAAAGAAAGACAACAGAGCTGCATTCACAATCAATTTTGGAGCTATCCGTGAAGCCCCAACTACATCTCTTTTCTGGCTCAGTTCCTGGTCGAGATAATTTCTGGGCACAGGGAAAGTCGATTTTATATTGTGGGCGCAACAGGATTTCTGGTATCATTGCATTAGCCAGTATCACAGTTAAAAGACAGCCGGAGCGTAAGGTTATCAACACACCAATGCATGTTTTACCAAAGACCCCGTTTTGACACAGGATGGCTTTGAGAGTGCTGCACATGCCATGAATATGAAGAAGAGGGATATTCATCAGTGCGTCTAGAGAAACCACAAACGCAGTCTTTGGAGTCCCGAAAAAGTAGCAAAATATACTTGCTCCACCAGACAACCAACGCATACGCAACGTGTAGATCCACGTTGGATCTAGGAGGACTCCACTTAGTAACTAGTTCCATATCTGCACAAAAGCTCATTTACACTTGGAGGTTTTTATAGTCAAATATTTAGTCAAAGCAAGTTTGCTATACAGGATGACACTTAGCTTTATTAAATAAAAGGGATGGTGATGCTTTTAAACATTAGGTGAGTCAGACCAATCAACTTTCCCCTTCCTGTAAAGAGAACAAACTCAGTTTTGATTTGTTGGACTAAAAGCCCATTTCTAGTACAACATGTTTAGAGATGCCTGGCCTTTAGAGCAGACAGTCGCTATGCATGCTCTAACAGACAGAAGATCTTCTGCTGCATGCCTGAGCATAGACATCAGAAATACAAATGCACCAATATGCATTATGGTAATGGCGACAGGACGCCACCTTAGCGGCAATCCCTGTCCACCTCTGCCGACAGATATTGACCGCATGCAGCAACCGCAATCAGGGTTCTTTTCGCCAGCAATGCTTTTATTCACAAAACTAGTGATTCATGTACGTTGTGTCTTAAGTAAATTGTTTATAAGTTTTTTGGTTTTTAATGAGTATTAGCTGCAAATCTGCGTTTCAACAAGGAACGTGCGATCTGCGGGATTGTTTTCTAACTGGACAATGTACATGCTAGTTCAAAACACTTGCTGAGGGTATTGTTTATTTTGCCCTGAGTTTAGAAGGAAAACTGTCGAATCAGGTTGGTCGATCGCAATCGACCCTGAACTCGACCTCCGGTAGTAATTCCTAACCATTAGTTTCCTTAGTGTAGTTGTTGTATGGCATCAAATCGATTATTTGCTGTTTTACTTTCGTAACAAATTTTGGTTGAGAGCCAACAGTCATGGTCAGACGCGCAATGGATATTTCTCCTATTTTTGGCATCGTAAGTCAGCAAAATAGTTGGTCTTAACTTGTTAGCACTTCTGCGTCTTTTTGTTAGACAGTTCGTCTCTGGAAATTGCAGTTGACACTATTTTTGAATTTTTTGAAGAGCAGTTTCTTTGTGGGTGACGTATTTTTCATCCAGCATCACGTGGACCTTCGATTTAGTAGGCAGTTCCTTCAAGATTATGTAGTTAGCTAGGCCATCAGGTGGAAATTTTATTGGCGAAATGCTACACCATAGCTACCATCTATTTTAGTTTTGTTGAGATAGTTCGTTCGTCGATTGGTAGAGATGTTAACCTTATTGATCTAAACAGTGAGTAGCTCCCAGGTACAGTTCCAATGTTTTCGTTATCTTGATAAACTCTTTAATCTAAGAAAGCGGTGCTCAAATTAGTCGTTCGTTGTAAACTATTGCTTTAAGACTACATGTCACGGTATCAGCTAACTATTATCAAACTTACTCACTCACTTAGAAGGCATTTCAGGCATTGGTGGACCAGACCTTCAGCAAGAATGCTTAAAAAATCTTTTCCAGCTACAGTTGTCCTCTGCCAGCTGCCCTTTCTTGCGAACTTCTATGCCCAAAATAGAGGTGATTGGAAAGAGTGTAGATAGTGGTGCGGAAGTACATCAAGTTCCCTACTGCCTCAAAGTAGTAGCTGCCTCTACGTTGTGTGTACCTCTTGTTTTACAATTCTTGTTAAACAGCCGCAAACTCTCCGTTGAGAGCTCACTGTATTTTTTCCCATTATGTCAACATCACTGAACGTGACGTTCCTTTCCCACTTTTAGGAAAGGACAAATAACCTACAACATTATAAGTTTGCTACTGCATGCTTATGTAGGAGAATTTTCGTGTTGAATATAAAACCTCACATAATATCCATACAGGAATCATGGGTATGAAATAAATGTTTTTGTGGTTTTGTGAAGTTTTTATGTTTGAGGCTCTGTTCCCAGATGACCATTAAATATGCTGTTGCTGCCTTTGATGTATTCAAGTCTCTTGGCACCGATGGCATAAGCAAAGTTATTTTACAAAGTGGTTATTTCAGAAGAGAAACTTCAGTTCTCGCCTTGCACAGATATATGTACATATCGAAAGAGGATCCGAAAAGAGGTCTATACGTTCGCCAAGTTCTTCATACATATATGTCTAACTTCCTTGATATTAGGGAGCATGAAGAGAATGGTCGAGATCCATATGCTCAAAACTGCTTCGCTGATACATCTTCTATCTGCAATGCAACACGCTTACCAACACTGAAAATCTAGCGAAAGTGCGCTTCAAAGTCTTGTAGGCAGAATTATAGGCACACTTGACAAGAAGGAATACTCGCTTTGTATTTGACCGCATGTGTAACACGGCCGGACAACAAAGCGTCTAGTTTTGTGGATAAGACCAATGCTGGTGAATATGACACTGATTACATACGAGTATTGATCGGCTCACTGCTCAACGCGTTCAATAGAAGTCCACGTACAAGCATAAGCGGATGATGTAGCCGTACTGTCTGTTGGATTATGTCTAATGACTGTCTGCTTTAAAGCGCTGGAAGTCGTATTCGTGATCGACGATTTTTGCACTAGAAATGGGCTTTCAGTCAATCCTTTGAAAACTGAGAAGGAGGAAGCTGTCTGTTCCGATTCGTCTAGTGCTTAAAGACATCAGTATCTAATTCTCCAAAGAAGGTAAGAGTAGTATTTGGACGGTATCCTACATAACTAACATCTACGGACTAAACATGTTACATCCAAAGCCTCTAAGGTGCTATCGGCCTTCTGGAAGTGTAAAGGAGCAGTCGCAAGGCATGTGGCTTATCCCCCTGTATTTATACGGTTATAAGGCCAATTATATCATATGCGTCGGTTGTCTAGTGGAATAAGCTCTTATGAAAATACATTATTGCTGCTTTACCAGACTCCAAAGAACGGTTGTTTCGGCTGCATTGGAGATTTCCCTATCACGCCTAGCTCCGCTCTAGATGCATTAATGAATCTTGATATTCATATCATGAACAGCACTCTCAAAGATATCTTCCATCTAAAAAAGAAGTGGTCTTTGTTATAGCACGGAGTGGAGCTTTGATGGCGGTAGGCGCAGACTGTCTTTTGACTTTGGTCTGATGCAAAAAATACGTAGTCAATTTCACCTGTACCCAAGACTCATTTCGGACAAAATTTGAGCGAGGAAAAAAATGTGGTCTTCGAGGCTCCAAAACCGATATTGGATGCTGTTGTTCTGCCTTTCTGGTTTTCACTCCTGGTTGGTCCTAGAAGCGGAGACTTACGCGATCCTGACGCAATGAAGTATTTTGTGGAGGGCACAAAACATTTGCATCTGTAATGACAGCCATATTTCGGTTAAATTCTTCCTGAAACCTGAAGACTTCCCTAAACGCAGTCTTGTATGGGTCCCAAGGAAATAAAAACGCCAATGATCTCGCTGGGCTAGACTCAGACAAGATTTTTTCATAACGTGATCCTACGTTATATCTGCCTGTGTCCACTGTTAAGGGTTTCATATGAGCACAACTGCAGAGGATATGAATCTCCAGGTCTCTCAGCGACCTTCCTGCTGTCGATACGACTGTAGGCTGTTTACTGACATCCTGACGGGGCACTTTTGCTAAGTTCTTAAATGCGGCGCACTATTTTTGTGAATATCCGGTTTACGCTCGTATTAGACTGGCATTAAGCTCGCATTACTGGGAGTATTGATTGGGAGTGTTGATGTGTTGGCAGCTTTTACTGTAGGCACTCCATTACTGAGGCCCTTACTTATCATTATTCGAAAATCTAAAAGATTTCATAAAACGAGCTCTATTCCTGCAGAAAAAAAAACCAACAACTATGAGCCATTATCAGCAGCTTTGTTAAGCTTTAAAATTAATTGGTCGGGTGGAAATGTTGTCTATCTTCGTCCGGATTGAATCGTTTATTCTGCCTGACGGTGCGATGTACTTCTTTGCCATTTAGTAGTGTTGTTACTGCTGCCCCACATTCGGTGCTTGTGGCATTAGACTTCTTGAGAGGTTAAGAAAGACTTTGTCGGAAGAGGCGCTGGCGACCTCTTGTGATTATAGCTGTTCGACGTTAATTTTCCTCATAATGGCTAGCGTAAAGAGTTCGGATATCCAAAGCACCGGTAAAGTGCATTGTTTTGATCAAAATATGATCAATTTGGGTGAATGTTTATTGATCAAAAATCAGCCAGCTCCTCTTATGGATATCAAGTTGAGGAAATCAAAAATTACGAAGCACTAGGCTACAAACCTAATTGTCGCTATCAGTCCAGTTTGTAGAACAATCAATCCTACTGCGCATCGGTCAGAACAGGGACCTCAAGCAATTAATGGTCATTGTACATTTATATTATTTTTTTTTTTTAACATTTGATGTCATCATTTGTAGCAGTTTAACTCGATTCTTTAATACCATTTGCAATTTTGTTTCAAAAAATTCAGGTTTCTTTGAATTTGATGAGAGCTGCATTCCATACAGTTATTTCAGAGTTGATGCACTGGTTACCTTGGCAAACATTTATTATACTCGTTTTTAAGCATCTAGCATCATTGTTTTCCTATTGAAAGTTTTGGATATAACTGATTCAGTATCTTTAAAATGTTTTTGCGTACGGTTATCTTAGTGATTTTGGTAGTGTTTACTGTGGCTTTGCTTTCGGTTTCATCACTTCCACCTATCCCAAAACAGGGTCAAGGAAAAAACGGAACCAAACCAACTTCAGCTGTTTTAAACAGTGTCTTTGTTGTCCCAGAAAGATGTCCCCTTGATCATACGGGGAGGTGTAGGAGTTAAAGCTCGAACAACTTCTGGACAAATCGTAAGTTTCAGTTCTTTAAAATCGTTTTTCTAAGATTTTGGAAATTTTCACTATTTTTGCATCAGTTCATTTTCTTGGCGATGCCTTTCGTGTTTATGCCTTACTCTCCACAGTTTGTAAGCACGCAAATTTCTTATCGCTTAGAAATGAGTCAAGCAACTCAAATCAATAAAATTTTGATAACATTTGCCCTGCTGATCATTTATAAATTAAATAAATAGAGTGCTTTTCAAAGATATTAATAGTAACATTGTAGTAAGAATAACATGTTGGCGCGTACGGTTGTTATAGCATACCTGCTACTTCTTGCTACCTATTTTACGTTATTTTGGAAAAGAAACTTAAGTTTTACCTATGCAAAATGCAAAGCATGCAGTGATTATTCTACGAGAATCCATAGCGAGAGGAACGCTTTCGAACAGCTCGAACGCTTGAAAACATATTGTTTACTAACGAAGCACATATTTATATCGATGCGGCCATTATATGTATTTTGTGTAACGGTAGCTTTAAAAATGACTTCCAGGTCTAAAAGATATCGTGTTAATTGAATCCTAAACTATAAGAGCCATATCTTCGTGACCAGTAACAATAAGTTCCGAACCACACCTCAAGGCACTTAGTTAGAGATCTGAACCTGCCTAAAAGTAAAGCAGAAGTTTTAGTTTCTTGGCTGAAATAGTGGAATTAGCTTGAAATAAAAGTTAGACTTAGAAAGATTCGAAAACGAACTTCGATTTACGGGCGGTAATGATGGCCTTCTTGCTATTAGGATATCTTTACTCTAGATCGATACTGACCGGATTACACTCTTTTCCCGGCTTAGATTCTGACCAAATCCATTCCTGAGTATAGGTTAAGTCGATTGAATATTTTTGTAGCAACATGAGGTGTTTCAGAATCTTCTGCTGAAATAGGTCTTTCTCATCACATCAAGTCCATGAATGAAGAAATAACAGGGGCGCAAAATTATAGTCAGATATAGCCCACTTTAAATTCATTTCAGAATGCAGTAAAGTCAATGCCTGTGTTTTGATAATTTTTACACTTAATCTTTTAGTATGGACTTTAAAATGTCATTTGAGTGATATGTTTCAAGAAAAATTGTTTGCAGATTTCGATATTTTCGAAGATTTTGAGTTTTTTAAAAATCCTAAAATATATTAAAAAAAAATCGGTCAAATCCTTTCTATGAGCTTGATGGTGACGAGTTTTTTTCTCGGTATAGATTCGACAAGCTAACTGTCAAGTTTTTAGTCAAAAATCTGAAGCCGGTAACAAATTGTGGTCTTCCTATTATTGTATCCTTACAAGTGCTTGTAGCGCTTCATTTTTTTGGTAGAAATATCCATCAAAGTGATATTGGTAAGTGAAAGGAAATATTAATTTGAAAGAGCATTATTTGTTATGTACAACTTTAGGAGCCTTGCATGTAATATCACAGGCAACAGTAGGACACATAATTAAGAGCATCTCTATCGCTTCTCTACTGCCCCATTTCAATAAGTTTCCTTTGGCAGTGGCAGGATATAATGAGACAAAGCAACAATTTTTCCGGATCGCAAGGTTCTCTAGGGTTTGAGGAGTCATCGGGCATGTAATGGCCGTACACTATATCAATATAACACAAACTAATTTGATATTTATTGGGTATGTAACTTAATTCGTGCGGTTTTTTTTTTCAAAATTTGAACGTTTATTTAAGAAAAACATGTACAATAGTATTATTCAAAGTATTGCCCATCTGAACCTATGACTTTTTCTCATCTTTCTGGCAATTTGTGGATCCCATAACAAAAGAACTGCGCCGGCTTGGCAGCCAAGAATGAATCAAGCCAATTTTTGATATTCTGCTCTGATGTGAACCGTATTTCAGTGAGGGCGTTCTGCATCGACCGGAACAAATGGAAATCAGAAGGCGCAAGGTCTGGGCTATAAGGCAGGTGGGGTAAGACTTCCACTGTTTTTCAAATAGTTCTTAACCGGAATAGCAACGTGGGGCCGAGCGTTGTCATGATGAAAAATTATTGGCCCGTGTCGGATTAATTGTGTTCGGTAGCGTTGTCCATTGATGGTTTCACCCGGTTTTAGTAGCTCGTAATACAGCACACCCATCTGATTCCACCAAATACAGAGCATTACCTTCGCGCCATTAATATTCGGCTTTGCCGTTGATTTGGCTGGTTGGCTGGGTTTCACATATGATTTTCTGCGCTTGGGGTTGACGTAATGGATCTATTTTTCATTACCAGTAACAATCCGATACAAAACTGACTTCCTTTTGTGGCGTTCCAGCAGCATTTCGGACAAACAAAACCGCCTTTCGACGTCTCTCGGCTTGAGTTCATGTAGAACCCAATTTCCTTGCTTTTGAATATATCCAGCTGTCTTAAACTTTTTGAAATGGCTGCTTGAGTGACACCCAAAGATTCTGCGAGCTCTTCTTGTGTTTCGCAATAATCTTCATAGAGTAATGCTTCCAGTTCTTCATCTTCAAACTTTTTTGGCTGCTCAGGACGTTCATCGTCTTCGAAGCCAAAATCGTGCAAACCACTTTTGGCACGTTCGCTCAGCTAGCGCATGTTCACCATAAACTTCCACCAAAATACGATGACTTTCGTATTCGATGACTCCCCGCAAAAATACTTTTTCAGGCACAAAGTTCGAAATATTTGAGTGAAAAAAAAATTATTGTTGTTTACGCTTCAAATGAATGACATATACTGAAATGACGTACAATGACAGTAGCTTTCCAACGCATGTTCCAATGGAATAATACAAGTTACGAAATCTCTTAGCAAACCGCACGAATTAAGACCCAAGGTATGTTATTATTCGGTTAATGTGCAAATTATCTCCGACGCTAATTGCAAAATAGTAGACATAGTTGCAGTGTCTCTAGTATGTTGAAAGCGGCCGTAAATGCTCACCAGGATATCTTGCTTGTCGACGCTGGATATCCATTCTCAAAAATATTGTTGACACCGGTCAGAAACCCATACAACCAAAGGAAACAAAGATACAATAACAGCCACACTTCCACAAGAAGTCGAATGGAATGCCTTAACGGTCAGTTAAAGTCCAAATTTAGATCGCTGCTGAAAAGACTACGTGTGGATTTGGATACGGTAAAAAATGTAATAGTTGCCGTACCCGTGCTTCACACCATAAAAAAAGAAAGGAAATATTGCGTTCTTTAAAGAAAATACACCACCGATTTCATCGGCACAAGTAGATCCCAACAATATTTCTGAATGTACTGCGGAAACAACTGGAAGGGCATTCAGAAACGCATTTATCATTCAACACTTTTAATTTAAACAAAATAAGACTTAAACATACAAAATATCAGGAGTTCATAAATATAGGGTTTTCCAATAGGGACTTGACAACTTTGAATATAATTTGTGAACGCACTCTTTCACTAATCATCAAACTGTCACTGTCAATTTATTCAGTAAACTCAACATTTTCATCATGGTAAAGTACACTAACGATTGGTTTCTGGAGAAGATGCGCCATTTTTGGCTCAATGGGTTCGTCAATAAGCAAAATATGCGTTATTGGTCGGGTGAAAACCCACATGTGCTTCATGAATCAACACTTCATCCACAAAAAATAACTGTTTGGTGCGGTTTGCATGCCGTCGGCGTTATTTTCGCTATATTTTTTCGTCGACGATAACGATCGTCACGTTACTGTGAATGGTCAGCGTTATCGCGCCATGATCACCGATTATTTTTGGCCCGAATTGGAAGATATGGACTTGGACCACATGTGGTTTCAACAGGATGGTGCCACAAGCCACACAGCTTACGCTACAATCGATTTATTGAAGAGTAAGTATGGTGAGAGTGTTATCGCAAGACATGGGCCAGTCGATTGGCCGCCTCGTTAGTGCGATTTAACGCCGCTTGACTACTTTCTGTGGGGCTACGTTCAGTCACTGGTTTATGCCAACACGCCGACGACTCTGGGTTGGAACTCAGAGCCAACATTGAACGCGAAATAGCGGCCGTTTCGGCCGAAATGTGTGGCCGATTCGTTGAAAATTGGGTCCAACGAATCGACCGCTGCAATCGTGCCCGCGGTGGCCATATGAAAGAAGTCGAGTTCCATTCATAAATGTTTTGATTGTACTTCAAGCCAATAATAAAGTTTTTGAAATATCTCAAATGGTTTGCCTTTTATTTAAAAAAAGTTATCAAGTCGTTATTAGAAAACCCTATATAACAAAAAACAAAACAAACACCAAAAACTCTATCACTCATTTCGATCTTTATTTTGTGAATTTCACGGGCATTTGCGGTTTCTTCTTAGTTCTTCTTTCGCAAGCGCAACTTGCAACTTATTCAGTTCTTCTATATGCGAAATTTCTTTCTTTATTTAGCGGAGAGCACCAAGCAAACTCCTCGATGAAGATGGAGCAACGTGGGTGGTTGGGAATGGTTCGGAAGCTTCAGCAGTTGTGTCCAAGTTTGCGGTGGGGCTGCTCGGTTGGGTATCAGTAGAAGCATTATTCGGCAACATACTGTTGCTATCAATGTATATGGTATCTTCAAGCAACCGGTTAGATATCATACCCTCAACTAAAATATCAGAGAAATTTGTTTTTGGAACATTGACATTGTTCTGCTCTAACTGCTAACATCCTTGTCCATTTTGTCGATGCTCCTGTGAAAACCAACTAAAGTCAGCCTTGCTGCGATTGATTTCCAAGCCGCCTTCTTCAGCGAAATCATTTTTAGATCATTTCCCTTGTTTTCCACTACAAGGATATGCTGATCCACCAACTGCCGCAGCATTTCCTTTTCATTCCGATCTCAATTCTGTGCCTGATCTCGTTTTGTCTAAAGAAAGGAAATTAACTTTTTTTTTAGTTAAACATCATTTCTGCTTTCATTATAGTATTGAGAAACTGCTATTCAAACTTAAATTTAACCTTGCGATCTCACATATATTATTTCTTACACAATACCCACACGGGGGTGTGACGTACCCCAAGTATTTAGCTGGGGTAGCTGTTTAGTTAAAGTCGAATTACTTTAAAAAAAAAATTAAATAAATAAATGAAAACAACACATATTCTGTTTAAAATTATATTGTTACCCTTAAAAACAATTTCAAGGAATTTTCGTCTCAAAGTATTGTTAGCGGATTGCGTAAACGATGGTAATACTCAAATCCAAATTCAATCCAGCGAGCGATGCCCCTCGAACATAGGCTGTCGACAAGTCCCACGCACTCTTTTTGTTTTTCCATCTTTTTTCTTGTCACAGAAAGCACACCGAGTATATTTTGTCAAACTTATTTGTTGTGGTGCTTTGAAACTGCTGGTGGTATCATTTTGAGACTCACTTTGCACTATTCCCTTTAAAACTTGTTTTAAACCCCGTCTTAGGATCGGCACTTGAATTCTTCTTTTTAGTTGTGGATCAACAAAGTTGCAAAAGAGATTGAAAAGAAACTCTTTTCTTGAGATTTTTCGATTTGGTTGGGCTAGTGCTTGAAGTACAATAGCATTTATTACACAGTGGTTCAATATTCCGCAGAAAACTTTCATAGGCCAACGATGAGTAGCTCTAGACGCTGTATAAGAATGCCACAACTTATTGAAGGGATCTGTTCCTTCTTTGATACTATTGTAATCCAAGATCATTTGAGGCTTACCTGACTCTTGATCTACATCAAGTGGTTCGTAGATTGGACCAAGACTATCTTATTCTTTTTGGGAGCAAAAGAAACCAAAGTCTGATTTTCATCGAATGCAAATTTGAAACTACCTTCTTCTTTTGGGCTTAAGAACTGTGGTGAAATCTCTCGTTTGTTTTTATAAAGAGTGCCTAACATCGTCAAGTTATACTGTGTGAGCATCATCTGGAATAGCGGTACAGAAAAGAACTAGCTATTCACTGTAATATTCCTTCCAGTTCCATGAATACTTTCCGACAATTTTCGTACGTAAAAGGTAGGCACTGGTTAATTGGATTCGACTTGGATTTTGTCAATATAAGAACCATGTACCACGTACGTGAGTCATTAATCATCACAAATTTCAGCCCGTATTAGTCTGGTTTCCAAGCTATATAAATTCGTAATGGACAATTACCCCTATAGTCCATCAATTGCTGACTTGCAATTTGTAATGAAGGTATCCAATATTTCACGAATTGATGCAAACTTGTCGTTCACTTTGCGTTCCATTCTAATGTTTTTGTCACCGAAAGGTAAACATGTTGCTATAAATTCAAACCGACGTTGTGACATTGTTGCTCTAAAAAGAGGAACCCAAAATCGGTGAGACACAACTTTGCAGCTTTCTTTACACCACTGAGGTAAAGCAACCCAATAAATGCTTTTAGCTCCGTTGTATCTGTCGGCCCATGGTACATTTGCGCTGTTTCCATATTTATCGAATGGCGTTCTATTTGCTCGTTTATGTGAAAGAAAACTCAAAGCTTCAAGAAAAGTTGATATGTTTCGAGCTGCACCATTTGAACCTGGTAAATGTGTGACCAAATTTCTCATCTGATGCCTCCCGCGTTTCTCGGCTACAACTGAGCTACATTTGTACCATGATTTCACTTTCAGGATCGCTAACCTGTGTTTTTTGGTTGGAGCAGGATCCGCTTCCTCATTTTCAGTCTGTTCTGCACTCTGAGCACTCTCCGAATCAGACTGCTCTTCAATATAATCGGGATCATTGTCCTAATCATCACCGGGAAATAAATCTAAATCTTCATCTTCTAATAATGGTTCGATTTCTAATATACCATAAGCATTTCGAGTGCTTCGCTCGGGAAAATGCCATTTTTTCTTTAAAAAGAAACAGTAACTTCCCAGAAAAAAAAAAAAAAAAAAAAAACGGGCACGGCTTACAATTTTGCGTGGGGTACCTTATAGCTCAGTATGAGGACGAAAGGTTAAAATTCAAAATTCGAAAAACTTGTTTTCTATTTCCTTTGATATTTCTGTCAAATTTATTTCAATTTTGTAAAAGTTTACCCCTTAAACTGTGTTTGATATCTCAAGCTGTAAATTTTTTAGGTTTGTTTGACTAAAACTTATCGCGGGTACGTTCTAAAGTTAATACTAGTCATAGGTAGGTTAAAAAGTGTTTATAATTAAATACAAAGCTTAGAGCTGGTTTTAAAGTTAACGTAATGTTAGTTAGTGCGTATCTAACCTATATAATACACGGTGAGTATAATTCGAGCATAAATGTGAGCGTAATCCGAGCAAAACAATGGTGAAGTAAAGTAAATGAACGGTTTTTTAAACATTTTTATTAAGTTGATATAAAAGTTTACTTTGTTGCACATCACAGTACATAAAAAAATATTTCAGTGATTCATTTCAGGTCGAACAGTGGAAAAAAAGATTAAAAAACAAATTTCTTGAAAAATATCGTCAATGTCCAAAGTAATGTCTAATAAACTTAAGACCTTTTTTAGTTCTGACGTGCCTTAACAAAGAAATGAAAAAATATAATGAGGCTGCAACACGTTGGAAATTAATTAATTTTGCCGCATCCTTAAAATCCAGCGCGTATTTCGGTATCTACAATACATTTCTTGTAGCCATTAGAGCTTTTTCTGACAATTCTCCAAGCGGTAACGATTGATACTGGATTATGTTTTAATTAAGAGCCAACATTTTATGAAAAGTATAGGGTGATTCATCGTGAGGTTTGATTTTCAATAAGCTTTCTTTGACAGATCTCGCATAATTCCTATTAAACTGCTTTACAATTTTTATTCAATATTATTTGGCAAGTCATAATGGTAGGACTCACACTATAATAGCGTCTTCAAATTGTTCAGTTGTATTACGAAAATCAGCGTTCTGTAGGAAATGTTTTTCATACGATTCGAGGAACTTACGGTGCGCATAATTGACTCAGTGACTCGCAAATTTGAGTCCCAGCTTACATAACACATGGGCTGAAAAGTCAGTGCCATCTTATAGTACAAAAACAAAATTTTTACAATTTTCAACTTTATTTATCAATATAGTTGCCTTCGAGGGCGATACACTGATTGAAACGATTTTTCAATCTTACGATACCAGTTTTGTGGTATGATTTCGGTTTAGCCTCAAAATAGGCCTCTGTTTCGGCGATTACTTCTTCATCGGTCTTAAATTTCTTTCCGGTGAGCATTCTTTTGAGGTCTGCGAACAGGAAATAGTCGCTGGGGGCCAAATCTGGAGAATACGGTGGGTGGGGAAGCAATTCGTAGCCGAATTCATTCAATTTTGCCATCGTTTTCATCGACTTGTGACACGGTGCATTGTCTTGATAAAACTGCACTTTCTTTTTCTTTAAATGCGGCCGTTTTTCTGCGTTTTCGTCCTTCAAACGCTCCAACAACGCAATGTCGCTGTTGATAGTTTACCCCTTTTGGAGATAGTCGATGAAAATTATTCCATGTGTATCCCAAAATACGGATGGCATAACCTTACCAGCCGACTGTTTTTTTTTGGTCGTTTTGGACGAGGTTCGTCACCTGCTCGCCACTAAGCTGACTGCCGACTTGACTCTGGTGTGAAGTGATGAAGCCAAGTTTCATCTATTATCACATACCGACGCAAAAATTTGGCTATATTGCGGTTGAACAGCTTTAAACACTCCTCTGAATCATCAACGCGTTGTTGTTTTTGGTCGACTGTGAGCAAACGCGTCACCCAGACAGAGCTTTCGCATGTCCAAATATTCGTGTATGATATATCCAACGTGCTCTTTTGATATCTTCAGAGCCTCAGCTATCTCGATCAACTTCACTTCACGGTCATTCGTAATCATTTTGCGTTTTCATCTGAAACAGCCTCTTTTGGAAGTCCACTGCGTGCATCATCTTCGGTGCTTGTATGACCACTTTTAAATTTTTTGCGTCATCTGCATTTTTTCCCATCAAAAAGCAATGATAAATCATAGCACGAAATTGCTTTGAATCCATTTTTTTTCACAATAATAAAAAATGATTTACTCACAACGCTATATCTCGAGAACTAATCGTCCGACAGCTGTCAAATTTATACAAGTATCCTTTGAAGGTTGCTACTAACTGAAAATGGTATGATTTAATTCAAGTGGTGCCCTCTCTTAGAAACGGCACAATACAGTCCATGTACAATATTATTACTCGTTCTTAGCTCTGTTTTGAGCTCAGCTGTAGCCCCTGATTCTTGGTAAAATCTTCAGAAGTATTTTCATCATTGAGGATCATAGATCCACGGGCCAATAGGCCTAAGTGGTTTGGTTTTTCAACAGCCACTTAAGCCTAACCTAACCCATTACCATCATTAGTATTTCCAAATCCCTGTTTTAATCTATTCGTTTTGAGCCCAATTACATCTCGAAAATGCCTTTGGAGGTCTTGTTTTCTTATTTATTTTGCCTGGTCGATTTGAAGTGGATATGCAAGTTTGAAAATAAATTCCATGCACCTGTTTCTTGCATGTAATGGCGAGATTACATATTCGTAGTTTTTTTCGTCATCATTTGATTCATATTGATTTTTGAAGTTCTTTTGCATATGGGAAATGGCCGCGTTTACATCGTACTATATCTGTAATTTCATTCAGAGCTTTTCCGTCAAGCATAGATGAAAAGAACTCGTGGTTGACACGTCATTAACTTTATATTCAGTAAGTTAACTGGTGACTGTACTTTCTTCCAGTTCTCCAGTTTCCCTTGCATTTTGGAATGTTATTGGTCGAAAAAAAATGAACTGATTATGGACGAGGGTTTCTTCAATGTTCACCATTTGAGCTGTTAAGTTTGTAGCCACCTTTCATAGATGATCCATCACAGTCCCACTTACTTTGTAATTTATAAACTCTTAGAAGTGGAATTAATTCCCCTTTACTCTTGTTCTCTAAAAGACGCCTTGCAGGATGATCTATCATGTTTCGTTTTAGTTGGTTTTTCCGTGATTTCGTATTTTCATGGAACTGCTTTTTTATAGCAACTGTATGATGGAAGAATATTTACGTTGTGTTTTCTCAGGGACCTTCTCAAAATCTTTTATTGAATCATCACAAAATTTCGTGCCTTATTTAAAAATGAAAGGCAATCGATTACACCTTTATTTTTTACAAAAATCTCCCTTATAGATTTCATTTATATAGAAACTGCGTTGTTTTCCTTTAAAAGGTGGGTGCTGAAGGATTTTCCATATTAACTCCTTTAGTTTTTGCAGCGTCGACATGTGGCCTGGCGTTATTATTCGATTAGCTAAAACCGAACTCACAATTGCTCACAATACTTATTTGTTGAGATTGCTTTTCCAGGTAAAAAAAAAAAACTCGAAGAAATGTACATCGCTGGAATCCCACCAAACATATAACAGTGCCTTCATTGGATGCAAGAAAGCTTTTTCCACGGGTTTTGCACTCTCAGCTGTTTGCTTCCAGCTCCTTTTTCGTTGCACGTTTTTGTACAGAACCCACGTCACCTATTACGACTTGCTCTACAAAAGGTTCGTTTTCATGGCATCTAAGCAGAGATATCAAACAATGTGGCCCACCCGTATCGAGGTTGGAAGTGGATTCAGATTTCTTTACATGTCGAAATGCTGACGAATGGTCAATATTAAGCCTCTCAGCAAGCTTTTTAGTTGAAATCTTTCTCAATCTCAGAAAACCATTGAAATCTAGCAAACCACTTTTTAATGGTCCTTAGAGTAGGAGAAAGTTCTGATTTAACGTTCACTCCTTTTAAAAACTCATACAGCATTATATAGAAAAGGTGTACCTTTTCGTTCTTCATTTTAGATTTTTTTTTTTTTTCGCACGCAATTTGACTTAACTCAACGGGGCTTAGCCATAAAATGACTTCTGATGCCACTACCTATCCACTGGTAACTAACAAATCCATAAAATAAACAATAGTTACGTCATACAGGAAACTTTCCGCCACATACAAAAATCGGGCACGAACTTTCGCAATGATCCAGTATTTATTTCTTGACAGACCCAAATACATAATCAAAAACAGTGCAATTTACCGACGAGGTTGAAGAACCTATCAAAGAGGAGTTTTATGATCTTCTGGATGGAGCTTACGGAGACTGTCCGGAGTATAATGTCAAAATTGTGCTTGGGATTTTAATGCTTAAGTCGGAAAGGAAAACATCTTTGGTGGGTTATTTCGTAAGCACAGATTCCAACGAAATGACAACAGATAACCGCTACTGACTAATCGATTTTGCAGCAACACGTAATACAGTGATAAGTAGCTCTAGGTTTTCAAAGCTACTACAACCATGTGCTAATCTATGCGAGACACGCATTCAAAATCCTCAAAGTGCACACATTCCGAAGGGTAAACATCGACTCAGACCATTTTCTTGTTACGGCTAAGTTCAGAGTTTGACTGTCCAACGGGAAGAAGCTGCGAACTGTCCAAAATAAAAAAATTATACGTTTAGGCCTAAGCACACCTGGAGTAGCCAGAGTTTACAGAGAGCGCCTGAGTGACAAACTCTGCACTGCACAGTCACCCACTACCAGTGCCAACAATCAGTGGTACCAGTATCGCGAAACCATTAAGAAGGTAACCGACCACCATTCACCAAAGGGAAAGAGCCCGTAGTATGATGATGAATGCGTATACTGGAAAAAGGTGACAGAAGATGCACATAAGAAAACGCTGCAACGCATCACAAACTCAGGGATGAGTATCGAGCTAAGAGAAGAGAAGAGGCCTACGCGACCCTCAAGCTCAAGGAGGTTGAATGTTCCCGCGATCGAAAAACATCCTAAAGTTTAACAGAAGGCCAAGCAACTAGCGGCTGACTTCAAGATCGAAACACATGCCTTCGAAGGAAACCTAATCACCGAAGCACAGTGGTTAGTAGATGTGTTTAAAAAACATTTCCACCAGCTGGTAAATAGGTATCATGTAAAGGATGATAGGGCAAAAAGAGAACCCACATCTAGTCAATGAAGAACCATTTCCACCACTAAGTATAGAAAAAGTCGGCTTAGCTACAAAAAAGCTTAAGAACAACAAGGCCACAGTTTATGATGGCCTACCAGTGGAGCTCTTCAAATACGGTCGCAATGCTTTGGTAAGGCACATTCACCAAATCATCAACCAAGTATGGGTCGAAGAAACTATGTATGCCCGATGACTCTATTATCAGCTTTATATGCCCCATCTATCCAACGTAGTGTATGAACGTCTTAAACCGTTCTGTAACACACTATTCGGTACGTGCCAGTTTGGCTTCCGGACCAACAGATCGGCTTTAGACCAAATTTTCACACTTCACTTCACTTGATCTCAACCTATTCATCGGTGTCAACAGGGAAGGCACATCTTCAAAAGTTCTTTGCAGCTAATGGGATATGCGGTGCGAACCGATTTTGAAAATTATTTGAAACGATATGGAAGCGTTTTTCTGATGCAAGATAAAGCTAAAAAATCTCTTGTATAGCTCGGACTGAAAGTCACTGGTCTGAAATCAGAGACATGGAATTCATTTAAGCACAGGTCTCTTATATGTTTGTTCTTATCAACTCGCATTTTTCTGTTTATGTTTTATAAAAACGCAAAAACTCGTATTTGATTCAATAATGAGCTGCAGTTCTGATGACTGATAACGATTCGTTCAATAAATCTTCTCATGTTTCTTTTGATTAGCTTAGTTTTGAATCATCCTGATAACACTTTCTGACCCAATGAATTGTTGATTAAACTCACGACTTTCTGCTGCTTAAAATGAACACAGTTCAGTGAAAATAAAATGTTAATACGTTCGGTTGTTATAGACTGTCTGGTGATTATTGTGGCCTGTGCCGTCTTGGTCATAGCGCATCCACTTTCACTGGCCCAAAACAAAATTAATCTTAAAAACAATTTTCATATACAAAGTATATTTGTGGCGCCAAGAAGATGTAATGTTGATCATAGAGGTAATTGCAGACCTTCGTTCCGGTGGTTTAAATGGTAAGTGAGATTGTAATCCTTGAACTTGTAACCAGGTGGAAGTGCTTTGAGTATATTTCTAATGCCAAAAATGGTGTTGTGCCAAATCTATCTATGATTCAAAAAACATTTTAACAAAACGATTGACTTACTAATCGGTGCTAATTTTGTGCAGTAATTTCCGTCGGAATACAAGATTATGAATAACTGCATCCGTATTTGAAATCGGATAACTGACTGGTTTTGATCAAATTTATACAAAATTGCGAGTTCTTGCTTGTACATACTATGTACTAAAGGACACCAGCTCTTATGTTGAATTTAGGGTTATCGAGCTGGCTACTTTATATACTTACTTAGATACCCCTACAGTCTAAAGTGAACCCGGGAGTCAACCAACATGTCTCTCCAGCTAGCACGATCTCTCTCCACCTGCCTCCAGTGCCACACACTTAGTTGACTGAAGTCCCATTTCACTTGGGTGCGCAACTTAAGATGCAGTCATTCTCTGCTGTATCGCCCCTCCGGGTTGTAATCGATAGCTATCTATCGTGGTGTCTATGTGGTATTTATGTGGTGTCTATTTGCTTACATGGCCCAGCTATTTCAGGCATTAAATATGCTCGCTGCGTTCGCCCAATCACATCAATATCATCCGCGTATGCAAGTTCTTCTGTGTATGCCAGTGAATTTTGAACGATTTATTCTGAAATCATTTTTGGAAAAGCACATGACATCGCGCCGCCTTGTCACAAATCCTTCTTGACATTAAAAGTCTTAGTCATAGTTAACTCATTGCCCACCTTGAAGGAGCAGAGAGAATTCTTTATAGTTAACCTGCACAACCTGACGAGTTTGGTAGTTATTGCTGAACTAAATATGAAGTGAATGTTGATCTGAAATTCTCGGATCTTCTCCAAGATTTTTTAGGTAAACTTTTCTGTACTGATAAAGACCAACTAAATTATTTCGATTGGTTTTAGACACTCAAGTGACATTAAAAAGGGTCTATTCTCTTGTGAATCGTAAAATCGATGCTACGACTCCATGATGCGGGCATAATTTCCTCTGAACATGTCTTACAGGTAAACTATGAACTAGTGATGTTCCGACATAGAGATTCAGAAGATATTCCCATCTTGTTATAATTTTTTTCAAGATGACTAATACTCTCTCCCTATGTTAAATGATCCTGCTCTGGTCCTGTATGTTATGTGTTACTACATTCCCCCGGTTCAACCTATCGAATCCTACATCCTTGCTATTAAAGCGATTGACCAACTTATTGATCTAAGTAATTCCACCGACAATATTCTTATTTTTGGTTGCTTTAATCTGCCTCTGCTGAAGTGGATTCTATCGGACGATCACTTATTATTTACCGCGTCAAACAGGTAGTTCATCCAAGGAATGTCTATTCATTGATCGTATAACAAACTTAAGCCTATGCAAAGGAAATGGCGTTCCTAACTCCATCGGTAGGCAACTAGACTTTACTTTCACAACCGATGCTATTAGCCCCTCAGTTACTATTGACAACTTTCACGCCCCCAACACAGTCCATTTCTTACACAACTATCTCTTCTTACAACTTTCGTAAAGTTTTTTTCGTGAAAATTAATATATATCTTAGTAAAACTTCTTTTGACCTGCAAAATACTCCTGCGCGGCGGCGATGACTTTCTCGTTAGACCCGCACTTCTTTCCGACGAACAAAAAGAAGCCGCTGGGAGCCAAATCCGAAGAATACAGAGGATGGAGAAGCAATTCGTAGTTCAGTTCGACCAACTTGGCTGTGGCGACTGCAGAGGTGTGAGCCAGTGCGTTATCGTGTTGGAAGAGCAGTTTTTTCTTCGCCAAATGTGGTCGTTTTTTCTTCAAACCGGCATTTAATCGGCCCAATAAATTGACATAATATGCTCCTGTAATTGTTTTTCCCTTCTACAAATAGTCAACGTGGATCAAACGTCGGGTGTCCATCATGGTTTTCGCCTTCTTTGGAGCACGTTCACCGAGTAAAACACATTGCTTTGATTGTTCTTTGGTCTCTGGTGTGCGAAAATGAATCCATGTCTCATCGACGATCACGAAACGATGCAGAAACTTCTCAGGATTTCGGTGATACAGGGCCTAGCACGTTTTTGAAGTGGTCAAACGTTTGCGATTGTTCTCCGGTGTGAGTAAACGTGACACCCATCGCGTGGATAGCTTTCTCATGCCCAAAAGCTTGTGCAGAATATTGCTAAAGCGATCAGTTGAGATGTTTGCTATCTCCGCCAACTCGCTATCACTCGGTAATCCGAGATCATATATTTTTTCCACGGTATCCTCTGTGGTAATCGTTTTTGGGCCACCTGGGGCCGGTTCATAAAAAAAACGACATGCAGCCACGGCGAAACTCTGCGAACCAAAGGTAAATGGTTGTATGGGAAGGCGCAGAGTCCCATATACACCATCGAGAATGGGTTTCATTTCTTCGCAGGTTTTGTCACTCAAAAATAAGAATCGAATCACGGTTACAAAAAACACTAACACGATTATAATGGGTTTCGAAACAAAACTAAGCATCGGATTGCCACCAAATATAATGATAATATACTCATTTTGGCTCAGTGGTGCCACATATCTTCCAATCCTGGTTTTCATCAAACAACCCTCATACCTCGTACCTGATCCCATATATTTTAAGCACATTTCCAACTCCTCTATTGGTTCTCCTCTCTCTCAAGGTTTTGGTCTTACTCTTATCGAACAAAAGTTACAAGATCTCAATGAAGAATTTTTACCCGCAATGTTTCTCAAAAAGTGTGCTTCCAATGCTTTTCAACCACTTTTCTTCCAATTTTATCTATATTTCACACAGTGATAATTCTCCTAAATTTCGAATATATCTTTTATAATCCTGGACTACAAACAGGGATCAAAGAATGAAGTATGTAACTATATAAATTCCATTCCTCACATATCTAAAAGGTATTTTGCTTTCAGTGCAAGTTATTTATATCACCTAGTCAGTATGGATTATGTTAAGTTCGTATTCTTCGCGCTTTTAGCCATAGAAAAAGGCAGCGAAATCGATCGATCGACATTGATTTTAGCAATGGTTGCGGTGCTCTTGTGCGCCGGTGCATTGTCTTGCAAGACAAAAAAATTTTTTCGCTTCATGTGAGGCCGTTTTGCAACGATTTCGGCCTTCGGCCTGTTGATGATTTTTCCTTTTTCAAGGTAATCTACGAAGAGTCTGCCATGACAATCCCAGAAAACAGACGCCATAACCTTTCCGACCCATTGAGCCTCCTTCGGCCGCTCGGAGCACTCGTGCCGGCTTCAGTCCATTGCCGCGCACTCATTCTATTCTTTGGTGTTCATCAGTTAGCAATCGACGCCAAAAGTCCGCCCGATTCCGCATCAGCAAGTCTAAACACTTTTTCGAAGTGCTCTCGCGTTCGTGTTTTTGGTCAGGAGTGAGTATGCGCGGCACCCAGCGGCAGGATAACTTTTTTATATGCCAAAATATGGCGTGTGTGCTCAGTACTAATCTTTGTGGTATCTGCTAGCTCGCGTACCTTCACTTTCCGGTCAGCCAACATGTTTTCTTGTATTTTTTTGACATTGTCCTTTGTAACCGCATTGGAGGGCCTGCCGCTGCGGACTTGATCGGTAGTAGAGTTGCGGCCACCATGAAACTCTCGAAACCAATATTTGACGGTGCATAATATTTATTCAACTTTTCTTTTGTTTCCTTCGCCGTTTTGCCTCTCAAAAATTATTGTTTTATGAGAGAACGAAAATCGTTTTTGTCCATACTCAACATGATGCTAAGCACGTCAACAACAATCAGCTGTCAAAACAAAACTAAGGACAGTATCGTACTGAAATTTGACATGTCTGATTAAATATGAACGGACTTTAAGGCACTATAACTATTTTTGCAGTAGCAGCGCATTCTGGCGGTCGAGGAGATTACTTTTTAGTCCACCTAGTATTGCGTCCTATATTTCCTTAGCGGACAGGTAATCATCCTCCTCCGTACTTCTACGCCTTTCTCATTATCGCATTTAAACTTCCGTATTGTTAATTACAAATTTTATCAAAGAACCATCATTTTAACTCACAAGACACCAGTTTTCAAAAATTATCCGAATTCACTGTCAGAAAATTGATTCTGCTGCTCTATTGCCTTAAAAATTACGCCTCTAACGTTTTTCACCTTTCGTGTTTCTAGTATTGGGATCCCATAACTTTTTAATGTGCCAAAGTACCGCATAAATAGTCCTTTCTTTGCTTGTCCCATTTTTTGTTTTTGCTTAAGTACGTTCATGAACGCCTCAATGTAAAAAGTTTTGAATTCCTTGACGTTAAACTTACTTCAACACCACATTTTGTAGGAGAATTAACCTCCCAAGGCGCTGTCTGCGGTGTGGTTTTATGTATACACATCCATGTTCATATCCTTAGCTTAGAAATTTCTTGTCTATATCTCTTGTACTCATCATTGTTCGAGTCGCTTCGACCACTGTTCGGTTTTCTCGTTCAATTATCAAGTTTGCTCTGTGGTATGTGGAATACTGGTTTCATAACGAATAGCGCAATTCGACAGATTCGTTGATAGATTCCAACTCAACAAGGTAAGATCTATGAAATTTTCTGTGGTAGAGTATACATCTGATTTTTTTTTTTTTCAATACGCCACTCTAAATCATGAGAAGTGATACTTAAACAGAACAAAATACTTTACCCCACCTAACAATGGTTCTTCCATGAGACCACATAAATTGGTATTCACAAGTTTACCTTGTCACAAAAGAACTGTTTGGAAACGGCATTCTATGCAATTTTCCATAAGCACATGCACCGCACGAAAAATTTTGTTTATTTTTTTTCTTTCAGAATGGTCAGCCATTCTTTCATGCCATATCTTTAATGGTAACGCCTTGGTAGTTGCCAAATTCGCCGTCCGCCCTTCTGTAGTCTGGACACGAAAACACATTCTGAAAAGTTGTGATTCGCGTTCTCTCACTGCGACGACAGGTCCGTCCTCGTTAATAAATTCGCATCTCATCTTGTCAGACACAAATTTTAGTCCTTTTTTGTCAACTTTGAATGATAAAATATTAATATCACCCATACCCAACGCATATATGTATTTTCTGACCACTTCCAATTCCTATGCCAGTTGAAACTGGACATGTATCGAAGTTCGTTAGGCAAGCTTTTCGACAAGACATTGTTCGCTGGCCCCTAAACCAATTTTTCAGTTGTTGTAAAGACCATTATCATTGACCCTTATTTCAATGCACTTACTTAATATCCCTCTTTTTGCCTCGGACTTGCTTCCAGTCCTCATACGATTGCCATCTCTCAAAACTCATTTTCTCATCGCTGCTGATTTTCCTCCATTGCCAACTTGCCATCAATCCGCACACGCTCACAACCATTTTAAGGCTTGCACATAAGTATATCTCCAAATGCTCTACCTTAGCTAACAGCTTTCTTATGATCAACAAACTTCCTGGGACACTCTCTCTTCCAATGTCCCTAATTCATTGCACCTGAAGCACTTTCAGCTTTGAAAGTGATGGTCTTTTGCTGCTTCCAAATTCTTCGTTTGGCAATTAAAGCTGAAGTACTTGTGCTTGTAACCTATAAGATTGAAAGCGTTTGAAGTTTGCTGGTCGTGGATTCTCACACAGAAAAAAAAATGTCTAAAGGTTTCTGGAAGGGTCATCAAAATTTTGGTGAAAACCAAGCTTTTTGTTACCTCTCCCATATTTCTCGCATGCCAGCGCCTGATCGAATCCTCGAAACATTTTTTATATTCGGTTTTCGGTATGTCCATCACTGCTTCCTGTGATTTTTCCATTACTTCCTCTCGGCTGCTGAAACGCGTTCCCCGAAGTGGTTTTTTAACTCGATTGAACAGAAAGAAGTCACAGGGAGCCAAATCAGATGAATTCGGTGGGTGTGGGATGGTATTTGTTGCATTTTTCGTCAAAAAATTTCGAATAATGATGGCACTGTGCGACGGTGCGTAATCATGGTGCAAAATTCACAAGTTTTCTGCCCACAATTGTGGTCTCTTTCGGCGGATTGCTTTATACAAACGTCTCATAACGCCCAAATAATACTCTTTGTTTACTGTCTGATGCACTACACTGTTGTAATTCATGAAAACTATGAGCATTGCCTTCTTTTTTGACTGAAAACGACGTGGTTTTTATGATTTCGGCTCATTTAGTGAACGCCATTCACTTATCTGATGTCTCGATTCATTTCTCGTCTCCAGTAATGATCCTTTTGATGAATGTGGGATCGGATTCAGCCTCGCAAATCATCTCTTTTGCGACGTCGGCACGGTGTCTTTTTTGCATGAAATTGAGGTCATTTGGCACCAACTTTGCTGCTACACGACGGAAACCCAAATTATTAACCAAAATGTCTTGGACGGATCCATAGGCAATGTTCAAGTCCTCCGCTATCTTTTTGATGGTTAATTTGCGGTTATTGACCAACATTTCTACCACTGCGTTTATTATCTTCGATTGACTCACGACCACTTTTGAACCCCTCGTGCCACTGGTAAAAAACTGTTTTCTTTAAAGAATTGTTGCCGAAACACTTTTATCAACATTTTCAACGTTTCCGTTTTTTACGAAAATTTTAATACAAGATCGTTGTTGCTACGTAACTTTTGCAAATGTCAAGCTATGATGCTCAGATTTAGAGGGAATGTCAACAACAGATGTACCAACTTAACAAGAAAAAAAAAGATCTCAAATCGGAACAATCGGAGCGCCATACGGTGGTTATTCCGTTTTTTGATCAAGGTGGTATGCTTTGCTATATCATCTTCAGGTTCCATCTCAAAGGCATAAAACCGCTGCAACAGCATAACTACATTCGTTTTTGATAATAGTATGGAATACTTGCTTGAAGCAGTGCATCTCAAATGCTTATAGAAATTCTTAAAAAGATTCAAAATGCATCCCTAAAAAATAATAAATCAAACAAATTTTCCTATTTAAAGACGTTTTAAAGCCATTACAGTACAACGCATCTTCAAGATAACTCCTTACTTCGACTATTCTAATGACCTGCGATTTCAAAATTACTACAAATATCGAGAAATTACAACCACTATGGAAAAACACAGTTTAAGTATATTTAGTACCTAAATGATGTACCTGAATACTTGAAAAATTTAATAAATGTTAAATACAGCTAACTTCAAAAAATTCTTTTTAAATGAAATTTAACAAATTTAATTATACACTTTAACTTATTTTAATCACTTTTTTATTTATCTATTCTGTTACATAAGCTTTTTAAGTACAATCTTCTGCAGAAAAGTCTTTAAGACTTCGCGGAAAATGTTACGAATTAACAGTGTCTTCAACCTCATAGGTAGGGGCATATGCTCAAATTAGGCTACATTTTATTCTCTGTATTTATTTTTTATTTTTTTAAAGTTACATTAAGGCTTCAATTAATTGATGATTCTTTTCCTTTTATATTTACAGAGAGAAACTTTCCAACACACATAAGTACCTAAACTGAAGGAATTCAGATTTACCGGGAAAGTTTTGAGAATTATTTAGGATCTACACTCACATGGAACTTATGACTTGAATAAAATGTCTTAAACAGAAACAAGTCTTGTAATTTAATTAGCTTAACGTTTATGTTTCAGCAGTTGTCAAAATATTCAGCAAGGTTTGCCATTTGATCATGCATTGTTTAACGCTTGCCGAACGTGTGGAAATTATTCAAAAATATTATCGAACTTTCGACTTATTTGTAAATACGCAACGTAAATTTCATCGTAAATTTCAGTGTACCGGCAATTCGTTGCACCGTGGAAAAGTTTGAGCGTGAGCACATCCTTTTGGATCTTTAGCCACCAACCAGACAGAGATTAGTGTGAAATGAAGAATTCAAGAAATAAAGAATCGGCGATTCAGCACCGATCAGCTGAATTGGGCATCACTAGAGAGTCAACTCGGCTTATTTTGCGGTTGGATTTGGGCCTACATACGTATAAGACTGCGTTGAAGCAATTGAAGCTGGATGACCATATACAACGCCGTGAGTCGTTGGCCGAAGATCCGGATTTTGGCAAAAAAATCATCTTCTCTTAATCAGCGAAATTGGCATTATTGGAGCAAACACATTCCACAAATGTTAGGCCAAACATCAGTGCACCCACATCGGACCTTATTTCTTTCGAAATGAGGAAGGAGACATTGCTACCCTCAATAGTCTCATGTATGAGTACCAGGTGTACCGGTATGAACTGAAAATAGAACACTACTTTTTAATGGGAAAGTAAAAAACATTTTATTCAAAGTATTGGCTGTTGCTAGCTACACATTTTTCCAATCCTTCAGGCAATTTATGGTTTCCACGCCAATAAAAATGTTCATCTTTTGAAGCAAACCAAGAAATCACCCAATTTTCGACTTCTTCGTAGGATTCGAAGTGCTGCTAAGCTAATGGGTGTCCCATCGATGAAAACAAATGGTAGTCGGAAGGAGCCAAGTCTGGTGAATACGGCGGGTGGAGTAGCAGCTCCCAGTCAAGTGCTTTGGTTGTATCCTGTACCAGTGTTGCTTTGTGTGCAGGTGCATTGTCATGGAGCAAAATTACTTTGCCGTGTCTTCTGGCCCATTCTGGTCGTTTTTCGATCAACGCATGGTTCAAATTGATCATTTGTTGTCGGTAGCGATCTGTATTAACGGTTTCACTGGGTTTTAGAAGCTCGTGGAACATCACACCTTTCTGGTCCCACCAGACACACAGCATTGTCTTCTTGCCGAATCGATCTGGTTTTGCAGTCGAAGTTGATGGCTGTCCCGGATTAACCCATGATTTTTTCCGTTTTGGATTCTGAAAATGATGAAAACAAATGGTAGTCGGAAGGAGCCAAGTCTGGTGAATACGGCGGGTAGAGTAGCAGCTCCCAGCCAAGTGCTTTGGTTGTATCCTGAACCAGTTTTGCTTTGTGTGCAGGTGCATTGTCATGGAGCAAAATTACTTTGCCGTGTCTTCTGGCCCATTCTGGTCGTTTTTCGATCACTGCATGGTTCAAATTGATCATTTGTTGTCGGTAGCGATCTTTATTAACGGTTTCACTGGGTTTTAGAAGCTCGTGGAACATCACACCTTTCTGGTCCCACCAGACACACAGCATTGTCTTTTGCCGAATCGATCTGGTTTTGCAGTCGAAGTTGATGGCTGTCCCGGATTAACCCATGATTTTTTCCGTTTTGGATTCTGAAAATAAATCCATTTTTCATCGCCAGTAACAATTCGATGCAAAACAGATTTTGTATCGTGTCTTTGAAGGAAAATTTCACAAGTGAATTTTCGGTTTTCCATCTGTCTTTCACTCAAGTCATGTAGCAACCATTTTCCAGACTTTTAGATCTTTCTCATAAACGGTCAGAAATTGTTTGTTGTGTAGCATTTAATTTTTCTGCCATTTGTGTCTGCCATTGTCTCAAAGTGTCTTTTTCATCCAATATTATTTGCAATTCGGTGTCTTCAAACTTTTTTGGTGGTCTTTCACGTTCTTCATTTCTCACATCAAAATCGCTATTTCTCAACCGTTGAAACCATCTTTTGCATGTTGCTTCTGGTAGAGCATGATCATCATATGCCTCGACAAGCATTCGATGCAGCACTTTTCTTCAAATAAAAACAAAATTTAATGCTTCCGCAAGCCATCATTTTCTGCTACCAAACTCGGCATTTTTAACACGATGAAAAAATATGATGTTGTTTCGTCAATGACTTGATGTATACTAAATATGTTTGACAGGTGTCAGCAACCAAACAAAATTAAGGCTCGTTCACAATAAATGTTCCATATCGAGACATTTGTATCTTGACGCTCATACCGGTACACCTGGTTTAGAGCGATATTAACGGATCGACAACTGTGGTTCGTTCATCAATTGGCCGCCGCGATCATGCAATGCGATACCAATCGATTATTTTCTCTAAAGCTACTTCAATTCTTAATTCTACTATTGTCGGGATAACGTTGCACTGTCAGTGCTATTCGACACATAATGCCATGAACGTAGCTTCAAAATAAAACAAGAATCAATTTTATATCTCACACCGAGTATTTCTTGCATCGCTTGAGGAAACCTTGACAGGCAGCAGTTTTGGTAACATCAAATATGTGGCCGTTTCATCATTGACACATACGAGTATATCGAGAATGGAAAGTTTTTGGTTTTAACGACCTAAGTGCCATTCATGGATAGTGTCTGAGTATTTAGATTTCGCTTTAATGACAACAGACAGCATTGTGTTTTGAAAGCATTCAATTCTACTCTTTCAATAGTTCCCCAGTTGGGGGGAACCCCGTTCTACAGCCGAAGGGCAGTGGCATGAGTCCAAGAACGAATATGGAAGGCAGATAGTAGCGTCGTCAGCAAAGGAATATATGGAATTAGAAGTAGCAAACAACAGATTATTGAAAAGGATCAAAAAGAATGTCGGAGACAGAATGGAGCCCTGTGGCACATCAATTCAACAACTTGAATTTAACGTTACAAAAATTAATTTCTAATCCATTGTAAAAGAAAGCCGTCGAAACCAAATGAACGCATTTTAAAAAAAAGAGCCTGATGTCAAATTTAGTCAAATGATGTACGCCTTCATTCCACTTTTCAGTGCCATCAAATCACCAGTAGACCCATCGCTACGAAATCCGTACTGTCGGTCAATGAGAGAGAAGGGACGTAAGGGCAATGGGCCTGTTGGAGGAGGAGAAAAAGATTCACATTTTTTAGGGATGTGCTGGACGAATACTGTACTGTTTTGCTGTACTATCAAAACGAAAAGACGTGTTTCACTAAAAAAAAAAAACGCATTTTTCGAACTTTATTATTTTTAACCTACTCAGTTAGCAAAGATTTACCCTACACACCCCAACATTTGGTCCTAACGAGACGAATAATTTAACAATTAAAACTATAAAAGTGCAAGTGAAAGTGCAGGTGCAAAGAACAAGTGCAACGTGTAAGTTCACAGAGAAAAGTAGTAATTACATACATATATTCCCTCGCACTTAAAGTCTTGCATCTTGTCTTTCTCTTGTTAAAAAAAAATTGGTTGTGCAAAAATCGGATTTCCCGCGCCGTGTAAAAATTAATTTTTTAATTTTAACCTCAACTGTCACCAGTTGGGCAATAAAAATCTTTAAAATGTGTTCTGGAGCAGATTCTCGAGACCACTCCAACTTCAAGAAGACTGGAGCAACACGACGTACAGCAAGCTATCTAGCAGGTCGTCTTCTTGTTCTCGAAGTGAACTTCAAGAACGCACTTGAGTATCAATCAAAAATTTGACGAGGAGATGTTGAAGAAGGTCTGGAAGAGGAAGACTTTGATGAAATTTTCGATCTGCTACAAAAAACATATTTCACTTACCGTGGTGAATTGGTCGATGCTATCGACAATTCCAAGTCAGTTACTAAGGTAAAGATTGTGGAAAGTGAATCAGCAGGTGCCCCTTGTAATGAGCTTTCGTTACCACAAATTCAAATTCCGCAATTCGAGGGCTCGTACACAAAATGGCGGGCTTTCTATGACGTGATTCTGTCTTTAGTCCACACAAATAAAAAGCTGGGTGAAATTCAAAAACTTCACTACCTTAAATCCTCTCTGATAGGTGAAGCTGCTCATTTGTTGCAGCATTTAGGGTTGTATTCTGGCAACTATGACAATGCATAGGAACTGCTTGTCGCCAGATACGACCACAAGCCACTGCTGGTAAACGCTCACTTCCAACTCATTTTTGAACAGCAGCAGTTGACAAAAGAGACTGCAAGTAGCAAGTAGCATTGGACACGTCCCAGGAGTGTTTTCATGCCCTTTAAAATTTAGGATCGCCGGTAAGTTCTTGGGATGACACTTTAATATATATAATGGTACAAAAATTACCTGAATTTACTCAGCGTTTGTGGGAGGAGAAATTAGGTAGTTCGAAGGAGTTGCCCACACTTACACAATTTACAGCGTTCCTAGAAAAGCGTTTCCGGACCTTGGAAGCAGTAGCTGGAACGAGTGGCCTAAAGGGCAGCGGTTCTTCTCCACACAAAGGTATTGCAGTTGAGAAGAAAACGGTGCTGCATATCAGGTTTGTGGCAAAGGTCAACATTCTCTAAAAAAAGTTCATTGACTTGGGGATCTGCGAACGATCTTAGTCAGTGGACAAAATCGGGGTTTGTCGGAACTGTTTAGCATACAGCCACAAGACAAACCAATGTCAAAGCAGTGTCCGCTGCTATTACTGTAAGCAGAAACACCATTACACCATTCTCTGCTGCATTTTAAGAATCCCAGCTCCAAATCTACAAGGAATCATGAAAACACGACTATAGGTATACAAACTTTCTACATAAAGACAAAAATAAATACCAACCAACCCAAAATTGTCTCTTCTGGAGTTTATCAGCCAAGTGTTCTTTCGGCAACAGCAGTTGTTAGAGTCAGGTCTTCAAATGGTAACTATTTTCATCTGAGGGCATTAGTCGATCCTGGATCTGAAGCAACTTTTATCTCAGAATCAGCTGTACAATTGCTAGGGCTTCATCAACGGATAACTTTCATTTCATGGATTGGGAAAAATCAGTAGGGGTTCATGTCAATGGTATGTAAGTCTTACCTTTGGGTCGCTGGTAACACCCTTCGAAACAAATACCCGAGCCTATGTGTTCAAGTTGCTGACTGGTCTGTTGCCGTCCAAGTCTTTAGCTCTGCGAAGTTGGGAACACATAGAGGTTAAAGTTGGCGGATCCACAATTCCATAAACCTGACTGTTGATATTCTTCTAGGAGCTGATGAAAAGCTTACGAACCGATTTTGGCGGAAGAACACCTGTTCAGAAGACAGACAGGCTTACCATATGGACAGCAGGTTTGTGTAATGTTAAGATTTTTACGTACTCTTGCTTCCAGCACAATCTAGAAGTGTTGAACTGGCCACAAAGTATGCGGTATGCAAATTTGCTGTGTCAAAAAAGCTGACGGCTGGAATTTCATTGTAAATGAGCGTTGGGATATTTCTTATTTTCTAATATTTTTGACGTACAACAAACATTTTTACTAACTTTGGGACATTGCAGTATTTTTTGCTTCGGTTTTTATCGTATTGAAATTGTACGAATACATGCTTAAGAAAGGCGTTGCAGTCATTCCTGGCTCGTTTAAACTTTTTTTCTGTTTTTCTCTCGATCAAAAAAAATATTTCCCAAATCCTGATATACGCCTTACAGCTCGAGTCGTACCATGCTTATTTTTTTGGTTTTATATTCTACATCAGAGATGATCTTATTCCAAAGAGAATAGTGTCTTTGATGGTATAAGCAGGGAATAATTTGCTTACGGAAATGGAATTGAATTCCGGATTGGAACAGGGACATACATAGTGGTAGACCTTGGTAAGATCACTACGCACGTATTGTTGAGATGGTATACCCGGGCTGTGTTAATTTTTTCTTTTTTTCTTTTTGACACTAAACTGCACTGAATATAAATATTTTTTTTCCACAAGCGTGCGGTACACGAGTCTTACCCCGAGAAATAGCTCAGCAAAGGACGACTTATGGTAAATTAATGTGGTGAACGCAAGTGGAAGGGGGTTTCAACCAAATTGGAGTGCAACACTCAAGGCAGCCCATGAAAAGACCGACATCCTATATGTCAGATGTTAGTTGGAATAAACTTTGTTATTAAATGGTCACTGTTCCTTTTTGTGATTTTTTTTTCAAAGAAAACCACTGAATCAAATATTTTAAAATTTGGAGGATATCTTTATACATAAATAATGAATAAACATTGAAATTTTCAAAGGAAACAATTATATTTTCAGCGAGTGAACTAGACAGGTGCAGTAAACAAACAGACAGGCAATGAAGCGCTGTACTCCACAATAATCGGTCGACGTTGATTTCCTAATCGTGTCGCGCCAAATGGACAAATATTCCGGCGCTTAGCTACTCGACTCGAATAGGGTGGAACCACAGGAGACCATGCAGGGAGTGGCCGCTACCGGTTTGGTCGTTCGGCGGAGAATATCGCGACTATGGCTGCCGATGTTGCTGAGAACGAAAAAACATCAACTAAACGACAGGCCACCCAATTGTGTATGACCAGACGGACCCTACAGTGAATTTTAGTGAAAGACTTACACATGTTTCCGTACAAAGTGCAAACAGTGCATCAGTTAATACCTCCTGACCGTCAGTCGCGTTTGAATTACTGTAAAGCCATCCTCAATTTCAACAACGAAGAGGACGATTTTGTGTCGAAAATCATCATGAACGACGAGGCACATTCTCACTTAAGTGATTACGTTAATAAGCAAAATCTTCGTTTCTGGGATTCAAGACGAGTCCTTTTTTCCACTCAAAGTCACTGTGGTGCGGCGTTCACATAGAAGAAGTGATTGAGCCGTATTTTTTTTTGGGACTCCATCGGCAATATGGTCACTGTTATTGGCGATCGCTACAGGGCCATGTTAAACTATTTCTTACTACTTGAATTGGATGAGTGGGGCTTAGTGAACACGTGATTTCAACAAGACGGTGCAACTGCACAGACAGCACAAACCACAATGGATATTGTAAAGGAACCGTTTCCTGGTCGCTTCCGTTTTGGCGATTTGGCATGGCCAGCAAGATCGTTCTATTTATACATCCCAGACTTTTTTCTTTGGGGCTACTTGAAGTAGCGGGCTTATGCCAACAACAATATTCGACAGGAATGCGAACAATTATTACCGGAAATCTTGCGGAAAGTCATGGAAAATGCGATAAAAAGTGCACAAATGTGTATCAAGACTGGCAGTAGCCACTTGGCGGATATCATTTTTTCCACTTAACAAAAAAAATTATGTCCAAATTAAAATTCTCATCACTCAAAATCATTTTGTTTTATTTAGTAAAAAAGTAATTCGAAAACAAAATTGAATGATCAATTTTGCGCCACGTTGTAGAACCAGAATTATATTATAATGGTGTCCGAATCATAGACACCGTAGCAAACGTAACTTTATGATTGCTGAGTGGCTACTCTTTGGAGTGCTGTAACTCGAAAACTGTTTGACATATTCATTTGAAACTTTAGTTTGTCATTTTTAAACGTATAGACTACTACATTTGGTAGTACTTTCGAAGATCATTTCTTTAGAAACATCTCTTCATGGTTTTAATCAAGCGCTTCTCTGCTTCTTTTTTTTGTTTTGGAAAACTGATGATGAGAATCGGAATCTTTAGTGGTCCGCATTCGAAAGATTTTTAGAAATTCAATCACAGAAGGCTTTAACAGCAATTGTAACTGTAGTTACAACAAGGAAATGGTCTAAATTTTACTAAAGCTGTGCTTTGCATTTATCGTATGTATATGATGAATTTGGTTCAAAGTATTTCGGTTCAGGTCCTTTTGTGGATGTAGATGTGTGAGAACCGTACTAGCTATGATGACATCGTCATTCACGAAGTCAATTAACTTGATTAGACGTGTAGGCTATAGTTTTCACCTGATCCACCAGCCCTTTCCTTATTTAGCCTTAAATTAGCAACATAAATCTTAATGTGGTGCTTAGAAGATTTTTCACAATCCTGCTTGAGGAGCTCGTAGAAACAATCGTTTGCAACGTCGTCCTGTTACTCAGAGAATACAAGAAACCAAATCAACCCTTCTTCTGTTCTCTATAGAAGATTTCACAAATTTTCGTGCTCTTTTGGCCTCCTTGGAACTAATGTCAGCTTTGCAGCGGTCTGGAGTCTCCACATTGTACTTGGTCCGAACACTGCACGTGTATAGCCGGTTGACTTTGTCTGTTTTTCGTTTGCTGGGCTCGTCAATAGTATCGTCAACAGATACATATCGTTCCCCCTAGATTGCTGAACCCTTAAATCTGAATCCGAGGATTCATATGGGTATGGGTACGCTCCAATTGCATACTCTCAATTTAACATAATTGCTTATTCCCACGACGTACTTAGCCTTCGAAAAATGTGACTTTCTGACTGACAGGACTCTATTAAAAGAGTACGAGACTTTGAAAAATATGCAAAACTCTTCAAAATAAAGAAAAAAAAAATAAATAAATAAATAAAAATTACAAATGCACAGTGCAAAAAATGTCGAGAAGAACAGTCCTCGTTTGACCCTTCTTTTACGGCAGAAAAAAAGGAAGGAGCAAAATATGATATTATCACACAAGTCCTCACCGATGTCGATGCTCGTCAAAATTTCAATCCCAAAACTATTTGCGAATTCCTTTTTTGGACAATGTAATTGCCAACAGTTATTCACAGTACATTCGCTCCACTTAAACATTTAGTTGCAGCAATAAAACTTTATGGCTTAATAAAATATTTCGAGGAACGGTATCCGTACAACCTCCAGTGGGCTTTTATCCATAACGAAATTAGATTTCCGACCAATCCATCCGAAATCCTTTAGCTCTTCAACAGTGAGAGAGAGTGTGTTTCAGTATGGAACAAAGTAGATAGAACCAGCAACACCAGCGCCATGAAAAGCGGTAGCAGAAGCTGAATCAGCTAACAGCCAGAAGGATGCCGAATTCCGAATGCCACCTTTCTGAAATTTTTATTTCATTCCAGATACATCAGTGGTTAAGGTAATTCCATTTTATTCGTCCCCCCACCCCACACCTTCACACAGTTACACGTATACAAATGGAAGCTCAATCCAAACTGCCACATGTGTGTGTATCTGTGGAAAACGCAAAAACCTTCATGTGTCAAGTATTGTGACCAGAGGGTGTACATAGGCACCACTGTACCGTTGTGGCGTGGCGCACGTTTGTATGATTGTACAAATACCAGTGTAGGTACAAGTGGATTTTTTTTTCGCAACACTAGACTATTGCCAATTGGAGTGACGCGCCAGGACTAGGTGCGGGTTGAGGCAGGGTAGAACAAGAGTGGTGCCTCGGGAGGCTAAAGGATGCACAGCACGGAATTAATTAAATATCTACCCTTACACCAAGCGCGTGCACGGATCCAGGTTCAACCGCGCATAAAGCCAACGTTCCAATCAATCTTCAATTGGATTTACCGTTTCAGTTATTTTTTTTTTTTTTTTGTTTTTTGTTTTTGTTCATCGTTGTTGTTGTTTTTCCGTCGATTTTTTTTTTTTTTTGTTTTTGTTTTGTTTGTTTGGCTTAATGGTTGAGGCTTAATGCTAAGGGTGGTGAACAGTGTTGCCAGATTTTGACTTTTAAAATTTCGAATAAAGTATTTCACACGAGCCAGTGTTTTAATTAAGAATTTTGCAGTGACATCCTTTTGTAAAGCAGGTTATCTAGCAGAATTTGGCCTTGAATTACTAACTTATGGAATTTCTATATTTAAGTCTCCGTAAGATTGACTTCTGATGCCCAGGATGTCCCATGATATGCCCGTTTATGCTTAACTCTTGGACAAACTTTTGTCGTATACTTAAATTTAAGTAGGACTAGGTATTTCGTCTTATTTTATGCTTCACTTGCATCACTGGTAGTGTCAGTAGTATTCGTCCCATTCACACAGGTCTAACCCGACTACCTGCAGAGAGACATAATTGCAAATGTTGGTAATGACAACAATGACCCTGAAATGGCATCTGTAAGCCGACACGAAATAAACTTTCACATTTATTGCTTCAAACTGAGAATCAATAACTCCTTGGGTTGGGGATGTTGTGTGAGTCATGTTGGATCTCAAGAAATACACCAGACTGATAACGCAGCCCGTACAGTTCGTAGTTGAATCTCCTTCTCCAATCCCGGTTGATATAAATGGAATTAAAAATCACGCGTCCTTTCTTCCTCTCTTCGTTTTTCTCTACCTGTGCATCGAACTTTTCAATTGCAGAAGTTGAGTAAGGTTAATGAATTTCGAGAAGTTCTACAGATGAGTCCCGAAACTATAGGATGCTCACCCTACCCTAGCCTGTCTAAGGGTCCAGTATCTCCAAAAATAGCTCAGTCGTGAACGGAGGATCCGGCTACCCGGCGGCCTCCGAATTAGATAGCCATATTTGTGTATATCTCTGTACAAATGGTCATCCTTTCTCCGCTACTAATGGGATATTTATGTATACTCTCTCTCGAAAAAAAAACTACCGAGACCGGTACTCTTTTAATGCCGAGCGGTGGGACGGTTGCTGCATCGAGGCTCCTGCATTGTCGAGCGGAGGTAAAATTGTGCTAGGTCTTGGTGCACCATCCTCTATATGCAAACGCAACAAGCTAAAAACCAAACCTATAAAGAGTGGTAAGACTGTGACAAGCCATGGTCCTATCACTTCCTCCACACCTACCAGCAGAAAGTTCGTTTAAGGCCACTGCCTTGTTGCTACTACTAAAGCTCCTCCCTCAGAGGAGAATCAGGTTCTCAGCTGCTTTGGCAAACCACAACCAGTCCGCTTTATATCAGACTCCGAAATGCTTTACGCATTATCAAAATCTTCGTATCCACTCTGGAGGTTAAGAGAAGTGAGTATGTGTATAAAAAGCAAACTTGAGTGGACTAACAACATCCTTAAAGGCGGAATACTCACTGCTCCCAAAACGCTAGTGGACTTCTCCAAGACTTGACATCATTGGATCGTTCCTGTTCCTAACATATTCACAACTAATAACACTAAAATCTCTCCTGACCTTCCAAAGTCACAACTCTGAGGTCTTTTAGCGAAGTCTTAAAAGATGCAATAACGATCGCGGTAATAGACAAAAGTGACACCGATGGTTCGATAAGACCCGAACGCCTCATCATGCAGGAAAACTTCGGACCAACTCCCATCACAAGCGACACCAAGCTGGCACCAAGCCCACATAAAACATATTGCTTGTGCCGATCAAAGATCTCTCGATCTTTACACCAAAGCCATAGGTAAATTATTAGAGATTTGGCCGGGTGCAAAGTTCGAAGTCGTAGCTAGGAAGGATATCCCTAGCAGACTTAGAGCCTGTACCTGGATGTCAGCGAACCCTCCTCTCCAAAAAGCATTTTGATGACCACAATGTTCAGCTCTCTGACCCTTTCGACAATGACTGCATCACTTGTTATTAATAAGGGATCAGTTACTCCTTTAGTGTAGACTAAAGGCATGATTCGGTTTGTCGTCAAGTCAATTCACCAAAGGGTTTGCAAAAAGGATAATAAGCAATCTCCTCTTCCTTTAACCGAATTAGCAAATTCAGTCTCAGATCTTGGATTATCGATATTCTTTTCTGAAATGAACAACGATAACTTGTTCAGAATCGGAGGACTCCAACAGCACCGTGATAGAGGATCCTCTCGTTAATTGTAGCAATGATACGGTTTCTTCAGATTAATCTCGACTACTCAAAAAGGGCTTCGGTCGCACTTATTCTACATCTTTCCAAAAACGCAGAAGACATCATCTTAATCCAGGAACCATGGATCGTAAAAGGCGTGGTTCGTAGACTTGAAAAGCCTATACAAGAAACAAATATAAGTTTAGAACTTGTACATATAGCCTTAATAAATTTTAACTTCCTAACCTTAGTGACTCCGATTTACCCGTTGCCAGACTAGAGACTGCCAAAGGCTTCTACTAATAATGATGAGTCACTTTTTGATTATATTATAAGTACTTACCTCATTGTTTGCAATCTTGGTAATAAGCTCATTTTCATAACAGGAAACTGACAGGAAGTGCTAGGAGCTCAGAGCCAACATTGAACGCGAAATAGCGGCCGTTACGGCCGAAATGTGTGGCCGAGTCATTGAAAATTGGGTCCAACGAATCGACCGCTGCAAACGTGCCCGCTGTGGCGATGTGAACGAAGTCGAGTTCTATTCATAAATGTTTTGATTGTACTTCAAGCCAATAATAAAGCTTTTGAAATATCTCAAATGGTTTGCCTTCTATTTAAAAAAAAATTTGTCAAGTCGTTATTAGGAAACCCTATATATATATTTGTCTTTATTATTTCGATGGTACAAAAGTTTGGCATGAGATTAATGCAAGAGAGGACAAACAACTAACTTAAAGAGATTATGAAATGTGTTACCAATTACATAAAAGCTCTAGTGCGGAATAAATTCAGCGATCAGTGGCACTCATCACAGTTAGGGTATAAGATGAAACGTGATTTTTTTTTTAATTTTATATTAACTTGCAAGGATTCTTCAATCTCTGGCGCCATAACTAACATAACAAGTTCAATTACACTATTAATTTAGTCTCCCCATTAAGTGTTAGTGTATTAGATGCCACCCATGGAGCGAAATAACCACTGAACCCACAAAACTTTCTTTTTCTTTCTGTCCCATTTTCTTAAAAAACCAGTGTAACCAAAGGTTGCGACCTTAACAATTTCGGTTTTTGTATATTTAAATAATTTATAGTACAACAAGGGCCCGCTGTGTAACCAAGGGCTGTGACCTTTATTGTTTAGAGTAATTGTCAATCTCTGATTTTGTCCTTCCCAACCACTGCCTTTTATACTTGATTTATAGATAATTCTGCTTGCATACAAAATACTTACCAAGAAGCATTTTTCATTTATTGATTTAGATTTCCGGTTTCATCGTCCTAAGTGTCCCAGTTAGTTACCCTTTCGTTCGTACGATCGATTGGTAATTTGATCCATTTAGTGAATTTTGTCTTTGACCTGTATTTGGTAGCACGCTTCGGGGTATTGGTATGGGAATAATTTGTTCTGGACTTTGTTACTCGATTCTGGGTATGAGTTATCACCTTGATTAAAAAAAAAAAAAAAATTAATAATAACCACCGTGTAGCAAAGTGATCGTGATTCTATCGAAGATGATAAACGCAATAGCAGACCATCGACATCGAAAACCGACGAAAACATTGATGTTGTTCAATAACCGCAAATTAACCATCAGAAAGATAGCGGCGGACTTGAACATTGCCTATGGATCCGTCCAAGACATTTTGGTTAATGATTTGGGTTTCCGTCGTGTAGCAGCAAAGATGGTGCCAAAATACCGCAATTTTATGCAAAAAAGAGAGCGTATTAACATCGCAAAAGGGATGATTTACGGCTGAATCCGATCTCACATTTATCAAAAGAATAATAACTGGAGGCAACACGTGGGCTTACGAGTACGACACGCAATCCAGACATCAGGCAAGTGAATGGCGTTCACTAAATAAGTTGAGACCAAAAGAACCATGCAACAAATACCATCCAACAGCCATCGAATTTACCTGAATTGGCTCACTGTGACTTCTTTCTGTTCAATCGTGTTTAAAAACAACTACGGGGAACGCGTTTCAGCAGCCGAGAGGAAGTAATGGAAAAATCGCAGGAATCACTGATGGACATACCAAAAACCGAATATAAAAAATGTTTCGAGGATTGGATCAAGCGCTATCATAAGTGTGTTGCAGTCGATGGGGATTACTTTGAAGGGGACAATATAGATTTAGATGAATAAGCTTGTATTTTTAATTTTCTGAATAACTTTTTAATCAAGGTGGTATGATTCGATTCTGGGTATGAATTATGATGTACTTGTTGCTATTGGAAGATGCAAGTGTTGCTTTTGGGGTGGGAATATAGTAGTGTAGCGGAGTACTACATGTAGATGGGCGGACCCACTCAGTACACGACAGTACAAACGGTGATGAGATAAAGGAAATGGCATGACTGACCTCCACTGATTTTTATTTACAGTGCACGAGGGAGGAATTTCGTTTTAGGGGCTACCATTCACAGTTTTGGCCAGAATGGTAGTAATTGGTACTATTTACGTGCAATAAGTGTGGGTTAGCGATCCTAAGCTAATAATATCCCCCTTATCTCTGATGGTGGCACATTTTATTTGATGTAGGATATAGTATATAAGGTGAAGTTAGGTTTAGGTTTAGGTACTCGTATAATACGTTATTCAAGTTTCGGTATTTAGGGATTAGGTTAGCGTAGTTTTAACGGCACTCAGATGTGATCTTCCTTTTTCATTTCCTCCCTTTTCTATTGCTTTTCTCTTTTACTTTAGGTCCGTTCGCAGTCAAATAGTAGTAACGTAGCTTTTTTTAATTCTATCCTTGGTTATTTATTTGATCTTTTCTCAAAACCTGCTGTATAGTGAACAAAGGCCAAATTGTTGCAATCGACGCCGAATTGATAATTGCGGATGTTCCGCCACTTTTCACTCTCACCGGATATAGTTTATTCTGTACACCTTTTACGTTCAAACGTTATTTCATGAAATTTATCCACAATACGACGAATAGCGAGCTCAGTTGGTCAAATATAACGACCAAAAAAATTTCGTGAATTCGTTCTTGCCTTATTTCCCCGGTAATATAGTAATGTCATCGCGGTGCAGAGAAAAACCGGATCATCGACGAGGAGTATACGCCGATAATGCTCAGGAGCTTTTCCGTTTCATTCCGCAATTGCGGACAGGTCGATACGTGAAAAGAAGACAATAAGCTTTGGTGGCTTAGAAGTAAGCGGAGGAAAAATACACTGTCCTAGGCTGGGTTATTTTTATGTTTTTAATGTATTAGATTACATTTAGGTTACCTAGAGAGATTGCGCATAGAGACGGGTATTGTTATCATGAGAAGTACTTCTTAGAATTTAAAGGTTATTCGTTGCATTGGTAAGTTCTTGGCAGTCCAAGTGGCAATCCTGATAATGACGACTAGCGCCCCGATTACAGTTAGATAGGTTCAGCTAGAATAGTTTAAAGGCCGAAAGGTAATAGTTTTATTGTTAAGTTAGAGCATTCGGTAATTTATTAATTAGTTTAGCTTACTGGCTTACTAATTAATTGTTAGAAAGAATCAAAACGATTTCAAAAGTAGAAAAGTAAGACGACTTTGTAGAGAGCATACACAAACTCATTCTCAAGATTTGGTGGGAAGAAATTACGCCTGATGACTGTAACCTCAGCATCATTCGTCCATTCCTCATTCTGGCTACGTACAAGATTAAATTGACTATTTTCTGTATCAATGCGGTTTTATACAGCTTAAGTCCACAATTGACCAAACGCGCACCTACTCGTTATAGGTATGGAAGTAAAAAAAAAAGACCGATGGTAGTAAGTGGAGTGCGGAAAATTCTGAGCTAAATCTAAGAGCCATGATTAAAGAGATGACGATTTAACGAGTGATATGAGGTTGGGTTTCTTCAAAATTTATTTCATTTATTTTATTTATTTTTTTTTATTTTGACAGTTCCGAAGTTTGTACGAGCATAAAACTAATAAAATGAAGGACGGACCAACAGATAATGTGGATGTTGACTGTCATTAAATGAGTTTAACTGAATTATTTATGATTGATCTTTATGACAGCTGTCATTTACTATACCACAACGCAGTTGTGTTATTATGAAAATATACGTTGAAAATTATATTTTGTAACATTACTGATTTTTTCGATCAGCGTAATCTGGAATTTGCACAATGGTTAGACATTTCAAAGAAAGTGGTTCAGCCGCGGGTCAAGCAACATATTGACATGCATAGTCAGTACATACACACCAAAACCTCATCACTGTAGGCTAAGGAGTTCGAAATGAGTTAAGCACCTCGATTTGTCGCCGAAGTCAAAAGCTTGGCTCTGCTTACATCACTTTAAATAGGATTTGGACGGTTGATCTACTAGCACTTGCTGTACCCAGCAAGATCACTTAAATGCTAACAAACTGGATGGTATCGTCTGAACACTCATTTTCAGATCAGACTTGCATGCCATTCAGTCTGAATAATGCTCCTCTTAGCCAACCAGCAAAACGTGATATTTACAAGTGATTTCGGATAGTCAGACTGCTATCAAGTCTTTGAACTCAGTCTCACTAAACTTTAGAACCCCCGTTGACTACCGGTCATCTCTTAAGGAGGTGGCAGAGCAGTTCTTCACCTATATTAGGTGTCGGAACACACTAGGGAATTGTAGAGCCGATGAACTCGCCAAATTTGGAACTACTCTAACTTCCCTGCTGAAAAAGGGTAGCATCAGTACACCAATATCTGATACTAAAGTTTGCTGCAAGCAAAAGAACGAACCTAAGATGGACTATTGGGACAATATGTCTAGAGACCAAAAAATCTGGCCAGAACTGGATCTGAATCAGTCTGAGAGTTTGATCTTTCTATATAAGAACAAAGGTGTCTTCAATGGACACTACATGGACAAGGAGAAGGAGGAAACAATCCTCCACATACGTTGTACATGATCAGCTTTCCTCCATAGAAAGAAGTTCCACTTAGGAGCTTTCTTCTACAATGATTCAAGCCATCTAGACGATAAAAGCATAACAGTCTCCTACGCTTCATCATAAGCTCACTAGATAGATGTGAACATTTGTTCGATTGTGAACTTTCCTGGCCTGAAACTGCACTTGTATGGAGCATCCTATTGTTCACGAATAGGATGCATGCTTCAGGTATGTTTTCCGCTGGCAATATTTTACAGTTCGTCAGCTTAACTTTGCTTTTTAGATCATTGCTTTCCAAGGAGTTAGTTCCGATATTGCTAATTAATTTCGTCCAGGGGGAAAAGTTCATTCTGTTTGACAGCAGTATTTCTGCCATCATCGAAGTAATACAGTCTGCAAAAGTATTATTTCCATCTTATCTCAGCATAGACTGCAACTCTATCACTTTTTGTCTATCTACATCTTTGCAAGCTCGTATTCTGGCTTTGTGTGCATGATCGTTTTGTTCTCTGATAAAATTTTCGATCGTTGGTTCTGCAATAATATCTCTGCACAATCTCGTCAAGCCAGAGGTTTCTTTATAGCAAAACCACATCAAATTAAAAACAGCTTCTATGATGGCTCCTTGCCAACATTCCCCCTAGTGTTCTGTGGTTTGTATATAGTAGCTAGAATTTTGGGAGAATTTAAGCGAAACGCGATAGGCAAAGAAACTCGCAAGAGTGCAGTTTTACAACGCGGAACTTTGTTGGTTTTACTTGACTTCGTTGAGCCTGTGATTTGAATACTCGCACCGAGTCGTAATTTTTCATCGCTTTTTTGGACCGACACTTCATGGATTTTTGCCTCTGAACTATCATGGGATATAGAGGTAAGTATCATCTACCTCCAGAATCTGCCATAGGCTTAGTATTGTATTTGATCAATTGTAAGCTATCGCGTCCCAACACAACACCGATACGGGCCAATCAATTCACAAAATGTTGCAGTAGTTTGTGCAATACAGTAGCCAAAAAAGTTTTCTCGATAGAAGGGGGATTGGTGCTCCTATGGTTGAAGAATATTAGAAGGTCTTCCTTCTTCTAAATATTGAAGATGATGCTTAGTCTCCCCTCACTTTCCTTCTACTAAAACTTGAAAAGAACATGAACTCAACTAAACAATATTTTGATGCATTTAATTTGGCTGTAATGGTAGTTGTATTACTATTTTTACTTCATTTTGGTGAATGGAAATCTTTGGTTTCACAGCCTTAATTGAGTGCAAAAGCAGTTTTTCCATTTCATTAGCACCAACTTTAACACAACAACCAGCTTGCCTTGAATACCTCTATAAGTTTCTGTTTCGGTCTTGTTGTTAAGAGTGTTAATTTTGCGTTTTAGTAAAACTTCCAAAGCTGTTCTTAGAGTATCACCTGTCCATTTTGGCGATTGCGTACAGTTCACGCTTTTTTCTATTTCCCCTGCAAAGCCGATGTACTTTCCTCCTTCTTTGCTCTAAGAGCGAACGAGTCACTCTAGTTGATGAATTTTTCCGCTGGATGTGCACTTATCATCAAGTATTTCATTGACGTAGATACTCGTATCTGAAACCCACCACATTAGGTTCCACATTTTTGATATCTTCTTGGCATGTAAGGCTATTGACTAGGGGTTAAGGGATACGCAATTCTGACAAAGATTTTGGAGATTTATTGCAATTGTAGTTATTCAAAGCTGAGTTTTCTCTTTCGTTTTGGCATTTAAAATATCTTTAGACATAGCTCGGCTGCACTTAAGTTTGTTGACTGATAGATATTAAGATAGGGTAATCGGGTACCTTTTACAGGCACTCTGGTACTCTCTGCGGCCTGCAACAAAGGCAATAAACATAAATGACGTTTGTAGACGTGATATTATTGTAGGCCATGCTTAATCCCGTACTACCCCTTACTTAAGAAAACAGGCCCTTTCTGGTCCTCCTTAGACTTCTTCTGGAATATTAGAGCTGCCTTTCACCTTGACTAGTTCTAAAATTCTGCCACAGAGAAGAATGACGATATCTGGAAACACATCCGAGGTTAAGCAGATCGTGTAACATAGCAAGCCCTAAATGAAAATGAAATGAAATAAAAGCTGCGCTCAAGTACGACAGCTGATCACCAATGATTTTTTAGTCAGAACTATAGATGAATTCTTTATTATTTGAAATAAGAAGAAGTAGTAGAATAAGCTACCCGAGATATATAATACGCATGCTTGCTATCGGATCTCCCAGTAAGTAACTAGAACGTAACGACATAAAGGTGCGTATCTTCTTTTAAAAAATAAGCAAAACGATACAAATGCTGGCTAAAATTCTGCACAATTTACTGAGAAAGTCTTGGAATCGAGAGACTTACTGGTGTGTGGAAGAATGTGAACATCTTTAAAAAAAAAATACCTATCATACGGAACCACCGCACGAAGAATGTATGTTGGATGACAAGATTAGCCAAGGTTCTTGATGTTAAGCGAGAAGATTGATATCTTTTGTGTTACTGCATTCACAGTTTGTGGCATTGAATTCCAGTTATTAGCTTACTTACCTTCCGTCGATTTTAATGAAGAGTCCGATACTTTCCTAAAACTCTTTCTGTTTCTCTGACTTACTTGTATCTTTCATTTCAAACTTAATCATAATCCCATTCAACGCTGAATAGGTGGATTGGAAAACTTAAACAAATTCAATGGACGGATTGAACTCATATTCTTTTAAAATAAATCGAATCGAGTAGAAAATACAGCGAAAAATCTCTCAAAAATGAAGACATCGCTGGCATCCCTGTTTTCAAGTATCGATTATTTGGGTCTGCATTTGATTTCTTTTAATGTGCAGCCTGCACTTTGGATTTGATTACCCCGAACGCATAAACAGAAAATATGTGTGCGCGCTAACAATGTAATCAGTGGGGTGAATATTTTGCGGATAATGTTCAGTGTATCTGGATATTGGGGAGGATATGCCTTCAGTATCTACTGAATTGGATTTAAGGTATCTGTTTCGATTATGTTTCGTGTACTACGGGTAAAATACAACAACAATTTTACGGGTTCAAAGGCTCGAAACTTATTATACTGACATTAGCAACCAAAGCTTTGTCAATAAGTGGGTTTATTTGAGCTAACAAGCGTTTCTTTTGGGTGGGAGGATGAGAGTGTTTTTATGCGCAATAATTACATGAAAAGTTGTGTCTTGAGGGTGTGTTCATTGGATTTGCTTTCATGATGATGATTAAAAGAATTTTGTTTGTACGGGATGACGCATTAATGGAAATTGGGTTTTAGTGAATGTCATTTAGGTGTTATATCGTATGTATGTCTCAGAATATTTTTGATTGAGCACAATAGGGCTATTTAAGGCATGGTAATGAGCTAAAAATTACACCGTATACGACTTACATACTTTAAGTAGGGGTGATGATTCGGTTAAGGAGAAATTCTGGCAATCAATCAGAACTCTGTTTAATTGTAATTTGAGTGAATTAGAATAAAATACTGTAATTCAAACAGACCAACCTACTTTGACTATCATCTTGCAGATCCTACTTCAAAAACTGTAATTCAAACTGATTCCCGACCTGATCCTAACACGCCATTAGTTTTAAGTAGAAACAGCATATGTAATTTTGGAATTTTATATTCGGAAAGTAGCTAATAGTTGCTACAGTATGATATTGTATCCAACATTAAGACACAATTTGACATAGTCATCATCATCAACAGAAAGTTTGTTAAACTACCGAGTGCAACTTCAGTTTTAATTGTGGGGTCTCATTTCCCTCACCAATGACAATTGGCTTATTCAAAATAATATTTTTCTCCAAATATTTTTATTTAAAGATTCAGAAGGCACTGTCCGGAATCTGATCTGGCACTTGAATCGCTGATGTAAATTCTTATTAGGAAATCCTTTTACCCTGCACTTTTGCTCGATTCATTGAATTTGTCTTAGGATTTCGACGTTTTATTCTTACAATACTCTCGCTTCAGATAGGATTAAGAGGCAACTTCATAGCGGGGTTGACTTTGATACTACTAGTTACGTTGCTGCTAGTTAGACAAGGTGAGTTTTTTAACTTGAGACATTTAAATTACTCGGAAAATACGCGATATCGGGAAAAATGTTTCAGACAAAAGTCACAAGGCTCTGAAGGGTACATAAGATGGTGACCACGAGTTTGACCTTGAGCCCCATTTTCAATGTCAAACGAAGGTCACTTTTGATTTTTTTATGGGAACCCCTATTTTTTGACAGATTCGTAATCTGCGTGAAAAATTAAAATTCTTTTACATGAAACACTTTTTTCAAAAATGCGTTCTTTTCCCGTCAGAGGGTGCCATAAAACTTAAGACATCAAAATTACTTGAAAAGTACGAAATATCGCGAAAAATGTTTCAGACAAAAGTCACAAGGTTCTGAAGGGGACATAAGATGGTGATTGAGACCCATTTTTAAGGTCAAACGAAGGTCACTTTTGATTTTTCAAATGATAATTCCTGATTTTCATTGCTCAGTCGAAAATATGCTCGAAAATATGACCATTCACTTCAATATACTTGTCTATCCGCGCTCTAAATGAACCAACAGAACTGAGAAGTATTTCTGGCGTAATCTTCTGGCAAGCTTCAGTTATTCGTCTTTTCATGTCCTCACGTGTTGTTGGCTTCTTTTTTTTTTGAAAACCACACTTTTTAAGTAGCCCCACAAGAAGAAATCAAGTGACGTAAGATCAAGTGATCTAGCAGGCCATTGCCTCGGACCCCCTCGTCCGATCCATCGTTGATGGTATTCCCGGGTTCCTTGGGAATAATGGGCTGGACAACCATCATGTTGAAACCACATTGTTTGTTGCAACTCCAATAGCAGTTCTTCTAGCAATACTGAAAGATAGTCCCGCAAGAAGTTTGCATACTTTTCGTCATTCAAGTTGCCTTCAGTAAAATAATTTTTTATTAATTTATTTAATTTATTTCCAATAATTCCCGCCCAAAGTTCTTGATGCTTTGAAACATGATAAGGATGGTATTTATGCCGATGTAATATCTTACAGACAGTCTTTTGATAAATTCCTGATTAACGACTTATTTGGCGAGTGCTAATGTGAGGATCGTGAGCAACCGCAGCAGCAACTGATATTTCATTGTCCTCAACAGCCACCCTATCTGACCGAATCCTTTTCTTTGGTTGCACACTTCCTTCACCAGTGAAATGTTGGATGACCTGAAAAAAGGAAGCGCTCGATCGTATCTGGTCTGGGAAATGTTGGGCATAAAGAGCAACAGCACCATCGATGTTCCTTCCACTTTCTCCATAAATCTTGAATTGAAATAGCTTGCATTATTAATCTGGAAAACGTAATAATAATAATCAGTTCCTCAAAACAAATATCGAACTTCTAAATGAAGTACAGTTCCGTTCAAGTAGAGGGCACATCACAAGGGCAGAGTGCACATCATACACTCTCAGATAAGTTTAGGACAATTTGTCTCTAACTGAAATTTCTTTGAGTTTTAACTTCACTCGAGGCAATAATGACTTCGTCAAAACAAATCTCGACCTTCTAACACCCTAACAACGTTGGAAACCGATTAATGATTTGGGCGTGCCAGTACAGTGGTATCTAGCACTGAATGAATAAGACCTTTGAGACAAAGTCGTGTGCCCCATTGAGGAATACGACTGAGCAATGAAAATCAGGAATTATCATTTGAAAAATCAAAAGTGACCTTCGTTTGACCTTGAAAATAGGTCCCAAGGTCTAACTCGTGGTCACCATCTTATGTCCACTTCAGAACCTTGTGACTTTTGTCTGAAACATTTTTCGCGATGTCGCGTATTTTTCGAGTAATTTGAATGTCTCAAGTTAAAAAACTCACCCGGTATAGTGTAAAATCCGATTAAACAATTTTTTTTTCTTTTATGATGTTTGGAAATAAATAGCTTAGATACACAATATATATATCGCACATGTATTTTAAAAGTGACACAACTCTAAAAACGTAATTTTCGAGTTATAACCATAAAAGAGTGCGGAAAACTTTCATACATCAGTCCTCAAAAGTACATTATCTTAGCTTTATATCGGTGCCATCATTCGACACTTGTGTCATTCGCAACTTTTCAAATAAGATCATACTATCTTCGACAAAAAATGTCACATTTTCGTTTGTGGCCTAAACCGCATTGCGAACGCCTGTGTTTATTCAAATTCAAAACAGCATCATCTTGTGTTGTGCTATTTATGTGAATAGAACGTAGTGTACACTCGTTGTATTTAGTTTTGTTGATTGAAGCGTGAAGAAAAATTTGTTTTATTTTAAGTTATGTCGCTGTTGAAGAATGATTTGATTACATTTAGAGTTATGTCCTTTTTGATAAGATAGTACAAATTTTATTAATTTTTTTTTTTTTTTTAATTCATAAAAAGTCTCCCTAGTTTGTTGTCACTAGATGGTGTTGGTGTCTATATATCTGGAAACAATAATCTGATTGTTTTTAACGAACACGTGTTTGAAAGGTGACACGTCAGGCTACATTTTTTGTGAAGACAGCTGTGTCACACATGGGCTGAAAGGTTGGTGCCGCTTTATAGTAAAACACAAAATTTTTGCAAAATTCAACTTTATTTATCAATATAGTTGCCTTAGAGGGCTATACAGTTTTGTAGTACGATTTCGTTTTAGCATCAAAAGGGGCCTCTGTTTCGGCGATTACTTCTTCATCGGTCTTAAATCTCTTTCCGGCGAGCATTCTTTTGAGGTCGCTGGGGGCCAAATCTGGAGAATACGGTGGGTGGGGAAGCAATTCGTAGCCAAATTCATTAAATTTTGCCATCTTTTTCATCGACTTGTGACACGGTGCATTATCTTGATGAAACAGCACTTTCTTTTACTTCAAATGCGGCCATTTTTCTGCGATTTCGTCCTTTAAACTCACCAACAACGCAATGTAATAGTCGCTGTTGATAGTCTGCCCTTTTTGGAGACAGTTAATGAAAATTATTCCATGTGTATTACAAAATACGGATGCCATAATCTTACCAACCGACTGTTAAGTTTTTGGTCGTTTTGGAGGAGGTTCGTCGCCTGTTCACCACTCAGCTGACTACCGACTTGATTCTGGTGTGAGGTGATGGTGTCAAGTTTCATCCATTGTCACATACCGATGCAAAAATTCGGCTTTATTGTGGTTGAACAGCTTCAAAAACTCCTCTGAATCATCAACACGTTGTTGTTTTTGGTCGACTGTGAGCAAACGCGGCACCCATTTTGAACAGAGCTTTCGCATGTTCAAATATTCGTGTATGATATATCCAACATGCTCTTTTGATATCTTCAGAGCCTCAGCTATCTCGATCAACTTCACTTTACGGTCATTCGTAATCATTTTGTGGACTTTTTTGATGTTTTCATCTGAAACAGCCTCTTTTGGAGGTCCACTGCGTGCATCATCTTCGGTGCTTGTATGACCACTTTTAAATTTTTCAATCCACTTGCGAATGGTTCGTTCAGCATCGGCTGCATTTTTTCCCAGCAAAAAGTAATGATAAATCAACACACGAAATTGCTTTTAATCCATTTTTTTCACAATAACAAAAGTTGCTTCACTCACAACTCTATATCTCGAGAACTAATCGTCCGATAGGTGTCAAATTTATACACGTATCTTTTGAAGGTTGGTACTAACTGAAAACGGATTTAATTCAGGTGGTGCCCTCTCTTACAAACGGCACGGACTTGCGTGCGATAATTCGTTATTCGTGTTAAGAGTTATACTAATTTGAATATGAGTGAAATATCTGAAGAAATTGATTCCCCTCCGGAAATTTCGATGTAAAATATGCACCTCGCACTGGTCGGCTGTCTTTGAAAAAGTCGATGAAATTTTGCAACTGATGGGCAAGACCAGCACAAAAGCTGTCTGGAGATAGGAGGCACTAAACATCAATCGTATGACAGTTTGAAATCATCTAAAACGAGTAGGCTACTCAAACAAGCTCGATGTTTGTGTGCCAGATGAACCAACACAGAAATTTAATTGACCGAATAACCATCAGTGAAACGCTGCTGAAACGTAACAAAATGGAAACATTTTTCAAGCGATTCATTACGTGCGATACAAAATGGATTAAATACGAGAATATCCAATTCAAGCGATCATGGTCAAAGGCCGGTGATCAGCCAGAACGACTTCAAAGCCTGGATTGACGGCAAGCAATGTTATGTTGAGTGTTTGGTGGGATTGGAAGAGAATTTTCTATTATGAGCTGCTAGAACGTGGCGAAATGGTCAATTCGATCCTTAACTGTGCACAACTCGACCGTTTGGTTGAAGCTATCAAAAAAGTGCGACCAGAATTGGCCGACAGAAAGGGAGTTGTCTTCCATCATGAAAATGCTAGGCCACACACATTTTTGCTGATCCGAAACAAATTAATGGAGCTGGGTTGGGAAGTTTTGATGCATTCACCGTATAAAACGGCCCTTGCACCCTCTGATTATTATTTGTTTCGGTCGTTGCAAAACTCTCTAGATGGTAAAAAGTTGGCCGACCGAAGAGCCGTTGAAAATCACTTGGCCTAGTTTTTCGCTGATAAACCACAGAAGTTCTACACCGATGGAATTATGAAGCTACTCGGAAAATGGCAAAAGATAATAGATAATAATGGTAATTAGTGAGGTAAGTGAGTCTCAAACATAAGATGGAGAATGCTGCTTTCTACTTAGTGTAAGTGACTTCAAATTTTCTAAGTTTTTCCAGCTTATTTTCCCCTTTTAGGACTTTAACTAGCCTGCTGGTGTTGCACCGAGTGTATTTCTTATATTCTTTTCGCTGTTATTTCTGAACTTTTACTACCATAGGTTAGGTTAAGTTAGGCTATTGCAAAAACCAACTCAGTTAGGCCTATTGGCCCATTGTTATGCCATGTAGATCTGTGATCGTCCTTCTCTTGGAAAAGATAAAAAGATAGAAAGATATAGATCGGTTAAGTCATTGAAGAGTTTTTTTTCCTTTTGCTCCTCCTCCTCGTCCATGTAGCTTCTGCAGAAGTCGTTTGTAAAAACGCCAAGCCTTCTTGCATGTTTGCCTAAAAGACACAGTCCAGTGATGACACCTATGATAGCACTGAGATGTTACCCATTTCGAAAGATCAAACTCTTAAAGCGATTCAGATCCAGTTTTGGCCAGATTTGTTTGGTCGCTAGACATGTTGACTCAACAGTCCACCTAAGGTTTGCTTTTCTAATAGCATACAGCTTTATTTCAACAATAGTTTGCACGTAGCGACGGCTCCAATTTAGGCATGCTCATAAGTCCTGCAATTCAATGGAGTATCTCTGTAACTCTGCTGCTCCGCCATCTCCCTGAGGGGTGATCAGCTGTCAAGGGCGGTTTTAGAATTTAATAAGACTGAGTCCAGGGATCTGATAGCGGATTGACTAGGCAAAAATATGCGGATATCCGTAGCAGATATCAGCCAGGACATGACTTCTTTAATCGCCAAATTTTTACCTGGAATACCTTACAGTGGTTTTGAAGGCTGAAGGAGGGACTTAGGTTAAGCTTATCTAAGAAAACTTGGCAACCAACCCCGCTGTCGATCGTCGATCCATCCGAATATTGTTAAAATTGATTGACTTCTCATCCATGAAAATGTCTAGATCTAGAGGGTATGTTTATATCAAAGTGTTTGTGAAACACTGTTTACCTGAAGTGTTTCGAATGTTTATTTGTCCACCGTGTAGTCGTTTAGGGTGAATAGCTGCATCAGCAACCGCTTGCCTGCTGAAAATATCGAGAGATTTCAATTGAAACATAATATCCAGTATCGCAGAGGGAGTAATGCGTATGCTTATCCACAGACATGCTGTCCTTTGGACTTTGCTGCTGTTGACTGCATTGTTTAGGGCCGTCCACCAAACAACCACCACATAAGTGAGTATCGGTCTTATAACCGAGACGTATAGCCAGTGAGTAATACGAGGAAGGTGGAATGGAAGGTCCCCTATGTCCCCAGTTTAGGTTCCTGTCAAAAATACACAGGACCACAGCACCAGAAAAGGCTAAGCTGTGTGCCATTGTTCGAGGGAGGAACTATGATATAGTTCCTATAGATAGGCAATCACCTTGGTACCATCCAGTTACAACTATATCAGCAGTTCATTGACCACCGGAGAGGGAGTGAAAGGACACCACCTTGCGGCATACCTCTACTGTTACATCATTTAGTAAAACCGCAGTTATAAATCTACGAATGATTGACCAAATACCCAAGTGAGTCGTCTACCAGTTATGATTGAGGATGTGTTGGCGTTGCGAAAGGCACCTTCAATGTCTAGAAACGCAAGCATAGGGTACTCTCTACCCTATAATGTAGAGATTGTTCGAATGTACTGTTACTAAGGAGCATCTTAACGACGATTCATCGCCAGATGGTCGTGCTTCCTATGACAAGGCTGATGGATATCAAATTTATGTTAAATACAAGTACATCTGAACATTTAATCGCCTATGCATTTTGAAAGATTTAATATTCTTTGCGCCGTAATGTGATATTGCCAGAAAACGTCAGTAAGTTGTTCGTCAATATTTTGTGTTACGGTGTTAGCTTAAAGAATACGAAGGGTTTTTTTCAGATTAATATACTAAAATAAGACTCGAAATCTGCATATACGTATGTACAAATACTTCCTACATAACAATTAAACCATATTTCCATTTAACCTTGCATTTTGGGTAGCATTATTGGAAATCCTTCTGAATCTTCTCCTTTATTGTCGTCATTATACGAGTATCCATTTGTTACTTTTATACTTAGTAATCACTTCAATTAACTTTTGTCTTCCTTAAATCCTTTAAGCATTCTCAGGCAAATATCTTCTCGGTCTATCATACAAATCGGCCCATTTACCAGGTCAATTAAAGTTGCATTGTGGTACTTCAAGTCAATTACATCTACCACATTCTATTCTGTATAGGTCAGATAAAATTCAACTTCTCTTCTTTCCTGACCTTCTGTAATACCTCACTTACCACTGTAATGGCCATGTTCGTCAGTTCCTAATTAAATTCTTGTTCACTTGCAAGTAACAAGCATCATCTGTGTTCTGAATACCTGTTGTGTCTATCCCATCACTCCGAAATATTATGAATCCAAATTTCTCGATATAATACCTCTTCTCAAATTTCAGAACAAATTTCATTGTACGGTAAATGCCGCTAGCTATCAAGTGCATATCAGTACAGGATAATAGGATTAAACATGCACAGTTCGACTATACTTATGACTGACTTATGAATTTGCCACTCCTCTATTAATTTGAAGCAATTCACCAACAGATTGTGTTACCAAATTTCAAGACAAGGATTTTTGGCATTCAAATTGATTGATACTTGATACTTGTGCACCACTCATTCATCTTAAAAGTTAAACAAGGCTCACTAAACTGGATTGATTTTCCCTGATTAAACTTTAATCAATGGATACAACTACTGAATGAGTGTAAACCTGAAATGGACACCACATATCGAGTAATTCAACTTATGACTGGCATGTCACGTCATGAATGGTGAAGAATATTTCGGAAATTTTTGCAAAATTGATTCGAAAAGCCATGCTGTACAAGGTATCAGAACAGAAATTCCATACATAACGAGACGTCAAAAACTCCCTAACAGTCTGGATTTGTAGTCATATAGTACGAATATGTGGCAGACCGCATAATAGAATCGTTTCATCATTGAGTGAAGTGAGATGGTAAACGGAAATTGAGGAAAGGAAGGATTCTGGATACGAGTCGACGAGGTAGACTGAACGAGCCAGTATATTCGTATACGACATCCTTTTTCATTAACAGCCATCCATTGCATATGCACACAAAAGCTACATGAATCTGAATGATAACTATTGCAAATGGTTTGTGAATGCGGTTGCATTCCTGCTGCAACAGACATCCACTCGACCACAGTGAAACAAAACCAATGTCCAGTTTTGAGTAACAAATTAATGAACAAAGTACAGTGCAGTGACAGTTCTTGATTCGAAATCATCGTCGGAAACATCCGCTGCAAAAATAGTTTCGTGCTCTCTTAGCTTTCGGGCTTAGATTTTTGTATCTTTGATGACATAAATTGAGACATGCGATGTTTAGAGGGTCGGCAGGTCCTTTGGCTGTTTTGCTGCATTTGTTCTGAATAATAGTTTGCTTAGATTTGTTTGTACATTGTATCAGATAACAGCATGAAAAGTGAATTGATAAGTGATTAAGCTGCGAAATTTTATTTGAAGGTCACTTATAAACTATCGGACATTTGCACATTTCCCAAAATTATCAGGAATTTATAGGCAAGCAGCGCATATCATTGTTGATTGAAATGTGTCAGCTAACATAAGGTGCAATTCTGTCGAAGTTGTGCATCGTGTAATTCAGTTTCTGGGGCCATTATCTAATTTGTCAGAATGTATCTAATGTCAGATATGAACATGGTGTGAAGAGAAATAGATACTGAGGATGATTAAATAAATAAAAATGCTTAATCATCAGAGAAGTAAGTAAAACATTGGTATCACTTGGTCAGTGATATGTTAAGGATATGGCAACCCATACATTCGTATTTATTTTTACAATACATTATCATTTTACTTTTTTTATTTTATTTAAACTTACTAACACAGTAAGAATTCACTTATAAATCTGTGAAAGATAAACATTATTGCGCTTAAGCCTTAATTTAGTATTTACATTTGAACTCTAGTGAAACTATGTATTACAATAAAAGTAGAAGTTAGTTAAATTTAATATTTATGAAACTTTGTCAATTTAATATTTTATACTTTAATTCAGAAAGTAAAATTTTGATTGAAATTGCCTGAGAAGAGGAAAGGGTTGGGTGAACCTAGTTGCTTTGTTTTTCAAGGAAATGTTAAAGTTCGTGTTTAAATCGTCGCGCGTCGTCTAGCTCTCGTATAGTACGTGGGAGTGTGTTCCAAAGACGTATAGTGTTAGACACCGGAAACTTGATTTTTTCGTATAGATATGTCGGCTGCCTACTTTTAATAATGCTGAAGAGAAATAAAAGCGCACGAAATTTTATATAATTTTGAAATGACATCATTACCAAGTTTTTGGCTGGGTGTGAAACGTGGTCATATCTTTTGAGAAAATATACATACCAAAGGGTGGTGTTAAATGCTACTTGTAGTTTTCTTTTGCTGAAGAAGTCTGGTTTTAGTTGGTGTACACTTTTAAGCAGTCCATAGTGTTCGAAGAACGCTATATGTTTTTCCCACTATAGAATTTATATGGTTGTTCCACGTGAGTGTTCTATTGAAGACAACGCCTAGATTTTTCGAAGAGTCAACAAATTCAATTTTTGAACCGTTTAGCATTAAATGTGGGAAATAGAAAAGATCAAGAATAGTTTTAGAGATAACTAAACATTTACATTTTCCTGGATTTAGTACTAAACCACTTTTTGACGAAAAATTTAAAATTCGTTGAAGCTCTTCATTTAAGTCACTAGCGCAATTCTCAATGAGGCCTCATCAGCGTAAATGTGTTTCGATGAATTCAATATTACAGAAGCTAAATCATTAATATAGACTGAAAATAAGAGAGGCCCTAAGATCGATCCTTGGGGAACACCTTTAGTTAAGGGAAGAGAATCAGATAGGACACCATCAATTGACACAGCCTGTTTTCTTTCACTAAGATATGACGAAATTAATTTAATTGAAGAAGGAGAAATGGAAGAGTAGTGCCTTAATTTATTGATCAGAATAGAGTGATCTACCATGTCAAAAGTCTTAGAAAAATCCAATAGTAATAAGAACGTAACATTGTCATTATCCAGTCTATCTCTTATGTCTTCAACTTAATTGACCAAAGCTGTAGTACAACAATGCTTTGCACGGAAACCCGACTGAACCGGAAGCAGCAAATTATTATTCATAAGAAACTTATTAAGTTGTTTGTGCATAATCCGTTCACATATTTTTGAGAGAAAAGGCAGGATTGATATTGGCCTGAGTTCATCACCTATAGAGTTTTTAGAAATATGAATTATTTTTGCTAATTTTCACTGGTAAGGAAAAATGCCGACGATGACGAAATGACGACCATTTATTGGTAGCAATGATGGTAAAATTGCTTTAACAAAAATCGGATGAATTTCATCAACTCCTATAGCTTTTGATTTAACAGACAGGAAACTTTTTACTATGTCCGTATCATCCACCCTTTTGAAAGCAAAAGACGTTGCAGTTGGTAGAACAGTACCATTGAACATACAATTATCAACAGATTCACTTGAATTTGGATTTGATAAGAACTTGCGATTTAGGTACGATCGATATGAGTAAGACAACTTAACTTTTGTTTACCGACTCCTAATTCACGAATATTGTTCCATATTTTACGACCATCGGATGTAGAACTGAAGCGGTTGGACTAAAATTGTATCTTTATATGTGAACCATTAGCAGCGTAGAGACAATAGTCGGTTTCAGATCGACGACCTGTTAGCAGCTTTCTGGGATAAACACAAAGATCGGCACCGGTATCTACAAGAAAGCAAATATTTGTTGAACAATCTGAAACAAAAAGGCGGTGTGATTTTGGTGTGGAATCGCAAACCGCTCCTAGCGATTCTCTGTCTCGTTTCCCACAAAAGAACATGGGTTGCGACATTTTCTAGCCAGCTCTCCGTAGGTCGCATGATACCAACAATAGCCGCTAATGCATGTTGATTGCAAAGGAAGACGTGAATCAGATCTTCGGCGGGATCTCGGTCGACTGAAGCTGCGTGATTGTTTGTGCGCTGAATTATTTAGAGAACTTACCAGCTCGTTGATTGTGGCTTCTATTCTTGAGAGACGGGGCTCCAAATGTGAAACGTCTTTATCTCGAATTGCATCCACAGCTGAAAAACAGTTTGATGGTGAAATTTCCATCACGTGATCTGCGAACATTGCTTGTTTCTCCAGTAGTGTATCTTGTTGTGGAAGTCTACTTAGCCATTTCGTCCGAAGAATATTGTCTGGAACGTTTTCAAAAAGGCCTTTTAGATGTCTCACAAATTGGGATAATTTTCGGTCGCCCAAAACTTCTTTGTCCAACATTTGATGGAGCCTTGTTTCTTGTGACGTCGTGAGTCTTTCAATTAGCGTTGTTTTTAAGCTGGAGTACGGTTCCTCAGTAGGTGGATGTAATATTATATCTTCGAAGAAGAAATTCGGAGGCGGCAGAAGTATCCAAATGCGAGGATAGGATAGAATAGAATTTTGTGGTTTCGTCGCTAATGCAGGCGAGATGGAATTTGCCTTCAAGCTGTGCAAACCACAAAGCGGGGCGATCAGCAGCAAAAGCAGGCGGGCGAACGGTAAAGCGCTGCAGTGGCGTGACTTCCAACGGTCGAGAAGAGAAGCGCTTGACGAAACTGTACCTGTTGCTGATGACGATTCGTGCTGTGGTATGTTTTACAATTTACACAAACAACTTAGCTTCAATGTTCCCTTTAACGGGGTCACCAAATGCGGGAAAGGAAACGATGCTTTCGCTTTGAAGTCAGTAATACAACAAAAAGGAACCACTCAACTTGAACAACGACAGACAAAGGCAGCATCTTGCAAGCTAAAGTCTAACCCGGTGCTGAGCACGATGAATTGACTTACTAACTGTTTAAAGAAATGGTTGGATACGAAGCATATGCCAACCCATCTAAAGAGTCTGAGTCGACGAAAGTATGCCCAACGAATGGCATCATTGTCAATTTGATTCAAGCATGGGCAGTTTGATCCACGTCAGATTAACTGAACTGCGTCAGCTACACGGCAATAAGTACACTCAAAGTCACATATAAAATCCTGTCCGCCGGATAATGTGAACATCTAGTACCCTTCTTACACCTTCTGATTGGCACCTAAATCAGTGTAATTTAAGCAAGAAACGTCCAAGTTGGTTTAATGTTTCAAAGTCGCATATGACAGCGTTCATATAGATGACTATACAAAGCCTTGTCTAGCTTTGGCATTTTTGCAAATCTTAATCGGCTATGCAAGATGGTAACCGTCCAGGTCGGTGAAGATTAAGCTTACACGTTATATGTCAGAAAATGACTTAAAGAAGACTATGCCTTATCTTGTGATTGCGCAAAACTCGCAAGTCAACTCCAGAGACACTATCCTTCAAAGTCTATCTAGTTGTTTACATATGCAGGCGACATTGACATAATGGATAAAAAACGGCTAGTTGTCAACAGAGCGTTTGAGACAGACCAGATGCGTTTAGTGGTCAATGAAGGAAAACCAAAGTATAGAAGTTAGCAAAGAAGGGACACATAACAGCGACGCCTAGGACTAAACGCCATAATATGTTTTATCATCTTTGTTCAGTATCATTTGGCAAGTCATCATGGAAAAACTCACATCACAACAGTGCCTCCAAATTGTTCAACTGTATTACGAAAATCAGCGTTCAGAGTAAAAGCCAATTTTACTCGTGTTTTTGGCGAGATACCAGTCACTATGTTCGAACGAGTCGCCCAAAATTAGACCTTCCGAATGGACCACCTCAGACGTAGTCATAGCCAACATTTACATAATATCATTCTTAAAAATAAAATGCCATGAACTGTTCTATTAACCAATGATAAAAATTTTAAGTTCACTTTCAAATTCATGTATTCTATTTTACATTATAAATCAAACCTTACGATGAATCACACTATATAATGCGAAGTAAAGAGAATCATTTGCCAAAATATTTTTTGATTGAATCTGAACACAAAAAAGAAAGTGTTGTGTCTAAAATTTTCAGCCCAAATACCCAGAAATTGATTTGAAACGACAATTATCTTATCCAAAGGGAACCATTGCAGTGACTGATTTTGTAACAACCAACGAGTACTTAATAAGGTGGCGTGGAAATAAAAAAACTTCTACTGTAATTGGCCGAGGGAGCACTGATATCATTAATGTTGAAAACTTTTCTTTAGCCAATGGATTGCCGTTTGGGTGGATGAATGTTTTAGCACAACAACGTCCCTTTTCAGGTCGCATTTGAGATGACTATACACGACTATGTCTTTGCATAATGCGTCAACAAATTGACCAAAGCAATCTGAACTCAACGTTGGTAAATATGCGTTCTTCAAAACTTACATTCAATGATAATCTGTTATAAGCTGTGTTCACATCCCTTGTGTTTGCTATTGTCAGTTACTTTGCACGGTTAACCACGAGGCTTATGCAAATGCCATTTCTGGGGTGAGTGCTATACTTCATACTTCGGAGTACTCAGATGGTAGCCACTGTTTGTTGGAAATGTTGAAAAGTATCAGTGAATGCAGCTCTTTACTTGTTGTTGTTGTTGTTTTTTTTTTTTTAAATAGGGAAGCACACTTCTGACAGCCGGAATTAACCATCCATTTTGGCAGTTTTTGGGTGTATGAATATAGCATTGTTAAAGTGTTGAATGGGACCCAGTCCCGATCCTGACTTTTACTATGTTTCTCGGGGAATGCAAAGTAATTTATGGCAACTCCCATGTCGGTCATGGCGTCTGATTTATGGTAGTTATTGAAAAATTGGAACTCCATTCACTCTGCTCTGGAACTGGAGCTAAGAAGTGATGGGTTTTGTATTTTTTTTTTTTTTTTTTTTTTTTTTTTAATTATGAACTAGCACTTCCATGCAGTGATGGTCTGTTTTGCTCTGTTCTGTTCGGTTATGCTCAGCAGCATACATTCTCTAGAATTGCTTGTATTGAAAAGTGTATGCCACAAAAAAGGCGTTCAAAAAATAAAGAAAAAATGAAAAAAAAAAAAAATAATAACAGAAATGACTCCCTTGGGAAATGGGCAAAGCGTCCAAAGAGTCAATGGCGTCAGTAGCCAAAGAGAAACAAAAAATAATACCAACAAGAAAAATCCTTTGGGCTGTCCGCCACCGTATCTGGAGCTGGAACTGGAGTTCCAATAAAACTCCAAGCACGAGTATAAAAAGGCTTTAAGGAACAGTTTTGTTGTTTTTTGTATGCATTCACTCCCACCGAGGATGCTATTTATGGTAAAGTTAACCACATACTCGGAGTGTGCTTTTGAAGACTGGACCTCTTTCTACCGCAGTTGGCGGGTGAATATTCGTTGGATGAATATTTGGCGGTTCTGTACGGTGCATTCCTTCGTTCTTGTTCTGTTCTCGGTGGAAATGAAAAATAACATACCATACTTCCTGTTTGGCGTAAGTATGTGCTGGTCCTGTACGTGTATGTGCAGGACTAAGAATAGGGAATACACTGAGTAGACAGTGTACAACAATGCAACTGTTTGGTGTTGCTCCACGAATGGTCCTTTGTTTATTTTGCCGCGTTACTGGAGTGTATTTTTCCTTTTCTCTTCATTGGTGCTGTGCATCATATTTTACGAGCTATTAAGCGAAGTGGAAATTCATGCTGTTGTTACTGCTGTTGTTTGTGTTGTTGGTAGTGGTAGTGCTGTTGTGTTTTCTTAACAAGTGGTTCATTGACATTTATCCGTAAAGTGGTGAGGGGGTTGTTTCATTTTGCTGAACATGGAAGCAACATAAATATAAATAAGTCCTTTGCAATGGTGATGTTATAAGTAAAGTGGAGTTCTGCAGATAGCTTTACAAATTGCAAAGATAACTGCATGGGAGATAATTTTATATAACAATGAAGCCGAACTTGTTGCTTCAGTAAAATGTTAGGGAGAAACCTTTCCCTTTGCATAGATCTGATGAGAGGTAGTTATTAGCCAAGCACAATGTTTAACAGTTTTTGAGGACTACATTCAAAGAAACGCTCTTTCAAAGATTAAATGGTGAATATAACCGACACTTAACTTCATGATAAGACAGACGCTGTGCGTCTTGTAACCCTCGTATGTAGTATTTATCTATCTACAATATTACTATACCAATCCATGGTACAAAATTCTGAATGTAGTCTAGATTAAACCTATCTTTCCCGACAAAATTTTCGTTCTATTGGGTATGTAATTTAATTCGTGCGGTTTTTTTTTTTTTCAAAATTTGAACGTTTATTTAAGAAAAACATGTACAATAGTATTATTCAAAGTATTGCCCAGCTGAAGCTACGACTTTTTCCTATCTTTCTGGCAATTTTTGGATCACATCCCAAAAGAACTGCGTCGGCTTGGCAGCTAAGAATGAATCAAGGCAATTTTTGATATTCCGCTCTGATGTGAACCATATTTCAGTGAGGGCGTTCTGCATCGACCGCAACAAATGGTAGTCAGAAGGGGCAATCTCTGCGCTATGAAGCGGGTGGGGTAAGACTTCCCATCCACTGTTTTCCAAATAGTTCTTAACCGGAATAGCAACATGTGGCCGAGCGTTGTCATGATGGAAAATTATTGCCTCGTGTCTGGTCGCATATTCTGGGCGTTTTTCGGCTACTGCTCTCGTCAAACGGATAAATGGTGTTCGATAGCATTGTCCATTGATGGTTTCACCCGGTTTTAGCAGCTCATAATACAGCACACCCATCTGATCCCACCAAATACAGAGCATTACCTTCGCGGCATTAATATTCGGCTTTGCCGTTGATTTGGCTGGTTGGCCGGGTTTCACATATGATTTTTTGCGCTTGGGGTTGTCGTAATGGATCCATTTTTCATCATCAGTAACAATCCGATGCAAAAATGACTTCCTTTTGTAGCGTTCCAGCATCATTTCGGACATGCAAAACCGCCTTTCGTTGTCTCTCGGCTTGAGTTCATGTGAAACCCAATTTCCTTGTTTTTGAATATATCCAGCTGCTTTTAATCGTTTTGAAATGGCTGCTTGAGTGACACCCAAAGATTCTGCGAGCTCTTCTTGTGTTTGGCAACAATCTTCATAGAGTAATGCTTCCAGTTCGTCATCTTCAAACTGTTTTGGCTGCCCAGGACGTTCATCGTCTTCCAAGCCAAAATCACCACTCTTGGCACATTCGCCCATCTAGCGCATGTTCACCATAAACTTCCACCAAAATACGATGACTTTCAGTAGTAGTTTTCTTCATGAAGAAGAACTCCCCGCAAAAAAACTTTTTCAGGCACAAAGTACGACATATTTGAGTGAAAAAAAAGATTGTTGTTTACGCTTCAAATGAATGACATATACTGAAATGACGTACAAGGACAGTAGCTTTCCAACGCATGTTCCAATGGAATAATAAAAGTTACGCCATCTCTTAGCAAACCGCACGAATTAAGTTATAGACCCAATAAATCATCTATGACCCGAAACTTATGCACGTAACCTTTGTTTTTACCTGGAGTATACCATGATCATATCACATTTAAACTTTGAGCCGAATCTTTAGCCTGCTCGAAAAGGTAAGCTTTCGAACTACCGCCTGTAATGGCAAACAATAAGCTGCCTACTCTGACATCTACCTTGGATACGAATACCCGGATTAAAAATAACAACGCAACTTTTTTAAGTTTTGAGGATTTGAACTCGATACACTTTTCAGAGCAGTGCAGCAACAACGAAATACTCCTCCGCGGCGGCGATGACTTCATCGTTCGACCTGTTTTTCTTTTCGGCGAGCGATCTTTTAAGGTTTGGGAACAAAAACAAATCACAAAGAACCAAATCGGGAGAATACGGAGGATAGGGGAGCAATTCGCAGTGCGATTCGACCATTTTGGCTGTGGCGACTACGAATGTGTGAGCTGGTGCGTTATCGATTTGGAAAAGCACATTTTTCTTCGCTATATGTAGTCGTTTTTTTTCCCCCTTTAATTGGCGTTGAATCGACTCAATAAATCGATGTAATGTGATCCTATGTTTATTTTTACCAAATAGTCAACGTGAATCACACCTCGCGCGTCCCAAAAAACGGTGCCCATCACCATTTCCGGCCGAAGGTACAGCCTTCGCCTTTTTTGAGCGGGTAATACCCATTGTTATTTGCTCCCTGATGTATACCAATGAATCCATGTCTTATCGGCGGTGACGAAACGACGCAGAAACTACGCTGCACGTTTTTGAAGTGTTTTCACGATTGCGCTTGCTCTCCGGTGTGAGCAAACGTGGCACCCATCGCATGTTATAAATGCTAAGATTTATTACTAAGATTAAGTTGATATTCTTAGGAGTTTTCGGCTTTTGTTTTCCAAGATCAAGCTCTCGAATCTGTTGAAACTCCTCTTTTCCTGACGAGCAAGTGCTAAATTTCCTACTTTAAAGAGCGCGCTTTGCGGTTCTAATTTTTGATACTACTTCATTACGAAGTAACCGATATCCGTTAAGAAAAACTTCGATTCCGTATTTCTTCCAACTTTTAAAAACATCATCACGCTTTTTAATGTGCCGTAGAATATTCGGAGTCAGCCACTGAGGTGAAGAAAATTTGACTCTTTTTGAATTTAGGGGTACGTGTTTACTGAAAAGTGTGGCGATTTTTCCTTGTAAGAATGTCGGTTGATTGTTACCTAAATGTATTTGGTAAATATACTCTCAATTTACGCTTACAGCATCTTGTTGTAGTAAGGTGTAGTTTATATTACGAAAGTCTCTATACATGACTTTCGATTCAGGGCATTGGTTTTCGCCTTGGTAGGTCAAGAAAAGCCAGTCATTTTTTTTTTATCGGCGCGCTCACCCTTAAAATGTTCGTACACAGCACGGACGAAGGAAATTTAGAGAGGAAGAAAAGACAGGTACCGATGTACATTGTTTTTAAATGTTTGTAAATTATAATGACCATGAAACACGGAGGTCGGCAGGGCATTCCATAAGTGAGTTGTATGGCTTAGGAAAGAATCACGATATTATAGAGTACGCCCGAAAATGGGCTTGAGGGTACTAGGTGGAGTGAAAAGTAATCTCTTTGACCGGCAGAAGGCGCTGCTACTGCAAGAAAGGTTATGGTGCCTTAAAGTCCGTTCATATTTAGACAGACATGCCAAATTTCAGTGCGATACTGTCTTTAGTTTTGTTTTGACAGCTGATTGTTGTTGATGTGTTTGGCATCATGTTGAGTATGGACAAAAACGATTTTCGTTCTCTCATAAAACATTATTTTTTGAGAGGCAAAACGGCAAAGCAAACCAAGGAAAAGTTGGATAAATATTATGGGGCTAATGCTCCGTCAGAATACACCGTCAAATATTGGTTTTGAGAGTTTCGTGGTGGCCGCAACTTCACTATCGATCAAGTGATTTTTTTTTCATTCCCAAGGAGGTTACTTTTCACTTCATCTAGTATACTGATTAGCATTGATAGCGGAACGGGTGTAACGGTTGAAAGTTTGAATGGGGGGAATGCTACTGGCGATTTAAATGGAGCACTGGTGGTAAAAATAGCGATAAAACAAAGTGATATAGGAGACATTGCGTTGGTGTTCGAGGGTGACAATTGATTGACTGATATTAGTATCACCAATGAATTTTATCGCACAGTTTTGAATCCCATCTAGCAGGTGCAGGGATGTTTTAGTAGCACCTGACCAGATGTGGGCATTGTACTCCAATTTTGGGCGGATGAATGCCTTATACAATATATTGTGGAAAGATCAGAGGGGGTAAAATATTTCTTACATCGTTTGAGGAAATCTAGACATTTCGCAGCATTTTTGGCAACATCGAATATGTGGTCATTCCAACGTAAGTTGTCACTTACACAGATACCACTTACATAGATCCCAAAAGCACGCATTTTCGACAAAAGAGCCTGATGCCAAACTCTGTCAAATGCCTTAGAAACATCAAGTGCAATTATCTTGCTTTCGCCAGATTGATGTATGCTTTGGTTCCACTTTTCGATGAGACATGCCAATGGGTTTGTAGGAGAAGAGAGAAGAAGATTCGTCTTTTTTCGGGACGGGCTGGACAAATGCTGTTTTCCATCTGCTCGGAAAGAGTCCTAAAGAGTAGGATTGATGAAAAAGCTTACGCAGTGGTTTTTCCAGCGTGGAAGAACACCTCTTCAGAAGAAGGGAGATATACCATCTGGACCAGCGGATTTATGCATGTAAAGATCTTTAAGTACTCTTGCTACTACACGAGTGCGAAAGTGGATTCGTCCCATTGTGATTCCCAAGCAGATTTGCCTTGAACTGAAAGCTGGAATGTCATTTTAAAAGCGTTGAGATGGAGGATGAGGCAGAATTTCTAATGTTTTTGACGAATGACCAAAAATTTTTACTGCTTTTGGGACATTGCAGTATTTTTTGCCTCAGTTTTTGGTCATGTTGGAAATTCACACGCTTGAAAAATACATTGCAACCGAAAAAACAATTCTCTAACCCTGACATCCTCTTTACAGGTCGAGTCGTACCATGCCTTTGCTTTTGGTTTGATACTTTTCATCTGATGAGGGATAAAACACCTCATTCCAAAGAGAATAGTTTCTGTGATCATACCAGCAGCGGCATTCACGTAGTTATAGAGGAAACATAACGCTCAGTTACAATTCCTAAAGAAGTTATTAAATCCAATCCTATTGGCTTTCTCGTATTGCCATACGGTTTGTTTTAGAAATCTTTTCTTTAACTGTGTGGTGGATGTACGAGAATTTAGCAGATGTGACACAATGGTCCGACGAGCCTAGAGGGGAGAGCACATCAACGCAGTACTTGTCAGGGTGAGTAGTTAAAAACAAGTCCAGGGTGTTGGCGATATGACTATCAACGCCTGGTATTCGTGTGGGCTCATTCACAAGCTGGATTAAATTATTTTCCGCAGCGAAGATCTCAACCGACCGTCCGTCGGGTGTTGTCTGTCCAGAATGTGTATATTGTAATCAACCGTGATCACGATTTTAGTATGAGGATACAGGGATACAATTCTTTAAATGGAGTCAGACAGCGCATCAGACTCGTGAAAGTCGAGTTGCTGTCTAGTTTGGGGCTTCTGTAAATAAAGCAGTAGTGAATAATTTGCTTAAGGAGATGGAATTATAACCACGTAAAACTGAATTCCGGATTGGAACAGGGACTATATTGTAGTGGAATTTGGTGAGCTACATCACTACGCAGATAAATGACGAGACCGCGATGTAGGAAGAATAGTGGCACTAGTTCGCAGTCATGTAGCTTCAGATCAGAGTGATCCTGAGAGGTTTGAAAAACCTGGTACTCAAAGTTTGCTATACAATAAAGTCTTTTCTTCATCAGATACAAATATTGCATCAATGAGGATTGATGCTGTACACGTAAAGTGGGTCTGTGTAGATGTATTTACAGGAATAAGTTTAAAAGATTTAATGTGCTCCAGGAATCGAGCTGAACGGTGTTTGTCCAGGACAATTAAAATCACAACATATTAAAATATTACTGTAACTGAAGGTCAACTCAGTTCAGGTTCAGAGGCAATAGCATTATCTGGTCTGTAGGTAACCCCCACCATATATATTTCGTGTCCGAGTGCAATAACTACAAAGACATAATTTATAGAGCAGCTCGTGTTTGTCCTGCATAAGAAGTTGCATCTATGGTATCTATCGGATCGAAAAAGATCGAAACCTTCTACTTTATAAATTTCGTCAGACAACTCTTCATAGAACCATGTTTCGGAAACACAAACAACGTCGTTGTTAGAGTTAACGAAAATGTGCCTAAATCCATTGATTTTAGGGTATAGGCTTTGAGCATTTAGGTGGCAGATGCGAAGGCCCTCCTGTTGCGTCTGCAAGACCCGAATCAGGATCAGCTAAATCATCAGCTAAATTTCTATTAAATCCACTAGCTGCGCTGCGAATTCTTCACCAGATCGACTATCCATATTCATGGTGAATATAACCATCCATTACAGAATAATCAGGAGCACGTATAACATGAACAACTTGGAAAATATTCAAAATAATAAAATATCTTACCTTGACCACTGAAACAATATAAAAGTAAGGAGGATGATAATGCTAGTACTATGGAGGTACAAAATTAAAAAAGTAAAAAGGGAGTGTAATGGAAAACTACGACGGCAGCTCTGTAGTCTCATTGATGGTATTTTCGTGTTGTTTTTGTTCGATGATAGCTTTTAGAGTTTCGTGGTTCTGTATGACAAAGCTCCTCCCGTCTTTTTTCAGCTAAGCGTAAACTGTTCCTACCTTGGTGTAAACGGCGAATAGTTTTTTCTTCTTCTTGAGCTGTATAGCAGAGCGAAGAATATCACGATTTTTCTCTGTCAGACTTTCATTAATGTAGCAACTGGCGGTTGAATCAATTCCCAGGTCACGCAGAGAAAACTCTTTTTCGCTGATCACGGAATTGCAGTATTATTGGCGGCGGTTATACGAAAACGTCCTTTATTGCCGGTATTTGATATTTGATGGTGTCACAAAGCTTCTTAAAATAAAGAAGTATTATGAGATGAGGAACGGAGAAGATGACTGCATCAGTGAACAGTTCTTTTCTTTGCAGTGCGTCAAAGCTCATCTGTAAATGCACTCGTTTGATGACATCGGTCATAGTTGAGGTGACAGTTTCCAACTGAGCAGACAAGATTCTCTCCAGATCTGCGAGCTTAAACTCAAAGTTGTCGCGAAGTTTGTTTATTTCCTTCGTGAAAGCTTCGATGAGTGCTGCGCTTTGCTTATCAAGACGGTCATCTAATGCTTTCAGGGTCACAGCGGTGTTGGCGGCTACGAATATTGAGGAACATCCATTTAACCTTGATTTCGGGACAGTTCGAGGGGTACACTTGAGCGTTGGGGTTAAGAGCAGATATTTTGCTGTCCTCCAAGGACGGCTTTTTCTTTTTGGATACTAGAAGCTGTTCGGTATCGTATCCCCCCTCCTTTTGGAGATATCGCATATATTTTCTTGCTGTTCTACAGAATCTCTGGGAACTTCTGTGTTATTGGGTCTATAACTTCTTCGTGCGGATTGCTAAGAGATGGCGTAACTTGTATTATTCCATTGGAACATGCGTTGGAAAGCTACTGTCATTGTACGTCATTTCAGTATATATCATTCATTTGAAGCGTAATCAACAATAATTTTTTTTTACCCAAATATGTCGAACTTTGTGCCTGAAAAAGTGTTTTTGCGGGGAGTTCTTCCTTATTACTTTAATATCGAGAAAACTGCTGCCGAAAGTCATCGTATTTTAGTGGAAGTTTATGCTGAACATGCGCTAGCTGAGCGAACGTGCTAAAAGTGGTTTGCACGATTTAAAAGTGGTGATTTTGGCTTGGAAGACGGTGAACGTCCTGGGCAGCCAAAAAAGTTCGAAGATGAAGAACTGGAAGCATTACTCTATGAAGATTGTTGCCAAACACAAGAAGAGCTCGCAGAATCTTTGGGTGTCACTCAAGCAGCCATTTCAAAACGATTAAAAGCAGCTGGATATATTCAAAAACAAGGAAATTGGGTTCCACATGAACTCAAGCCGAGAGACGTCGAAAGGTGGTTTTGCATGTCCGAAATGCTGGAACACCACAAAAGAAAGTCATTTTTGCATCGGATTGTTACTGATGATGAAAAATGGATCTATTACGACAACTCCAAGCGCAAAAAATCATATGTGAAACCCGGCCAACCAGCCAAATCAACGGCAAAGCCGAATATCCGTAACGCGAAGGTAATGCTCTGATGGGTGTGCTGTATTATGAGCTGCTAAAACCGGGTGAAACCATCAATGGAAAACGCTACCGAACACAATTAATCCGTTTGAAGAGAGCAGTAGCCGAAAAACGCCCGAAATATGCGAACAGACACGAGGCAATAATTTTCCATCATGACAACGCTCGGCCCCGTGTTGCTACTCCGGTTAAGAACTATTTGGAAAACAGTGGATGGAAAGTCTTACCCCACCCGCTTTATAGCCAGACTTTGCCCCTTCTGACTACCATTTGTTCCGGTCGATGCAGAACATCCTCACTGAAATATGGTTCACATCAGAACAGAATATCAAAAATTGGCTTAATTCATTCTTGGCTGCCAAGCCGGTGCAGTTCTTTTGGGATGGGATCCACTGATTACCAGAAAGATAGGAAAAATTCATAGCTTCAGATTGGCAATACTTTGAATAATACTATTGTACATGTTTTTCTTAAATAAACGTTCAAATTTTGAAAAAAAAAACCGTACGAATTAAATTACATACCCAATACTTAAACAAGGATGCCGATTAGTTACCGTTCATTTGTTCGTGTCATCTTTGTTGTAGTTTTGGAAGTACAGTTCTTTCCTCTCTAGGTTTTACGCTTGCACTATCGACTAACTTGTTGTGAGCTAATTGAATCAGATTAGTCAGTCTTCTGATCTCATGATTTTTGTCCTTGTAGAAGGCCATCATGTCTTTAATTCTTTTGTCTAGAATTGTCAGGGGATCATTTCTATCATTGGTGAATGCTGTTCTCTTATCTTACATTTCTTCAGAGTTCCTTCCTCATGTAAAACTCTGATCCCTTTTTGGGTCCTCATTGCATTCACCTCTATGATCTCATGGTTATCAATGCAAGCAGGGAGTCTATGCAGGGGTAGACACAGGGTTTCTTGCGCCAGATCAGATCGTTACATCTGAACATATGTTATACCACCAACTTAACAGCGACATGATTGAGAAGTACTTTTAGGCCTACGAGTGATTTAACAAAGCAACCAAAATAAAAATTGTCAGGTGTACCGTAATTTAGATCTTACAAGGCTCGGCCTTAATGCCCAATAAGTGGGCTTTCTGTGTTTGCTCCCTCGTTGCCACTACTTGCAGTATTGTAGTGGATAGGAGAGCACTTGTATATAGCACCAAGCTATCCCACCTTATAGTTTTCAGGGATCTTTTCCAGTGCCACTCTCCAGTTTTCTTGCTGGATTGTACAATACTTGTAAAGTTCCGAATCCAATGAGGCATTGATTTCCATCACGCATTAGTTCACTACTGAACGTATAGTATGTTAAAATAGCTATCCAGAGACGCCTCGTGAAGGCTTTGTGTCGAATAGGCACTCTAGATGGCACTCAGAGACTTTACCCTGTTTTCTCGTACCTTTGTCCACCGTCTCCTACAAGTAAAGTCGAGAGACCATCTCTCATTGTTTTCAGAACTTGGAGAAATGTGCCCATGTTTTCCACATTTAGAGCAGGTGAAATCCACTTTGTGGGACGAATCAGAACTAGGGTGCTTAAAAGCAGCATTATGGCAAGTTTGAGAAGTAGCACCTGCAAATCTTATTGTGGTGTCTAAATATGAAGATTTACAGTTCTGGCTAATAGTCTTGCTGTTCCACTAAGAAACCTCTTGCCAAAAATAAATTTATTTCTGTCATCCAAGTTAAGTACTTTTCGAACTGCTCGATCCACCGATGAACATAAAAGTTGTCATCTCGACTAAAAGCAGGTATTGAGTCTTCGATGTCCTTGTAGTTAGGAGTCAAACTGTGGACAGATTCTAACACATTCAATTCCGGTTCACGTAATTTTCGTTTCAGTTTCAGAAATGCTTCCCTTTTTTACACATCCTCTGCAGCGTTTCTAGCTCTTCAAAATCAATATCCTCATCAGACACTTTGTTTTTTTTTTTCTTATAAATATTGATACCAGAAGGTACGGATATATTCAACATCCACCCCATAATGCTTGAAGGAACCATTGAAAAGAAGCACCCACAGACTCGTAGGTGTCGTGTTAGTCTATCCTCTGCATAAGATAGCGTAGAAAGCAGCTGTTTTGTTTTCAGTTCCAAAGGATTAGCGAACATATCTTTGTAAGCTAATTTAACCTAACAATTTAATACCTTCTTGAATTGTCTTATGTAGGTGTCCTCGGGATTTGCAAGAGGCATCCATCAATCAATACGGTAAGATTTCTGTCTACTAAATTGCCTCATGTGTCTATTGATTCACCTACGTTCCATCTTATCATTCAATTTATTGAAAGCTTAATAGCCGATGAATGTCACTCTAGAATTAAGTGATTTATTCATATGACAGCCAAGGTGCCGGAATCGTCTTATGTGATGCTTGCTTCTGTTGAGCTTAATTACCCAGAAATCTCGATAGCGTAACGTACAAATCGTCACGTTTGTGCAAATGTCCATATACGAGTATGAATGTATGTTTAATGTTCGTCATGGGATAGTTTGTGCAAATGTCCATATACGAGTATGAATGTATGTTTAATGTTCGTCATGGGATAGTTTTGGGAGTATTAGCAACGTAGCCTAAGTCCTCATTATGAGATAAATCAAATTTTGGCAGTTTCCCGTCGTGGACATGTGTCTAACGAAGTCACGAACGCGATTTTCTTTACTCAAATCAATTCCTTTAGATACGCCAGTTTTGCGGAACACAAAGGCAACCAGTATAGATAGATATGTGAATAAAAAAAAGCCCAGCACGCACATGGGATAGGCTTGGAAGTATGTATATCTTGAACTAATCTCTGTGAATATGACACGAAAATATGATAAATCACCTCTGAGGTGTGGCTGAAATAGGGTATCAGTCGGCCAGTCGTGATGCGGATAGGGGCATCATCAAAGAACTGTCAATCTTATCCGCAATTAAGTGATTAGACGTCATCGTTTGGATTGATAGATGTCCTTGAATAGGTATTTGTGGGAGCACCATACACAATATCAAATTAATTTCAGTTGATTTGTCAAGAATGTACTCGTATATACATATCCAATTACTCCATATCATCGCATGCACATGTGTTTGTATTCAAACACTCTTTATCCTTTGTGGGGGTAGCTGTTGAAAATTATTTTTGTGGTACGGGTTTATGTATATGGTCTGGCTGCAACCATTCGTTATATCTGCAACTGATTTTGGTCACACATGCAACGATGAAAACTAATTAACATCAGAATTTGGCCACGAAGTTGCAATAATTAGATACACAATCGAAAGTATGCGTATCTGGGTTTGTCATGGAATTTGCCGACTCAATGATAATTATATGTTGTAGTGGTTTAGAATACATACATTTGTGTGGTTTTTGTATTGTATGGCTCTGATGGGATTAGCTGGACAGTGACTGATATAATTAATTTGCCAGATGAATACCTAAAAAATCACTGTAGTAATGGAATTCGCTATTTTTGCATCTTTATAGTGGTGTAGTTTGATTGAATACAGACAAAATATGTTGATCCATAGAATTGTGTGTGTCTGTACTTAGAAGGCAACCAAACAACTCTACAGTAATAGTCGTAGATCCTACTATGTCGGTGATAATCCCCATGTCCTGACGAGAACTCCATTAGATTGCCAGAAAGCATTAGCGCCTTGGTAGCATTTCACAATTCTGCGTTTCACGCCGACTTCGTTGGGAAGCCGGTGGGAATAAAGTTTGTCCTCTTGGAGCTTTAACATCGGGCCAGGCTCATAGAAAGAGCAACCTCATTCCATGTAAGTTTGAATTATTGATAACTTTAATTGCTTCTTGCGCATAAACCCCTATTGACCGAAGTAGTCATGGTTTCCGATTTGCTATTCAAATGATGAATTCGCTGTTGCACGGAGAATAAGTATGATTGTAAGCTAGTGTCAGAGTAGCTTTGAAGATCCACTTCAGGGTAAGGAGCAACTTACTTACTTTTTTGTGCAGAATAGCTGTACGAGCGTAAAGACTTTCGCTTTCTAGCAATCAGAAACCAAAAAAAAAAAAAAAACGTAGCTTACATAACGACTTCATCGAGTTTGAAGTTTTCCTAATGTCCTACCTATGAACGGTGTTTGGTCACTTCATTAACGATCAATCCAAGAATTCATATTGTCCCCTTAAAAGTAATCCCCATCGACTGCAACACACTTATGCCAGTGCTTTATCCAATCCATGAAACATTTTTTATATTCAGTTTTCGGTATGTCCATCAGTGCTTACTGTGATTTTTCCATTACTTCCTACCGGCTGCTGAAATGCGTTCGACGTAGTGGTTTTTTAACTCGATTGAACAGAAAGAAGTCACAGGGAGCCAAATCAGGTGAATTCGGTGGCTGCTGGATGGTATTCGTTGCAATTTTCATCAAAATATTGAGAACTGTGCACTGTGCGACGGTGCGTTATCATGGTGCAATAGGTGGTGCAAAAATCCATGAGTTTTTTGCCCACAATTCTGCTCTCTTTCGGCGAATTGCTTCACGTAAACGTCTCATAACGCCCAAATAATACTCTTTGCTTACTGTCTGGCCTTCTGGCAAAAATTCATGATGCACTACACCGTTGTAATCCATGAAAACCGTGCGCATTGCCTTCTTCTTTGACTGAAAACGACTTGTGTTTTTGTTGGTCTCGGCTCATTCGGTGACCGCCATTCACTTGTTTGATGTTTGGATTGCGTGTCGTACTCATAAACCCACGTCTCGTCTCCAGTAATGATCCTTTTGACGAATGTGGGATCGGATTCACAATCGCAAATCATCTCTTTTGCGACTTCAAAACGGTGTCTTTTTTGCATGAAATTCAAGTCCTTTGGCACCAACTTTGCTGCTACACGACGGAAACCCAAATCATTAACCAAAATGTTTTGGGCCGATCCATAAGAAATGTTCAAGTCTCCCGCTCTCTCTCTGATGGTTAATTTTTGGTTATTGACCAACATTTCATAAATATTTTTTTGTCGGTTTTCGATATCGATGGTCTGCCACTGCGTTCATCATCTTCGATTAACTCATGACCAATTTTATACCGTTCGTGCTACTGGTTTAGAGAATCATTGCAGAAATACTTTTCCAACATTTCCAATGTGCGCGCCCCATTAAATCCGTTTTTTACGCAAAATTGAATACAAGTTCGTTGTTGCAAATTTAAATTCATTTCGCCATCACACACAGAGATAGATGTACTCTTGGCTACGTAACTTTTGCAAAAGTCAAGCTATGACGCTAAGATTTAGAGGGAGTGTCAACAACAGATGTACCAACTTATTAAAAAAAAACTCAAATCGGAACAATGGGAGCGTAGCACGGTGGTTATTCCTTTTTTTTTTTTTTTTTTGATCAAGATGCTATAATATGTCAGGCTGTCCTGTTGAGTGGTAGCTATTCAGCCATAAATGGCTTGTTCTAGGCAGAATCGTTTTCCCGATTGCCTTGGGTTGTTACTGTAAAAAATTTCAAGTCCTTCTAAGCATGATATTTAAATACAAAAAGGTGTCCCTACTCAGGGCCTCAGCTAATATGCCTCTCTAGTTAACGCGTCTAACTAACTAATTAACCTACGGCCTCCCGTTGGTATATGAAGGTAACTTTTCCATTTGTGTGCGCCACCAAGGACGTTGTCACTCTGGGTTGGAATCGAAATTTATCCAGAATGATGCGATGGCTATCTTGCCATTTTTAGCCGGGTTTTCTGTTGTTTTTTTTTTTTTGGCAAACCCATATATTTCACTTTTTAAAAGTTTCCTCCAATCTCCATTGGTGCAAAGAGCACCGAAAATTACTCAAAGACCTTTTCTTTGAGGGAATTTTCATGCGCTTACGACAGCGTCCAGGCTTCTGTGCCGTAAAGAAGGACTGGATGGATCGGTGTCTTGTATAAATTATTTTTGAAGAGGGTTATACTAATCAACTGCGTTCCAAGCCCAAGAGAAAAGCGAATTAGTTAGAGTGTAATGCAGTGTGCAGTGGTTATAGTACTGTTGTACAAGTGACTGAGTGTAGATAACAACCTATGAATAGCCGGTTGTGAGTGTGAACTTTGTTAGAACACTGTTTTATATTGTTTAAAGGCAATAACACCTACAGCAATTTGATTCTGTAAACCAACGTCAAAATTCTTGCTTCGCAGTCTTGCTTAGTATCGTCGCGTCGGTATTTAAATTTTTTGTGTTTATTTCTGATTATGTCTCGGAAATTCAGGGTGGACATAGCCAATAAAAGCAGGCTAAAAAGTAATTACTTTTCTACGTATGTCCACGTTTGTAAGTATAGACCAGCAGTTTTGGCATTTAGTGAAACACAGATAGTTCCCCGCCAACAACTTCTCAGATCACTCTGAGCTGAAGCTATCTGGCTACGAACTAGTGCCATTATTCTTTTCTCTTCGCGGTCTTACCATTTAGGTTAATAATGTAGCTTACCAAACAATGTAACCCCTGTTCCTATCGGGTTTTCAATTCCATTTTCGTAACTAAATTTTCCAATACTGCCTTATTTACAGACCCCTTAAACTGAACAGCAATTCAACGATGATGATCTCTGAATCTATTCAAAAAATCGTATCAATTATCAATCGTTATTATTTAATAAATACATACAATTCTCGTTGGCTTCGACATTCTGGACAGACAACACCCGAAGGATATTATGTTGAGATCTACGCTACGGAAAATAACTTGTATATAAGCCCACATGAATACCACACGTTGATAGTCATACCGCCAACACCTTGGACTTGTTATTAACTTCTCACCACTTGCCTCATACTCAGATTGTGATTTGTCTCAGCCTGCACTTGAGACAAATCCACCCACGTGCTCGTGTAGTAGCAAGAGTACTTAAAGATTTTTACATGCATAAATCCGCTGGTCCAGATGGTATATCTCCCATACTTCTGAAGAGGTGTTCTATTTCTCTCTCCTCCTACATGTCCATTGCACCAACGTCTTTTCCTTCCAAGGTCATGGAAACGCTGATAAACCGGAACGACCGGAAGTATGTTTTTCATAGCAACAGGTCCACTGGTGATTTGATAGCATGTCTCACCGAAAAATGAAACCAAAGCGTACACCAACCTTGCGAAAGCAAGATAGTTGCACTTGACACAGATATGCACTTTCTTAAGCATTTGACAGAGTTTGGCATCGGGGCTCCTTTGTTGAAAATGCGTGCTTTTAGGATCGACGACTCTTTTCTTCAATGGGTTAGAGACTTACTCTCGAAACGTTCAATCCAAGTTGTCTTGGATAGTTCTATGTCTGATATTCATACAATAAAATAAATGCTGACGTGCCCCAGGGCTCAGTTCTGTCTCCGACATTATTTCTGATCTTCATCTGGTCGCTCGTCTGCGACTTTAAATCCAATATGTTCATCCCCGACTTCTAGAATGGGAATGGCAGCGTAGAATATCCCGAATGCAATGCTGTCTATTGTCGTTAAGGCTAATTTTAAGCACACAACCATTATCCACGAATGGCGCTTGAATCGTCGAAACCAAAAATTTTTCCATTTTCGGTATGTGTGCCAATGAAAACCTACGTTGGGATGGCCACATATTCGATGTCGCCAAAAATGAAGCAAGCTGTTTAGATTTCGTGAAACCTTTGATCTGGCATCAATGTATAAAGTAAGTACAATCTGGTCAGGTACTCCTAAAACACCTCTTCACCTGCTAGATAGGATTCGAAACCGTGCGATAAGACTCATAGGTGATACTAATATCAGTTAATTGACACCCTCAAATACGGACGTTATGTTTATTGTCTGACTTTGTTTTATCGCTAATTTCACCACCGTTGAAATCGCCAATAGGATTCTGCCCCTTCAAACCTTTAACCGTAACGCTCATCAGTATACCCTCAAGCACACCTTTGGACGTACTTTAAAATATCGTGATTCGTTCCTAAGCCGTACAACTCGCTTATGGAAGGCCCTAACGAGAACTCTATTTCCTGGTCGTTGTGACTTACAAACATTTAAAAACAATGTACATCGGCACCTCTAGTAAATTTCCTTCGCACGCACTGTGCTTTACCTCATTAACTCCTTGAGCGCACATTAATTTAAAAAAACAAAAAAATAATAATTCAATTTGCATGATTTCCCTGTTGGCGCTTTCGGAGTTGTTAGCGGAACTGAAGTATTGTAGATAAAATCCCTTACTACTTCAAAGTTGTATCTGTTTATCGTGATGTTTTTTCCTATGCAGTCTGCATTATAGTATGTGTTCCTCGTTTTCGACAGCATACACTGTGTTATTTCTTCGTTTATCGCTAAACACATCTCTGCCCTTCTGCTTCAAAAGAAGCCAACAGCTTGACATCTTCTTCCTATTATGTCAATGTTTTATGCGTGTACAATTGGCTGGATAGGCTTCTGAAATATGGTACCTCTAGAGTTGACTTTTGAGTTACGCACAATTTTCTCAATAACATCGCCTTGTTTCGCTTTTATCATTATCGATAACTGAGCAGCGTCATATTCGAATGAGCTTTGTAGAAATGCCAAAGCTAGTTCTAGTTCTCCTTTTTAGATGCTCTCACATGCAGCTTTGAAATCGATGAAACGATGCTGTGTATCGATTTGGATTCTTTTTGTTTTCTACAAGATCTGCCGTAATGTGGAAATTTGATCTATGATGCACGTTGTTGGTATAAAATCACACTTTGGACCGGTCGGACGAAGGGTCTTAGGTGTTCACATATAACAACAGACAGTATTTTATGTATATGGGAAGCGATAGTTGTTGGAGTTCAGCAGAACTGCAGTAGCAGCTGCTGCTTTAAATAGGTTGGCATTAAGTCGTCGTCTCCAGCAACTTTACAAGACTTAGGCTTGGACGAAAATGCTTTCTGTCTTCGTCCAGATAAAATAGTTCATTCTGCCTCACGAGAGAATGTCGTCGTCATCTGCGTTTATGGGTCAGCAAAACTTATCCTTTCATATTCTCAGCACCGGCTGGAGTCTACTATGAGGTTTCTTTTGCACACTTGCAAATTTCTATTTGGGCTTCATAGCTTACTCCTTGTTCTATGTTTTTCCTTCTTTTTCTTCTCATTGAGCTCCCGAGTCCCACTCCAGTTTTTCTAAAGCGCCGCTCTGTACATCTGTTATTTGTTTCTAGCCTTGCCTGTCTGCAACAGGGAGGCCATGAATTTTATATCTAAACGAAAGCAATACTCTTGTTTTAGAGATCTCAAATATCAAATGTCCAACAATAGATCTATCTTCATGTGAAATTGATTTTTTTTCGGTACATTCTTCTTGCGAATGGCTTTGTCTTAGTGTCACAGTTTTTGTATTTTTCATTTTCCTTCCCACATCAGGTTCAGTGCCGCTATCAACAATTGAAATGATTCTCAGATAAGGCAAACTATCCAATTTCTCGTCCTCCAGCAATTTTGAGTGGAAGAGCTTTAAAGGTCTCCGATCTTATGGCTTAAGATCTTTAGACTCTTCTGATTGTGTTCCGGATCCCTATGCGACAATAAATAGATTCTGCCAGCTTAGTTTAAGTCTCATATGTAAGTTATAATTGATCAACGGTTGCCAGCCCCGATGGTGGCGGCAGTAACGAATTCGCTTCGTAGCGAATCTTGATTACAAAATTGCACAAGTTTAGTTGGTGAAAGTGAGTTCGGCATATAAAGACAAGCTCTCGGTCCTACCGATCGCCCGTCATGCTATAAAGTGGTATGAAGCTTCTTAAATATCCGAAACCACAGATGCATTTATACCACACCCATGGTTCCTGTATGGATATTATGTGGGGACGACAGACATAGCTCGGAGATCATTAAATCGATTAAAAATCAAATTATTGATAAAAGAAGATGTCAGGCCTTCTATAAGGTTGTATTGGAGCAACAATATTCGAGCTGTAAACACAAGCAACCAAAATAAGTTCCCAGAAATAAATAAAATATCTCGGAGGACAGATCAGCGAGCTTACGTGTCTATAGACCGCTTAAACGACGAATAACGAACATTTTCTAATAACAGCATACATACTGAGGAAGCTATCAATGATGACTTCTTTGTGATTGAAGACCCGTAAAAGAAATAAGAGGCTATAGGAGCGATTTTTCAAGAAGTGTACACTGCGTGTAAAATCATTTGCCCGACAATTTTCAATTCTGAAATGAAGGGCAGAAATGGTGATTTGAAAACTCTTGTTTTACTGAAGTAAATGAAGAAAATATTGCAAATGTTTTCCGATAGGTAAGAGGGAGCTACGAGCCTTACGATCTCCGAATCACTGAGAAGTAAGAAATCAGTGGAAAGCTTTGACATACGGATAATTGTACCTAGCCATCTCCCAACAGAAGCGGTTGACATTTACACCATCCTGTTTAAAAATGCTTTCAATAAGGCCACAACAGTGGTGAATTCAATCGCTAAAAAGAATAAAGACACATCAAGACCTGCTAGTCTTTGGTGGATAGATTTCCTTCCGAATATCAATAAGGCATTCGACAAGGTACTTAATTAAAGCCTGACTCACTGGGTTGATGATCAAAATATAATTCCGAATACTTGTAATTAATTCGTTTTCAAGGTGAGGTATGATATCGCAAACTAGTATTTGGTTTCCAGTAGAACAAAGACAGGAAGCAATGCGTCGGTGTCTGCTTAATTATCTTGTGTATGTCATTCTACACTATGTGATTAGAAGGAGTATTCTTTTAGCTGAACAGGATGGACATAAGTTAAGCACTGATGTACATTCTTCTTAATATGTTTACTAGTAGACAGATCTTAGTGCAAATGGTGATTTGATTTCTACAGGAAATCACAAGCGTGCTCAATTCATTATGTCACAGTATATGCAGTCGACCTAAACGCATTAAAATTAATTCTAAAGATCGGGATCCTTATTATGCTCTTGTAACGTATGAACAGAATGCCGATCGAGAACGCTCGCAGCTTCGTCAAAGTTAGTAACGACTTAACCAAGACCTTTGATGACAAAAAAGGTTTCAGACAAGGTAACGCGCTGTCATGTAACATCTTTAACACCGTACGTGAAAGAGTTGTGCGGAACTCACCACCGAACACTGAAGGGACAGTCTTTAAAAAGTCTGTGCAACAAATAGCGTACCCCGATATCGATATACAGCGAAGTGTCACATGGGTTTAGCAGTAAATGTGGGCAAAACAAAGTATTTTATATGTATGTGTCAACGAAAAGGGTCTAGTTACTCAATGATTTAGTAAAAAACTTTGTCTACTTTGACTCTTTTAAAAATTTTCCAACAACACCTCAGAGCAGAAATAAATCGGAAAATCACCCTTGCCAATCGCTGTTCCTTTGAGATAAAAAGGAAACTGATTGTTAAGGCCCTATCACAAATAATTAAGACCTCGATTATGTCAGTCCTAATTTACTGCGATGAAGAATAAACTAAGTCATTTCGAAAGAAAAATTGTTCGGAAAGTATTCGGTCGCCTTCGCGTTGCCGGGTTTTGGAGGAGAAGATTCAACGATCAATTATACTAGCTGTACAGCGACATGGACCTAATCAGAAAACCTTATATCAGTCCCTTGAGATGGCTAGGGTATGTAGAGAGAATGTTCCAATATTTCGGCCCGCAAAGTCTGATTCCAATCCGTAGGTACATCGCAGCAGAGGAAGAGCTAGAGCGCAAATAGAAGGGAACCTCAACTGACTTGGAGTGCGCAACTGAAGGCAGTTAGAATAAGGACCATTCTAACTGGAAAGGATTGTTATTTGAGATTTAAGAATTATTCATACCAACCCCAATAGCAATGAGTGGTGTTACAAAAGATTTATTATAGTTTATGTTACGCAGTGATAATGTTGAACATTTGCGAAAATAACTTTATTAATGTACACCATCTCTAGCCGAAAAGCGCGAACACAAAAGTGTACAGTCACATTTTTTAACGGTCAACTGGTGCCTGTCATATATGGTGGCAGACTTCAAACACTACAAACAGAATCGGCCTTATCTAGATATATCCCCATATGTAGAGAATACATACCAGTTTCTTTTCAAAGCAATTATCGAGTATCTACCGCCTCATCATCACACCCTATGTAGAGAATTGTATACTATGTTACATACTTATTACAATACAATCACCGTTAATCTGCTCGTTACTACAAACAATTATCCAAAAGCACTAAATAACTCTCAAAAAAAAAAACGTGAAACCTTATCCCCTCTATCTACTCAATCAACCCCTCTTTTGTTTTTGCATCTGAAATCCACTTTCAGGTTTCATTAAGTCCGTCACAACACAACGAGTAATTGGAGCAAAACACAGCGGAAAAAAAAACAAAAACAAACAACAAAACCAAAAACAAAGTAAAAATAAAAATCCCTAAAGCCCGAATCGACCGAATGGAATCCAAATCGCCCTTTTTTTCATTCCATCAGAGTCCATTTTACCACTTTCCGTACCTACGTACCACTACGGATACCCAGGAGTGCAAGGGCTTCCAATCTTCTTCAGGATTTTTTCATCGTCAGCATATAAAACATTTTAATCGCATGTACGCCACGTTAACCCTTACGTTATAGTTCAGCAATAGGATTCTGTTTGAGCTTTAAAGTATTTTGAATTCACCTTCCCTCACACGAGACACAATTTCAGCCCCTAACAAATGGGTACAAAAAATCATGTACATACGTAACTTTTGGGTTAAATTTAATTTGAAATAAATTAGATAGGTACACTTGGGATACTCGCACACCTTGGAGTACACCTCCCAAATGGCCTTCTCAATGATGAGGATTCGGTAATATCCTTATGTAGCTCCAACTTCCTCTCTAACTCGTCATCATGGGGTAAGTTACCTTTTTTGCGTGTCTATTAAATTTCGGTTAGGTTCTCCTGTTGGGTAAATATTTGCGGTTAAGTGGGGTACACTTCGACACGCTTCTTGCTGGATTCATTTACTCACATGTACAGATAGGCGTGTGTGGTGTTGTTGAAATTGCTGTGTTGTCTTTGGTTTGTCGGATTAGGATTTTTTAATTATCTTTCGGATGATGGCTTGGTAATCGCCTATGTGGGTAAGCACACAAAAAGGAGTCTGAAAAGCCAGACTCCAGTCTGGATAAAAACGTCTGAACATTGTTCATTCCATGAACAGATGGAACAATAGCACACTCTCAAAACATTCGTCAGACAAAAGGATTCAATTTAGTGTGCAGTATGCGCTTTTGTTTGAATTAAATCGCTCAAAGAGAATTGAGAATTCTTTAGTCTTTTCTTGAGGCTAGATTTCGGTGACGAGTTTTGACGAGAGTGATGAAAAGATTAGAAAGACGAATATATTACCAGCGTCCGGTCTTGGGAGGATACATGATATAGGTTGACCAGAAGTTGACTAGAAATCCCTACCTAAACTGAAACATAAGATTTCGGCGGTATTATTCTACATCTACTAGAGAAAGGGCACAGAATACTACTAATATGATTCTCCAGCATAAAAGAGAGCAATATCACCATTCGCTGTGAGGGCTGTTTGGTGATTACCTGGATTGGAAGACAGGTGGCTCTACTGAGTTAAAATGAACCATTAAAGTGTACTATCTTTTAGCCCGTTTGTCGAAATTTAATAACAGTCCAACAGTGAAAATAACAGGCATCTCAACTGACGCGAAATCCGGAGGAATTTCTGCGTCGTTTCGTGACCGTCGATGAGACATGGATTCATTGGTACACAGAGATAAAAAAAAAAACAAACGAATCAATGGGTTTTACCCAGAGATCATGCTCCAAAGAAGGCGAAGACCATGCCTTCGGCCAAAATGTGATGGCCACCGTTTTTTGGGACGCACGAGGTGTGATCCACCTTGACTATTTGGAGAAGGAAAAAATCAAAGAAGCATACAATGTCGATTTGTTAGGCCGATTTGAAGAAAAAACGACCACATTTGGCGAAGAAAAATGAACTCTTCGTTCACGATAACGCATCGGACTACATCTTCGCAGTCGTCACAACCAAATTGGTTGAATTGCACTACGAATTTTTCCCCCATCATCCGTATTCTCCGAATTTGGCTCCCTGCGACAGCTTTTTGTTAAAAGATCAAACTTTAAAAGATTGCTCCCCGGAAAGAAATATGAGCTAAACGAGGAAGTAATCGCAGCCACGGAGGAGTACTTTGCAGGCCAATAGAAGCCATACTATACGGAGGGATTAAAAAAGTTCAGCACCGTTTAGAAAAGTCTATTGAGTTGAGAGGGGATTGCTCGTATATTGAAAAATAAATTGTCAAAACCTAAAAAAGTTGCGTTGTCATTTCTAATACGAGTATTAATCAAACGGCCCTTGTAGGTATCTGCCTAAGCTATGAGACATGTAAAGATTCTATTTAAATAAAAAGTGGGAAACAGGACCCTACAGCATCAACGACAGAAAAAACTTTGTACAAATATTCGAGCACCAGCTTCAGAATGCAAATAAAGCTGATAGATTATCTGAAGCAAACAGTTTAAAAAGACTGTATTGTGCCCTTTTCTAGACATTAATTGAGCTTTTGTCAAGAGAATACGCGACACAAGTAAATTCCATCGTTTCTTTGGCAGCATTGTCGTCCCAGGAAGGCTTAAGAGTCAAGGATCCTAAGATTACGAAAAGAACCCAGGCAATACGTCCAAGCTCAAGGTGAAAGGGTTTAATAGTTTAGAAGTAACCGCACATGATTACACTCCAGAAGATACTCTTCTTGCATTCTTAAGGTTCCTGCAGGTTTGCCAACATTTAAAACAGCAATTAATCGACTTAACATTATACTATAGGCGAAGAACATTACCGCTGTGAAGTATCATCTAGGGCTTCCATGCCTGACCATCGCACTTACAATCGGATGAGAGGTTCTGACCTCGCTTAAAAGGAAAAGAAATCGACGAAAAATATATTGAACACGCTTTAAGGGGGAAATCGGCAAGTCCGTTAACACTGTGCCTAAACAGGCTGCCTACACTATCGTTAGGTTTTCAATGATTTATTTGCGGTTAGACTGAAATCTATGAAGATCGCTTGAAGTAAAACGAATATAAGAATCTTTATCGGAGTTTGAAGATTGCCAGCCGAAGAGCTGGTAGCACCTCTGTTTGTCCATGCGTGAGACTCACTTCCTAGTAACATAATCAGAACCAGGTACTATCAACCAAATTGCAAGAGAGCTGAAGTAACATAACATGCTGTAGCTATAGCGCAGGGTTAGTTTACAACAAAGAAACATTTGACGGCATCTGTTACTCATCTAGAAACCACCATGTAGATGAACCACTAATTTAAGGATAAAATAAATGTTGCTGAGTAGGACCATGATTGCTAATGAAAATATGGAATGGCAGAGGTAACAGGAGTTGCAGCCAAGGCGACGTTCTGTGTTCACTCTAGAGGCCGTAAAAATAGGCATTTTTGTGATTTTTTTTTCCAGGAAATATATGAAATAAATCGAGCTTACAAAAGTAGAAGTTTATTGTACATATGATTGTCTGTTAAACATAATTTTTAATGAATAAATGGCGGCTGTGCAGAGTTTCACAGATGACCTCCTTTTTTGGAAGGGTCTAGGGCCGTACCAACAGCTCCTATAAATTTTGAATAAGTTACTAATTTTTTTTTTTTTTATTTTACATAACAACAGCTAGGGAAGAACGTAGGATTTCTTTGATAAACGAGGTGTGTTCCAAAAATAAGGTGACTTAATACTTTTTTAAAAAACAAAAAAGAATTAAAAATTCCAAAAAAAACGACGTTTTCATCGTTGTTAATGAGCTGGGGCGTTCAGAGAGAGGTTCGTCATTGACATCTTCTCGGCCATCTTGAAGGAAGTTCAGCGAGAGGATAAGTTCACCACAGTGGAAACAAATCCCACCTCAAACACAATCAATTGCCCCGTGTACAGATGTATATAATTTTGCGGCCAAACAACTCGCCAAGGTCCTATAAAAAAATACGACATGCGCTACGGAGTTTACTAAACGTGTATAGAATTTATACCTTATACCTTCCTAGACTTCCTAGACCGAACATATGCTCAGTGCTTCAGGTGTGGCATCAAAATTGTGGTAGAAGAAGCCGTCTTTGAGTGGGGCCTTAGAAAACACAGCCAGCATTACATGCTGGCCAATATAACCAAGAGGACCTAGACGAAGTTAAGGTAGCGATATCAAAACGTAATTTTAACTACCATAAACTGCTGTGCTATTGTGGTTGGGAAGATGTGCCAGGCCATCTGCACGATATGGCGAGAGAAAAAAATGCACAAGGCACGAAATTTTAGCATAGCTTGTCCGATTCTTAAGAAAGAGAACAGTTTTCACTGCACCAATTGCAAAAGGAATAAGTTTCCCACGGACGGAACGGGCTATACATAAAACGCCATATCTAATTTAGATATCCCTGACAAACTCGGCAGATTGTGCAGGATTACTATAACATAGAGAATTTTCTCTGCTCAATCTAGGGCATTACCTACAAGTCAAGAAAGGTTTTAGACAAAGCGATACGCTGCCATATGACTTTCTTAGTCCTAGGAAGACATATCACCTTGATCAAAAATTTATTCACAAAATTAGAAATACAAGTTTATTCATCTAAATCTATATTTTCCCCTTTAAAGTAATCCCCATCAACTGCAACACACTTATGCCAGCGCTTGATCCAAACCTCGAAACATTTTTTTATATTCGATTTTCGGTATGTCCATCAGTGCCCCCTGCGAATTTTCCATTACTTAATCTCGGCTGCTGAAACGCGTTCCCCGTAGTGGTTTTTTAAGTCGATTGAACAGAAAGAAGTCACAGGAACCAAATCAGCTAAGTTCGGTGGCTTTTGGATGGTATTTGTTACATATTTCGTCAAAAAATTACGAATACTGTGCGACGGTGCGTTATCATGGTGCAAGATCCACGAGTTTTCTGCCCACAATTCTGGTCTCTTTCGACGAATTGCTTCGCGCAAACGTCTCATAACGCCCAAAGAGTACTCTTTGTTTACAGTCTGACCTTCTGGCAAAAATTTATGATGCACTACACTGTTGTAATCCATGAAAACCGTGAGCATTGCCTTCTTTTTTGACTGAAGACAATGTGGTTTTTTCGATCTCGGCTCATTTGGTGAACGCCATTCACTTGCCTGATGTCTGGATTGCGTGTCGTACTCATAAACCCAAGTCTCGACTCCAGTTTTAATCTTTTTGATGAATGTGGGATCGGATTCAGCCTCGCAAATCATCTCTTTTGCGACTTCAACACGAACTCTTTTTTGCATGAAATTGAGGTCTTATGGCACCAACTTTGCTGCTATATGACGGAAACCCCAATCATGAACCAAAATGTCTTAGACGGATCAATGTTCAAGTCCTCCGCTAAGTCTCTGATGGTTAATTGGCGGTTATTGACCAACATTTCTTTTACTTTGTCAATGTTTTCGTCGGTTCTCGATGACGATGACCTGCCACTGCAATAATCATCTTCGATTGACTCACGACCACTTTTGAACCATTTGTGCCACTGATAAATGACCGTTTTCTTTAGAGAATCGTTGCCAAAACGCTTTTTCAACACTGCCAACATTCGCGCACCATTAAATCCATTTCTTACGCAAAATTTAATAAAAGTTAGTTGTTTCAAATTTAAATTCATTTCTAAAATTGTAAAAAACCGCCAACACACACTGAGATATGGATGTAATCTTGGCTACGTAACTTTTGCAAATGTCAAGCTATGACGCTAAGACTTAGACGGAATATCAACAATGTCGGTACTTCACCGACAGAAGGAAAAGATACAAGAACGATTCAATTACCCCATAAGCTGATGTGGAAAGAATCAAATACATCTGAGTATAGACGGAAACTCGACCTAAACTTGCAGACAACTGCTCAACTTGATATAATGGATATCGACAATTTAATAAAAATTTCTTACCCATCAAACCCGCTATTTCGCGTTCAATGTTGGCTTTGAGCTCTTCGAACGTCGTCGGCGGGTTGGCATAAACCAATGATTCAACTTTCCCCCACAGAAAATCGTCGAGCGGCGTTAAATCGCACGAACGAGGCGGCCAATGGACTGGCCCATGTAACACGCTCACCATACTTAATCTTCATACTTCCATCCTGATAAAACCACATGTCGTCCAAGTCCATATCTTCCAATTCGGGCCAGAAATATTCGGTGATCATAACGCTATAACTCTGACCTTTCACAGTAACGTGACGATCGTTATCGTCGACGAAAAAATATGGCCCAATAACGCCGCCGGCACGCAAACCGCACCAAACAGTTATTTTTTGTGGAATATCACCACTTCGGTGATACATGAAGCACATGTGGGTTTTCACCTGACCAATAACGTATATTTTGCTTATTAACGAACCCATTGAGCCAAAAATGAGCTTCGTCACTGAAGATGATTTTGCGATGAAATTCATCATCTTGGCGCATCTTCTCCAGAACCCAATCGGAGAACGTACGTCGCTTCAAATGATCCATCATCTTCAATTCTTGAGTCAGCTTGATCTTGTATGGGTGTAAACCAAGATCCTTACGCAAAATACGCCATAATGTAGTCTGAGCGATGCCCAATTCTTGAGAACGCCGTGGAATTGACTGATTTGGATCGTTTGGTACGGACGTCTGAACGGCAGCGATATTTTCGACACTTCGACCAACCCGTTGTCTCACTGACATGGCAACATCACACAACGAATATGTAGACTCAAATTTTTGCACTAAACTTGTTAATGCCTGTCTACTAGGGCGAGAATTACGACCGAAAATTGGAGTTAACGCTCTTAAAGTTGCAGTAACCGACTCCGAATATCTGTAGAAAGTTTTTATAATTTGCAGACGTCGCTCGTTAGTGTACTTTACACTTGATGAAAATGTTGAATTTACTGAATAAATTGACAGTGACAGTTTGATGATTACTGAAAGAGTGCGTTCACAAATTAAATTCGAAGTTGTCAAGTCCCTATTGGAAAACCCTATACGAGCTTATCAAAAGAAATACATTTTTAAAGAAAAATGGTTTGACACTAAGTGAGAAGCAGCAAGAAAAATATCTTTTGGGCGGCTTAAAGAAATACAGCTTTTAAGCAAATGTGTATGAAGAAAAAGAAAAATTTTTATTGAAAACGAAGCTCTAAAATATGTGAACTGTAGAGATACAAAAGAGTTCTGGTGTGCGATTAAAAAATTCAACTGTAGAGCACCCCAAATTGGCACTCAGCTAGACGCAAGGACACTGATGAACCACTTTCAAACGCTGTTGAACCCACAAAGTAGCATACTGAAATTTCACTACGCAATGCCATTAATGAAAAATGAAATATTAGATGCACCTATTACACAGGGAGAAATATGTGACGTTTTGAAGAGACTTCAAGATGGGAAGTCATCAGGAGCTGATCGCATATTAAATTTTTTAAGTATGCGACAAGCAATTTTATCGAAAAAATAGCGGTGATTTTCAATGGGATGCTGGAAACAGGTAACCTACCGCCACTATTCAAACAAGCCATAATATATCCGATTCACAAAAAAGACACTATAGCTGATCCCGCAAATTATCGTGGAATATCTTTCCTTACTTTATCCTGCAAGGTTTTAACAAAACTTTTAAATGAGCGTATGTCAATTTGGATCGAAACCAACAATTTGATCAAAGAATTCTAAGCAGGTTTTCAGAATGCTTATTCAACAGTAGACAATATTTTCGTACTGCAAAACATTGCTGGGACACTCCTCGAACAAAAAAAGGAATTATTCGCCTTTTTCGTTGATTTCTAGGCAGCCTTCGATAATATCGATCGAAATATTCAAATTTTATAACGCTAGAATGAGCCAAAAGTTTGGGCGGGTTATCGAAAATATGTATGAGTGTGTGGAGCTATGGGAGTAAGACAGGGATGTACACTAAGCCCATATCTCTTTGCCTTATACACAATGACCACACCGACTTTTTACCTGAAGGAATAAAGATTGCAGGACATTTAATAAAGGCACTTTTATTTTCAGACGATATGGTTCTATTTGTATATTCAATAGAGTCCTTACAATTAATGATTAACCGTCTTGATTTGTACTGTCAATTATGGAATCTTACGGTTAACCTTACAAAATCAAATATTATGATCTTTAAGATGGGAGCTGGTAGAGAGTGCAGAAACGAATAATGGCATCTCAACGAACAGCCCATTAAAATTATGAAAACCTATAGATATCTCAGGGTGATAATAGCTAGTAATCTCAGTATTGAACCTCATCTAAAGGAAATACTAATAAAAGCGAAAAGTGCCATATCGGCTACATGGAACAAATATTTTTCAAATCAACTAATTGACCACAGCGTAAAGTAAAAGGTTTTTTTTAATCAGAATCAGAATGTACGTAGCGCAATCTTGGGGATACTACCAATATGAAACAGTAGAGAAACTCCATAGATACTACATAAAACGATGCTTTTGCTTACCAAGTACAACACTAAACTATTTGATCAATAACGAAACAGGACTGTCACCGCTTTTCATTAAATCATTAAAATTGCATGTAGATAACGTAATAAAAGTTTTAGAACTGTCGGACGATAGACTTCCAAAAATAATTGCGAAGAAGGTAGTCGAAAGGAATACGCTCTGGTATAAAAAAAAACTCTAAGAGCTAGCATCGTGCTGCAGATTCGAATGCAGTTTATCTTACTGAAACGAAAGATACCGCAAGGATGTGCTTGCCAATTTTATTGCCAAAGTAGATGAACAATACAGAGCTGATTGCGCAAATATGGCTTCATCGTCCGTTCACCGAGCTATATACAGCATTTTAAAATACAATCTGTCTGAAAAAAATTATTTCCACAATGACAACAGCAAAGAAATAATTTCGGCTGTTTTTAAGATCAAAGGCAAACTAATGCGCCTTAATTATATCCCACATCGTCCAGATCCACCAATTTATTGTAGTCTTTGCAACTTATCTGAGAGAGAAGACGTTATACATTTCATTGGAAGATGCCCCATCCAAATTGTGATTCGGTGGCAGTGTTTTTCGATGTGGAATGTCTTGAATGTCATGTACGAGAATATGAGTTTGAATACAGGTAGCATCTCGTGGAAAGTTGAATGTATAACCAAGAATTTTACGAGGTACACTGTGACATCGGTCTTGTGAAGTGTTTGCGAATTAACACAATGTCATACAGAGCAAGTGGACACAACGGCGTCAGCCGAAATGATATATCCCGAGGTAAAACAGAACAAAAAGCAATCGGATCTTTGGTGGCACACGAAAGTGAAAGTGGACGTCAAACAACCTGGAGTCAGCTGGTTAGAGAGGCTTATTGTTTGAGGATTCTGTTCACCCTAAGCGATAGCGACACCTAAGTATGATAGGTAAATAAGTATGATGAAGATAAGTTCGTTTTTTTCCGGTCCACAAAGTGTGGCCCATTCGTTTAGGGTTCTATGAGCATTGAACAGAATTCCACTGATTGTAGGATAGAACTCATCGGTAACTATTTAAACTATGTTATATGAGACTGCAGTGACCCGATTTAATTCTTATGAAAATGTGACATCATTTCTGCTTGAGAAGTCTCTTTAAATGAAGCGAAGTTGACTAGTGATGCCCGTTTTCGTGCCTTAGTAAACTCTATTGTAAAAATACACAACCGAATCTCGACTTTGGCTTAAAACTGTACTAAACAGTGATTAATTCAGCCGGTCCCTGACTCTAAGAAATGTGACTGTGAGCTAATGAGCAGAGCCCTCATCATCATCAAGACACCATGATGACAATGATAATGTAAGATGTGCAAAATGACAACAGGTACTTTCAAAATATCCATTTCGAAGACTTATGAGCAAAAGAAAGCTAAACAACTAAACTGATTCGTATCTGCAGTGATCTTTTACTGCCATCTAGCACTCCCATTTGCGGCGTGCTTCTGTCTATTCATTCAACTGAAAAAATCCCGCAAATCCATTCGAGATGATTTCAAAAATAAATAAAAACTCACAAACAATTGAAACTAGCCCAAAATCTGGTACAAAAAATTGAATTTAGACCCACCAGTACTGAATCAATCATATTTCAATATCGGTTCCCAACTCTATCCTGCATGGTCAGGAATTTAATTAATTTACTGACCAACAACAATACTCTGTACGAGTATAAGGCAGTCCCAAAGTAATATTCGATCAATTACACTATTTGCAATAGTTGCATGACCCGGAATATCGTTTCAATGAAATTATTTGATTTGATTCCCTTACGCATACAAGCTCTCTGGGTATTTATCCGTTCACCGTAATTTGAATTTCAATAAAAAGGACAAACAGAAAAAAAAACAACAACAAAGATTTAATGCTCAGCCATTTTGTAAAAACGGGATGAATATTTTATTGGTTTTACATTTTGGAAAATTAGTGCTGCCCATTTTATTCGCTGAACGGACTAGATACCACCACTCGTATTTAGTTTGTGAATTAATGGTCCGTTCATTTGAAGTAATTAAAACCGGTTTTCGTATTTTTTTTCTTCAAATTTTTGAAATATAAATAAAAATGTTTGAATTTGTTGACAAAATAAATAAAATGTTTACGAGTATAAACGGTGAGGCTAGTTTCAATGATTTGAAACAATGCGAGGGAATAAATTATTCATATCATGTCAGCACTGTTTGTTTTCAAAAAAAAAAAAATGCAGACTCATTTGCATACTTGACCTTATTGTTGTTGTTTAGTTGGATCAATTAATTTCGAGTCTATTAGGCAGCTAAAGATAGGTCACAAAACGGGAATCCATGTCCAAAAACTTCTGTGTAAAACATAATTAATCCAAATTGGCTTTCACAGGATGACCACTGATACTTTTAGATAGAAACCCGAAAATTAGAGAAATATAAACTTTATTAGAACTGAGTTATACTACTCAAATAGAAGGCTTTGTAGTTATTCGATATAAGGGGTGATTCGTCGTGAGGTTTGACAGATCACGAGTGACCCTATCAAAGTGCTTTGTCATTTTTCATCATGGAAAGACTCACACCACAACAGCGTCTCCAAATGGTTCAGCTGTATTACGAAAATCAGCGTTCTGTGAGAAATGTTTTTCGTGCGATTCGAATAACTTACGGTGCCAATACCATTAGGGGGTAGCCGTGGTGTAGTGGTATATGCATAGACTCCTCAAGCAGAGGGTCGCGGGTTCGAATCCCGTGCCAGGCAATTCTGTGAAAAAGTCTTTTCATAGAATTTGTATGTAGTTATATCAAAATCCCGTCGGCATCAACTCTGACATGAAGGCATAACACTGATGTTGGAGTGGTTGCTGGCTAGGCTAAATGTAACGAACTAACAACTAGCACGTACTGAGACCCACTGGTTGAGGATGCACTTGCTCGTCCCATTCAGTTTGACAACCACCTCTGGGAAAAATATCGAAACCTAATACTCCTAAGTATCAAACTACTACACCACCCGCCCGCGCCCTGGAGAAAAAGCCAGTAAAAGGGTATTCATATCCCCATGATGCACAAGCGGTATTATAAAAAAAAAAAAATTTTGAGTCCCAGTTAACATTAATGGATGGTACTCGACCGGTTAGGCCACATCCAGCACGTAGTGAAGAGACTATAGCAGTTGTAGCTGAGAGTGTACGCGAAGACCCTGACGAATCGATTCGTCTTCGTTCTCAATAGCTTGGCTTGGTGTATTCGATAACTTGGCGTATTTTACATGAGGATTTCTGCTTAAAAGCGTACAAAATTCAACATGTGCAAGAATTGAAGCCTGGCGTCTTGAATTTGCGTCATATTTTCAATGAATAGGCTTTGGAAAAACTCCATGAAAATCCGATGTTTTATTATGAAATTTTGTTCAGTGATGAAGCAGTGATGATGATTTCTGACTCAATGGATACGTTAATAAACAAAATTGCCGTATTTGGGCTGTTGAGCAACCCGAAGAGCTACCATTACATCCATTAAAAGCAATAGTATGGTGTGGTTTATGAGCTGGTGGAATCATTGATTCATATTTATTCAAAAATGAGGCAAATCAGAATATTACTGTCAATGTTAATGGGCTATGTGCTCCCTGAAATTCAAACACATGTTCTCGGTGAATTCTGGTTTAAACAATATGGCACTACGAGCCATACAGCGCGTGAAACAATGGACTTGTTAAGAAATCACTTTGGTGAGCACTTGGTTTGGCCACCTAAATCGTGCGATATCATACCTTTGTATTATTTTCTCTGGGAATATTAAAAGTCCCAGGTCTTCAGGAATAATCTAGCTACGATTGTTGCTTTGCAAGCCAACATTACTTGTGTTATCTGCAAAATACCAGTCGCTATGCATGAGCGAGTCGCCCATAATTGGACCTTCCGAATGGACCACCTCAGACGTAGCCGTGGCCAACATTTACATGATATCATTTTAAAAAAGCAAATGCCATGAATTGTTCTTTTAACCGCGGCACGCAGTACGACCAAATCAAATTCCATCTGCGTAGTTCCATTACAAATTGGAAATTAATAAATACCACTCTCGAGTACTCACATAATTACTTACGAATGATATTATGGATCCTGAACGAAATATGTGTTTTGCTATACCGCTTTGTACCAATTTGTCTTAGGGAGGGCGATTTACTGTCACTCTTCTAAGCCAGGCACTTCGGCTTAAGTTCTTCCATGTTTGTGATTAGGCATATATTATTCGTTCCTATTACATGGGTAAGCTACTGAACAGATAAGAACGATAGAAAAAAAAAATTAAATTAGAGAACAACAGCGTGAGATATAAAATTAATTCAGGCTTTGTTCTGAACCTACGTTCATGTGTGGAACAGCACATCTTTCAAATGTCCAATATGTGCGGCGTTATTCCACCAATAGTGTGCCGAATGTTGGCCTCAATCTTCTCTAAAATAGTTGGTTTGTTAGAGTAGACTAAGGATATTGATGTTTTTGGCGTAACCCCAGAGAAAATTATTGAGTGATGTCGAATCGCATCATATCGATGTTGTTGACCTCTGACCACAGAAAGTGGGTTAACATCGCTCTATATCTGAGACCATTGACGGTGTCACCAGAACACTCGTAAAACTCAATGTGTGCAAAACAATAAAACAGCACACTAACACATACTGCGCTAGTAACATACCATATGCAAGTGCAACACCACAACTTGCGGTCAATGTTCCAAACCTCCAAGAATTTGGTCACCAAATATATGGTACACTGAGTACATGTAACAATCGATGAATAGCTTGTTGAAAGTGTGAATTTGTTTGGTGCACAGTTTCTTCTTGGGGCATAACACCAACACTAGAATTTTCACTTTGCGGCCTTACTAAGTGTCCTGGGTGTTTGTGTGCTTTTGTGTTTGTTTTTAATAATGGCTAGCGAATTTAGAGTAAACATAGCAAATATATGCGGGCTAAGAAGTTATCTATTTTCTGCATACGTCACCGTCTGTAAATACAGATCAGCTGCTTTGCCACTTAGTGAAACACAGTTTGATCCGCGCATACACCTCTCGATCACTCTGATCCAAAGTTACCTGGCTACGAACAAGTGCCATTTTTCTTCTCTTACCACGGTTTCGGCATTTACGTGCGAAGTGATGTAGCTTATCAAACTCCACCACAATGTAGTCCCTGTTCCAATCCGGAATTCAATTTCATGTATTTAAAACTCCGTAACCGTAAACAAATTATCCACTATTTACAGAAGCCCAAAACTGGACAGCAATTCGACCTTTAACGAGTACAATGCGCTGTTTGACCCGATTCAAAGAATTCTATCCCTGTATCCTCATACTAAAATCCTGATTACGGTTGGTTTTAATATACACAATTCTAGGCGGCTTCGACATTTTGGACAAACGAACACCCGAAGGCCGATGTGTTGAGAACTTCTCTGCAAAAAATAACTTAAACCAACCTACACGAATACCAGACGGTGATAGTCATATCGCCAACACCTTGGAACTGTTTTTAATTTTTCACCCTGATAAGTAACTCGGTTGATATGGTCTCCCCTCTAGGCTCGTTGGCTCATTGTGTCATATTAGCTTATTTATTGTAAATTGACCACAAATTTCCAAAAGAATCGTACGATAAAGCCAATTTGACCGGGCTTAACGCTTTCTTTTGAAATTTTAGCTGATCGTTATTTATCCTCGATAATGACATGAATGACGCTGCTTATGATCGCTGACACACTTTTGTTTTGGAATGAGATCCTTCATAAAAGGCATGGTACAGCGAGCTGTAAAGAGGCTGTGAAGGTTAGAGAAATGCTTTTTTTGTTCTAATAGGCCAACCCGACAGAGAAAAATCGAAAAAAAAAATTCAAACGACCAAAAACTGAGGCGGCCAACTCAACACTTCCAGATTAACGCTTGTTTCCCCAAGCATCCTTTGTCCACACGCTAGCAAAACCATACCGAAATTTTTTTCATCAATCTTACTATTAAGAACTCTTTTCGAACGGATCAAAAACAGCATTTGTCCAGCCCGTTCTTAAAAAGGCGAATCTTCTCCTGTCTTCTCTAACAGACCCACTGCATTTATGTTCTTTCTTTTGGAGGTCACGGATATGTTGATAAACGGTCAACTCATGAAATGATGCAATATTCGTCAGTTCGGTTTCCTTAGCTACAGGTCCACTGGCGATCTGATGTCTGACGGCATTTTTCATCAAAAACGGAACCAATTCGTACATCAATCTTAAGAAAGCATGATAGTTGCACTTGATATTTCTGAGGCATTTAACAGAGTTTTTGGGATGACGACTCTCTTCTTCATGGATCCGAAATTATTTCGGAACGTTCAATTCAAGTTGTCTTGGATGATTTCAATTATGATATTCGCACAATGAATGAAGTGAAATTTAATACTTCCAAAACATAATGCTTTCAGCTGTGACTTAAGCGAAATTTAAACACCCAGCCATTATCTATGAATGGTACTTGCATCGTTATAACCGAAATATTTTACCCCCTCTGATCTGGCCACAATATATAAGGCATTCATCCGCCCAAAATTGGAGTACAATGCCCACATCTGGTCAGGTGCTACTAAACATCTCTGCACCTGCTAGATTGGATTCAAAACCGATAAAATTCATTGGTGATACTAATAACAGTCATTTTATTGACACCCTCGAACATCGATGTAATGTCTCCTATATCACTTTGTTTTATCGCTATTTTTACCACCAGTGCTCCATTGAAATCGGCCCCTTCAAACTTTTAGCCGTATCACCCGTCTCGCTGTGAATGCTTATCAGTACAACATCAAGCCCACCTTCGGACGTACTCTAAAATATCGTGATTATTTCCTAAGCCGTACAACTCGCTTATTGAATGTCCTGCTGAGCTCTTTGTTTCCTAATCGTTGTAACTTGCAAACATTCAAAACCAATGCTCATTGGTATCCCTCTTTTCCCTCCCATAAAATCCTTCGTGGGCGAGCCTATTTAAAAAAAAAAGAACGCCAAAATCCCAATTCAGCTGACCAGCGCGCCAAATCGACTTTTGTGGGTCTTATTCGATACTGGCCGCTACGACTGTTATGTTTTCTTCATTTAGCACCAATCTCTATCTTAAGATCCACGATGCGACGAATTACCTGCATATAGAAGCCATGATGATGACCGGCCTCACGAAGAAATTGACGTTGCGTATTTACAACTGCACGTTCGGCAAGCGTAAACGATGCGTAATGAAATGGCAAACTTTAATGACTATTTTGACAGCTGGATGTCATTATTCGTAACTTTGACAGCTTAACTTAAAAAGCGAACAAATTACTCGTATCATTGCTATCTGGTTACCCATTACGAAAATGGATGACCACGTCTCCTCGCAACGACGTCTGGGTATCTCTCCGGAGATTGCGAAGTGAAGTTTTAATTTCGGAATACTGGACAGCGATTTCAAAATGAAAGGCAATCGGGGTGACTTTTTAAGTTTTTTTTTTTTTTTTAATTTTCGTGGGAGCTGACACCCCCCATTATTTCGCTTAATACAATCTTAAACTAACTTAAAAACGAGAACTAAAAATTAGGACCTACAAATTAAGGGTTAGGAACTAAGACGAGAAGTATTCAGGACAAAATCACAAACAGGCAGGTTTGAGTTGACCTTACAGAGCACACGGGCAAATGGTTCATTTGAACTTTGTGGGTTTGTGTTGAAGGAAATAGAATTGTAAAGGGAATTGTGCAATCCACAGAATCAGAGAGCAGTCGACGAATGAAAAGAATGTCAGCTACTCTGCGTTTTTCGAGGGTATTGAGATATGGGTCAACCCAGGGTAGTTTTCGAAGAGAAAATCTAAGTAAATAACCATGAATGTTCTCGATTCGGGATATGTGAATGCTGAACAGTGATCACGTAGGGGTTGCAAAATTCTTTTGATCATTTGATTGATAAAACCGAGTGATGAGTTGGCTTAAGGGAAATTTTACTCTCCATCATACATTATTCTTGAGTCACGAAGGGGTTGAACCTTGCGTATAGATTGGCCATGCAGAAAATAAAGTCGAGGAGGAGATTGATGTGACTTACCTGGCAAGGTCATAGATTGACATTGTTTAGACACCAAGTTGAAGGCCTATCGAAGTCTTTTTGAAGAAGAATAAAGGCTTGGGGTGAAGAAATAGTTTTGGAGAACTTAGTGTCATCGGTTAAGCAGTGTTGAATAATCATCTCAAGATCGTTTATAGTTAAAATGAAAAGAGGATAGCCTAGATGGCTGCCTTGTGGAACACCAGAAGTGGTTAAAAACGAGGTTGAAAAGGATGACCTAAAACAAACGCTATAATAACGGTTTTCCAGATAAGAAAATATTTGAAGAGTATAAATTGATAAGATATTTAATTGAATGTCTAAGCAAACTCTGTAGCAATAACATCAATTTGTAGTAGTTGATCTAGCTTTCATAAATCCATGCTGATTGGGTGATATAAGTGACTTACACTAAGAGCTTGGAACATTTTAGGTACTCGTATGTGAGGAAGCTTAGCAATGAGATGGTTGGTAGTTACTTCATTCTTATATTCCTCTTTGTGGGCCGGGGTTTTGAAAGAGGTCTTCCAAGCTTGGATGAATTTCTCTTGTGTGAGGGACAGATGAAATATGGTAGGGAGGAAAGTGGGTGCAAAAGATTGGAGGCACACTTATTGAGAAATTATTGCTGGGAGCTTTTTTTCGACAGGAGTAGGATCAAAAGATTGAAAGAGATAGGGGCCTATTGAGAAATTCGAAAGGTACTTCAAACATGGTATATGTGGTCAGATACTCAGATAACTTCTTCCTCTGCAAATGATTTTTTAAAAAAGTTTTCAAAATAGGTTGGCAATAGTATGTGGGTCAGTCGATGATATGTTATCGAATGAGAGATTGGGATTTTTTTTTGCTGTTGACGAATTGATAAAAAGCTTTAGGATCTTCGATAAGGTTGGTTGGTGCGAAAAAAACTGCCTATAATTTGTTTCTTTTGTTTTTTAAAGAGCGAAGGCTTCTATTATGCCAGCGAAGAGAAATAAGTGATATTTTGTGCCGAGAAAATGGGACGTAAGGATATATGGGATTAATATGCATTCATTGGGTGAACTAGCTTTTGACGCGGTAAAACAGAAATCATTAACCGATGGACTCCACTTCAGCAGAGGCAGATTACAGTCAACAAGTTCACCTAAGTCAATTGCTTTAATAGCAAGGATGTAAGATTCGATAGGTTGAGCGAGAGAATGCAGTAACAGGTAACATACAGGAACCTATTGGAGAGAATTATTTTAATTGTAACAAAGTTAAGGTTAACAGAAGAAAGGATAGTGATGAGAGCAGAGTTGAGGCTATTGTAAATGGCAAGTAGGACATCTCCACATGGTCAATAAACTATTGGGAGTGCAGGATCATTAACTATAGGGAGACTGATCGTCATCTCGGAAAACAAAAAAGAAGATAGGAATAGCTCCTGGCTCTTAATGATTGGTTTCTTAAGAGAATAGACGTCGAAAGAGAGGTCATAAGACTTGGAGAAAACAGCACAAGATTTAGAGCGTAAGACTCTTACCTTTTTGTACTAAAATATAAGAGGTAGGTTGCTGTGCGGAGGGCTAGTAAGGAACGAAAAAATTTGTCATGGCCAGCTTGACTACGCTGAAGGTGTAAAATTCATTTAGAGTGTATATAACTGCGGAAAGTAGCGGTGTGTTGAAAATTTTGTGGTACTTGTTGTAAAGTTTAGAGAGCACATAATGGCATTCCGTGGTATCTTTATTCTTTTGGGTCAATTTAACGTTGGGTGGCGAAAGAAGACCAGAAATAGGAGCACGGGCTCGTGTAATCGGGGAAGAAAGCGAGCAAGAAGCGGGATTTAAGAAATGCGAGCTGATAATGTTTGGCTATTTAGTTCCTATTGTAAGATCGAAATTGGGAAATCAGTTGTTAGTATTCGTAAGAGGGGGTATGAGGAGGTTAAATCAAAAGAAACGCGTTGATATTGGGGCTTGAATGAAAGAAGGGCAATTGGTGCTTTTGTGAGGAGATGTGAAGAGGGTTGCTTAATGATATAGACAGGAGGTGAAAAATTGGGAAACACTTTGGATTTCGGGCTTAGGATGTGGTTGGGAAATGAATCTGGCCGATCTATATCCAGCTTTAGATGAGACGTTGCTTCGTTTTGTTTCTTTGTGTTTATTGGTTGGCTGATCCGTCCATATGAAGATACGGGGACTGTAACTACCATTTTGACAAGTTCCCATCTCGTTACGGTGGATTTAGAAAATGTCTACATCGCTTCGGGTACAACAGATCACCTTTTTGGCCAGACTCTCGAAATCAAGTGGAAGACATGGAGCACGCTATATTCTGGGTTGAAAAACCTACACACCACACCCATATAATTGACCAAATGTTGTGCTCAGAAGAAAATTGAATAGAGGTTTGCACATTCATAAGCAAAACGAACTGCTAAGGATCGAAAGAATGAGACATACAGATACAGCAAATATAGAAGATATAGCGTAGATTTCTTACCACCCCCACGAAGTAATACCTAAGATCAGTCTCGCGAACAGAATGGTCGAAGTGTGCAGAATGTGGCTTAGTACGTAGGCGTATTCCTGGAATCGAGCAATTAAGCTAGCGGACTGTGCTTGCTGGTAGTGCGGACTACTGGTATCTTTAAAGATTTCACACCTCTTGGGGCAACAAAAAAAAAAAATCTTTAAAAAAATAACTCATCAAAACTTCTTCTTCTTCCAAAGAGCTTTTCCTTCTAAAAAGTAGATAACTTTGATCAAAGAAAAATAGTGAGCAAAGAGTCAAACGAACCATGGTAAGAAAGATTGCATGTAGCTGAGACGGATGGGTTTTTGAAGTCAGACAAAAAAGACATTCGCTGAATAGGATATGCCTGGTCCTGGATCTAGATTAATGGTGATGTCATTAAGCACTATATGAGTCAAATTAGTTAGATTCCTCTTCTTGAGAGCTAGACTAAAAGTCCATTTCTTGTGTACCAATTATCAATTACAGCTACGGTTGCCTGCTCTTTATAGCAAACAGTTGGTATACATGATCCAACAGAGCGGTATAGCCTGAGCGTAGAGATAAGTCTTGTTTTGTCTGTCCGAGTTACACATATCGTCAAAACTTTTTGAAAGCACCCTCAATGTATTCCCAGCAGATTTTGAAACACAGTCTTGCAGCATCTCCCGCGTTGGTGAGCATGTTGCATCTTTGACAGAGGATGCAAAGCAGTTCTGCACCGAACAGGTAATCTATACCTTTTTGTAGCAAACTGGATACATACCTTCGGTGGTAGGTGACTTCACCATAAAACCATCAAATAAAGCAACAGCGTGTTTGATGGCCTTATCCGTCACCGTAACCGATGATAGATAGCTTCTTTGCAGCTTCGATGACAGGAAATAGTTATAAAACCGCTGCTTTCTTGCAATGTTATGCCTCTGGAATCGATACCTGAGATTCGTACAAATTCATCGAGGATTTTCTCCTAATCCCTTTGACAATAAATGTCCCGTTGGTGTCATAGCCGACTGGAGTAATGTGTATTGATTTAAGGTTCATGGGTTTTTTTGCAAGATTTGCCGTTATGTGAAAAGCCCTTCGATACTGGGCTTTTCATGTACAAAACTACACCGATTAGGACGTATCAGATTGTTGATTAAAGGATTTAAGCGTCAACAAAGCATGAAAGATAAAATCTTATAATCAATGTTAAAAGGACTGATTCCTTTACAGTTTACGCAGCTTAGAGAGTCCCTACTAATGGATCAAAGGGGAATTTTCTACACCAACTTTGTCTCTACATAGTATTACCCTTCCATCCTTACTTCTCCATGGTTCTACTAAGTATTTATGCATTGTATTCCCGTGAAGGTGATTTTTACATTCTTTGAAGACTTCTGAATATGGTTTCTGCAGTAGCGGACTCTGGCAAGCACTTTTCTGATTCTTTTGTTTTATTTTGGAGATACCAAGGTCACTTTTTCTCATAGAGTTCATGAGTGTCTATCGTCCTTCTTTACTGCGGCATTTGGTAGCCAAGTTGTTTTGCTACATGTGTTTGCCTACATTCTTCATCAAATTTCAGTTTCGTTGCTTAGGACGTGAAAACGTACGCATCAGATTCGGCGTCTATGAGGGATTGGTAATAATATTACCTTCGTACTTATTCGTGGCGAGATGTGACACCGTAATATTCCTTGAAAGTTTTTGGGAAACTCGATTAATCGTAGTCTGATACGATTGCAGCTGTTGCTCGCCAAATTTGATCACAGACCTTCTTCGGTGTTTTGCTATTCGGGAAACAACAAGGCAGTCCAAGCAAATGTTGACTCCTTAAAATATTCGGGCATACAGAATACTGGAATTTGGTCTTACGTCTGTCAACCACTAGATCCCTTTGTGGAAATTTTCATAAGACTTTTCTCTGCTGCGACCTTGGTGATTCTTTGTTTCTACTTGTCCTGCAAAAAATATTATCCCTACCTGACTTGCCATTCAAATCACCAAGAACGATCTTAACATTGTTCATATATCTAGTTAAAGAGCTTGCACAAGATGGGGCAAAAGTAATGTAATAATGTGAATTGGATGCCCTTTTGTTAGAAATAAAAGAAATTCCTTTCTGTTTTCACGAAAAGTTTACTTGGAGGTGCAGAACTTATGACATTAAGTTGAAAAAATGATATCGGCCAAACAACCACCTCCTGAGTTAATGCACATTTGTGCTCGTTTTACGGTGATTTTTGATTTCTTCTTCAATGTTGGCTTTCGAGACTTGCATGGCTTGTGGTTTGTTATAGTTTGTCATTTTAAGGGGACGCAATAGCTCTTCGTGCATATCGTGTAGATTCTTTGAGCCCCAGAAATGCAAATTTCATTTTTTCACATAACCACTTAAGTGGGAATGAGCTTTGTCGCTCATTATGATTTTGGATACGAAATCCTGAATCCCAACACTTGTAAGCCCTGTGTCTTGGTCTTCTCTTAGCGCCAAATCCAAATAGGTGCTTTTTCTGCTCAATAACAATTATCATATTAAGTGTCCATCGCATTGCTTCGAGTCCAAAATGTCCTTCTGCAACCTCAGGTCATCAAATACTTATACTCGTAATCGAAGGAGCAGACCTTCATAATATTACGTTTGTATTTACCTAACGTAAGTGCTATTCACAACTTCCTGCAGCCCCTGATAAAGCAGTCAATATCCATAAATTGAATAAATTGAACATCTGCTAAACATACCTGATTCCACCTTACGTAAATATCCTCGTAAAGATGATTGCGCTTTCAAAATCATCACGTTTTGCAAACGAATGATCCTTTGAGGACCTTCATTACTTATGTTCATTTGCAATTCAACTCTTCCCTTCTTTCTCATTGACTTGACAGCAAAATTTAAATTATTCCAATAATCAGCTTCCTAAAAATAAGCGTTTCCTTTTCAAAATCTAAAAAAAAAAACTACGAAATCTCCATTGCAAATCCTTTTCACCTGCCTTCTGATTGTCAAACGACAATTGACATAATTTAGGGTCAATGAATCGTAAAAAGACCAATGATCCTTCACCCATCGGATGACAATAGTAATAATCTTCTGCTGCCCGAATCCTTATGTCGAACGTTATGAAATAAACATCCATACGAAAAGGGACACAAAGCACGGCCATTACAACAACAGAGGGTGAACAAATAAAGAAGGAACCAACAAAATCAGACAAAAAAATAACACCCTGTTCAACTTTCATAGGTCGGACATACCTCTGCCGGAAACCAAGCGACAACATCGTTGACATTGATTGCCTAACCTGAACGGTGAAAGGTGTCATTGTCAGGGCAAATAAGGACGTCTAGGTGATACTTATTTGTTGATTGGACGTATTTGTACGAGTATTTGTATTGACATCAAAAATGAGGTGAAATGTCTTCGTATGGAGGCGGCCTAATCAAGATTAAGGTACGGATACCTTCGCTTTCTCTCTGTTACTTGGTGTAGGACGTAATAAATTGATGTTGACTGTTAGCGCGGGAGAAATCAAAATAGTTCTTCCTGGCCTAAGTGTTGGGCATAATTGAAGGAGTCAGGTAGAGTTCCCTTCTGTTTTTTTTTTCTGTTTTGATCTACAGAAGCAATAAATTAAATAAACCAAATATCAAGGAAACAACGAAATTAATTTTCCCTTTAAAGGAGATGGCAATATAGCTACGTAAATAGAATACGTACCTACATACATACAAATGGTTTTCCAAGAGAATATTGTAGGTATCATGTCCTAAAAATAAAAAGTCTTTCGTTTCCTCTAAGAGCTAAGTTGAAGAAGAATTCATTCACATAAGTGGATGAAGTAGGTTAAATGAAATAATCAATTAAATTGAGGTTGTAGAAAAAATAGGAACTTTCCTTAAGAAATCAATGGATAAGGAGGTTGATGTTAGCTTCAAAGATTCAATTTAATTTAACTAGATAAACTAGGTGAAAAGCACTACTCAAAAAATGAATGTAGCTTCTTTGGAAAACATCAAGAGCGGCCTATAAATATAAGACAAACAGCCCGTTGTCCATTTTACATAGACCGCATAGTTTGTGAGCCATACTGACATTTATTGCTCTTATGCAAGGAATCAAATTAAGGAAATAAGAAGTTTGATCTGTTCTTTTGACTGCAATTGATTATTGAAGGCCATATCTAAGGAAATGGTTTGTCACGGTTTATCAACACACTCGTAAGCCCGATAATTACTCACTCAAACTTTTGCAAATATTGAATCTAGCACGCCACTATCAACACCATAGACCAGCAACTTTTTGAAGCCAAGATGCGAGCGTGTACATCCCTGCCGATCAACATAACTGCAAGAGACTGCTAGAGCTTTTTCTAATTGAAACTCCCAAAACCTTCTGAAAAGTTCAGAGAAATCTCAAGTTTAAGGAAAATTGTTGCCAATCGCATGTAGCAAAACAACAGGCATAAAAGTCAATATTTCAAAGAAGGACGGAACCTGCTTGGATATTCTATCAGCAAGGGAAGCTACAGTAATCCATTTTGGATCATTTACATACCTTAAGCCCAGAAAAATGACTCACAAAATGACCACTTTACGCTGGTGTAATGCTCCTCCGATACCTCCTTTGCATGCCAAACTTAATCTTTCTGCATTCAGGTATTATACTCGGTTGACGAGCGCCAACATTTAAACAAGTGGAATATCGGTCGTGAACGCTCGGTTCTCTAAGGGTACACGAACAATCAACTTATTGGACACTCTCTATTAAATGCGAGCCCTGATTCACCCAGAGCCTCAGTTTCATTGACTTTTAATCTCCACGGCAGAGATGGAGTGGTTGTGATTTTTCTCTTTACCCTTCAAGAAAAGGAAACGTGTCAAGACAGCAACTCTCCGCAGCATATCAGTTCAAGTCAATATATAGCCAACTACGGGTAAATTGATTTGAAAATCCCCGTTTCCCCGGCGACTAAGTCGTGAATAGCTTGCAATCTCACATCAGACTCTAAAAATTAAAACCAGAGATGAATTCGACCATGCCATTAAGTCATAATCCCAGATGACTATAACTTTTATCTCAAAACTGCGAAATCCTTAGAAAATTCGTAAATTTTTTGGTCAACATAATCACCCTAGTCCAGAGCCCTGGAGTCCAGAATTCGTGTAGGGCCAAACTCTATATCAACATGGTCGACCAGAACGTACTCACCAAAACATCACCACTGTAAACGAAAGTGTTCAAAACCACTCAGGCATCTCAATTCGTCGCCGAAGTTAACAATTGGGCCTCACTTAAAGCACTTTAGACGAATTTTAAAAGTTTATCTTCATTTGCTTAAAGCCTTTGGCCCATCTACGACGTCGCTGATTTGTTAACTGGATGTTGGATCTCCAAGACAATTTGTCATTGAATTTGATATTTTTGGATGAAGCGCATGAAAACTATCGTTTTTGGGGACCGAAAAACCCACACGAGATTCACAAAAATCCAATGTACTGTTGCGGATTATCGGTTGGCGGCATCATTAGCCCGTACTTTTTCGAAGATGTGGCTGGAAAGACAGTTACAGTGAACGGAGAACGTTACCGCAACATATTGACCGGACATTTTTTTCCAAAAATGAATGAATTGGGTCTGAATGATCTCTGGTTTTAACAGGATGGTGCTACAGTCCACACAAGCCGTCAATCAAACCATATATTGCGCACAAAATTTGAAGATCGCATTATTTCGTTTAGAGAAGAAGTTGATTGGCCTCCAAGGTCATGCGATTTGACACTGTTGGATGTCTTCTGTTTGATTGTTTAAAAAGTACAATAAGTTCTATGCAAATAGCGCGGCGATAATTCAGGATCTCAAACATAACATCCAAGCTGAAATTGCGGCCATTGACCCACTCATTCTTTGAAAAGTCATCGATAATTTTGACCTTCGGGTGGTCGCTGGCAACAAAAGCAATGATGGTCACATAAAAGATGTTGTATTCTATTCGTAATTGCCATATACTGAACTTTACGAGGACTGTTTGATGAATACCCGGATTAGAAATGACAACGCAACATTTTTAGGTTTCTACAATTTATTTTTCAATATTCGAGTAATCAACTCGATACACTTTTCTCAGCGTTTCTACAACTCCGTATAGTACGACTTTTGTTGGCCTGCAAAATACTCCTCTGCGGCGGCGATGAATTGAATTGCTACCTTGTGTTTTTCCCTTATCCAAATAGTGGATCATACCTAGCGCGTCCAGAAAAACGGTGGTCATCACCTTTCCGGCAGAAGGCACGGTCTTCGCCTTCTTTGGAGTACATTCACCAGACAAAACCCATTGTTTCGTCATTTCTTTGGTCTCTGGTGTATACCAAAGAACTCATGTCTCATTGACCATCACAAAACAACACAGAAACTCCTCCGGGCCAAGAACGTCTTCGAAGCAGTCTCACGATTGCGCTTGTATTCCGGTGTGAGCAAACGCGGCACACATCGCACATGGATTTTGACCATGGTTTCCTCTGTAGTAACCATTTTTGGGCCACCTGTGCGAGGTTTATCAAAAACCAACGTGCGGCCACGGCGAAACTCTGCGAACCAATAGTAAACGGTTGTAATGGAAGGTGAATAGGTCCATACACACCATCTAGAATGGGCTTGATTTCCTCGCAGGTTTCATCACTCAAAAACAAGAATCGGATCACGAAGCGATACTGCTTTTTCCGTGGTCGCATAAATCATTCCGTTTGATTGTCATCAAATTCTGACCTTTTATTATAATTTGCGCTCGCTTAAGGGAGTTGAGTGCCCCTTATATGCTTGCATACAGCGCGGGCGAAGGAAAATCAGAGAGGATGGAAAAAGAGGTGCCGATGAACGTTGGTTTTAAATGTTTGAATGTTATAATGACTAGAAAATAAAGAGCTCGGCAGGACATTCTATAAGCGAGTTGTACGGCTTAGGACTGAATCACGATATTTTAGAGTATCTCTAAAAGTGGGCTCGAGTGTATACTGATGAGCATTCATAACGGGACGGGTGATACGGTTAAAAGTTTGAAGGGGCGGAATGCTACTGGCGATTTCTATAGAGCACTGATGATGGAAATAGCGATAAAATGAGTGAAACACTATACATAATATCTGTGTTCAAGGGTGCCCATTTTCTGGGTGATATTATTATCATCTTTGAGTTTTATCGAACGGTTTTGAATCCTATCTAGCAGGTGCAGAAATGTCTTGGGGCACCTGATCAGATGTAGGCATTGTTCTCCGATTTAGGGCGGATAAATGCCTTAGATATTGACGCCAGATCAGGAGGCGTAAATTATTCCTTGCATGGCTTGAGAAATTCTAGACATTTCGCAGCATTTTTGGCGACACTGAATATTTTGTCATTCCAAAGTAAGTTGTCGTTGACACACATTCCGAGAATGGAAAGTTTTTCGGTTTCGACGATGCGAGTGCCATTCATTAACAATGGCTGGATGTTTAAATTTCGATTTAACGACAACAGACAGCATTGTGTTTTGGAAGCATTAAAATCTACTCTGTTAGTGGTTCCCTAGTTAGTTACATCAATTAGTTAATATCGAAATTTAATGAGCTTAACATACTGCCGTTCCAGTTATACAGCCAACGAGCAAGGACGTGAGTCAGGGAACGAATATGAAAAGCAGAGAGTACTGTCGTCAGCAAAAGAATATATTGAATTAGAAGTAGCAGACAAGAGATCGTTGATAAAAATTAAGAAGAGTGTCGGAGACAGAACGGAGCTCTGGGACAAACCAGTATTTTATCTTCCAATCCGGGTTCTTATCAAACAGCCCTCGTATTAACCAATAAAATTCTACATTGACTTAAAAATACATTGGCTCACCCTTTAGAACTATATAGTATATCCTTTTGCTAAGAATGGTATATAGTCCGACTCTGGCATACAGAACTCCTACTGAACATTAAGATTTCTTTTATTTCGGGTACTAAAACATACCACCTTGATCGAAAATAACCACCGGAATAACCACAGTGCTCCGATTTGAGTTCTGTTTTTTGTTTTTTTTTTTTCGTTAAGTTGGTACATCTGTTGTTGACATTCTCTCTAAATTTATTAACATCATAACTTGACATTTGCAAAAGTTACGTATTCAAGAGTACATCTATCTATATGTGTTGGCGATTGAACACAGTGGCAGACCATCGACATCGAAGACCGACGAAATTATTGAATAGCGGAGGACTTGAACATTGCCTATGGATCCGTCCAAGACATTTTGGTGGAAAAAGACCTAAATTTCATGCAAAAAAGAGATGATTTGCGAGTCTAAATCCGATTCCACATTCATCAAAAGGATCATTACCGGAGACGAGACGTGGTCTTATGAGTACGACACGTAATCCAGACATCAGCGTTCACCAAATGAGCCGAGACCAAAAAAAAAAAAAACAAGTCGTTTTCAGTCAAAGAAGAAGGCAATGCTCACGGTTTTCATGGATTACAACGGTGTAGTGCATCATGAATTTTTGCCAGAAGGCCAGACAGTAAACAAAGGCGTTATGAGACGTTTGCGTGAAGCAATTCGCCGAAAGAGACCAGAATTGGGGGCAGAAAACTCGTGGATTTTGCACCATGATAACGCACCGTCGCACAGGCGTATCCAACAGCCACCGAATTCACCTGATTTGGCTCCCTGTGACTTCTTTCTGTTCATTCGACTTAAAAAACCACTACGGGGAACGCGTTTCAGCAGCCGAGAGGAAGTAATGGAAAATTCGCAGGAAGCACTGATGGACATACCGAAAATCGAATATAAAAAATGTTTCGAGGATTGGATCAAGCGCTGGCATAAGTGTGTTGCAGTCGATGGGGATTACTTTAAAGGGGAAAATATAGATTTAGATGAATAAACTTGTATTTTTAATTTTCTAAATAAATTCCAGGATTTTTGATCAAGGTGGTATGTTCAGTTTGACTTCCCTTATGTTGAGGTCTATTTAGAGAATGTAGGACCTTCATGTGCGTGAAAGTTGTTTACGAATGTATCAGCAAGCCTACCAATGCGAATGACCCCTACGAGATTGCGCTTCAAAAACCGACAAGAAGTGGTACTTGATGGCTGATTTCGACAAAGCAAACCTTTTGTTACTCGACCATACAACACCGCATGTTAGTAGATTCACTGCTTGACGCTCTTAATACCATAGTTCTAATGAATATGATCAAGCATGCGCAGATGATGTAGCTGTACTGACTTTAGGGTTAGGCCTAGCGACTCTCTGCAACATTCCTAGACGTAATAGACGTTAGCGATTTGTAATATTTGGATGTCATACTGAGCTCCCTTTGAACTAAACATATCACAAATTTCTGGAATATAGGCATTTTCGCATAGACTGCAAATTCCGCTATGTGGGGCTATCTGTAGCATATCTTCCTCTGCTCTAGACACACTGCCTTCTTAAGGCCGTCCTACTTTTCAAAAGGTGGAGTGTCTTTTGGAGAGTCCATTGCCATTGCCGACTGATGCAATGGCATTAGAACTCATGTTGCTCCAAAAGTACAAAATCGATCTATGCCCAGGAATGGTTTCGACCAGAACCTGAGCCTGGAAGGGAATGTACTGAAGTCGTTACGGATGGCTTCAAAGCCGACCACCAATAAGGTGATCTTTCTCCAGGACGACAACATTATATTTAGCTCCTCGTTAGTAAAGCTTGCGACTTTCAAGTAGAGATACAAAGGAAGTCCAAGATGTACCCAAACTTACTGAGAAAACACAAACAATTTACGAAAAAAATATCTTTATTTCTGAGTCCCGTTTTACTCTATACACTGTTTTCATCGGCATTCAATAGCTTCGAATACCTTGTTTACAGTGAGAACCATCGTGTTCATCACAATAGACACCAACCTCAAAACTCATCTCTTCATTGTTGGCTTCTATATATTTCTCTACTGAGCAGTTATTTTCAAGTTGTAAAAGAGAAAATATTCCAAAGGGACAAAGTCTATTAAGAGGGTGCAGAAGGAAATTATTTAAACTCAAACTCATTGGTTTAGGTTACTGCAATACTGTATATGCGAATTGGTGCCTACCATGTCTGCGAGTTCATGTCGCGCTTCCACTCGACGGTCATCCAACGTCATTTTATCGATTTCATTCGCCTTCTTCAATCGGTTCACCACTGCAATGTTCGTACCTTGTACGGCCACGTTTACACTCAGTAACCCAATATTTTTGTATTGTAAATGAAGAAGCAGACTCCCCCAGAGTAGAATCCATCTCATCTCTGATATTGATTAAATTGAGACCTTTCAAAGGAAAGGTTAACAAATTCAAGTGGAGCACGAAGAACTGATCGCTGTCAAACATATGGTATACTATGCAACAATAACAACCGCCACCTATACGTCAGATCGGATACCTTTGTGACTATCCTTGTTTACACAACTGTTAGTGCATTGAACTGTATTGTGAAAAATCGGTGATAAGGGCGAGGTATCTCCGTCTATAGTGACAACTAGGGGCCGTGAAATAAGATATGGGATGATCATGCTGGGCAATAGTTTCTCAGAACCCTAAAGTCCCTTAAGAGACTGTCTTTAGGGTTTGCTTAGGATTTCGATTAAGAGTTAGCTTTGGAGAAAGCGATTGCTTTACGAAGCCTCAAATCGGTCAGCCGCTATCTTGACTTATTTATGATCCCGCAGAAACTTCTGCAGCCTTGGTGTTCCGCACCTCGTCTATTAATTAGACACTCTATCTTGTTTGTTTAATTTGGGGTTGGAAAATACTAAGTAGAAGCACAAATATTTTTTGTCGGATATATACGTAGATATTATAGCTCCTTTGTTAACTTATTTATGGCAGCTAAAATAATTGAGACAAATATCAATCCGGATTCTTCTAGATTGATAAAAAAGCTGATCTCTTGTAGCTGGCTCGATATAAACAGAGTCATGTCTTCTATCTTTTTTGGGGCTACGCCAGTGACAGAGTAGATACTGAACGAAGAAGTTATGACTGTCTGACAATATTCTTACTAGAAAAATCCGTCATTTGCGTAAGAAACATGTAAGCTTAACGTTTCTCAAATATAGAAATCTATTATGTATTTCATATACAAATATATTTAGTCGTACCTATATCTACAATTATAACTTAAATTTTGCACAAAAAAAGTACATTTAAAGCTTCTTTGAGAGAAAAACTTAATCCTAGACAAATTTAACCGCAGAACTTCCCAAATGTCCAATCCAGCTAACAGCCTTTTCTTCGTCAAATTTCTCGTAATATTCCACACCTACGGCGTATATGTAACAATTTTTATTATTTTTTTTTTTTACTTTGTTACCATTCCGTCCCACGTGCACCAATTAAGTATTCATCAAGTATAACTGTGTTTGCTTAGTCTTTGCGGAACTAAACTTTGGCAATAAGAAATCTTCTCTCAACTGAAATGACATCAGAAACGACACCAGCAGCAGAGAAACTTTTCTGCCGGATATTACTCACCGAACAACTGGGAAACTTGACGTAGCGTGGAATGCGTCCATCAACATTCTAACCTCTAGGAAAACTCACATACTTTCTCACACTGACATTCTCCCACTCTGACACTCTCAGAAAATGTGTGAAACTTATCACCGCTATTCCTATTGCTCTGCCAAAATCTCTAACTAATTCCACGGCATTAACACAAACCATTTCTACCGTCCCCCTAAAATCTGATGACTCAAGGACGCGGAAACTCCTACAATGCCACTCGTCGTAAAAACCACCAACGGATGCTATAAGACAGCAACTTGTAGGACAATATATTTGCGGTACTTTCGCCCTCTGTACTTAGTCTGGCTGCTGTTGGAGAACAACACTCCTGGTCTGGTATAAGGTACTCGTATTCCTGGGCATAAAGTTTTGCACAGCGTAAACAAAAGATTGTGCGGGAGAAGTTTTCGACAAGGACACTTGAGGTCCTTTCGGTCAATATTGACTTTTTATATCCAGGGGATTGTAATTTACTTTTACCCGCTGACGTGCAGGATGTATCAATGAGCTTTTGTTGTTGTCTATTATAGTAAATGGCCGATATTAAGTTATTAAAGAGAAGATTTTTGTTAAGAAATTTTCAAAAGAAGTATAGGAGGTGTAGTGTATGGTGGGCGTTGAAAGTTTACTCTGTCATCTCACCTGACCGTTTGGGAATGATAATGTCAGACCAATCTTCACTGGGCAAACATAAACATTTCCCACGTCAATTTCTGCCTAAAGCTTAGGAAAAACAGGACAACCAGGACAAACAACTCAATATGGCTATGGTTTGTCTAACTGAAGTTGGAACAACACTAGAATTGCATTGTTTCCTTGTTGACATACGTTTTCATTTCCAATGCGATGCTTCATGCGGCAAAGAGTTGCCCCCGAAGTTTTTGAATCCTTTTGGGATGATGACTATGACTACTGCCTGGGTAGCATACTCATGTTGAAGCGTTTTTGAGGTCGTGTTATAGAATCCGTCCCAGCCAGCTCAGCATGTTGTGTGCATTTAAAATGCTCAAAGTATTTAGCCCTTGTAGTAAACGTTTGGAGTGTATGTTGGTTTTAGTTTTTATTTTTTTTTACAAAAATTACATTCTTTAAACAACCCGAGGCTTATTCCGGGAAGGGTAAAAAAAATTATGGGGACTGGTGTGGAATGCATGAGAATTTGCATTTTCCAACTTTGCTCTGGAATGCGTTTGATGTGGGCCTCATCCCAAAAGTGCAGTTTTTGACAAGCTCACACGAGTAGAGTCCTTTCGAAAGCTTAAAAGGAAAATGAATGGCTTTGGTGTAATTAAAAAAGGCGTTGTCACAATTTTTTCAATAACTCCTATAAATCAGACAGAACGGATGACAGGAGAATCGCAATAAATTTCATTTTTATTGGATGGGCCATGCGGGACAACGTAGTGGTCAACAGTTTTGGTAACGATGATGATGATTTGTGTGTTGATGTGTGTGATGTGTTGTCACTGCTAAGGACTGATGGAAATATTGAGTTAAAATTGTTTCTGCACCATGGACGACAGTTGGTTTTCGATTTGTTGTCATTTGCATACGCGGGCTTATGCCATAAAATTTGACATTTTAAATGAGGATCCCAATGAGTAATTACACTGCCGTTTGATGAGCTCACATGCCGTAAGTGCAAAAGATGGTTTTGGCAGAGTAGTATGTTGAAAGGGAAGTGGGTTAACTTTAGGCCGAGAAAGGTGCTTCTACATATTTTCTGTTGTTCTACTAGTTAAACCACATACAACTACTTCTCGTGGTGCTCTATAATTCTGTGTGGTTGAAAGTGAACGAATTTCAGAGAGACTGTGCTACTCTGATGCGAAGCCAAATGCAAAAGTATAGTGATAGCCTTGTGATTACTCTGGAAAAGTTAATAGAATAGAAGTTAATATGTTAATGTCTGTTAGCTAGTTGTTGGAGGCACTATTGGTGCATAAAATCTGCCATAAGTTCAGTTGCCTCTTAGTTCATCCACAACGGAAGTCTACGCAGATCGACCAACTGGAAACATAAGTGGCGGGTGATCACTTTACGATCACCTACACTTGACTTCACATTATATTCTCCAAGACAAAATACTTCATTACGTGGCGCATACCTAGGTACTATGAGGTTTTGGAGCTACCCGCATATACACTACCCCAAAGGGTGTGAAATCTTCAAAGAGACCACTAGCCTGGGCTACCAGCGAGCATATTACGGATTGACATCTACGTACCAGGACTGCCATTAAGTATTACTTCGCGTAAAAGGTGAACAATTGTACCCAAAGCGGTGTTGTGTATTGTAGATGCTTCTGATAGCCAACCTTCCAAATACCTTCTGCGAAAAATGATAGTTACGGTTTCCATATTTTCGTTTTGTCCAAACGTCTATGAGTGGGATCAATCTGTATATCCATCTACCCTTTACAGTGATGTTCCAGCGAACTTACAATCTGGCCATTGAAGTCGCTCCTTGATTCTTTGACGACTGTAGCTTTCTTGTAACTTGAAGTTCTCCTGTGAATTGTATAGACTTTTCAAAGAACAGCCAAAACCCTGGTGTAACAGCTGAATGTTAGGTTGGGTGAGAGTGACGGCTTGGGCCTATTGGCCCGTTGTATTGCCACGTGGATTTATGATACTCTTACTCATGGAACCAATTTGAGCTTATTATGAAACCCAGAAGACTGTTAACGTCTGTAGATCGTTTAAGCTATTGTAGAAGAAGACTCCTAGGTGGAGTTTGTGAGATCTGGACATGTACAGAGAAGGTGGAGGATTGTCTCCTCTTCTTCCTCTTCATCCATGCAGCTTCTACAGAAATCGTTTGTCAAAGCGCCAAGCCTTCTTTCATGCTTGGATATAAGGCAGTGTCCAGTGATGGCACCTATAAAGGCGCTGAGATAATACATGGGCTGAAAAGTCAGTGCCGTTTCTAAGAGAGGGCACCACTTGAATTAAATCCATTTTTCAATTAGTACCAACCTTCAAAAGATACGTGTATAAATTTGACAGCTGTCGGACGATTATTTCTCGAGATATAGCGTTGTGAGTGAAGCAACTTCAGTTATTGTGAAAAAAATGGATTCAAAGCAATTTCGTGTGTTGATTTATCATTACTTTTTGCTGGGAAAAAATGCAGCCGATGCAAAGAAATGGCTTGATAAGTGGTACCCGGACTCTGTACCAGCCGAACGAACCATTGATAAGTGGATTGAAAAATTTAGAAGTGGTCATACAAGCACCGAAGATGATGCACGCAGTGGACGTCCAAAAGAGGCTATTTCAGATGATTACGAATGACCGTAAAGTGAAGTTGATCGAGATAGCTGAGGTTCTGAAGATATGAAAAGAGCGTGTTGAATATGCGAAAGCTCTGTTTAAAGTGGGCGCCGCGTTTGCTCACAGTCGACCCAAAACAACAACGTGTGACAATGGATGAAACTTGGCTCCATCACTTCACACCAGAGTCAAGCCAGCAGTCAGCTGAGCGGCGAGCAGGCGACGAACGTCGTCCAAAACGACCAACAACTCAACAGTCGGCTGGCAAGGTTATGGCTTTCGTATTTTGGGATACACATGGAATAATTTTCATCGACTATCCCCAAAAGGGGCAGACTATCAACAGCGACTATTACATTGAGCGCTTGAAGGTCGAAATCTTAGCAAAACGGCCGCATTTGAAGAAAAAAAAGTGCCGTCTCATCAAAACAATGCACCGTGTCACAAGTCGATAAAAACGATAGCAAAATTGAATGAATTCGGCTACGAATTGCTTCCCCACCCACCGTATTCTCCAGATTTGGCCCCAGCGACTATTTCCTGTTCGCAGACCTCAAAAGAATGCTCGCCGGAAAAAGATTTAGAACCGATGAAGAAGTAATCGCCGAAACAGAGGCCTATTTTGAGGCTAAACCGAAATCAAACTACAAAACTGGTATCGAAAGATTGAAAAATCGTTTCAATTAGTGTATCGCCCTCGAAGGCAACTATATTGATAAATAAAGTTGAAAATTGTAAAAATTTTGTTTTTTACTATAAAACGGCACTGACTTTTCAGCCCATGTGTTATTGCCTATTTAGAAGAATCATACTCTTAGAGCGATTCAGATTCAGCTTTTGCCAGATCTGTTTAGTCTCTATATTTTCATATGTTACACGTTCTGAAGGTAAACTTGTGCAGTCAATATTATTTCGTATAAACAATAATATACCTCCTCCTCAACGTTTTGTTCTATTTAGAAATTCCGGCTTATGAAAGCAATCCAGTTTGTAATATTCTATTTCTTCATCTTCAATATTCGTTTCCTTGCTAACAATTATTATTATTTATTTGGCAATCACACAGGTCTGGCCAAATCTGTATCTAAATCGCTGCAATATTTTGATCTTTCTTTCAAAGGTGTCATCAGTGGCTTATAGATAAGCATGCAAGAAGGCTTGGTTTGTTTACAAATGACATCTCCAGAATCTACATACTCTGTATAGGCCCATCTGTCTCCCAAAGAAAGAACAACACTTTCTTTCTTCTACAAGGACTTAAGCGCTCTAAACAATTGTACGAGGTCATTATTGAAAAAGGCAAATGCAAATACCATATGTTTGGGTAAGAGAATCTTCTGTTCTTATCAGAAATAAGGAGGGCGATAGCACAACAAAAATAAACTCTTTTGAGGACTTCTAAAAATTGGAAGTTGAAGTTGAAGTTGATGTTCGAAAGTATGTTAAATGATAAATAAATCGTCGATCCTCCTAATGTATTTAATGATAAAGTATTAGGTCAAATATTACCTTACCTAATTCTAATATATGTAATTGTTTTTGTATTAACCACCATAATGAACAGTCATCAGGTTTTTCAGTTGCCCATCAAAATATTCGTAGTTTAAGAGTTAACTTAAATACTTTTCCCTCTCATCTTACACTTTTGGATCACTTACCAGATCTAATTTTTCTGTCTGAGATCTGGATATTTGAAGGAGAGGAGTCAGATTTTAATATAATTCCTTGTTTCACATTCGATGCTGTCTGCAATGATGATTATGCAGCTGGCGGTGTTGTATTGTAACCTTTTAATTATTATTTTTAAGTAATATTATTATACATACAAGGGAGTACTGAGTTCCCATGTAGTCCCACCTACGTACTTAACGCGCCCAACACTGCTTGATTTCGGTGATCTAGTGGGAACCGATGCTTTCAGTGTGGCGAGGCCGTTGACAACCTTAACCTTCATCTCATCCTTGTGTAGAAAACTACACAAAAAATTTTTGTTTTCTTAATTTCTCAAAAACCACTAATTGCAAACTTCCGGAATTTTCAGACTTTGTTTATATCCTTGATTACCGAAAATAAAACCTACCTCCCCATGATAAAAATATTTATGGCGGTTAATAATGCACTAATAACGTTGTCTACCCTCGTGTGTAGATTTCTACACATATGGACAGTAAGTGCATGTCATATAAAAAGTTATTTGCGTTAAGTGTTTTAGCAAGTGAATATCGTTGGTATATTTAGTGAAATTTATAAAAATAATAAAAGATAACAATGTCAAAAGCAAGATATCTGACAGAGGAAGAACCGGAAGCATTTTTGAATGAATACGATGGAAATATCAGTGATTTTTCTGGAGACAGTGATGACGATAACTTATATTCAGATTTCAAAATTCAGCGATTCTAAGAGCAAGCGAGTAGCTCAAATGAAATCAACGAATTAATTGCTGAAGTTGAAAATGTAGATCCACTGCTTGTTTCGAAAGATGGTATTGTTTGGCAACTACAGCCATTTCAGCATCAAAGTGGTAGATTGCGGGAACAACAAGATAGGGCAAAGCTCGTGTTGATGGCATCAAAAATGCTTTTTTGCTTTTCTTTCCACCACAAATTGAAAATACCATTTTGAAGCATTCAAATTCGTATGCAAAAGCAACATATGGTAAGGATTTCAAACAAATCGATTCGAATATGTTGCAAGCATATATTGGTGTTTTGATTTTAGCTGGCGTTTTTTGGTAAGTCGTAGTTGCTTTCTTTCTTATTACAACTGATTCTTGACTTTTTTACTCTTAGATCGAAAGACGAAACTACCATTGAATTGTTTGATGATATTAACGGTCGTCCGGTGTTTAGGGCAATTATGTCGAAGAAAACATTTGAGTATTTGAATTGAGTTATTCGTTTTGATGATGTCATTAACAGAAGACAGCAACGATCTACAGATAAATTTGCACCGATTCGGTATATATTTGATAAATGGTCCAATTTATTGAGTAACTACTACAATCTACATGAATGTGTGACAGTTGACGATGTGGAAGTTGTAAGTTTCGTCAATATATGCCATCAAAACCAGTAAAATACGGACTAAAATTCTGGTTACTGGTTTGTTCTTATACCTGTTATGTTTGGAAAATCCAGCCATATTTGGGAAAGGCGATTAGAGCCAGTTCGAGTGAAAAAAAGATCTCGTTGATGGCTTGAAAGGTCACAACATAACAATGGTTAACTTCTTTTCCTCATATGAGCTTGGGCAAAAATTGTTGTTAAAGAGCATTTCAATGGTTGGCACGATGAGAAAAACTAAAAGAAACATCCCACCAAAGCTTCTTGAGTGCAAACATAGGCCGTTGTATGAATCTACTTTTGCATTTACCGAAAACACAGCACTTGTTTCGTACATTGGACGGAAAAATAAGTGTACCGTGTTGCAAAGCACTTTGCATAACTCAATTGAAATCGAATCGACTGAAAAAAAAGTTACCAGCGATTATAGCCCATTACAATAAAACAAAAGGTTTGTTCATATACTTGAATCCATCCATTTTCAGTTAGTACCAGCCTTCAAAAGATACGTGTATAAATTTGACAGCTGTCGGACGATAAGTTCTCGAGAAAAACGGCCGCATTTAAGGAAAAAGAAAGTGCTGTTTCTTCAAAACAATACACCGTGTCACAAGTCGATGAAAACGATTACAAAATTAAATCAATTCGGCTACGAATTACTTTCCCACCCACCGTATTCTCCAGATTGGGCCCCCAACGTTTCAATCAGTGTATCGCCCTCGAAGACAACTATATTGATAAATAAAGTTAAATTTTGCAAAAAATTTGCACTGACTTTTCAGCCCATGTGTTAATTTAGCGTTTTTTTGTAAATATTGGTGAAATTAATTATGTTCCAAAGCCGTCTAAGTTTTAGTTTTTTATTTTTTCGATTGTTTATAGGATGTACTTTGATAAACATTTATAATTGGGTGTAATTTTTTGCTTGTAATTTCTTGTTGTACGATTTTTTTTAAAAAAAAATCTACTTTCTGGAAAAAATAGTTTGGCAGTTTTATTGTAGTTTTTAATGAAATGATTTCAACTTTAGGGATTAGTTCCAACACTCTATTTATTACTCGAATGGAGCTTTTTAATGTAATGAGATCCGCTGAACATACTGAAATGCAACAGCAATTTACATTTTTAACGGAAGAACTAAAAAATCGAACACGAAATTTTAGTAATGAAAACTTAATTAAATTATTTTCTCATTTTAAGTCGCAATATAAATCTCGTTGGCTTAAAGCACATAGACGACTTGATTTGTTTTTAAAAACAAATAGTACTTGGCTTAAGACTTCTATTTCTTTTCTTCGTTGTCCTGATCAAAAGCGTGGTCGACTAAGTACTCCTTTCAAAGGTTGTGCCGAAAGAACTAAAAGAAGGAAAACTCAGAAATTGCGAGAATCCACACCAGTTGCCGTTTTAAATTATACTATTCAATTTAGTTTGAGAGCGGAAGTACAGGTAAATGCTTCAAAAGTTCTAAAAGAAATTACAAGTACCACCCCTGATAGAGCAAAGAAATATAGAAGAACTTATAAAAAGTCATTGGAAACAAATTCTTTGAAGATGTCAGGCGAAGATGCGCTTGCAGTTGCGGTTAAAGCCCAATTATCTCGGCATCAATATAATATAATTAGAATGAGTGCACCAGAAAAATTTCCTTCTTATAAGATTATTCAAGACTCAAAACAGGAATGCTATCCCCTATCCTTCCGAAAACATTGCAATTACCAGAACTTCTGTAAATGTTACTCTGCAAGCCTTACTTCACCACACTATTCAGCGTTTGTTACAATCACAAAAAGATGTCACTCTCGTACTAAAAAATGAAGAATTAGATAAACTGTGCTTGTTTGCAAAGTGGGGGTTTGACGGAAGTTCGGAACATAGTTCCTACAAACAGGCTTTTCAAGGTTTTGAAGCATCTGATTCGTCTGTCTTCATAACCTGTGGTGTTCCACTTTGAATAACCTGTGATGCAAACATTGTATGACAAAATCCGCCATATAGACTTGGCTTCTATAAGATACTGCAGGCTTTTAAAAATCGACTTCGCAAAAGAGTCAACAGAAAAATCCATTGCAGAAGAGAACATTGCAAAAGACAGCAGCGCTGATTGAGGGAAAATCGCTGCTTGTTAGTCATTAGTTAGTTTTTACTATGATTGACGGTAAAGTGTGCAATGCTCTTACGAAGACGTCATCAACACAAAAATGCTATTTGTGTGGCGCAACTTTTAAACAGTTCAATTATATAGAGGATATAATTGCACGAAAAGTTGAAACCGAGAACTTGGAGTTTGGCCTATCCGTTCTTCATGGCTGGATACGATTTTTCGAAAATTTCCTACATTTGTCTTATAAATTACCTCTCAAAAAGTGACAAGCTCGAGGGGATAATGACAATGCCATTGTTGCAAAAAATAAAGCGCAGATCCAGAAAGAATTCAGAGGTAGATGTGGCCTGATAGTAGACAAACTAAAGCCAGGATTTGGTAATTTTAATGACGGAAATACAGCCAGATGTTTTTTTTTTTCAAAACCCAGAAACTTCTGCAGACATAACCCAAGTTAATGTACAGCTGATTAGAAAGAAGCACATTATTTTGGTAGCTGTATCTAGTGGCTTTGAAATTGATATCAAGAAGTTCAGGAAATTTTCGCCAGATGATACAGCCAGATGTATTGAGGTCTGCGAACAGGAAATAGTCGCTTGTGGCCAAATCTGGAGAATACGGTGGGTGGGGAAGTAATTCGTAGCCGAATTCATTCAGTTTTGCCATCGTTTTCATCGACTTGTGACACGGTGCACTGTCTTGATGAAACAGCACTTTCTTTTTCTTCAAATGCGGCCGATTTTCTGCGATTTCGTCCTTTAAACGCTCCAACAACGCAATGTAATAGTCGCTGTTGATAGCTTGTCCCTTTTGGAGATAGTTGATGAAAATTATTCCATGTGTATCCCAAAATACGGATGCCATAACCTTGTCAGCCGACTGTTGAGTTTTTCGTCGTTTTGGACAAGATTCGTCGCCTGCTCGCCACTCAGCTGACTGCCGACTTGACTCTGGTGTGAAATAATGGAGCCAAGTTTCATCATTGTCACATACCGACGCAAAAATGCGGCTTTATTGCGGTTAAACAGCTTCAAACACTCCTCTGAATCATCAACACGTTGTTGTTTTTGATCGACTGTGAGCAAACGCGGCACCCACTTTGAACAGAGATTTAGCTATCTCAATCAACTTCACTTTACGGTCATTCGTAACCATTTTGTGGACTTTTTTGATGTTTTCATCTGAAATAACCTCTTTTGGACGTCCATTGCGTGCATTATCTTCGGTGCTTGTATGACCACTTTTAAATTTTTCAATCCACTTGCGAATGGTTCGTTCGGCATCGGCTGCATTTTTTCCCAGCAAAAAGTAATGATAAATCAACACACGAAATTGCTTTTAATCCATTTTTTTCACAAGAGAACTAATCGTCCGACAGCTGTCAAATTTATACACGTATCTTCTGAAGGTTGGTACTAATTGAAAATGGTATGGATTTAATTCAAGTGGTGCCCTCTCTTAGAAACGGCAATTTTCAGCCCACGTATTATATTTCAAAAACTTTATTATTGGTTTGAAGTACAATCAAAACATTTATGAATGAAACTCGACTTCGTTCATATGGCCACCGCGGGCACGTTTACAGCGGTCGATTCGTTGGACGCAATTTTCAACGATTTGGCCACACATTTAGGCCGAAACGGTCGCTATTTTGCGTTCAATGTTGGCATAAACCAATGACTTAGCGTAGCCGCACAGAAAATAGTCAAGCGGCGTTAAATCACACGAACGGGGCGGCCAATCGACTGGCCCATGTCATGAGATAACACTATACTTACTCTTCAATAAAGCGATTGTAGCGTGTGCTGTGTGGCTTGTGGCATCACCTTGTTGAAACCACATGTCGTCCAAGTTCATATCTTCCAATTCGGGCTAAAAATAATCCGTGATCGTGGCGCGATAACACTGACCATTCACAGTAACGTGACGATTGTTATCGTCGACGAAAAAATATGGCCCAATAACGCCGCCGGCATGCAAACCGTATCAAACAGTTATTTTTTGGTGATTCATGAAATACATGTGGGTTTTCACCCAACCAATAACGCATATTTTGCTTATTGACGAACACATTGAGCCAAAAATGAGCTTCGTCAATGAAGATGATTTTGCGATGAAATTCATCATCTTGGCGCATCTTCTCCAGAACCCAATCGGAGAACGTACGTCGCTTCAAATGGTCCATCGGCTTCAATTCTTGAGTCAGCTTGATCTTGTATGGGTGTAAACATAATGTGGTCTGAGCGATGCCCAATTCTTTAGAACGCCGTGAAATTGACTGATTTGGATCGTTTACTACGGACGTCTGAACGGCAGCGATATTTTCGACACTTCGACCAACCCGTTGTCTCACTCAAATTTTTGTACTCAAATTATTGCACTAAACTTGTTATTGCTTGTCTACTAGGGCGAGAATTACGACCGAAAATTGGAGTTAACGCTCTTAAAGTTGCAGTCACCGACTCCGAATATTTGTAGAAATTTTTTTGAAATTTGCAGACGTTGCTCGTTAGTGTACTTTACCATGATGAAAATTTTGAGCTAATTTAATTCAAAGTTGTCAAGTCCCTATTGCAAAACCCTATATTAATATTTCGTTCTGTTAAAAACCCGGGCTCGTATTACCCAGAGACAAGTATAGACCAAAAAGATGTCATTCCAGATGAACGGACATGGCAAAAAAAATTTTTGAACAAGCACCCATAATGGAATCAAATCCTCTGAGAGCGAAACGTAATCCAAGAAAAAAGCGTAAATATTGGTCACATGAGATCACGATCCACCCCTCGACCGGTAATCAAAATCAAACAAACAAATTTTTTCAAATCCTGTGTCATAAATTAATGCGACATATTTAAAGTCACTGTCAAAATCCTTGAACAAGACATTCAATTAAAACTAAATTACCGTCTCATAAACTTTGCAATTCCCTCAAACATGTATTTGGAAAGTTTCTTGCCAACAGTATCCCGGAAGCCATGCCATTGTTTGGCTTGAGCTGATAAATAATAAAAACCTAAGAAAAGAATTTGCATAACTTTTTATCCTCTTAAGAATAACATAAAGACATCCAACAGATAAGGCGATTGTCAATCATCGGCCTACCATCCGAGAATATGGTTTGACTCCATTTTCAGGATATTCGACAAGAACAATAAAACTGCAAACTTTCTAAAAAAAAAATTTTTTTTGTTGAACCTCTACGAATAAGTAAATTTTTCTTCCTAAAGTCATCCGTACTATAGTACCGGGGGCATGATGGCGTAGTAAAGCTCTTTGTCTGTTTTCCTTTCCAGGACTTGTTATTTACTCATAAAATTAAAACTTACAATAAAATCCACTTAAAGTGACAGGACAAAAGCTGTTTTTATGTGCTTGGATGTAGTATTCTCTTTCCCTGTACTGTTTTGTTTGTGTTTTTTTTTTTTTTTTTTATTCGATATTTTCCATGGTCTTGGGTATTTCTTTGTACCGGGACGATGGTATCGGTCCATTCATTCTCATCCTCTTTATGTTGACTGTAAGGATATACTCAGTTTTACAGCTGGAGTAAGCAAAAATATTTTCAGATACTTTCCGATAAATATCGAACTTTAATGTTTGAAATAGTTTAACCTGACTTTAAGAGGATTAAAGCGGAAGATGTAAAGTTGTTGAACTTTGGATGTTTTTTATGGCCAACGTCAAGGAAATAGAGTTTATTGTATCACCTTCAGGTAACACTTATAACTTTTTATGAGTCCGTGGAATTAGCATTTTGATGACAAGTTCATACAGAAGCTGCACTTGATTTGTTCTGCTCCGTTTTATGTGACCAAGGAAACTTGCCTCTTATATCTGATAGGCAAAAACCTGAAAGGACTGAATAAAGTAAGTTTGTTAAGTAATACCAATATCCACTGTACTCTAGGATGTTAGATGGGAATATTTAAATACGACGAGGTCTCACCATTACCTCGCAGATATCAATCTATCAAAACAGAGCACTCAAGCAAAGAATTAGTCTATTATATGCCTTTCAAGTTTGCTTTTATGAATTTTCGATGTTTTTCAAACAAAATTGCTATATTGCAAGCAACAAAAACATCAGCACTTAATACCCACAACGCAGTATGAAGGTAAGCCTGACGTTCAAACAGGAAATGCCCAGCAATGTCGTTATCACCATATCATACCATAGCAAGCACCGTAGGAGGTGGTGCCATTTATGTCTGACACATTGGGGTACTAAGCAAATGCGATGTACCCTATTAAGATGCCGTCTAGTCGTGTAGTCTACAGGCTTTCATTTCGAAAGATAACAAAAAGGCAGTTAAGAAACCCGGAAGTTTTCGCTATCCCACCTGCGATTTTGCTTATAAATGATGATTCATCGTAACGTGTGATTTAAAATGTAAAATAAAATACTTAAATTTGAAAGTAAACTTAAAATTTTTACTATCGGTTAAAAGAAAAATTCATGGCATTTACTTCTTTGGGCTTTCATTTAATTTTGGGCGACTCGTTTGAGCGTATCTTGCGGATAACACGAGTAATGTTGGCTTCCTAAGCTTCAATCGTAGCTGGCTCATTCCTGAAGACCTGCGACTTAACATATCCCCAAAAAAAATAGTGCAAAGGTGTGATATCGCACGATCTAGGCGACGTGCAAAACGTAAGATTAGTTGCTAACCAAAATGATTTCTCAACAAGTCCATTGTTTCACGCTCTGTATGGCTCGTAGCGACGTCTTGTTGAAATTAGAGCTCACCGAAGCCCTGTTGTTGAATTTCAGGAAGCACATAGTCCGTTATCATGGCGCGATTACGGATACCATTGACCTAAAATATTCTGATTTGCTTCATTCACACCATACCGTTGTTTTCAAACGATATAATGGTAGCTCTTGGTACTTTTCGGGTTGCTAATCAGCACAAGTATGGAAATTTTGTTCATTAACGTATCTATTGAGCCAGAAATGGGCTTCATCACTGAACAAAATTTCACGATAAAACACCGGATTTTCATTGAGTTTTTCCAGAGAAAATTCACTGACAATATGACACAAATTCAAGTCGCCTGGCTTCAATTCTTTTACAAGTTGAACTTTGTACGCTTTTAGGCCGAGATCCTTACGTAAAATACGCCAAGTTGTCGAATACGCCAAGCCAAGCTGCTGAGAACGAAGACGAATCGATTTGTCACGGTCTTCGCGTACACTCTCAGATACAGCTGCTATAGTCTCTTCACTACTTGCTGGATGTGGTCTAACCGTTCGATCCACTAATGTAAACTTGGCAATAGTGGTTTCAGTAGGTCGATAATGCGCACCGTAAATTCCTCGAATAGCACGAAAAACATTACTCACAGAACGCTGCTTTTCGTAATACAGCTGAACAATTTACAGACTGTTGGAGGCTTGCCAAATGATACTAAACAAAAATGACAAAACAGTTTGATAGGAGTTACGCTTGATCTGACCAAAAAAGCTTATTGAAAATGAAACCTCGTGATGAATCACCCCTTAAAAGATAAATCTGTAAATAGACCCCAACAGAGATTACAGGCAGTTCTAACAGGTGTTCTGGATCTGTGAAATCCTACGCTGAGTTTTGCTAAAAAATTTCATCGTCGATCTCATTTCTCTTAGACAAGACTCATTAGTCGGGGACCTAAAGCCCCGAGTGGTGTTGGGGTAGTGAAATTTTAGGCTGCCGTCCTCCTCGAGGTAGCCAGTGCTAGATACTGCCTTGATGGCTTTGTGAGTGAGGCCATGAGTTTTAAAATTAACGAGCGAGGAATTCATCAGTACATCCTGAGCAGATTCTGGTAAACTGGAAAAAGTTTCGAAGCAGCTGAGATGAACCTACAAACTAATGTAGTTAACTTCCTGCTCCTCGTGAAGAGAAAAACTTCAGATTTCGGAGAAAGACTTGAAGGTTATTTTTGGCAAACTAGCAATCGACGATCAAAAATCTATGATTCGATAGACATAACAGCTTTACACATGCATACTACCAACAAATGTCATAACAGTAAAACTGGTACTTATATTACCGAGAGCTTCGATATTTTCCCAAGGATTCCTAAAGGAAGCACTCTCCGAGATCCGGATCGAATTTATCATAAGTGACTTGCTTAGAAACTTTTCAGTTTTCTTTCGTAGTTGCTGCAGATCTGCATTCTATCTTAGAATTAAAGATCTTCTGGGCATCTTCCTAGCAAGACGCGGCGATTTAAAACATCTGTTTGGGGCACTGTTCAGATTATGAACTCTACACTCTATCTCGTTCTGAACTTAGACCGAGATCTGACGAATCTCTTCTTTAAAGCGAGTCAAGAAATCTACGTATTGGGGCTGACATAAAAAATTCCAGTAGAAGTTGGGTATATACTTAGCAATCCTGGATTAAGTCGACTATATGTTTTTTTTCTTTCGTAAAAAATTGGGAACAGCTAAGATGATAAGGATCTTACACAGACAGAGTCACAATTCTTCTTTTAGAACCCCTAGTCGGAGACTTCTCTATACACTATAGCTATTGATTAGTCAGTTCCACCAGGGTAGTTACAGCTTTCCCCTAGATGCACTAATTTGGCCCATTTCTTTGAATGTTTCCTCATACGAGGGCTGTTTGATGAATATCCAGATTGGAAATGACAACGCAATTTTTTTAGATTTTGACAATTTATTTTTCAATATACGAGCAATCCCCTCTCAACTCAATAGATTTTTTTAAGCGGTGCTGGACCTTTTTTAATCCCTCCGTATAGTACGGCTTCTGTTGGCCTGCAAAATACTTCTTCGCGACGACAATGAATTCCTCTTTGGAGCTGTACTTCTTTCCGGCGAACGATCTTTTAAGGTTTGGGAACAAAAAGAAGTCACAGGGAGCCAAATTCAGAGAATACGGAGGATGGGGGAGCAATTCGTAGTGAAATTCGACCAATTTGGCTGTAGCGAATGCGGAGATGTGACCCGTTGTGGTGGTGGAAGAGCACATTTTTCTTCGCCAAATGTGGTCGTTTTTTGCTTCAAATCGGCTTTGAATTGACCCAATAAAACGACGTAGTATACTCCTGTGATTGCTTTTCCCTTCTCCAAATAACGTGGATCATAACTCACGAGTTCCAAAAAACCGGTGGCCGAAGGCATGGTCTTCGCCTTCTTCGCACGTTCACAGAGTAAAACCTATTATCTCGATTGTTCTTGGGTCTTTGGTAACCAATGAATCCATGTCTCATCGCCAATCACGAAACAACGCAGAAACTCCTCCGGGTTTCAATTAAACAGGGCCAAGCATATTTTTGAAGTGGTCTCACGATTGCGCTTGTTCTCAGATGTGAGCAAACGTGGCAAGAATAGTGCGGACAACATACTCATGCCCATCGCAGTCCGCCAATACGAGATTATGGATTTTATAGATTTTGTCCATGATATCAGATCACGATCAGAACAATATTACTCTTTTTCCACGATGTCTTGAGGGTGTCAAAACAAAACTAAGCATCGGATTGTTACCAAATTTTGACAGGCAGGCTAAAAGAGGTTATACAATCATTTTGGCTCAGTAGCGTTACCTATCTTCCAATCCGGGTACCCAACAAACAGCCATCGTATGCTAAAGCCAGTGATTCGATCAATTGGTTCAGAGCAATAGTTTTTTCTTGAGGAAAGCTTAGCTTCCAAAGGTGTCCTTAAATTTGTTCCAATTTATATTCTGATGGGAGGATGGCTAATTCGACTTAAGGCAATGGGCCTATTTCTCTGGCCAGAAAGTGAGAGTTGGCCACATATACTTTCCAGTCCTTAACCATGTGGCTTAAATTGTGGAGAATGATGTTAATGATGTTGAGTCGCAAATCAGATAAGCTCCGAGTGTGCAGACGTTTATCAAGTTAAAATTCTAGCGTTACTGTGACTGCATTTTCACTGCATTACTTGAAAAGAAAGTTAAGGTTCCCTCTAGGATAAAATTTTACGTGTATCATAGTGAGGTCCTCAGAGCACACTTGCTGGATCTTCTTCGGGATTCTGGCCAGATGCAGAGGAGTCTGCTACCAAGAACTTCTACTTTGATCTCACCTGGCAATGAAGAAGATTTATTAAACTATGTATACATTGGCATGTGCCGAGTCAAAAAAGTTTGCATCATTTTTAAGTGACTATAGCTCGCGGTCCTTGTCAAATGATACCACAGGGATAGACGCTATTGACCTAAGACGAGGGCCCCCGCCCAATTATACAGGCTACGTCTCTTCAATGGTTTGATAATGACCAGGGGTACAACAAAGATGATCTTAGGAAAAAGGACATCAGATTGGAGTGATGATTGTATATAGTATTTGACTAGCGACAATTGAACTGCAGCGGTCTTACTAGAAGAATGACCAGTCATGAGGAGTCAGAAGTCCCCTAAATTGAGACTGGCCCCCTTGTAAGAACATCATGGTTTAGACCTAGAATCACAGGGAGTATTCTCCAACCTGTATCAAATACTACATTGCGTCATGACCCTAAATATGACAGTGGTTTTGGCTAGGCCTTACCATCTATTAAATGGGAAGTCTGGCCTACACAATGACCACGAACTGGTTCTGATCGGAAGGATCGAGATGGGGGATTTTATAAACGCATAAGAAGACTCTGGGAAAAGTAGTCGTTCCAAAACAATTTAAAGGAATATTTTCTTTGCTGTCATAAGGAAAGTTGAAATTTCTATGATCCTTTCACTGTTCAATAGCGAGAAACCTGGATAATAAAACCAACTTGTATACTATTAGGTAAGAGTCTCTGTTTGAACAGAGAGTTGTCAGCTATAAATATCCCATATATTTCGCTCATGAAATAGTCCTCTGGATCTTGACGTCTTGTATTTTATACAACGTTGGTACTTCTCATTACAGAACTCCCATTGGATTTTGTTTCTGATCATGGTGTTATCTGATCATTTTTGAGCCTTTCGGAACACCGCCGAATTTATCCTGGTCCAAACGAAAAACGAAATACTCTTCTCTTAATTATTTAATAATTTTATTATTCGTGTGCAACCAATAAAACCGTTCACAGCTGCTCCTTGGCTATTGTTAGCATTCTCAGAGAAGTTAGACAAGATTTCGATAATGTGACGTTCAAAACATGAAATACTCTGCTGAAAATTAAACAATTCTTTCGGCTTCCGTAAGACTCGCATTTTGCCCTCTGGAAGGCTGCAACGAGTTATATTCACGGTAAAACCTTCAGATTCAAGAGTTATTTGAAAAGGATAACTCAGGGATTGATATTGGAACCGATGCTATTCTGCCCCTTTAGCAATGATCTGCCAGCTGTCTATAAAAAGTCATCAGTGCACCTGTTGAGAATCTGGAAGTAATAACTAAGAACTTGTTAACTTATTTACTTTTTTACTTAAAAAGCGCTTTAGTTTGGAGTGGATCAGGGACTCACCTAAAATACCTCTGCATCTGGTTTAGAATTTTACCAGCTACCTCCCGCCGCAATAAGGAAGTTGGCTGGTGTCATCCTCTACTGCTTTGAGTTGGAGGCGCGTATCCACTCGTTCAATGTGACCTAGCCATCTAAGCTAGCTTTTCTGAGCTCTCGCTATTCAAATGTCTCTTCCATTAGGCATTTTTCACTGGAAACGCACGAGAACATTTTCACCCTGACTGTTTCTAAGCCGTAAAGCAGAACTGGAATTTTCAGTGTCTTGTATAAAGCTGTTCTGGTTCCTCGAGAGTGGCCTTTACAAAGTTATTGCCTTCTAATCTCAAAGAAGCAGCAATTAACAAGAATTATTCTTTGCATGACTTTCGCGCTAGTACCATTGCTGTGATTGATAGTCGAGGCCCAAAGTTGTAGCTGTTTGCCCTGACGTTTTGTCCTAGATGTCGATATTGTGATCCCAACTCTGTTGACAGCATTTACGAGTACTTTGATCTTCCTTCGTTAACCACTCACCCCATTCTTGGCGCTTTTGCTTCTATATGACATGACAACGGATCGCCTTTTTTAAGTCCTTTTCTGACATTGAAGATCATTTTATTTTTCTTATTTTTTGAGAAAAGGAAAACGGATACGGAGACTTGTGCAAGGCTTGGTTCGAACCAACCTGGTATTCATTAAAACTCCCCTGGAACCGCGGCAGCATTACTTCAGGGTGCCATACTATTCGGGATCGTAATTAAAACCGCGCTACAGCAGGGCGTTCTAAATACACCCACAAATTCTTAAGACACCCAATCTTGCTGGATCTAAAAGACACCTACCGCAAACGGAAAACGTGTGCTCGGTTGTATCCTCCACGACAGAACAGTAGTCGTATTTTGATGATATTTTCACTGTTAAGCGGTGTAGATATTCCCTGAACTGTCCGTGTCCAGAGAGAAGTTGGGTTAGAACGTCTCTTGTGTCTAATGTGAACTGCCTTGCAAGCTTAATTTCACGGGATGCCCATACATCCATGGTAGCAAGGATTCGCCTTGATTTGCCATTCCACCCTTGGTAAGGGTTGAGGCCGACCTAAAACCTCTTACTGCACTTAGGGTCATAGCACCTAGTATCTTGCAACTCTACATTGGGTCAAGACCAATCCGCGACTTTGGGTTTAAACCACTGCCACAATGACGCTTTCACAAGGAGGCCTACCTCAACAAGTCACGCCCGGACCGAAATTTAGGGGGCTCCTGACTCCCATCGTAGAGTGTTTTAAGTCCTGGAAGGGACTACGGATGGACCTGTCACCCAAGAGGACCTCTGACCGACAGCATGTAACTGGTCAAATTGTAGCAGCATTCAGAAGCGTTAAGTACCGAAAATCTTTACAATAAGACCAGTACAAATGCTCTTCCCCCACTTTTTATTAGACAACGTCATTGCCAGAATGCGCTGCTACTGCAAAAAAGGTTATGGTGCCTTGAAGTCCATTCATATTTAGGCTGACATGAAAAATTTCAGTGCGATACTGTTTTTGGTTTTGTTTTGATAGCTGATTTTGTTGACGTGTTTGGCATCATGTTGAGTATGGACAAAAACGATTTTCGTTCTCTTATAAAACATTATTTTTTGAGAGGCAAGACGGCGAAGGAAACAAAAGAAGTCCTGAGCGGCAGGACAATGACAATGTCAAAAAAAAAAAAATACATGAAATGGTGTTGGCTGACAGGAAGGGAAGGTGCGCGAGCTAGCAGATACCACAAAGAGTACTGAGCAGACTCGCAATATTTTAGGCAATATTCTGCATATGAAAAAGTTATTCTGCCGCTGGGTGCCGCGCATACTCACTCCTGACCAAAAACACGAACGCGAGAGCACTTCGAAAGAGTGTTTGGACTTGCTGATGCGGAATCGGGACTTTTGGGGTCGATTGGTAACTGTTGAACACCAGAGAATAGAATGAGTGCCCGGCAATGGACTGAAGCCGGCACGAGTGCTCCGGAGCGGCCGAGGGAGGCTCGATGGTTCGAAAAGATTATGTCGTCGGTTTTCTGTGATTGTCATGGCATACTCTTCGTGGACTACCTAGAAAAAGAAAAAACCATCAACAGCGAGTATTACTGTGCATTATTGGAGCGATTGAAGGCCAAAATCGCTGCAAAACGGCCTTACATGAAGACGCACAAGAGCATCGCAACCATGGCTAAAATCAATGACTTACGGCTCCAATTTGGCTCCCTCGGACTACTATCTATTCCCAAACCTCAAAAGGTGGCTCATCAATAAAAAATTCAGCTCACGCGAGGAAATCATCGATGCCAAGACCTTCCAGAAAATTACTTTTCGGACGGGATCAAGAAGTTATAAAATCGCTAGAATAAGTGTATCAAACTATATTGAATAAAATAAAAAAAATATTTAAAAAATTTTTTTTTTCATTCCCAAGGAGGTTACTTTTCACCCCACCTAGTAGTTATTCATCTAACCATGGCTTCGCTCCAACCACAGGCTCAGCATAAGTATGAGTCGGTGTGTCTACCTAGCTACAAACTCGCCATCTCAATTCTGTTTTCACTACACCACTGTTATATTTCTCCTGTTCCTGTATTGTTCGTATTCCGAAGACAAATCTTTATCCGCACGGTTCTCGCCATCACCAAAAACGGCTTCTGCCGACACCGTGCGGTAAGCGTACGGTACGGTACGCTGAGGACAACCATCTGAGGCACGTCTGCCACGCATTCACGAAATCATTCAATAATGCTACTACATCCGCAAAGTCGGTCAGCATGGCCCCAGGAGGTTTTTCAAGGTGCAGGATCCCGCCGTAAACTAGGTTCCAGAGATCGGGTTCTAGTGCCGAGTCGGCGACCATTCTCGACCTCAACCGCTTCTCTCTTCATGCCCCCATCGTGTCATATCGGAGTACTCGATCCTAGAGATAACTATCTATAAGAGTATCTTTCTAAATTATTTCGGAACACTTTGATGTCAGTCCATCTTATCGAGATAAATGCGTTATTGACGTCGAGCATGACTAAGATGTCGGCACTCCTCATCTTGTGGGTGGCTTGCCAAGCTTGTTTTACGATCCCTAGAATCTTGATAACCGCCGTACGCAATTAGCGGCTCTCATGGAACTAATACTGATTATCGGAGAGATTGGAGCATTCACCTATCCTTACACATAGCAGCTTCTCCAAGATTTTCCTGGCGTTATCCAGCATGTATAATAGTTAGCCCTTATCTAAAAGAACAAAGATTCAAATTCAAAGATCTGAGTAATACGGAACTGTAATCGATTTGAATTTTTCTATCTTGAATCATTTGATAGCGGCTGATCAGACTGCTGACGAAGGATCTAAAGTATTCACATAATACAAGGCAGGACTTAATATGCGACAAACAATGTGAAGGCTGTACTCGTCGGGCATACTTTCGTCGACCCATATCTTAGATGTGAGTTCATGTACGAATATGTTCCTTTTTCAATCTTAAGCTTCTGCTTTGAAGAGCTCTGCAGTTATTTCATCGAGTCCAGCAGCTTTGCTCTTGGTTGTTGAATGGTTCTTTCTGACTGATGGTGCAATTTTATTTTTCATCACAGTTTAAGATATTGGGCTTGCAGAAATAATATTTCCAAGTTCTCAACATTGTGATTCTGCTATGAGGTTTCCTGGAAACTTTACAGGCCCTAGCGGTCTCTTGCGATTATTCTACGTTGAATGTTTAGCAGGTTGTGCGTTAATACGTATGGAGTATCCGCATCAATATCTTGGATATCTTTTGAGTCTGAGGTCTTACCTCGATCGCAATGTGATTGCAAAATGATCTATTTAATTTTTGATTGATTTTCACGTCACATTCAAGGTATTGCTCGTAAATTTTGTTGACGAACTCGTAGCAGATGTATTTGTATTCTTTTTTCGCAAGACGTATATCAGGCCTATGTTATGTTGGCGAATTTAATCTTTATGCCGCCTATATGCCAAGTCCTAAATTTTTTTCTAAGTTTTCCACAGACGATACGATTACTATTCGTCTCGCCGTAGTAGATAGTACAGATTGCAGCCCTCTTTCGATGGATGCCATCGTAAGTTATGATTGACTGTAAAAGATGGCTATTGCAACTTTTATTCACCTTCCCAGCGAATTTTAAGTGACTTTCAGTGATATCTATGGACTCCGTAGATGTGACCATATTTCTGAATTATCCAGAAACATTCCTGTTGCACTCTACTTCACTACAACAATGCCAAGAACTGTATGCTTTTGCATAAAATAATAAAAAAATTAAATTCTTCCATATTTCATTAGTAAACACAATTTTCGTCTTTCAGCAAGGACACTTAACATTACTCTAATGCATCATAGTTATAATATCTCGGTTTCTTTTTTTAATTTATATCGTTAACTTAAGGATTTGATTTATTTAAGTAAAACGTAGCTTTATCATTCAAAAATGCTGACTTACATATCACTCTTGCTTTGGAAAATTCTTTCAGTACCAACAAATCATCCAATTCTTATTGTCAACAACTCTGTCCATGTCGCCCAACCGCTGTTAATCCGCCAATTCGTCAATCTTAACATCCTTTGGCTTTAGTGCTGTAAATAAAAAAATCCGCCCTTGAGTCGACAGGACTATAACGACTAATCACTTCCTAATTGTGTATTAAGACGTTAATCCTGGTCAATTACATTTGTCTTAGAAGATCGTGGTAATTACTGGCAAGGAGCCAGTTACATTGCTGTCGGCAACAAAGGGTTGAAGAAAATGAATTAATTCACAGTAAAGGGGGTATTTTGTCACTCGGTTGACAAGTTTTTGGTCGAACGAAGAAAACCCTTTTAATCCTTTTTCAAGGGTTTTTGTGTCTTCACGTGATGACTTATTTCGCCACAGATTTCTGTGGTCGGTTTTCGTGGTATACGAGGAAAATATTTTAGTATGGCCATTAAAGAGATAATACAAATTAGTTTGACAATATGAAACACAGGATGTAGTTGTTTTTTATTCGGGACATACTCGGAATTAGTCTATTTGTTGCTTTGGATAAAAGTTCAGTCTTTGCTTAATACATAGGTACGGCACACGTAATCAGAACCATTCCTTAACTCAGCGTTGGTGAATTCACAGGCACCCAGAGCTGGAATTTGCCTACATAATTATCTCTAGTTTATTTAAAAAGCCATTCTCATGTTTAAAAACACATTTTCCAATTAAACTCAACGTTATTGCCTTCTTACAACCATAGAGGGAACACAAGACGAATAAGCAATAAAATTAAATCTGGAAATCTTCACAAACAAGGAGTTAATATCCTTATTCCGCTTTTCCATCGAAATTATTTTTCTTAAAGAACATATGGTACTTGTGGTGTAGCGTTAGCAACAATTGAGTGAAAGTAAAGGGACTTTACCCTGTGAGGATCATTGCCTTGCTCATGTACTTTAGCTTCATTTTTAAAAGTGTGTTAGTTCGCCCTTTTCATGTTGATTAAACATTTTGACTTAAGCTTTGTGTATTTTGTCAGTCCATCATATATTGAATCACTTGCCAGGTTGCCTGTTTTTTTATTTGTTTTCCTGTCTCTCGTTTTCCCTCATATCGATTAATTCTCATCACGTTTTAGAAAATGTTTTTCTATAAACTTTCATGACACCCTCGGGGGTAATATGATGCCGTATTTAAAAGTTCTACCGTACACTTAGTTGGCGTTTTGTCTGCGTGCCTCGCCAGCAGTACGTACACCTAGGTGGTAACATGTACCGTGTTTCTCACCTTCATTGGCGTTAACCTTTTTGCTTTTTATTTACACTTAAGAGGATTGCAAGTTATCAGGGATTCAGTTCAATGAATGGGAATTGGTGTGGAATATTTTCTGGATTCCATGAAAAAAAATTACAGAAAACACAAAAGTAGATCGGCAAAGAAGAGGTTCCGATTTAATCTGTTTTTCTCGGCCTCGTAGGGTGTGTGCAAAATCCTAGATTAGTTAGGAATGCAACTGATTACCTGAAATATGGAAAAAAAAGCAACAAAAGGAATATGATAAGTACGCCTTAGACCAGAATTACATCTTATGCCTGGTCAATTCAGCTGAGAACCGTCAGTTACATTGACGACGAATTTCGGAACCCACTATTGCGTCAACAATTCAGCTACTACCTCGCCATTGAAGTAAGCATGCCGATATATATCTTGCTACACACCGTCATTTAAAAGCACTTTGACATTTTCTAAATGGGTAGAGCTGAGAGCGCAAGAACCCTGAGTATGACAAGGCTACTTGTACCAGACGACTTATGAGGAGCCTTTGCCCAAGCAATTTTTTTAGGACCTGGGTCACCAGGGTGGACATTGCACTGGGATATTGCCTTCCCCCTAAAGAAAGAAAAAATGCAGCCTCGGATACGGAGAGATCTAATGTTGTCAACCCTAGACCCCTAATTCTTTGATGCCCACTCTTACCACATAGAAACACGGATTTCCATCAGCTGCACTACAACTAAAGATAATTAAATAACTCAATACAATTATTTATTGTATTCTCCTTGACTTTTTTCAATCTCTTTCTTTGTAAATAACTTCCCCCGTCGCATTTAGATTGACAGATGGACATATTTTCTAATGCCAGTTGTGAGGTGATTAGGTGCTGTAGCAATATGGTAGGCACTGAGAGGTGGCAACTTGGACCGGTGTTGTTACTGTTTCATCACATAAATTGTGCTTATTTTATCTCCAAGTGGTAACCATCGGGTAGTGGTCAATGTATAACCAGACAATACAACAAGTACAAATGGGGCAGCGGATGAATTCCCCAGATGAGATCAAAGGTACGATACTAAGAAAGTGGGGGCCTAAGAAAGGAAATTGCGGTGCCGACATCTCTGAACTGTCTTCGATCAAACCGATCCCTCATTCTAAAGGTTTTTATAATTGAACTGGACCTCCAGGTCGGTGCTAGGGTAACTGCTGGCTATGGAAACAGACGGATTTGCTGCTTAAAACTTCTGCAAATGAAACAAAAACAACGAGCTTCGGATTTACACGTGGAATGTTATGCTCCTTAATAGACCACGTGCAACTGAGCAAGTAGCGAAGGCACTGGTTCAGCTGCAAGGCAGATGTTATCGCCATCCAAGAAATGGGGTGAAATACACCGGACAAAAAGAGAATGACAAAATGCGACATCTACCACGGCGATTGTTATGGAAGGGAATAGCAGCGCCTATTTGGATGTGGAATTCCCCTAGGTAGTACTGTCAGGAAGTATAGCCGATAACGGATTCAGTTTCCATATCTCCATATTTAAAAGAGGACTTGGAGAACTCCTGATCCAGCAACCATCAACCAGCTTGACCACATTGTGATCGACGTAAGACACTTCTCCAGTATAACGCACATCTAAGCATTCCGAGAGGCCGACATTGAATCGGACCATTATCTTGTTGTAGTCAAGGTACAGTTAATACTGTGAGAAAGTTGGACTTCGGACGACTCCATTCGAAAGAAATCGATGATGATGCCTACATCAAAAATCAAAAACCAGTGGGAATATTGACAAAAAGCCATCAGAGGTGCCGTCTCTGATGTGTTCGGTTTCACACGGCCACCATAACGAAACCGCTGTTTTGACAACGAATGCCGGCCAACACTTGCAAGTGGCATACAAATCGACGCGGCATACAAGGACTAGAGATGCTCACGAACTCTACGAGCAAAAAAGAAGAGATGAACACCGACTTCTCAATAGGAAAAAGAATGAGAGATGTGCTCGGTCGATGAAATTGAGAGATACTGCTCCAGTTATGAGTTTCGGTAGTTTTGCCAAAATATTAGAACAACATGCCTCGGACACAAACCCCAAACAAAAGCCTGTGGATACAAACAAGAGGACAAACTAATACTAGTGGAGTCGCAGTCGATGCTCGGAATTTGGAAAGAGCATTTAGGTTGACTTTATAAAAGCGATTACGAACTCCTATCAGGCAGAATAAACCCTTCAACCTGGACGGTGTAGACCAACAATTCCGTCCACTCAACCTGGATAAAGTGAAGGCAGCCATATCTAAGCTTAAGTTCAACAAAACTGCTGAAGCAGACGGCCTGACTGTCAATCTCTTTAAAGCGGACGGCACTGACTTGTTAAAGAGCATATTTGTACACTAACTTATCTGTAAATATGGTTCGACGAAAGTATGCCCGATGAATAAAACCTCCGCATTGTTTCTCCGATCCTCAAGAAAAGAGATCCTCTGAACTGCGCTTACTACACAGGCATCAGTCTTTTTAACATCGCCTATCGTTTGTCAACAAAGTGATTGGCTCATCATGGTGATTGCTCAGGACAGTTAACCATAGACCTAATACTCACACTATACCAGATCTTGGAAAAAACTTCATGAGCATTTGACCAGCAAAGCCCTCTTTCAACAACAAAAGTGAAAGTCAAGACTGTTTGAATCATCTACCGACAAACACGATCAATGTAGACAGATACATAGAAACCTGCGCTACATCGAGACGAGAGCTCTGCGAGAAGGAAAAATAAGAATATCGGAATGAAAAAAACACAGCACGAAAATCGCCGGAGGAAATGGAGAGATGCCACTGCAGGAATAACACTCGAAGGTTTTATCAGAGAACATACAATTGCTAAAAATCCAGCAGTAGCAGTCGGTGCTGAGAATAGGGAAATATTTTTGCTCTTGACTATATAACGGAGATGATGGTAAAAATCCCACTATCATGCAAAGTGAACACTCCACCCTGAACGAAGATGACAGATAACTCGGTCCCTCTGATCTAGTCAAAGAGAAGGTAGCAATATCAAAGAAAAAAGATCAAATAAAGCTGCTGCCACAGAAGGACTGCTTATCTGGATATTTAAATGTACCCATGGTGGGAAAATACCATAACATACACCAGCTCATCTAAAAGAAATGGAACGCATGCCCGAGCCATGAAATCTTGGCATCGTTTGGCCAATTTAAAGAACAGAGACCCTTTTTACAGAGCAAACTATAAAAATTTGTGTCCCAAATTTTGACAATTCAAAGACAAATTGGTATTTTTTTTTAAATTAGGACGCACTTCAGGAGTTATTAGTTCCCTTAAAATGTTTGCACCCATAGAAAAGAAGAAAGAAGACATACTGATATACATTGGTCTTAAATGTTTGCAAGTTATAACGACGGGGAAATAGAACGCCGGCAGGTCATTCCATTAGCGAGTACGGTTTGGGAAGGAATTTATATATTTTAGAATACGTCTCAAAGTGGGCTTGAGGGTATACTGATTAGCATTAGATGGGTGTTCTGATTAAAAATTTGGTTGTCAGGACAACTGTGGAGAATTTTGCTTTTTCCCTTAAGGTCGGCAATGAATTTTGTAGAGACTTCTCATTTCAAGAAAGGTTTTACTCAGGGCAACCCTCTGCCATAATATGTCTTTTTTTTTTTTTAAATCGCCCTAAAACGAATTGTGCAAACCACACTGGCCAACAAAAGGGGCACGATCTCTTTTAAGTCCATAAAATAGCTTGTATACCCAGTAATAGTTGATGTGATCGGACGAACATAACAAACCGTCAGTGAAACCGTCGTAAGTATCGAAATGAAGCGACTAGAATGTACAACTTGTTAAGAACTTTACCCTTGACAGTTGTAACTTCAATGTAGTCGACAAGAGTGTAGAAATTTGAAGCAAAATTCCTCTTGCCAGTCGCTGTTTCTTTTGGCTCAGCAGGCACTAGAGCGAATGATACCATTATTGACTACTCATGCTACGAGAAAAAGAAAAACTCTTTTTGGTACTGCCAATGGATTTTAATTTTTTTTAACTGGCCGCGTATAACCAAATAAATGGCAAAGACCGCAAGCTACTATAAACAAGATCTAATAGCCATCCGAGAGCTGCAGTGGAATACTATATATTGCGGTGCTTGTACAGAAGCTGCACTGATATGAAACCTAGACGCTAGATGATAGCGTTTGAGTATGTCAAGTACATATACGTGTTAGAATTAGCTCCTGTTTGCTAGAGTATTTTTTTTTTTCTTTTAACCAGCTCATCAATATTACACTGAAAGTTTTTTTTTTTTTTTTATTTTTTGTTTTTTCAATTTGTTGAATCGAAATAGTTTTGAACTCTCAAGTGATTCTTAATCCAGGCCGTGGAATGGGTCATCAGTGAAACAAATTATTTCCTTTGCACCAGCCATCATTCCATTTGTTCATCACTATGTCTACCACAACACGTCAGCAAGCGCTCAAAGAGAAACCTACAAATACCCCTGCATCAATTCCAGATAAATCCTCTGCAGTAAAAACAAGCATATCAAATGTTTCTGATAAAAAAACGTCTATATCCGACCAGCTCCGCGATCTTGAATCCAGCCTATTGAAAAAATTTCATTTGCTACTTTGTGAACTTGAATCTGATTTTAATAAAAAAGTGTGCGATACAATTGTTAAGAGAGGAACTAGTGGACATACGACATAAGAGCGACTGTGTGACGTAATTGTTCGAGGCATCGCATGGACACCTAACGAAAACCTTATTGAGGTTGCAAGAAAAATTGTTGCAAAGGTGAGACTCTCCTCGCATTTACAGCAAAGTGCATTACTGGCAGCTTTTCGAGCCAATAAATGCCTGTCACTTCAACAACTGGACAACTCATCGCAACCACAGCTGTCTGATGATCATCCGTCTTCTGCCTCACGCGGTCATATTAACGAGAGCTTAAAGCAAGAAAACAGCTCTTTATTAAGACATGCGCTTCAGTTGCGGAGAGAAGGCTTACTATTATCTTACAAACGCGCAATGGTTTGGTCTACGTGAAGAAGAGTAGAGATGACACTGAGACAAAAATTATTTCCACGACAAAACTCTCTTAAGAACTTAACCTGTTTTTATACCTCAACTTCACTCGCTGTTTTGATGAACAATATTTTGGTCTGGATCATGATTCATAATTCATATTGGAATGGATATGTATTTATTTAATCATTTTAAACATGTAAGCAAACTAAGTTCCATTATTATCTATCGCTTCTCGCCCTTATGGCTAAAATCAAAGTGTAGTATCTGTTTTTATCAGCTTCACATCTGATAGATCCCCCATCGGGGGACAACAAAAAATCTCGAACGCGAAAATTTTGATCTCCGCGCCAGATTCCAAAATATGGAATTGCTCTGTGCTGAACTAAAAAAGCAACTAGATGCCATTAAGCCGCAATTTAAATCTGAGTCTGAGTCTATTTCGCTACTTGACCGCCCCGAAAACTCGAGTTTTCACACGGACGAAGAAGAGCTAGTCCGCGAAACGGACTGGATACTTAAAAAAAAGCCAGGTAAGAAGCGCAAAGCTACTTCCCCGCTGATATTGAACAAACAAAGAAGCAAGCTAGCTTTAACACTGCTGAGGTCGATAAGGCAACAAAGCAACCCAAACAAAGAACGCCGCCGCCAATAAACGTTTTTGGAATCTCGGACTACAACAAGTTGCACATAATCCTGGAATCACTGTGCTCAACCGATTATAAAGTAAGATCTCGCAATGATGATACGTGGATTATTAATGTTCTTAATCTAGACAACTACCGTTCGCTTTCGCAAAAATTAAATGCCGAGAAGATTTAATGACATACCTACGAAAATAAAACGGAAAGACCCATACGCGTTGTAGGTAGAGGATTGAATCCCTGTTGCCTTAAAGAAAACATCGTAAATGACCTTAAAAATAGAGATTTTAAGATAATCGACGCAGTTAATTCTCTCTCAGTAATTCTCGTGAGACTAGAAGAACACACTAAAATAAATAAGATAAAAGTCGAATGGCTTCTTAAGTTCGGAGCCAATTTCTGCAACTAATTGTGGCAAAGAAGCTCAAAGAAGCCCATAGGAATGCCAACGGGCTACAGAAAAGGCTTGATGAACTAAAAATTTTCATGCAGGAAAAAGTAATTGACATATGTTTAATTTCTGAAACTCACCTGGCGACAGAATCGCGCGTGGAACTAAAAGGTTACCGCGACTACCACGCTCATCATCCATCGGAAAACGAAAGATGCGGGTCATCCCTATTCATAAGAGACTGCATTGAACATACTTTGGAAGCAATAATTGAACTTGACAGATTTCAAATGACCGTAGTTCGCGCTAAAAATAAAAATTACTCTTTTAATATATCCTCAATCTATTGCCAATCGCGCTGCAAAATACAAAAACACGAATTTATTGACCTATTCAACTCTCTTGGACCAATCTTCATCATTTAACGCGAAGCACACCTCTTGGGGCTCAAGATGTATCTCTCAAAAAGGCGAAACTCTTTTCAGGACTGGTATGGAATGTGGTTGCTATTTTTACTCAACAGGCAAGCCGACTTATTGGCCCTCGGATGTGGCCAAAACACCCGATCTAATAGATTTCTTTATCGGAAAAGGATTAAACGCTAGTTACGTCAAAGTTGAAGAAGGATTCGATCTCTCCTCCGATCATTCTCCAGTTATCCTCTCACTGTGCGAATCCACCCAGATTAACTAACAGCAAAACTCACTGGGAAGATTTCCGAATAGACGTTGTAGACAATACTGAGTTTAAAAAAGCACTTAGAACGCCGTATCAACTTGAAAAAGGAGTTGAACGTTTCGTTGAAGTAATACACCAAGCGGCCTGGAAGAACACTCCCCGCGAATCGAACAAAGTTCCCAAAGTCGGCATAAGATATCCACCGGAAATCAGAGAAATGATAAGGGAGAAACAAAGAGCGCGGAAAAAGTGGCATGAAACCCGGGCACCACAAGATAAAACGTCCTTCAATAGGCTCTGCAACTTGTTGAAAAAATCGATCAAGAACTTCAATAATCAAGGTATTAATAACTATCTTGAAAGACTCACAGCGACAAAGGATACCAACTACTCCATATGGAGAGCCGTTAAAAGTGATCGAAAGCCCCAAATACACGTGGCGCCAATAACAAGAAACCAGGATGACTGGGCGAAAGAAGATAAGGAAAAAGCTAATGTTTTCGCCGACCATCTTGCAGAAACGTTTAAACCATTCGAGGGGGGGGGGGGTTCTTCCTGAGAATGTCAATACGCTAGACGTGAAGACAAACTTTCAAGTAGAAAAGGCTACACTTAGGGAACTTATACAAGTTATAGATACGCTTAAGCCCAATAAAGCCCCGGGATATGACTTAATAACGGGAGAGATACTTAAAGCGTTGCCGAAAAAAGGTTTGATAAAGCTGCTCTATCTTATAAATGCCAGTAGCCGAAGTTATTATGGTTCCGAATCCCGGCAAACCGCTGACTGAAGTCAAGTCATATAGACCAATACCGCTTTTCCCGATTACAGCGAAGGTCTTCGAGCGAATCCTTCTTAATCGTCTTAAGCTAATTACCGAAACAAATTCCCTCTTGCCTGATCATCAATTTGGCTTTAGAAGCCAACACTCTACAGTTGACAAAGTGCATCGAATAACCGATGTAATTGAACGAGCAATCGAGTGTAAGTTTGTCTTTTTAAGCGGATTCCTTGACGTTTCGTAAGCCTTTGATAAGGTATGGCATGAAGGCCTAAAATATAAACTCCGACAAGCCATACCCCAGCAATTGTCTTGTATTTTAGGTTAATATCTGGAAGACCGACTTTTCCGTGTGAGACACTGAAACGAATATTCCACTTTCAAGACAATAAAAGCGGGGGTGCCGCAATGAAGTGTACTTGGCCCTCTGCTATATTTGCTTTTTACCAGCGATATACCGCAAACAGACGACACTGTCTTAGCCACATTTGCTGATGACATTGCCATTTTGGCAACGGCTAAAACAGTCGAAGAAGCAACTGCTAAGTTGCAACGCGCCCTTACACGGATTAACAATTGGAAAAAGACTTGGCGAATCGCGCTTAATGAAAGCAAGTCTGTCCACGTCAATTTCACTCTCAAGAAAATTGAGAGTCCACCGGTGTTTATCAACGCAGTACGAATTCCTTACGCTTGAAATCAAATATAGAGATATTTACTGGCTTATTGGAAAGTATTCCAAGCTTAGCTTAGAGAACAAACTGCTGTTATACAAGCAAGTGCTAAAACCGATCTGGACATATGGTGTACAACTTTTGGGTTGTACTAAAAATAGTAACATTAATGTATTACAGACATTCCAAAACAAAGTTCTTCGAGGTCTGATTGGTGTTGCGTACAATCTCCGGAGCCACTGTTTTCGGCAATCATTGAGTTCACTGCTTTTTATGACGATATTATTATATGTGGCGATCTCAACGCCGAACTTCTTAAAAACGAGAGTGGAGCACGTCGACTCTTAGATTTTGCGGCTTCAACCGGGCTAACTATTGCTAATTCCCATACTACGCCATTCGCTCTAGAGGTTCCTCCTAGTCTACTCGACGTTATCATGGTTTAAAATCGGTCAAACTTGCTACTTCAGGATCAGCTATCTCTAGCCGGCATTTCTGATCATGATTTAATATATTGTACGTACAATGTTGACTTATCTTGTTCCTCTAAGCCATCATCTTTTCAATTTAGGGACTCTAAACTCGTCGACTCGTCCTCTGTCGACAACAACATGCTACAACTAAATGCTAGTCTTCTCCCTTGGAATGATTGCTATTATGCTTTGAATGTCAATAAAAAAACGGACCATTTGCAAACCCTGCTCGTGGAGCTTTTTAACAAGCACGTTCCTCTAAAAACAGTTGCTATTAAAAATACAAAGTGCCCGTGGTTCACAACTGAAATTCACAATGCCATGAAAGTTCATTACAAGTTGTACTCTAGTTGTACTCATGTCTTAATTGGGAGTTTTTTGTCGTGCTCGCAACCACTCTACTTTTGTGACCCGAAGAGCGAAAAAAAGCTTTCTTTTCTATCGAAACTGAGCACCAACCAAACCTCTTAGAAGCTGTGGAGAAATCCACGATCCATTAGTGAAGAAAAAGGCTGTTGTCGACAACGTATATGTACTTGACATACTCAAACGCTATCATCTAGCGTCTAGGTTTCATATCAGTGCAGCTTCTGTACAAGCACCGCAATATATAGTATTCCACTGCAGCTCTCGGATGGCTATTAGATCTTGTTTATAGTAGCTTGCGGTCTTTGCCATTTATTTGGTTATACGCGGCCAGTTAAAAAAAATTAAAATCCATTGGCAGTACCAAAAAGAGTTTTTCTTTTTCTCGTAGCATGAGTAGTCAATAATGGTATCATTCGCTCTAGTGCCTGCTGAGCCAAAAGAAACAGCGACTGGCAAGAGGAATTTTGCTTCAAATTTCTACACTCTTGTCGACTACATTGAAGTTACAACTGTCAAGGGTAAAGTTCTTAACAAGTTGTACATTCTAGTCGCTTCATTTCGATACTTACGACGGTTTCACTGACGGTTTGTTATGTTCGTCCGATCACATCAACTATTACTGGGTATACAAGCTATTTTATGGACTTAAAAGAGATCGTGCCCCTTTTGTTGGCCAGTGTGGTTTGCACAATTCTTTTTAGGGCGATTTTTTTAAAAAAAAAGGACATATTATGGCAGAGGGTTGCCCTGAGTAAAACCTTTCTTGAAATGAGAAGTCTCTACAAAATTCATTGCCGACCTTAAGGAAAAAAGGAAAATTCTCCACAGTTGTCCTGACAACCAAATTTTTAATCAGAATACCCATCTAATGCTAATCAGTATACCCTCAAGCCCACTTTGAGACGTATTCTAAAATATCTAAATTACTTCCTAAACCGTACTCGCTAATGGAATGACCTGCCGGCGTTCTATTTCCCCGTCGTTATAACTTGCAAACATTTAAGACCAATGTATATCAGTATGTCTTCTTTCTTCTTCTCTATGGGTGAAAACATTTTAAGGGAACTAATAACTCCTGAAGTGCGCCCTAATTTAAAAAAAAAATACCAATTTGTCTTTGAATTGTCAAAATTTGGGACACAAATTTCTATAGTTTGCTCTTAAAAAAGAGTCTCTGTTCTTTGGATTGGCCAAACGATGCCGAGATTTCATGGCTCGGGCATGCGTTCCATTTCTTTTAGATGAGCTGGTGTATGTTATGGTATGTTCCCACCATGGGTACTTTTAAATAGCTAGATGAGCAGTCCTTCTGTGGCAGCAGCGTTATTTGACCTTTTCTTTGAAATAGTCCGTGCTTTACTGCAGATAGCCAATTATTTTTTAGATGTTTTTTAGTTTTGAAGTCGTCTCGGAAGTTGATGTAAGTAAATACCATTTGTTCTCTTAAGTCCAATGCTATGGGTGAGGATGGTGTACCCATTCGCTTTGTGAAGATGACATTACCGCATATCATAATCTCTCTTACACACATAATCAACTTTTGCATTACGTGCTCTGCCTTCCCTGGTAGTTGGAAGTTTGCTAAGGTTATTCCGGTTCCGAAAAAACCTCAGCCATCTGCAGCTTCTGATTTTCGCCCAATCAGTATTTTGCCTTGTTAGTCAAAGGTATTGGAGAAAATTCTCGCTCGCCAAATTTCGAACTACCTAAACCAACACTGCTTGCTATCCCTGGTACAGTCTAATTGTTTAGCTGTCCGACAGCTATGATTAAAATTCTCGACGATATAAGGGTCAAATATGATGCAGGCGAAATAACGGTACTTTGCTTACTAGATTTTTCCAAGGCCTTTGACAGAGTGAATCACAAAGTACTATGTCACAAGCTCAGGTTATACACTCTGACTGACTCGAACTGCAACCAACTTCAGACTGCTATAATTTCCATACCGTTCATTACTGTGAGCTCAAATTTTGACACATGACAGATAATTTTATTAGTTACAAGCCTTTTAAATGATTTGCGTCTCAGTTTTGTTGAAAAATTTTTATCCGCGATGGAATTCAAACGTAATAGTGTGATTGCTTTATATTTGGCTGGAAAACCACAAGTAGCTATCGTTAGAATAAATCATATGAGTCTCGAACTATAACTCGTTACAGTGATACTGGCAGCGTTGCAATACGCCATGGAGGTGGTCATAAAAAAAACAGCAACATCGGCAGAAATGTATCAGAAAGTGAAGGCTCGAATTGAGCGAAATTCGCGCCGAAGTGGAAGAAAAATGGCTCGTGATCTCAACATTTCGTTGGAACGGATGCAACAGATACTGAAAAATGAGCTTGGGCTCAAGCCATTTGAGTTCCAAAAAGCACACGATCTTACACCGCAACAGAAAAAAGTTAGAGTCGAAAGAGCGAAGGAGTTGCTACGCTTGCACGAAAGTGGTGTATTGCCGAATTTGGTTTTTTCCGATGAGTCGCCATTTGTTATTGAGCAATATGTCAACAAACAAAATGACTACTTGCCAGAGAGGTCCTTCGAAAATTAACACCTTCGGACGGCCACCAGAAAACAGGCAGCACCGATGGTCGCTCTCTGCTCGGTTTTTTAGACCGTGGCGTCAAAGTTAATGCAATCGTATACCGTGAAAATGTTTTAGAGAGAGTATTGAAGCCTTGGGCTTCAATCAATTCGGTATAGCATTTTAAAAAGATTCAGTTCGAGTCAGTCACCCTGTATTTTGGTTTTAGTGCAAGATCAGTGGGCACAGTTTAAAATTTTAGTGGCAGGAGTACCGCAGTGATCAATATTAGGACCAATACGTTTCTATATTTTTATTAATGACCTACTCAAAGTATGCCTGAATGTAAACACACATATCTACGCTGATGATACTCAGATATACTTGTCACGACCGATTGGGCCCATTGAGGATCTTTTTGACAGAATAAATGAAGATCTGTCAGCGGTATACAACTGTTCACTATGCAATGGTCTCAATCTGAATCCTAACAAATTCCAGCTTATTCTTATTTCTAAGAAGCATTACGATACTGATCTGCTGCCGCCAGTAAGCTTGAACTATAAGCAACTCAAATTTGTGGATGCTGTCACAGATCTCGGCTTTAAATTAAATTGTTCTTTCTCTTTATTTATGCCTAATATGGATTATGCCAGTATTGTTTACTGTAAGTTGGACTCCCTTTCTCAGCACAAGTTGGTTTTGGTGTTTAATGATATGGTTAGGTAGGTGTATGGTCTCCGCCGGTATGAACAGATTTCACACTGTCACTAGCTGGTTCTTGGTTGTTCGTTTCAGCAGTTCCAAAAAATTCGATGTCCTGTGTTCATGCACAAGGTCATAAACAGCAGATCAAACAAGTATTGAAGACGTATTGGTAGACATTAAATAAGCAACACATAACTACTCTCTTGAAATTTTCTATCTTTTATCTATTTTCAGCACTATGCTTTAAATCTTTTCACTATTCTTCTCTCCACAACCCTTCCTCTTCCATTTTTGTTTTTTAAGTAATTATCACATTTGGTTAATTAATAATTAATATTGTAATCCATCCGCTACTTTAGTACTAAAAAAGACTAGGTCTTATTTGTACACTGCTTTTTATGATGAATTAAAATTGAAGCTGGTATATTTCAATAATTTGCTCCCATTTTCTCTAATGCTCTTCTCGTGTTTTCTCATTTGCCGTTTTTGCACGCCTCGCACTAGAAGATTTTTTATTTATAAATAACCCTTTGCACAATCGCCAACCAGAATAATGAGGCTCGTTATGGTTCCCCTTAGGATGGTTATTCAGAAATCAATAACCCGCTCCTAGGAAATAAGAGTCTCCGCTAACCTATTAAGGATTTAATAGCGGTGTAATCTTAGGGCATATACCAATCTTTCTCACATTGTAGCATCTTTTAAGAAAAAGTCTCTTCTATTCGTAAAGCTTCTAATTGGTTCAGCACAAATTGAGTTACCCTAAACGATTATTGCAATGTACGTAGACAATTAAGTAAGCAGCAATTATCAAAGGCTGTTAATCACTCCAGCGTGTCTTATAACGAGATGGTTATATAGCACAAAATCGAACACTTTTGTGTTTCTGGACAGTCGATTATCCCAGGAAACTGCATCTCTGATAACATTTTTGAAGAAAGAACAAATATTCAGCCAACGATACGGGTAAAGTTGAATTGGACTATGTGATGTGATATGTCCATCTGGTATGGCATTGGCTATTATATCGATTCTGCATTCCAATATACAAGTAGAGAGGCATACTTCTTCAAGGACTTAGTCTATTGGGAGTTTGAAGATGATCAAATTCGCTCACAAATGGAGAGAATTCAGAAATCAATGAGGCTTGTTTCGGAAAGAAATTTAAAAGAGACAGCAGCGTCTTCATGGAGTTCATGGAATAATAGTGTCCTAACAAATATTGTTCCAGTTTATCTTTTTTTATTTTACTTTTTGGAAGAATCTAACTGTGGGAGAGTATAAAGATACGTATTTGCTTGGGTTCAGTGGTTCCTTTGTTTCAGGGATGGCATCCGTCACAGATTTAATCAGAGGGACTGCTGTATTAGTGTTATTTGTTTTGTTTTGTATATTAATCAACTACTTGTAAGAAATGATTTAATTTTTGAATTCAACTACTAATTACATCACAACCATCCAATACTTATGTCTCTAAACACAATTAAACAATCAAGAGGGAACCGGAATTGTTTTGGGCTGAGTGGATACTTTGCTCCATGGTGTACACTTGACTCTTACTAAGGAGAGCTAGAACAGTTCCACTTCCTCGGTTTCGTTCACCCATTGCCTTTCTCTCCACAAAAGAACCAAACGTGTTGATGTAATCAAAAGTTGACACACCAATTCAGAACTCACCTTCTCTCTAAGATCCTCAAAAATTATTTGATCAGATAGCAATGTGTGGTAAGTTTTGAATACTCCAAATATATATATGCATAATCCATAAGTTCCTTGACTATAAATTATATAATATTGTGGAGGAGAAGCAGCGGATATATATTTTTCAGCGATAAAGAAGGGTCAATACCACAGTGAAGGACATCAAACGCAGTGGTTTCGGTAACAAGGTGTTCATGTCTTCAGGTAGCGCAGTGTATTTATGAACCTTCTAGCTGAATGTACTAAACTCCAACTTACCCGAGTTAGCATGTGATTTTTACCAACTTCTGGGCACATTCGATAGCAATGCATCGCCTGTATGTAAAATGTTAATCTCAACGCCGCCCCATCCACCATGTTCGCCGAATTTATCACCCCAAATATTGGGTTTATTACTTCGTGCGGTTTGCTAAGAGATGGCGCAACTTGTATTATTCCATTGTTATTATTCCATATGCGTTAGAAAGCTACTGTCATTGCACGTCATTTCAGTATATGTCATTTATATGAAGCGTAAACAACAATTTTTTTTTTACTGAAATATGTCGAACTTTGTGCCTGAAAAAGTGTTTTTGTGGGGAGTTATTTTTCTTTTCATTTAATATGAAGAAAACTGCTGCCGAAAGTCATCGTATTTTGGTGGAAGCTTATGATGAATATGCGCTAGCTGAACGAACTTGCCAAAAGTGGTTTGCACGATTTAAAAGTGCTGATTTTGGCTTGTGCAGCCAAAAAAGTTTGAAGATGAAAAACTGGAAGCATTACTCTATGAAGATTGTTGCCAAACATAAGAAGAGCTCGCAGAATCTTTGGGTGTCACTCAAGCAGCCGTTTCAAAACGTTTAAAAGCAGCTAGATATATTCGAAAGAAAGGAAATTGGCTTCCACATGAACTCAAGCCGAGAGACGTCGAAAGCACGTTTTGCATGTCCAAAATGCTGCTGGAACGCCACAAAAGGAAGTCATTTTGCATCGGATTGTTACTGGTGATGAAAAATGGATATATTACGACAACTCCAAGCGCAAAAAATCATATGTGAAACCCGGCAAACCAGCCAAATCAACGGCAAAACCGAATATCCATGGCGCGTAGGTAATGCTCTGTATTTGGTAGGATCAGATGGGTGTGCTGTATTATGAGCTGCTAAAACTGGGCGAAACTATCAATGGACAACACTATGGAACAGAATTAATCCGTTTGAATCCGTTGAGCAGTAGCCGAAAAACGCCCTTAATATGCGACCAGACACGAGGCAATAATTTTCCATCATGACAACGCTCGGCCCTACGTTTCTATTCCGGTTAAGAACTATTTGTAAAACAGTGGATAGGAAGTCTTACCCCATTCGCCTCATAGTCCAGACCTTGCCCCTTCTGACTATAATTTGTTCCGGTCGATGCAGAACGCCCTCACAATACGGTTCACATCAGAGCAGCATATCAAAAATTGGCTTGATTCATTCTTAGCTGCCAAGCCGGCGCAGTTCTTTTGGGATGGGATCCACAAATTGCCAGAAAGATGGGAAAAAGTCATAGCTTCAGATGGTAAATACCTTGAATATTACTATTGTACATGTTTTTTCTTAAATAAACGTTCAAATTTTGAAAAAAACCGCACGAATTAAAATATATATCCAATTTGAAAGATAGACTCAATAAGGGTGATTCTTAGCGCTGTGACCAAAAAACTTACGACTATTCCAAAAGAATATTTGAAGAGATTGAAAACTGAGCTATTATATCGATGCTAGTTGTGCTGCTTACAAAGATACCAACAAAAAATGTTGAAACGTATGATAGCCCAAGTTTGATGAGTTTGCTAGCGATGTTTTTTCTGTTGCACTATAACTCCTCGTCTCACTTGAAAACAACTCATCTCTAGTTCCTCGTCGAAATGAAAGTCTCAACGCTGCTCCATACACTTTATTCGTCAAATTTGCCACTGTCGGACTAATTTTCTCTTCCTAAACGTGAAAATACACTTGAAGGGTTCAAAAGGGTTGGACACAAATGGAGGGATCTAAAACCCTGTGACCGACCAAATTGAGACAATTCCGAAACTGAATCACATTTAGAGTATAGGAAACAGTCAAAAACGCAATTGATTTTGAGCTCGTTATTGCCTTAGTACGGGAAATTATGGACTACACTGTGTACACATATGTAATATCAACACAAAATTCATTCAAGTTTGAGTACATCCTCATCTATGATGCCGCCATCACTTTCGCAGCAAGTCACTTATATCCAGTACATTTAAGTGCTTTGCAAAAGGGAAATGCCCTGCAACGATGCCAGTAAGCAACATGCAGTCTTTCTCGCTGAGGGACTACAGAAAGACCGCTGACGTCTTAGAGACATAGGGAAGAAGCTGTGATTTGCCATCTGCCCAACCGTGACCTAACTGTCAATGGAAGCCTTAACCGAGGGCGTTGATCAAAGATTTTATTTGCTGTGATTTATTGTGACCTGGAACCCAAAAAAGGGTCACAGAATACTGAACACTGCATTTAGGAAGTCATAAGAGGGATCATCAAGGTTCTAAGAACAGCTTGGTTGTCGCTGCAGATGCAAATGCTTCGCCCCCCCCCCACCGGTTCTCTGCAATATAGTTCTCTACCATTAGGATTGCTTGGAAGTAAAATCTGACATTGGCGTCCTGGACTGGATTCCCTACCTAGTTCAGATTCTGACTGAAGCCACCCTGGACACAAGGAAAGTCGATTTCGTATTTTTTCCACAACAAGAGCTCCGGTGTCATTGCATCGGACGGCATGTCCTTAAGACCGGAGTCATAAGACTACCGGCGCGCAAGGTCATCAAAGCTGTAGTGAGTGTTGTACCAAAGACAACTTCTTTTTAGAAGGAAGGTGGCTTCGAGAGTGCAGCCCATGATATGAATATCAGGGGAAGGGAAATTCATCAATGCGTCTAGAGCGGAGCTAGGAGTGCTAGGGAAATCTCCCATGCATCCGAGACAAACCGTTCTTTGGATTCCGGTGAAAGCAGCAATTACGCATTTTCGCAAGAGCTTTTTCCACCAGACAACCGATGCATAGGATATATTTTGCCTTATCATAGCCGTGTAGATCTAAAGGACCTTTTTCGGTAACAGATCCCATGACTTGCCGATAGCTCCTCTGCACTGTCAGCAGACCGACAGCGTCTTAGATGCTATCGACGTTACATCTCAGTTTTGAAAGGATTGACTGAAAGCCCATTACGAGCCCAGTTACTACACGTCGATCACGTTTAGGGCTGCCTGCGCTTTGGAGCAGCCAGCCGCTAGACACGATTCAACGGAGAGTACAGCTACATCATTCGCGTATGCTTGTGCATAGACGTTAAAACTATTGAACGCGTTGAGTAGTGAGCAGTGTGTCGACCGTGGAGACAAGACGCCTTCTTGCGGGCAGCCCCTATTTATGGTACATCGCCACCACATATCGGCCGCGGCTAGCTTCCGCAACTAGCATTGCTTTTATCCACAAAACCAGTGACTTGTCTACGCCATTGCTTTGTCGAAAACACTCTAAACGTCGATTAAAGTACCCAAGGCGTATTCCCTCCTGTCGAGTGCGTCTTTATTCTGCCTTTCAGATACTGAAGCGCATTCTCGCAGGATCTTCCGCGTTGGTAGGCGTGTTGCATCGCCGGTAGAGAATGTATTCGTAAATCGATTTTGCTCACATGGATCTTGCCCATTTTTTTGATGCTCTTCAGAATGAAGAAAGTAAGACTTTATTGTCTGAAAATCTTAGGGAGCGAGTAGTCCTCCTTTCCAATTTTCTGTATTAAGGCCACTCTCATTTTCCGTCAGGGATTCGGTATGTATGCCAATGCCAGGCTAGCAGTGAAAGTTCCCTTCAGAATTTCCAGCAGCTGGTCTACACCCTTTTGTAACATAACTGGGTAAATAGTATTAGTGTCAGGCAACTTGAAGCCATCTTAGGAAGCAACAGCATATTTGATGGTCTCATCCACAACTGATGAGATATACCAGCTACGGCGTGTTGTGTTATTTAGCTCACTACCAGCTTCGTTGATAGGAGCTAGTTGTGAGCTGGTTTCGATTACGTTACCTGGGAAGTGAGACTCGAGTATGTGACGGACAGTCTCTGTTTTCGACTCGGTATAGGTACCGCCAGATTTTCTGAGTGGTTCCAGCCTGGTTTATCTACTCGTTTCACCGATAGTTTCGATGTTCTCGCAAAAAGCTTTGTAAATGGCTCTCTTCGAAGTCTGAATAAGCTTCTTAAAATCTTATTGCCTTAATCTATAAAGATTCCAATCTTCCTCTAAATTAGTATTAAGTGTCCTGTTTTTACCAAGGAACGGGCATGCCATTTCGAAACCCTTAGTGTCGGTGCCGTTCATGTTCTAAACAGCTTCAACAAGCTTATATTTTGTTTTGAGCTTATAGGGAGCACTATTGTACTTGTTGAGATCGTCTTTAAATCATGTCCAGTTGTTTTATGCGGATTTTTCCTCTTCAGCGAGGAATCGCGTCCGATTCTGAATTCTATGTATCTATGGTCTGGCACGGAGATCTTTCCAGTCAGTAGTCTCCTAAATATACCTGTTGGATAAGGTTAAGTCGATTAGTTGCTGCCTTACTCTCATTACAAAAGTTAGATGTGAGCCAACGTTGTTGACAACTAGCTCAGGCGATAGTATAAAATCCAAAAGATGATTACATTTCAAGTTGCACTTGCTACTGTCCCGGAAAGTGTTCTGAGCATTAGTATCGCAGCATATGATAAGCACAATCTTTCTGGAATCACAATATTCAATGAGTTCTGCTATCGCATCCGGTGGTGACGGCAGAATCATAGCATAAATAAGCAGACTCAACAACGAATTTGTGTCATTCTCCGTTCGCTTCGTAGCTTATGTAGTCAGAAACTAAATCTTGATTACAAAAGGGCACAAGTTTAGTTGGTAAAAGTCAGTTCGACACACAAAGACAAGCTTTCGTTCTTACCGATCGCTCGTCATAAAGTGGTTTGAAACCTCTTAAACAATCAAACCCACAGATGCGTTTATTCCTGTATGGATATTATGTGGGGTTTTGTATTCAACACGGAAAGCCAACTACATAGGGATGCAGTAGCAGACTTGGAATGTTGAAGGTGTGTACTTAATTACACAAAATGTTTCATTCTCCATACCGTAGGCCTCTACTTGAATGTAAACATTCTCTGCTTTGACTAGCTCTCATAGTTGATTGACACAGTTCTTGCAATCATCATCGTTCTGACTGTCGTCATTGCCAGCCTTTCTAATTCGAAGCACCAGAGAGGAGATAGCAGCGTTCTTATAGTTGCACCGAACTAGTTTCCTTTGGCGTTTCGGGTTTCTTTTTGGAGGTCACTTTTACAGCGACCTCCGCCAGAGCTGTCACTTGTGTTGCTTGCAGCACCGATTTCAGCCGGATCTTGTGCGCTAGGAAAGCCACCACCAGAATTGTTTCTCAGCAAGGATTACACCACTTTTGGCCGACTTCCGTCGATCAGAGCTACGACTTTTGCTGGTTGTAGCACTGAGCTCATCCGGACGTCGCGTGCGTTTGAAGCCACCTCTGGTTTTGATGTTGGCAATGGGTTTGACCGCTTCAAGAGATTTCCGTCCACCAGAGCTGCTACCTTTGCTGGTAACAGGACCTGTTTCATCTAGGCATCGGGCGCGGAGAGACCTATCGATAGGAGTGTCGGAAACATCCTTCGTCTTGGCTTTGTCCTCTTTGTTCGGAACAGAAGAAGAGGGCGCAGCTCTGAGAAGTTGATCGATTGTAGTTGGTGTCACTTTAACCGAACTGTTTCCCTTCTCCATCGCATTTGCCTTCTCTTTACAATGTGCGTTTGCCTCGCGTTTTCGTCTCTTCTTCTGCTGCCCCTTAAACGGTAGTCCTTTAGATTGTGTCTCTTCTGGAGCCCGTTCCACCTTTTCGGTTTTCCAAAACAGTACCCTGACCAACCACTAGTCTATTCTGATGAAGTTCAACCATTACAGGCAAGGCCTATCCAGTATTCTCTCCATCGTTACAGATCAATCTACTGAACGTTTCGGAGAAAGAGTCGCCGGAGTCGTCAGCATCAAGTGTGCCAGCAGCTCATCGGTCAGCGCCGAAATTGGTGGTTGTGAAGTATGTCGGGTGGCGCTTCCGGAATCCGTACCTCGGCCGTAGTCGAAAAGACTAAAGTTGGATTTTCGCCATTGCGAGTACCGCCTGGATTATTATTCTTTTGGGTCACCTCCATACTGTTAACTATTTTACGTCTAGTTGGCGCTTAGTTCGACATCTCACCTGGGTTCTCTTCAGAATCTTAGGACTTTTGACTTTTAAGCCTTCCTGCAGCGTCAAAGCAGCCAAAGAAAGGAAGATTTTTTAACATTTACAAATTGTTAAAATATCCTACGTCAAATTGACAATGGCTAAATATCGTTAAATTCGTCGAAAAGTCCTCTAGGAGTGTATTACTCCCACACTTTCTGAGTGGTAACACAATTGACCTAGAACAGATCTACGAATAAGTGCACTTCAAATTAGCAATACTGCAATCTATCCTCATATCCTAGTTTGCATGGATTTGTAATAATTGTTGTCGCCCTTTGCCTTTTTGTATTCCCAGAGCCCACAGCATATTCATAGATCATATGTAGACATGTAGAAGAATGTTTATTCATGCAAAGACAACTTAACTTCATCTAACATACATAGCACAAAGTCATGTTGTTCCACATTACCTAAGATCCGGTTTCTCCTCTCTCCTTTATGTTAATTAATTCAAGGACATCACTGATCACAATTCATCTGTTAAATAAATAAATGCTTAGGCTATTCCAAGAACACATCAATACCCCGAAGGACATATTCAAGAAAAAATTTTTCATCCCTTCACACAATACATCAGATCCTCGACCTACTCAAATGTTAGAACTCTGCCAGTGAGACCAGAAATAATGTTTTGTAATTCCCATTACAAGTGAATAAATGTTAAGTGCATACTGTCGGAGACTCCAAGTCAGCTAGGTACAGTAGGATGCACTTAAGTCATCAATTGTTGCTGGCATTTGAACATGTTCTAAGGCTCTTGACATCCTTGTGTATATGTATACTTACTACGAGTACTAAAGATATGGCTTAGTGTTTACACTACCTACACCAATTGTTTATGATTCAATTTGAATTCACTGAGGCGTATACGTAATTTTATTTATTTTATTTTAACCTATTCACATATGTATGTATAATCTAAGTACTGACACTTGTCAAACACTCAATTACACAATTCTAACATCGTCCGAAATATTCCAAAACACTTGGTGAGCCTCAACAAAAATGAGAAAAAGAGGAAGGACTACCCACAACAGGAATAATAACCAACTTGATGTACACTTCCCAGACGACACATTAACCAGATTATCCCATTTGTCGAACAACAAACGGATTTGTTCCAAACCGACAATTCCATTCCAAGTGTCACTATTTTCGAATCAGTCGTCCTGAGTACTTCTGTTGTAGTTGGACGATATCCTATGAATACATCCCGAAAACACACATGTTCACACCATTACAGGGTTTGCAAACAGGCTTCCCTTAAATCCGTAGACTGGACTGCTCCTGCTACCTACCGTCGTAGTCCAATTAGATTAAAGCTCTGCATGTGCTTCTTGTATGCACTCTCCTGACCAAGTGGACTCATGGGGCAGTTGGATAGTCGCATAACGACATGACATTAATTACCCTTGGTACCAAACTGGCCTATTTAGGGGTGACTAAAGGGTGGATAAAGGTAGATGTCCAAGACGAAATCTTCTTGAACATTTTTGACTACAGAGAAAGGACACCTGTATGTATAATATCATTGTCTGGGTAAGGATAACCCTTGAACCAACTTTTATTTTTATGAACCCTCTTGCAACAGGTTTTCTTTTTTTTTTTTTTTTTTTTTTTTTTTTTTTTAAATGTATCATCTACCATCCAAACTTAGGGACACCACCGACATGTGTCGGCATAAATAATTTTATTATAATCCTTGAGGTGTGTCTGGGGAGAAAACTTCACTGCAGGGAACATTGGGAATTCGACGCGTCGATGACTGTCAAAAGACAGCAATTTTTCACAGGTCACAAGGTTAGCTAATGTGACAACTGTTTGCCATAAAATTCTGTCTTTGGCATTGTGTCTTGGCCCATAAATCATCAAAGTGGGTGGACAGGAATTTCTTAAGGACGCACCTTAAATTCTGATTTGAAATCGATTTTTTTTTTTGTTTGATCTCTTGTCCCTTTACAACTTTTCCATTTTTAAAAAATTCAACTTTTCTTAAGATTTTCAGGGCTACAAGCATAGTATCTTTGTCAATGGATGGGCTTAAATGTTTTCATGAGCCCTTAAGTAAACAATTGCAGACCAAAATATTGTTGACAAATCGATATCCTTCATTGACCCTGGGTGTATTGAAATTGACATATGTATGTACAAAGTATCATCCGGCGGCATATCGTGGACATAAGGACAAATATCAAAATATTATCCCTTGACTTGATGATGAAACATTTCTTCCGCAAACATGTCAGAAGTGATACCGAAGGGGCTGACGTGGTGAGTGTTGCAAGTCTATGGGTCTAGCAACAAATTATGTCAACCCTTTTTTGGGCTTACACTCGTTTAGTGATGATAGATAAGGGGTGACAGCACAAGAATTGTGAGATATCTCTCCTTTTTGTTTGTTGCCGTTGATGTACTCGTAGTTGTTTTTGTTGTTGCTGTTCGCTTTGCTTTTGTAAAGATGACAAGCTAACAATGGCAAGTTATGTGGGTTGCGATTTTCAAATGGCAAAAGGATGACAGGATTATTCTTTCCGCTTTGTGTTTCTGTGTGAAAGGTTCAACTGAGTTGTATTCAACTTTTTATTTTTTTTTTTTTTTTTTTACTTTTTTTATGAAAATTGAAGACAGCACTGTAAATATTAGTTTATTTTGGACAAAAAAAAAAAGTATTTCCTTTGCTTTGATGTAGATCAGAATGAAAAGTGGTGGAGATAAGTGTTCTTATGAGTAAAAATTATGCGTGAGAATCCTTTTGAAGTCACGTAGAGGGAAAAAAGGAAACGCTTCTATAATACACTAATTCCCAATCATGTCTTGAGAAAAAATATTATAGTTCTCTACTTTTAACTTTTGAAAAAAAAAAAAAAATGAGGGCCTCAGCTGCGTCCCTATAATAGTGTGAGATTTTCACTCACTCATTTCATATAAATTTGTTACTTGGTGCAACTGAGTTTTAATTTGTCAAGCCATTTCTTTATTACCAAAGAGACTCGTTTGGCAAGCGTCTGTCGAATTAAAGTGGCTCCATGTTCGTTTATTAATAGCGGTTACTCTTAATCATGCCCAGTCGAATGGTTTAGTTATTTTAATAGGGTGCAATATACTTATTTTACTCAAACATCAAAGTATCACAGATGCACCAGCAACGTACATAATTCATACAGGTAAAACAAATTTATAAAATTGAAACCATAGCTTTTGCCGTCAGCTGAAAAAGCAGATGTTTACATAGTTATACGTTAATTAACATTTGTTTTGAGTATATGAGTGGCCCTTTTGCTTTTTAACGAGCCCTTTACGGACTAAAAATTGCTCCGAATCCTTTTCAACGCATGATGACTGATGACTCTAGTGTTTTCAACAATAACAATAAAAATGAGCAGACAACAAAAACTGTCTACACAGAGAGACAAAACCATCATTCAGAAAGACAAAAACGAGAAAAAAAAAAACAAAAAAACAAAAAAGAATAATCATGTCCCTGGAGCTTTCACTACCAGAATTGCCCAGGAAAGATGAAAAACAAAGGAACCAAACTACTCAATAAAACTTATTACATAGAGGTACTACAGGAAAACAAAACAAAAGCTAATACAGCTCTCCTAAATAGCAATGATGTTAAAATTAATATGGAAGACTAAATCAGAAAAAAGTTCAATGGAATTCGGTTGAAAATAAACAAACAAGACCGATAAAGGTTGTTGCAAAGAAACTACACTTCTCATGTGTTCATGGATTCGGAAAGACTTACCTTGGATTTAAATTGAGCTCAAAATTTAGTTAAAAACTTGAACTTACGAATATTACTAGGTGGGGTGAAAAGTAACCTCCTTGGGAATGAAAAAAACTTTTTTTTTATTTTATTCAATATAGTCTTCTTATAATATGATACACTAATACCACCGATTTTCCAACTTCTTGCTCCCGTCCGAAAAGTATTTTTCCGAAAGGTCAGCAAAAGTCTCCTCCTTGGCGTCGATGATTTTCTCGCGTGAGCTGAATTTTTTATTGATGAATCATCTTTTGAGGTTTGGAAAGATACAATAGTCCGAGGGAGCCAAATTCGGCTAATACGGTGGATGCGACAGCAATTGGAGCCGTAAGTCATTGATTTTAGCCGTGGTTGCGATTCTCTCGTGCGCCGGTGCATTGTCTTACAAAAACAAAAATTTTTTTTCGCTTTATGTGAGGCCATTTTACAGCGATTTCGGCATTCAATCGCTCCAATAATGCACAGTTATACTCGATGTTGATGGTTTTTCCTTTTTCGAGGTCACGAAGAGTACGCCATGACAATCCCAGAAAACCGACGTCATAACCTTTCCGACCCATCGAGCCTCAATCGGCCACTTCAGAGCACTCGTACCGGCTTCAGTCCGTTGCCGGGCACTCAGTCTGCTTTCTAGTGTTCAATAGTTACCAATCGATGCCAAAAGTCCACCCGATTCCGCATCAGCAAGTCCAAACACTCTTTCGAAGTGCTCTCGCGTTCGTGTTTTTGGTCAGGAGTGAGTATGCTCGGCACCAAGCGGCAGGATAACTTTTTCATATACAGAATATTGCCCAAAATATGGCGTGTGCACTCAGTACTAAACTCTGTGATATCTGCTAGTTCGCGCACCTTCACTTTCCGGTCAGCCAACACCATTTCATGTATTTTTTTGACATTGTCCTCTGTAACCGCATCGGAGGGCCTGCCGCAGCGGACTTGATCGGTAATGGAGTTGCGGCCACCACAAAACTCTCGAAACCAATATTTTACGGTGTTATCTGACCCATAATATTTATCCAACTTTTCTTTTGTTTCCTTCGCCGTTTTGCCTCTCAAGAAATAATGTTTTATGGGAGAACGAAAATCGTTTTTGTCCATACTCAACCTGATACGAAACACGTCAACAACAAACAGATGTCAAAACAAAACTAAAGACAGTATCGCACCGAAATTGGCATGTCTGCCTAAATATGAACGGACTTCAAGGCACCATAGCCTTTTTTGAAGTAGCAGCGCATTCTGGCAGTCAAGGAGGTTACTTTTCACTCCACCTAGTAATTAAAAAAATAAAAACGTTTACAGAGTTCGATACCAATTTATTTTGCGGAAAAAGAAAGGGAAAGATGAAATCTAAGAAATGAATACAAATTTCCTAAGGAAGCAAATATTCCACTTAAGGTGGTAATGCAAAAGGAAGTGCAAGCATTCTGGCGCCATTGGAGGTGTCCTTCAACTTAAATTTACCAATTTAGTTCTCCCTAAGCAGTGATGAGGGATGTGACACACGTCAGTGCATCCCGCCCCAGATACGTCTTAGTTAGGTACTCTACCAACGATGGCTGGAGATTTAAGGTACGTCAATAGGTGTCGGGATATCAAGAACGAGATCCATGTCATCTTCGAAACGAGCACACAAAGCTAGGAACTAGCACGGGCTTCGATTTAACACAGCATGGTCGAAAACTGCTAGTAACTCGTCTACATATTTCCTAACACTCTACGCAAACCAAATTTAATGGTTTTAGTATCAGCCTTGCAGAGAACCCCAAAATGCGAAGAATGGAGGGGGCGATAAAACCTAATTGATGACGATGCTTGAAAGCTGGTTCGAAACGTAATCTTGAAATTCCGCTGATTTGGACCGGCAAAATTAGTGCCGTTGACACTTAAAAGAATGTGACAATTACCACGTTTAGCAACGACTCTGCCGCTAGAAATGCTGCTGATGACAACTCTGTGACAATCTCTAAATGCAATGCCTTTGTCGCCAGGCTAATAAATAGAGCGACATACACCTTATATGGTACTGCTTGGAGCCTCATGCCTTCCAATGTCGTGCCTGGCTCCAATCTTTGCTTCAGTAGACTGATCATTTGTTGCTGAAAGGGTATTGCTGGCTGACATGTGCATATTTCTCACTGGTAGACACATCGCTTGATTAAATGATGAACTCCGATAATAAAATATTCGAGGGCCAAAAAAATACGTCATTTGGCTTATTCCAGCGTGGAAGATGACAATCACTGGCTATCAGATTTATTAAGTGGTATTCCTTGTGAAAAATAATTGAAATATTTTGATTGAAAGGTATTGTAGGATTTTCAAGCGGCCTACCCAGGCGAAGTACACCAAATTCATCAAGATACAGACTCACGAAACGATACTTGCTTTTTATCGAGACCGTTTCCTTACGGTTTAAACATGTAATATCATTGCGGAAAAATTTAGTTTGTGAAAGCCGAAGTAGCGCGGTCCTTGTTAAATGTACATCCTAAGAGAAAAAAACACGCAAGCATGGAATCATTGAGGGTGTTTATTTTTCCGAAATAGTCGAATACGTCGGGCGATGGCGCAGAAAAGTTTTTTGAGTTTCGTAAACCGCCTCTATTAGTGGAATAACTACAATAGATAAGCAGATAACATCTCTCTCAATGCCTTCAGTGACACTAGGCAGAATGGAAAATGAAACAACCCGATCTCGTAAAAACTGTAAACCGTTCCACCATAAGTCTTAATTAAGGAAATTTTGTGGCATTATACCACGAAAAGTGCAGTCGGCGAGATTTTCGACCGAACGCACGTGATACCATATGAATACTGAAAATTGGGCAACGATTTTCGATATTCGATTGTCTACGAATACGTTACGCGACCGCGGGTATCCTTGGATCCAGTGTAAAACCGTGGTTGAGTCTCTGTGTCGGAAAAGCACTTGATTTCGTGAAAGGTTTGAGCGTCCTTTACTGTGCTGAGAAGTTTTGATAAGTAGCAACGAGCCGCCTAATTCAAGGTGTCTAATCGAAAGGATAGGTTTCTCTGGGGTGATTCGCGTTTTCGAATCCGTCGGAATTTAACACGCGGGAATATATTGCCGCAGCGTATGCTAACTCTGAAGTACCTACAAAGCCGTGCAGCTCAATAACTTCGATTAGAATTAACTGCAGACATCGTGGAATACTGAGACTACTCAAGGATTTAAATCTAATTTGAAGTCTGATCATTATTCGTCAAGTTCCGTAGGAATATACGTATCCCATCCAATTTGTCTTCGACAAAGACGCTTCATAAAACAAAGCACAAGAGGTCAAAAATACGAGCTATGTCCGATAGCACTAGCCTTTTGGTAACCTGGGGACCGATGGCTTCCACAAAAGGCCCAATGTTTTGATTCCAACTTCTCCGACAAGCAACGCGACCGACGCCTTCCGATTCTCGATATTGATGGTATTAAGAAATTTGAACGAGTTCGACGACCACTTTCAAAGTTTCCTTCTCGCATCTTCTAAAATCTTACAGAGATCGTTACAAATGTCAATCGATTCCTTTGTGTGTTCGAAAGTTGACATAAAGTCGTTGACATAAAAATCATTTATTATGCTGACTGAAGCCCGTGGAAATCGGCGATATTGTTGGTACCGATTTATTTGAGGATCCTAGTGGCTAAGTATGAGGCCGAGGCAGTTCCTTTTCTCCAAAATACTTGCCGGTAAATTTTCGCTATGTCAGTCTTCATCGCATTCTTAAATTTTAGAAACTTTATGAGACACGTAATTGGGTTGTTTTGTATAGTGGGTCCAACACTTAAGTAATCGTTAAGCGAAAAACTATTCATGGATTAACACGAAACGTCAAAAACTACCCTTAATTTGGTCGTTGTATTTGTAGGTTCAGTACCGCGTGATTGGGTAGATAATATGAAGGACGGTCGTGATCACCTTGCTTCACAAGCGACATGTGACCTAAGTCTTTGTATTAGCGCATAAACTATACATATTCATGCTTCGAACTCAAGCCCTTTAAAAATCGTTTCTCCATCGCCAAAAAGACGTTTCAAATCCGCTTCACGTGAGTCTCCGAATTCAACGGGACCTTTCGTAAATGGCAAACTAACAACGAATCTACCATCAGACTTCATGAGTTGATTTAAAATGATTTTTAACACTGTCACGTACTTGCCAACCCAACCCGCCCATCTATTCGACCATTTATCTTCGTACTCCAAAAAGCGTTTTAACAGCAAGTCCGCATCAATATCAAAACGCTTAAGCTAGATTCTGGATTCTGTGAAGTGTTATCCTCCAGAACCCATCCGAATATAGTTTCTTGAACTACAGGCGAAGCCAATGGATTACCAATCCTTTCTTCGACGAGAACATGGAAAAATATTTAAGCTCCCAACAAAATTTTAGTTTGGCGGTTACACTTTGGGTATTTCTATAATTGGTTGATCATTTGTCAACAAAGGCTTGCACGGAAAAGCAATTGGTGTTAACATTTGATGATAAAAAGAGTTTCACTTGGCCTTTAGTACTGTTACCAACTTTACATTGCAATATACTATGCAAAAGAATTCTTGCATGTCCGCGTTTTAACCCGACCCGCTGTACTATATACACGATTCCGAGATTAAAGTCGCTTGCGAGTCAAGAAGAGCTCTACATGGCTGCAGATTATCGTTCCTATCATTGACCATGATTATTGCCGTAGGTAACACTGTAAGCCGCACGTCCTACAATTCAAAAATTTACACCATAGGAGGCTGTGCTTAACGCGAAGGCAATTGATGCAGATTTTGTTGGAATTAACGAAGTCGAAACATGCTGTTAGATAGCCAAACAGGTGGCATTGATAAAAAAAATGCTTTTGCTTTCATTTGAAACAAGGCACAACTCCTGCGCTCAACACTCATTTACCTGAATTCTTCACCGCGGCCGACGGTGTATGATAAATTTAAACTTTCCAATTCATTAAAAAGATGCTTCAAAAATCCGTTAAAATTGGACAATGATGGATTTATTTTGTCTTTAATTACGCGAATCGACAACTTTCGATTGTCCGAGTCTCACCAGCACATACACCAACAAAATGTTCCAAGAAGCAACCGGTTGTTTCAAAGCTTACAAAGCATTAAGTTTTTTGCTCGTTATAGTAAATAGCCTTTTAATTTCAGTAAGTAAGTCACTCCTGAGCTCAGGCTGTTCGAATATGTTATCCAAATGGGCAACCATAAAAAATTACGACTAATCCTAATTAGGCCTTACTAAATTGCAGGCCACGTCAAAATGTTCTTTGCTAGGAGAGATATGCAATAAGAGGAGAGAAATATCTCCCTTAAGCCACATTCGGATGTACTCCAATTTTTCGACGCCCGTTATCGTAAATTTGGATTGCACTAAAGTGGAGAATAGATCGCGAAACAGATCCTATTCGTCAAACCGTCCACTGAATTTTGAAACTTTAATTTTAGGAAGCCTTCATTTCTTGTTTTGTAATTGATATTGGCCGTCGTGATGAATCAGATAATCATTTTACAACCTCATTTAGAGGCTACTGGCTTTCAGCTAATGATTTTAATGTTTAGCCTGTGTCTCTCTCTTCTTCTGTTAGCGAACCGAAACCTTGTTGACTTTGTATGATACCGGTCAACCTTGCATGCGCACTAAAAAATGTGATCTCGAATTCGACTTGATAGTCTGATTCCTCAGGTATTTGAGTTTCAATACGACATCGTTTTGAACGCGTTCGAAATCGTGCATATGCTGCAAATCCGGCTCGAAGGACCAATTTTGGTTGTTTGTTCGGAAACACTTTGGGTTTCAATTGAGCTGAAAATTTAGTTAACAATTTGAACTAACGAACGCTAATAAAAAAAGGAAAACGCACGTTTACAGAGTTCCATATCAATTTATTTAGCGGAAAAGAAAGGGAAAGATGAAGTTTAAGAAATGAATAGAAATTTCCTGAGGGAGCAAATTACCTACTTAAGGTAGTAATACAAAAGGTAGTGCAAACATTCTGGCGCCATTGAAGGTGCCCTTCAACGTTGTTAATTTGAATATTTTTACTTTTTTTTAACCATTTGGGTCATTTCTCCAAAAACCTTGTACGAGGTCTTGAAGGTATTGCCGTTGATTCAACAACGATGGCTGGAGATTTAAGGTAGTGGGATCCGGCACCATTAGTAGAGGTCGCGATATCAGGAACTGCGCTCAGATTAAGGATTCCAAATCATCTTTGAAACGAGCACATAAAGCTCTAGAATTACCACGGGCTTCCATTTGACACAGCACGGTCGAAAATTCCTCGTTTCCCGCGTATTTCTTAACACTATACGCAAATGGCCTAACGGAGACCGTCGAAATGCGGAGCAGGGGAGGGGAGGAAAAAACACAATTGATGCCAATGCTTGAAAGCTCATTCTAAACATAATCTTGAAATCCCGCTGATTGGAACTGGGGTACAAATATCGAAGCCTTGATTGGTGGAGTAACTAGATAAGTAGCTCTCTCAATGCATTCAGTGACGCTAGGCAGACTGAAAAACGTAACTGTTCCGCTATGAGTCTTAATTAAGGACATTTTGTGGCATTATACCGCTGGTGGCACAGTCAGCGGGATTTTCGGCCGAAGGCACGTGATAGTGGAGACTGAGCAACGATTTTCGATATTCGATTGTCTACGAACATGTTACGCGGCCGTGGGTATCCTTGAATCCAGTGTAAAATCATGGTTGAATCTGTGTAGGCAAAACACTCGATTTCGTGAAAGGTAAGAACGTCCTTTACTTTTCTTAGAAGTTCGGTAAGTAACAACGAGACGTATAATTCAAGGCATGGAATCGAAAGGGTAGGCAAATAAGCGCAGTTCGAACACCGTGGGAATATATTGCTGCAGCGTTTGCTGACTCTGAAGCATCAGCAAAGCCATGCAGCTCTAAACTTCGTTTCAACTTAACTGCAGACATTGTTGAAGTCTGACCATACCTCATCTAATTTGTTTTAGCCAAAGACGACAGCACAAAAGGTCAAAAATACGAGCAATGTCCGATAGCACTAGCCTTTTGCTAACCTGGAGACCGATTACGTGTGTCGATGAACAATAATAGAAGCAGTCAAACTCTGTATTCCACAAAAGGCTTAATGTTTTGATTCCAACTTCTCCGACAAGCAACTCGACCGACGCCTCCCGATACTCGATATGGATGGTATTAAGAAATTTGAACGAGTTTGACAACCACTTTCGAAGTTTTATTCTCGCACCTTCTAAAATATGAAAGAGATATGCGATACGATCTTCTTTAGATAAAGTCTGGCAAAAAGGATTAGTGCATAAGCTACAAAAAATATCTACCGATCTAACTTACATCGGGTATAGAACTACTAATAAAGGCATTCTTCCAGATGATAAAAAGTGCGCAGCAATCAGAGGCTATACAGTATCGACCTTTTGCAACTACCGCAGAAGATTCATTAAAAACTTTTAAGATCATTCTAGGCATACGAAATAATTAATTTAATAAAGGTCTTATTCCAATGAACCTTAAAAAAAACTTTAATAAAGCCTGCAATTTTACAATACCCAGACTTTAATAAACCTTTGTGTAATGCAGCACCCAGTCGCAAGAAGAAAATAATAAGTCAGTCACTGAGCAAGGACTCACTACTGCAATCCATCGGTGAAAAACGTATTTCAGGCCATAAATATATGTTGAACCGTTTTTGGTCAAAATCGACCACCGCAACTAACATACCATTTTCAATGAGGGACTCAAATATGTACAGTGGACTACCTCAGAGGGCAAGGAAATTTATTTTTTAATATAACCCCCTTTCAACTCGATACACTTTTCCCAGCGGTGCTCCAACTATTTTAACATCATTTTAACATTTTAACATCATATTTTTTAACAACATTACGACATTTGTTAGCCTACAAAATAATTCTCTAATAATGGGATCGCGGAGCGATACTTCTCTTTTTCCATGGTCGCAAAAAACACTAACACGAGGTTTTGAGGGTGTCAAAACAAAACTAAGCGTCGGATTGTCGCCAATTCTGACAGTACACTCATTATGTCTCAGTAGCGCCACCTATCTTCCAATCCGGGTACTCATCAAACAATAGAAAATCATCATGCCGGGCTCCCAAATTCAGTCACGGCGGTGTAGAGCTCAGGAATGATAAATGTCGTAATATTGGGCTTTGAAGTCAATAAAAAAATGGTTAGTCTCGCCTTCAAATTCGTTGGTCTCTTCCAGGATTTGCACTAGTTTGAAAGTTTAGTCGATTGTCGTTTTGCCGCGTTGAAAGCCGGCACTGATACGTGCCGAAAAGTGTGTTGCAGAAAGACTTGAGACGTTCACGCTGTATAGGATCTTTTATGCAACATTTAGCAAGGTTATGCCTCGATAGCTCTTGTAAGGCACAGATTCCCTTTTCGTGAAGGTAAGGCATTTGTTCGTAGATTTGATAGTCTAGTTCTCGGACATGACTTCATCCACCCATACTTGATAATTTGGTGCATGAACCCTTCTAAAAAATCACCTCTATGTTTGAAAAGCTCCGCTGGTAAGAACCGGTGACATTGGCATTTGTAGATGTTGAACGCACAGTGGAGAATGTTTCGTTCATGCGCTCTTTATAGGCTCTGGCTGCTCCAGTCGTGCTAAGACTTTTAACGTTGAATTTCATTTTCTGGACTGTTCGCAACTACTTCTCCTTGGGTAGTCGAGCTCTGAATTTGGCTGCAACAAGAAAATGGTCAGAGTCAACGTTTGCCCGTTTGAATGTTTTCACATTCAGAATGTCTGATGCGTGAGTTGCAACTATTAGAACGTAGTCGATTTGGTTGGTGGTTTGACCATCTGGAGTGCGTTTGTTTACTGTGTTGATTCGAAATCTTCAAAAGTTAGTCCTGCTTATTACCGTATAACGAGCTGCTTCCAAAATCGATTACCCGGAGCCGCTTGTCGGTTTTGGCATTTATGTACAATTTTGACATCATATTCCGGACAGGCTCCGTAGGCTCTGTCCAGGAGGTCAAAGAACTACTAATATGCATATTACCAAGATTCATATGAATGTTCTGCGTCGTGATCTTAACTGACGGGGTGTTTTGGCATTCAAAGGTGTGTTTGTCTCACAGCTAACTGCTCTTTAAGTGGTAGGGAAAATACCACGACGTCACAACCCCCAACCTTAATCGGCCTGAGCTCAAAATGTTAAAGCAGCTATGGTGCCACCGTTGATACCATCTTCTGGGTATATAGTGCTGCTATTTTATTTCTTATTCAACATTTGCAATTTTATGTTTAACAAGTTGAGTTCTGAGGGAGAACAACCAGTAACCGATGGTTACTACTTGGAGGTAAACTAAGAACAATTGACGTATAGTAATAGTTACAAAATTGAGCATCGCCATCGTCGACCCTATTCCATCTAACCATTAGAAGCTGTTCAGTGATTCATATGATCTGAGCTCTATGAAGATCAGCTGCCTTGACAAATATATTCCTCTTTGAACCGCCATACACCCACTAATTTTACCTATGACCTGTGAGAGTACATCTATTCTGACATGAGTCAGTGAAATAAGGAAAATGGTTTCTATAAACAGCAAGTTTTTATAAAATTGACGAAATCAACCAAGGTCCTTGTATTGAATAATAAATTATATTTTTTATTGAGTTTGGCTTTTAGGAAAAAAAAAAGACTGCCCTCAACTTGCTTTCAAAACTTCCCTCTTACTTATCTTTTATAACTAACAACCGAGTAGTGACCTCCTTGTTACCATAATGATTCTGAAATCTTGGCGCTTTTTCTACTCACTCCTTGGCTCGTCCATTAGTTTTCAAATAATAATCCCAAAGCACACAGATCGTACGAGAAAAAATCCACCCAAACAAAATTAGGTAGCTTAAATCATAAAAAATATTATGACACGTTTGCTTTCTTAGGGGGCTTATAGAGCGAATTTTCTCGAACGTGACAGGGCGAAATTGTAGAAAAAAAAAAAAAATAAAATAAATACGAGTAAAGACTCTCACTGTGCACCTAAACATTTTTCAAGGTAAACACCATTTTCCAATTTTTATAACCGAAGCATGCGAACGTAAATAATTTCACGTATCCGAGTAATACCTGTCCGACTAATAAATCGTTCAATACTGGGTCATTGCCAGCTTATAAGGACGATTCCTTTCCACAAATTCCGTTTTGATTTTCTTTCAATGGTAATTTTTCCCCAACTGGTATGGGACTTCAGGTAAATTGGATTTAACTAGAAAGAGTTTTGAAATATTGGCTTATTTCGAAAAGGATTTTTTAGTTAGTTGGAAAGTGCCTATTTATTGGTCGGTTTTGCGGCCAAATTAGACACTATTCACTGCGTCATTGGGTTGTATAATAGGTATAACGACGTAGTAATAATTTAATAACGAAATCAAGGACTAGCTAGATTACAATATTTTTATATTGAGATCCAACTTCATACAAGTGTCTATGAATTTAATTGGTATCTGAAACAAAACACTGTCTGACAATAGAAGTTTTGATGCAACCCCATTTATTCCGATTACAACAGTCTTAACCACTAAATGGTACCACAAAACCCTTGAAATCCCTTTTTTTGTCGACTTCCATTTAGAGAGATCCTAATCTGAACGAATTGTCTGTTGACAAGCTCTAACAATGGACTGGAAGCTAACTTTCATTAACTTCCAACGATATTTAGATGTTTTATCATGTTGTCGACTATTTGTCGACTTCTCTGTACTTCATTTTGACAGACTGGAGGTGATTGTGGGGAGTCTATTTATTCTTTTTAAAGCACAATCCTTGTTGTTTCTTCTTTTTTTTTTCTTTTCTCTTTTGTGGCGATCCTTATCTACTAGGATTTGAATTGATATTGTTTATCCAAGCAGACGGAAGTCAAGCAGACATACATGCTTGATTGAAAGGCGATTGTGATTCAATGGCAATTGTTGTCGATTGGATGGACATCAAGTGTCTGTGTCAAGTTAAGTAAGCTCAGAACAAGGAGCAGAACTATTTTGAAAGTAAATGTCCACTATTACGGCTTCTCCTTCTAAGTTTTCTCACATTATAGGGAAGATGAATGAATATTTTTTATTATTTGAAGAGACTAAGTGTCATAGGTTACTTTTTCCTTTTTTCTTGAAAGCTTTAACAATTGTATTGAAACAATTGTTCATGGGAACTTAGTTGCAATTTGCATTTTTTAATTATTTATTCACTCAGGCAGTTCACAGTTCTACGAGCACAGGTCCTGCAAATTTCTTCCATACAATTTCCTGACAATTTCAATCATTTTATATAGCGTAGGAGTAAGAAATCACACACACGGTTTGTGCTCTGAGGTCTCGTCATCTTCTAAGCTATGTGGAAGTTTAGATTCGAACGAGAAGTTAATTTTCCGTTGAGATTTCAGACCACAGTATTCCAAGAGAAGTCCTGTCCAACCCCTAGAACATTTCGCTGGAGTTCTTTCCTATTGTCTAGCAGGCGCTTTATTATTTATAATCTCTATGTGGCTTGGCTTTTTAGTATAGCTTTGAGCTCTTCCAGCGATGCCATTTTTATTTCCTCAATCGTTGCAAATCTATGTCCTTTTATAGGTCTCTTCGGTTTTGAGAACAGGAAAAAGTCGCATGGAATCCGCAATCTGGTACAAATGATGGCATGTTCGTCTTGTTATTTTTGACCAAAAAATTTCCCACAGGCAACGATGAATGAACAGGTGCATTGTTGTGATGCAAAAACCATGAATAGATTTTCCACAATTCCGGAAGTTTTTTTCGTCGTACGACCTTAAGGTAAAAACTCCTTATGCACTACGATACTGTAATCGAAAAAAACAATGATCAAAGCTTTGATATTTGATCCTGGATCCAGAGTGCTTCTATCTACAATTGGACTTCAGTTTCGACGTCACAACCATATACCCATGGTTTGTCTCTAGTTATGACCCTTTTGAGCAAGTCAAGATCAGCATTGAATTCATTCAAGAGCTCTTGAGAGATGCTAATGCGACAGTTCTTATGATCAAAATTAAGAAATTTAGGAACAAATTTCGCAAACACACGTCTCACGCCCAAGACATCCGAAAAAATTGCATAACACGACGGATATGCCAACATCCTCAGCTACTCTCTTATATAATTATTGTGATCCTTTCCTGAGCCATACAATTCGCTTATGGAATACCCTGCTGAGCTATTTATTTCGTAGTCATTATAACCTTCGAACATTCAAAACCAACGTTCATAGGTATCTTTCTTACCTACCTACTTATGGTAATTCGACGATTTTCCAAGACATTTTTCTTTACTTTTCTTCTCTTTCGACGTTATAATCTTTTGTTGATGTTCTGGAACGTCCAGAGCGAGGTTTGTCATTGGTTCGTAATTATTTTTTGAACACAGCTGGTAATTGGGGCAGGTATTTGGATACCATGCCAACCTACTGGTTAATTAGAGGATCAATTGTTCTGCGGGATAAAACGAGAACCTATTACTGTGCCTGCTTTCTAAGTATTTACGTATAATTACTTAGGGTACCCAATATTTAGGGTTAAAACGATCTGCTCCATAACTTTTCAACTTCTTTCAAGGGGACAGTGGCCTTTTTGTTACACACAAATAGCATTTAAGTGAAGGCACCTTAACCGGCTAGACTGGTAGCTTATTTTTGACGACAGACATGTGTGTAGTAATGCCTTCGCATATCACTGAGAAAAGCTTGTTGTCCCTAGAATCCCTACTCGTACCCATTCAGGGACATCAGTAATACTTATGACGCTGTTATCAGCGTGCTTGTTTCCAGGATGCCCGGCCGTTCGAAATAATAATGGAATGCCTCACTTACGTCGATCGCAAAATTGCAAAATTATCAATTTATTTAAACATTTTATAATCTTTAGACCGCCAAGGAAACTTTGTTATTTCGTCCCACAGCAATGTCCGAGCCCATTTTCATGCGTAATATCATGAAGGCTTACCAACTGCCTTGCCAAAAGTGTCCTCTTTCTTAGCGTTAAAAGATATTATTCATATTCTCTAGCGGCACTGTCCGCGGTCTGGAGACCAACCACAGTTTGAAAAACATTTAATTTGCTGCCTGAGAGCACTACATCAAGTTTCTCATTTATTTTTAGAATAATAAAATCGAATTACTGTCAATTCAGATTGCTATTAAGATGTAAGCATTCAAGAACTTGTATTGCTATTACTTTGTTGATTGTAGCAGTGGCCTTGTCCGGACATCGTGTGCGTGTCGATCGATAATTGTATCGATTTGACTGGAGCCTTTGTTAGCTGTAGCACCGGTTTCATCCAGGCATTGTGCGTGGTGAGATCCGTCGACAGAGGGATTACCAGATTTATTGAAATCAAGTGAAGATGACACAGAAACTTCTGTGTCAGCGCAGAAATCGGCAGAGGGTTTTAAAAGTTGTTGGTTGGAGTCTCCAGAATCCATTGTCGCTATTGGGAGTACCACGTGGAGTATAATCTTTTGAGGTCACCTCTACTTCTCTTTTAACCCTTTAACATCTAGTTTGGACAACTTTGGTGCTCAGTTCGACGTCTTCCCTGGGTTTCTTTAAGAACCTTAGGGTCCGTGACTCTTAAGTTTTTCTGTCACGATAAGTCAACCAAAGAAAGGTAGGGAAGCGAGAGTGTTTCATTTGATATATGAGTTTTGTATTAGGCTACTTTGTCGAAAACACGTGCTTTGGGATCGATGAAATTACATTTTGAAGCGTTCAATTCAAATTGTCTTGGATGGTTTCAAGTTTCGTATTCACAAAATATATGCTGGTATGCCAATTTTTAATCTTTATTAATGACCTCTTCTCTGCTAGTTTTAATGCAATATACTCGTATTCCTTTGCTGATGACAGCACTATCTGCTTTTCGTACTCATTCGCATACTCATCTCTTATAGAACGGGAACGGCAACGTATGCTAATCTCATTAAACAGGATAACCAATTCAGAAACCACCGATTTAATTAAAGCGAAATTCAAACACCCAGCCATTATCTACATACTCGATGTCGCCTCAAGCGATGCAAATAATGCTTCACTCCCTCTGAACTGCCCGCAACATATAAGCTATTTAAACGCTCAAATATGGAGAACAATACACATATCTGCTCAGGTGCGTCTGCGTCTATTATTGTAGATATGTAGCTTAAAATGAAGCCCAACTTCGAATATATTCTAAGTTATTGTAATCCTTTCCTGAGCCATACAATTCGCTTATGGAATGCTCTGCTGAGCTATTTATTTCGTAGTCATTATAACCTTCGAACATTCAAAACCAAAGTACATTATCGGTATCTTTCTTACCTACCCCCGCGCAAACATATTGTTTGCATTCCAAAGCAGTTTAGAAGAAATACTTCACAGGATAATGTACTCGTATTCATATACATTCTCTTCCGTGACGCTTTACCCTTATATTTCTTCTTATTTCATCCATGCCGTGTTGGTGTATGGGAATTTGTTAACGTGTACCTGACTTTGCTTTTTTTCCACCGATGCTCTAGATACAAACAAATCAAAATTGAAAATTATTTTTCCAATTAAGTCTGTCTATATGACAAGTAAAAACTTGTTACTCTTGCCAAACCCTGGCAAGGGGTTACTTAATTTTTGGTGCGGACGCATGAACATCATTAACATTGACAAATACGTTCTCGTACAAGGAAAATGATTTCCGGTCAAGTTTACTTCGGAGTAGAATATTTAATCGTAAGCTGTAAGGAATGTATAGTGGTGGTGAATCTGTCAGAGATGCATTCAATGATTCTTAGATATAGTAATAAGTTTTGCCCAGATCAGAGAATTTTTCAACCGATCTCAGAAGGAAAACACAGCCAAATGTATTATAATCAAGAAACCACATTAACATGTGAACTTGATTTAAAAAGGATAATTCCAATACCCGAGATTTCTAAATAAATTCAGCTTATTTAAAGAAGTCACAAAATTATGCTCATGTGCATAAGCAAACCAACATACGGTGTCCTGAGGTGTCCAAATCAAAATCCTCAAATAATTCACCAGTAAAACTGAACGTCACTTAGCTTTTCACAACTTTTACTTATCTCTATGACATGACATTCAATTTACTGCGACTGAAAAGCAAAGGGAGCCATCCTCTAATTAGAAAATATTCACCAAGATACTCATTTCAATTGGAAACCAATCTCAATCCATAAGTCCAATCCATAAGTCATCGCTCTTTGGCATTTTAATTAAAAAATGAACCTGTGAGTAATATTCTCAAACTATACCGTTTAGCTTTTAATAAGTTCCTGCTGAAGTAGATTTTTTTTTCTTCTTTTATTTCCATTCAAACAAAACGAAAGGGGTATACGAAAGGAGGAAGCAAATTTTCATTATTATAAGGTACCAACTTCCATCTTTTCCTGTGTTACAAAATCAAACATTGCCGGCTACTCTCGGTAACTTGAAACCAATCCTCGTTTCTTTTGTTTTAACTTGTGAATGTTTTCTTTCCGTCGGGTATTCGTGGAAAAACGAGAAAAGAAAAAAAAAAACAGAATGGAAAGAAGGGAAAACTTAAAAAGGATATTCACTTCATATAGAAATGAATGAGTTTTTAACATATGAAACCGCATGCACAGCCACACGAGAACAGTGGCTATTGTTTGGGGCATATGTACATACAAATGAATCGGTGTGGTGCTGGTGCTATTCCTGCTGGCCATTCAACCCAGCTCGTCGCGTCAATTTGTGGAAATTTAATGAATTTAAAATTTCAATTGCAATGAATGGCACTTCTAGATACATTGGAATTTTGAAGACAGAAGACTTTTTTCCGGGTGGGCCAAAAGCCCCTCTCCTGTGTAAATCTGGAACAACTTTTGAATGAAAAGATAGATACTAATGAAATAAATTACAAATAAAAGTTTGAACATGAACATTTTCTTTATTATGTATGGAAAATTATATCGGTTAAGTGGCCGCCATTAGAATGCAGACATTTATGGGCTCTTTTGATAGTATTGCCATTTGAAGTGTTGCCAAGGTAATTTACGCGATTTCTTCTCGAAATCATTTCAGTTTCAGTTCCTCTATAGTGTGTGGTTTGCTAATGTAAACCTTTTCCTTTAAGTAACCCCACAAAAAAAAAGTCTAGAGCCGACAGATTAGGTAATCGCGGTGGCCATTCAATATCACCGTTTTTTTTTGGGATAATGCGATTTGGGATTTGTTCGCACAATAAGATCATTGTCTCAAAAGCGTTGTGAGCGATGGTTGATGAAACCACATGAGCTCAACATTGTTGTCTGCTTGCATGGGTGGAAAAAATAAATCCTTAAGCATTGTTCTGTAGCGATGCTCTAACGCTTGCACCCGCATCATTTTCAAAGAAATATGGCCCATAAAGCGAGGTTATTCCACACCAAACAGTAACACGAAGTGAGTGTAAGGGACGTTGATGGAGATTTTTGGGATTTTATGTGCCCCAATATCTGCAATTTTGAACGGTTTTGCAATACTCCAAACGTTTTTCTGGGTCACCAGGATTAAGTTGTTGGATCAACTGGATTTTGTAAGGGTATAGGTGCAGATTTTTCCCCAAAATCCGACGAATTGTGACACGCGATATGCCTTACTGGGTTGAACATCATCGTGTCGATGTTTCAGGACACGTGTGGACACAGTGGAATATATTAACTTATTTATTCGATTGAAGTCTTATTATGTGCTACACTACACTTTTAAATCAAAATAAACATTTTATTTCTAAGTAAAGGCCAAACCAACAAACAGTGTGGAAGTTTTTATTAAATTAAGTACACAGATATTGTAGGAAAAGATAGAATTTCATTGATTAATAAAGTTCGTTTTATGGCAATTATAACTAAAATACCACATTATTCGTGTAATTACTACGATTTCTGTTGCAAACAACCACCCGAAAGTCAAAAATTATCGATGTCTTTCTGAAGAATAAGTGGGTCAATGGCCGCAATTTCAGTTTGGATCATATGTTTGATATTCTAAATTGCCACTGTATTATTGGCATGGATGTTACTCTTCAAATAATCAATAATCCCACAGGAAGAAGTCTAAATCGCATTGTCATCGGTATCAATTCGCATTCCTTGGAGGCCAATCAATGTCTTTTCTGCGATCTTCAAATTTCGTATCCAATAAATTGATCGCCAATATTTTATATTTTATGCTAAGATTAACAACTAACTTAAATATTTCAAATAACTCGTTTATATTTCTGAAAACTATTGTGTGCCTCCACATCCTCACAAACATTATTTTTGTTGTTTTTCTGATCTTTAAACCTTCACTGAGGATCAATTGGTTTCGAAAGCAATTAATGGGGTTTATTACAGTTCGAACCGTTTAGCTCAAAGATTCTTCGTTGTGAACAGTTCCTGATTCTGAATCACCAACCTGCTGCAAGATGTTAATATCTGCCTAGATAATGCGTCAGCGACATAGTTCTCCTTTCCTGGCTTAAATTAAGTCAATAACTTAATTCGTGCGGTTTGCTAAAAGATGGCGTAACTTGTTTTATTCCATTGACAAACTACTGTCATTGTACGTTATTTCAGTATATGTCATTCATTTGAAGCGTAAACAACAATCTTTTTTTTCACTCAAATATGTCGAACTTTGTGCCTAAAAATGTGTTTTTGCAGGAGTTCTTCTTCATTACTGAAAACTGCTCCCGAAAGTCATCGTATTTTGGTGGAAGCTTATGGTGAACATGCGCTAGCTGAGCGAATGTGCCAAAAGTGGTTTGTACGATTTAAAAGTGGTGATTTTGGCTTGGAAGACGATGAACGTCCTAGGCAACCAAAAATGTTTGAAGATGAAGAACTGGAAGCATTACTCTATGAAGATTGTTGCCAAACACAAGAAGAGCTCTCAGAATCTTTGGATGTCACTCAAAAAGCTGGATATAGTCAAAAGCCAGGAAATTGGGTTCCACATGAACTCAAGCCGAGAGACGTCGAAAGGCGGTTTTGCATGTCCGAAATGGTGCTGGAACGCCACAAAAGGAAGTCATTTTTGCATCGGATTGTTACTGGTGATGAAAAATGGATCCATTACGACAACCCCAAGTGCAAAAAATCATATGTGAAACCCGGCCAACCAGCCAAATCAACGGCAAAGCCGAATATCCATGGCGTTATGGTAATGCTATGTATTTGGTGGGATCAGATGGGTGTGCTGTATTATGAGCTGCTAAAACCTGGTGAAACCATCAATGGACAATGCTAGCGAATACAATCAATCCGTTTGAAGAGAGCAGTAGCCGAAAAACGCCCGGAATATGCGACACGATACACGAGGCAATAATTTTCCATCATGACAACGCTCGTCCCCACGTTGATATTCCGGTTAAGAACTATTTGGAAAGCAGTGGATGGGAAGTCTTACCACACCCTCCTTATAGCCCAGACTTTGCCCCTTCTGACTACCATTTGTTCCGGTCGATGCATAACGCCCTCACTGAAATACGGTTCACACCAGAGCAGAATATCAAAAATTGGCTTGATTCATTCTTGGCTGCCAAGCCGGCGCAGTTCTTTTGGGGTGGGATCCAAAAATTGCCAGAAAGATAGGAAAAAATCATAGCTTCAGATATGCAATACTTTGAATAATACTATTGTACATGTTTTTCTTAAATAAACGTTCAAATTTTGAAAAAAAAAACCGCACGAATTAAATTACATACCCAATAGAAAAATTAAGGAGAAAGGGTTCTTGAAATCATAGTAATAGGTCGACCACCTTGCGAAAGGACATCACCTTAAGCATGATAAGAAGCGTCAGTAGTTAAGTGAAAAGAAGGATAATATCCTCCGGAGCTAAAATTCTTTTTATATGACTAAATGCCATAAGGGCATCTTCATTTAGATATATTGCAATGTTCTTCGACTGTTTTGCGCTTACATTACCAATTTCGCCGCGCAAAAATTTGGTATGTGGTTTCGCAATTTTAGCATAATCTCTTACTAACCTTCGGTAATATCCAGTAAGTCCAAGGAATGAGCCTAATCCACGAAGAGTTTTTGGAATCTCATTCAATCATAATATCCTTGATTTTATCGAGGCAAGTGCCGGTACCAAGAAACCCAAAAATTCTACTTCCTCCTTAAAGAATTTAGACTTTTCATTTGAAAGAAGCATGTTAGCTGCATATAATTTAGTTAAAACTGCATCCACATCTTTCAAATGTTGTTTTTTTTGTTTCCGAAAAAACAATGACGTCGTCGAAATAGACATGACAGCACTGGCCGATTTCCTCCCGAAGGACATCATCAATGGCCCTTTGAAAAATTCTGAGGCCATTCTTGAGTCCAAAAGGCAGCCTACAAAATTCATAGAAAATCATACTCAGACAGATTAATCTGATGAAATCCAGATTTCAAATCTAATGTTGAAAAGAATGTAGACCTTCCCAAATTTGCAAGAATGTTTGACACATCCAAAACTGGATATTTATCATTAATCGTTTTTGCATTCAGCTTTCAAAATCGATAATTAACCGCATTTTTCGATTTCCATCTTTATCCAGTCCCTTTTTGTCAACAACCCAAATTGGATTATTATAAGATGACCGTGAGGGTTTTATTGTGCCACTTTTGAGAAGATTCGATATTTCGGTGTTAACAAACTGTGTGGCTTTGAATATACTGTTTCAGTATCTGTTCTAATTCTAGCGACTACATTTGTATTATGTGGCAATGACTCATGCGTATCAGCAAAAACCTTGAAATGTTTTTTTACAAGAAGTGCAAATTTGCCGCGTATTTCCTCGGGTATCTTGTAGGTGTCTGTGGATATATGGCTTACATCTTCGCAATAGAAAAACAACAACTTCTCTTCCCCATCTAAAATGTCATCTTTTAGGTCAAGATGGGCTCTTATTGAATGCAAAAAATCACATCCAATGATGCCATCGAAAGTATCAAGGAAAGGAAGGATGAAAAATGGTATGCATCTAATATATTTAAGATATTGACTACACATTTGTATTTTATTTGAGTGGATCCTTGTCCAGATCTTACCATAAATAGAGTCTGAACACGCTTGATGCCTTTGAGATGGTTCAGGTTTTTAATATAGTTTTTTGAAGCACCAATGTCGATTAGTAATTTGATTTCGCTGTCTGCAAATGTTCTGCAGACGAACGGCAGGACGGACCTACCCCTAAAGAATTGATTTCGTCGGCCAGCTCTAAATCATTGTTACCAATGTCACCGCATGTTTGCGAAAATGAATCAGCATATTCTTCACCTAAGTTATTCTCAAAGCTTTTGCTATAATTCATTACTGGGGCTTCCTGTGTCAGATGTTCTTGATGCAGGTTGCTTAGCCTCTGCAGGTTTGGTAATGGTTGCTGACAGGAAGCATTCTGTTTCTTCGATGACCAACCTCGAGAGCGCGAGCCTGAGGAACTGGTCTGGTCGTTTTACTGCCATAAGTGGATTACCTTTGGGATGGATATTGCTAACATAGCTGTTATGCGGTGCGGTAAAGGCTTTAGGATTATTTTGTTGCAATCTCTGTTTATTGCTATTGAACCGCGACGTTAAGGGGTCTGTCTCCATTAGACTTGATCTAGACTGTTGGAGATAATTATGATTGTAGTGGGGTAAGTTTGTCGGGATATAACCGTAGTTCACTCTGAACATCGATGTATCAATCAATATGCCAATATATACCAATGCAGCTGGCATATCCGTTGGTCTAGGCGAAAATAGGATGTCACTCATGGGCTTCCGTAAGCCTGATATAAAGGTTCTTAGTGCGTCTTGTCGGTACTTTTGGCTAAGTGAAACAACTAAACCGTGATTCCCTTCGTGAGTCATGATAGTCTTGTTGATAATAAGTGTTAGTTTACGTTCAACTTCATCATAGAATTCTACAATTGATAGTTGCCCCTATTTAAGAGTTGACATTTCCTGCTCAATGAGATATACTCGTCTTTTGTCTAAGTACGTAAAATCTAGCCTTGCAATAGTTGCCCTAAAATTAAGAACAGTATTAAAAGATGACAGTACCGAGTCAGCAGAACCTACAATCTTCTTTCTGATTATTGCTATGGCCTGATAATACTTTGAGCTCCCTTCGTAGCTCGTATATTCTATATGAATATAATATTGGGTATATATTTTAATTCGTGCGGTTTTTTTTTTTTCAAAATTTGAACGTTTATTTAAGAAAAACATGTACAATAGTATTATTCAAAGTATTGCCTATCTGAAGCTATGACTTTTTCCCATCTTTCTGGCAATTTGTGGATCCCATCCCAAAAGAACTGCCCCGGTTTGGCAGCCAAGAATGAATCAAGCCAATTTTTGATATTCTGCTCTGGTGTGAACCGTTTTTCAGTGAGGGCGTTATGCATCGACCGGAACAAATGGTAGTCAGAAGGGGCAAAGTCTGGGCTATAAAGCGGGTGAGGTAAGACTTCCGACCCACTGTATTCCAAATAGTTCTTAACCGGAATAGCAACGTGGGGCCGAGCGTTGTCATGATGAAAAATTATTGCCTCGTGTCTGATCGCATATTCCGGGCGTTTTTCGGCTACTGCTCTCTTCAAACAGATTGATTGTATTCGGTAGCGTTGTCCATTGATGGTTTCACCAGGTTTCAGTAGCTCATAATACAGCACACCCATCTGATCTCACCAAATACATAGCATTACCATAACGCCATGGATATTTGACTTTGCCCTTGATTTAGCAGGTTGACCGTGTTTCACATATGATTTTTTGCGCTTGGGGTTGTCGTAATGGATCCATTTTTCACCACCAGTAACAATCCGATACAAAAATGACTTCCTTTTCTAGCGTTCCAGCAGCATTTCGTACATGCAAAACCGACTTTCGACGTCTCTCGGCTTGAGTTCATGTGGAACCCAATTTTCTGGCTTTTGAATATATCCAGCTGCTTTTAAACTTTTTAAAATGGCTGCTTGAGTGACACCCAAGGATTCTGCGAGCTCTTCTTGCGTTTGGCAACAATCTTCATAGAGTAATGCTTCCAGTTCTTCATCTTCAAACTTTTTTGGCTACCCAGGACGTTCATCGTCTTCCAAGCCAAAATCACCACTTTTAAATCGTGCAAACCACTTTTGGCACATTCGCTCAGCTAGCGCATGTCCACCATAAACTTCCACCAAAATACGATAACTTTCGGCAGCAGTTTTCTTCATATCAAAGTAATGAAGAAGAACTCCACGCAAAAACACTTTTTCAGGCACAAAGTTCGACATATTTGAGTGAAAAAAAAATTATTGTTGTTTACGCTTCAAATGAATGACATATACTGAAATGACGTACAATGACAGTAGCTTTCCAACACATGTTCCAATGGAATAATACAAGTTACGCCATCTCTTCGCAAATCCCACGAAAGTTATAGACCCAATAAAAGAATGAAACTATAAACGATTCACCAATTTTTTCTTCCAACTTGATGAAGGGGTTGCTGCCTTCTTCGTTGAAATTTGATGGGTGCTGAATGATGTTGCTTGCAATTGTCCACGTCCACTTTCTATTTTATTACTTTTCCTCGTTGTTTTTTTTGTAATCACTATATAAACTACACTTCACGTTTCACTTGTCTTATTCTGTCATTTTGTTTGTAGTTACTGCTTATGTTTTTTTTTTTTGATTTGTTAGTAAAATTTTTTATTTTTTTCTTCGCTGTGTGTGATGTTGCCGTGTCAATGAGACATCGGGTTGCTTGAAGTGTCGAAAATATCGCTGCCGTTCAGACGTCCGTAGCAAACAATCCAAATCAGTCAATTCCATGGCATTCTCAAGAATTGGGCATCGCTCAGACCACATTATGGCGTATTTTGTGTAAGGATCTTGATTTAAACCCATACAAAATCAAGCTGACTCAAGAATTGAAACCGATGGTCCATTTGAAGCGACGTACGTTCTCCGATTGGGGTATGGAGAAAATGCGCCAAGATGATGAATTTCATCTTCAGTGACAAATCTCATTGTTGGCTCAATGGGCTCTTCAATAAGCAAAATATGCGTTATTGGTCGTGTGAAAACCCACAAGTGCTTTATGAATCACCACTTCATCCACAAAAAATAACTGTTTGGTGCGGTTTGCATGCCGGCGGCGTTATTGGGCCATATTTTTTCGTCGACGATAACGATCGTCACATTACTGTGAATGGTCAGCGTTATCGCGCCATGATCACTGATTATTTTTGGCCCGAATTGGAAGATATGGACTTGGACGACATGTGGTTTCAACAGGATGGTGCCACAAGCCACACAGCACACGCTACAATCGATTTATTGAAGAGTAAGTATGGTGAGCGTGTTATCTCAAGACATGGGCCAGTCGATTGACTGCCTCGTTCGTGCGATTTAACGCCGCTTGAGTATTTTCTGTTGGGCTACGTTAAGTCATTCGTTTATGCCAACACGCCGACGACGTTGGAAGAGATCAGAGCCAACATTGAACGCGAAATAACGGCCGTTTCGGCCGAAATGTGTGGCCGAGTCGTTGAAAATTGACCATATGAACAAAGTCGAGTTTCATTCATAAATGTTTTGATTGTACTTCAAGCCAATAATAAAGTTTTTGAAATATCTCAAATGGTTTGCCTTTTATTTAAAAAAAAAGGCAAGGCGTTATTAGAAAGCCCTTTATTAAGCTTTGTGTTATATTATTGAATCTAATTTCAAGATGAATGTACATAAAATAATTGTCACAATCAATTAGTTAATTAAATTGACACTTGTCTCTGATCGTTGGGTGCCAATTAAACATATTCTTTCTGTTTAAGCAATTATTTTTATAAATTTATTTTTTCTTAGTTCTAAATACAATTTCTAATTTCTTATTCCTTGCAATATTTAACCACAGTGGTTTGCCTTCTAATTGTCGCGATCAGCACAAGTCTGACTTGAGCCTATTAAAATGCACCAGCACAACAAATCGCCAAGACTTTCCATTCAAACAAATAGCGGTCAATGCAGATGCAGATGGCCAAGTGTTTTGGAGTAAATAACTCGCTTGCTCCAAAGTACAATTTGACAAATTAGTGGTAAAATGTAGGTGCCCAAGTAAACACATTTGTTTACCTTAAATTGGGATCGCATTTACCGCATACGTGTGCTAACTTGTACGAGCATGCTGATATAGAGTTTGACATGATTTACTTCAAAATGCTTCACCATTGCACTAATTCTGGACTCATTAGGTCGACCGAAAATTGAATTTTTACGAAATTTTGCTTTTACAGTTCGCCCATTTTCGTTATACAATTGAATAACAAAAACGAGTTGTTGCGTGGTAAACGACTCCATGACTAAAATTGCCAAGAGATGTATCATATTCAACAAAAAGATAAACTACATTGAATTGAGCAAATGATAGTTATTTGAAAGCCATTATCCACACTCTCTGTTGGCTCAATATAAGGTTTCGCTTGAGTTTGTTAGAAGTTGTTCTAGTCCGCTTGATAGGAAAGCTGATGAACTCTGACGATTATTCGACTGTGGGAGTTGTTAAAAGCAGAACTTAGAACGTAGAAAACTGTGGTATAATAGGTCTCCTTCTACTTGGGCGCGTCACCTAAAGTGAGGTATTTCTCTACTGCATTGATCCTCTGGGTTGTATTCAGAGAGCATTGGCATGCTCTCGGTCTAAATGTCCTAGCCATCTCAGGCGACTAATGAAAAATTTTCTGACTAGGTCGATATCACTGTACTACTCGTATTGTTTGTCGTTAAATCTTGTCCTCCCAAGCCTATCAAAACTGAGAGACTGAATATTTTTCAAAGGACTTTTCACTCGAAGCCAAAAAGGATATCTATATATCGACAGAGACATGCTTTAGCACCATAAAGCAGGACTGTGATGATCAAGATCTTATATCGAATATCTTAGCTCACAGAAACATCAACTGGCAAGAGCGATTCTTCGTTTTATTTCTGCTGAGGTGTTCTTGGTAGAACTTATAGCAGACAAAGTACCTTACTACTGTTCTGTTTTGTCTTCATCCATTAAATCCATTTTGGCAGCTCCCGTTTCAGGATTTGATTTTTGAATAAAACGGACAATTGATGAAATATCACTAAAACCTTTATTTCTTTGGAACACAATATAGGTATTACAAAAGGCCGCCTCACATCTTCGTGTGGACCCTCAACAAATAAATACGCACCAACGTTTGGTAGGCCTGTTGATGCTAAAGGTTTGCTAAAAAAATCAGCAATATGAAGACAAGGTCGAAGAATAAAACGGACTTGAAAAAATCTGGGAATAAAGCGATCAAATTGTTGGATTTTGAGAAGCTATGGGAGAGAATATAGAGAAAATCGGTAGTGTCATCCAGATCGGTATTCAAGAAGACGAATCTATACAGCAAAGAGGGAGTGAACCAGCTGCTAAATGAATAAGCAGTAAAGTATCTCGTGAGGAAGCATGTTGTGATGTCTTTGAACCAATTAGCGACAGACAAGTATGAAACAGATGAATCTAGAGCACTGACTACAAAAGAACTTTAATTTTCAATTTTTCCATATTCTCGAGTCTTGATCTGATCCAGGCCAACTAACGTCAAAACTAGTAAACATTTCTTTGGCATTCAGAGTAGGTTTACCTTTTCGATTAATGTACCCATCTCCATAGAGTTTTGGTTTCAGTATCCCTATGTGGGTACAATCGATTACACCAATAGCTGTCAAAAACTTAAATTTCCTTTGCCATAACTATTTTGTTTCCATTATTTCACTATTGGAAGTTGGAAACTTGATCTAATCAGTTGCATGTGCATCTACTGCATTCACAGTCCGAGATACTGTAGCTTGGCTAACACCAAGTTCTTCACCGATACCTCTGATACAGAGAAGGAGAATACCTTTATTCTATTGGCAGTTGGCAAAGCACCTCCACGAGATTCTTCATTCGTACCTAAGAATCTGTCCACGAGCCACTGTAAATGTCTCTCTTCAATATGGTTTAAATCTTTAAAATCTTGAACAAGTCCAGCACAAGCGCTGAAAATCGAATAACACAATCGCTTACTACCGAGATGAGTCTGCTACTGACTTAACTCAGACTTTTTGAAGGATTTGCTTTTTATTTAAAGTAAAAGGTCAAGTTAATGCATAAACATTTCCTTTTATGTGAATAAAAGGATATGCTTTCACTCGAAAAGTATAAGGTTCTGCTAGAAATTATTATGAAAACAAGCAGAAGGATTTTCTTCATATTTTGCAAGTATAAACATATTCTTTTCTTTAGGAATACAGCCCAATGTTCGCTTAAAGAGTTGCAATTTTTCGTATCTCCAAAGAAAGACGTTAAGCCGCATGATCTTGGCGACCAATGGGTGTCTTCGAAACGCGGCCAGGAAACTTCTTGTGCAATGAAACTTCTGGTGAAAGCAGAAGCCATTCGTATCTTTGTCCTCGAAATAAGGCCACAAAAAATTGTTTATCATGTCTCAAAAGTGCAGTTCATTGACCGTAATGGGTTCTAAGGCCTCATTTTTGGAAAAAATACGATCCTATGACACCTCCTGTTCTTCAACCGCATAAACGGTTACTCATATTCGGTGTATTGGCATCTCCTGAATCAATTGAAGATTATTGGTGACCCAGAGCTGACAGTTTTTCTTGTTCAAATAGCCGCCTATGTACAAATTGCAATACTCAATGTCAACGTGCATAGTATGTTCCAGAACCCAATCAAAGTAAATATGGTCCTGCTGATGGTCGGCCGGCTTCTGTTCCTGCGTATATTGAGCCTTGTATCCATGGAAAGCCAAATTTTTGTCCAAAATTCGGAGTAGTGTGGGTGTGGAGAGGTCAATCTCCTAAGAGCTGTGACGAATAGAGATATTTGGGCCGTTTTCTACATTTTCCTTTACTGCGGCGATATTCTTCATTGAATGTTCTGGAAGAGAGCGTTTCGGCGTCTTCACACCTTGTACTGAGCCTGCTTTTTTGATAAAGTTGTCTCCAAAGGCACATAATTAAGTGAAAAATTTGACTGAATTTTTCACATCGCTACCGATTCCATTCGATTCAACGATTCGGATTTTTTCTTCCACCGTGTGCTTTCCATAGTAAATTTTCCAAATTTATAGCTGTACATTAACAGGCCTTTCAAGTCCATAAAACCATTGTGTTGCTCGGGATCGGGAATTGGAAAGGAGTGGGAATTGGATCGCTTTTGATAATTGTGGTTTCCGCTGAATGAAAATTAGATGGCACATCAGGTGGCTCTTAGAGGCCAGGAGAAAAGCTCCAAAACCAATATATTGTATGATCAGGCGCTAGTGTCTTTGTGTGCCGTCAACATATGTTTTCACTCTACGTAAATAGAACTTGCGCCTTTCTTCCAGGCGGAGATATACGAAATCAAGACCGAAATGAACAATGTTGTGAAGAATCAGACGACATAAAGAAGTTGAGGCAACTGATGCGACTTTACTGAACACTCTTATTACTTCCAAGCTTTTTAGGAATGCAAAGCTTTTCTGAGTGTGTATGACTCAAAAGTGTGGTGCTTTCCGACACGTCTAGGAGAGCAGTGATTTTTTTACTTCCGTCAGCTTGCCATGAAAAGGCCGACTATACTTCGGAACAATTTTTTTATGAGTGGCCGTATAATGTTAAAATCAGACTACAGTTACTGAGCACTGATGTGGTGGATGGTGGTACTGTAAGTGCCTTATTACTTAGGTATTCTCTGAAAGTCTGAGACAGTCTAGTTAAAGAAACATGCAAGGAGAATTTTTTCTAGGGCCTCTGTTCCGATGGAAAAAAATATACTACCTTGAACCCCTTTAAAGTAGTCCCCATCTACTGTTACACACTTATGCCAGTGCTTGATCCAATCCTTGAAACATTTTTTATATTCGGTTTTCGGTATGTCCATCAGTCTTTCCTGCGATTTTTCCATTACTTCCTCTCGCCTTCTGAAACGCATTCCCAGTAGTGGTTTTTTAACTCGATTGACCAGAAAGAAGTCAAAGGGAGCCAAATCAGTTAAATTCGGTGGCTGTTGGATGGTATTTGTTGCATTTTTCGTCAAAAAATTACGAATAATGATGGCACTGTACGACGGTGCGTTATCATGGTACAAAATCCACATGGTATTACATGGTGCCCAAGTAATATTCTTTGTTTACTGTCTGGCCTTCTGGCAAAAATTCTTGATGTACTACACCGTTGTAATCAATGAAAACTGTGAGCGTTGCCTTCTTTTTTGACTGAAAATGTCTTGGTTTTTTATTCTCGGCTCATTTTGTAAACGCCATTCACTAGCTTGATGTCTGGATTGCGTGTCGTACTAATAAACCCACGTCTCGTCTCCAGTAATGATCCTTTTGATGAATGTGGGATCGGATTCAGCCTCGCAAATCATCTTTTTTGCGACGTCAACACGGTCTCTTTTTGCACGAAATTGAGGTTTTTTGGCACCAACTTTGCTGCTACACGACGGAAACCCAAATCATTAACCAAAATGTCTTGGACGGATCCAAAGGCAATGTTCAAGTCCTCCGCTATTTCTCTGATCGTTAATTTGCGGTTTTTGACCAACATTTCTTTTAATTCATTACGGGGTAACCGTGGCGTAGTGGTATATGCAAAGATTCCTCAAGCAAAGGGTCGCGGGTTCGAATCCCATGCGAGGGAATTCTCTGAAAAAGTCTTTTCATGGAATTTTTATGCAGTTATATGTAAACCCGTCGGCGTCAACTCTGACATGAAGGCATAACACTGATGTTGGAGTGGTTTCTGGCTGAGCACGTACTGAGACCCACTGGTTGAGGATGCACTGGCTCCAGTGCAACCACCAACCACCTCTGGAAAAATATCGAAAGCTAATACACCTGAGTTTCAAGCTACTACACCACCCGTCCGCTCCTAGAGAAAAGCCAGTACAAGGGTATTCATATCTTTTTGATGCGTGCGCGTGATTATATAAAAGAAAAAAATGTTTTCGCCGGTTTTCGATATCGATGGTCTGCCACTGCGTTCATCATCTTCGATTGTCACTGGTAAACGACCGTTTTCTTTAGAGAATCGTTGCCGAAACACTTTTCCAATATTTCCAACGTTCCAACGCAAAATTTAATACAAGTTCGTTGTTGCAAATTTAAATCCATTTCTAAAATTTTAAATAATCGCCAACACACACAGAGACAGATGTACTCTTGGCACGTAACTTTTGCAAATGTCAATGACGCCGCACTATGAAACCACCGTGAACTTTTTGATCAAGGTTGTATCTCCAACGGCAGACTTTCATGATCTGGTTGACAGAAAATCACGAAGGAGTTAAATAACTCCATCGCTGCTCTCATCTGCTAGTAGACTAGTAGGAGCCCCTCAATATCGGTCAACGGCCAGTCTGTTTTTCTTCTTGTCTAGTGCGTCTTCAGTTATGCAGCCCAGTTTTTAAGGTACCGTCTCACAAGTTAGGGTATTTTGGGCACTTGAAGCTTAATGTTTCTCTGCATGCTCTTCAATATGAAAAAAGTCAATGGAAAAATTTGAAGCTCTTGGCGTGCCAAGTGCCAATGACAAGTAAGCAGTGAAAATTATCTTCAGAACTGCAACTATCTGATATTTAGTTTATTGTAGCATGCCTCGACTTATCCCATCGGAGACAGGTGTATTGAAACCATTAATAGTGTATTTGATAGCCTCATCTGGCAACACAACGGATGACAAATATTGGTCACGGCCAGTTGTATTACTCAGTTTACTTAGAAGCTTGGTTGGTTCTAACTGTGTCACCTGGGAAGTCTCTTTGCAAAATTAAACAATTAAGCTCAAATCGGAACATTTAACATAACCAGTACAGAAGTTTAGAAAGTTGATGGTAGGAAGTGTTGTTTTATTTAACCGAACTCAATGTGAGAAACGGTATCCGGAGGTTTCCAACAACGATCCCGCGACTGGTTTCTTAAATGGATTTCTTCGTACATCCTGAGAGTTTACTGGCCAACATCTATCTCAAACGAGTAAATCTTCGAGAGAATACTATAGATCAGGCGACGATAGATACCAGGCCTTTTTTAAAATTCAAACAAAACTCCGTTTCGACATGCATCACACAATAGAAGCTGCTTGATGAATACAAACAGAAGTGCGGCATCCTGGCATTTCTTCTCAAAGTGTTTTTTTTTTTTTTTGTCTTTTCTGCCTGTATTTCATTGTATGTCATTGTATTGTCCTAGCCAAAGTTAATAGTCGTCATAAGTTTTGTTCACAGAAATTTTAAGGACAAGCCTTGAATATACACCTTAACTGTTCTATAAAATTCTCTAGACAAGCAATCTTAAATTAGCCAATCTTCGAAAACTCTTCATTCTGCTCCTTGGAGATGATCCAAATTCATCCATTTATGTTCAGCTATCTCTTGCTACACGAAAAGGAAATAAAATAATTCTTATAGACGAAAATCGACATCCCCATAATCCTTTCGTATGATATGAGATTTCACAGATTTTCTTTCTCCCCTTACCCGTAAGTCCTGGTTCAGTTTTTCTCCTTTTTTCTCTTCTGTCTATACATCACCTAATCCCATATATGATTTTATCCAGGATTATCTCGTTTTCTCATTCTTTCATGTTTCACATCCTGGCATTCTGCCTGGCAGTGCGCCGTTTATCCCAGATGTGACACATACCCGTCCCTAGCAGTAAAGCAAAATTGGCTAATATGCCAAGTCGCTGCCACAAACCGGGACTTTAACGTCAAATTAAATACGAAAATAACAATCAAAAGCGATGAAACAATAAAACAGACACAAAGCGCACATGTCACACAAAAGGCATTGCTTAATTATTTTGTATTTTATATAGGTATATGTGTGTGTATGCGAGTGAGAGTATTAAAAGGACTTTGCGCCCGATATTCCTTTGTAAGTGCAGCACATCAACGATGACGATGCTTTCAAATAATCCTTTTGACAAAATTGACATTTGACAACACACGGTTACCGCGTAAATTTTAATTGAACGCTCTTTATGCCGGCATGCGGGTAAGGATACGAGTAACAAGTAACGAGTAACGAGTAACGAGTAACGAGTAACTTATCTGCCATAATGACAACCGCGTACACGATTAAATCCTTAAGCAAATATTTAATTAGGGTTCCCATTCCTTCTACAAAAACACCCCAATTTCCATACAAAACGAAGCCACTGTCTATGAATGTTAGTGAGTGGAGGGATTAAAATATTCCTGGGTGTTGATGTGTGGAATTCCTTGCACAAAGCCACAAAGATTAGCGAATTAGTAAACCAAATCTAATTTAATAGACTGACAGTCTTCAGATACTGTAAACAGAGGTACAACCAGGATGGTATGTTGCGATTAAAACCGCAAAGCAAATAAATTTCCAAGCCGATTGTGTAGATTAATGGAAACCGCCGAGATACGTACCTACTCGTATTTTCTCCCAAAAATACTGAGTTTCAGTCTAGCAGTACTGAAGGAAGACCCCTCAGAAAGGGTTAATCAATGCGCCGAGCACTGAACTCTATCTTTTGATGTTTTTCTCTGGTTAATTTCTGGTATAACCTCTGTGTGTGCGAACTTTTTCGTGTGATTTGTAAAGGGAGGTTCTTCTTGCAGTACATTATATCGAACCGAGTTCGCGTAAGGGTTCGAAAACATCGGTTTGACACAGTGTATTCCTAAACCGTATAGTCGTACGATACGATTAAAACGTTATTTGTTTTGATGGAACGTAATTGCTGTAGAGACATGAAGTTAACTTTGAGAGGGTGGTTTTAAGGGAATCCGCTTGGTTAGTAGTTGTGTTCCTAATTAAGTAGTAATTATTTCTATTCCTCACAATAAGTCAGATGTAATATCGTTCCGTAAATAGTAGGGAATGACACCCTTCCCTTACAAGAACTAACAGAAAGTATAATTGCTTGCATAGAGTTTTAATTATGTGGTATATCGTTTTACTGACATATTTTTACGAGAGTATCCGACGTTTAAAATCAATATGTAGTTCAAATGATATGAATATGCTTGACTTTATAAGTTTGTAGCCTGTGAGACAAGGATGACGCCAACAAAGAATTTTTCTACAAGCTTCTCCTCAATAAATATGGACAATGTTCTAAGAATGACGTTTAGAACGTGTTAAGCGATTTTAACCGCAGTATATGAATGGACAACGGACTTACGCTTGTTGCGGGTTAAACTATCTATAACAAGCACAAGGTTTCCTCAGCTCAGAGGATACGGCGGTCTCGGTATCATGAAACCCTTAACCAAATTGATTATTTTGCGATCGAGGTGAGATATGTCAAGGTAGGCATGTCACGGTATGAGTGCGGATCTACCAAGTGCCATAATAAAGAAGAGCTACAGTAAGAAGATATAAGGTAGAAAAAATGCAATTGCAAGAGACCGCCAAAATACTCGCCGAACGCGTATTTTGAAACCTCTCAATATCTCCTATGCCGCCAGCATCAAGTTTGAAGAATGCCGGCAAGAACCTTTAGAGACAAATGAGGAAACCTTGTAGTAGTAAAGTTACATTCAGTGCTGAGAATATTGAGAATCGATCTCACATTGGGAAACATCCCGCCATCAGGGAGAATAGAGTATTAAACTTAGATGATGATAGTCAAAACTTCCGTTCACCTATCCAAAACCAAGTGATGAAAACAATATCAAAGTTGAAAACCAACAAAAGAGCTATATCTGACGGCATACAGGCCGAGGTATTCAAATCTGCTGAAAGTGACATTTCTAAGATCTGGTCGGAAGAGCATACTTCTGATGAATGGATCATCAGCATCATATGCCCGATCCACAAGAAAAGAGCCATCCCCTACTCCGCCAACTACAATATAATTATATATGTCTGCTCAATATTGGCTATACAAGATCTTATCTTGTATTGTGTAAACAACTGAAACCTTCGTCAACAACTTGGTTGATCCCTATCAGTGTGGCTTCATGCCAGGTCCTGGAAAAAACTTTAGAACTCTAAATCGATAACCACCACCTTTTCAACGATTTTAAAGACGCATTTATTGAGATGAGTTGTATATTGTGTTCCCTAGTTTAGGCATCTCTGCCAAATTCGTCCGGTTGGCAACGGTAATGACTTAAATGAAAGCTCTGATGTCAATAAATCAACAACGATGTCATTGTCATGTGACTTCTTTAACATTGTTCGTTAATAAGTTATGCGGAACTCACAAGCCAACACCAGAAGCACAATTTTTCAAAAGGCTGTTCAACTACTAGTCTACACCGGTACTATTGACAAAATTGGCAGACTTCAGCGGGCTGTCACTGGTTCTGAAACGGAAGGGACACACAGTATCGATGAATTTGACAGAATGTCAGAGTCGACAGCTATAACTTCCAGGTAGCAGCGGACTTCCTTTAATTTGGCTCTCCTATAAATTCTATCAACAACACTACAGCCATTCCTATTAGTTAAGAAAGCAATTAATTTAGTAGTAAGCCGTATACCAAACAACTAAGGAGAATCTTTTCATCCCAGTCCATGCTTCAACTACGATTAGTTCGTTTGGAGAGAAAAATTTGTGTAGATGGGATTTGGAAAAAAAGATTCAAAAAAGAAATATATCAGCTGTATGGTGACATCTCATCAACTACTCATCAGTCGCCTGAGATGAATAGAATATACAGAGGAAATGGAGGCCAATGCTCCGAGCCGCAGAGTGTTCGAATCCTACCCGGTAAAGGAACCCCTTGCCTTAGGTAAGACATACAAACAGAAGAGGACATCAATCGACTTGGAGTGCGTAACTGGAGGCAGTTAGCTAAGGATCGGCCTAACTAGAGCGCTTCTTGGTTGAAGGCCAGGTTCATCCCTAACTACAATAGTTAAATAAGTTGTAAAAATGGTAATTGCAGGTGCATGGTTAGGGTAGGTCTTGAACGGCGTCAGTACGGCGATTCCCAGTTTCCTAACTATGACTACACATCAATCGTGTTAATTTGATTCCTTTGGCGTAACTAATTGCTAGTTATTGACTAAGAGAAATAATAGGGTGGTTCATCGTGAGGTTGGATTCGGTTAGAATCGGTTCATCGTCGTTCTCACCAGCTTGGCTTGACGTATTCGACAACTTGGCATATTTTACATGAGGATCTCGGCCTAAAAGCGTACAAAATTTAACTTGTGCAAGAATTACCAAGGCAACTTGAATTTGCGTCATATTTTCTGTAAATGGGCTCTGGAAAAACTCAATGAAAATCCGGTGTTTTATCGTGAAATTTTGTTCAGTGATGAAGCCCATTTCTGGCTCAATGGGTACGTTAATAAACAAAATTGCCATATTGAGGCTGATCAGCAACCCGAAGAGTACCAACAGCTGCCATTACATCCATTAAAAACAACGGTATGGTATGGTGTATGGGCTGGTGGTCCATATTACTACAAATCAGAATGTTACCGACAATAGTAACCATTATCGCGTTATGTTAATGGACTTTGTGCTTCTTGAAATTCAAGTACATGATCTCGGTGAGCTCTGGTTTCAACAAGACGGCACTACGAGCCATACAGCGCGTGAAACAATGGACTTATTGAGAAATAATCTTGGTGAGCACTTAATTTCACGTTTTGCTACGGTAACTTGGCCGCCTAGATCATGCGATATCACACCTTTTAAGTATTTTCTCTAGGGATATGTAAAGTCTCAGGTCTTTAGAAATAAGCCATTGACGATTGACGCTCTTTACTCGAACAAGTCGCTCAAAATTGGATCTTCAGTAGGTCGTAGACGTAGACGTAGTCGTGGCCAACATTTACATGATATCAATTTTAAGAAGTAAATCTCATGAGATGTTCCTTTAACCGATAATAAACATTTAAAGTTCACTTTAAAGTTATGTGTTTTATTTTACATTATAAATCAAACTTGTATTGAAGTCCCCTCTACTAATGGTCTATCTCTCAAAATTTATAGTGCATATTTGCCAGGTGGATCAACTTCACAACAAAAACGAAGAGATCTCCGCAGTGATCTCTTAAAATTGCTTAATACAAATGATTTATTCCTTATTGGTGGTGACTTTAACTGCAGGCATAGACGCTGGGGATGTCTCAGAGCCAACGCCTGGGGTAACATTCTTGTTGACTTAAACTCAAGGTATCATTTTGATATTCTTTATCCACCAAATCCTTCCTATATTCTTGCTAACAGGAACAGGAACCCATCTACATTAGATCTATTTTAAACTAATATGCTTGACCTTTTCACTCCTCCCGTAAGACTTAATGAATTCAGTTCTGAACTTTACCTGTTAAATGTAGTGTTATTCTTTCTCCAGTCAAATGCTCAAATCGTATATACAAATGACCTCAAAAACGCCGATTTGAAATTATTTAAAAGGTTAATGCGATCAAAATTAGAAAATGCTTGGGTTAAGAATAACAGTCCAACTCAAATTGATCAAAATGTAAATATCTTTACCAATGCCATTCTTGAGAGTTTTGATCTGTCAATACCTAAGAAAATGGCCTTAAGACATGCCTCAAATGTTCTACCGCATTACATTCTTCAGTTTATTACGCATAGAAACACCTACAGATCCAGATGGGTACGCACGAGAAATGATTTTTATCTCAGCGAATATAAGAAAATGAATTCTTTAGTCAAATTCGCTATTGCTAATTTCAAAAACCAATCGTGGAACGAAAAGCTCCAAAGTTTAGACAAGGGTAGCAAGCCATTCTGGAAAATAATCAAAGTAGTTAAGAAAAAACATATCTACATTCCTCCCGTTAGAACAGGGAACTTGGAAAAGTTCCATTGGAAAACTGCCAAGATAATTCTCATTTTGAAGCCTGGCAAAGATCCCAATTTAACCTGTAGCTATAGATCAATTAGCTTGCTTAGTTCTCTGAGTAAATGCCTGAAAAAAATCATAAAGAACAGAATTACTTCCTTCTTAGAGAACAACTGTATTCTACCTTCCGAAAAATTTGGTTTTAGAGCTCTTCACAGCACTACTCACCAAGTACATCGTATCACAAAGGACATCAAAAACAATCTATCAGATGGAAAAAGTACCGGTATGATCATTTTAGGTGTTAAAAAAGCTTTCGACACCGTATGGCATGATGGCTTAATATAGGGTTTTCTAATACCGACTTGACAAATCTTTTTTAAAATAAAAGGCAAACTATTTGAGGTATTTCAAAAACTTTATTATTGGCTTGAAGTACAATCAAAACATTTATGAATGGACCTCGACTTCGTTCATATGGCCACCGCGGGCACGTTTGCAGCGGTCGATTCGTTGGACAGAATTTTCAACGACTCGGCCACACATTTCGGCCGAAACGGCCGTTATTTCGCGTTTAATGTTGGCTTTGAGCTCTTCCAACGTTGTCGGCTGTTGGCATAAATCAATGACTTAACGTAGCCCAACAGAAAATAGTCAAGCGCCGTTAAATCGCACGAACGAGGCAACCAATCGACTGGCCCATGTCTTGAGATAACACGCTCACCATACTTACTCTTCAATAAATCGATTGTAGCGTGTGTTGTGTGGCTTGTGGCACCATCCTGTTGAACCACATGTCGTCCAAATCCATATCTTCCAATTCGGGCCAAAAATAATAGATGATCATGGCACGATAACGCTGGCCATTCACAGTAACGTGACGATAGTTATCGTCGACGAAAAAATATGGCCCAATAACGCCGCCGGCATGCAAACCGCACCAAATAGTTATTTTTTGTGGATGAAGTGGTGATTCATGAAGCACATGTGGGTTTTCACCCTACAAATTAGGCATACTTTGCTTATTGACGAACCCATTGAGCCAAAAATGAGCTTCGTCACTGAAGATGATTTTGCGATGAAATTTATCATCTTGGCGCATCTTCTCCAGAACCCAATCGGAGAACGTAACTCCTTAATGTACTTTACCATGATGAAAATGTTGAGTTTACTGAATTGACAGTGACAGTTTGATGATTAGTAAAAGAGTGCGTTCACAAATTATACTCAAAGTTGTCAAGTCCCTATTGAAAAACCCTATATTACTTTTTTTTTTTAGAGAGGTTCATATCCATTGGTTATCGCACGAGTAGTAGATAAAGGATGGTCCATCTGTACAGAGATACACTGTATATAATTAACGTTTTATGAGAGAACGAAAATCGTTTTTCTACATACTCAACATGATGCCAAACATGTCAACAACAATCAGCTGTCAAAACAAAACTAAAGACAGTATCGCACTGATACTTCAAGGCACCATAACCTTTTTTGCAGTAGCAGCGCATTCTAGCGGTCAAGGAGGTTAATTTTCACTCCACCTAGTAATGAGACTTTTGTACCCCGTGGAGAAGATGACCATGACAAACTATTAAAAACTCTGCCTTTATTAGATATGTTTCGTGGGCTTTTGATGTTAGTCCCTAAAGAAGAATATTTAGCCACAGACGAACAAATAATCCCCACCAATTATCGTCATGAATTAAAACAAAATAACCTAGCTAAACCTCACAAATGGGGTAGCAAAAACTAAGTCCTGAGAGGCGTTAGTGGCTTTAGCTATGACTTCGACATCTTTGCTGCAGACCAAACCAGTTCGTACCCTTTAGCTGCTCCAGATCTTGGCGTAAGCTCAAATGTGGTCACTCCATTGACATCCATAGTTCCACGACATCAAAACTTTAAGATTTGTTTTGATAACTGGTTCAACAGCCCAAATCTTCAAGTATATCTTTAGAAAAACGGTTAACTTTCCTTAGGAACTGTGCGACTCAATCGTGTGTCAAACTCAAATATGCCTACAAAGAAGAAAATGAAGAAAAAAGGTCGCGGAAGTATGGAAGAAAGGGTAGCAGTCGTAGATGAAGTAAAATTAAGCCTGGTTTCCTGGTTTAATAACAAGAATGTGAACCTTCTTTAAGCCTACGTTGGAAGAGAACCAACGACAGCAAAACGACGTTATGTTCGGCAGGATTAAAAAATATATTTGCATACCTTCTCCGCAAGCTGCCGATGTTTATAACCAGCATATATGGGAGGAGTCGATTTACTTGACTCCATGCTGGGTTATTATAGAATCTACATATTTGCGGTCTCGTCAGTGGTACAAAAGGATTTTTTTTCCACATATTGGACATATTCCTTTTAAATGATTGGTTGTTATGGCGCCGAATTAATGCAGATGCAGACACCTACACGTCTTTGTATGATTTTAAGCTCGCTGTTTTCGAGCATATGTGAAAGTCAGGGAAACCTGTTATTACAAAAAAAAAGTGGTCGTCCATCAAGTAGTCTCGGAACACCAACATTCAGACGGAGCGGAACTCCCTCCGGTTTGCCTGACTCTCCAGTACCCGCAAAAAATCCACGACAAACTCCTACTAGACATCAAGGTACGCCTTTGGATTCGGTACGTTCTGATGGGATTAACCATTATCCTATTTGGAAGAAGAACCTCCGACAACCATGCTAATATTGTTCCAAATTTCGTTTTTTCACATTATGTGAAATATGTAATGTTTTTTTGTGTTATAATGACAAACACAATTGTTATAACAAATACAATATATATAAATTATATAATTGTCATAATTTCACGATGTATAGGGTTTTCTAATAACGACTTGACAACTTTTTTCTAAATAAAAGGCAAACCATTTGAGATATTTCAAAAACTTTATTATTGGCTCGAAGTACAATCAAAACATTTATGAATGGAACTCGACTTCGTTCATATGGCGTTCACCGCGGACACGTTTGCAGCAGTCGATTCGTTGGACCCAATTTTCAACGACTCGGCCAAACATTTCGGCCGAAACGGCCGCTATTTCGCGTTCAATGTTGTCTCTGAGCTCTTCTAACGTCGTCGGTGCGTTGGCATAAACCAATGACTTAACGTAGATCCACAGAAAATAGTCAAGTGGCGTTAAATCGCACGAACAAGGCGGCCAATCGACTGGCCCATGTCTTAAGATAACACGCTCACCGTACTTACTCTTCAATAAATAGATTGTAGCGTATGCTGTGTGACTTGTGGCACCATCCTGTTGAAACCACATGTCGTCCAAGTCCATATCTTCCAATTCGGGCCAAAAATAATCGGTGATCATGGCGCGAAAGCGCTGACCATTCACAGTAACGTGACGATCGTCATCGTCGACGAAAAAATAACCCAGTAACGCCGCCGGCATGCAGACCGCACCAAACAGTTATTTTTTATGAATGATGTGGTGATTCATGTGGGTTTTCACCCGACCAATAACGCATATTTTGCTTATTGACGAACCCATTTAGCCAAAAATGAGCTTCGTCACTGAAAATGATTTTGCGATGAAATTCATCATCTTGGCGCATCTTCTCCAGAACCCAATCGGAGAACGTACGTCGCTTCAAATGGTCCATCGGCTTCAATTCTTGAGTCAGCTTGATCATGTATGGGTGTAAACCAAGATCCTTACGCAAAATACGCCATAATTCTTGAGAACGCCGTGGAATTGACTGATTTGGATCGTTTGCTACGGACGTGTGAACGGCAGCGATATTTTCGACACTTCGACCAAACCGTTGTCTCACTGACACGGCAACAGCACACAACGAATATGTGGACTCAAATTTTTGCACTAAACTTGTTATTGCCTGTCTACTAGAGCGAGAATTACGAGCGAAAATTTGAGTTAACGCTCTTAAAGTTGCAGTAACCAACTCCGAATATCTGTAGAAAGTTTTTATAATTTGCAGACGTCGCTCGTTAGTGTACTTTACACTTGATGAAAATGTTGAGTTTACTGAATAAATTGAAAATGGCCGTTTGATGATTAGTGAAAGAATGCGTTCACAAATTAAATTCAAAGTTGTCAAGTCCCTATTGGAAGACCCTATATAAGTAATTGCATACGAAGCCATATATGACTGACTGAATTTTAGCTACAGTGCATACGAAGCCATATATGGCTTATATATGTAAATTATAAAATATCAGTTAAAAATTGTTTTTTTCAGTTTGATCTCATCATTTAAGGTTAAATAAACACATTTTTACTAAAAAAAAAAAAAATGTTTCATCTCTTTAATAATTCATGCGGTAAAGGCTTAAAGATCGACGTTATCTGTTTTTGAACAATTTAAATTCGATCACACAAAAAACCTATCACACCGCTTTACGCCACTCGAAATCCTTAAACAATTTATCGCATCCGGTTACTTTACACGAAAAAAAACAAAAACAAAAACAACTCATGCCTCCCCGTTTCATAGCTTCACATTTAATGCTCCTTAACGTCATTATTACCCTGAAATCCTTTTCCCCCCATACGAATTTACATGCAAATAAAATCAAGACCGGTGCTTACATCTAATTTATTATGTTAAACGATTCAACAAAGCACAGGAAATTCCCATAGTCCCTCCCCTCTAACCCCGTTTAACATTACACTTTTTTAAATTAAAGGATTTTTTCGCCAGTTTCATCCCCACCATACACATCTAGACGCCAGGGAGTCATTCAACATGGGATAAACGAAGAAAAAAAAGAAAAAGAAAAAAAAAATACATAAATAGACGCGCAAGGCGCCAAAAATTACCGGTACAAATAAAATCTACACACCCATATACATGTGTAGGAAAAAATTATCCTTTAACCAGCTTTTTGACATTTTCAAGGTCTATTAACCGATTGATGTGTGTGTTTCGTCGCAAATGTACACAACATACGAGTACCTACTCGTCCCCATGAACAAGGAGCGGCAGGATTTTCCACTCGATTGAGTGAAAATTGACTTCACTTGCACACGCCATTGCTGGGAGCAAATAATTTCTTGTAGCAATATTTGATGAAGGATATTGATTTGATTTTATTTCGTTTGAAGAAACCCTCTCCACCCCTCACCACCTAAAAACACACGCACCCCCATAGATACATATACATATATGCACATAGAGAGCCGGATTTGGAATTGTTTTCAGCCTTTTTTTTCCCCTGCCTTCTCAGTTTTATGGGTTTATCGTGTAAAGGCTCCCATTCGTACCATAAAAATAGCAAAGCCGCAGAGAATCGCAGACATTTGGTGAATTCTTTTACGCATTTTCACCAAACCTATAGATATGTTTGTGTAAAAGTAGGAGTATGTATAGGTGAACGTACGTTAATCCTTTGACAAAGCAAACAGCAGATTCAAAGGCTAAGTTAACAATGAAAGAAAATCGTTTTCGTGTCTGCAAGGGTGATCGGATCAAGAGGAATGGTCAACACGAATATGATTACATTTTGATGTTCGAGGGGCGAAGGGGTATTTTTTAGTACTTTCGGGGGAAGAAATGACGTTGAGTTGGTCTAAAATGGTTTAAACCCCGAAAAAAGAAAGCTAAACACCTCTGTTAGTGCAACCGAAAAGCTACACGATACTATTGTAAGCTGCGTGCGGTTTTCTTATCTCAGCATACATAAATAACATTTCAGTAACCAATCCTCAAGGATTACTATAGTATTATAGATGTCCGACAATTCCAAGTGGCCAAAAAAGAATCGGACCACTTACAAGTTGAATCCAAATAACGTCTAGATATGGATGTAGATACAACGACAGGTCTTTTATATAACCAGAATCAAGTGCGGAGGTTAAGTGACATTGGAATGAACTGGGTTTCACCAGCTCACTTCTACGAAACCTCTCTTTTGATGAAAAGTGAAGGCAAGCATATATTATATTTGTGAAGCAAAATATGGCATACGGAGCGACTCTATAAGAAAAAGATTTGGAAAGAGCTTCGACTTCCTTGGATCTAAAAGAAGAACCAAGATAGGCACTGAATCGAGGCTATAGAGAACAGCTAGTCCAGAATAATTATTCAGAAGTAAAACGAACATATGACCCTAATAAGACCCGAAAAGGGATAGAGACACAGTTGTTTCTGCAAACTGCTAAGTGGGCTAGAAGACACAAATTCCAGAACAAACTTTTCAAATTTCAAATACAAGATTTTCGTCGACTCAACTAAATGAAGTGGAGATGATAATATTTAAGCTAAAGTGTAGCAAGGCTGACGAATGGGATAGATGGCCTACCTCTGCAGGGTACTTCTTGTTCATTAACTCATTTCTAAGATACGGTCAAAGGAAATTGTGCCTTTTGAATGAAAGCTCAGTATCATTTGTCCAATTCACCAAAAAAGCCTGAATCGAAGCGCTTTTAAACAGGGATAACCCACAAATAGCCAAATATGCACACCGTGTCAGTTTCTGAGGAAAACTTAAAATGATTAGATGGATACTCACCAACGACACCGCCTACCGTCTGTAAACAGATTCTTGTCTAGTTTTTGGCATCCCTGCAAACTCTTTAGATTGTTCAGAATGCTTGCGAATACCTAAGCGTCAAAAACTGTGTGACTGAACGTCTGAGAACTTCAATTTGTCATACGAGTAGTGCTAAACAAACTGGAACTCCTGTAGAATCTATGCGGCCTGCATTTGTTTCCGTTTAAACTTTAAGTGACCCAGAAAAGCAATGAAAATTGTGAAAAGAAAGTTCCCATGTAGGATCGTGTCGAAATTTAGGGACATCGATTGAACGCCGAGCTCACCATATTAAACGTCCTCCGATACCGCAATAGACCGCTGTGGGTTAGTAATAGAATTTACATTCACGGGTTCTCCTATTACCTATGATAATGACACCTCGTCATAAATTAATCGGAATTAGTAAAAAGACCTAATCCAGAAACACTTAGAGCTCTATTATCAAAGCCTTTTCCATGAACATATCTCAAGCCGGTTCTCCTTACCTTAACATGATTTGGAGAAGAAGACAAAACAACGACATCTATTAGTCACAAAAGATACCAAGGACATGTGCAACGAAAGATTACTCCAGTCCAATTTCATTCCGGAGGGACAGCGGAATAGAGGAAGACTTAATTTTAGGTGACGTAAGCAAAGGGAAAGGTATGTCACCCTGTTACAGTGTACAATTTGAGGCAATTGACTAAAAACTATGCTAAGTGGAGAGGCTAGTTGGTTCAAATGCGGGTCCACTTTCTTTGAATCTAGGACATCTTCATCTCGTTTCTTTAACAGATTCATTGTACTGTACTATGCATTCTAAGGTCATGGAAATGTCAGCTAATGAAATATTTTGAGACACAAACACTTTTCACTTGTCACTTGTGTTTCAAGTGTCCTCCTGTCTTGAATAGACTAAATTTCACTGAATAACCAAACATTCATGGCTTCGTTCACCATCAATTCTCTGAACCCAAATGAAGCCCGTGTTGAAGGTAAAAATTCTACCCTCGGTATGGGTCGAAGTCAACCTAAGATCTCTTAAAGTTCTTAGGGTCATTGCACCTAACTAGTATTTCTTAGAACTCTACATCGGGTCAACCACAAGTGGAAGACTCTTCACGTGATTTTAAGTTTAAACCACAGCCACCATGATGCCCGGACCTAAGTAATGGGCCGTTTGTAACCAGTTAAACATTAGCAATCTTCAGCGGCATTAAGATCTAAAAACCGTTACGATAAGTTACGAAAAATTAACCAAATTCAGGAGAGGACCCAAGTTTACACAAGTCTAGCGATAGCAAGGTACATACCAGGGTGTGTATCAAAAGAGACAAAGCTTGCCATCGTTGTCTTTTATCGAAAACGTTTGCATGGGAATCAACAAATCTCTTCAGAAATGGACTACAAGGTACGCTTCGGAATATTCAATTCGAGTTGCCTTGAACGTGGTGTTCCTCAGGGTTTCATTTTGTCTCTCACACTGTTCACATTTAAAAATTATCTCTTGTCTGCTACTTCTACTCTAATATATTTTGCTTTTGCTGATGGCAATACTCTCTGCTACCAATTCTCATTTCCGTACTTACGCCTCTGCTCCTTGACTATGGAACTGAAACGGCAATGCATATTAAACTCATTGAAATCTGCTATAAACATAACTAATCCGCATCTGCTCAGGTACTACTAAAACTTATCTGGACACTGACAGCTCATATTCGCGGATTATATGTTTAACGATGAGGAATAGTGCAAAGCTATTTCCAAACCGGAGGATGTGTTGCCTTACCAATTTGGGAAAGAAATTGCACCAAGTGCAGTCGTTGTCGAAAATATGCGTCTAAACCGAAGAACCTCAACGCAAAAAAGATCTCAGCAACTGAACATCAGTTGCATTAGCCTGAGTAGAATTTTGCATAAACATCTCGGATAAATCGCTTACAAGATCCAATTGACTCAGTTATTGAAGCAAAATTACCATCTGCTTTGTTGTCGCTTCTCTTATTGGGCTTTAGAGTAACTCGAAATTGACGAAAATTTTGCTCAAAAAATAATCTTTTCAGATGAGGCGCATTTCCGTTTTCAGATAGCGTAAATAAGCAGTATTTGTGGCTCGGAAAATTCTGCACGTAGTCATAGAGAAGCCAGTGCATCCTGAACGTGTGACTCTTTGGTGTGGTTTTTGGAGTGGCGGCATCATTGGCTCATTTTTCCTTCAAGACGACAATAAGGGAATCTTTACAGTCAATCTTTATAGCCAGAAATTGAGAATTATAACTTGGGCAAGCCACAGTTTCAGCAAAATGGGGCTACGCGCTGCACATTTATTGTACACTAAGTTAAATCATCGTGTAGTCAGTCATTTTGATGATGCTGCTTGGCCGCCACAGAACTGGACGCCGTTGGACCTTTTTTGAACAATCTAGAGATCCAAGTACTCAACAACAATACTGGTCAAGCTATTTGTGAAATAGGTGCCGAAACCATCGAAAATGTATTTGTATAACAGTGTCTTTGTTAAGGCCTTTTTTAAAATAAACCAACATCGCTATTAAAACTGCGCGATAAAATTGAGTTGTATCGCAATTTTCACTACCAGGACTCCGTCAAAATTGCCAGTGCAGTAGCACTCTACCCCTTCAAACTTTCAATCATAACATCCATCTTTCTATAAATGCTCATCAGTTGTCCTGCCGAGCGTCTTATTTCTTCGTTCTAAGTCCGATGGGGAAATTTAAGGTACAAATGGACTCAAAATTGATAACTGGTAAGCGAAATGCGCGCCCTATATAGCATTGATCCTGTCAGTTTTGCTATATGGAGATAAGCTGGAAAGCAGAGCAGATAGTGAATACTTCGGCTACTAATTGGTCCGGTATTATTTATTTATTTTTTTTTTTTAATTAGCGCGAGATCAAAGGGTTAAGGTACCCTTAAAACGTTTTCTCACAGTGTGGGTGAGGATGGAAAATGGAAAAGAAAAACTATGAGTTCTTTCAATACGTGAATGTAGTCCAGAAAGACAAGCATGTCTACTACAACTACTCGGCCACATCAAGCAAATGAACGATAGTGACCCAACAAAAAGTATCTTTGAACCGCAGCCTCCATTTTAAGGATCAAACTATCCCGTATGCTAGAACGCTTGGTCTTGTCAAGTAAAGATATCGACGTTGACTGAAGAGAGTACAAGGTACAAGGCTACAAGCCAAGGCTTGTTTTTATTCGGTAAATGGCTTTAATGTTGAAAAATTATTTCGCTCATATGGGCACCACGGAAGAGTCTCAATAACGGCATCCCGACTTTTTGACAACTTTATAGAGTTCTTAAAGCTATATCTCACAAATGGTGCACTTGCTATGGTTTAAAAAGCGGAATCGTTATGGGCATCTCTTCATAGACCAACGGCTTCAAACGATCAAACGATCTCGGAGGCCAATTTCTGGAGATAATGTTGTCATAGAACACGCTCTCCAATTACTCGATTGTTTTTTCGGCAATATAGCATGTCGCACCGTCCTATTGAAACAAAATTTCCTACAGACCATGTTCAAGTATTTTTGGAAAGAAGAATTTGTTGATCATAGCTCCGTACCGGCCACATCTGACGGTGACATTTCGACTTTATTCTTTGGTGCGGCACCAAACAGTAAATTTTTGCTCCAAATTCGATAGTTTTGTAGAATAACAAAGTCACTGAGCCCAAATAAGCCCCATTACTGAACAAATTTTGACGACTTGACTTACCATTGTTCAAAACCCAAAAACCAAAGTCGCAACGCAAATGACAATACATCGCCTATCTTGAGTTCTTGCAACAATTTAATTTTATAAGCGTGTAAGCATACATCAATTCATTACTTATTTCTCAGGGTATATCCCTGATGAAAGGAATCTCAACACAGTTTGGAAGATCTATAAAAATGGAGACCCCCTCAACTGTCCAAGTATAGAGGTAGAAGTCTCCTCAACATCTCATATAAGATCTCTATCAGTGTGGTTTCAGACCAGGAAAGTCCACAATCGACCAAATCTTCACAGCAGATCCTAAAAAAAGTTCAAGGAATCCAAATCGATACATATCATCTTTTCATTTTAAGGACGCATATGACAGCACTTATACAAACAAGCTTCATAGAGCCATTCATGTCTGTGCAGGATGATGATGGAAAACGTTCCCTATTCTATCATTCTAGACAAAGTAACGCTAAGGTAAGTAACGTTCTTAAGATAATTGTGCGAAACTCGGTAGCCAACACCAGAGGCTTTCACAGCCTTTCAAAAGTCTGTGCAACTATGCCGATGATATTGACAAAATCGGCAGAACTTAGCAGAGTTGTCACCAGTGCGTTCGGTCAATTTGCATCTGAAGTTGAGAAAATGGGTTAAGCGGTAAGTCAGGGCAAAGTATTCGGTCTCGTTTGCGTTAACGGGCTTTGAAGTTGAACTATAAGAGCTGGTAGGTGCCTGAATTGTCTAGGACATAAAGAGCGAATGGACACCAATGTCCAACCCACAGAATCCTCGAATATAAGGAAGAGGGACGACTTTAAGTGCGCAACTGGAGGTAGTTAGCTAGGTTAGGTTAGGTTGGTGGGTTGATCAGGTATCATAATCACACATTGTTATGCCCGGGTGGGGGAACTGGAAGGGTATGAGATTTGATTGTGATTCTTAGTTCTGGTCTGGTCTCCGCTTTCCGTTTCTCGTTTTGTTCTTGAGCGGGTCTTGGCCATTTTGTTGCATCTGCGAATCTGAAAAGAAATATAAGTGAAGCAGCAAGGAGTTCTGAGAGATCATTTAAGTAATAACTTCCTAAAATTCTTTGGTGAAATTTCAGAGAATGGGACAATAATACAAAAAATGGGGGGTATCCTGCCATGAGCCTATGTCACTACGATGGCAAACTATTGCTGGGGAATTGTGCGCGATTGTCCAAGACAACTTCACTCTAGAAAATTCCTTACAAAACGATTTCTTAACGCAAGACAAAGCCGTATTTTTTCAAAATCTAATTTTTTTCCATCTCATAAATAAAACAGCAGTTGACGTTTTAGATATTCTTAAAAACAGGTCTTAAATCCCAGGCACCAAAATGTGTGTAGGGTAGTGTTATACCACCTTGACCGGTATAACGGTAGCGTCACCGTGTGACGCTCTCGTTGTCGTTAAGTTGGTATATATGTTGTTGACATTCCCTCTAAGTCTTAGCATCATACCTTGACATTTTCAAAAGTTACGTAGCCAAGAGTACATCTATCTCTGTTTTTTCAACAACGAACTTGTATTAAATTTTGCGTAAAAAACGGATTTAATGGTGCGCGAACGTTAAAAATGTTGGAAAAGTGTTTCGGCAATGATTCTCTAAAGAAAACGGTGGTTTACCAGTGGCACCAGCGGTTCAAAAGTGGTCGTGAGTCAATCGAAGATGATGAACGCAGTGGCAGACCATCGGCTTTGAAAACCGACGAAAACATTGATTAAGTAAAAGAAATGTTTGTCAATAACTGCAAATTAACCATCGGAGAGGTATCAGAGGACTTGAACATTACCTATGGATTCGTCCAAGACATTTTGGTTAATGATTTAGCAGCAAAGACCTCAATTTCATGCAAAAAAGAGACCGTGTTGACGTCGCAAAAGAGATGTATTGCGATGCTGAATCCGATCCCACATTCCTCGAAGGATCATTACTGGAGACGAGACGTGAGTTTATGAGTACGACACGCAATCCAGACATCAGCGTTCACCAAATGAGCCGAGACCAAAAAAACCACGTCGTTTTCAGTCAAAGAAGAAGGCAATGCTCACGGCTGTCATGGATTACAATGGTATAGTGCTTCATGAATTTTTGCCAGAAGGCCAGACAGTAAACAAAGAGTATTATTTGATCGCTATGAGACGACCAAGACTAGAGACCAGAATTGTGGGCAGAAAACTCGTGGATTTTGCACCATGATAACGTACCGTCGTCGCACAGTAATGCAACTAATACCATCTAACAGCCACCGAATTCACCTGATTTGGCTCCCTGTGACTTCTTTCTGTTCAATCGAATTAAAAAAAACAGTACAGGGAACGCGTTTCAGCAGCCGAGAGGAAGTAATGGAAAAATTACAGGAAGCACTGATGGACATACCGCAAACCAAATATAAAAAATGTTTCGAGGATTGGATCAAGCACTGGCATAAGTGTGTTGCAGTCGATGGGGATTACTTTGAAGGGGACAATATAGATTTAGATGAATTAACTTGTATTTTTAATTTTCTGAATAAATTTAAAAATAAATTAAAAGGGTGATATTGTATATTGTGTGAGTATTGCCATATGAAAAAAAAGAGCTCCTTAACAGCATTCATAAGCCTTCTGGCTATAAATATAGGGTTTTCCAATAGGGACTTGACAGCTTTGAATTTAATTTGTGAACGCACTCTTTTACTAATCATCAAACTGGCACTGTCAATTTATTCAGTAAACTCAACATTTTCATCATGGTAAAGTACACTAACGAGCAACCACTGCAAACGTTCTCCGGTTGGGTTCTGGAGAAAATGCGCTAAGATAATGAATTTCATCGCAAAATCATCTTCAGTGACGAAGCTCATTTTGGCTCAATGGGTTCGTCAATAAGCAAAATATGCGTTATTGGTCAGGTAAAAACCCCCAAGTGCTTCATGAATCACTACTTCATCCACAAAAAAATAACTGTTTGGTGCGGTTTGCATGCCGGCGGCGTTATTGGGCCATATTTTTTCGTCGACGATAACTATCGTCACGTTACTGTGAATGGCCAGCGTTATCGTGCCATGATCACCTATTATTTTTGGCCCAATTTGAAAGATATGGACTTGGACGACATGTGGTTTCAACAGGATGGTACCGCAAGCCACACAGCATACGCTACAATCGATTTATTAAAGAGTAAGTATGGTGAGCGTGTTATCTCAAGACATGGGCCAGTCGATTGACCGCCTCGTTCGTACGATTTAACGCCGCTTGACTATTTTCTGTGGGGCTACGTTAAGTCATTGGTTTATGCCAATACGCCGACGACGTTGGAAGAGCTCAGAGCTAACATTGAACGCGAAATAGCGAACGTTTCGATCGAAATGTGTAGCCGAGTCGTTGAAAATTGGGTCCAACTAAGTGACCGCTGCAAACGTGCCCGCGGTGGCCATATGAACGAAGTCGAGTTTCATTCATAAATGTTTTTATTGAACTTCAAGCCAATAATAAAATTTTTGAAATATCTTAAATGGTTTGCCTTTTATTTAAAAAAAAAGTTGTCAAGTCGTTATTAGAAAACCCTATAGTTGTTGTATTTTCTCGGTAAAGAATATAAACCCAAGATGTGTGTGTTATTTTTACCTATATCTTCAAGACAATTTTTTTTTTAAATATATACATATATACATATCTCAAACTTTAAACCCTCAAACAAGAGTTGAATGCCAAACGCATTATGCTCAAAAGTTCCATTACTTACGTAGATGGAAAAAATCCTCCCACAACTTACGTCAAAACCATCTGTCAGCTGTGTGATACTATCTGACAGTTGTGTTTCTGTTTTTTTTTTTTTTTTTTTTTTCTTTATTTACCTTTCATTGTTTAACCACGTGTTGCCAAAAGTCAGATGAGTACCGGCACTTACACGTTCTCTGAGAAAACTGTGATTTTCCACTCTTATTACATTTAGTACTAAAAATTCACTGTATTCTTTGAAAATCATCTGAAAATATACATTTCACCAAAACTCTGACTCTTTTTGAAAGAGTGAATTTCTTCAAATACACGACCTGCGCACTGGGTGTTTTGGAAGTCCTATTCCCTTTCATACTTCAACTCAATTAAAGGTAAACAGTTTGTAAGGTTCCGTAAAATATCAGTAGTATCTGGCTGTTGGTCGTGTATAGGCGAAGGATATCCGTACACATATCCTTCTTCCAGTGATAACCCTTTTTAAAATTCTCTGTTAGATTTCAGTGCGCGACTAGTGTTTCTATATGGAGTGATAGTTAAGTGAAGTGAAGTCCATATTTATATATTTCCACTTTCATGAAAACCATCTCATTCCGGACTGGGAATTGATTTTTTTTTTTTTTTTTGTTAATTGTTTTTCAACCCGTTTATCGTGCGGACGAGTAAAAAAAAAAAAAAAAAAAACGGAAAAACCAACAGCATCAGCTCTTCAAAAACGCGCGGTCTTAATTGCGTCTGGGAACTTTATGTCCGCCACTCAACTCGTTTACTATTCATTCCGGCCTCGGTTTTAGCTTCGGCTACCAAGGCTTTTCGCACGAAGGACTCTTAATGAATTTAAAATTCACTCGTTATTGTTTTCGTCAGTGCGATTTCAAGCGTGATATACTTGCCGTGCCGCGACTTCTTTCATAAAAAGAAAAAAAAAAAAAAAAAAAAAAAAAAATAGATACAAGCATCAGTAAAGTTTTAGATACGCCGTGAGCTATAGCGGAGATATAATTCGATGCGTTTTCTCAATGGAAATGGAGGTGTAGCTGTAGGTGTAGGTGCATAAATTGTGCGCGAGAACAAAAAGATGTAAAAACGTACGAGCGGATATCCGGTGTGTTGCATTCAGCGCTTAACTAGGATGCGCCTTTTCTATTTGTTGTTACGAGTACTCACCCCCTATCCGAGGCAGTGGTAATAGTCACCTTTAGTCGAGTACATCGCACATCCACCAAATGAAATGTCACAAGTGAGTGGTTTCTACTTCTACATTCATACTCGTATACCATATTTGAGTTGTGCTTTAGGTTTTTTTTTTTTTTTTTACGGTTTACGGGTCAGGATACAAAGTGTTTGATGCTTAACATGATTCTAAATGAAGTCACAGCTTTCAGGTACACGAATGCATTGAAAGGCCAGGCCAAATGCAAACGCAGGTACGCAAATGTTTCACCTTGGCGCTTGTTATAAATATCTACTCGTAACTCTCCCCCTCTATGACTGGAACCCCTGAGGGGATTCGGATGGTTTTTTTAATTAAATTTTAATATCGGAATGCCCATCAACAAACCCTAATTCTTTGATGATAGTAAAAATGATTTTAATTAGGGTCTAGGATGACAATTTTAAAGCCATTACATAGTCGTCCTTATGGCCTTATGTTTCAGACCGTCTTTGGTCGGTATTTTATCGTTCGTTAATATTGTGGAATAAAATATTTATTTATTTTTTCTTGGTTTCTGCTCATGTTATTGCTGTTTGCAGTGCAAATGGTGCGATGACGTTCATTCGTCGTTTTACGAGCTAATTTAAATTATCGGTGGGGGCGGTTGTGATGGTTAGGGAATATCCTTCGCGGCTGGCCATCGTAAATGGAATCTAATGAATTCCGAAATTCCGAAGGTGGAATTGAAATCAAGGAGGCGATTCCTTGTTGTTGATGTTGGTTGGTTGCTGTAGGGTAAAATCACCGGATGGACTATGTTTTGTGATTTATGTCTGCTGGGAAAAGGTTGTGCGAGAATTTCAAGGCTACGAAGTACAATCTAATTGATTCTGATAATTTTGTTTTAGCACAATATGAAGCATGGAAAGGGCAATTTATTTTCGTTTTGTTAGCTTATATATTTGGAGATATTTATAAAATTTAAAAATAAAATAATGGTCCTCCAGAATGACATATAAATTTTGTTTTGAAATGATAGGTAAGCGATAGTCACTGGTTGAGTGTTGGACAGATAAAAAGTCTGCCAAAATTAGATGCCTGTTATTATTTATTTATATTTGTAATAAATAATTTAATATGTGTTGTTTAAGTTAGATATATTTAATTTAGTTAATAAATTACTGTTGATTTAATGAAAATATTTAATGAAAATATATATGAACACGATGAAAAAAAGCATGTGTTTCTTCTAAAAAATCATTTTCCATTTATACAAAATGGAAATGCTCGATTAAAGACATTTAACAAAGACTTATTTAGGATGTGTTTTCGAAATCATGCGATCTTTGAAGAAAACGAGTTCTTTTATGCCCTTGACAGTACTTTAAGATTATTAATTATGAAACGATAACGTTTTAGAGGGTAATAGCTAGGTTGTTCTTAACTAAAAAGTCATCTTTAACCTCATGTTCATTGGTAACGTCAGAAAAATTATCGTCATCAAAAACTTTTTGTTTTTACGCCGATGGAAGTCGGAATTGCAAGAGATTTTTTACATTTAAAAATAATGTAAGTGTCGAGAGTTTTTTCGCGAATCATTCAATTATAGAAAAACATTTGACGTTGTTGTGCTCGTTGAAATATTTTTAACTAAAAAAAAAATTTATGAAAGGCATAAGAATCTTTTCAAAGGCTGTACACTGGAATTGCAATCACTGGAGTGAATATTTTTGTCATCCGGAAGATCTTCTTGCAGAACTGGGTGAAAACAATATCTTCCTAATGGAATGGAATCAGACTGGAACAGTATTGCCTAGCCAATCATTTGATAATTCCAACGAGTCTGAATAACTCACGTGTCACAAAAGACAATCGAAGAGACAGTAGGAGTTTACTGTTCCTAGACGAACATCGTTCGGTCTTAGACTACTGCTACTATATCTGTCATTAATTTTATCTAAATACTCTCCTTGCCCTGATTCTATTGGATTAATAGATCTAAGATTTCTGAAAAAACTTAAATAGAATAATAGCTTCCTTTTCATAGAAACTTAAACAACCAGCTGTTCGCACTGAATAATTACTCACGTTTAGACGATATGCTCGAAGTTATAATATCATCAACTCCTAGACAGAAAAATGCGCATAAACTTAAGAAAATAATTTAAGGAAAAATAGTTCGACAATGACTGCGAAGCTGCCTGGAGAAAGACCGTATTTATAACAACTCTTACCTCAGGCTTAGTTACGCAGCAGCCGTCAAGCAATAAAAAAAGCTGTGCTCGGAAATAAACAAAACTCATTGCATGAGTATCATTGCATCGTTATCAAGTGGAAGTTCGATAGGCAGTTTTTGGAAAGTATTAAAAACGGTACCCAGTAAGTCGCTCACTCAAAGCAATTATGCTAAAACCATATTGTGCTCCTCTGCTCAACATTGAACGTAATGCTATCTGCTTTCAGTACGCCAAGCCGTTGATAGCAGAGCAATTTCTCAATGCAGATTACACCATGCCAGAGCTCCTGGGTACAACAAAGTTATATAGCAGGTATGGACAGAACACCATACGAGTTCTTTGAAAATTCCACACCGGAGCTTATCTCGAAGCTAATTGACTATTACAATGAGATACTTCAGAATTGCGAGATTCCATCGGGCTTTCGGTCTTCAATTATTTTTTATTATTTTTTTTTTTTTTTTAAGTAGACATTAACTTTTCTTTAAACTACTGTGGTGTATCTTTCTAAAATACTTCAATATCATAAACAATTATTTTTAGGATTTAATCGTTTTATTTTAAGTTTAAATAAATTGCTTATAAGTAAAACGTATTGCTACAATAAATATTGCTCTATTAACGGCCGGAGAAAGAATGACTGTTTGTTATATTCATTGTACATATAAGATATAGATTATACATCTTTTAAGTTGCACATGTTTATATTATAATTCAGAGTTACAAGCATTTTAAATAATACACTTAAAAATTATAAAAGAAAATCAGTTTTAAAAATTAAATGAAATAAAGAAGAGAAGAAAAGGAAGAATGAGGAGATATGAAAAAATAGGAAAGAACAGGTACCAAAAACCAAAAAACAAGAAATGCGGGAATTAGGAATTGTCGGCAAAAAATATATAAAAGCCTTTTTTGCGAAAGTGTTTCTGTTGCTTATAAGTTTAATACTGAAGGGAAGTTGGTTCCAAAGTTGAACGGCATGAACAAACAAATTCCTTGAGGACAAAAGGTACTTATAGTATATCTAGGTAGAATTATTTGTTATGTCCGATTACTTCTCACAAACTTGATATGGTCAAAAAGATATGTTGGTTCTTTAGATTGTATTACTTTTTGTAATAACAACAAAGTTCGATATTTCAAAAGACTTAACAAGGAGCAACCTGCTATTTCTTTGGAGTATCGGAAATGTGGTCGTATTTTTTAAGATCAAATATATATCTTGCGCAGCTGTTATATGCAACAGTATGTTAAGTTTTCCCTTGAACTTAAAATCCATGTTAGCAAATAACTCGCAGACGTACAGAAAAATGGGTAAAATAAATGATTTTATTAATGAGAGCTTCAAATTGTTTGTTAAACACTTTTCTGTCGGACTTAAGCCTCGAAGCGCACCATAGATTCTTGAAACTGTCCTATTTATATGGTATGTACTTGCCAGTTTAGGTCGAAATTAAAGTAAACCCCAAGATTTTTTATGTTTTCCACATATGCGTTTGGGCTCTGGTTGAGGAAGAGAGTAGAAAAGTGTTCTTTATATTTATGTCTAGGGCTGCCAACAATACAAATCATCTTCCTGGTAAAACATCTGGTTTCATACATACACTTAAAAATTCAAGAAAATACTTCATATTCTTTATACGACAAACTAAATTAACTTTAAGTAGATATATTACTATTCATTCGATATAATAGTTAACTTTTTCTTCGGTTCATGTTTGGGGACAGGCAGTATTTGTTGATTTCATTCATTTCTACCATATTTTTTTCCAACGCATTTATTTTTTGATCTAGTAATAAATAAATTTAGTAAAGTAATATTTATTGTACTTAGGCTTTTAAATAATTTTCTTAAACTGAATTACCTGTACTATCTTTATTTTGGGAACCATTCTTCACACATCACAGATACCAGGCAACAAAACGAGCCCATCGTGATCTCTGTGAAATCAGTTGAATTTGTCTTCAAATGGCAAAAACCTTAGAAATCTCCCTAGTGAAACACCGAATTCCTTTGCAAAAGCCAGGAAGGCCTTTAAAGTCCGTGCCGTCTATTTCCTCTAGGTTTTCGAAAAATTATTTTCCTAAAAATTAATTACGATTACCCGAAATTGTCTCTCATTCACACAGTATGTGTGTTATGTCCTCAACTGTTTGCAGATCACGGCAGAATCTAAAAATATCCGTATTTGATAATTTGAGACTCTTTGCGTGTTTCCGCAGGAGACAGTCTCCTGTTAGGATACCTTTTGATGTCCCTATTTAATATTTTTTAGCAGCCAGAGAGCCTTGAATCCCCTGTGTCCTTCAAGGCTTGACCACCATAGGTTGGCAGTCTTTATGATTTTTTCCTCGATAGTGAATCTAAATATGCAGAGGGGTAGTTTAATATTGGCAGCCACACTATTTTCGAGTAGCCCCACTTATTCATTTCTTTTAACACCGCAGTGTCCTGGCACCCAGCACAGTCTACATAGCACTGCATAGTGCATTCATTGTATTGAATGCGGAAGACACTGCTTGCGTTCGTAAGTCTTATCGACACTATTAGTTCTGGGGCTTCTGAGAAAATACTAGAACCTATTCCTTCCTCTGTTTTCGAAAGTTTTCTGTGAAAGTTGCAATTTTTCTTGACCTGATTATTGCATTTTTTTCTTAGTCCTCCCTCTCTGGATATGTTATTGTACATCATACAGGATGTCGAGGTTGCTAAAGGAACGAATTTCCGTATTCACCGTATACAGCCAGTACACCAACTTTTTCCTCCTGTTCTTTTTCAGATAAAGGAAAAATGCCCTTTTAATTCTTTCCGCTACATTAAGATTCCAATTTAATTTTTTGTCTAGAATCATACACAGATACTTCGCGCTATACGGAAGGGACAGTTCCACTCCGTTGAGTTTTGGGACTTTAAATTTCGGTATCTTTTAAATTCTGGTAAAAATACCCAGTTCCGTTTTGGAAGGGTCGAGATTGAGACCACAGCTTTTTGTCCAAGTGCTGATCGTCTTCAGGGCAACCTATTGAATGTCGCTTAGTTAAGTATTTTCCCTGTGCTATTTTGACTACGTCATCTTCGTTCGCTGTGGCACTTATACGCATTGAACTGAGCTTTTTAAGGATGTCATTAATAACCAGCATACACAGTAGGTTTGATATGACTTCCCCCTGAGGTGCTCCCCTGGTTACGGCCATTCTAACCGAGTTTTGCCCAATGTAACAGCTTATTTTGCTACTTTTAAACATATTGTATACCCAGTTTGTAAAGCCCTGTTTAATATTAACGTCTACTAGAGCATTTTTAATGGTGATGCATTCCACGTTATTGAAAGCTCCCTTAATATTGAGGAAGGCTGGCAGCATTAACTCAATAAAGTACGAACTTTTCTTTATTTTCCCTACAACTTCTTACAGGGCGGTTTGATTACTTGGCATGGTAGCCACCTTTTGCAGTCTTTAAAATGATTTCAATATAGACAATGCTCTCCAACAAAGGACATATTCTTTACTTTTTTGGTTTGACTATAATTTTCCTTTAATCTGGTATTGAAATGCAACTGGTTTCTATTATTAGATTTTGTTTAGTTTTTGGTTTGAATGCAAATGTAAATTCAGATAGAGCTCCCTCAGATTTGGAGCTTAAAATGTTTCGGTGGTTTACCAAAAATAAATCGATTTCTTCTTGAAGTGGTAAATCTGATTTCATTTGACTGAAATAAGTTTAAGACATTTCTCACTGTACGTACATTCCTTGCGGCGACCCCATTGGATTGTGAATGATAGGCAGGATTATAACTCAATTTTATTTTATTGGCTTGGGATATCAGTACATCAGTTACAATCTCTGAAATATATCCGACTGTAGAAAAATATAGTGATTAAGTTTGTTAATTAAACTTTTAGTGGAGGTGTTCCCTAAAAACACAACATAAAGAAATCGATTAAAACATCAACTAAAAGCAACAATGTTTTTTCTTCAAAAAAAACCAACCGACGAGGCTTAACAGATCTTAGACCCTTTTACAAAAGCTTCTATATCGTTGTCGAGTTTTGGCCACCAAACATAGGATTAGCACATTTTTTCGTAAGCATAACGTCATTGTTACTAAAACTTTGAGGGTACAAAAATCTTAGCTCATTTTTTACTCTGAGAAACTTTGTCAAACCCTGTTGTATGCCTTTCGGCTAACCGTCTTTAATACATTTGTATAGCTTTGAAACAAATGAATCATTTATAGTTTCAATTGAAACTTTTACACTCTCAAAGTGTAATTTTTCAAAAAATCTTACGCAGATTATGAAAACACCACTAAAATTGGTTTAATTTACCCATTGTAACCCTGATAAAGCACCAAAGTTTGATAAGTCTTTGGCTGGCCTATGTTTAATAGTCTAATTAACCATCAAAAGCGTTACTGCCCATCTCTGAAGCCTAGCTACAGCAACTGACGGAGTACCCTCTTTTGGGTTGAAAATCTCTCTTATTGCCTGGTTATCTGTATACATTACAAGTTGTTTACCATATACACCCTGCCTGACTCGAAATGCAACCAACTTCAGACTGCTATAGTTTCCAAACCGTTCATGACAGTGAGTTCAAGTTTTGACACAATTATCCGCAATGGAATTCAAACGTGATTGCTTTATATTTGGCTGGAAAATCACAAGTAGCTATCGTTAGAGGCTTCCAGCACCTAAACGTGAATAAATCTTTTGTGTCTCGAACACAAAACATAAAAAAACAGCAGCATCGGCAGAAATGGTTCGGAAAGTGAAGGCTCGAATTGAGCGAAATCCGCGTCAAAGTGGAAGAAAAATGGCTCGTGGGCTCAACATATCGTTGGAACGGATGCAACACATATTGAGAAATGAACTTGGGCTCAAGCCATTGAAGTTCCAAAAAGCACACGATCTTACTCCTCAACAGAAAAAAGTTAGAGTCGAAGGAGTTGCTACGCTTGCACGAAAGTGGTGTGTTGCCGAATTTGGTTTTTTCCGATGATTCGCCATTTGCTATCGAGCAATATGTCAACAAACAAAATGACCGAGTTTACTTGCCAGAAAGGTTCTTCGAAAATTTACACCTTCGGACGGCCACCAGAAAGCAGGCAGCACTGACGGATATGGTTTGGGCCGCCATAACCGCCTATGGTCGCTCTTCACTCGTATTTTTGGACCGTGGCGTCGTATACCGTGAAACTGTCTTACATTCAGTATTGAAGCCTTGGGCAAACAATCATTTCGGTCGGAGACCGTGGACATTTCAGCAAAACTCGGCACCGTCTCACAAAGCGCACCACGTCAACCAAGATTGGTTAAAAAACAATGTTCCGCACTTCCTTTCTTCGACACAATGCATTGCAAATTCTCCGGATGCAAGTCCGTTGGATTTCTCTGTCTGGGGTATTATGAAGGCGAAGACTGGCACTAAAAAAAACCAAAGTTTGGACCACCTCAAATAAGCTTTTCGCCGGGAATGGGCCAAAATACCGCGTGCGATGCTTTCTTCGGCCGTTTCAATGCCATTATTTACGCCAAAGGTAGACATATTGAAAACTACTGATACAATTTGAAAACTGATGTATTTTCCAACATTTTTTGCTTTGGCACAGTAAAATTTATCAAAAAATTATAGCAACATTTATTATTGCTGGAGCATCTTCATGTAATTGTGAGTAATTTTTCTTGTAATTTTCCTATATAACTGTGAACAAGACTGGCTTTTCTTCATCATCAACCACATGCAGTAGTGGTGCGGGAACATTATATGGACTCGCAATGGTACTTACAATAATAGGCTTGTCCTCATCATATAATTTTAGCACATTATCTTTAAGAAGAAGTTACTTGAAAACTTTCGTTCTAAAAAAATTTACTTTGCTCGCTTAAAAGACTATACATACTTATAAGTCCTAAATATGACTGAAGTTCTTTAAGATTTGTAGGTCGTAGTGCCTCGACTGTCTTTGGGTTCGGCCTAACCTTGTTGTAAATCAATCAAAAATAATTCCACAATAGAACTTTATCAAATTAAACTCACAAAAAAATTGAATCCAATAAAATGACTGACCTGGATGACATAGAAACATTTTGGTCATAAATAACATCAAACTTCACCACAGCAGCTGACGAAGTAAATGATACTAAAAAATTCGATATCAACAACAATAAACGACACACGAAATACTGGTTCTGTGAAGATGTAAAAATGCTGGCAAAAGAAGAACGAGAGAAATATCTAAGATGCAGAAGATCAGAAATAACTTACGACCAATTAAAGTCACCTGAAAAGGAGTTTACACGTTTAAAGAACGATATTGGCTCCGATATGGAGCATGACCTTAATGGTGGTCAGAAAAAGATTTACAATTAGCTCCGTAATTTAAAAAAATAGTGAACTGGTGCTGATGGGCTCAGCACATTTACCATATCAGCCGAAACCTACCTACAAACTATCTCTCGTCGCTGCTGTGCAAGTAAAAAAAATAAACCATTAGTACCAACAGAAAGAAGCTAGGATGATCCAGTCTATATGTGACCCACCCTCCAAGATACCCTGAAACACCGCAAATCTCCTGGTGTTGACATAATCTCCAACGAACTAATCAAATATGGAGCCTCATGATTGTTGGTCAATACCACAGCAATATAGAGACAATATCAACATTCAAGTGTTTAAGAAAGGTGACAAGAAAAACCCAAGAATTACCGGGGCATAATATGCGAAAATAGCAAGGTTTCCCGATCAACAGTTGACGCCATATTTGTTGTATGTTTTTTGGTACATTTTTGAAAACTTTTTATTCAAAATCAAGTTCAATCAAGTACATATTGGCCATTATTATAGTATCTATGACTTTTTGCCATTTTTCGGGTAGCTTCATAGTTCCATCGGTGTAGAACTTCTGTGGTTTATCTGCGAAAAACTTGGCAAAGTGATTTTCAACGGCCATTTGGTCAGCCAATTTTTTACCATCAAGAGAGTTTTGAAAATACCGAAACAAATAGTAATCAGAGGGTGCAAGATCCGGGCTATACGGTGGATGCATCAAAACTTCCCAACCAAGCTCCGTCAATTTGTTTCGGGTCATCAAAGATGTGTTTGGCCTAGCATTGTCGTAATGGAAGACAACTCCTTTTCCATTGGCCAATTCTGGTCGCTTTTTCTTCATAGCTTCATTCAAACGGTCGAGTTGTGCACAGCTCATAACAGACAATTTTCTTCCAATCCCACCGACCACTCAACATAACCTTGTTTGCCGTCAGTCCAGGTTTGAATCTGCTTGTAGTCGATCATCGGTCTTTGACCATGATCACTTGCATTGGATATTCTCGTGATTAATTCACTTTTCATCGCCCGTAATGATTTGCTTCAAAAATGATTCTATTTCTTTGATGGTTATTCGGTCAATTAAATTTCTTTAATTCATGTGGCACCCAAACATCGAGTTTCTTTGAGTAACTTGCTAGTTTAAGATGATTCCAAACTGTCATACGGTTGATGCTTAGTGCTTCCACTATCTTCATACAGCTTCTATGCCGGTCTTGTTCCATCAGTTGCAAAATTTCATCGACTTTTTCAGTGACAGTGTGATGTGCATCTTTTCCACCAAAATTTACGGAACGGAATCGAACAAACCAACACTGGGTCCGGCGTTTATTCACAGCATTCTTACCGTAAACTGTACTAAAAGCACAAAGCGTATTTCTTCAGATATTTCACTCATATTCAAATCAGTATAACTTTCAACACGAGCAACGAATTACACAGTTGTCTTCACAAAAAATATAGCCTGACATGTCACCTTTCAAATACCTATTCGTATGACCCAATCAGATTGGTGTTTCCAGATAAATGGACGTCAACACCATCTAGCTACAAAGAACAGCGGAGACTTTTTATATAACCAATATCTGAAAAATCTCAATAATTCAACAACCTAACAAAAGCTTTTGACTGTGCTCGCCTACATGATGTCATCACGCTTTTGAAAGCGAAGGGGATTCCACCTAATGTACTAGCTATCAATAAAGAGCTGAAAACTAATAACAGAATACCAAGCAGTACTAACGCTAAGAGGACCGACATATGGTTCCTTATACCTCAGGAGTCCGGCAAGGTGATAATTTGAGCCCGACCCTCTTATGAGCCCTTATCATGAAAGCTATCATCAAAAAATCAAACCAGCTGCACTTGGCTATCGCATATCAACCGACAAATTTAAAGTGATATGCTTTGCAGATTACGCAGTTCTGATTGCTGAAACGGATGACAATTGGCAAAGACTGCTATATAAATTTAAAAAAGCAGCAATCTCCTACAATATGGAGATATCGTTGGATAAAACTAGATCAATACTTATATCAAAAGAACCAAAAAGATGCAAATTGGCAGTAAACAATAAACCAATAGAGAGAGTCCCAGAATTCACCTACCGTGGCTCCCATTTAACAAGAGGCAAAAGCACAAGCCAACAAAGCCGTTACAATCTCAGGCTGTCTAAGAAATGCTATTGTACAATATATGGCGAAATAGTTATAGATATAGATAGAAACTCGTGCAGACGCCAGCACAACTCAGCAGATGTCGACCACAGTTAAGCTGAACACCTTAAGATTTATTTCTGGATACACACTCCTTAATAGAAAAACGAACACCAAAATACGAGAAATCTGCAAGGAAAACCAGAAGAACCAGAAGAAGGATGTGGAGAGACCACGTGCAAAGAATGCCTCGAAATAGCGTGAAAAAAATGGCATTAAAGGGCGCAATAAACAACCTGCGAACGCAAGGACGTCCACCGAAAAGATGGCATGAATGCTAGACATCAGGCTCGACCGACCAACAATCTATCACATGTTGCATTTCCATTTAAATACATTGTTGACAGGATCTAATCCTATATAAACAAAAAAAAGATTGTAAGAATGTTTCGTAAAATTTATTTTTATATTGTGTTTGTTTAATCTGCTTAATACTTCATCCAGTTTCATTTTGCAATTTTCTATTGGTTTCCCACTTATAATAATATCGTCCAAATAGCCAAATGTACATTCCATTCCAAAGAACACCAAAGATGATTCACTTGGCACTCTAAAAGTTATAGCCTTACACTTACTGATTGTTAAAAAATTCCTCCAACCAAGTTTAACACACAAAAATAAGATAAGAAGACATTTGGGATCGGATAATGATTGGTTTCTATAAATCTATTATCATTAACCTTACAATCAACACTTAGCCTAACCCCTCCGTTTTGTTTCGGCAAACAAACTATTAGAGATGCTCAATGTGGATATTTTACATTTAATAAAATACCCTCTTTAACCGTCTCACCATACTGTAAGGTACTGCATATGATTTGCAAAAAATAGGTTTTACACCAACTTTTACATTTATTTCGGCATGAAAGCCTTCAATCACTTGATTTGGGCCATTCGAGCCAACTAAAGGTCTTCCATTTCATTTACCTTTTGCACTTGTAGCACACTCCAGCTCGGAGGCAGTTGGCATCCTCTTAGTTCAAAATCTGAAATTTTAATACACGAAAACTTATCTTCAAACTCCGAATACGAAATAATTGATGCACCAGCTATCTATCACCCATATCGTTCCCCATTATCCGTGCCACTCCGTTCATTTTTACTTCCACCTTCAGTTCGCCCTCATTCTACGCATTCAACTTGTTTACCACTCGTACTGATCGCACATTTTGTTGATCGTCTTTTCTCTATTAGATTTCACCCAACAAACACTAGAAATGTGGCCCTTTGGCCTTTTTATTGCTTCTGAAGCAGATCCAATTTTTTCACTTGGCAATCACGGCCTTTATGCGGTTGCCCACAGTGCCTTCAGTTGCTGTTTAGATTCTGTTTTATTAATTCTTCTCTTGTTGATTTATTCATATTTTTTGGTTTTATCAAATTAATAGCATTAGATAAAGGATGGATCGATTCTTGCTCCTTTTCGGGCAATTCCATATTGAGAGCTATTTCGCATAAGTATTGCGAAGCTCTCCCATCGTCCGTTAAAATTTTCTGTTAGATTCGCTCATTGCGAAGATCAATAACAAATTTATCTGTGAGATAAAAAGCTTTCGAGCTAAATATTCCACAAGTAATCAACTTGCTCTAGAATCCTGCCCCAAGTTACCTGCAGCGCAAGAAAAAGAAATTTGCCTTCTTTGTTGATTTTAAAGCACCAATTGACTCAATAGATCGAGAAAGTCGCTTTTACAAACTCTTAAACTTAGGTATGACATGATACAAAGTCATGGCAACACTAAGAATTTTGTATGCGACTGACAAGATAGCTCCCTAGCGACCCCGACTTAACCATTGCCAGGCTATAGACTTCCAAATCTTTGTCACGATCAGGTGGGCCCGCTCCCTGGTGATAACCTAGAAAGGGTGGTACTAGAAGTTGGAAGGCAAAAAATTGGCCTCATCATCGGGTGTGACGATAACGCTCATCACACGGCATGGGGCAGTACCGATATCAACGATAGAGGTAAGTCACTTTTTGATTATATTTTAAGTTTTAACCTCATTGTTTGCAACATTGGCAAGAATCCCACTTTTTATAACAAGAAACCGACTCTTATCTTAGACAACATCACTCAAATGCTAACGATCTGGATGGTATCGACTGAACACTCGTTTTCAGACCACAAATACATCCAATTCAGCCTGGGTGATGCTCTCCTCAGTCAAACAGCATTCCGAAACTATCGTGATGCTCCCCTCAGTCAAACAGCATTCCGAAACTATCGGCAAGCCGATTGGTTAAAATACAGAGGATTACTGTCAGAAACACTATTTTCTGAGCTTTCAAGTCCCCCGCGAGACACCAATGAGCCTGACATAAAAGTCAGAATATTCACTCTGTCTCTCAATCAGGCCATGGCTGATTCAACCTAGGGGCAAGAAAAAGTCAAACTGGTGGAATTCAGCACAAGGACCGCTTAGAAACACCTGCAGAAAATTTTTCAACCTTGCAAAAAGCACAACAACAGTAACTAACTGGGACTCATATAAAGAATCCCTCAAAATACTTAAAAAGAACCTGATTAAGGCAAAGCGTCAATCCTCGAGATCATTCTGTGACAAAATCACAGACACCCCTGAGGCATTGCGGCTAAGAAAAATCCTTTCTACAAATCTTATGATGCCTAGACTGCTCCTGGACAACATCAAGTGACGAATCACTCAATTTGCAACTGGATACCCACTTTCCAGATAGCTCCTTATTGGCGGCCAACAGTAACCAAAACAGGACTACTGCAACCATAAACAAAATTCACAGTTTCATTACAAGAGACAAACAGCTTTGGGCTCTGTATAGCTGCGAGTCCGGACGGTATAATACCGGCCGAACTACAAAGGTCCTCAGATATTATCTTGCCCATGCTAGAGCCCACGCTATGTAGAATTTATCCACATTTCACTCTCATGGATAAAAGTTAATGTATATTTCATTCCCAAGGACAGAAAAAGCTCTCATGTTGTCCCAAAGGACCTCATACCTGTAAGTCTATCATCTTTCCTTCTAGAACGACTGACTGATATCCATATACGAGCTAAAATTGATTTAAGACTTCTGTCAACGGCTCAACATGCCTACTGTAAAGGAAGATCGGTTTCAACGGCTCTGCATTCGCTGACTAGCCACATCGAACGATCCCTACAATACGAGAGTACACAGTGGTTGCTTTCCTAAACAGAAAAAGCACTTTTAAGAACGTCGACAAGGTAGACGACTCACTTGGGGAGTTGATCAGTCTTATGCTAAATAACAGGATAATCAGCTCCAAATTGGGTAGGACTTCTGCTAAAAGATGTGTTAGTAGAGGCACACCTCAGGGCGATGTCCTTTCTCCCCTTCTTTGAAACTTAGTGGTAAATGAATTGCTGATATACTTGATAGCGGGAGGGAGCACGGTGGTTGCCTGTGCGGACGACATTGCTATGGATTGCTATGGATTGCGAGTTTACCTCCATAAAACTGATCTTGTCCTCTTTTCCAAGAAATATAAAATTTCAACCATAGACTCTCCCTCAATAAATGGTACCAGTTTAGTGTTTCCGAATAAGCAATAGCAATAGTTTTATTCTCTTGCAAGAAAGCTATACCACTGGCTATGTATCTCGGTCATAAAACCGATACTCACCTACAGTGTGGTTATCTAGTGGACGGCCTTAGACATTGCAGTCAACTGCAAAAAACTAAACTGAATCCAAAGAACAGCATGTCAATACATAAGCGGTGCTCTACGATCATGACAGATAATTTTATTATTTGCAAGCCTTTTAAACGATTTGCGTCTCAGTTGCGTTGAAAAATTTTTATCCGCGATGGAATTCAAACGTGACAGTGTGATTGCTTTATATTTGACTGGAAAACCACAAGTAGCTATCGTTAGAGCCCTCCAGCACCTCAACGTGAATAAATCATTTGTGTCTCGAACCATAGTTCCGTACCGTGATACTGGTAGCGTTGCAAAACGCCATGGAGGCGGTCATAAAAAAACAGCAACATCGGCAGAAATGGTTCGGAAAGTGAAAGCTCGAATTGAGCGAAATCCGGGTCGAAGTGGAAGAAAAATGGCTCGTGAACTCAACATATCGTTGGAACGTCTGCAACACATACTGAAAAATGAACTTGGGCTTAAGCCATTGATGTTCCAAAAAGCACACGATCTTACTCCTCAACAGAAAAAAGTTAGAGCCGAAAGAGCGAAGGAGCTTCTACACTTACACGAAAGTGGTGAGTTGCCGAATTTTGTTTTTTCCGAAGAATCGAATTTTGTTATCGAGCAATATGTCAACAAACAAAATGACCGAGCTTACTTGCCATAGAGGTCTTTCGAAAATTAACACCTTCGGGGCCACCAGAAAGCAGGCAGCACCGATGGTGATGGTTTGGGCCGCCATAACCGCCGATGGTCGCTCTCCGCTTGTATTTTTGGACCGTGGCGTCAAAATTAATGCTATCGTATACCGTGAAACTGTCTTAGAGGCAGTATTAAAGCCTTGGGCAAACAATCATTTCGGTCGGAGACCGTGAGCATTTCACCAAAACTCGGCACCGTCTCACAAAGCGCACGTCAACCAAAATTGGTTAAAAAACAATGTTCCACACTTCCTTTCTTCGACACAATGGATTGCAAATTCTCCGGATGCAAATCCATTGGATTTCTCTGTCTGAGTATTTTGAAGGCGAAGGTTGGCACTAAAAAATATAAAGGTTTAGACCACCTCAAACAAGCACTTCGTCGGGAATGGGCCAAAATACCGCAGGGAAACTTGCGTGGAGCGTTCGATCCTTTCTTCGGCCGTCTCAAGGTCATTATTCGCGCCATATATGGACGTATTGAAAATGTATGTATTTTCCAACATTTTTTGCTTTAGCACAATAAAATTTATCAAAAGAAGTTGCAGTTCGACTCAGGCAGGGTGTATATTAGTTTTGTAGCCGTCTGTGAAGCCAATCCTGGGCACTAGTAAAGTCGATTTCGTATTTTTTCCGCAACATGAGTTCTGGTGTCATATCCATAAGACCGGAGTCATACTCGTAAGACAGCCGGCGAGCAAGGTCATCGAAGCTCCAGTGCGTGTTGTATCAAAGTCCACTTCTTTTTAATCGGATGATATCTTTTAGGGTGCAGCCCATGATATGAACATCAAGGGAAGGGAGATTCATCAATGTGTCTAGGCCAGGAGTGGTATAGAAAGCCCTCATGCATCCGAGACAAACCTTTCTTTAAAGTCTGGTGAAAGCAGTAATTACGTATTTTCGCGAGAGCTTATTCCACCTGACAACCGACGCATTGGATATAATGGGGTGACACACCTCATATCTTGCCGATAGCTCCTCTGCACCGTAACATGTTTAGTCCAGAGAAGTTTGTTATCCAGTACCCAAATACTTAGCTTTCTTTGGAGAATTCGATGGTGTTGACTTTAAGCACTAGATGGGTCAGACAAGGCAGCTTCCTCCTTCTCGTAAGGAGAACAACCTCCGTTTGAAGAGGATTGACTGAAAGCCCATTACTAGGGCATCAGTCGTCGATCACGTCTGCGCTTTGGAGAAAGCAGTCGCTAGAAACGATCCAACAGACAGCACAGCTACATCATCTGCGTATTATTGTGCGTAGACGTTAGAACTATTGACTGCGTTGAGCAGTGAGTTGACTAACATGCACCATAGCAGTAGAAGCAGAACCCCGCTTTGCGGGCAGCCCCTGTAAACACCCGCCACCATATACTGGCGGCCAGTATCCGCAATCAATGTCTTATTCACCAGCATTGCTTTAGTACACAAGACCAATGATTCGTCAAAGCCGTGTTGTCTAACCGAGTTGCACATGACATCAGAAGTTGCGTTTTCAAAAGCACCCTCAACGTCAATGAAAATGCCGAATATGTATTCCTTCTTCCCTTTTGAGGGCTTTGACGAACCAACTGGTTACACCGAAATTTTCGATCTTTTCACAAAAATATTTGTAAGAAGCGCTCTTCGAAGTCCGAATAAGCTTAAGGGACTTGTTAAGAAGTTTTCTGGATTCTTTACGAAGACGCTGCTGGTCAGCGTTTCAACAAGGAACGATCGATCTGCAGGATTGCTTACTATCTCGTATTAAGCGAAATAAATGGAGGCGTAATCCTCCACCAAAATCAAAATCAAAAATCAACCTTCTTCAAATTTAGTGGTCGACTGTGATTTTAAAAAAATTAAAAATAAAATAAACCATTGAATATACAGAGCATGATGGTACTCTTATCTTACAGTTATACTGACATTCCGTAAAATTTACGATGGAATCGCAATTTCACTGGTACACGTAACACTAAGTAACCGAATTCGCACAGGAAACAACCTCTCACCGTGAGAGTAATGGCGAAAGGTGATGCCAGATTCAAATTTGAATTTTCCATTCGTAGAATTCACGAATGAGTAGTATTTAAGGGTTAATAGGTTTAGCTTTATTGCTTTTTTCCGTGCTTTCCATTTTATTAAGAATTTTTCCCATTAACGTCTTCAGATATCATGCGATTTTATTTTATTTTATTTTTTTTTTTTTGTGGTTATTGATTTTTTGATGCAACCTGTACATATGTCAATACTGTTACGGCCCCTGTTTTTGGTCGTAAGACCTTTTTGATAATTTTTTTCACTCTGGATGCTTCTTTTTGGGGTATCGCATCATATTTCTTAAGTTAGTGATATGCCTATCTTTTTTGGCTTTATTACTTCTTCAACTTTAAACAAACCTCAGACAAACCAGTCCTCTCCAGTCAATATTTGATTCTTCTTGACAAAACCTCAGAATCTCTTGTTAGTACCGGGGAGAAGGCAACAAATTTATTGAACAGCTGTTTGTTTTTATTTCCAATTTTGAGAACCTTCTCCAGAAATTCCAAGTCTGTTTCAATTTGTCTTTGCTGCCGATTCGCCTCTCCGAAAACAAGAAAAAAAAAAAAACAAAAAAACAAACAAAACCCTAAGCAAAGATACATAAATTCATTTTGTGGTCATGAACATATGGATTCAGGTACGAGTACTCGTATTTGTAGAAATTTCCTTTAAATATTGGAATAGATACGAGTACTCTTAGCTGAGTGTTTCATAAATAATCGAAATTGTTTGCTTTAGTTGACCATGAACATAATTTTGACTTAAAAATGCACTTTAAATGATTCTTTTCTCAGTCTTAATTTTTGTTAGCCTTCATTTTGGTATGGACTGTAGTTTGACATCTTAAATTGACATTCTGCTGGTAAAAGTTCTTCAGTTAGCTAAAAGCCACAGAGCTATATGAGTATGCTGGTAAGCACTTAAGTTTGACACATTTTACGGAGCAGCAATATAACAAATGATACCTCTTCAGAGTCTATGCTATGAATCTGCGGTGAAAATACTTTCCATTTGAGTCAGTCTTTCACCCTAATCTAAAGTTTTAGTCACAGTCCAACGGGAATAGATAGATATCTATCCACAGAGATAGATGCAAGGACAAAGTTTTTTGTTTACTTTAAGAGTTTGATATTATCTCTTTAATGATAACTACGAGTACACCGGACTAGGACTAGTAGCATGAGTATGATAATAATTTACTTTGTGTAATTTTCATTCCTTGATTGACAGGAAAATAACAAATTTGAAAAGTTTTCCATTGAACAAAAGAAAAAAGCGCTACTCGTCCATTAAAAAAGATATCGACTTAAGTAGTATTGACTAATTGCATACGGGGGCGTATGTGAAACTTTTTTCAAATTTGTTTAGGTTGCCTGGGAAGTAGTTGTGTACATAGTTGATGGGGGTAAATGGCAATGGGGCTATTTAAATATTTACAAATGATTTTTTAACCATTGGAAATAATGAAATTGAAAAAGAAGCATGGTCAGCAATTTCGTACACATCAGACAAATTTAATGAATCCATTTTTAAGTATCTGCTGCCAGACACGATATAATTTGGTATTCTGTTAGGATACTATGGCCAAATGGCCTTGACGTTAGAGCCCTTAAATCACTCGCATTATACAACATCGTCGTGAGTGGAATGAAATTTAGTGATGCAAGTTTGTGGTTTTACAGCTGTATCCATTATGTCGGTGCCAAAACGGCTAATATAACATAGCCGTAGTTCGTTCTCCAACTAACCGAAAAAAAGCGACACGATGTGCAATCATATTCAGGAGCTTTAACATCTGAGATGGACCTGAAATGCATAGGCATCCAATAAGACTATTCAAGGTCTATGGGTGATTTAACTCTTACGTCTGGAGGCTGTCAGTTAGGCAAAAGAAAAGTCAAATAAACTTTTTTTTATAATTAGTGTGTGCTCAAGGATTTTGTAATGGTTGATTGGTTTTGAATGTTTGCAAATTATAATGACTAGGAAGTAAAGAGGTCGCTAGGGCATGTTATAGTTGAAGGTTTGAAGCAGTGCATTGTTACTGACAATTTCATTGCAGTAATAGTCATTAAAATATCTTTAAGAGAAGGTAAGGCAAGTGACATCACACCGGTGCTGGAGATTTTTAAATGACTGAATAATATTGATATCAATTATGAGTTTCATCGTACAGTTTCTGACCAAGTTTGGGCGTTCTATTTCAATTTTGGGTTTGGGGTTGAAGTAGGATTGAGGTCAGATCTGACGTAAGGTACCTATTTAGTTCGCAGAATTTTGGCAACATAAACTATATGGTCATTCCAACGTAAGTTACCTTTGATACAGATACCGAGAATGAGAAGTTTGTCGACGATTCAAATGCCATTCATGGATTAACAATAGGAGACAGAAGCATTTAATAACTCAATAAATTAGGCTGTAAATATCGGAATGTAATGAACTTAATACCATATACGCTGCTGTTCCTGTTCCATAGCCGAGAAGTAGATATTTGAGTCTGTAAGATAAGTTGTAGCAGACAATAGATCAAGAATATTAAAAATTGTGTTAGGAACAGAACGTAATCCAGAAGAATAGCAGCATTTATTTTGAGGATACCAAGCTCGAGACAACTCGAAGAGCAAATCAAATCACCAGTAAACATGTTCGTACAAAAACTGTATTGCCGGTCATTGAGAAGTTTTCCTTGTTCTTCAGTGACGAAGTCCATTTCAATGCAGACAATGCAGCCAGATAAATGCACTGTTTGGTTCGATTTATGGTCCGGCAGAATCATCGGCCCGTATTTTTTCAAAGATGACCGTGAGAACGACCTTACCGTCAATGGTCGTTAAGTAAATTCGGACTTTTTTTTGCCCGAAATGCACGAGATGAACCTGGTTGACATGTGTTTTCAGCAAGACAGTGCTACATCCCACACAACACGCAAATCGATGGAACAATTGAGAAATGAGTTCGGTGAGCAATTTATCTCTCGTTTTAGACTGGTGAATTGGCCGACTAGATCGTACGGTTTGCCGCCTCTAGACTATTTTTTAATGAGGACACGTCAAACCACTCATCTATGTCGATAAATTTCAGCCTTAGAAGGCAACATTACACGTGTTATTAGTGATATAACAGACAAATTGCTTACAAAAACGACTTGATACAAGATCTGAAGTCAGCAGACCACACACAAGGCCGTACAATAATTGATTGTGTGCTGAAAATATCCGAACAAGATCATGGTTTCTTACAAAAAATTTATCTGAGTGATGAAGCTCGTTTTCGTTTTTATGGGTAAGTACACTTTCGCATCTGGGGCTCCGAAAACCCATGATAAATATTAGAACAACCTCTCTTTCCACAACGAGTGATAACTTGGTGCTGTCATTTTTTTTAAAAATGGCGCTGGTCCGACCGTTTAAGTGAATGGAAGTACCAAACGATACTGACCGACTTTTTTTATTTCAAATTAATGCTGTGAACATGGACGACGTTTATTTTCTGCAGGACTGCGTCACATGCCAAACCTGTTTCATTACAATCTGGAGTTGACCTAATTCTCAACCAAAACGCCTCTCCAGCCAGCTCTGTCTTTGGCCAATTTCGAGAGATTAATTGTCTGAAGTCCCCTTCCACTTGTTTGCGCAACCTGAATCGCGATCATCCTCTAATGTGCTGTCCCTCGACGATGGATTCCAAGGCCTTTCTGACCGAAGCATTGATGTTAATCCGCTCGACATGACCTAGTCATCTCACCCGAAGAATTTTCTTTTCAAGGTAGCCAAATGTAGCCTCATCTATTTTTATAAAGTCCATTCCTCTGCACTATAGACGGCATATACTTGATCTTGCCCTCGTTGACCGTTTAGCACATCTTTTCTGCTTCCTTCTCAATACTTGTGAAAGCGCTATTGACATCACATTGCTTTCTTCCGATTATGTCAATGTCATCGGCGTATATAAATAATTGGACTGACTTTGAAATGATTGTGCTATTTTTGTTGACGCGTGAGTTTTGCATTATTCTGTCAAGGAGTATGTTAAAGAAATTGCAATGACGGGGCATCGCCCTGTCTATATCCATTTTTGACATCAAACGTCTCGGTGAGTTTTTTGCCGAACTTGATGGAACAGCCTACATTCCCCATCGTCTTCCTGCACAAACATCCCTGCGAACAAAAGGCATTGGTTTGCATAGCTCGTCTCAATGGTGGACTTTTCTGGCCAAAAACCACACTGATATGAACGAATTCGGGCGTTTACATGATACGGAAGACAGGACCTTGTATGCGATGTTAAGAAGATTGATACATATGTAGCTGGCGCAGTTCAGAGGCTTTTCTCTCTTGAGAAAATGCTGAGGTTCAATACATCGGGCATACTTTCGTCCAACCACATTTTTCAGATGTATGATGCATACTTTTTATCAAGTTATCACCTGCGGCTTTGAGGAGCTCGGCAGTCAGGTTGTCTGCTTCAGCAGATACGCCGGACTTAAGGTTAGATATGGCTATCTTCACTTCATGGATGTGATGGGATTGTCAATCTGCATCGTCCATGTTGAAAGTTTTATTCTGTCTGACAGCAGTTTTGGTTTCGTCATAGCCTTTATACAGTCTACAGAAATGCCTCAGAATCGACAGCGTCTCTACTACGATCCCTTCTTCGTCCCTACAGGCTTCGGTTTGGACTTTTTTATACCTTTTGGTAAAACTTCCGAATCTCATTCCTGGGGGAGCATCTCTCAATTTCCTGTGCTTACGGGCACTCGTCGTCAAATCAGAGGTATCGTTGTAGTGGCCGAGTGAAATCCACCACATCTGTAGGCTTCTTGGCACTGTTGACACTGTTCTTCGATACTTGATGCTGGCGGCATAGTACTTCTTAGGAGATTAGAGGAGATTCGATTGGAAAATGATTTGGAAATCTCTTGTGATTGTAGCCGTCCGATGTCAAACTTCCTTCCAAAGTAATGACATGAGTCGATGTTGGCCCCTCGGAACGTTCGGGCGTCCATAATCCTGAAGAAGTGCCTTGCATCGATCAGAATGTGTTCAATTTCCAGACTCATCAGGAGTTCTCCAAGTCCCATTGTAAATATCGGGATGTGAGAACCGCATGCTAGCCGCGACAATTTCGTCCTGCTTCAAAGTCGACTAGTCTAAATCCGATATCGGAGGTGGTATCATCCAGGCACGGGTTAAGATATTTGTGCTCAGTAGTTACTTCGCTCAATGGGTGTCATCGAACATTTAATGGGGAGACTAAATTATAAATGTAAGCGGACATGTTGTAACTTAGACAAAACTATTCATCTCACCAGATTTAAGTTGCCTGAAAAAAAAAAAGTCTTTCGGGCACGATTGGTATTGAATCCACTTAAGCCACGACCATAAAAATCTCTGGTTTTGCATAGCAAGGGCACTGCTCGTAGGTCTTGTTCAAGAGGTCATAAAAGCTGTCTTTGGTGTCATCGACTTTCTTCTCTGTGAGAGCGTGCGCGCATATAAGGCTAATGTTAGAAAATTTAGTCATAACATGATTTGTTACGAGGCTCTTGTTAATATTCCGAAATCTCAAGACTTATTGCCTAAATCTGTCTCTAACAACAAATATGTATCAATATAAGCGCTGACTTTGATGTCGATAAAAATCGCTGCAGTATAGGTCGCAGTTTTTCATCTTTTTTTTTCCGGTCCATCCCATCCTATGCCTTTAATGGGAGTAATATCTGCTTTGCAGCAATCCAGAGCCTCCGATAGCTTTTTTGCTGCACGTTGTCTGTTAAGGGACCTAACATTCGAAGTATGTTGTCCTTTCGTAGTTTGAAGGGATTGTCAACAGTAGATCCGACCGTATCCGAGACTTATTGTTGCTTCGTAACTATAACACATGGGCTGAAAAGTCAGTGCCGTTTTCTAGTAAAACATAAATTTTTTGCAAAATTCAACTTTATTTATCAATATAGTTGCCTTCGAGGGCGATACACTGATTGAAACGATTTTTCAATCTTTCGATACCAGTTTTGTAGTACGATTTCGGCTTAGCCTCAAAATAGGCCTCTATATCGGCGATTACATTTTCATCGGTCTTAAATCTATTTCCGGCGAGCATTCTTTTGAGGTCTGCGAACAGGGAATAGTCGCTGGGGGCCAAATCTGGAGAATACGGTTGGTGGGGAAGCAATTCATAGCCGAATTCATTCAATTTTGCCATCATTTTCATCGACTTGTGACACAGCACTTTCTTTTTCTTCAAATGCGGCCGTTTTTCTGCGATTTCGTCCGCTCCAACAACGCAATGTAATAGTCCCTGTTGATAGTCTGCCCCTTTTTGGAGATAGTCGATGAAAATTATTCCATGTGTATCCCAAAATACGGATGCTATAACCTTGCCAGCCGACTGTTGAGCTTTTGGTCGTTTTGGACGAGGTTTGTCGCCTGCTCGCCACTCAGCTGGCTGCTGACTTGACTCTGGTGTGAAGTGATGGAGTCAAGTTTCATCCATTGTCATATACCGACGCAAAAATTCGGCTTTTATGCGGTTTAACAGCTTTAAACACTCCGCTGAATCATCAACACGTTGTTGTTTTTGGTTGACTGTGAGCAAACGCGGCACCCACTTTGAACAGAGCTTTCGCATGTTCAAATATTCGTGTATAATAAATTCAAAACGCTCTTTTGATATCTTCAGAGCCTCAGCTATCTCGATCAACTTCACTTTACGGTCATTCGTAATCATTTTGTGGACTTTTTTGATGTTTTCATCGAAACAACCTCTTTTGGATGTCCACTGCGTGCATCTTCTTCGGTGCTTGTATGACCACTTTTAAATTTTTCAATCCACTTGCGAATGGTTCGTTCGGCTGGTGCAGAGTCTGGGTAACACTTATGAAGCCATTTCTTTGCATCGGCTGCTTTTTTTTCCATCAAAAAGCAATGATAAATCAACACACGAAATTGCTTTGAATCCATTTTTTCCACAATAACAAAAGTTGCTTCACTCACAACGCTATATCTCGAGAACTAATCTTCCGACAGCTGTCAAATTTATACACGTATCTTTTGAAGGTTGGTACTAACTGAATGGTATAGATTTAATTCAAGTGGTGCCCACGGCATGGACCCAATCTGAAGGGCTAGTTCCATTATATGTAAATACACCTAGGTAGAGGGGTCGGTTAGACCGAAGCCAATGGTCGGAAGAGCCCTGATATTTTTCACTCGTTTTGTTTCGGGATTTTACTTCACCGTGGCTGGCTTCCATCTAGGGAATTCATTCACTGTCCTGTTTATGGTGCTGCTATTTTTGTCTGCTGGTCAGCACTCGCGCTTATAAGTTTGGCAAGTCGAGTTTAGATGGACATCGACCATTACCCACTTGGAGGTTAAAATAAGCATAATCGATGTGCAAAAAAGTTGCAACACAGCACCCACATGCCACACAACTGACGAAGAAATGACTCTATTGCGTGACATATTTCCTGGACGTTTGATATCTCAAAATGCAGACTTCATTTGGAAGTCGAGATCGTACTAATTAATATCATTTGACTTTTTCCTTTGGAGCAAGATTATGCTAAAGATAAAGTCTACGCAAATGCTAAATGCAGCCGAAATTATGTAAAATCTTAACGAACAATTTAATTGAAATAAAAACTATTTAACGGCAGAACCGATTTTTTATGATTTTCGACGTGGATTAACTCAACAAAGTTGTGACGATTAACTCACTTCGATTTTTTGTGATATAGCACCATCCCGACCCAACGTTTTTCGTTGGTGATTCCGAATTCGGTCATGGTCGTCGTTCGTTCCAGGACAAATTTCGTGAAGGTTGTACAAAATCGTTTTTGTGTCAGAAAATGTCGATGTTGTGCTGGAACTAATATTGAAACAACGGATGACCATATAGCAATAACAGTTTTCCAAATTGTTAAGTTTCAGGAGCTGTTAGAGTAGCACATGAAATCCAGCTGTCAAAATATTCAATAAGGTTTGCCATTTCATCATGCATCGCTTTGCGCTTGCCTAACGTGCAAAGATATTATCGAAATTCGGAATCCGTTTTAAACACGCAACGTGAGTTTCGTCGTGAGGTCGGTGAGCAGCCAATTCGTCGCACCGTGGAAAAGTGTAAGTGCGAGTACCCTCTCTTGGATCCTACACCACCAACGAGACAGAGATTGGTGCAAAGTGAAGAAAACATGGTCGCCGTTGCAGCGAAGAAATAGTAGACCCATATGTGTCGATTCGGCGAGCATCAGCTGAATAGGGCATCGCCAAAGAATCAACCCGGCTTATTTTGCAGTTGGATTTGGGCCTTCATCCGTACAAGGTTGTACTGACGCAAGAATTGAGGCCGGACGAACATAGATAACGCCTTGAGTTAGCTGATTGAGTGCTGGAAACGTTGACTGGAAATCTGGATTTTGGCCAAAAAATCAAGTTTTAAGGTAAGGCCCACTTTTGATGCAGCGGCTATGTTAACGAGCAAATTTACCATTATTGGAGCCAATACAATCCACAAGTTTTTGGCTAAGCATCAATGCACCCACAAAGATTGACTGTTTGGTGTAGCTGACTGTTAGAAAGGCATGAGACAGTCAATGGTCTCATGTACCGAGCGATGCTAACCAACTTTCAGTGGTCAAGGCTCGACAACATTGACATATTTGAGCTGTGGTGCCAACTAGACTGCACTACATACAATACAAGGGACGGAAAGCTCGATGTTGTGAAGGAGAAATTTGGCGAGCGTTCATAAATTGGCCGCCGCGATCATTCGATTTGACATCACTTGATTATTTTTTCTGGGACTATGGCAAGTCCTTAATCTATGCAAACAAGCCAAACTTTTTGGATGTCCTCGAGGCCAACATTCGACACTCTATGGCCAGAATAACGCCTCACATATTTGCACGAGCGTATACAATAGTATTATTCAAAGTATTGCCCATCTGAAGCTATAACTTTTTCCCATCATGGCTGATTCCAAGAGAGGGTTCTTTCTACCTTTAGGTAGCGCTTTAAAAGGCCACGTGATTTTACAGGAATCACGAAACGTTCAGTTGCGAAAAAGAAAAAAAAAGAAACGCCTTGACTAATTAGAGAATCTTCCCCGGGATTGACAAAAAATAAAAGTTTTAAATAAAAACCGGTTTTTCCACAACATTATCGACGATTCATTCTTACACTACACTATACCTAGCTTTTTTTTTCTTTCCCTGGCGGTTCTGCACCCCTTGTCGCACAGTCCTTCTTCTCTGTCCTGTTATCCCTCTTTCCTATCCCGTGTGATGCTTTCTTCAGCCTTCTCAAGGCCATTATTCGCCCCAAAGGTGGACATATTGAAAACTGCTGATACAATTTGAAAATTGATGTATTTTTCAACATTTTTTGCTTTGGCACAATAAAATTTATCAAAAAATAAAAAAATTATAGCATTTTAAAAAGTTGCAGTTCGAGTCAGTCACCCTGGATATGGTAAAAGTGATCGTCAACTCTTCCCCCTTCGAGAAGTTTTCTAGCTAGCTGCACGCACATCAAGTGTGAGATGGGGTGTCTCTTAAGCCTTTGTTTTCATGGCTTTTGTTGGGGTGTAAGCTCCGGGGATTCCTTCCCCACCCGTCATCATCGTGTTGGGTTGTCTGGCTTTAAAGGACCATCCGTCCCCACTCTTCGGCGACTTTCAGACGTCCTATCTGCTGCTGCCCGCTGCGAGTCTCCCGTCTGGCCTACGGGCTCCGGCAACGGTGATCCTGGTGGAAATCCTGTCGCACCCTGCGCTCCAGGTTCGTCGTGAATCTCCTTACCGTCCTTAAAGCTTCACCGATCGAACCCCCGTGCCCTCCTCTGAGGAGAAAATCTCCCAAAGACTTATTTGGGTTCCTTTCCGAGATCTGTGGTCGGTGGGCCAATGGTTGATGGAACCATGGCAGTCCTCCACCTCCCCAGAACTCGGTCTTTGAACTCAAAAGAAGAAGGGACCGAAGGATCATGAACAAGGATAGAGGGTAAAACTTGTCGCTGGAAAATTTTCCGCAACAAGCCAAATGACATTTTGAGCACTTAAAGCATTGAGTTGATGTGTCATCCATCGTACAGCCCTGAATTGGCACCCAATGATTTTTTTTTTTGTGCTAGAACATCAAAAATTAATTGTGCGGTTAACATTTTTCGACATCAAAAAAAGCGGTAAATAGATTTAGAATGCGTGTTTTGGAATTACATTCTTTGGAGTAAAAAAAAACTTCGTTAATTGGTTCAATCGCATGCAGAAGTGTTTTGATCTTCATGGAGAGTATTTTGAAGGACATCAAAGTCATTTTCGATGATAAATATGTGCTTTTATTTGTTCTCTAACCATTATAATAAAAATATGCTATCTTTCCTGTATACCCAACACTTAGAGCCTGCTTAATAACTAAAAATTCTGCCTGAAAGGCACTTGTCCCATTACAAAGTCCTAAAAAAGTTCCTAATGACATCCATAAACTTCAAAACAGCACAAGTAACATGGTTAGCATTCCACGTTTTCGCACTTCAAGCTAAAGAAACTCTTACTCTGTTTTGTCCTGGAAACTATTCAATACACTTCCTGAAGATATACATGTACGCACCGCTAGAACATTAAAAAAGTAAAATTGTAGCTTTAGAGTTATAGTCATCATGAAATTTAAATTGTGTTGTTCCTCATTATCCTCCAGGTGTACCAGTATGAAGTGAGAGTCAAGATACAAATGTCTCGATAGGGAACATTTATTGTAAACGGGCCTTCATTTTTTTTTTTTTTTTTTTTGTTCAGTGGCTATGCTACCTGTCAAACATATTTAGTATACATCAAGTCATTGAGCAAACAACATCATATTTTTTTATTGCGTTAAAAATGTTGAGAAAATGATGGCTTGCGGAGAGCATTAATTTTTTGTTTTCATTTGAAAAGAGCTGCTGCAGAGTCGCATCAAATGCTTGTCGAGGCATATGGTGATCATGCTCTATCAGAAGCAACATACAAAAGATGGTATCAGCGGTTCAAAGATAACGATTTTGATGTGAGAAATCAAGAAAGTGGAAGACCACCAAAAAAGTTTGAAGACGCCGAATTGCAAACAATATTCGATGAAGATGACACTTTGAGTTGTTAAATGTTGCAAAACAAACAATTTCTGACTGTTTAAAAGCTATGGGAAAGTTTCAAAAGTCTGGAAAATGGGTGCCACATGAATTGAATGAAAGACAGATAGAAAACCGAAATACTCTTGTGAAATTTTGCTTCAGAGACACAATAAAAAATCAGTTTTGCATCGAAATACTGGCGATGAAAAGTGGATCTATTTTCAAAATCCTTAACGAAAAAAATCATGGGTTAATTCGTGACAACCATCAACTTCGACTGCAAAACAAGATCGATTCGGCAAGAAGACAATGCTGAGTGTCTGGTGGGCACAGAAAGGTGTGGTGTACCACGAGCTTCTAAAACCTGGTGAAACCGTTAATACAGATCGCTACCGACAACAAATGATCAATTCGAACCATGCATTGATCGGAAAACGACCAGAATGGGTCAGAAGACACGGCAAGGTAATTTTTCTCCATGACAATGCACCTGTATACAAAGCAAAACTAGTTCAGGATACAACCAAACCACTTGGTTGAGAGCTGCTACCCCACACGCCGTATTCACCAGACTTGGCTTCTTCCGACGACCATTTGTTTTCATCGATGGGACATGCATTAGCTGAGCAGCACTTCGAATCATACGAGGAAGTCGAAAATTGGGTGACTTTTTGGTTTGCTTCAAAAGACGAACAGTTTTATTATCGTGGAATCCATAAATTGCCTGAAATATGGGAAAAATGTGTACCTAGCAATGGCCAATATTTTAAATAAAATGCTTTTTACTTTCCCATTAAAAATATCATCACTTCGTTACATCTGGTGAATATACAAAATTGCTATTGCTACCAAAAAAATTGTTTCTCCCTATAAGGGGTGATTCATGGTGAGGTTTGATTTTCAATAGGCTTTTTTGAAACTGCTTTGTTATTTTTGTTCAGTATCTTCTGACAAATTACCATAGAAAGACTCACACTACAACAGCGTCTCCAAATTGTTCAGTGTTCAAGTGAAATATGCAAGGCTACTAGAAGTGTTACTTTCGTCGTCCGACTTGCTCCTTATTTTAAAGTGTAAATCTCAGTTCAAGGGCATAAAATCGAGCACATCTCTCTGTAATATCCGCTCATCTGAAGTGTATCATTGCTTTGTCTAAGTACTTGCGTTATTCGTTATTATTAAAAATTTAAATTTTATACATTACACAAATATAATGCCTGCTAGCACTAGAGGTAATCGTGTACAGGGCAGTGTTAACTCTCCGAGAGATGTTGGTGAACATAATTCAGCTAGCATAGCTGATAAACTGTGGAGCCGTATTGAAGAAATATTGGAGAAGTGGGTGGAGACATTTTCTCTAGCGGATCGCCTAAATGCACAGGTGAGAGAACATTAAATTCTTTTTGAACAACAACTGCAAAAAGTAACTGAAGACATAAAGCGACTCGAGCTCTTTGTTGACAAAACAGAGCGTGAAAAAATCAGCTGTGATGCCTTGGTGTGCCAGAATCTCCTGGGAAAAATTTGGAGACTTTCTACAACAAAGTGTACGCTGCAGTAAATATTTCGCCGCCCCGCATTCACAACGTCTTTCGAACCAAAGCCAACTCTCGCAACGATCGTTCACCAATAGATTCTTGCATCATATTGAAGTTTGCTGAGAAGCAGGAGAAACAAAACTTAATGCGAGCGATTTCGAGCTTTTGCAAAAACAAAAAAACTCCACTTAAGCTCTGCGATGTCGGTATTGATTCAATTGCAATTATAATTTGCAGCGACATGCTTTGAGACTAAAACAAAAATCTCTACTCTCGTCAGTCCACTCGTACAATCGGAAAGTTTACATCCGCACCGGATCCAGTCAAACTTCATTTGTTATTCATAAAATTGTAGAACTGAGGAATTTTTTTATAATACCGCGCGCGCACCAAGGGAATATGAATACCCTTTTACTGGCTTTTCTTCAGTTCGTAGTTTGAAACTCAGGTGCATTAGGTTTCGATATTTTTCCCAGAGGTGGTTGTCAAATTGGACGGAACGAGCTAATACATACTCCTCACCCAGTGGGTCTTAGTACGTGCTAGTTGTCAGTTCCTTACATTTAGCCCAGCCAGCAACCACTCCAACATCAATGTTATGCCTTCATGTCAGAGTTGACGCCGACGGGATTTTCATATAACTACATGCAAATTCTACGAAAAGACTTTTCCAGAGAATTGCCTCGCACGGGATTCGAACCCGCGAACCTCTGCTTGAAGAGTCTATGCATATACCACTACACCACGGCCACCCCCACGGCCACACCACGGCTGTCGCGACTGACGTCAACAATGTTATCCATTATGAAAATCGTTATTAATTATTTTTGTATGCACAAATTTTCTTTTATTTTGGCTTCGTACATTTTTAACTTTTTCTTCTTAACTTAATTTATTAATGTTAAAGTTATCTCAGCTTACATTGGTTTTTTCTGTTCTTTGTCGCTTGTATATAAAATAAATGCTGAAAAATTGTCTGCGTTCGATTGCGACTTCGTTGTGTGTTGTAAGTATGACCATGACCAGCAGCAATGACACTAGTTCTGGCAGCATAAATTTTTTTTTTTTTCATGGGAAGGTGAGACATCTTCATAGACACTATAGGCCCGGAGCCTATAGTAGTCTGAGAATCTTACTCACTAAAAAACACCTCCCTTATTCAAACCACGACTGAGTTCACACTCAACAAGCAGTTCTTCTATAGCATTTTATTTTGTTTTTATAAGATATCCTGCAGGCGATTTTCCATTGAAAATTCCTGTGTACTTTAGGAAAATTTTGCGCTGCTAATCACCGCGCTAGATCGAGAGACTTAGTCCTTTTCAGACGGCGCAATAAATTTGTCTCGTCGAGGATCTGTTGAACAGAAATATTCGTATGAATTGTAATCGATTATTATGTTTTCGCGCAAACAATTTAATTACGTTCTGAACGTTTTCGACTCCTAAGTCTCTGTGGATATCATCGTTTCTAATGTACCACGGCGCATTAACAATACCTCGAAGAACTTTGTTTTGGAATGTCTGTAATACATTAATGTTACTATTTTTAGTACAACCCCAAAGTTGTACACCATATGTCCAAATCGGTTTTAGCACTTGCTTGTATAACAGCAGTTTGTTCTCTAAGCTAAGCTTGGAATACTTTCCAATAAGCCAGTAAATATCTCTATATTTGATTTCAAGCGTAAGGAATTCGTACTGCGTTGATAAACACCGGTGGATTCTCAATTTTCTTGAGAGTGAAGTTGACGTGGACAGACTTGCTTTCATTAAGCGCGATTCGCCAAGTCTTTGTCCAATTGTTAATCCGTGTAAGGGCGCTTTGCAACTTAGCAGTTGCTTCTTCGACTGTTTTAGCCGTTGCCAAAATGGCAGTGTCATCAGCAAATGTGGCTAGGACAGTGTCGTCTGTTTGCGGTATATCGCGGGTAAAAAGCAAATATAGCAGAGGACTAAGTACACTTCCTTGCGGCACCCCCGCCTTTATTGTCTTAAAAGTGGAATATTCGTTTCCGTGTCTCACACGGAAGAGTCGGTCTTCCAGGTATGAACCTAAAATACAAGACAATTGCTAGGGTAGGGTTTGTCGGAGTTTATATTTAAGGCCTTCATGCCACACCTTATCAAAGGCTTACGAAACGTCAAGGAATGCGCTTGAACAGACTAACTTACATTCGATTGCTCGTTTAATTACATTGGTTATTCGATGCACTCGGTCAACTGTAGAGTGTTGGCTTCTAAAGCCAAATTGATGATCAGGCAAGAGAGAATTTGTGTCGGTAGTTGGTATTGGCAGCATAAATAAAAAAAATTATTTTTTGTTAAACACTCTTTGCAAAAGTCGAAATGGCCTTCATATCTGTCACATTAATGCACAAAGTCTTGTTAATAAATTTGATGAGCTCAAAATAATATTTGAGAACAGCTTAATTGACATTGTTTGCGTATCTGAGACTTGGTTTCACCCCAATTTATCAAGTAGCCTATTTTCCCTAAAAGGATTTAAAAAGCCTTACCGAGCTGATCGTACTCAGGTTCTCTGACAGCACCCAGTCTTTTGACTATTATTTCATCGATATCCTCAATGGCGAAAATAAATGCATTATCGGAACATTTTATATGCCACCGCACATTGCAAACTCGCGCGTTATATCCCGCGAGTTATATACCTAAATTAATTCTTTGTGGTGATTTAAATATAAATCTTCTCCACTCTTCATCTAGTAGCTTGAGAACTTCTATGAACTCTCTTGGCCTTTCTTTTGTAAACGTTACTGAACCAACGCACTTAAAACCAAATTGCATGCCGTCTCTGTTAGATTTATTTCTTATAAGTGATGTGAGGCTTGTTAAAGGTTCTAGCCAATTTTCTGTCCCAGTTTTTTTCGTATCATGATCTCGTCTTTGCAACCTTTGACTTACACTTTCCTAAATACGTGTCTCAGTCTATCCAGTATCGTGATTTTAGCAATGTCAACGTTGAAAGTCTTTTTATTGATTGTTCGTCCATTGATTGGTACTCAATCTACTTGACACCTGACGTAAATAAACAAACTGAATTCCTTACCAATGCTATTGACTACATCTTTAACAAACATGTTCCAATTAAGACCCGTGTTATAAAGCCGCACAGCTGCCCTTGGCTTTCGAATGATATTCTTATTGTAATCAAAAAGAGAGATGAATCATATCGCCGTTGGAAACGTTTCGACTGTGCCGAAATGCTTAGACGTAAACGTAACATTGTAACTAACCTTATTAAATCCGCTAAGCTGAGGTATTACAATAATAGATTTAATTAAAATCGTAACTCAAAATTTCTGTGGAGTTAAATTCGGAATATTGGTGTGAATAAGCAACACTCCATAGTCTCGGATGACAATATTGATTTAGAAGAGTTGAATTGAAAGTTCTCTACCCCAAACGCACCGCCTGACACTAACCCAATGTGCGAAAAGCAATCTTCTCTATCAAATGCAAGTCAGTCGGACTAGATAATATTCAACCTGACCTCATAAAAATTCTCTTTCCGCTTATACTTCCTTACATCACCCATCTAAAATCATATCGATTCCTAAAAAAGGTACAAACTCTGAATACCGACGTATAGCTATCCTCCCTTTTTTATCCAAAGCTTTTGAATCGATTGTAAGCCACCAAATAAACAAGACCAACAGCTTATTAATCCTCTGCATTCAGGGTTCCGGTGCGGACATAGTTGTACCTCAGCTTTACTTAAAGTTTCTGACGATGTAAGACAAGCCATAAAAATCTGATTATACAACTGTGATAACGCTACTTGACTTTTCTAAAGCATTTGACTGTGTAAATCCCAATATTCTCTGTGATAAACTTACGACATATTTTAACTTCTCTGACATATCTAATAAATTATTTTATTCATATATAACTGATCGCTTGCAAGCTGTTTCGTGTAATAGTAAACTGTCTTCGTTTCTTCCTGTTAATCGTGGTGTTCCTCAAGGATCTATTCTTGGTCCATTATTGTTTTCTCTTTTTTATAAATGATATACCCTCCATTTTATTGCATTGTCAATATCATATATATGCTGCGAATGTTCAATTGTACTTTAGTTTCCCTATTGGCATGATTGAAGATGCAGTTGCAAAAATAAACGATGATCTATGTTCTATTCTCGAGTGGTCAACACTCAATGGTCTAAAGCTGAATCCTGACAAAGCTAAAGCCATAGCACTATCCAAACATCAACAGTATCTACCTGCTTTCCCCCCTATCCTTTTAAATTAATCGCAAGTTAAGTACGTTAACCAGGTAAAAAACTTTGGAATAACCTTTAACAATAAGTTAACTTGGGATGTTCACATAAATTCTAAAATCAATAAAATATATGCGGCTCTACGTGGATTATCCATTACAAAAACAATTTTACCTACTCAAGTCATACTCAAATTGGTAAAGGCATTAATTATACCCATAATACCATACGGCTGTGAACTGTTTGCGGATTCTGACTCGTGCTCGTTTCAAAAACTAAAAGTTGCTTTCAACTCAATAGTGCCGTATGTTTTTAATGTTCGTAGATTTGATCATATTTCTTCTGAAGCTCGTCAACTCCTTGGATGTGATTAAGAGACTTTTTAAAAATATCGTTGTTGTGCTTTGCTCTTCAAAACTATTCACGTGTAGGAACCTATCTACCTGTTTAACAAAATTCATTTATGTTCATCAAATCTCTACATAGTCTTTCGTCCTGCCTCATTCACCTGCTTAACATCACGCAGGCAATTTCTCATTTATGCTGTTAAGCTCTGGAATGGTCTACCCATTCTTGTGAAGTCCTTAATCGAACGCCGTAAATTCCTAACAGCTTGTTTCGAATACCTCTTCAGTTTGAACTGATTTAACTTCTTGCTTTAATAAGTCCTTTTTCTTTTCTCTCTTTCTTGGTTGCGCTTAATTTTTCTTTAACTCTTTTATTTATTACAATTTTCTTATTGTTCTCTTTAATTTTAAATAAGCATTCTTTTCTTTATATTATGTTATTTTATATCCTGTATTAATTATAAGTTTACCTTGATGTATAGTGTTTTTTTTTAACTATAAACTAAACTAAACTGTATTAAGAAAATCAGCGTTCTGTGAAAAATGTTTTTCGTGCGATTCGAGGAATTTACAATGCGCACAATCGACCTACTGAAACCACTCTTGCCAGTACCATTCGCAAATTTGAGTTCCAGCTTACATAAGTGGACAATACTTGACCGGTTGGACCACATCCAGCACGTAGTGAAGAAGTTCTCAGCAGCTTGGCTTGGCGTATTTTACGTGAGGATCTCCGCCGAAAAGCGTACAAAATTCAACTTGTACAAGAATTGCAGCTAGGCGACTTGAATTTCCGTCATATTTTCAGTGAATGGGCTCTAGAAAAACGCAATGAAAATCCGGTGTTTTATCGTTAAATTTTGTTCAGTGATGAAGACCATATCTGGCTCAATGGATACGTTAATAAACAAAATTACCATATTTGGGACGATGAACAACCCGAATAGTTCCAAGGGCTACCATTACATCCATTAAAAACAACGGTATGGTATGGTTTATGGGCTGGTGGAACCTTTGGTCAATATTTCTTCAAAAATGAGGCAAATGTTACCGTCAATGGTAACCGTTATGGTTTTAACAAGATGGCGCTACGAGTCATACAGCGCCTGAAACAATGGACTTGTTGAGAAATCATTTTGGCAAGCATTTAATTTCACATTTTGACAGAGTAAATTAGCTGCCTAGATCGTGCGATATAACACCTTTGGACTATTTTGTCTGCGGATATGTAAATTCTCAGGTCTTCAGGAGAAGCCAGATACGGTTGACGCTTTGGAAGCCAACATTACTCGTGTTATCCGCGAGATATCAGTCGCTATGCTCAAACAAGTTGCTCAAAATTGGACCTTCCGAATGGACCACCTCAGACGTAGTCGTGGCCAACATTTACATGATATCATTTTTAAATATCTTTTAACTGATAATAAAAAAATTAAGTTCACTTTCAAACTTATGCATTGGGTATATATTTTAATTCGTGCGGTTTTTTTTTTCAAAATTTGAACGTTTATTTAAGAAAAAACATGTACAATAGTAATATTCAAGGTATTTACCATCTGAAGCTATGACTTTTTCCCATCTTTCTGGCAATTTGTGGATCCCATCCCAAAAGAACTGCGTTGGCTTGGCAGCTAAGAATATATCAAGCCAATTTTTGATATTCTGCTCTGATGTAAACCGTATTTCAGTGAGGGCGTCCTCCATCGACCGGAACAAATTGTAGTCAGAAGAGGCAAGGTCTGGGCTATAAGGCGGGTGGGGTAAGACTTCCCATCCACTGTTTTAAAAATAGTTCTTAACCGAAACGTGGGGCCGAACGTTGTCATGATGGAAAATTATTACCCCGTGTCTGGTCGCAGATTCCGGGCGTTTTTCGGCTACTGCTCTCTTCAAACGGATAATTGTGTTCGGTAGCATTGTCCATTGATGGTTTCACTCGGTTTTAGCAGCTCATAATACAGCACACCCATGTGATCTCACCAAATACCCGGCTGGTTGGCCGGGTTTCACATATGATTTTTTGCACTTGGGGTTGTCGTAATGGATCCATTTTTCACCGATCCATTACAATCCGATACAAAAATGACTTCCTTTTGTGGCGTTCCAGCAGCATTTCGGACATGCAAAACCGCCTTTCGACGTCTCTAGGCTTGAGTTCATGTGGAACCCAATTTCTTTGCTTTTGAATATATCCAGCTGCTTTTAAACGTTTTGAAATGGCTGCTAGAGTGACACCCAAAGATTCTGCGAGCTCTTCTTGTGTTTGGCAACAATCTTCATAGAGAAATGCTTCCAGTTCTTCATCTTCAAACTTTTTTGGCTGCCCAGGACGTTTATCGTCTTCCAAGCCAAAATCACCACTTTTAAATCGTGCAAACCACTTTTGGCACGTTCGCTCAGCTAGCGCATGTTCACCATAAACTTCCACTTTCTTCATATTAAAGTAATAAAAAAGAACTACCCGCAAAGTTCAGGCACAAAGTTCGACATATTTCAGCATAATGACATATGCTGAAATGACGTAGAATGACAGTAGCTTTCCAATGCATGGTCCAATGGAATAATATCAATGGAATAATACAAGTTACGCCATCTCTTAGCAAACCACACGAATTTATTTTACATTATAAATCAAACCTTACGATGAATCACACTTTAGTTAATTTTATTCCACCCGTTAAACTTCAAACTGTTAAAGCTTATAAAAAAGTGTCTCAAATTTAGATGTACTCGTATGTACAATAATCTTAATTGAATACTAAATTCCTCTAACTATTCTCTTTATTAATTGTAAAAATTAGAATGGTAATAACATTTAAACTTTTAGTTCCATTAGTTGTTAAATTGACGTCAATAATCCACCTTATCGCAGACTTTTTGAAGGATATCCAACTTGACACAAGATATTGCTGCTCCCATAACAAAAAAAAGAAAAAAAAAACATCATCAGGCATAATGCAATGCGAAACAATCAAGCCAAGAATCTGTGAGTCTGTGTTAAGGGATGTGCATCTTCTAAATGCAGGATAGATGCTCAGTAGATATGGAGCAAAACACTTAACATTTATTAGACTTAAACATAATTGATGCACTCAAAGCTAAAACAAGCTACCACCGCTGCTAGATGTTGTGTTAATTGCTATCCTAAATTGAAAGATCAAGTGTCAACACTAACGAGAGGAGAATGTGAAATAAAATACGCGGATGATGCTCTGGAATATATTTATAATTAAAATAATGACAGCGTGTTCCTTCTTTTCAAGTAATCGAAACTAAAACTCAACCGGGTCGATGGCTTTTACTCGTATAAAAGTTGAAATTTCAGTTGCAGAAAATCATTTAATCATTTGCATCATTTGGAGGTACCAGGATCTGAAATTTAACGAATTAGTTATTGTTCCAGGGTTGGATAGAGTACACTTTTTAGGAACGGTGCTTGTACCTGAGTGAAAACCAAGGCAGTAAACCAGAATTGTGTTGAATTCGAAATGCAATTTGCATGCAAACTACTCAAAAACAAGGATTCTCTATTAAATTTTAAGCAGATATGAGTGTATTAAAACCTACACATGTCAGTACTGAAATAATGCTTCAGGATAATGATTTCAAATGTGAGGCATCATCATGACTATGGTTCTTGTTCTCCCTGAAATTTTTGGCATTGCATTTGGATAGCTCCGCAGAAATAAAGTGATTATCAAATGTTGTTCATGGTAAATTGGATTTGGAAACTCATGCATGGAATTACCGTGTTCTAGTGCATTTGACTAATCATATAGGAAACATTGTCGCTACTATACTGCGTAAGTTATTTCGGTTCAAACTATGCAATTTCTAAAAAAAACCTTTAACCACAGGAGGTCTCGTGTCATTATCTCTTGAACTCTTGCTGTAAGCGTATGAATTGGATGCGTTTAATGTTCCAAGCCGATGGAAAGGAAAGAAAGAGAGGTACCGATTTACGTTCGTTTTGAATGTTTGAAGGTTATAATGACTACGAAATAAAGAGCTCAGCAGGGCATTCCATAAATGAGATATTCGGCTTGAGAAAGAATCAGAAAGTAGGATTGAGGGTAAACGGATGAGCATTTAAAGCGAAACGAGTGTCACGATTAGAGGTTTGAAGGGACGAAATGCTACTGACAATTTCAATGTACCACTGGTGATAAAAATAGCCATAGAACAAGGTGAGACAGGAGACATTTCGTCAGTTTTTGAGGTTATCAATTGCCTGGGTGATATAATCAACTTTGTGTCTTATCGCATAGTTTTGGACTCTATCTAGTAGGTGAAGAGATTTTTTAGGAGCACCTAAAGAGATGTGGGCATTGTATTAAGTGCACAACTAAGTTTTTTTTTTTTGTTTAAATTTCAACTTTATTGTGAATAAATGGTTACAAATGAATCATTCAAAGTATTGCCCATCGCAAACTACAACTTTTTCCCATCTTTTTGGGAGAGCTTGAATACCGTTGCGGTAAAAGTGATTAAATTTTGAGGCTATCCACAAATCAAGCAATTTTTTTATGTCTTTGTAGGAGCGGTACTGCTGATCAGACAAACCGTGTGCCATCGAACGGAACAAATAATAATCGGACAACGAAATATCTGGGGAATATGGCGGATGGGGTAGGACTTCCTATTTAAGCGTTTTCAGGTAGGTTTTAACGGTTTTAACAACGTGAGGCCGAGCGTTGTCATCCTGTATGATCACTTTTTCGTGCCTCTGCTCGTATTGTGGACGTTTTTCGCACAGTGCTCTGGACAATCGCGTCAATTGAAGCCGTTAGCGTTACCCAGTGATGGTTTTATTGGTTTCAACAGTAAATAGTAAATAACACCGACATGGTCCTACCAAATACACAGCATAACCTTGGAAGTATGGGTAGAATCATGACCGGGCAATCCCCATGACTTTCTTTTCACCGGTGGCTTTAAATCATAATGAACCCAAGTCCCTTGTGCTTGAATCATTCCCAAAGCATACAGTCGCTTGGAAATGGCTTGGCGGATAAATTCTAATGCTGAAGCAAACTCTTCTTGCGTTTTGCATGGATCCTCATCGAGCAATTCCTCCAACTCAGCGTTTTAGAAGGATGTTGGCCCTTCTTCACGCGGACGGTGGTCAACATTCAAATCACCGTCTTTGAAGCAACGAAACCAATCACGGCACGTTATTTCACTAAGAGCAGCATCCCCGTAATATTTTTTGAGCTCTCGTTGCGCTTCAGCCACTTGAATGAAAGAAAAAAATCAACACATCCCGCAAATGACGATTATACCAAAAGTATATGACCCCAAAACAAAATCACTAATGTGTCAAAACGTTTTGTTTACCACAAGTGTAAGCCTGGTTCATGACGTTTTGCTGGACCCATCTTTTTGAGAATTTAGTTGCGCACTTAATAAATCAATTTTGGGCGGATATTGAGGCCAGATCAAACGGCGAAAAGTATTTCTTATAGCGTTTAATTAAACCTAGACATTTCGAAACGCTCTTGGCGATTACTGATACCAGTAATAAATTTAAAAAGCAATTTAAATAAGAGCTTCAGACCTGCGATTCAACACGCTTGCCAACGCAAAATATCTTGAAATACGCTTTGGGCATTTTCAACGACAGTGAAAATGTGTTGTCAGACCGTCAGACCAAATGAATATTTCCCGAGGTCCTTTGGTGGATAACGACCTTCCTACTGTGTCTCAGTAGGAAAGACTTAAGGCTGCGAACTGGCGTCGTGGCGGAGTACTATACTTTTTCTTATCACCTATATGCGTTGGGCAAAAGTGATACATCACCTTTGGACGCTTACTGATGACGACACTGCGGAGTTCTACTTCTGTGAATATCGGGCTTACGCTCGTATCAGGCTGCATGTATTCGGCGTTGACGTGATGAGTGGTGGTACTGTAGGCACGTTATCACTGAAGTCCTTACTCGCCTTCTTCGAAGGAACGGGAAATGCCATTAGGAAAAAGAATGCTTTGTTCCAACAGAAAAAAAAAAAATTGCCAGCAAAGAACACTAAGCAGACAAGAGAAGAAGATGGGTAGGTAGGTAGGTAAGAGTGGCGGTTGAAGCAGAGTAATCCACTTAGGCCTTTTGGCCCATTGCACTGACACGTGGATCTGTGATCCTCATACTCATGAAACCAATTTGAGCATTACGTCTTATTGTTTAGATCGTTTAAGTCATTGTAAAAGAAAGCTTCTAAGTGGATTTTTCTTCTCTGGGAGAGATCTTGGCCAGTACTGAGAACGTAGAGGATTGTCTCCTCTTCCTACTCGTCCATGCATTTTCGAAAGAAATCGCTTGTAAAGGCGCTAAGCTTGCATGTTTGCCTAATAGTCAGTATCCTGTGATGATACATATGATGGCGTTGAGATATTTCCTGCTTAGAAGGATCAGACTCTAAGAACGATTCAGATCCAGCTTTGGCCAGATAAGGAATACATATTTGCGTCTACTGTGTCTACTGTGTAGGCGAATAACTGTGGTCGCTTTGTCTAAAGGCATCCATCAGACAACAACCCCGTAGGTTAGTATCGGTCTGATGACAGAGATGATGGCCAGTGGGTTATGCGAGGTTGAAGGCCCAATTTGTTATAAATGACTTTTTTGCAAAGGTTTCCAGTTTAGTTTCCTGTCAGAAATGAGACCCAGATATTTTGCTTTATCGGAAAAGAATAAACTGGTACTGTTTATTGAGGGAGGGTCTGATTGGAATTTTATATGACGGCTATAGCAACTTCATCCTCATAGGCAATTACCCTGCCACCTCCAGCTTACATGTATATGAGCAGATCATTAACCACTAAGTTTCAGAGAAGAAAAGACACCGGCTTGTGGCGTACCTTTGCTGCCACAGCTGATTATCCTACTATTTAGCATAAGACTGATCAACTCCCCAAGTGGATCGTCTATCTGCAGATTTGACAGCACAGTCGCGATAGCGGACTGTCAAGAAAGCAACCATTGTGTACTCTCTATATTGTAGGGATCGTTCGAAGTTATCAGTCAGTGAATGCAGAGCCGTTTCCACCGATTTCCACAGTAGGCATGTTGAGCCATTGACAGAAGTTTTAAATCAATTTTAGCTCGTTTATGGATATCAGTCAGTCGTTCTAGAAGGAAAGATGATAGACCTACAGGTATGAGGTCCTTTGGGACAACATGAGAGCATTTTCCGGCTTTGAAAATGAAAACTACATTGACTTCTCTACATGACAGTGGCATGTGGCAGGTTTTATACCATCCGGACCAGCAGACTTGTATGGTTTGAAGCTATGGAGCGCCCAAAGCAGTGTGTCCATTGTAATCAGACCATGAATTTGGACTACTATTGGCCGCGAATAGGGAGCTACCTGCAATGTGAGTTTCCAGTAGCTGGTTGAGTAATTCATCACTTGAGGTTCTCCAAGAGCCATCGGCTTTTTTTCAAATAACTAGTCATCATAGGATTTGTATTGTAGTGAGGATTTTTCTTAGCCGCGGTGCCACAGATGCCTCTGATTTTGTCACAGAACGATCTCCAGGACTGTTGCTTTACCTTGTTCAGTCCTTTTTTATTAATTTCGAAGGTTTCTTTGTAAGAATCCTAGTTGGTCACTTTTCTTGTGCTTTTCGCTCCGTTGAAGAGTTTTCTGCAAGTGTTTCTAAGCGGTTCAATTGCAGTCCAAAGCTCGTTAGTGTCACGCGACAAAAATATCTGACAGTATTCTCCTGTATTTTGGCCAATCAGTTTTCCGATAGTTTCGGAATGCTGGGTGGCTGGAAAGAGCATCACTTAGCCTGAATTGGATGTATCTGTGTTCTAAAAATGAGTGTTCAGACGATACCTTCCAGCACGTTAGCATTTGAGTGATCTTGTCGGGCACAAGAGTGATATCTAGTATTTCCTGTCGGGAGTGTTTGAAGTCAGAAGATGTCTGTCAAATGTAATTATTTGAATTATCAACATTCTGATGCACCTTTTTGTGATTTCCGATGATTTTTTAGAGCTCTTATGCCTATGAGATAATTTGAGATTATATCTTGATAAATTTCGATAGGTTTTGATCAATAACTATGCGGACTAACAGTGACATGGACATGGAAGAGTCAAAAGTTATTGGCATAGATTTTTGGGACGTATAAGTCATCCGCGCTACAGCTCATATCCATCACCAAGAGAAAATGCACCAAATCAGATAGCGAGTACTTGACCACCACTGCCCAAATATCGGGTTTCCCAATAACGACTTGACAACTTTTTTTTAAAATAAAGGGCAAACCATTTGAGATATTTCAAAAACTTTATTATTGGCATGAAGTACAATCAAAACATTTATGAATGGAACTCGACTTCGTTCATATGGCCACCGCGGGCACGTTTGCAGAGGTCGATTCCTTGGACCCAATTTTCAACGACTCGACCACACATTTCGGCCGAAACGGTCGCTATTTCGCGTTCAGTGTTGGCTCTGAGCTCTTCCAACGTCGTCGGCGTGTTGGCATAAGCCAATAACTTAACGTAGCCTCACAGAAAAAAGTCAAGCGGCGTTAAGTCGCACGAACAAGGCGACCAATCGACTAGCCCATGTCTTGAGATAACACGCTCACCATGTTTACTCTTCAATAAAGCGATTGTAGCGTGTGCTGTGTGGCTTGTGGCACCATCCTGTTGAAACTACATGTCGTCCAAGTTCATATCTTCCAATTCGGGCCAAAAGTAATCCCTGATCATGGCGTGATAACTCAGACCATTCACAGTAACGTGACGATCGTTATCGTGGACGAAAAAATATGGCCCAATAACGCCGCCGGCATGCAAACCGCACCAAACAGTTATTTTTTGTGGATGAAGTGGTGATTCATGAAGCACATGTGGGTTTTCACCCGACCAATAACGCATATTTTGCTTATTGACGAACCCATTGAGCCAAAAATGAGCTTCGTCACTGAAGATGATTTTGCGATGAAATTCATCATCTTGGCGCATCTTCTTCAGAACCCAATCGGAGAACGTACGTCGCTTCAAATGGTCCATCGGCTTCAATTGAGTCAGCTTGATCTTGTATGGGTGTAAACCAAGATCCATAATGTGGTCTAAGCGATGCCCAATTCTTGAGAATGCCGTGGAATTTACTGATCTGGATCGTTTGCTACGGACGTCTGAACGGCAACGATATTTTCCACACTTCGACCAACCTGTTGCCTCACTGACACGGCAACGAATATGTGGACTCAAATTTTTGCACTGAACTTATTATTGCCTGTCTACTAGGGCGAGAATTATGACCGAAAATTGGAGTTAACGCTCTTAAAATTGCAGTCACCGACTCCGAATATCCTTAGAAAATTTTTATAATTTGCAGACGTTGCCACTTTATTATGATAAAAATGTTGAGTTTAGTAAATTAATTGACAGTGAGAGTTTGATGATTAGTGATAGAGTGCGTTCACAAATTAAGTTCAAAGTTGTCAAGTCCCTATTGGAAAACCTTTTAGTAAGAAGGTTAGTAGTTAAGTGTTAAAAATAAGGCTTACTTTGGTGCCTAATAGAAAAAGCAAGCTTCTTGTATTTGCCATTTTAGATCACATTATGCATGTAAGCAATATCAAGTTCTTACTTGGGCAGTAATTATTCCTTTTCGAGACAAAGAGATGGTCTATTTCATAACGTTGAATGGAACCACATATATTCCTAGAGCAGCGAGATGATAGCAAGTGCATCGAATTTGCTTGGTTGTTCAACGGGGCTTTTGATAAGCATGTTCATTGTCGTATATCGGCAGTTGTCCCACTATACTCCCATGTTATTCATATATCCATGAGTCTTTAGAGACTCCACTGTAAGAAGCAGTGTCGTCTTTGAAAAAGGGTCATTGAGAGATATTTTACCCAGTTATGTGCTGTAGAGTCCCTTCCACTATTTTCAAGCTGGAATAGTAAGGCTCTACCAATGGTACTTCCGCCAGAACATTATTTGCTTAACACGTTGAAAGTTGTGGCTGAACTTATATACCTAAGAAACGATAGTCAATTTTTTTCACAGTCTTTTTCATTTTATCTCAATGGCCATTTGGCGATCAGGAAATCTTCAAAGAAGACTAATTATTTAGGCCTTCGGTTATTTTTTTTTTTCTAAAAACATGAGTTGCACTCATTCAAAAACCAAAGGTTTGCACTTACTATATGCCGATACAGTCCTTCTTCTGATATCATCTGCAAAGCCAGTCATTTCTTTTTATTTTTAGTTTCATAAATATAAATATTTATTATCGTCATTACTTTATCTAGGACTTCCACTTTTTAGAAAATTGGAAACAACCATAACTCAACAGGCAATAGTAATCGGTATACCCGGATAAACTTGCCAAAAATATGGCTTTACCATCTTTTTCGCTAGTTATGTAGTTTCTTGATAAGAGTCGATGCTTTCGGTCATACATTATGAACGGATGGTGTATATCAAATTTGCCCAAAAACTGACATCCGATCTTAACTTTAGATGTTTAAGACGAAAACTTGCAAATGTTTCTCTGAATACTGAATAACTCTCTACATTTCCGGGATTCATTCATGTCTTCCTTTTTATACTTCTTAAGCCACCGTACTACTAAAGCAACACATTTTTATCTAAAATTCCATTTCACCAAAGTAACCAACGAAATTTACATATTTCATATCGATTTTCCTATCTTTTTTCATTTCATTTTAGATACCAGCATCCAACATCCGAGTCGGAGCATCGCCACCCCAAACATAGACATTGTTCGAACACAAATAATCGATCGAAAAACCAAACCACCAACCACCTGAATACAAGATAAACGAAATTCACAAAGAATGTAAAGAGTCCCGACGAAGATTGAAAAAAAAAAAAAAAAAAAAAAAATGAATCTGAAGTTATATTTGAAAAGATACAACTAGAAGTAGTTCTCCTCTACACTCTAACAATCCACAAAGACAACCCACCCAACATTCTGATGCATCATCTCAATTCAGAGTTTTGACAGTTTGCAGTCGGTACAAATGTATTCCAATAGATCCAGTTCCGGAGTATCGAACGTCACGGTAATATATCATTCGAATGCAACATCAAGTTGAAGGAACATCCCAGCAGCGCCAGCTTTATTTTTGAGTAGAGTGCGGCGCCAGCAGCTGGCAGTATAAAAACGACACACGCGCGCCGTTAGCATATAGAGAGAATAGGGAGGGTGGCTCAGCTCCAAGAAAACATGGAAGTCCAGGGAATACTCAATTTCTCTTTTCTTATCCTTATGCTAAGGATGCAAGGTAAGTAGGAATAAATGTATCCCATAGATGCACAATGACACGTTTATGTCCTCTCCTCATTTGCCCTTTGGGGGATACTCTTAGGCGCTTATCCAGCACTAGTGTTGCAGGACACAGTTCGTATGTGTGTCCTGCACTTTCCCGAGAGTCTGATTTATAGAACTGAGAAATTTATGGGAACTTTAATTTACAGAATTTTTGCTGGTCCTTTTTTTATTGGTTTGGGGGGTGTACAAGACTGAGTCTGAATGGTGTCCTTTTTTGAAGCAAAGTTGCTGGGTTTTAACTTTCACCTACATATAATCAGTACTTGTGATTTGTTTGTTTTGTTTTACTTTGGGAAGGTGAAGCAAACGTAAAGGAAATAAACGTTTGTTTTTGCCGAATTGCCAAATCCTTGACTATGAACTTGCATCCCTTAAAGGCTTTCGACTTAGAATGGAATAAAGTTTCAGAAACTACCTTAGTTTTTTTAACTTTTAATTTTCCTTTAGGAGTTGTCGAATGTTGGTTCTTACGAGTTTCTTGGTGCTTTTTTCCTCTGTGTTTTATTGCGTTTACTTTCGAATGCAGTCTTGAAGCAGTGGCTTATCGTGTGTAAGGTTCATCGTAGGGATTCTTTAAAATAAATGTCACTTATACAATGAGGCACTAGTCGTACATTGAACACATTCAATTTTGTCAAGTGACTATGACGTTGTCACACTTTGAATGCGATTACAATTAAAAGTGTAATTCTATGAAGCTTTCAATGATGTTAAAGAAGATGTGAAAAGGAGATTAATCACAATTTGCAGACTGTTGGCTTAGATCGCGCCCTGTTACAATCATTGATGGCAAATTGTCACTGGGTTAACAATCTAGGAATCTCAGTCTCAATAATCAAGTTTCTTCAGTTCGGACGTCATATACGCCGAAGTATCATTTCAGGATTACTAGTGCAAAGGACAATATTGATCTGTAACTGCAAATATTGATGAGAGGAAGCGCTAGGATAGCTTAGGTAAAGTAAGAGTGGCTGTTGGAAAAACCAGCACATTTCGTCCAATTAGCCCATTGTGATGCCACTTGAAAATGAGATCCTCTCACTCCTAGAACCAATTTGAGTTTGCTACCAAGCGTAGGAGACAGTTAACGTCTATATTGTCTAACGTCGAGTCTATAGATCACTGAGGTCACTCCTAAGTGGAGTTTCCTTCTTTGTGAGAGAGCTGAACCTGGAGGATACGTGGAGGATTGTCTCCTAGTCTTCTTTGTCCATGCAACTTCTGCAGAAATCATTACTAAAGACGCCAAGCCTTCTGGGATGCTTGACAGCCCTGAAATGTTCCCTATTTTAAAAAACTAAACTCTTAGAGAGATTCAGATTCAGCTTCGAACAGATTTGTTTGGTCGCTTTGCATGTTAATCTAACAGTCTACCTAAGATATATTCTTCTAAAGGGTGATTCATCGTAAGGTTTTATTTATAATGTAAAATAAAATACATAACTTTAGAAGCTAACTTAAATTTTTTTTTACTAGTTAAAAGAATTATTTATGGCATTTATTCCTTAAACAAAATTATATAAACGTTGGCCACAACTACGTCTGAGGTAGTCCATTCAGAAGGTCCAATTTTATTCGACCCGTTCGAGCATAGCGGCTTGTATCTCGCGGGTAACACGAGTAATGTTGGCTTCTAAAGCATCAATCGTAGCTGGCTTATTCTAATGACCTGAGACTTTACATATCCCCAGAGAAAATAGTCCAAAGGTGTGATATAGCACAATCTAGGCGGACAAATTTACAGTAGCAAAACGTGAAATTAAGTGCTCACCAAAATGATTTCTCTACAAGTCGATTGTTTCACGCAGTGTATGGTTCGTAGCGCCGTCTTGTTGAAACCAGAGCTCAACAAGACCATGTGCTTGAATTTCAGAAAGCACATAGTTCGTTAACATGGCGCGATAACGGATACCATTGACGGTAATATTCTGATTTGCCTCATTTTTGAAGAAATATTGACCACCAGCCTATAAACCACACCATACCGTTGTTTTAAATGGATGTAATGGTAGCTCTTGGTACCGTTCGGGTTGATCATCAGCCCAAATACGGCAATCAATGTTTCCATTGAGCCAGAAATGTTCTTCTTTACTGAACTAAATTTCACGATAAAACACCGGATTTTCATTGAGTTTTTCCAGAGCTCATTCACTGAAAATATGACGCAAATTCAAGTTGCCTGGCTTCAAATCTTGCACAAGTTGAATTTTGTACGATTTTAGGCCGAGATCCTCACGTGAAAACTCCAAGTTGTCGAATACGCCAAGCCAAGCTGATGAGAACGACGATGAATCGATTCGTCACGAGCTGGATGTGGTCTAACCGGTCGAGTATCATCCACTAACGTAAAGTGGGACTCAAATTTGTGAATAGTATTGGCAATAGTGGTTTCAGTAGGTCCATTATGTGCACCGTAAGTTCCTCGAATCGCACGAAAAACATTTCTCACAGAACGCTTGTTTTCGTAATACGCTGTTGTCGTGTGAGTCTTTCCATGATGACTTGCCAAACGATACTGAACAAAAATGACAAAGGAGTTTGATAGGAGTCACGCGTGATCTGTCCAAAAAAAAAAAAAACCTATTGAAAGTCAAACCTCACGATGAAACACGCCTTATAAGGATCTAGCTTTAGTATTAGTTTGCACGTAGCGATTGGTATACCGATGTTATCTTTAGAGGTAGGATAGTTAGAGTGGTTCTTATTTAGGTGAGTTTGTCGGACCTAAAATGCCCTGGAATATTTCTGTGCCACCTGCCGTCTCCTTAAAAGACGATCGATAATCAAGGACGGTTTTAGAATTTTGTGAGACTGAGCTCAGGGATGTGATAGCAGCCAGACTATACAAAAAGGTGTAGATATCCCTTGCTGATATTATGTTTTTCTTCAACCTGGACAAGACTTCTTTAATCGCCAAAATGTCCGCCTGAAAGACGGTATAATTAATTTGGAAGACGAAAGCAGGAGTTTAAGTAAAGATAATGTAAAAAAACACCGCTACCAAGCCCTGTATTAGTCTTAGATTCATTTGTATAGAACTGGATTTACTTGTCATCTATGAAAGCATCTTCCTCTCGAAAGGATCTAGACAGGATACTTGAATGAAAGACTTTATCAAACCAATGTTGAGGTATAGTGTAATCGATGCCCTCTTGAAGGATTCCTATTGTATTAGGTTTATTAACTTGGCTAAATAATTAATTTGCCCACTGTGTAGTCGATAGAATGCAAATAACATAGCTGTATTAGCAATCACTTGACTGCTGAAAATATCGAAAGGCGTCAAGTGGAATAAAATATGCAGCGCTTAGTTTGCTTAGTTTGCTGCGGTTAGCTGGTTTATCTAAGGTCGTCCACCAGACAACCATAGAAGATTATCGGTCTTATAGACGAGGTATATAGCCGGTAGGTAATGCGGGGTTTAAGGCCCGAGTTGTTTCCATCGGCTTTTTTGTAAGAGAACGGAGCTAAATAGCTTTCTTTACTTTTTCTTGAATATTGAATAGAGGACAAAATATATGAAAAAGGACAAGATCAATTTCGTGAGGGCTTACTCCCAATTGTTATTAAGTATTAGGATGCTTTCATTAAACGGGTATAACAATGACGCTTTGCATGGAACCACAATTTTTAAAATATATCTGGTAATGGGCAAGCATTGTTCTTGTTAAATAGAAAATGTGTTGCCAATTCAAAGAGAAAATCTTTCAAGAAAACACCCATTATATGTCAGAAGAATCTGGAATATCATATCTGATATTCAAGAGATAACAACTGTCATCATTCCTCACAATGTGCTAAAGGTAGTGAATTCGATTCCTATTTTAAGAATGAACCAAAATCGAGCTCTCAAATAGAAACTGCTTTGTAAGTTCTATTTTTAACTCATACGCACGGACACCTTCAAACCACATCAGTCAGCTTAATTACAAAGCAATTACTTACCGACTTTCAACCGTATAATATACACTAACCCCACTTAACTGGAATCGATTTAAATCCCATCAGCGAATTCAAATTTTGTTTGCTTTCAAACGAGTGAAGCATTTGAGTTAAAAAAATCGATACATCTAAAATAAGAAATGGTAGCAGTTGTTATAAAATCACCCAAAAAGGATTCAGTAGAAGTACGTTAAATTCGCACTTCTTTCTAACGTCAATGGCACAAAACAAACCTTAAATCAATTTAGAGCAATAGAATCCGGTAACGAGTCCTTAATTGGCCTGACAATATCCAAAATGGTTTTTATTTTCAAATAAAATTAAACTAAAGATACATTCAGATGCATATGACATTAACTGCAAATCTCCGTCATTTAACTACAACACGTACTATCAAAGGTATGGCGTGCTACCGTGTTATTTAGTAGCTCTCAATAATTACATTTTCGAAACGACTTTGCAGCTCTCTCGCAACTGAGCCGTTCAGAAGCAAGTGCAAAATACATTCACTACTCAAATTCTTCACTCCTTAAAGGAAAAACTGATTCCATCGGAATACTAATTTCTTTGAAAAGTATAATGGTAAAGGCACGGCATAGTCGTATCCACTTGCTGTTTGTTTTACCATTCTTTAAGAGACGATATTTCTTTTAAGCCATTGAAATGACTAATATCTATGATGATGTTTCTGCAGTTGGCATTTAGATCAAATAGTCTTCTTACACGAAACGATAACCACTACAAAGGCTTTTTCATTAATCCAATTCTCTAGCAATGTTTTAAAAAAAATGGATCATTTATCCACCCGTCTACGCAAATTTTGCCAAATTAAAAAATAACATTGGATATTTCCAGGCAGGCATTTGAGGAAATTCTGGTCGTTTTTCGTTTTCGAAATTGCATGCATTGCGAATCGAACAATCTTTCCTTCAATAGATAAGAATTTTCGTTTCATGTTGTTTTCAACAGACTCGAATTTAACTTGGCAAAATCAATATTAGTGTGCCTCAGGGTTCAGTTGTATCTGCAACACTTTTTTTATATTCATAAATGATCTGTTGCGAAGCTGACCATTCTAAAACTTGGATTGGGCCAGCAGCGACACAATCATATTCGTAGCGCGGTGATTGCCTTACCCCCTAGTGGTAAACCCTTGGCCAGTAATATAAAATTAGAACACGCCGTCATAGGCCTCACAACTCTAATATAACACATGGGCTGAAAAGTCCGAGCCGTTTTATAGTAAAACACAACATTTTTGCAAAATTTAACTTTATTTATCAATATAGTTGCCTTCGAGGGCAATACACTGATTGAAACGATTTTTCAATCATTTGATACCAGTTTTGTAGTGCGATTTCGGTTTAGCCTCAAAATAGGCCTCTGTTTCGGCGATTACTTCTTCATCGGTCTTAAATCTCTTTCCGGCGAGCATTCTTTTGAGGTCTGCGAACAGGAAATGGTCGCTGGGGGCCAAATCTGGAGAATACGGTGAGTGGGGAAGCAATTCGTAGCCGAATTCATTCAATTTAGCCATCGTTTTCATCGACTTGTGACATGGTGCATTTTCTTGATGAAACAGCACTTTCTTTTTCTTCAAATGCGGCCGTTTTTCGGTGATTTCGTCCTTCAAACGCTCCAACAATGCAATGTAATAGTCGCTGTTGATAGCTCGCCCTTTTTGGTTCGTCGCCTGCTCGCCACTCAGCTGACTGCCGACTTGACTCTGGTGTGAAGTGATGGAGCCAAGTTTCATCCATTGTCAGATACCGACGCAAAAATTCGGCTTTATTGCGGTTGAACAGCTTTAGACACTCCTCTGAATCATCAACACGTTGTTGTTTTTGGTCGACCGTGAGCAAACGCGGCACCCACTTTGAACAGAGCTTTCGCATGTCCAAGTATTCGTGTATGATATATCCAACACGCTCTTTTGATATATTCAGAGCCTCAGCTATCTCGATCAAATACACTTTATGGTCATTCGTAATCATTTTGTGGACTTTTTTGATGTTTTCATCTGAAACAGCCTCTCTTGGACCTCCACTGTAACACTTATCAAGCCATTTCTTTGCATCGGCTGCATTTTTTCCTATCAAAAAGCTGTGATAAATCAACACACGAAATTGCTTTGAATCCATTTTTTTCACAATAACAAAAGTTGCTTCACTCACAACGCTATATCTCGAGAACTAATCGTCCGACAGCTGTCAAATTTATACATATATCTTTTAAAGGTTAAATAAAAGGCAAACCATTTGAGATATTTCAAAAACTTTATTATTGGCTTGAAGTACAATCAAAACATTTATGAATGAAACTCGACTTCGTTCATATGGTCAATTTTCAACGACTCGGCCACACATTTTGGCCGAAACGGCCGCTATTTTGCAATCAATGTTGGCTCTGAGATATTCCAACGTCGTCCGCATGTTGGCATAAACCAATGACTTAACGTAGACGCACAGAAAATAGTCAAGCGGCGTTAAATTGCACAAACGAGGCGGCCAATCGACTGGCTTATGTCTTGAGATAATACTCTCACCATACTTACTCTTCAATAAATCGATTGTAGCGTGTGCTGTGTGGCTTGTGACACCATCCTGTTCAAATCACATGTCGTCCAAGTCCATATCTTCTAATTCGGGCTAAAAATAATCGGTGATCATGGCGCGATAAGGCTGACCATTCACAAGTAACGTGACGATCGTTATCGTCGACGAAAAAATATGGCCCAATAACGCCGCCGGCATGCAAACCGCACCAAACAGTTATTTTTTGTGGATGAAGTGGTGATTCATGAAGCACATGTGTGTTTTCACCCGACCAATAACGCATATTTTACTTATTGACGAACCTATTGAGCCCAAAATGAGCTTCGTCACTGAAGATGATTTTGCGATGAAATTCATTATCTTGGCGCATCTTCTCCAATCGGAGAACGTATGTCGTTTCTAATGGTCTATCGGCTTCACTTCTTGAGCCACCTTGATCTTGTATGGGTGTAAACCAAGATCCTTACGCAAAATACGCCAAAATGTGGTCTGAGCGATGGCCAATTCTTGAGAACGCGGTAAAATTAACTGATTTGGATCGTTTGCTACGGACGTCTGGACGGCAGCGATATTTTCGACACTTCGACCAACCCGTTGTCTCACTGTACACGGCAACTTCACACAACGAATATGTAGACTCAAATTTTTGCACTTAACTTGTTATTGCCTATCTACTAGGGCGAGAATTACGACCGAAAATTGGAGTTAACGCTCTTAAGGTTGCAGTCACCGACTTCGAATATCTGTAGAAAATTTTTATAATTTGCAGGCGTTGCCCGTTAGTGTATTTTACTGTGATAAAAATGTTGAGTTTACTGAATAAATTGACAGTGAGAGTTTGATGATTAGTGAAAGATAGGATGTGACAGACATAAGGAAAATGAACACCTGTGATACGTAGTATGGCTGGTGATTTGAAATATGCGGCAGACTTTGGCAAGAAGTCTTAAACTTTTGACAAGACGGAAGATTTGGGTCACACCACAAAAGAATGTTACTACGAGCTTCTCGATAAGACATATGTTATGTCCAATGTACTAAGCTTAACATTAACGTTTAACGGGATAGGAAAGTAGTAAATTTTTGGTAGGACAGTTGGTAAGCATAGCTTACACGAAACCACCTCTGGTAACAGACTTAGGCTCATTGATTCCGCGTCGGGACGAAATATCACTATAGAAAACACGCTGTTTCTTCATCTCATGTAACGCTTAGTCAAATTGAGGGGGGCTTCCAACATTGACACGGATCGCAATCTTGGTCAACCAAGTTACAAATGCGGATTTGCCAAGGGCCACAACAAATAAGAACTACTGTGAGAAGATATAACGTAGAAAAGTTGCAATCGTCAGAATTCTCGCCGAACGTGTATCCCGGTATCTCTTAACAACTCCTGTACCACCAGCATTAACTACCGAAGGCCAGCATTAACTGCTCCCAACGTGCTATTAGAAATACCGCAACTAATATGCTAGGTTTCACCCGACCATCACTAAGAAATTCTTGGTTTAATGAAAAACGAAGCCGAGCAAATGCAGCTAAACCACAAGCATATAAAACGGCGCTGCAAACAAGGCCGAGAGCCTCTCGTAAGTAATCGGAAGAGACAGGAAGAACATCGGTTAAAAGAGCACGAGAAGCGCGCGACCGGAGATATTGAGAGTTTGTACTACAACAACAATTAACTGAAGTCTTACCAACAGATAAAAAGAAAGTGTTAAGGCAACAATACGCGTAAAGATAAAGAAGGAAATCTTACCGTAGATTCACAGTCGGTGCTGAAAATATGAAAAAGTTTTTCTCCTGACTATACGATTTTAACAGCGAAAAAGCACTATATCCGCAGGCAGAATAGACGATTCAATTTTAACAATTATAGCCAAAACCAAAACAAAGTAAGCACAGCTGAGGTCCATCAAATCAGCTGGAACTGAAGGTTTACCAACCGATGTATTTAAAGCTTCCGGAACTCATTTCTCAGATCTGGTCAGAAGGGTGTATATCTTATGAATGAAATCTCAGAATCGTTTGCTTAATCTACGAAAAGGAAACAACCTCAACCGCGCCAACTATAGAGATATAAGTCTCCTGAACATCGCACACAAGATCTTACTTGCCATATTGTGTGAACATTTGAAACCGTTCGTCAACAACTTGATTGTCAAAAAAAAAATGTTTTGGACAAGGTGACGCACTTAAAAGATTGTACGGAACTCACTGGAAGCACGATCTTTCAAAAATCTGTGCAACTACTAGCGTACGTCGATAATATCGGCACAATTGGGATAACACAGCTGGCTGTCACCGGTTCGTTCGCTAGTATTGAAAAGAAAGCTGCTCAAATCATTTACCTTGCCTCTAATATAAGTTCTGCCAAAAACATCTCATCAGAAATAAAACAAAAAATAACTCTTGCCAATAGCTGTTTATTTTGTCAAAGGGGGCAATCATCCCAGTTTTGCTTTATGCCGCTGTAACATGGACTCTGTCGAAAGCTGACAGCTGACGATTCTGTCCCGTATTTGGTCCCGTTTGCGTTAATGGGCTTTGCGGGAAGAAATTGGAGGATGAATAATACGAGCTGGACAGCGACATCGACCTCGTCAGAAAACTGTGTATCAGTGTCCTGAATGGACAAGGACATGGCCTAGTATAGGCCAAAAGTGTCTTTGAATCCAATCTACAATTGAAGAAAACCTCACTTTAGATGGCGCGCACAAGCAGAAGAAAACAGCAACTAAAAGCAGTTAGCTAAAGAGCGGGCTAATTGGAGAAGCTAGTTAGTTAAAAGCCTGGGTTACCCTAAACTGTAGCGCTACCTATTTAAGTGAGTAAATGATTTATTCTGCTGTAGTTTGTAAGATGTGATTCATCGTAAGGTTTTATTTATAATGTTAAATAAAATACATAAATTTGAAAGTAAATTTAAAATTTTTATTATTGTTTAAAGCAGCAATTAATGGCATTTATGTTTTACAAACGATATTATGTAAATGTTGGCCACAACTATGTCTGAGGTAGTCCATTTGGAAGGTCTAATTTTGGACGACTCGTTCGAGGATAGCGACTGGTATCTCTTGTATAACACGAGACACCTCTCGCTGGCTTATTCCAGAAGATCTGAGACTTTACATATCCCCAGAGAAAATAGTCCAAAGGTGTGATATCGCACGATCTAGGCGGCCAATATACCGTAGCAAAACGTGAAATTAAGTGCTCACCAAAATGATTTCTCAACAACTCCATTGTTCCACGCGTTGTCTGGCTCATAGCACCGTCTTGTTGAAACCAGAGTTCACCGAGACCATGTACTTGAATTTCAGGAAACACATAGTCTGCTAACATGGCGCTATAATGGTTACCATTAACGGCAACATTCTGATTTGCCTCATTTTCGAAGAAATATGGACCAATGATTCCACCAGCCCATAAACCATACTATACCGTTGTTTTTAATGGATGTAATGGTAGCTCTTGGAACCGTTCGGGTTGATCATCAGCCCAAATACGGCAATTTTGTTTATTAACGTATCCATTGAGCCAGAAATGGGCTTTATCACTGAACAAAATTTCATGATAAAACACCGGATTTTCATTGAGTTTTTCCATAGCCCATTCTCTGAAAATATGACGCAAATTCAAGTCGTCTGGCTTCAATTCTTGCACAAGTTGAATTTTGTACGCTGTTAGACCGAGATCCTCATGTAAAATATGCCAAGTTGTCGAATACGCCAAGCCAAGCTGCTGAGAACGACGACGAATCGATTCGTCACGGTCTTCACGTACACTCTCAGCCACAGCTGCTATAGTCTCTTTACTACATCCTGGATGTGGTCTAACCGAGTATCATCATGTAAACTGGGAGTCAAATTTGCGAATGGTATTGGCAATAGTGGTTTCAGTAGGTCGATTATGCGCATCGTAAGTTCCTCGAATCGTACGAAAAACATCTTTCACAGAACGCTGATTTTCGTAATACAGCTGAACATATTAGAAACTCTATTGTAGTGTAAGTCTTTCTATGATGACTTGTCAAATGATACTGAAGAAAAATGACAAAGCAGTTTGGTAAGAGTCATGCCTGATCTGTCAAAAAAGAGTATTGAAAATCAAACCTCACGATAATACTTTAGAGACGATGGTGCTCTCTGCATCTAATATTCATTCCGGACCTATGCCACAAGACGGGAACGAAAGTGTATATTTTGTTTATACTTTTGCGATGATAACCGTCAACCGAACTGAATTGATTTTTTTTTTTCAGAACACAGTGATGTTTTCTCGCACTCACATCACACCATCTACACCAGTATTTCCATATCTCTAAACTTAAGTAGGACCTAAGGCACCTCGTGAAGCAAAAGGAAGCACTCTTTGGCTGTGCCGTCAATGTTGTTGAATTCAGTCATTATGGGGATCGTTGCAGTACACCTGCCGAAAGCATAAGATTTCTCGCGTTAATTTGCCGCTAACAACAAATCTATTTAGAAATCTATGCTGTCTCTGTTGTAGTCATTTTAGTATTTTGAATTTCACAGTTAAAGAGTTGTAAATCAGGAGGGTCTAAGTTGGATTACCAGAAAAAAAAAATAAAAAAAATACCTATAACCAACTCGCGAATTTTCATTCGCCGGTCCGCCAGTACGAGATCATAGATTTTGTCCACGGTTTCCTTAGAAGCAACGGTTTTTGGGCCACCTGGCCGCGGTTCATCAAAAATAGAAGTGCAGCTACGGCGAAACTCTGTAAACCAATTGTAAACGATTGTAGGGTAAGGTAAATGGGCTTGATTTCCTCGCGATACTGCTCTTTTTCCATGGTCGCAAAAAACACTACCACGATGTTTTGAAATAGGTATTTCTGAACAAAACTAAGCGTCGGATTGTCACCAAATTTTGACAGTCTGGCTAAAAAGAGGTTATACGAAATGATGGTACACTAATTTTGTCTCAAAAGCGGCAATTCAAACAGCCCTCGTACACATGAGTCCTATGAGAATGAACATTGCTGTAACTTAACATAACTGCTAGACCATATAAGTCGTCGAACAACTGTTTAAAGCAAGAGGCAGAGGCTGCTTGGCTAAGCTAGTTTAAACGCCGTTTTCTTTGTTCCTTTTATAGAGTAGACGACGGTGAATCTGACCTTATTCGTGGGATCTTAAGAGCTGCCATTGACCCATTAAATATTCATCTTCTACCATCTCCGACTATTTTGCAATGCCGGTTAGATTGTTAGATTGGGATTATGCCATGCTGAATGTTGCTGTCAACTTTTATTGAGTCACATATAGTACACTCATCTGACCTACGTGTTTTTTTTTTTTTTTTTTTTGTTTGGACACTATTTTCTGTTGACAAATTTGACATAAGCACACTTAATGTGATTTTTTTGTAACAGCGCTAAGTAAACTATGCAGCTATGGATACGAGCTTAAGTTCATTTAGTGGGTGGTAGGTGCAAACACATTTGTATAAGTCCTGAAAAGGAAACCTATAGCGAATTACCACAATTTATGGCAGCCTTCAATCTACTCGTAAGTACAGAGAGCGGCCAAATGAGGTTTGCACAACGCGGTTCCTGTTTAGGGGGAAAGAAAGATATAAGAAGTTGAGGTCCTTAAAATATTTTCGGTTGAATACCGGCCCTGGCTTTTCTAATAACCTTCAAAATATTGCAGATTTGGAGTTTGAAGCCTGTCACCTTGTGCAGATACATTGTATGTTATAAGTACAGGTACAAAATCTACATGATGAGTTCGAAAATGTTCATAAAACCATTACTTCACCTTAAGCCTCACATAACCGAACGCATAAATATATGTATGGTACATATATAGACACAAATAGAAGGGGATTTAACTGGAAAAATAAGCACAGAAGATCACCGTACCATTTCAATTGAAGCACTAGGGAAGAACTAGTGAATGCATTTTAATCCTTTTTTCCACTTCTTCGTTTTCTTCTTCATTGAATTTCCATTATTTGTTCAAAAAGCGGTCACAGGCAGATGGTCAGAATTATAAGCGCACACATTTTGTATAGGTGTCTTACTCGAACTAATATTCCCATCGTTATTGGATTTTTACCCCATCTAGGACCTCTATTCAAACTGGAGCTCTTATCCTGAGTGTAGAAGGATCTGTGAATCTTTTGTGACGTACGTACATATGTACTTGTACTATACATATGTTGAGTTATTCTATGGCTTGCATCGATGAGCACATCTACGAGTATGTGCTGCCGAAAGATTTATTTTTCGATGCGGTATCCCCTTTCTGGGTCTATCCTTTGAATCTTAAATCAGGGATGTGGTGTTTTATTTGAAATTAATTGTAATAAAGAGGGTGGTTGCCGGTATTTTGAGGGAGAGTGTTTTCAAGGTTTCAAACTAAACATTCGGTCAAAATGGCTTCGAGTACGACTACGACTATTGTGCTAGAATTCATGGTAATATACGAGAACCTTTAGTTTAGATTGATTTTTAGTGATGATAGATTGCAAATGGTTTTCTGAGAGGGAAATTCAAATATAAAATGCATTGAGGTGAGCCTCTTTTTATACTCTTTTTCAGGTAGGAGGCTAAAATTTATGATGCCCGTCGAAGGCAGATACCTCAGAAATTCCAAAGTTTAAATTGATTTTAAGAAAGTTCAACCGGAAACTGCATTTAAAATATTCCCAGATGGCTGTATTTATTAACACTTGCATAGACCGCTGTTTCTGAGGAAATACAGATTGGAAAATGATTTGATTTTGACGTACTATAATACAAAAATGTGATTTTGGATTGCACACTTTTTTTCTTATTTTTTTGAGTAAAAGCTGTTTGATTGATCTGGTAAATGCAAATGTACTAATGAGCTAATTGTATTCTGTGTTTGATGGTGTTTTTCACCAGCTGAGCTCATAAGCTACACCAACGTTCCACTCATTGATTAAATGATTAAAACAAAAAAAAAAAAAAAAGATCCGTAACTGGCAGAAAGGATGGCAAAGGGCGCTGTCTGAAACACAGATTATTAAGCTGTAAAAAGTTCTGGTGTGACAGGCACTTCTCAGTATTCAGAATTCGCGGTTTGATTAAGGTGGCATTGACACATCTTCCTTTTGGTTAACGTTATAGTTGATGACTGCTCTGAGAGACTTCATGAAGTCCTTTACTCGTATTTTGTATAATTTTATTCAAAAAGCTTCATTTACTATCTGCTGTCTACAATTTTAAGCTGATTTTGTGCATTTAATCGTGCAATGACTTCATTTGCCGGTAGCATATTTTTTCCGAAGTAAAGTCCTCTTATCTCCTTTAATACTGGGCAGATTAGTACATATAAAGTGGAGTACATTCTCTCTCGTCCGTAGGTTGAATAACGAGCATTCCACATTGCGCTCTGATCTATGGGGCATGTAGTTAATATGAAGGAACTCTCCTCTCGTCTTAAATGTGGTAGATATTGTATCTAAGCTACGTTAGTCGAGAAAATAACTCTTTTCTCCTAGGTCATATTGGAGTATTCGGTAGGTGCTTTTGGTTTCACTTTGTTGTACTCTTTCTTTATATTTACCACGGATGGAACTGTCGGTCTTAACCAGCAATGTCTGTAGAGCACTCTTCCAGCGTGAAATGTTCTTTTCCAGTATTGGGACATCGTACTCGCTACTTATCCTCGCCCATTCACTAAAAAATTGCAGTTTTTGGTCCATAAGGTGTGTTAGAAAGATTTTGCGAAGCCGATTGTTTGGTAACTCTAAATTTATGTCACTATACAGCCTTTAAGTTCTTGATGAAATACCCTTTTCCACTATCCATTGATGTAGAAAAGGGCTTTTTTATCCTTTTCCAGTAAAGTGCCTCATTTTTGCTCCTTTAATCGATTGTACCTTCAGAACACGGTTTATCAAAAATAAAAAGCAGAAGCCTTGTGAATATTGGGATGGCAAAACGTGGTGTCGGTGTCGGTGTCTCTCGGCTTTTAGCTAACTGCCTCTAATTAAATATTCCGAGTCGGTTAAGCTTACTTTGACTCTCAAAGTGACTGAAGATATATTCATCCGCTTTCGATAGGGTCCAAGTTTCTGCGCCATAAGGTAGGACTGGGTCTCCTTATTTGTTCGTGATATGAGCTTACTAGTCAATTGTCTTGTTGACCCAAACAAACAGCAATTGGCTAGAATGATTCTTTGTTTCAGTTCCGCCAAGGTGTTGTTCGCAGAATTCATAGCAAGGCCAAGGTAAACGAAGTCTTTTACTTCCTCGAAATTATACAAATAGCTCTCGATTGTGACATTCTGTCTAATTCGTCGATGTTTTGTGCCCTTCTTGTTGACAGCATATACTTGGTTTTGACTCATTTGCGGCTGCAGCCATTTTGGTAGCTTCGATGTCTATACTAGCGAACCGAACCAGTGACAGCCCGCTTTGTTCTCCGAATAATGTCAATATCATCTGAAAAACAGTGCCTCCAGTGTTAGCTTGTGAATTCCGTACAATTTTCAAGAAGTCAAGTGAAAGCGCGTCGCCTCGCCTTATTTTTTTTTTTTGACACCAAAGGTCTTTATTAAGTCACTACCGGCGTTGATGGAGCGCTTGCTCCAGTCATCAATCTGCAAAAATGAAGAACTGAGCATGGATGCCACAGCTTGACATGGCTCTATATAACTTGTATCTATAAATGTTGTCATATTAAAATGATGAGAAGTTGGTGAGTATCGATTTGGACTTCTCGAATTTTTTTCATGATCTGCATGAGTATGAACTGATTGATTATGCACTTTCCTGGTGTGAAACCGCACTAATAAAGGCTTATCAGGATGTTGACGAAGTATTGCAGATGAGATCTTGTATGCAATGTTGATGGGACTTATGCCTTTATATAGGCACACACTCTTCTGACCAGATCTGTATATTTATGCTTCCCACAAAGCCATTCCCAGCAGCCTTGTATACCCTGGCCGGTTAGCCGTCAGGTCAAGCGGATTTGTTGAATTGCAGCTTAGGTATTGCTATCTATCAGTCTAGGCTATCATCGTCTTAGTTATATGGCTTTTTTCTACTGACGGTGTAGAAAAAGTTTTTCCAGACTCTCAGCACCGAATGTGACTCTACCACAAGGTTTGTTTTCTTATTTCCCAGGCTTCTATATTGGTTTTCTTGCCATAATACGTTCTTTTTACATGTTGGTAAGACTTCCATATATAGGGTTTTCTAATAACGACTTGACAAATTTTTTTTTAAATAAAAGGCAAACCATTTGAGATATTTCAAAAACTTTATTATTGGCTTGAAGTACAATCAAAACATTTATAAATGTAACTCGACTTCGTTCATATGGCCACTGCGGGCACGTTTGCAGCGGCCGATTCCTTGGACCCAATTTTCAGCGACTCGGCCACACATTTTGGCCGAAACGGGCGCTATTTCGTGTTCAATGTTGGCTCTGAGCTCTTCCAACGTCGTCGGCGTGTTGGCATAAACCAATGACTTAACGTAGCCCCACAGAAAATAGTCAAGTGGCGTTAAATCGCACGAACGAGGCTGCCAATCGACTGGCCCATGTCTTGAGATAACACGCTCAACATACTTACTCTTCAATAAATCGATTGTAGCGTGTGCTGTGTAGCTTGTGGCACCATTCTGCTGAAACCACATGTCGTCCAAGTCCATGTCTTCCAATTCGGGCCAAAAATAATCGGTGATCATGGCTCGATAAGGCTGACCATTCACAGTAACGTGACGATCGTTATCGTCGACGAAAAAATATGGCCCAATAACGCCGCCGGCATGCAAACCGCACCGAACAGTTATTTTTTGTGGATGAAGTGGTGATTCATGAAGCACATGTGGGTTTTCACCCGACCAATAACGCATATTTTACTTATTGACGAACCCATTGAGCCAAAAATGAGCTTCGTCCCTGAAGATGATTTTGCGATGAAAGTCATCATCTTGGCGCATTTTCTCCAGAGCCCAATCGGAGAACGTAGCTCGTTAGTGTACTTTACCATGATGAAAATGTTGAGCTTACTGAATAAATTGACAGTGACAGTTTGATGATTAGTGAAAGAGTGCGTTCACAAATTAAATTCAAAGTTGTCAAGTCCCTACTGGAAAACACTATATTATTCCTATAGTACAGCCTCCCAATATCTTCAATCACACCGTTGTCGCAGTGTTTTTTCTTGTTCGGTAGAAGTTGTAGGGCGCACGAGTGGCTCTAGCCATTCTTTGCATCGCCGCTTTGTACCGGTTGGCAGCGTGCCACTGATTTTTGGTACTTGATGATGGGAGAAAAAGATTCCGCAGTAATTGTAATTGATCCGAGTCAATGTTGGCCGCTCGGAACATTTGGACATCCAAACTGCTCTAGGCATCACTTACCTCTATCACAATGTCATCAATTTGGTTTAGCGTTTCATGATCTGGAGACCACCAAGTCCTCTTGTGTATATTGAGATGTCCTTGCTGTAGTGACATTTTGTCCCACCGTAAAGTCAATAATCCTAAGTCCATTGCCAGTCGTGTGCTTCTGGCTGAATTTGTAGACTAGAGGTTAGCTTAAACCTAGGTAAAACTAGAGGTAAGCCTCAGACCTAAGAGCTCGCTTTTTTCAAGATCCTACTAAGAAGTTACCACTTTTGTTTAGAACCAGCAATAGCAATTGTTTTTATGAGAATCTGTACTGTTAAAGAATGCCTTAATTATGCGGTCTCAGCATCGCAGTCGTTCAATGGATGCACACATTCTCTAACTCGACCAGTACCCAAAGTTTTCAGAGAGACTTCAGAGAGAGAGCTCATTCATTCTAATTGATAACGTCAAGTCTGATGTGTTGTTGTCAAAAACTAAAATTTAAACATAAACTCCTTTAAGACTTAAGTTTTCCACACAAAAAAGTTCTATAACTTTTAATCGACCAACTCAATATCAATTTGGAAAATTTATTTGTGTAGAAAATTGTGCCCAACAAAAGTGCTGCCATTCATTGGTAAATTTCAAATAAAAGTTCCACTTCAGTCGACATCCATAACTTTATTTTAGTATAGACCAAGCTTTCATAATTCATAAAAATGTCCTTGTAAAAGTTATTCTTTGTCACGAGTCCATTAAAAACACGTCACTCCCTCATAGGTTGGGTGTTGCCCAGAGAAGTGTATCAGATTTATTGGCGGTCACAAAGCATTGGCTAAAAACCACAAACAAAAGGTGTGTCTGATGAGTTTGTCTTCCAATGACAATTTTAATTTGACTTCTTCCCTGACAGAAAACGAGTACTTAATTCTCACGCCAGCTACGTGGTCAACTATTTTGCAAGGATATCCCCACACCCATCCATCAGTCTGAATACAAAGTATCGGCAAATTGTTGTCACTCATGTCAGTCATGGTTTCTGTAGTTTCATTTTCGAGTTCAACCCTTTTACGGTTGCAGAATTTAATTGCCATACAACCTTTGGATTTTTATAGATGTCCCCGTCGGCGTCAGCTATTCATTGACACCGATCATTCAACACTGGAAGTTGAAGCAAAACGAATACGAATACGAATATATGCTCCAAGCAGGGGGAATAAAATCATTTCCTGTATCTTCAATGGCAACCTGAGGCACTCCTTTGATTGCTGTGTGGCGAAAACTATAATCAAATTATCGGCAAAGCTATTTATTGTAGTCTTGTCTGTTGTCAGTAAAATTGCTGGATCGCCTGGGTGTGGACTGGTGAATACCGAACCAAGCCCTCAAATTAGAAAGACTCTGATTCGAGTTCGATGTGAATTGAACTGTTTTCTTCTTCAATAGACCTGTTGCTGGGAGTACGAATATTGATTTCTATAACACATTTGCGACGGTCATTAACCATAACCCTTTCTTAATCTCCCATCATGGATGGCAAGACCATATTTTGTGGTTTAAAATTTCATTTAACCCTTGCAACCCACAATGGATGTCATGTGGTTGAGGGTAATTATCATTATGTCGCCCTTCTTATCCATTTTTAGGGTCTATCCAAAGGATTAAAGTTTATGTGTGTGGCTAATCGTAGCTTTGTTGCTGCCTCCTCCTGACCTACTTACGAGTAACTGGATGAACGTGAAGTATTAATGAAATAAACGGTTTTGTTTCAAATTTGTGGGACATAAAAACACCGTAACGAGGGAATATTAATTGCTGAAACTAAAAGGATTGTTGGTAATGCAATAGGCAATCGGTTAAATGGGTGACTGACTCCTCAGAGATGGACTTTTGATATTTTGTAATTGAACCACAATCCATTCGGTTTTGAGGTTTTGTAGAAAGACAGGAAAAACAACCGAAAGTAACTGCCAACAAAGCGCGAGACAATTATACATAATTTCCATAGGAGTGTGAAGTGATTGGCGCTTATAATCGATGTTGTTGCTAACAAGTCAATTACGTCATGATACCAGAGTGCATTCAAGGTTTTTTAGGGGAGTATTTACATCAGAAATTAAAGGATTATCTAGGTTATCCAAGAAGCAGCTATTCAAGCTGTTGGCGATCAGTGCAAGCAAATCACTGACAATTCCCCGGCAATCGCTATAAGATAGTCTAAGTCATCACTTTCGGAACAAATTGCAATATCTTCATACCGAATTCTATAGAATAATATTAGGATACCATCTTTGACTTGAAAGATTATGTACCTATTCCCAATTCTGTGGGGAGGATTAATGTCATTCATGATTCTAGATAATAGTTCATCAGCATCATCTTAAGTTGCGACCACAACAGCTTTAGGTTCGCTGCTTTTAGTGTTTCTGTCATGCTTAGCGTTGCCTCGTTGCACATGGAAAAAGAACGAGTCTTTTGAACTATACTTCTAATCTTTTCTTAGAAAGATGAAAAGTCGCCTACGGTACCTACAACCTGAAGCAAATGTAGCTCGGAGTTTCACAGAAAAGGATTCCGCAATATCATCGCCACTCTCACAACATCGCAGGATATTGTGTCAATTATGCCTGGCTCTCATAGTTGTCCACTAAGAGCGTTGTGTGGCATTATGGCGCCAATAGCCAGTCTATAGTTGTTCCTATTAAGAAACAGGTGGATTTCATTTGCTTGCTGGCATCTTAAAAGCCATTTTTGCAGTTATGCTCATAAGAAACTCAACTTAAAAGTCGTGAGAGAGTTCAGCACTGCTTGAATCTGTCACTACAGACTTCAACAATTTTTCATGCTATGGTATATTCCTTCTTGGAAAATAGACACAAGTCTTAATGACGAGAAGGGAAACCTGACGTTATCGACACCAACGCCACATTCAACAACGATTTGAGTTCTGGTCCTTGAATACCCGACCATATTCCTTTCTTGACTCAAATTCTGGCCCCAATCTTTCCTGAGCCAATGGGCTTCGACTTCATACAATACTTTCGTATTGCTAGAAGTTCATTGCTTTAGATGACATCTTCACAAGACCAAAGTAAGAATACAGACTTGCGCGCCAAGGGCCTCAAATTTTCTGAGCTTCTTTATACCAAAGACCACTTCTTTAAAAATAGAAGATGGCTTTGAAACTGCAGCTTATGATATAGACAAGGTGGCGTAAAATTAATCACCCTATCGGAAGGTGGTATAATTTTTGCAAATGGCGTCGTTCATCATCCATATTTGACATTTGTGAACCAGAGAGCTGCAGTATACAAACAGACAAGCAGTGGAGTCGTATACTCTGCAAGAGCGTGGAATAATTGTGTCGGTGGTTTTAGCGCAGCGTGAATTTCGACGTCGATTTCCTAAACGTGTCAAGCCAACTTGGCAAAAATTCCGGCGCTTAGCTACTCAACTCGAACAGAGTGGAAGTACATGAGATCATGCAGTGCGTAGTCGCCACCCAACAGGTCGTTCGGCCGAGTATATCGCGGCTGTGGCTGCCGATGTCACTGAGAACAAAGAAACATTAATCAGAGGACGGATCACGCAATTGGGCATCACCAGAAGGAAACTACAGCGAATTTTAGTGAAAGACTTACACATGTTCCCATACAAAGTGCAAATAGTGCATCAGTTAATGCCTTCTAACCGTCAGTTGCGTATGAATTACTGTAAAGCCATCCTCAATCTCAACAACGAAGAGAACGATTTTGTGTCGAAAATCATTATGAGCGACGAGGCGCATTTCCGCTTAGCGGTTACGTAAATAAGTGAAACCTTCGTTTCTGAGGCACTGAAAATCCACTTGTGATGCACGAATAGTTATTACATCCATTCAAAGCCACAGTTTGGCACGGCGTTCACGCGGGAGGAATGATTGAGCCGTATTTTTTTTATGGCGCCGTCGGCAATACGGTCACTGTTACTGGCGAACGATACAGGGCCATGAAAAAACGACTTCTTACTACCGGAATTGGATGAGCGGGCTTGGTGAACATTAGGTTTCAACAAGACGGTAAAACCGCACACTAAGAAAGCATTTCCTGGTCGCGTAATTACCTGTTTTGGCGATCCGGCATGGCCAGCAAGTACGCCCGATTAACCCAACCCATACGTCTTTCGCGGGTTTATGCCAACAATCCTCAGACAATTGCAGCCCTTAAGGAGAATATTCGACAGGAATGCGAACAGTTATCACCAAAAATCCTGCGAAAAGTCATGGAAAATGCGATAAAACGTGCACAAAGGTGTATCAAAACTGGCGGCAGCCACTTGGCGTAAATCATCTTTTCCACTTAACGAAAACAATTGTAAAGGTCAAAGCAAAGGGTAGGTGATACATTAGTGCGTCTAGAACAGGGGCAGGCGTGATAAAGAAGGTATCCACTCAGCCGAGATGAACGGTTTCTTGGCGTCTTGTAGAAGAAGAAGAATTTAAAGAGGTACAGGTACAATTACAGATAAAAAAGTTGAAGATGTTGGAGAGGACCCTGGAATATCGACCAAACGACGTGCCAGGCAATTGGGCATCAATAGGCGGCATTTATGTAAATTTTGGAGAAAGACTGTAAAATGTTTACTTACAAAGTTCAGACAGTGCATCAGCTGTTAGCTGTTGACTGCCAAGCGCGTGTAATCCGAAACTTTGAGGGCTGCATTTTCGGTTGGCCTAATCTCTTGCTTTGGCGATTGCACTGGGCGGCAAGATTGCCTGATTTAACCGTTCTAGACTTATTTTAAAGTCACTAGTCTATGTCGACAAGTCTTAGACTCTTGAAGCCCTTAAATAGAATATCAGTCAAGAATGCGAGGACATATCGCCGGAAGTTCTAGCAAGAGTGATGGAAAATGCCACGAATCGGGTACGAATGTTCATCAATCCTGGAGGCGGCTACTTAGCCGATATCATTTTTTCAGCTTAATAGAAAACAAGATACCAAGTAAACATAATCCAAAAGCAGAAACAAAGTGTTTTATCCATAAAAAAAAATTGCAGCCAAATAACATTAGGTGACAACTTTTGCTCCACCGTGTACATGAAGTGCGTGTGAAAATATCTCCAAAAAAAACAAAAACATAACTTAAATCTCAAATGGGATGGCGAATGTCTAACAAAGGCCTCGTCGGAGCGGCATCTTCCGGCGGTACCCCGAAGGAATTACATCTGCTGGCTCGCAGAGTTCTTTAAAGCTGTTCCTTTTGCTTCTCCAGATGGTTATTCTGAAGTCCCTATGCCTATGTTTGTGTTGCACCTGTAGATCCTAATGGAAGGATAAACATCTGGATCGCTGGAACAACCTTCTTGTTCTATGGCACCTACTGCTTAACTCTGATATTTGTTGGTGTCACCAGTATACTGGTGGCCTGTGATTTGTTGACGTCTTCCGGACAGTGGATGCATCGCAAGCCCTTGTTACTTATTTAGCAACCTCAGGGGTAATAGCATTTGCTGTTTCTGGATTCGTTGTTGACTCGTCATAAATCAGGGTCAAAGAGTCTTCGTCCAGTGTGCTTATTTTCCACTCCATTCATTATGCCTTCTTTGGCACGCGTTCCCGGTTCGCTCTTCTCGGTTGTACCTCAAAAAGTACGGCCAGGTTGTCGCTGTGGGTATGCTGGTTGCTGACTTTCTGACACTTGGCGCCTCTAGTTAGGGAAACTCGTTACAAAGGTTACTTTATCGTCTGAGAGTAAATCAATGTCAGTTTGACTTTTGTGGTTCTCATTCTACGTTTCATTTCACCTTCCAGTTGCTTTCCTTTCGCATGATTTTTAACTATCATGTTGTGAGTATCTCACATACCAAACATATATATGTTTCGACATACATACCCGTGAAGGATTTACATTAAAACAGTCGCTGTCACCATCTCCACCATCATCACCGCCGCCATCCTCTTTACAAGCAGAGTCAAACAGTAGCTTTAGTTGAGTGCAATGATTTCTCTAGGGCACTTATGTTACTCTCATTTCCACTTTGTTCCTCTACCCCCCCCCCCCTAACCTAAACTCCAACTACCACTTTACTTACCACACACAATTCACTCACCTTTGGCCTTGCCCACTATGCCGTTGTTGTTTAACAACTTATACACAAACAAAGATGAACTTTTGTGAAAGGATGGTTGATGAAAAACAATAACATCATCCAAAGGGCTTTTAACAGGCTTTCCGTAGTTGCCATCTTTATAATATTCCGGTACAATGGTACTGCGGTACCTTGACTAATATTAGTCAGAATATAGTCAGGTATATTTACTTAAGCGCACCACCTAAAGATTCGCAGACATTCTACCTTCTTTAAATTCATCTTATACAGATGAAACCGTAAATAACTCGAGCACCTCAAGACCATATTTAAATATTTTCTGTTACGTGTATGCTTCCGGCCATACAGTAGAGGGTTACGATATTAGTCTTTTACAGTGCTTTCTGAATCCTTTGTGAAAGAGACCCACTTCTCAGTTACCTTCATCGTCCAATGAAATAGCGGTTGACAGGAATTATCATCTTCGTGGTATCCTTATTTGAAAGTCTACACTACCTCAAAAGTAATAGTTTGCGGTTGAGGCGAGATGTCAGAGCAGTTAGTTTTGGGAGTGTTTTTTTTTTTTTGCGCTTACCACCAAAACCCTCTTCGCCGTTGCTGCTTCAATATCCGCAAATGCTCCAGCTTGCTGACATCTTCCCATAGTGTAGGTGTTTTTAGCATACGCTAGAAACGGTTCAGACTTTTAACATATTGGGGCTCAGGTATCGGCAAGTGAGCTTTGGACCATGGTTTCAATGTTCTTTTTTTCTAAAAAAACGATGATTCCCCTCTATAGATTGCTCAGTCTGCTTAAATGCATGCACTTGCCGGCACTCTCCGTCAAACGAGGAAAATCATTGTGGTTAACGGGTAAATCATTAAACATTAGATATCGCATCTCTTATGGTTTGCTGACAGTATTAACATTATATTCTCAATACCTTTTCGGAGGATTGATCTGAAAAGGCTTAAGTAATCTCTTGCGATTGTAGGTGTTCACAGTGCTTCTTTGGTCCTAGTCGATTTTTTTTTATAATATCGCGCTCGCACCAAGGGGATATGAATACCCTTTTACTGACTTTTCTCCAGGGCGCGGTCGGGTGGTGTAGTAGTTTAAAACTCAGGTGTATAAGGTTTCGATATTTTTCCAGAGGTGGTTGTCAAACTGAAGCCATTGCATCCTCAACCAGTGGGTCTTAGTACGTGCTAGTTGTTAGTTCGTTACATTTAGCCCAGCCAGCAACCACTCCAACATCAGTGTTATGCCTTCATGTCAGAGTTGACGCCGACGGAATTCTCATATAACTACACACAAATTCTACGAAAAGGCTTTTTCAGAGAATTGCCTCGCACGGGATTCGAACCCGCGACCCTCTGCTTGAGGAGTGTATGCATATACCACTACACCACGGCCACCCCCATTTGACAACCAACTCCAAGCATTTGGGCATCCGGAATACTATTGAGTTATTCGGAAAGTAAATTAGTTTCTTTCTCCAACAGATGACTCATTTGTGGTACTAGTAGAGCTATTACCAGTTCCAGCCGAGTATACATAGCAAGCGGAAGTCCACAGCATACGTAACACTGGGTAAAAATATTTCTTACAAGTTGGTTTATGTGGTCAAAGGGTATAATTCGGTTGTCTAAAATGATTCCAAAACTTTTTACCATTTCAAAGAAAGGAATCTTTTCTTTAGATAAGTAAGTTTCGCACTATAGTACAATTGTTCACTTTTTTGAACTACGGCAGTGATGGTGTTCCTCAACATGACGAAACTAGTTCTCTTTAAATACTTCTGATAGGTTTTCCATCTGAGATAAAGTTTGCCGCGTTCTTATATTTGACGTAAGTCAATGTAAGTAGATAGACAGGTAGGTAAAAATATCTGTTGAAAAGAAAAAGCCACAAGCCTATTGGCCCATTGTGATGCCACGTGGATATGTAATGCTCTTGGAACCAATTTAAGCTTACGATGAAGAGTAGGAGACTGCTAACGTCTATACTCTTTAGATCGCTTAAGTCATTGTAGAAGAAAAAAGTGAAGTTTTTTCTTTAAAGTGAAAGCTGGACATGTATAGGGTAATAGAAATCGTTTGTAAAGGCGCAAAGCCTTCTTGCATGCTTGCCTGTAAGGCAGTGTCCAATGGTAATACCTATAATAGCGCTAATATGTTTTCTATTTTGAAAGATCAAACTCTAGCGCTAGACATGTTAATCCAACAGTCTACCTAAGGTTAATTCTTCTACCAGGATCCAGTCTTATTATTTGTTTGCAAGTAGCGATTGGTATACTAATTCTATCTTATTGAGGTAGGGTAGGTAATGCGGTTCCAATATAGCCAACTTCGTCTCTGTGGACCGGCATCCAAAGTTCGAACTGCTCTGCCATCTCTGTAAGTGACGATCGGTATACATTCAAGAGCGGTTCTATAATTTAATGAAACTGAGTCCGGGGACTTGATAGCGTTCTGACCATCCGAAAAGATGCAGATATCCCTAGCAGATATCACGTTTTTTTTTTTTTAGTCAGGACAGAGCTTCTTTAATCGCCAAAATTTCCGCCTGGAACACGCTTCAAAAATTAGGAAGACGGAAGGAGAAACGTGGATTTAGCTTATCTGAGAAAACACCGTCACCAACCCCGCTATTAGTTTAAGATCCATCTATGTAAAAATGGATTGACTTGTTATCCATGAAAGCATCATCCTCCCAAAAGGATCTAGTGGCGCCGAAGTTCGATATTCTCTGTGAGGATTCCCAAAATATTAAGAATACTAGCGTGGCCAAATAAATTATTTGTCCACTGTGTAGTTGCTTTAACTCATATTCTCCTGGCGTCCTCATATGAGGATGCAAGCAACGGTCCTTTAAATTTCGTATAAACTGGAATCATTTACGTCTAGATATAGAGAAATCGCATTTGGTGGGTAAAATTAGCATAACCCAACCAAAAAGTTGGAGTTAGAGTTAGAGTTAGAGTTTTTTTTTTTCTATGGACTAAATGTTTGCGACTAACTGAAATTCTGGACATGTTAGAGACAGATGATCCTGATACTACAGATATAAAAAGAAAAACAAGTGAGACCAAAAAGGACCTAAACAAATTACCATGGTAGCAGGGCGGAAAAATACTAGATGAGGTGAAAGGGGGGGAATGAAAAAAAAAAAGTTTTTAATTTATTCAATATAGTCTCCTTTTAGTTTGATAAACTTATTCTAGCGATTTTCCAACTTCTTGATCCCGTCCGAAAAGTAATTTTCCGGAAGGTCTGCAAAATACTCCTCCGTGGCGTCGATGATTTCCTCGCGTGAGCTGAATTTTTTATTGATGAGCCATCTTTTGAGGTTTGGGAAGAGATAATAGTCCGAGGGAGCCAAATCGGGCGAATATGGTGGATGCGATAGCAATTGGAGCCGTTAGTCATTGATTTTAGCCGTGGTTGCGATGCTTTTGTGCGCCGGTGCATTGTCTTGCAAAAACAAAATTTTTTTTTCGCTTCATGTGAGGCCGTTTTGCAGCAATTTCAGCCTTCAATTGCTCCGATAATGCACAGTAATACTCGCAGTTGATGGATTTTCCTAATCCATGAAGAATGTACCATGACAATTCCAGAAAACCGACGCCATAACCTTTCCGACCCATCGAGCCTCCCTTGGCCGTTTAACAGTTACCAATCGATGCCAAAAGTCACCCGATTCCGCATCACCAAGTCCAAACACTCTTTCGAAGTGCTCTCGCGTTCGTATTTTTGGTCAGGAGTGAGTATCCGCGGCACCCAGCGACAGGATAACTTTTTCATATGCAGAATATTGCCCAAAATATGGCGTGTGTGCTCAGTACAAATCTTTGTGGTATCTGCTAGCTCGCGCACCTTTACATTCCGGTCAGCCAACACCATTTCATTTTTTTTTTTTTTGACATTGTCCTCTGTAACCTCATCGAAGGGCTTGCTGCTGTGGACTTGATCGGTAGTGGAGTTGCGGCCACAACGAAACTCTCGAAACCAATATTTGACGGTGTAATCTGACGGATAATTAGCCCCATAATATTTATCCAACTTTTCTTTTGTTTCCTTCGCCGTTTTGCCTCTCAAAAAATAATGTTTTATGAGAGAATGAAAATCGTTTTTGTCCATACTCAACATGATGCCAAACACGTCAACAACAATTAGCTGTCAAAACAAAACTAAAGACAGTATCGTGCTCGAATTTGGCATGTCTGATTAGATATGAACGGAATTCAAGTCACTATAATCATTTTTGTAGTAGCAGCGCGTTCTGGTGGTCAAAGAGGTTACTTTTCACAAGTAATTCAGCCAGCTGAATTTCCTGTTATTGTGACAGACGAAATTGGCGAATGATCTTTTGCTGAAAATAATTGTAGATGCAAGTGCAGAGTACTGCTTATAAAAAAATTGGCCGGATATAAAACTGACAAAAAGTGAGCTGAGGACATTTTTTTTTTTAATTCTAATTGTATCCGGATATAATCAGCTTTCAAGTAAGGCGGATTACTAAAGTTTAGGCACAGATATGCGAAATAATCCAATCTCAGATACAATGAAAAGGATCAGATTTGATTGTATCATGAGATTTCTTCATTTTCAACTAAATTCAGATTTAAACTTCTCAGGTAAGTATTGCAAACTTAGACCTCTAATATCACATATGCAAGAAAAATGTATGCAACATTACGTATCAGCGGGGCCTATTTCATACGATGAAGGTGTGCTGGAATATTTTGGAAAGCATAGCTGCAAGCAAGCTATTCTAAACAAGCCCATTTGATTTAGCTACAAAGCATGGTGTCAAAATGCGCCATCTGGATATCTAATAGCTTTTGACCCATACTAAGAAAAGATTTATTTTGATAACGAAGAAATGGAAACCAAATTTGGAGAATGTGCCTCAACAATACTTCATTTGTTAGACGGATATCCCCTTAGCAAATCTTCTTCTCCATATCCAATAGACAATCCATAGACAATCCAATTGTCTCTGTTGCTTCCACTAGTTTTGCAGGTGATCCGGAAGGAAGTGTTAGAAGGTACAGCAAAAGTGACAAAAAATATACAAAACTACAATCGAAATATGGGTGGTACAGATAGAATGGAATGGATAGAAAATTTTTTGTCGAGATTTTACCATGTCCTATTTATTGGAAGCGAGAAACCCACCATAAACCAGCAACAAACCGATACTACCACATGCAATGCAAATGACTGGATTTAACCAGATGCACTGGAGACAACTGCGAGTCAAAAGTCAGTGCTGAGTGCTGTAAGTGCAATGTGGGTCTATGTATTAGCTGTTTTCTGCCACACCATACAATACAAAACTAATGCTTTTTTAAATATTTCATTTTTTTTAAAATTAAACTTTTCTTTAATTTTATGAACTACAATTTCATTTTTGGCTCTATGGGTTCGTCGATAAGCGAAATATGCGTTATTGGTCAGGTGAAAACTACATGTGCTTCATGAATCACCACTTCATCCACAAAAAATAACTGTTTGGTGCGGTTTGCATGCCGCCGGCGTTATTGGGCCATATTTTTTCGTCGACGTTAACTATCGTCACGTTACTGTGAATGGTCAGCGTTATCGCGCCATGATCACCAATTATTTTTGACAGCATTAACAAATTGAAAAATAAAGACTTGGACGACATGTGGTTTCAACAGAATGGTGCCACAAGCCATACAGCATACGCTACAATCGATTTATTGAAGAGTAAGTATGTTGAGCGTGTTATCTCAAGACATGGGCCAGCCGATTGGCCGCCTTGTTCGTGCGACTTAACGCCGCTTGACTTTTTTCTGTTAGGCTACGTTAAGTCATTGGTTTATGCCAACACGCCGACGACGTTGGAAGAGCTCAGAGCCAACACTGAACGCGAAATAGCAGCCGTTTCGGCCGAAATGTGTGGCCGAGTCGTTGAAAATTGGGTCCAACGAATCGACCGCTGCAAACGTGCCCGCGTTCGAATTCCATTCATAAATGTTTTGATTGTACTTCAAGCCAATAATAAAATTTTTGAAATATCTCAAATGGTGTGCCCTTTATTTAAAAAAAAAAAGTTGTCAAGTCGTTATTAGAAAACCCTATCTATTATTATAAAAAAATAAATCCTGATTTAAAAAAAAATTAATCCATTTTTACATACGTTCTGCGAACGTCGTCATATGAGGACACCCCCTAACTTCACCCACGAGCCTTAATTTTCTTTCATAATTTAAGTTTCTTAAGCCATTTCAAATCCTGCTGTTGAATTTTGACAAGTTTGAGTAAGTATTTCTTGCCTTCGGAGAATAAGGGTTAATGCGAATAGATTTGGTTGCAGCTACTAGCCTGCTGATGATATCGAGGGGTGTAAAATGAAACAGATTATTCAGTGCCGCCGAGGGAGTAGAGCGAAGGGTTCCGCTTATGCTTAGACATGCTGTTCTTTAGACTCTGCTTAGTATGCTGCATTATCTAAGTCTCTCCACCAGACAACAATCCAATAGGTGAGTATCGGTCTTTTAACTGAGGTCTATACCCAGTGGGTTATGCGAGGTTGTTCCTCTTTTCGAGCTTAGTTTCCTGTCAAAAATGAGACCTAGATATTTTGCTTTATCTGAAAAGACTAAACTGGTACCGTTTACTGAGGGAGGGTCTATGATTGGAATTTTATATTTCCTGAAAAAAGGGACAAGATAAGTTTTATGGAAGTTTATTCTCAATCCACAGCGATGTGCCTAATGGTTTAATCTGTTAAGAGCTGAAGGAGTTCTTTAATGGTATTAAGGTGCTTACTTGAGAAGGCTAGAGCGACTTCATCTGTATAGGCAATCATCCTGTTACCATCTGCTTCCAGGCATATCAGCAGTTCATTAACCACTAAGCTCCAGAGGAGAGAAGAAAGGACAGCGCCTTGCGGCGTACCTCTGCTGGCACATCTTTTAACAGAAGCTCCAAACAGTTTGGAGTTGATTATCCTACTATTTAGCATAAGACTGATCAACTCCCCGAGTGAGTCGTCTACCTACAGAATTGACAGCGCAGTCGTGATAGCGGATATGTTGACGTTGTTAAAGGCACCATCTATGTGCAGGAAAGCAACCATTGTGTACTCTCTATATTCATAGCCGTTTCTACCGACCTTCCTTTACAGTAGGCGATGGATCAATTTTAGCTCGTATATGAATATCAGTTAGTCGTTCTAGAGTTTTCAGAAAGATAGATGATAGACATATAGCTCTGAGGTCCTTTGGGATAACATGAGAGCATTTTTTGGCTTTAGGAATGAAAACTGCATTGACTTCCCTCCATGACATTTTTTTCTTTTATAATTTGCCCACGCTCAAGGGATTTAAGTACCCTTAACACGTTTGCACACAGAGCGGGCTTGTGCAGGCAAGATAATATCTCAGGACCATTGCAGCTCGGCAGGTATTATACCGTCCGGACCAGCAGACTTGTATGCTTTGAAGCTATGCAGCGCTTAAAGGAGTTTGCTTCCTGAAATCAGATCATGAATTATGGTCACGGCTGCAGTAGTCCTGTTTGGGTTGCAACTGACGGCGAATAAGCAGATACCTGTAAAGTGAGTGTCCAGTAGTAGGTTGAGTGTTTCATCACTTGAGGTTGTTCAAGAGCCATAGGTTTTGTTTTTCAAATAACTAGGCATCATAAGATTTGTAGAGAGGATTCTTCTAAGCCGCGATGCCTCAGATGTTTCTGTTATTTTGCCACAGGATGATCTACAGGATTGTCGCTTTGCCTTTCTCAGTTATTTTTTTAATAGATTTTGAGGGATTCTTGATATGAGTCTCAGTTAGTTGTTTTTGTTTTTGTGGTTTTTTCTAGGTTGAAAGGTTTTCTGCAAACGTTTTCAAGTGACCCCAGTGCTGTTGTCCACCAGTGTGGCTTTCTCCCGCCTCTAGGTTCAATAAGAAGGTTGAAGGCAATCATAGCCCGATTGAGAGTCAGGGTGGATTCCTTGACTTTTAGGTCCAACTCGTTGGTGTCACGACAGGATAGTGTTTTTGGCAGTATTCTTCTGTATTTTGGCCAATCAGGCCATTGATTCAAATAAAGCTATTTTATTATCAATATTTAAAATATTCTAGCGAAAGTCCCATGGATAAATAAAGGCTTTGGTATGCAAGGAACTTAGGTCTAGATCCTTTAAATTTCTCGCTTCTTTTTGGGAGAATAATTGATAACCATTTGAACATCGCAAGCTAATAAGATTCAATCGTGAGAAGTTTTAAAGCAAGAAACAGAGCTTTTCTCATGAAATGGCACTATACTTTCATTCGATGTAAAAAAGTGACCCAAGACCGAAGTTCTTAGACATGCTGCTCTCAATTGTATAGACACGAAATTGTGAATAATATTCAGGCCGCAAACGACAGGCAAGTTTTTGACAAAAATTGATCGTGGATCATTGTTTAATAAGTTTTTATTGAAATCTCCGCATAGTGTAATATTTTGTTAAGACGAGGTTATAAGTAAGACACCTCGGCCTCGAACTCAGTAAGAACAAAATCTCTGTGTGGGTCACACGCACAGCCAATAAGACATTTCGTCGTAGTGGTCAGAGTTTCCTTTCATGCCATCACATTTAATGTAAATTCGGACCTGGCTTCGGCTTAGTGGTTTAGCCTTCCGTAAAGCCATTTTAGTATATCGGCAGTTAAATCCTTACCTGAAATGCTAGATCCTTTAAGGTACAGTGCGTGTTGCCAACTATATGCATTTGGACGCTTCTGCTGATTTACTTTAAACTCCTCTGTCACCACATCTTTTTCGAAAACTTGGCCAGATCGAGGAAAACTCCTGGATCCACATATGTTGTGATGAAGTTATCGCTGGATCCATCTCTGATACAACAGTTGTTACATCTTAGGAGTTCTACACCAGAATCTCCACATTATTTTGCTTGTGTACGTTCGAGTGTTCAGTTCCTTTTACGCAGTCTAACATATGGTAATTCAGTTTACTGGAGAATCTTCCTCCAGGAATCTCCAGGAGTGAAAATTATAGCAGAATGGCTCTAAAAATTGTTGTGTTAATATCAAAGATATTGATTTTGCAAATTATTCAGAAAAGTAATACGAATATGTCATCATATCGCTGCTGACTTACTCATGTGTTGCCAGAAGTGATATGGAGTGTGGAGAGTGTAATTATCCCCCTCCGATCAAATCTCTGCATTCGATTCCCAGACTATCGGAAGAAACACATCGGATCTCTATCGATTTCATAGCAATCTATGTTACGTATGGTATCCATAAATGTTTTTTATACAGTTCCAGCTTATTACTTCAAATCATTGCACGATGTTATAATAAAATACTCGCTACTTTACATCCACTATTCCTTCATGTGACTTAGACCGTATAGAACGTCTGAAGTTGTTAACGTTAGTGCCTATTATGTACAATACATTCATGAAGGTCTGGCCTTCGCTTACCATGTTTCAGTAATACCAAAGTCAGAACCTGTCTTGAGGGCATAAGCTCAAGGGATTTGAGTCGAGGCCGTTATAAATTCTCTTGCCGATCTAACGATTAGAGCATTTAGCTCCTATTTGCCACTCCACAACATATCAACCTTCTTTCGATTTTAGGTTTAAGCCACAGCCACCATAACGCTCGACCCCTAATCATCTCAGCTAAGGTTTGGAAGCTACATATTGTAGAGTTTTTAGGGTGGAAGAAAATGTCCCCAGAATTTTTGCCAGTTGTCCTTTGGACTTCAGCTATATCACTTGTTTTCTTCGCGTATTGGACTTTTATGTTCATATACTAGGACTGATAGGATCATTATTTCGTTAAAAATGTACCTCTCTTCCAAAATAGGAGCTTTGATTTTATTTCATTTGAAAAACCAAGGTAAGAAGATCCTTCATTATTTGTGGATAATGTGTATTCGGATTTGTATTCATTTGGATTACTTGAAGGTAACGTTTGGAAAACTTAATTGAAGCACCAGCTTTTAGAAATGATGGTTGGGTAAGCGAAAGGCATCATGGTAGACATATGCTAGTAGTTATACAGACTTTTGAAAGATGTTAAAGAATTCACATAACAGCCCGTCACCTTGTTTAAAACCTTTTCTGACATAAAAGGTCTCGGTTTAGTCGTTAGCAACTTTGACGAATCAGCAGCGTTCTTCAACATCAATCTGCACAGACAGATGAGTTTGGGAGGGATGCCAACGGAGGGATGAACGAGAAGTTCATCTTTATAAATACTACCATATGCGGCCATAGATTCGATGAAAAGATGTTGGGTATCGATTTGGAATAATTGAGTTTTTTTCAAGGACTTGCAAGAGTGTAAGCATTTTCTCAATTGTGGACTGATATTGTGCACTGATAGGGGCCTATCAGGTTGTCATGGCAAATTAGATCTTATATCCGATGTTGAAGAGAATTATACATATATGTGTAGTTGGCGTTGTAATTGAGTCTTCTTTTTCGTGGATAGGGTAAATAATCCTGAGAATCCATTCATCAGCCATTCACTCTTCTGAGTAGATCCGAGAAATGAGTTGATGTATGCTCTCCACAAAATCATCTCTAGTAGCTTTGAATACCTCCACCAGTAAGCTGCCAGGTCCAGCTAATTTGTTAAGTTTCAGCTTAGATGTTGCTATCTTTACTTCGCTCTAATCAGTTGGACGAAGATTTTAAGTTTAAGTTGAATAGTCTATTCTAATTGACGGTGGGATCCTGGGTATCGTCATCGTTATATAGTTCACAGAAAAGGTGAATGTGAGTCTAGTGCAAGGTTTCCTTCTTTATTTCTACAGGCTTCTGTACGGATTTTCTTGCCTTGATACATTCTTTTCACTTGTTAGTAAAGATTCCGTTCATTACTTTTGGTGAACGACCTCTTATTATCTTGGACGACGTGTTTCTCGTGCTCTTTTTTTTCTTCTAATGAATCCGATATTCTTTCTATTTTTTCTGCGAGTAGATTTAAAATTATGTCACCTAGACGCATAAAAACTGGATGACAGGTCTACTTCACAACTTTCCGTTGAGTTGTGTCTAGTAGATCTGGGGCGAGTATTATGATGGACTCTAACCTTTTCTTTTGGTTTCAGTTGTCCGCAGATCAGCAAAAAACCTCGTAAGAGACCTATCAAAGAGCGCAGCGGATCTGTAGTAAAATCAGTTTGAAACCTCGAGGGCGGCATAGCTACAACGCTTATGTTGGTGTGATTATCTTCTTTGTTTTCACAGCAGTGCAAAATGAGATAGTTTTGGACTTCTTCATCTCTACATTAAGGAAGCTTGTAGAACGCCGTGATTTTCGTATGCGTTGTTTTCTGCGAAAACGGATAAAATTTTATAGATCAGGCCGCAGTCCCAAGACGATATTGTGGCTTAGTAATGCGGTTTAATTTTTATCATATCCCTCTAAGAGCGTCATATTTTTTATTTTTTTTTTTTTAGGTTTATAGGAGGCAACTAGAACACGGGTACATCACACTTGTAAAACTGGTTACTGTAGTAGCAGATATAGGGGCCATTCAAAGTTCTTGTCCTATTGTCGTGATGTTCAGCAAACGCACTAATGAGGCAGCTCTTTTTATGGCTTGTACATAGTAGATAAGCATGTGCTTCTCTCGAGGACTTTTTCTTTGTCCGACACGAGAGGTGGGTTTGAAAACAAAGAATGATATCCTATGAATAGCCTTTCAATGAAGGTTTCTTTATACTCTACCAATAGATAGTAAGAGCATCAAACTTTTTAGTGTTGAAGCCAATTTTGTTCAGCATTATGCAATTTGGAATTCGCGCTAATTTTTGGGTTCTTCTGGCTCAACCGATGGTAATAAAATTCAATTTTTTAAGTGCCTACTATGTTCTAAGTAACACTAATGTCTCCACGAACAATTTTCCCAACTTGGCTCGCATTTTTGGTCATATGTGCAGCCACACTTTAGAGCTCAAAGATTTGGTTTGAAGCAAGTTGTAGCATGAGAGGTAGAGGACGGTTCAGAACATAAACTGTACGCTCAACAAATGTTTTGCGTTGAAATGTTCAGCCAAAAAAAACTTTTGCAGATTGCCCATTATATGGTGATACGCATACTCGTAGAGACTACACAAAAATACTATTTTTTAGCAGACGAAAATCTTATAAGAAGCTCATTCGGATTTGAAATAGTGTCTTTCATAAAGACTTTGACGAAAAGATCGAGACACTTGCTGAAACTATTGGTAGATTACTTACGAAAGATCTCAAAAGGAGGAAATTAATCAAACTGAAAACAGTAAGAAAGTCTTATGACACCTAGACTTGAGACACAATTTTCAACTCAGAACCAGCTGGATAACACCAAACTCCATATCTGTCATCGATTGTGGTGACAGATGAGTCCATCGTCTGGACTCTCACTTTAATGGCTTCAAGTCGGCATTGCGAGAGGGATGTACCTAGGCGAGCTATTGTACAAGAAGGTATTGATTAGCAGCAGGTAACTCTGAAGAAAATCTTCACTGCAAATCTGGCACTGACATGCACAAAATCGGAAAACATGAGTCTGACGTCCTATGAGTGCAGGCAACATTAGCTGCCGGGGGTAAATTTTCGGTAGATTAGAATCCTATCTTCACTGCTATGATGCATGTTGATCGATAGACTGCTCAAAGCTTTCAATAGTTTTTACGTCCATGTTCAGGCATATGTAGATGATGTGGGTATATATCTGTTGGCTCAATGATTAGCCCAGAAAAAATAGGCTTTTGGTCAATCCTTCCAGATTTAGAATTGTTCCTTTAACGAGAGTAATGATGATCACTAGTCTCTCTAGCGGTTAATGAGAAACCGTCTGTTTCTTCAAGGAAGAAAAGTATTTGAGTGTCATCATCTCTACGGTGCTGTCGGCTTTTTGGCAGTGTAAAGAAGCTTGACATAGAGCTTGTCACCGAAGAGAGTACTTCATATCCTACGTTACTGATGAGAATGGTCTTTCTTTTTCTAACCTCTCTTTACAAAAACCTACGTCTGCTTCTAAGAGGAAATATACCCAACACCGATGGCAATGAATTATATATTCAGTAGAACCAATGAATCGAGAGGTTAATTACCTACGCGTCAGATAAGGTCCGATTAAGGCCTTGCTTAGCCTTCTCATGACTTCGAAGCTAGTTCGAAATTGCAAGAGATCTCTGAATTCAGTCAAAAAGCTTATTTGGATTCCAGATCCAGACAAGACCCACGGGATAGTCTTTTAGGAACCGAACCTACATTAATACCAAGGACAATTGTTTTTCATAAGGGCATAACTGCAAATGTCATAACGATGACATGTCGCGATTCCGCGATTGACGTTTACCACTCTGAATAAAAACGTTGGGTTAATTCAAATTCACTCCTGTTGAAAAATGTAAAAACGACAACACTGACAGATTTGTGGACAGAGCATCATGAGGTACTCCATCAGGTTCACATTAATTGAGAAGTCCACTCTAAAAGTCATGCAAGGTTTTTTGCTTTTCATAAAACAAAAAAGTAAAGTAAAATAAAAAACTTTACTCCGCAAGCATTGTTGTTGGCTCATCCCCTCACCGTAGCCCATCATCCAACCCAAATCCATTCAGTTGCAGAAATTTAAAGCTAAAGTCATTTACAGCTTTACCGTGTCATTAATAACATTATACCGACACCGTCCAAGGTCCAACGTCTTACCAAAGCGATCGACTTTGTCTGGCTAATAATGGTCCCGGTTCCATAAGAGTCGGAAGTAAGTGGCTCTTTTTTTTTTTTTTTGTTGGGCCAAACTTACCGCTTTTGGTCCTGGTCTGTTCTGTCCATTGTTGTAATTATTGGAAGCTTCCTTTCTTCGAAATCATCTTCCACTGGGAAGAATTTTACCAACAAATGATGTGACCGGGGGCAGGTAGGTATGTATTCACCTACCTACCCTCAAGCCAAAGTCATGGTCCATGATTTAAATTAATGGACGTGTGTGCTCCGAACAGAAGTAATAAATGAAAAGCAAAATCACTATTTGAGAGGATTTTTTTTTTCTTGTATTCTACTTTCCCACCGCTTATCCTTCTCACATCTCTTTTCGCAGGATTCTTTTGGAAAAAACACATTTTCTGAGAAAAGTTGTTTCTTTTTCTTTTTTAGTTCTGTTTGCCGTTAGCTGGGAGGAATGGTGGACCTACGATGGAATTTCAGGTGAGTAACTAATAGAACTCTTTCTAGCATTGCAAATCTTGGTGAATCGTGAATTCTTGAATAGTGAATGGTGAATCCTTGTGCTCACGAGTGTCAAATAAATCGCTCACTTGTCTACTTCCAGAAGAAATATAGAAAATTATTCTTCAGGCGAATGAAGAATGAAGAAGAATAAAACGAAGGGGAAGGTTTCCGAAAGGAGGCAGAAGGATACTCGTATCTTCTAAAATTCAAGAAGCTGTGGTGAAGGCGGCGTTGTAAAAACCTTACAAATGCACGTCTACCAATTTTTTTATTCTGTACTTCGTTTTTTTTTTTTTTTTTTCTGTAGGTCTTTCTTTTGTAGATCCCACTTTTGTAGTCCTCCCGTGTGGACCTTTTTGACTGTGCGATCCTTCTGTTTGAGGAAGGAAGCTCAACATAAAAAGAAATCTTTCACCTTTTGCGATTAGCTGTACAAGCGCCATTTGCACACAATCTATCTCTAGTTCGCGATAGTCGTTTGTTCGTTTGTTATTACCCTGGGAGAGGAAAAAGATGTGCCGAGGCAGACATAGAAAAACTATTTGAAAAGAGGAGAAATGAAAAAGGAAAGAAGAAAAAAAAATATAAAAGGACTCTAGTCGAAGAGCACCTTTGTATTTAGGAGGAAGAACCTACAAGAACAACAACATTCATTCGGAGAGTATCCTCTTGAATGCGAGCACGAGGGGATTAATATCTCTTTGTGTTGTTGCTCGGTATAATGAATGGATGCAAGAGGACGTGATAGCACGAACTATTGCAACAACATGCTTAAGTGCAACCAAGGGATGGGTGAAAATGGTTAAGGACGACTTCTATTTGATAACACAGCTAACACACACTTTAATAACTTTTATCGTGTATTGCACAGTGATTATGCGTCAACTATTCCAACTCAACTCAACTACGAATACACAAGTAAAGATAAAGATGCGGATACGGGTACAACAGACGCAATACCCAACTTTTAGTAGAGTACATGCAAAGAAAACTGTTTAGTTTAATACTTCAATCCTATTTCCAGAGATTCCCTTTCGACATGATAAGTTCGAGTAATAGTGGGGTTGGGGACTATGTATCGATTCTGAAGTGATTGGGGTCGAGAGATCGGAAAGCAGCAATCGCAATTTAGGTTCAATGGTTCGTTTACTGGAATTAGGGGATTGACTACGTGCCATATCAGTTTATCTATGTACGAGAGTTGTTTTGGTTGTAGTATGAGTATGTTAACAAGATGACTATTATCCTATTATTGGAAGTTTTCTTCTTCGTACTGAATAGTGAATAATGAATAGTGAATCTTTTTTGATAGCCTTGCCAGCTAGAGTTGATGGCGGTAAATGCGGATATCTTGTGTTTGGAAAAATTGTCAACACGTCATAAATTGTAGACGAGTGATTTGTAAGTCGACGTACGTATGAGTGTCGCTGGAACTTTATTAGATCGTGCTTATCATAGAAAAGCGTATCGTATTCGCTTGTTAAGTAAAAAAATTCAAACGAATCACTAAGATAGTGTAGTTATTGTATATGGTATGTGTCAGTATCTAGCTTCTGTTAAAAATGTCTCAGCATTTCTATAAAACTACTTCGGTTCTAAAGTTCTATAAGAGCAGAAAAGCTAATAGTCTGACAGAGAGATGCACAATAGATAACATGGAGTAGTGCGGAGAAATATCTATTGAATGCCCAACTAAGTAGATACAAGACTGCAGCTGTCTTCAAAGGAAACAAAACTATATTTTGCTGAATGACCTTCAAAGTTAAAATGATAAATTTTATGAAATGGTTAGACAATAATATCAGATCTCACTTTTACATCAAATCGCTGATTCTTAAGTTATAGGGAACAGCAAACGAGACAGCAGTAGTTTGATATCTTTGTTACTTATACCAATAGCCGCACAGGAATTCTAGTACATGCATCATTGAGCGAGAAAGTGGTTGCATTGATTTCATGAAAAATGCTTCGTCGAAGAAATGTAGTAATAGGTAGAAAGGCTCCAGGACCTCATAGCTTGTCATCAGAAATTTCGAACAAAACTAGGCTTTCTTTCTAGGACACATCCAACAGAAGAAACATCTTCATACAAATCTCTAGTTTGCAAATAATATGCAAAAGATTAAAGGATTTCTGTGTTTTTGTAAACTTGGTCTTGCATTTATACAGTAAAACCAAGAAAACTCTTAAAAGTGCAAGCAGAATTGTTTGTAAGCGCCTTGTTCTCACAGGATGGAAACTATCTCCTGAAGTGAAGGAATAGGTCAAGTCTTTCTTGTCATTTTGTTCTGTGAGACTTTTAAGCGGGACCTTTGACAACTGCCGACTCTGAAAAGAGAAAAAAAAGATACTTTTCATCGGTTGACGTTTCAAAAATCAATTGTTTCATCAAAAATATTTTTTTTTGTTTTTCGCTTTGTGGCTTGGGAATCGAACCCGAGCTTCAAGAGAAGAATTTGATGAACTTAACGACTGCGCCATATCGACCAAAAACTAGCAGGCAGTTGATCTATCTTTTGAAAAATATGGACGATGAGTAGATATTCTAAAGGGCGATTCATCGTGAGTTTAAGTAATGTAAAATAAAATACATAAATTTGAAAGTGAACTTGAAATATTTATTATCGGTTAAAAGAACAATTTATGGCACTTACTTCTTGAAAATGATATCATGTAAATGTTGGCCACGACTACGTCTGAGGTGGTCCATTCGGAAGGTCCAATTTTGGGCGACTCGTTCGAGCATAGCGACTGGTATCTCGCGGATAACACGAGTAATGTTGGCTTCCAAAGAGTCAATCGTAACTGGATTATTCCTGAATACCTGAGACTTTACCCATCCCCAGAGAAAAAAGTCCAAAGGTGTGATATCGCATGATCTAGACGGCCAATTTACCGCAGCAAAACGTGAAATTAAGTGCTCACCAAAATGATTTCTCAACAAGTCCATTGTTTCAAGCGCTGTATGGCTCGTAGCTGCTTCTTGTTGAAACTTAAGCTAACCGAGACCATGTGCTTGAATTTCAGGAAGCACATAATCCGTTAACGTGGCCTGATAACGGTTACCATTGACGGTAATTCTACCAGCCCATAAACCACACCATACCGTTGTTTTTAATGGATGTAATGGTAAACTTTGGTACTCTTCGGGTTGCTCATCAGTCCAAATACGGCAATTTTGTTTATTATTCAGTTCAGAACCGGCAATAAACAGTAGGCCCTGCTCAAGAGTGTACAAATTCAACAAGTAAGAAACACAAATGAGTGCCAGAAGCTAGGCCTTGTCCCACATCGGGCTGTCGCTCCAAAGTTTTTTTTATTTATTTTTAAAAGAGTTACATTTTGGCATAAAACTATATTAGACACGGTTTCGGAAAGTAGATTGATTCTGATGTCGATCGATAAACCAGCGATCATGAGTTAAAATGCCGAAAATTTCTCGATTCCTTTTTTGGGAAGGGGATTTTGTATATGGGGGCCAGTAATAGCTTCGCCGCCCTAGCAACGTATAATCAGATGATGAAGGAAAGCAAGTGAGTTCTCTAAGCAAGAGCTTTAAAGAACTCCAGAAAAAAGTGTTCGGCATTAAGGCGACACAAATAGTCAGAAGTGACGACGAGAGACAGCTGAAGCTCCAATAAAAAACGATAACAAACGCAACAACAACGCTGCCACAAAAGTGCGAAATACGCCAATAGTGGCAATAACAGCAACAGAAAAAACAACAAGAATGTAACAACAGCAGAAACAGCGCAAAGAGCAGGAAAAAACAACAGCAATTTCAGCAAGAACCGCAGCAGAAGAAACAACAACAAACAACAAGAGCACCAACAAAAACTACAAAACGCAACAAAACAAAGCGTTCCTCCGATAAACACATATAAAATGTTAGTCGGCCATAGACAATAACAATTATGTTCGACGTTTAAGCGTAGATAGACATGCGATTCACTGTATTTCAGTTGTGCGCTACAATAAAATCCAAAATATATTGAAAGAATCGACGTCGACACACGTAAGGGTGAAAAGTTGCAAATAGTGCCTTCTGAGGAGGCACTGATTTCGAGGAGATTTTTGCACTATTCAAAGAGAAAGAGTGGAACGAGCTCACTTTCGTGGAGGTCAAGCCGTTCAGCATGGCTAGAGAAAAAAGGGAGAAGTGAAAACTACCATTTTTCCAGGTACGAGTACAGCAAAGTTCCAACAGTAAACTGGGTGGTATAAAGAATACTCAAATTCTAGACTACTAGATCTGGGAAAAATGTATGAGGAGCGAAAAAATTTCACAATGCGTTCGCTGTCAAATTAAGTCGAATTAAGAAATGCAACCTCGATGAGTTAAGTGCGAAAGAACCACATGTCCGAGGTGCGTCTGACAAAAGCCAGCTTTTGTGCGCCTTATGTAAAAACACAGGACACACCGTAAACTGGCAAGATTGTCCTAAGTTCCAGCTTAAAGGAAAGAAAATCTGGCTCTACAGCAAAAGTTGGGGGTTAAACGAAAACCAGTCCTCATTCCCCAAATTATATACGGCAGGTAGGCGATGCACTGTACACGAAGCGAAGGTTATTTCTTAGGCCTCAGGGCATTAGAAAATTCATCTGATCTTCTAGCTATCTTAGAATTAGGTCAGATGGCTCAGCTATAACATCGGATCCAATTACAGGCCACGCGCGTTTACGAAATATGCACGCTGTTTGCCAAAAGACGCACTACTAGTCACAGAAAATAGAAAATAGTACGACAAAACCGACTTACTCCTATACAAAGAAGTGGTGTTGCGGTCTTCATCGGAAATGTTTTCGATGTAAAAGAGTGTACAGCCGGGTAGTGTAAAGGTTCCAGGAACTAGAAGCAGCAACTGATGCTGCTCAATCTACCTTATTCATCTCGAAGCTCGAGATATTTTTATGGTCTCTTGGTCTTTTGAACGTCAAACATAGAGATTGGAGAAATATAAGGTGACTAGCTGTTAAAGTCTTCATTAAGTTTTGCTATTTCATCATAAATCGTTTAACGCTTGCCGAATGTACGGAAATTATTAAAAAGTATTATCGAATGCCCGGTTTGCTGAATTGCGCATCGCTAGAAATGTTGATCGCAGATCCGAATTTTGGCCCAAAAAAATTTCTCGGGCGTGGCCATTTTTGGCACAGCGGCTATGGCAACAAGCAACATTATAGTTTTTGGAGCGAACACAATCCACAAGTGTTCGGCCAAGAATCAATGCTTTCACAAAGATTGAATGTTTAATGCGGCTTATGGCAATGGCAGGATCATCGGAAATTTATTTATTTTTTTTTTTAAATGAGGAAGGAGACGCAGTTACTGTGAATAGTCTCAGGTGTAAAGCGTTGTTAACTAACTTTCTGTGGCCAGACCTCAACAACATCGATATGTCCGAGCTGTGGTTCCAAGAAGATGGCGCTACATGCGAGCGAGCCGTAAAAAGTTGGACAGATAGGTCATCATGTGATGAACATACTCGGCATAAACGCGTTGGATAGTCCATCGTTTTCCAGATACGCGTTCTATCTCGATCTCCTGCTATTCGACTGCCAGGTATATACCAACACTGACACTGAAGTCGTCGATCACGAATCGAGTTCTTTTGCACAATTTCTGCTTTCAAAATGAAATATCCCACTGCAGCAATCTCATTCGAAACTTATAAGAGAACATGATGGGTATGCCAGTGTTACACAGTATAATGAAAGCCTGCAAAATAAAAATGGATAACTAGTAGTACAGTCGGCAGTTTGAATATGGATAGACTATTTCTAGAAACTGTGTGACGGCGATAGCGATTAGAATTTCGAAGTGAGGCAGAATAAAGAATTTAACCTGGATGACAGTACCTAAGCTATTCAAAATTCGTTGAGAAATCAGACGAAAAATATTTTTGGCAGCTACGATAAGAAAAAAAAAAAACTGGTTTCGTGTGCTCATGCTTACTTACTTACTTAAGGTGGCGCTACAGTACGGGGTGGACCTAGATCAACCAGCTCAAATTTTAAGCTAACTGCTTCCAGTTTCTTACGCTAACTTGCTCAAGGTCCCTTTCCACTTGCGTGCGCTACCTGAATCGTCGTCTTTCTCTCCTGCGCTGTCCCGTGGGGATGGAATCGAATACTTTTCGGACCGAAAGTGGTTTGACTTCCACTCTTCTGGATAAGTAGATGTCGCTGTATAGCCTGTACAGCTCGCTGTTTTGCCTTCTCCTTCACTCATCGTCTATGCAGACGGGACCGAAAATCAACCAAAAAATGTGCAGCCAGGAGCGCCCTCATCCATTTTTGATAAAGGCCAGGACAAATATAATTAAGGTCTTATGTGGGCTCACTCTTGTCCGGAAAAGGGTTTGCTAGTCAATTGCCTTTTTAGCTTAAAGCTTAAAGAATCAGCGTATGGCAAGTGTGCTGGTGTCCTTGTCTGAATTGAAAGCGGAGCCTAGGTGGTCAAAGTACTTAGATACCTCAAAATTATACCTGTCCGAGACATCGGTGTTTTTTTTTCTTCTGTCGCAATAGAGCACTTAGCCAAAGAACTAGTCCATTGTACTCTTCGTAAAATTGATTTAAATAAAATATTTCAGTCTTACGAAAAAAGATAAGTATACGCTTCAGTGATAAGGTGGCTATAATACCAACACCCACCATGTCAGAATCAAGTACCTGCAGCCTGATGCGAGCGTAAGCCGGACATTTACAGATACAGTGCTCCGCGGTGTCATTATAACTTTCACAGCAAGTATCGCAAAATTTTGTGGCACTTATGCCCTGTCACGATACCCGTAATCAACCTGCAGTATTTTTTACTGAGGGACAGCAGAAAAGCCGCTGACTGCATACCGAGGAGTTATGCTCTCTGCAGTTGTACTCATATGAGACCCAAATACCAATTAAAGCTTTAACGGAGGACGCAGGCAGACCCAACGTAGGCTCGCGTCCTATTTTCCGCCATCCCATTGTGACCTGGGATCCAGATAAAGGCCACTGGCAAGCCTCCGACTGCGTTCAGTGATCTATTGCGTTCTTGAACTAGCTTGGAAGTCGTAAGAGGGTTCAATAAGGCTCTAAGTGCAGTTTGGATGTCGCTGCAGATGCAAATGCTTCGCGCTCTCCACCGATTGTCCGCAATATAGTTTGCTGCCATCAGGACTGCGTAAATATCCGTTTGGAAGGCAAATGCGAGCTTTCCTAATGTGAAGTGAAATCGTTTGTTTTCGTACTCCAGAAAGACACCAGCGCATAATTTTTTATCGGTTTCCTGGCTCAGATTCTGGCCGAAAGGAGTTCTGGTGTCATTGCATTGGACGGAATGTCCATAGGACCAGAGTTAGCCGACGCGAAAGATCATTAAAACTTCCACTTATTTTTGAAAGGAAGATAGCTTTGAAAGTGCAGCCCATGATATGAATATCAAGGGGAGGGAGATTCATCAATGCGTGTAGACCTGAGCCAGGAGTGCTGAGTAAAGCCCCCATACATCCGAGATAAACCGTTCTTTGGAGACTGGCAAAAGCAGCAATCACGTATTTCCGCGAGAACTTTTTCCACCAGACAACCAACGTAAAGGCTATAATTGGCCTTATTATATCCGCGTAGATCCAAAGAACCCTTGTCGGTGACAGGCCCCATGTCCTGCTGATAGATGCTTTCGACGACACATGTTTAGTCCAGAGAACTTTGTTATCCAGGATGATACCCAAATACTTAGCTTCTTTGGAGAATTGGATGGTGATGCTATTAAGCACTAGATGAGCCAAACCAGGCAGCTTCCTCCTTCTCATAACCTCTGTTTTGAGAGGATTGACTGAAATCCCATTACTAGTTCACCAGTCGTCGATCACGTCTAGAGCTGTCTAGACAGGCTGTCTAGACTGTCGCTAGACACGAACAAACAGACAGACAGTGAGTCGACCAACATGCATCATAGCAGTGGAGGCAGAACTCCGTCCTGCAAACGAAAGCTGTTTACACCCGCGACCACATATTGGCCGCAGCGAGCATCTGCAATCAATGTTCTATTCACCAGTATTGCCTGGCCGAGTTACACATGCCGTCAAAAGTTATCGTGTCGATAGCACCCTCAACGTCGACGAAAATGCACTACAGAGGCATTCGCAAGACGGTTTGGCGTACATGGATCTCGACCATTCTTTCCTCCTCAGCATGGAGGAAATCAGAGTTATAGATCTGAAACCTTTTACAACCTCCTTTCCTATTTTTGGTATGAAGGCCACTATCACTGTACGCCAGGAATTCGGAATACTAATCCTAGCAGTGAAAATTCTCCTCAGAGTTACGAGCAGCTAGTCGGTGTTTGGTGTCCTTTCTTGTTAAAAGCGTATATTACGTTTTGTCCTTATTGACCGTTATCGCCTCACTACTCGCGAAAGTTCCACTGACATCACTCTGCTTTCTTCCGATTATTTCAATATCATTGGCGTACGCGAGTAATTCGACGGACTTTTGAAAGAATGTGCCTCTTGTTTTGGCGCGTGGGTTTTGCATTATTCTTTCAAGAATGATCGTAAATAAATCGCATGACAGCAAATCGCCTTGTCTAAATTCGTTTTTGACATCAAAGGTATCGGTGAGTTGTTTACGGACCATGATGGAGCAGCGTGCATTCTTCATCGTCATCCTACACAAACAAGTGAGCTTGAAAGCGATACCAAAACTAGACATTGCTCTGTGTAGCTCGTCTATATAGAGACTGACTGGCCCTAAAATCGAGTAATAAGCGGTGTGTATCAGTGTATCAGTATATTCAGTTCATGGAATTTTTTTCAAGATCTGGCGTAGTGTGAATACACTAATATGGACTAATCAAGTTGTCGGCGAATTGCCTCAGGCATAGTGTAAGTGGTTTAGGGGGTCTCCTTTCTTGAAGATCGGACAAACAATGCATACCAAAATGTTACGAAGCAACTGTTCAGGTTCACATTCTTGTTTCAACTGAATTCTGAGTTGAAGTACAATTGAATGTCTCCGATCATAATCTAAGTGCAACGAAAAGGCTGCGAAACAACAGTAGGTCTTTGCCAATGATCATAACTGACGACATTGCATAATCAGATGTGAAATGAAGTCATCGTTTCGAAAATTCTCCTGAACAATCCTCCATTTCAAAAGTAAATTGATAGCGACATTCAAAAACTCTTTAGCTCTTTAGCCAACATATCCTCCACTTCTTCAATTAACGCCAAAATCAATTTTTTTTTTTTTACAGTTTCCTGTATAAATTTACGATATTGGTGTAACGATGTAGGCTACATGGCACACGGCCTATAAAAAATCCCCTTGAGAGAACAAATGCTATACATGTACGAGTACGAGTACCTTAAAGGTTCTGCAAGTGTCAAATCTATCTTCCAGTTTCATAAAGTTGTGAAAGCTACAAAGGTTTGTGGCCTTATATCGCTTAAGTTCTATGCTTTTGAATTTATTTTCCTGAAATTGACTCAAAAATAGACGTAAGCATGCCACATCCAGCATTCAAGGATAACCAGAACCATTCCAGGTCACCATTTCTGTAGTGCTGCTCAATAACAACACTACCTGTACCAAATTTTACCAGATATTGACAATTACGAGTAAACTAACATTTTCCATCTTTTTTTATTGTAGGTCCAGCATTTTGGGGTCTAATTAATCCGGAATGGTCGCTTTGCAATAAAGGACGCAGACAATCTCCTGTTAACCTAGAGCCTCAACGATTACTATTCGATCCTAATTTAAGGCCTTTACACGTCGATAAGCATAGAGTGAGTACATATACACCTTGAAAAGTCAATTGCATTGATATTCTCAGTTTAATACACCTCAAATCCTTCCATCCGCAGATAAGTGGTTTAATATCAAACACCGGACACAGTGTCATCTTCACGGCGGGCAATGAGACCGTTGCGAACTATGATGGCACCCAAATGCCAGTCAACATTACCGGTGGTCCATTATCGTATCGATATCGATTCCATCAAATCCACATACACTACGGTCTTCATGACCAATTTGGTTCAGAGCACAGTGTCGAAGGATACACGTTTCCAGCTGAGGTAAGAAATATCTACTTCATATGTGTTTTGTGTGTTGCTTCATGTATTCGTGTTTTATAGGAGAAAATGACAAATGCAAATCCTCATAAAGTTCATTGTTTTCCTTGTTCCACTTTATAGCTTCATCGAAGTTGAAACAAATACTAAACCACTACCTGACATTGGAGAATTCATCCTTTTTCGAAACAGGAAAATGAAAAATTTCGTCTTTCTGGACATCTATTCATGTCGACATGGTTCAAATGATGGGGCACTTTATTTTTATGACTTTAACAATGGTCAGTGTATTAAAGGGCAAATAAACTACGAAACTACAAAGTTCTGATCGATAATCGAAAGGAAGGCAGAATCGATTGTTGTATTGTTGTACCCGTAGGTGAATGGTGAAATAATTCACTTTGTGTGTTCGCTTAATTAATCATGAGGTTGATTTTTTGGGAAAAAGCCAAGGAGTTTACTTATTTGAAATTCATTGGATGCTCCTCGGGAAATGTATCTTCCTCCAATCAGTCCTTGACATTTCGGAATGGATGAATGACTATGATGTTAGAAAGGGAAGTACGCGTTGGCCATGTGAATAAATTGCTGGCATTCTTGGTGTCAGTTTTGAGGACGAATAATTGTCTGCTGCAGTCAGAAATCTGTTTGGAGATTTCAATTAATTTTCGTCAACAGGGAGAGAAGTATGAGTGGAGTCAGAAAAAAGAAAATTGGCGAATCCTTTATTTCTGTGAAGTCGAAAGGAGAGGATGTCCTCGTACGAGAATATCTTACAGATTCGCATTTTTCCTCGTTTTTTTTTTTTTTTTTTTTTTTTTTTTTTTTTTTTTTTTTCTTTAAGAAAAGCAACACAAGGATTTAGTTTTAGTGGGACACACTACGTAGTGTGTGTTGATGACATTTTTACATGATGTCGAGCATGCAGTCGTGGATTGAGAAACTCGTATTCATAGGGATGAGGCTGAATTTTCCAGCTGCTTTCATTGCCTGGATACGAAGCGGTGAGATGTGATTGAATGGTTTGTGGTTTTTGAAAGAAATTGGGTTATAAATGTCATTTAACGGTATCACACTGAGATTATGCATGAAAAATTGGAACATGTCACGACGATAAAATACGTGCTGTTGACATTAACGAATCATTGCTCGAGGTTAATTGCCTATGGGAAGCACTTTCAGAAGCAATGAATTTAGGAATATAGAGCTCCCTTCGTTGGGGGATGTACGGGAGATTTTTGATAATTTGTTCCCCCTTTTTCTAATACTCGTAATATTGGAATTTATAGGGCGTTTTAATGTCCTTGAAGGAATTTGAAATCTCCTATGCTAGGATATGAGCATTTGTCATGGGATCCAAAAATCAGATGTAGTCTTTGTTGATACCACTTTGGTTCCAAGTTTTATGATGCAGCAGGCGGAGTGTAATGTTTTGAATTAAAAATTTCATGAAGTCGTTACTAAGGACGAATACAATTTTAATGCATGTTTTGGGATCCTGGGCAACTCTCTTCCGAACTTTGCCTTTATTTTTATTGTTAATCTTGTTGTTATCTCGAATTCAAACAAGACTCAGTGAACCCTCGCATTCTGGATTAGTTTGGAAGTGGTAAGAACATTTAAACAAATGTAGATACTCTGTTTCCTCCACGGTTTTCGCGTAATATACCATTAGGAATGCGTGTATCTCCGCTTCGAGGACAAATGCAAGTTTTTCTAGCGCGAAGTGAAATCGAACATTGTTTCCATCCAAAAAGAAACCAAGAAGGTCTGAGTACATACCTTTCTAGGACTAGAGTCTGGTAGAAACCATTCCTAAGCACCGCGAAGTCGATTTCGTACATTAGAAACCAAAAGACTGCAGTTGGCGCGCAGGTTTATCAAATCCCTGGAACATGTTATACCAAAGACCACTTCAAGTTGTTCAAGATAGTCACAACCCTGATCTTACTGTTATGGATACGAAATTTTTTTTCTGAGTTCAATGCTTTTTCTCAATATCGTTCTGATCAGAAGCGTATATGTATTACATTCAAGTAGTTTTCCTTGAACTTTTAGTTCGTAGTATAAAGGCTGTTTTATGTGTACCTGGATTGAAAGATAAGTGGTGCTACTGAGCCAAAATGAGTATACCATCATTTGGTATAAGCCCTTTTAGCCCGCCTGTCAAAACTTGCTGACAATCCGACGCTTAGTTCTGTTTGAGACACCCATTTCAAAACATCGTGGTAATGTTTTTTGCGACCATGGAAAAAAAGCAGTATCGCTCCGTGATCCAATTATTGCAAAATCTTCGAGAAAATCAAGCCCATTCTCGATTGATTTGTAAGAGACCCACTCACCTTCCCGTACGATAGCAGGCATCTCAACTGAACGCGTTAGCCATATCCAGCACGAGACTTTGGGCATGAGAAAGCTGTCCGCGCAATTAGTGCCGCGTTTGCTCACGCCGAAGAATAAAATCCGTTAAGGGACCACTTCAAAGACGTGCTTAGGCCTATTTAATTGAAATCCGGAGGAGTTTCTGTGTCATTTCGTGACTGTCGATGAGACATGGATGCATTGATACACACCAGAGACCGAAGAGCAACCGAAACTATAGGTTTTACCCGTAAAAGGTTATGGCCACAGTTTTTTGGGATGGGCGAGGTGTGATGCACATCTACTATTTCGGAAAGTAAAAAAACAATCACCGGAGCACACTACGTCGGTTTAACGCCGATTTGAAAAAAAAAAAAAAAAATGAATACATTTGGCGAAGAAAAAAGTGCTCTTTCATCACGATAACGCACCAGCTGACATCTTCCCAGTCGCCACAGCCAAATTAGTTGAATTGCACTACGAATTGCTGCCCCATTCTCCTTATTCTCCGGATTTAGCTCCCTGCGACTTCTTTTTATTGCCAAACCTTCACAGATCACTCGCCGGAAAGAAGAACGGGTCAAACAAAAAAGTCATCGCCGCCGCGAAGGTGTATTTTGCAGACCAACAAAAGTCGTAATATACGGAGGGGGTAAAGAAGTTGCGTTGTCATTTCTAATCCGGGTATTCATCAAACAGCCCTCGTACAACAATTACCATCATACAGTGTTGAGTCCACAACTAAGCTCCTAACTGGGATATCGTTAGGATAATGGGGGATTTCAACGCCAAGAAAGGAAACCACAGAAAAATGCCTAAGCACGGTTTATGAAACCACAGTAATGTCAGCGGTTAACGATTTGTAAGCATCTGCAATCTATTCATTGGAGGTAACTGCCACCAGATCAATTAGATCTCAAATGACCGGCAGAAGACATTAAACTAGGTCGACCATATCGTGAAAGACTGTCGCCTTAGAAACAGTTTCCTAGACGTGCGATAAAGACGCAATCACAAGCTCATGTCAGTCTTACATGCCTTCGTAGTACTGCAAATTCAACTTAGACAAACTCAGTGACCCCCAATTGAGCCTACAATTCGAGAATTATCCTGCCTTACAATCAGCAGCACTATACAGGAAAACGTGAATGCCACTGGAATGATGTAAAAATGTTTTTAGAATTGACATCGATAAAAGGCAACGACATGGCTAATAAAGAGAACCGAAATGGACGTAGGACGTTACTATACTGAACTGAACATCACCATTGAATTCGGAAATGAGTGAAGAATTTGACTCATCATATGGGGAAAACACTTCATTATGTTCGTTAAGTGCTTAGATTATAGTGATTTGATCTTCAATTCTAATCAGTCTTACAAACCAACAAATCTACGAAGAACAAGTTGGTGGGCATTGAGCCATTTCTGCCAGATCCTTTTGAGCATTCATTTAGACAGGCCATCACTGTTACAGTTTGTTTTAATTGGTATCGATTCACCTGCAACTATATTCCAGTGCTTGTTGGTTGTAACTCCATGAGACCAGAGTGAAAGAACAGTCGAAATGCATACATAACCGTGTAGATTCAGACGACACTCTTAGGTGACAAGTCCCATATCTTGCCTTTCAACTGCCAGAAAACCGAGAACGTGCTGAAGGTTTTCGACGTGGCATGTCTAGCTTAAAGAAATTTTTTATCGCATATGATGAAGCAGATATTTAGCTTTATTTGAGGAACGGATAGCATAAAACGAGTCAGACCTTCTTGTTTTAAGAAGATTTGTTGAAAGACGATTTCTAATGCACGAATCATAGATGACGTCTAGGGCTGATTGATCTTTCAAGCAAACACATGCCGTTATTCAATAGATATTACAGCTACATTATTCATAGTTTTGAGCTTGGTCATAAATTGTGTGGTACGAGTGATTTTAAAATTAGCGTTCGTTTGCCACATGCCTGAAGTTCTTTACATTTTATCTAAGCCTGAAATTACAAATCCGCAAAAGCCATTATATTTTCTGTATATGTGTAGCAATTCTCACAGTCAGTGCCAGCGTTTTCATTCTGTGAGTTGATTCATCAACCCCATCTAAATGCGTTTCTAAGCCCTCCACCAAATATTTGGCTGCATGTAATTTGTTAAGTATCCAAACGCATGTTATACCATTTCAAATTGAAGAGATTCTCAATAGTATTGGAACACGCAGAGGCTTCATTATATTCGAACTGTTAACTTTTAGGTACACTTAATTGGAGGACCAACCACTTAAATGATTGCAACGTATACAAGAGTATCCGCTTGGTCATATTACCTTGCTCCATATGTAAGTTCAAATAAAGTTACAGTAGACCCGACATATGTGGTCCGCTTTAAATTTGTTCAGGCATTTCCATACCTCAAATCTCTTCACTTTATATCATTTCAATTAAACCTATCCATTGAAGCTGACGTTCAAAGTTAACACACAACGGATTGTGTTTTTTCTGTACCTATTCCGTTATCTCTCAACCAGGTTATAATAAAGTAATTACACCGTACAGATACAATATCATTTTGAATGTTCTGCATTCACCTCGCAAATTCACTTACCACGAACACTAATCACATCTTCATAAAAGATTCACAGTGTCCAAACCCGTGTTCTCTTAAGGTTGGATTATACACTTCTAGTTTGCGTATTCAGCACCGCCCATAAGGCAACAAACCTAACCAAGTTAAGTCTAATTCAGAGAGGGTCCTATCAGAATGACTCTCCATCGCATGTGACCCATAAAATTTAATTTCAAAACTTCGAAGTGTAATCACCGTCATTTCAACCGGGGGATCAAAACCCAATTCGTATCTATTCGTAGCACCTAATTTGCTGTAATTTTCTATCAACTTCGATCCATCTACAGATTCGAAAATCGAAACTGAATGTTTTGTGTCCCAGTTGTAATTGCAGTCCAATCCAATCCAAGTGTTTTATGTCGCTAACATATGCATGGAGCAATCCTTTAACCCATTAATGCGTGTCAAAAGTGATGTATGCCTAGGCGTACCAACCTACCACTGAGGTATCCCCAGGTCTGACAACTTAAATAACGCTTCATCGACTAAACTGACTGCTGGTCAATCCATAATTACGTTCAATTTCCAAAATCGAATATCGAACTCTATTCATGCGCTCCTAATTGTCCATCGTTTGGGTGTAATAGACGGACGGTATGGAGTATTTAACGTGACTGCTGCCTGTTTATGTTCATGTTGCCTGCAGCTGCAATCAATTTTACCCTGGAGCATACATACTTATGATGTGTTTTCCAAAATTTGTAGGACTCACTTGTATGGGGGTGCAGAGTGGTGCAAAATCACGGGTTTTACTCAGTGTTGGGATATATTTTGTATGTGTATACATAGATAGTGGGCGTTTTGGTACTCCAGTATTCTGTCGATTTAACCATTTCAAAGGACGAATTTCATTATGCTTAACAAATACACATATTTACTCGCCGGCTTATTAGCACACAGAACATACATAATAGGATGGCTATATACGAGTATTTATGTACATAGTATCATCGTCAATGTGCGTCGTCGTCGTAACAAATCGGTGGCAATTTGCACGACGATTAATTTGTGTGTTCTGTTGTCCCATGTGTTCGTATCTGTGTGTCCGTAGGTATTTCTGTGCGTGATACGTGATTGTCTGGGGACTTAAATCCAGGGCTAAGAGCAGATGCCTAACCTACTCACCCGAAAGTGTTACAATTGCTGTTTGCTGTTGAGACATGGAGCCCCTAATCCTTTGCAAATACGCACACATTTCTGTTTGCAGTGGCTCCATGTTTCATCATTATGACCGAGCACAAAGTCTGCGCCAATGTGTATGGGTTGAGATTGTGTAGCCTGAAAGCAAGTGCTTCATAGACTTTGTGAGAAGGGTAATTGATCGGATTAGACAATTGTAGACTTTGCAAAGATCTATTTCCGTTCAATTGTCCTAATATCATTGTGAAATGTGATTTTCTGGTCAAATTAACTGAAGGACAAATTGGAAAGGTGTTACGTAGATATAAGATCGAAACAGCATGCAAGGTAAACGAGGACTGGCGAAAGGTATAATTTTTGCGTCGAATACTTCCAAGAAAACTCATGCGCCTTCAAAAACTTTGTAACTGACTTCCTGACATGGAGAACCATGGGAAGCAGAGAATCATGGAAATGTACCAGATAGAACTGGTACGAGTGGAGAAAATCAAAATACTGTTGCACTTGTCCCAGACAATATATCGACTGATAAGTCATTAACACCTACACCAGCACCAGACCTCCAAAACAAAAGGAGACCCCGACCTGGAACTACAAACAGTTGACGTTGACATCAACACATTAAATGAAGGCAACACAGTTGTTCATCAAAAGCTCAAAGAGCTGAGAGCCAAAATAAAAGAAATCCCAAGAAGCTGCGACTTTGTTGAGAAGAAGTACGACGATGTTAATATCGGCCTTTTAAATAAATGGCAAACCATTTTAGATATTTCAAAAACTTTATTATTGGCTTGAAGTACGATCAAAACATTTATGAATGGAACTCGACTTTGTTCATGTGGCCATTGCAGGCACGTTTGCAGCGGTCGATTCGTTGGACCCAATTTTCAACGACTCGGCCGCTATTTCGCGTTCAATGTTGGCTCTGAGCTCTTCCAACGTCGTCGGCGTTTTGGCATAAACCAATGACTTAACGTAGCCCCACAGAAAATAGTCAAGCGGCGTTAAATCGCACGAACGAGGCTGCCAATCGACTGGCCCATGTCTTGAGATAACACGCTCACCATACTTACTCGTCAATAAATCGATTGTATCGTGTGCTGTGTGGCTTGTGGCACCATCCTGTTGAAATAACATGTTGTCCAAGTCCATATCTTCTAATTCGGGTTAAAAATAATCGGTGATAATGGTGCGATAACGCTGACCATTCACAGTAACGTGACGATCGTTATCGTCGACGAAAAAATATGGCCCAATAACGCCGCCGGCATGCAAACCGCACCAAACAGTTATTGTTTGTTAATGAAGTGGTGATTCATGAAACACATGTGGGTTTTCACCCGATCAATAGCGCATATTTTGCTTATTGACGAACACATTGAGCTAAAAATGAGCTTCGTCACTGAAGATGATTTTGCGATGAAATTCATCATCTTGGCGCATCTTCTCCAGAACCCAATCGGAGAACGTATGTCGCTTCAAATGGTCCATCGGCTTCAATTGAGTCAGCTTGATCTTGTATGGGTGTAAACTAAGATCCATAATGTGGTCTAAGCGATGCCCAATTCTTGAGAACGCCGTGGAATTTACTGATCTGGATCGTTTGCTACGGACGTCTGAACGGCAACGATATTTTCCACACTTCGACCAACCCGTTGAATCACTGACAAGGTAACATCACACAACGAATATGTAGACTCAAATTTTTGCACTAATCTTGTTATTGCCTGTCTACTAGGGCGAGAATTACGACCGAAAATTGGAGTTAACGCTCTTAAAGTTGCAGTCACCGACTCCGAATGTCTGTAGAAAATTTTTATGATTTGCAGACGTTGTTCGTTAGTGTACTTTACCATGATGGAAATGTTGAGTTTTCTGAATAAATTGACAGTGACAGTTTGATGATTAGTGAAAGAGTGCGTTCACAAATTAAATTCAAAAATGTCAAGTCCCTATTAGAAAACCCTATATAAACAAAAAATAATGGAAACAGAACAGAAAGCTGATGTCAACTTTAGAATAATACAAGGTGTTACCAGCATCGAAAAAGACTTTTTGAAAAATATGATTTTTTTTTTGTGTTAGTTTTAACATAAGAACGATAACCAAAACATGAGATAATTTCATAGCAGAAATTGATAATGTCTTATGTTATATCGATATCATAGTACTTAACGAAATAAACATATCAAAGCAGAAAAATGAAATTTATCACATTGATGGATTTGAACCTGAATTCATAAACCGAAATGAAAGAAAAGGCGGAGCTGTTGCAATATTTAGTAAAAAGAATATAAAATACGATGTAATACCAGTAAACACAATAAACTATGAAGTCATACACAATTTACAGGCCACCAAAACTAAATATTACGAAATTCATTGACGAATTAAATGAAAATATCAAAGAAGACAAAGAAAACATTGTGCTAGGTGATACTAATATAAATTTACAAGATGAAAATAACTCACTAGTTTTGAAATATAATACATAGAGATGTTTGCCTCAAAAGGACTAACAAATGTAATCATACAACATTCGAGCGTAGATTTGAAAAGGAGCACCTCAACACTCATTGATCACATATATGTTACCATCACAAAACTAGATATATTCTCAGAAATCATTGACACGGACCTTTCCGATTATTACTTAACTCTGTATGCAACAAAAATTGTAAGCCAAAACCAAACTGACATTAAACATATTAGCCAACAAAATGTTATTGAGCTAAAAGAACAAACAAACTGGCAAAATATACTTGAAGAGAGGGATGTTGAAAAACTCTATAATAACTTCGTAAAAGTAATGAATAATATATACACTGAAGCAAGTAGAACAAAAACAAAGCAAAAACCATGGATTACGAAAGAAATAATTTCGATGTGCAAAAAGAGAGATGAACTCTATAGAAGATGGAAAAACAGATGTCAAATGTCTATGAAGTCCAGTACAAGAACTTCCGAAATATTGTTAATAAAAACATATAAAATATAAAAGCTACTTTTTATAAGCAACAATTCGTAAGCGCTAAAAATGACCCTAGAAAAAAATGGAAGGAAAAAATGTTCTATAGATGATACTGTTACAAACTACGGGTAACGACGAAGACTTATATTAAACGGCCAAGTATGCATGTGTGTAATGTAAGAAAATCATACCATGAAAACTGGGAACTACAGCAAAGTAACATATTTACGTAGAAGAAGCAACCGAAGCGGGAATTTATAAAATGATGTATCTATTGAACTGCAATAAATATCCTGGAGCCGATAACATTATACCAATTGATTTAAAAATAAATGCAGTGTATCTAGCTTCTGTTATAAGGACAATCGTTAACTAAAATATAAATCAATGCATTGTTCCAAGGCTGATGAAAACATCGATTATTCGACCAATATGACATACAAGGGAGGAACCAAAAACAACACTGAAAACTATAGGCCAATCGCAATTTTGTCAGTTGTTGAAAAGTGTATGGAGAAGGTGATTGTTAATTGACTTAACAGTTTTATAGCCAAGCACCAAATACTACATCCAAACGATTTTGGATGTACGGTTTTCAGAAAAATAAAAGTACTGGAATGTTACTAGGCGAGTTTATAGTATCAATACTGTTAATGCCGCCCTGAACAGAAATCATAATGCTTTCGTGCGTTCGATACACTAATGCATGAGAAGGTAATCGAAAGTCTCAGTAAAATAGGTTTGAGAGGAATAATGGCAAACTGGCTAAAGAGCTATTTGAAAGATAGGTTCTATCTTCTAAAAGTTAAGGTCTTAGACAAAATGAGCAAGGAAAATCCAAGTGAATACGGTGTACCACAAGACTCCAAACTGGGCCCTTTATTATTTGTCCTCTATACAAACGAACTCTTGAGTTGAGTTGAGTTGAGTTGAGTTGAGTGTTGATCTCGAAAGGCTGATAAGTATATCTTTTGCTAATTCAAATTGTTAAAGTGATAAAATGAAACCAAAGAGTTGTGTATGGCAATATGCACATCGAGATAGCCTTCTGTGATTTGTGCAGTAGGGACAGGAACAATTCTTTCTCCTGTCGTGGTGGTACGACAGGGTCATTAGGATGGCATTTGCAAGGAATTCATGCAATTCAAACAAACATAACTCAAATCAAGTGAATAAAAATAGATTAACACTTCAACGTAAAAAACACTTTTTGTGATTCAAATTACAGCATGATTGATAGAGATTCGTCAAGAACTGAAACCAACGATGATAGCAGTCCTGGACCGTCCTCTTTCAAAAAACGCAGAATACCCAAAAGGAAAGCCCGAGAAGTTAACAATGCCCGACCATGTTCGCTGGATAGGATGGAAGAGATCCACCAGGCCCTAGCTAAAATAATTGCGTTAAGCCAAATTCCAATTTCTTTCTGTTCAAGCCCGGATTTTCTCTAATTCATGAAGAGGCAATAAAAAAACGACTGCAATCACTTAAACAGGAAGCTGAAACAGTAATAAAGGACAAAATTGGTAGCGTTAATGAGGTTTCTTGCACGTCTGATTGTTGGACGTCTGCAGCGCAGGAATCATATATGAAAATGACGGCACATTTCATAAATGACGATTGAGTACCTCAGTCTTTTACACATGAGACAAGTGAAATTGATACTCGTCACAATGCAGAAAATCTCATGAACAAGATGGAAGGCATTTTTCTCGATTGGGGACTGAATTAAAAAGTCACAGCTGCAAATGTGGTTAAAGCTGTGGAATCTATGAGACAAGTAGAGCAGAATGTCGGTTTGACATGCGCAGTACTCAGTCTTCAGTTGGCAGTAAGGACATCCATGTCTTCTGAAAATATAAAAAAAATAATTGAGAAAGCCAGTAAACTAGTTTGCCATTTTAAACATGCCAACGTTGCGAAATATGCTTTGCAAGAAAAGCAGAACAATTGGGTCTACCAACACAATCCCTTTTACAATCATGCAACACTCGGTGGAACTCAAGGTTTTTTATGCTTCAGCGTCTAACACAAAACCGGAGTCCAGTGATAAATGTATTGAAAGATCGTACAGTCACTTCCTCAGCTTTCGCTACAAAGTTGGAAATTTTAGAACAAGAATGGGCATTGATGGAAGAATTTGGAAAAATTTTGCGGCCTATTCAAACGCTTATAAAGATTCTCAGCAATGAAAATTCGTCTACATCCATGGTGCGACCTCTTATGCTAGAAATGAATATGAATTTTTCCGCAAGCAACTCAGACATGATTACATCGTTCAAAATCGGTTTACGTAATGATATACGAAATAGATTTGATTTAAATCAGAGTAACACAACTGATGTTTCTGCAAGGCAATTAGCATCTTTTCTTGACCCACGATATAAAGACCTAGAGCATGAGAGTGTTGATGAAAAAATTTCTATAAGAATAAAGTCAAGCAGCTCATGACAGCATATTTATCTTCTGAGAATAATTCGGAAACAGAAACTGGGTCCATTATGAATTTTACAAGTGACTTAGAGTTTCTTTATAACACACATGGAACTAAGCGAAAGACTATCCAACATCAACTGGACACTTATTTAGCTGAACCTCAATTGAAGTTTGACCTAGATCCATATGAATGGTGGAAAAATAGACAGGATAAATTTTAGCGAGAAATTATTTGTCTATACCAGCTACATCTGTTAGCTCAGAACGCTGTTTTTCCACGGCTAAAAATATTGTCACATCTAAAAGTTCTTCATTGCTCCTTGATAATGCAGATTTATTGGTATTTCTTTATCAAAATAGAAAGTGTATCTAAAATAAGACAATACACATACTTTACTTAAGAATAGGACCTCTAATAAATACCCTAGGCCTTCAACTTAAGAGCTCGCAATTTGCGATGGTATACCTTAAAAGATATTCCCATTTTGAAGTGCAGAAACAAGTGTGCTACTCGCTAGCAGAATCAAGAATCAGATATGGGATTCTGGCTTGGACAAACGCAGCAAAAACCCATATTGATAAGATATTGAATCTTCAACATCGTCTTTTTAAAGTTTTTAGACCTGCTTACACATCTTTTAAAGTCTTAGATGCCAACGCAATATTTCAGATGACAACACTCATACACTATATGGATGATCAGAGATTTCTGCAACCCATACGTCATACGCAAAATACCAGAAGACGAGCCCAAGGATTGCTAGTACTAGAAACATTCAACATCTATGGAAAACGAGGACTACGCTATGCTATTCCAAAACTTATGAACAAACTTCCTCAATCTTTGAAGTACATTGCTAACCTTAGAAAACGAAAGGAAGAATTAAAAAAATTATTCATTTCGATGTATTTTGTAAAGTATAATAGTCACCAATAATGAATTTAGTTAGTTGTATATCTACATAAAGTAATAATGCTATTCTTTTATATAATGAATCTGAGATATTATTTTAATTCACCTCAAAACCAACTATTGATACCAATGCTAAAAACCACCTGCAGATAAGCACTTTGCTTTGCAGGTTAATTGATAATTAGCAAAACAACCTTCTGCATATAAGCCTGAAGGCTTCGCGGAAAATTATATTTTTATCAACAATTTTATTGAAATAAATAAAACCTTAATTATTATTAAAATCTTAATTGTACAGAAATATTTACTTGCACCTGCAGTTAATGGAATAAAACGGTACTAAGAACGATAGCCTCTTGGAGCTGGAAAGAGCTGAAAGTAAAGGCAATAACAAGACGTGCAAAAACAAAATAGATATGTGTTCCTTAAGGCAAATTAGCATGAAATCCTTGTCATTTACCTCGTAGGAGATGAATATTCTTAGTCAGAAGCTCACAAAAGAATCATTTTTACACATCTGGCTATCTACAAAGTCGTGCTTTACTTATCAGGAAACCCTCCAGAAGACGTAAAGTTAAATTCTTTTTGTAAAGTTTATTTTTTGCGTAGAATTCTTCAGGTTAAAAATATACCATATTGTGAACTTGTACAGATGTTTTTATGAAAAGAGTGACAAAAAAATGTCTACAAAGATAGAATATCTTATTTTGCAAATAAACCAAGTAACATATTGGGTATATATTTTAATTCGCGCTGTTTTTTTTTTCAAAACTTGAACGTTTATTTAAAAAAAACATGTACAATAGTATTATTTAAAGTATTGCCCATCTGAAGCTATGACTTTTTCCCATCTTTCTGGCAATTTGTGGATCCTATCCCAAAAAAACTGCGCTGGCTTGGCAGCCAATAATGAACCGTATTTCAGTGAGGGCGTTCTGGATCAACCGGAACAAATGGTAGTCAGAAGGGGCAAGGTCTGGGCTATAAGACGGGTGGGGTAAGACTTCACATCCACTGTTTTCCAAATAGTTCTTAACCGGAATAGCAACGTGGGGCCGAGCGTTGTCATGATGGAAAATTATTGCCTCGCGTCTGGTCGCATATTCCGGGCGTTTTTCGGCTACTGCTCTCTTCAGACGGACTAATTGTGTTCAGTAGCGTTGTCCATTGATAATTTTACCTGGTTTAAGCAGCTCATAATACAGCACACCCATCTGATCCCACGAAATACAGAGTATTACCTTCGCGCCATGGATATTTGGCTTTGCCGTTGATTTGGCTGGTTGGCCGGGTTTCACATTTGACTTTTTGCGCTTGGGGTTATCGTAATGGATCCATTTTTCATCACCAGTAACAATCTGATGCAAAAATGACTTTCTTTTGTGGTGTTCCAGCATTTCGGACATGCAAAACCGCCTTTCGACGTCTCTCGGCTTGAGTTTATGTGGAACCCAATTTCCTTGCTTTTGAATATATCCAGCTGCTTTTAAACGTTTTGAAATGGCTGCTAGAGTGACACCCAAAGATTTTACGAGCTCTTCTTGTGTTTGGCAACAATCTTCATAGAGAAATGCTTCCAGTTCTTCATCTTCAAACTTTTTTGGCTGCCCAGGACGTTTATCGTCTTTCAAGCCAAAATCACCACTTTTAAATCGTGCCAACCACTTTTGGCACGTTCGCTCAGCTAGCGCATGTTCACCATAAACTTCCACCAAAACACGATGACTTTCGGCAGCAGTTTTCTTCATATTAAAGTAATAAAGAAGAACTCCCCGCAAAAACACTTTTTCAGGCACAAAGCTCGACATATTTGAGTGAAAAAAAAAATTATTGTTGTTTACACTTCAAATGAATGACATATACTGAAATGACGCACAATGACAGTAGCTTTCCAACGCATGTTCCAGTGGAATAATAACAATGGAATAATATAAGTTACGCCATGTGTTAGCAAACCGCACGAATAGACCCAATAGTAACTGTGTTACTGCGGTGACGCCACTGTTCAGCATGCTGATCCAATCCAGTCCAAACCCAAACTGAAGACTAAGCTTCGCATCAGACTGATGAATAAACATTTGATCGTCACGAATGAAAGAATATAGAATCGCTCAACCAGAGTCTTACTGTTCTTCTTAACAACAAGCGCATCAACGTACAAATGGTCTATGATAGAGCTTAGGTTGGATGCCTTGTTTGCGCTACCTCTGCTTTACAATGTACCAAACTACTAATTCAAGGTCAGTTAGGCTAGTCCTTTTGATGATTCGTTAGGAACTTGTCGTATTCTAAACAAATTAAGTAAGATGCATAGATGGTCGTTCCGCTGAAATCTCTGCCAAGAATGATGTTTGTCAATGTGTCTTCTGTTTCCACTGCGTAAAGCGATTCCTTGGATCCGATTTTAATGTCAAGTGCTTCGACGACGGCCTTCATAGTGCCCACTCGTTCGATCAAAATGACCAAATATGTAAAAACGGGTATTTGCTCTACTGATTTTGAGGAAATTTATAAAAATGCCCACTCCGCACTGATCCTACGTTCAAGTCTCTATCTTCACAAGAATGATTGAATATTCCCTTCTCAAAGCGATTCTTCGTTAGTTCTTCGTTCATTTAATTGCACGTAACATACATGCCTCTGAAATTAGGAACAACAGGTGTATTAGGCTTAAAAAATTAATGAAAACGGTTATTTAAGATCGCTCTCCTAAGACAATACTGCTCAGATGAGATGGGATAGACATGAAAATACACCATACCGCTTACAACTGAACTCACAGGAAACCCAACAGTCAGTGGAAGCGGTAACTGCGGATGCAAAAATCCCTTATGCAAGTTCAGATCTTGGTACGGCATCCTTTGGGATTTGTCTTCTAATTGTCGTCGTTTTCACGTTTATGTGACATAAAATTCACAAATTTTGGAAAGTTGATAGCAGAAGATAATCGGTTAAATGATCAGTTAACTCCTCATAGATTGACTCTATGTCTATGTCTCTATTTTTAATGTCTATCTCATTTTGGAATCTTATAAATAGGCAACAACAACAACTGGGCATTGTCCTCAACAATTTGAGTTGGGCATAAGCCTTCAAAAGGGTTTTGAAATAATTTGGGACTAACAATCTATGTTGTTGCTATCTACTAAATTTTGGGAAAAGTTCAAGATCTAAAGGGCTGTTTTAAAAGAAACAGCTGTTAGCAAAGATTCTCAATAGATGACGAGTAGAAATTATTGCCACGAGATTCAGAAAAGATACAGCTTTTGTTTATTTTGAGCTTTTGATTCCGAAAGCATAGGTTTACACCTTGACCTTCCTCAGCTTCCCTTGACTTACGATATCGAATCACTTCTAACATTCCAAGGTATTGAGACAAGAGTTTTGATCTAATTGATCTAAAGACCCACTGCCTCCAGTGCTTATGTCGTTCTTATAGTTGTCCCACTCCAACAGATACCCTGTGTTAGTAGGTTAAAAAGAAAAAAAAAAAAAACATCACCATCGCCAAGAACACAGATCCTTTCATTCTGTCAGAATGGAGTCCACTGTACTTCAAACATGTTATGTTCCTTGAATTTATAAAATACTTACACTACCGGCACTCATCAACCACATCAACACCGAGTACTTGAAGCCTGATTCGAACGTAGGTCAAACACTCACAGAGAGAGTCTCCAATGGTGTCGGAATCAAATAACGCTTCGCAGTGTGTTGTGTTACTTATGCGAGGTGCACTTTAGTATTTAGCAAAAAATTTTCCGACAGTAATTTTTCCTATTGAGGGACGGCAGGAAAGCCCCTGGCCAATTACAATAGATTTGTCAGAAGCATTCGTGTGGTCTTCCGGCATTCTGGAGAGTAGCGGTTATGCTCATATGAGAGCCAAATTTTAATGCAAGCCCTATCCGAGGACGTAGATAGTCCTAACTCAGATTTAATTCCTGCGAAACTCTCTTTTGCGCAAGTGACTAGTGAATCGATAAGGGAATTTAGCAATACCCTAAGCACATCTTGGTTGTTCCTACAGAATTGTGTATATACTCGTATTTGCGTTAAAGACAGTTGCATGTTTTAACATTGTTTTTAATCTATCCGTGATCACGCAACTATTGTACATTCCTTTCCTTACTCAGATTGTGGCCGAAACTGATTTCAAATATTCGGCGCATCAGGTGTGTCCATAAGACCAGACCCAATACAAGTTGTATCATACAAATTGCGCGATTTCGGCATGTCTGTTTAATGTCAATTTATTTGCACCAAATGTAAAAATGTAGGCGTCAATGAAATAAGACAGCACTTCTTAGTACTGTCACAATTGTTTGGCTTTGACAAAAAAAAATCCTAAAAAGAGCATCATGGACATCATCAGAAGAACTAAAGTTTTTTCCATCTTCGGAACAAGATTAAGGCAAATGGACCATTTTTTCCCAACCGAACTGCTGTGAAGGGGTGGTCCTAGCAGTATGGGGGCGAATATAATCCTGATGGAATAGAACACTCCTTCGATTATATGGACCTGGCCGTTTTTTCCAATCTACACAGCGGTTTACAATAGACTTCTGTGGTGATAGCCTGACTATAAGGCAACGGCTGAAAATGGATTATTCCCTCATCATCCCACAATACATACAGTGACACCTTGAACAGAAGAAATCCATCTCTGAACTTAGCCATTGTCCATAAGCTTCGAAATTCTTGATAATTCCGAACTTTATGACTTTTCCCATTTTTTTTAGGTATCGATGGACGGTCATACTGCTGTTCTTTAGTTTTGTTGCGAGTTCCTTTATATAACAGTAGCATATTAATTTTAATAACAGTTTTAGCATTAAATTAGTTTTGCGCAATACATTGCAATTAAAAAATACCGTCCCAAAAAAACGCGCAATGCTTACTCGTATGTTACTACCTGATATCAAAGACCACTGTTTAAAAATATGAAGATGGCTTTGAGACTGCAGCACAAATAGAGCTAGGGAAAGCCTACATGCAGCCAAAACATATCATTATTTGAAGTCTGGTAAAAAAAAGAGCGTTTTCGTGAAAGCTTCTTCTTCCACTAGACAACCCATCCACAGGAAATAATAAGAACTGGCCCCTGTTCTGTTTTGCTGGCAGCTCTTTTAAACTGCCATAAGGCCAGCAGCTAGAGGATTTTGATTTGACATGTTTGTTCAAAGTAGTTTATTACCCGCGATGACATTCAAACACTAAACTTACCCTCTAAACGTTCTCCTTCTTATATGGAGTTTTGAGAAGGATTGCCCGTAAATCCATCTCTAGACTCTCAGTCAACACATCTACATCATCTGCATATGCTTGAGCATAGACCTTAGAAATTTTTAGCAGTAAGTCGACCAATATGTATCATAATAGTGGAGACAGGGTTCCACCTTTCTGGCAACCTGTGCATATCTCCGCCATTGTCTCAGCATCCGCAATCCTATACATCAGCATTCCTTTGATCTACAAAACTAGCCGTCAAAAGTTGCGAAAGCACACTTAATATTAATAAATACTCTCCACACCTTCTATTATGTCCTCTAAATTTTGAAGTGGTGGCGATGGCGTAATGGTTGGTCACTGGCTGTCACGCCATCTACCTGGGTTCGAGTCCCGGTAGGAGCACAACAGCAAAATTTTCAAAACCATTATCACCCTTTCGGCGAGCAATGGCAAACCTCCGAAAGCCAAATTCTACCTATGAAAAAGCTTCTCAGTAGGCCCTTCTCAAAGTGAGAAACACAAATGAGTGCAAGAAGCTAGGCCTTAGCCCACACCGGGCTGTCGCACCATTTATTTATTTAAATTTTGAAGCGCAGCTTCGTGGGATCTTTTGCGTTGGTAACCATATTGAGCTGAGCATTATGCGCCGAATATTGCTTTACGAATTCATCTTTGGTCTTTCTTTCCATGCTCATTCGCATGAAGGAAATCAAACTAACTGGTCTGAAGCTCTTGGCAAGCGTAAAGATTTTAAAGATTTCTCTTACAGTTCACCAGTAGTTAAATATGTATGCCACTGCCAAGCTAGCAGTGACGATTCTTTTTAGCTGGTCTATACCTTTTTGTAGCAAAACTGTATATGTTCCATCAGAGCCAGGCGACTTGAAACCATCGAATCAAGTAACAAAGTATGTGATGATCATCACCAACTACCAACTACGATGGGTTGTGGTACTTAACTCGGATGCGGTTCCCTGTGAAGTGAGTTAAGAGCATGGGATTCAATGTGCTTATTCTCGACTAAATGTAGATGCCGTCAAATGTTCTCATTGTTTCGAGTCTGCTGTTTTGCCCCATTTTAGAACATTTCACCTGCGCTCCAGAGTACTGCGGCAGCATTAAGCTTGTAGAAAAATTGGTCAAGTGTAGGTACTACAGGGGATCTAATCTATTCTCGAATGTTCTCCTCATTCTTTCATAAATATCGTTATTATCGTTATACTGATGTGAAATATCTAAACTTTATACTCTTACTGAAAGAAAAACACAACAACACAAATCGCGGACTTAAAGGATGAACAATAAAGTCACATAGAGGATGTCCCCACATTAAGCGGTACAACTTTCGCAAATAAAGTTCTCCATTGGCCTTCCAAACAAAAGGCACAGACACTGTCAACGTTAGATTAGACAAGCTGTTGCCCACATCACATTAGCCAGATCATAATCATTCCAACCTTATGTGGCAGCACATTTCGAAGTTCGAATTTTTGGCAGACAGTACTTCAAATCAGCATGATGGAATAACGTGTAAAAGTATTGGTAGTAGATATCCCGCTTCCAGTAAGGTGCTAAGGTATTCTTGACGTTGATGTAGTGACATCTGCCTCTAAAAAACGTTTCATCACATCAAATCGAGATTGGAAAACATCATATCCAGTTGTCCTGTGAGGGTGATGAGCTCAAACCGCTGCTTCTAATGCAAGTTCATTTGAAGAAGTTATCACTCCGATACGAAGTGATAAGAAGTGTGCCGAAGTATTTGTTGGTTGGAAAATCGATAAATCAGACTCAAGATGAATGTGTCTTCGTTCAAGTGACTAGTTTGGCTGACCACAAAGTTGTCCCACCCATCAATACAAACATACGCTTTGAAGAGTTTGAGAGTCTGGATATGGGACCGATGTCTTTAGAGTTTTATGTTGCCCATACATCCACTGGTGCAAGGATATGCCTTGCAATCGCCTGCTGTCTTACGGAGACACCAAATCGGAACTGTGTTGGAGGTCGATCTAAAACCTCCTTCTGATCTTAGAGTGACACCATCCTTTACTTATTGCAACTCTACTTCGGGTCGTCTTAAGTAACTGGAGGAACATTCCTGCGATTTTTGGTTTAAACTACAGCTACCATGACAAGTCAGGCCCGGAATGAAATCCAGGGGATTCCTGACTCCTATGGTGCTATGATTTATATCCTGTTGGGGACTACCGGTGATTCTGCCGCTAACAAGACCTATGACCGTTCACATCGTACCCATCGTAGTGGTGAAATAGAAGGATCGTGCCATCGGGTTTTGTGTGGATTATCGCCGATTAAATCATGTCACCATCCAGGATTCGTTCTCATTGTCCCTCATAGATACACGATCGATCGTAGCAGGCTTCAAATGTTGATCGGGATACTGGTAAGTTGAAGTACACCCAGAGATGACTACATTTGCAACATTAGTTCAAAGTCATGAGTTTTGGACTGACCAATGCACCTGCCAATTTTGATCGTCCAATGTCCAATATCTTGAATGGATTGCCGATGGAAACTTCTTTAATTTGTTTGCATGAAATTTTAATCCTTTAGAGGGAATAATTTCCGTTCGGTTTTTAGACGTATAGGACGCTCCGGGTTAAAACTAAATTCAGCTGAATACAGTAAATTCAAAAGGTGTTTCACCGGATCTCAATCGATACTATTCGTAATCGGCCTACAACAACGAGTATACATATGTGAACTGCTTAGCTTTATGGGACTGCGCACTTATTATCGCCGGCTTTTGCTGCCATCGCCCGCCCCTGGCACCAGTTGACTATAAAGAATGCTGTATTTTTATGGATCGAACAGTGAAATCTTTTGAAGATCTAACATAAAGCAAAGGCTAATGTCGTTTCCAATCTTGGGACAGATGAAGAATTCGTTCTTGGCACTGACGCCAGCGATAACGGTTTGGGAGCTGTGTTGTCCCAGATAGAGTGTATTATTTTAACAAATCCTTAAGCTATAAGGAGCGCCATATTATTCCCTTAAGGAGCTGCTGGCTTTAATAAAGACCATCGACCATTTTCATATTTATCTGTTTGCCTATGGCCGGAAGCTTTTGGTATGAACTTTATCATGCTCTATCTATCCACTTTGTCTGTGGATAGAAAAGCAATTCAACTATAGTGTGCAACAAAGGGTCGAAAAATTACATCTAAGAGCAGATTATCCATCACGCCACCCTTGTGTGGACGTGAAGTGCAATAATTGTGTGATAAAGTCATATCGTTTGAATCCAGAAAAAAGATATCTGGTCAAACTAATGCAGCTGATGAGTAGTGATATAGCTGTCGAAAAGATTAAGCATCCTCAGAGAGAGGATGATGTTTTTATCATTGGCAATACGGTGGGTCAAGGATGGCCTTAGACCAAATTGACAGGAAGTCTCTGAGTAAAGTGGTGCTGTTAAGGTATATAAGGTATAGTTTCCAGCCTTAGTTTTATAAGACAAATTGTTATGCAAAAACTGTGTCCCTTATGTACGTCGATAACCACAACGTTTGCTTACTTTAGGTGGACCTGGGCCTCAACCAACAAGTGTCTCCAGCTAGCACGATCTTTGGTCAGCTGTCTCCAGTTCCTCACGCTTAGTTGGTTAACGTCTTCTTCCACTTTTTCCACCTGTATCGCGGTCTTCCTCAACTGTGCCGTCCCTCGGGAGTGGATTCGAAGATCTTTCGGACCAGAACATTGGCTTCCATTCACTGTAAATAACCCAGACGTCTCAATCGTTGGACCTTCACTCTTCTGGCTGTGCAGGTCGTACAATTCGTTGTTGTATCGCCTCCTTCGTCTCAGAATTTTCCTCTCATAACAACCAAGAGTAACCTCATCAGCTTTTATTAGAGTCCATGCCTCTGCACCCTAGAGAAGGACTGGGATAAAGGGTCACTTTAGTTGTTCGAGAGAGGGCTTTGATACTCAATTGCTTTCTTAGCCCAAAGAAACAAATATTGGCAAGAGTTATTCTTCGGTTTATCTCAGCGCTGGTGTCATTGCCTGAGTTCATAGGGGAGTCTAATATGACAAAAGTCCTTAACCACCTCAAAGTTACCATATATCGGTCTACAGTGACATTCTGTCCAAGACGTCGGTGTAGGGTGTCATTTCTTGATGACAGCACATACTTTGTCTTGCCCTCATTGACTGCCAAACCCATCTTCGCCGTCTCCGTCTCAATACTCACAAATGCGTCAGTGACATCCCGCTGCATTCTGCCGATTATGCCAATGTCGTCGGCATAGGCAAGTAGATGGACGGACTTTCGAAAAATAGTGCCTCTGGTGTGAGCATTTGAGTTATACACTATTCATTCAAGAACAATGTTGAAGAAGTCACACCGCCTTGTCTAAATCCTTTTTTGACATCGAAGATCTCGGTGAGTTCTTTACCAAACTTTGATGAGGTGATGATGATGATGAGGAAGCGTGCATTCTCCATTGTCATTCTATGGCTCTGTATAACTCGTTTTTATAAATGTTGTCATAGGCGGCCTTAAAATCTATGAAAAGGTGGTGGATATCGATTTGGACTTCCTGGGTTTTCTCCAAGATCTGCCGCAGTGTGAATATTTGATCGATGGTGGACTTTTCTGGCCGGAAGCCACACTAATAGGGACAAATCAGCTTGTTGACGAAAGGCTTCAGACGTTCACACAACACGGCAGATAAGATCTTGTAAACGATGTTAAGAAGACTAATACCTCTGTAGCTGGCACAGTTCAGAGGGTCTCCTTTCTTGAGGATCGAGCAAAACAATGCTGAGGTTCCATTCATCGGGCGTATTTCCTTCCGGCCATACCTTAGAGATATGTTGGTGCATGTTCCTAACAAAGCCATCGCCTGCCGCTTTGAAGGGTTCGGCGGTTAGGCCATCTGCTCCAGCGTCTTTTTTGAAATTAAGCTTAGATATAGCTATCTTCACTCCGTCCAGATTGGATAGACGAAATTGTTGGTTCATTCTGCCTAAAAATGTTTACTTTCATTGATATAATACCTCGACGTTATCAGGATACACCACGATACAAAATCCGCAAGATATTTTGGATTAGCTTGAAAGGCTAAGACCCCACTCTTATTGTATCGGAACAAAGAAGGACGTCGAGCAGTGTTTTATTGAATGCGATATCTGTGTGGCTAAGCGAGAACCAAAAACCAAAACGAAGGCGGACATGACATTGTATCTACCTGGTCTACCATTTCAGCGTATTGCATTTGACGTTATAGAATCGCTGCCATGCACTAAACACGGAAATTAATACGCAAGTTCTGATGGATTACTTCTGACGTATTTCCACTACCAAACCCAACTACGGAAAACCCATTGTTCGGAAAACATTTGAATTGTGTACACTCTAACCAAGGACGTAATTTTGAATCAACTGTATTCCAGAACATGGAGGATATAATGGTGACCCCCGCCACTACAAACGCAGTCCTATAGAATGGTTGAGTGTCTGAATGAAACAAGATGGTTGGGATGACCTTCCGCCCCTTTTTATTTTGGCCTAACGTTTGCCATATCATAAAACCATTAATAATAGTCCATTTGCCGGGACTGTCCGTTTGACCGGGAGATACGGCTTCCACCAGACTTAATACTCGGACCTCCTTGGAAGCCATCCCTCGGAATTTGCAGAGATTCATGACAGAACTAGATATGAATTGCACAGATCTTCCTTTCGAATGATCTGAATTTGAACCCTCTTAAATTCCAGGTGGGAGACTTTATGTGGCTCTACAATCCAAGAAGAAAACTACGTGTGTGTCGAAAGCTTAAATAAAACTGGGACTGTCGAAATAAAGCGATAATGGCCTTAACTGACCTATCGATAAAAAGTCTGAAAATAACGCTATCCAAGGCCAAGATTGTGCATCATACCGAGTGACCAATCTCCGTGCCTGAAAACCGGGGATATGCTTCGACAAAGATAGCTCCGGTTCAAGAAGACGAGAGTGTTAAAAGTTTGCGAACATAATGCGGGTCTGTCATAGATTTATAGATCCGGTAGATTGTTAAACGAAAAATGTTCGCATTGTCATCCTTCTTGTCACCATACCTACTCGTACGTACTCGTAATTTGAATTTGTCTGTGTATCCCTTCGAAAACGATGACAGATTTCTACAAAGTTTTCTTGGCGGTTAGAGTTGATAGCTTTGAGTAGTTATAAATGCTTAAAATATGTGTACCTGCTCTGTAAAACACAAAGTTCTTGAGTTTTAAAAGTTGACGAACTCTCTTGGTTTCTTCATTTCAGATCCAAATATTTGGCTACAACTCTCAACTGTACTCCAACTTCTCCGAAGCGTTAAATCGTGCGCAAGGAATTGTTGGCGTTGCAATCCTCCTACAGGTGAGTTTTTTTCTTTTTTTTTTTTTTCAATTGCTTGCAGTTTGACCAGAAGAAAACGACACGTTGTAAATTTTGTAATTTTTTTTTTTTTTAGCTTGGTGACCTGTCAAATGCTGAACTGCGAATGCTCACTGATCAGTTGGAACGAATCCGATTTGGTGGTGATGAAGCGTTAATAAAACGTTTATCGATACGTGGCCTCCTCCCAGAAACCGATCACTACATGACCTACGATGGCTCAACGACGGCACCTGGTTGCCATGAAACAGTTACGTGGATAGTTCTCAACAAACCTATTTACATCACAAAACAGCAGGTGAGTACCTAAAGGACAAGTGCTTTGCTTCTCCTAATTGTTGGAATATCCAATGAAACCATTGAAACCATTGAAACCACCATATCCCCAGAGATACGAGTACACACAAATGAGATGCTCCAGCAAAACGAACCTACTTCAACTTTGGTTGCATTGTTCGCCAGCGACAAGCCTTACACAATTATAATTGTGTGCGGCCGTCGTCGTTGTCGTTGGTTTTTTGTCGCCGGTTTCTCTGTATGTCGTGCTACTTTCAGGACATGTCACCACCAGTAACAGCAGAAGCTATAGCAGAATCTAGCCACATAGAGATGTGATGAGAAGGTCTATAACCCCAGGCGGCGTTTTGTTTACACAAACAAAACGCCTGAATATTCAGGAAATGTTTTCTGCCACAATGGAAAGATGAGCCTTGAATGCGTCACCCAGAGTTTCAATGTACTTCCGTGCATGAAGTTGAAGCGTTGCTTTCTTCGAGTTTCATTTTATTCAGCAGCGTGGCAGCTTATTTTAGTCTCAACTTCCTCCTTCTCCAATCCTGGGCAGGCAAGTTAAAGTTTTTGGAAAATTGAAAAACGATATCCGGCGAAGGTGGTTGAGGATGGTGTAGAATCACTTATGCATAGCATGTACATATATCGGCGTTAACATTATCGAAAAGTCATGCTTCACATCCAGGCGGTAAATAAAGATTGCAAGCAAATACGTATTTGTTGTTGAAAGGTTTAATTAATGCTAAAGCGGTGATCTTTTGAGGTGCATCGGATAGAGGTGGTGAAGATGGTTTTTAAGATTTTTTTCTGTTTTTTTTTTTTTTTTTTTTTTGTGAGAGGCAAAAGTTTGCTTCGTCTTCCTGGTTGAATATTAAATCTCATTATACGAGGATGCTGGCGATGCTCGTAAAATTGTTAGCGGTTCATGCAAAGCCAACCAATGACGATGTTGCATAATCGAGTATACCGGGTATTTGGTTACCTTTTTCCGTGATACCGAAATCCCTCCTCTTTACGACTCTCTCAGTATCCTTGTGAAATGTTGCGTGTAATTTACAATTGCAATTAAAAGTTCACGGCGGTAATGACATGGGGTGTGCAACGTACCATGCAGTGTTACATCCATCAATCCATCTACCTATATACGTAAGTTGATTGTACATCTGCGTTGTGGGTCGTTTTATGTTGACCTGAGTATAGATGTATAGCAGTGGACTGGGTTCAAATGAGCACAAGTGTAGTTGCAGGAGTACGCTCCAGTAAATCTTATGGCTGTAATCAGTTGGTAGATACAGTGGCCATGGCCATTTGATGAGGTACAATAACTTTTCATTGCTGAAACTTCATTTAAATAGAGAGAAGCTGGCCTGAGTAGATTGATAAGCGAACCTACGTATTTATGGTAGCTACTTTACACATACTTATATATACATACGCTCTGGCACAGCTGAAACTTGTACAGTTCATCAATATAGACATGATTGAGGACAAATTAAATGGCAGGGATATTTGTGAAATGAATTTTTAATTTATTCCAACAAAGGCCACAGAGGAGAACGACTGTTGCCCTTCAGGGACGGTATGTATATTTATTATAATTTGTTTTTTACCCATTATTTTGAGGGGGTTTATGAGAAGGTTCAGGTGGAAGTACAAGGTATGTATTGTAGTTGCTGAAGCTATTATTTAAATGTCTCACGAATTACAGAATTAAATTTATGATGTTCAAGAGAAGGTGGTGTACATTTTTAACCTTTTAAAATGGTACCTTTGGCGGAACATGTAATCGATTATTTTTTTTTTTTAAATTTTGAAAATATCTTTTTGTAGGTCCCTTGGAAAAGTAGTCCCTCCCGGCTAACACTCGGTGTTATTATAGTTCTGCTATAAAGGTCGCCGTTCGGGTTAATGAATTTGTAATTATGGTTGGAAGTTGGTAAGCTCTTTCTTGAACAAGTCCTCATGAGCAACTTTCAATCAATCTTTTCCATGTCCCTGTAGCGTTGCGAAGACATTGTGATCCATTTAGTGTGATTGCCGATAACAAAGTGCCCTGTGATGATACCAGAGACTGTCCAGTGTCCCAGAGGCTGAACTCTCTTAAAGAATACCACCGAAGTTGTTCTAGGTATTGCACATGTATCAAGTTGAACTTAGCGGGAATTTTCTCGACCAATATCCTCTATCAATGTTTCTAAGAAGGGTCTGTGAATTATACAGTGCAGACCTCTTTTTAATTTCAATTTTGGTGGGGGCTGAGGCTGCCATTTATTTGGCTAATACTAGGACTCCAAAACAAGCAAAAAATTCTCAAGAAATAGGAAAAAATTGACTAGTGGAGGCGATCTAGTTTAAGACAAGGAGTGCTCACGTTGAAATTAAAAACGAAGGTGATATGGACCGGTATATGGAAGAGAAAAGGCCAATGGTGTTGAAGGAAATAGAGTTCTAAAGGGATGAAAAGGAAGTCAACTATATTCTTATGTTCTTCTAACAAATTCAAATTAACAAGTTTGGAGCGGTCCTGATAGGGTGAAAAGATTTTTAATCGACAGTGACTCAGTAAACCGAATTACATTACACATTACACAATTATTCACAGCCGCAGTAGTGAAAAACGTTCACTGATGGGTTAGATGACAAAAGAAGGAGGTGGACAACAATTGAAGATGCAAAACCAGCTACGCAACGACGCAGGACACAAATTTACACAAGATACAGTCTACCATCGAAAGCCTAAATGACAACGAACCTTAAAGTGACAAACAAGACAACTACGAAGAGGTCTATTTCACCTTGAAGTTGGAGTTATAAGGACGATTGCAAACTATTACCAAGTGTTCGTAAATATTAGTTCATTGTAAACCTCAGGAAATACTTCATCAAAGCCTCGCTTTTATCTTCAAAAATTACATTTGCATCGCTGAATCACAACAATAAAATCCTCACAAACATCGAAAAATTGCAGTATCTTAGGTCTTACGTTGACGATAAAGCAGCCAGGGTAACTCAGTCAACGGATATTACTGGTCAAAATTATGAGAAATCCACTGAATTAAAAAAATATGCGCTTTGACAACAAGCGCTTCATGTTTCAATTCCACATTCAAGAAATATTTGAGCTTGCACCATAGGAAGATCAAATATTTGACCGTGATCGACACAATAAATATCAACTTTCGAGCACTGAATTCTATTGGGACAAAGCGGCAAATTTCGGGTGGCTTTTTGATACGCTTGATTCTATCCTAATTTAGTTGTAACCCTCAAGCAAAACGGGATACTTCCACCAAATTAGCCGACAACGACGAAGTCTCTACTGCGTCCAATTTTGACTATCCTACATCGAAGGAGTTGTGTGTATTCATAGAAAGACTATGCAAAACGCTCAACATCATCGAGACACACATTCACAACAGAATAGTTAGCATTGTCACCAAGCCTAGGGCTAGTCTAATGATCAACTCGACGTTCACCGCCTTCCATCAATTCATCTGCCTCTACCTCCTGCGTATTCTGTGACACAACGTCACTACGTAATCCATTTGAATGCCGAAAATTCAGAGAATTATCATCACTTGATCGATTTAAGCCTTTCAATGCGTTCAACCTGTGCATAAATAATTTGCATTAGCATCATAGAGTACACAATTGCAATTCAATTCGAAAGGAATCACCATACTCTTTTGGATTGTCAATTGACAGCCGCACCCATCGAACAGTTTCATCTATCACTCGCACTCACAGCTAACGAAGAACAGTCAGAAAGGCAAGCAGATGAAGATCGTTCAGGTAACTGATTCCACCTTTTTCCAGGATATTCATGCTTGTTGATCAAAATGGAGCTTACCAACGGCAATTATAAATTTGAACAATAGATCAAGCTCGCGCTTTGTTGAACTCTTGATCTTGAAACGAAGTTGCACCTATCTCAACATTGCTGGTATCGGACAATGGACAACCGTCGCTTACCAACGAGCACCAGTCAAGATCGTAACATAATAACTACTACACGTCATATTTCTTGTAATTACGCCAGCACAAACATTTAACCACAAAGATACGACCAGATTGAAGATCTGAAGAAGCAAAATATAATCTTGTCAGATCCTCGGATTAACTATCCTCGCATCGTAGACTGCCTGATTGGAGGAGGTGTCTACTTCTACCTTCTGGAGTAAATCAAGCTGAGGAATGGCTTACCGTCTATTCAAAAGACACTCCTCGGATGGATCATAAAAGGAACCACAGCAGAGTGCTTAATACTACTCATCATCCCAATTCGCATACCAAGGTTAACTATATAAAAATGTATAAGATCTTCGCCAGCACTTTTGGATAATCGGAAATCATCAATCTGTTACATCGAAGAAGAGGCATCTGACAGATTCCTCACAAGATTCTGTCACAAATACTAGTACATAAGTTCATCGTTCGATTACCTTTTCGCGAAAATACCTCAAGAATTGGTACTTCTTAGGAAATTGCTAAGAAACGGCTGGTATCCATTGCGCATAAAATATTTTCGTTCTCCATTGTTACAGGACAATTATTTCACTTCATAGAAGAATACACACGGCTTGGTTATATGGAGAGTCTCTCACCAAAATTAGTATCTCAAAACAATCTGAATTATGTTCCACATTACTGCGTCCTGATAGTTCAACAACGTGCGAGTCGTCTTTGACTCATCTTGTAAGACATCATCGGGAATATCGTTGGCCGATATTCTTAAAACTGGACCTATACTTCAAAATGAATTCTTCATCATTGCTATACGTTAACGGACTCATCGATTCGTTGTCACGGCAGATATTTGTCGAAAGAACAAGTAAATCCTTGTGCATCCTCGGGTCACAACCACTCAAAGTATTTCTTCTTCTAATACTAGGTGGAGTGAAAAGTAACCTCTTTGGCCGCCAGAATGCACTGCTACTGCAAAAAAAGCTATGGTTCCTTGAAGTCCGTTCATATTTAGGCAGACATGCTAAATTACAGTGCGATACTGTCTTAAGTTTTGTTTTGACAGCTGATTGTTGTGGACGTGTTTGGCATCACGTTGAGTATTGACAAAAACGATTTTCGTTCTCTCATAAAACATTATTTTTTGAGAGGCATAAGGGCGAAGGAAACAAAAGAAAAGTCGGATAAATATTATGGGGCTAATGCTCCTTCAGATGACACCGTCAAATATTGGTTTCGAGAGTTTCGTGGTGGCCGCAACTCCACTACCGATCAAGTCCGCAGCGGCAGGCCCTCCAATGCGGTAACAGAGGACAATGTCAAAAAAATACATTAAATGGTGTTGGCTGACAGGAAAGTGAAGGTGCGCGAGCAAGCAGATACCACAAAGTTTAGTACTAAGCGCACACGCCATATTTTGGGCAATATTCTGCATATGAAAAAGTTATCCTGCCGCTGGGTGTCGCGCATACTCACTCCTGACCAAAAACACGAACGTGAGAGCATTTTGAAAGCGTGTTTAGACTTGCTGATGTGGAATCGGGCATACTTTTGGTGTCGATTGGTAACTGTTGAACACCAGAGAACAGAATGGGTGCCCGGCAATGAACTGAAGACGCCAGGAGTGCTCCGAAGCGGCCGAGGGAGGCTTGATACGTCGGAAAGGTTATGGCGTCGGTTTTCTGGGATTGTCATGGCATACTCTTCGTAGACTACCTCGAAAAAGGAAAAACCATGAAGAGCGAGTATTACTGTGCATTATTGGAGAGATTGAAGGCGGAAATCGCTGCAAAATGGCCTCACATGAAGCGAAAAAAATTTTTCTTTTTGCAGGACAATGAACCGTCGCACAAGAGCATCGCAAACACGGTTAAAATCAATGACTTACAGCTCCAATTGCTGTCACTTCCACAGTATTCGCCCGATTTGGCTCCCTCGGACTATTATCCCTTTTGCTTTTCACCCCATCTAGTACATCGATTGGTCACGGTAATTTATGGAAATTGCAGTGCTCTTTATTTAGCTGTCAGCTAAATAGTTCTTCGCTACTTCTATGTGGATAACTTAGAAGATATCCTTCAAAACGATAAGGAATATTTCATTATGGTTGGAGACAAGGAACTTATCACCCCTTGGAATGGGGTGGAGTTCATCTGACGACACCTTTTGTTTTACCTTCACCAAATCGTAACCCATCACCCTGACTAAGCGCATCTTTCTCTCGCAAATATCACAGTTCTACAAGGTGCAGCGAGATAGCTTCCTAATTTATTATGCAATAAAACACGACGGAGTAAGTATATATTTAATTTTAATTTTTTTTTTTAAACTTAAACATTTAGAGTTGTGGCTTAAATCGTTTTAAAAATTATATCGGGCAGGTGACGTCCCCGATTAACGCCTCTTGTGGCTCTCTCCAGTGAACGCGCCGGTCACTCGTATATCACATTGATACGAGGGGCCCTGGCAAGTGCTCTTGCAACACAGCCATCGATGCCCTTGAAATAAAAGCCGTTGCCCCATCAAGTTGAAACCATATGTCCCTTAAAATCATTTTCACGAGGCGTGCTATGTTGAAACTACCGAACGGCCGTTGGAAAACCAGGCCTCTAAGGCAAACGCACGCTGCTCGATACTCTTGATGACCACTAAACCACAAGTTAACATAACTTACCTCTCTTGCAACCGTACTCAATTAACCAGCGGATCTTTATGGCACAGCGTTATGCTTGCTCCGAAGAATTTAGCTTACAGTGTTTGCTCAAGAGACCACCTACTTCAGAAAAACTAAACCCCTTTCATCCTCGTTGCTCTCACCGTTTTAGAAGGATCAACTCATCATATTAAATTCATCGCTTCTTTATGATGCACTACACTCAATTCTAATGACAAAATTGCACCCATTTATCATTACGTTGATTCGGTATCATCATTGGTAACATCTACGCGCAGGAGCACATGTTCTTTACAATATTTTGAAAAAAAAATTTTGGAACATGCTTAGCCTGTTTTTATTGAAAATTGTGTTAGCTAAATAATTAATTGACGATTTACCCGCCATTTACCATAACATGGATTTTTCACTACAAAGCCTGCCCACTTTAAGCTTGTGTCAGATCTGTCAACAACCGAATTCATAAGGAAGTTCTGGCTCGTGTCGAAACGGCACATTGAAATATATATAATCCAAAAGGGCATTGTCTGCAAGACGGAATTAAATGGAACCTTACACTCTGCTCCCCCATAAAGGGGGCCTTTGAGAGGCTACGGTGAAGATAGGCAAACATCACATACAAAAAATAGTTGGTCATGCGACGTCATCGCTCGACGAGATGAGCACTGTACAAGCTGTTATGAATAGTAGACCTCTAGTTACGATGGCGAGTGATCCCAAAGACAAACATATGGTAGCAGAGCTTAGATCTGGGCATTTCTTAATTGGATCACCCATGGTCACCATCGCAGAACCACACATTGTGGCTTGGCACATTGAAACGCTATCAATTTATCCAGTGAATTCAGTAGCAGTTTTGGAGACGATGGTCTCAGGATTATATTCACAAGCTTCAATATGGAATACAGATCAACAAAATTTCAGTATTAATGACCTTCTTCTTTCTAGCAGGACAAAACTGCTCTGCTAAGCTTGTCAGTGGGAGGAGAATTGTAACACATAAGTGATCCATTGTCAAGATCTGCGTAGCAATTGTCAAAACAGCTGCTAGAGAGTAAAAGAGGAGCATTGCTAAGCTATGTCCATTGCCACTTAAACTCACACATGGAACAAAATCACCTGAAAGTTGGGGGGGAATATGTGGCTGCTAGCAGTATGTTAAATCATAATCATAACTTCTTCGTGCTATTCTTGTAGATAAAACATATACAGCGAGCAAATCGGTGGCATCCACGTTAAATACCCTGTATTCGGGAAACATAAACTCCGTCAAAGGGAACCAAGCTTAACTGGCACACTCAAGCAAGGAGCGAACAAAGGTAACATAATGAGATCTGGTAACTAACGTTTTGGTAAATTCCTTGCATCACCGTTTAATAAAGCCAAGTGATGAGTTGGCTTAAAGGATTATATTATCGATATGCGAGACGGAAATTAAGCTCCCTGTAGAACAATAAGCCAAGGTCTTGAAAAAATTTATTCAGTGGAATAGGTTGACCATAGAGCAAGAAGGTTATAGATTGACATTTAGCGACATTAACTCCTTAGCAGTTTTTAAGACACTAGATTGAAAATCGATAGAGAAGGATGGAGCCATGGGGAGAAGAAATAGCTTTATCTTTTGCCGTCAATGAGAAGGAGAGGGAGAAGTGTAACATGATTTTCTTAAGATCGTTATTAGCAAGAATGAAGAGTATGGGTCCAAGATGGCTACCTTGTGGAACCCCAGACGGGGTCAAGAGAAAAATTTAAAGGTCGGATTTAAATCGAGGACTATAATATTGATTTACAAGGTAAGAGGATATCATTTAAATGAAAGAACAGACAATTTGAAGAGAGATCATATGGGGCGAGTAGAAATTCAGTAACAGCAGGATCGAAATTTTGTATGAGAAGGGAACCAACGGAGAGATCATTGAAGTAAATGGAATCTGATACGAACGAGTTGTTGGCAAATGATTGCTTTAAAAATGTAGCAAAAAAGTTGGCTATGGTAAAAAGATCTTTTGAAGGGTTAGTTTTGAAAGTAAGGATAAGGATTATCATCGGTCTTACTTTTGTAATTGATAAATTGTAAAAAGGTCTAGGGGTCGTTTATAAATTTGGTTTACGCACTATTTAAATAGCGTAGATATAGAGAGTTGTAGAGTTCGATGAAATTAAGATATTTACCTAGATAGTTTGAATAGTCGGAAGAAGAGTTGGTGCGTAGGAATACCGCCCACAATTTGTTTCTTTTGTTTCGTCTATTCGTTTAGTCTAAGAGTATATCAAGGGGGGATGTGGTAATTGTTTTATGACCAGAAAACATGGATTTGAATATATTTCTACAAAAATAGAGAGAGCATCAACCAAAGACAGATTGGTAAACTCGAAGAAAGCCCTAATTAGATTGGCATGATTTTATCTTTATAAAAACCATAAGAGAAGAGATTTCAGGTGGGAGGCGACTGGAGAGGATATTTGTGGAAAATTTACAGAGGAAAAGCAGGATTAAGGTTAGCAATAGTTGAAAATTTTACAGGAGACAACACGATACTGAGGAGTTTATGATATCAGATGTCAGAATAAGGTTAATTGTTTTTTCATATAGTTGGAAGCACCTCTAATTTGATACACACTAAAGTTTGTTAAATGACCTAAGAAGAAATATTCTTAGCAGAAATTGAATTAGAGGCGATGAAGTCATTTATTTGTTTAAATAATAAAAAAATGAAAGAAGGAATCTTGTAGTGCTGACACTTACTATCGATTGCTTAGTGGGCAAAGACTGACACTTGCAATACACGGATGGTGTTGTAAAAAATTAGCAGCGAACAAAGTCTGTCCTTCGGTGGACCAGGCGAGTAAAAAGTACTGTAACTGGTTGGCCTTTGATGTTTGCGAAACAACCTCTGGACGAAGTTCCTCGACGGTCTTTTTGCATGCCAAATCCCAGATTTTAATAAATGCACCATAAGCGACGCACAACCAGTAGCGGTTTGATGAGAAGCACAAAGCATTAATTATGTCTTTGTGTTCCAAGTTCATGCCGTCAATAAGATCCCATAAGGGGGTCTTGGCGTCCTTACCACCGGAGGTGCATTGGGAACCATTGGGCGAAACGGTAACTGTATTCAAATAACCACTGTGTCCATGATGATTTTTCTTCAATTTGCAATTGACCAAGTTCCAGACCTAGATGGTACGATCCTAACCGCACAAGACGATATATTGATTCGAGTGGTTTGGTGATAAACGAACGCATGATACCCAGTCACTTTGTCTATATTCTTGGATGGTGCACTTGCACTCGGCCAAAGTGTTCCACAACTTGATGGTCTTGTACCGGGAGCGGGAAACGATTTGAAGGGTGTCAGCAGAAAGGACATCCTTGATGTGGTCTTCAAAACGACGGGTGATCTTGCCAGCGACCAAATCCCAGAGACGAAGAGTCTTATCCCAGAAGCCGGACAGTACAGGACAACGTCGTTGATAAAATGTGAGTGTCCATACAAACGCTTCTGTGGGAAACCGTAGTTGTTGTCCCCATCGCGAGTCAATTCCCATACAATACGGAGAAGCAGAGATGATGGTATCGAGATCCTTTCGATTGTGGGCGATTTGGGTAACCTAGCCATTGTAGCCTTAAAAGGTTCCACACAATTGCAATGTCTCAGACATGATTTATGGAATTTTGGTAGGATTCGGTAGGCCGTTGTGAATGATCAGCAGGAGACCCCAGGAGGAGGGATGCAATCATCTTCCAGAGAAACATTGAAAGAAACAGGAAGTAACACCTGGTTTTTAATGTTAGGTATTAGATTAGTTTCAGTCAGAGCATGGATATCAAATGGGAGAGAACGAGATTTATTCAAAACGTCATGAGTTTCAGAACGCAGTCCTCCTACGCTATGGCAATAGATGGTGAGTTGAAAGTTTTGCATGACTTGGATGTGTGTGAGGCTCTTTTAGAGTGTACATAGTTACGAAGAGCAGGTTTTTGGAGAGTCATATTGAAAATATTATGAAATCATAGCACACCGAGTCAAATTAATTGTAAAGATAGGCGAGATATAGACATATATTCTCGTATATGAGAATCTTTTAATCATTAAGCTTTGAGAGCGAATACCGACATTTAGTGATATCGCTTATTTTCTACGTTAATTAAACAGTGGACGACAAAAGGAAATCATAAGAACAGGGGCTTGATGGCGCAATAGACAGGATATCAGAAGTAGAGATGAGAGAATTGATGAAGTAAGGATACATAGCTCCTGTTCTGAAGTCGGTACTAAGGAAAGACGTGTATTTTGACGGTTAAGAGTTGGCAGTTTGAGGGGTAGGAGTTAAATATTTTTTTTGTATAATGAGCGCGCACACAAGGGATTTGTATACCTAAAAGTAAAGGAAATTTAGGAAGGAAAAAAAGAGATGTATCGATGTACATTGTTTTTAAATGTTTGCAAGTTACAACGACCAGGGAATAGAGTGCTCGGAAGGGCATTCCAAAAGCTTGTATAGCTTAGGAACGGATTGAAAGAGCCACGTTGTGCTTAGTTTGGGGTGGAAGAAAAAGAGTTGGGTATTGATAATTATGATTTACTTGCTAGCTTAATGGTTGGTTTTGGCATGATGGACTCTTTAACTTTGTTCTGCTTTTCGGTGGAATTTTCCAACCATTTACAAACACTCATCTTCTTTTTTTAAAGAACTTAACGCTCAAGTGGGTATGATTACATTTATAATGGCAGCATGTTTTAATTTTCTTGGAAAAATGGATAGAAAGAGAAAGAAAGATGTTTAGGCCCAGTGGTTATTTCGCTCTATGGCATCTAAAATTTAATGGAAAGACTAAATTTTAAGTGGAACTTGGCTTGTTGTTGCTTTATAGTCAACTACTCATCTTACTTGATTTTCATTAACTAATAAATATCTTTCGAACGAGGTTGGAAAACGAACAAACTAACAATGATCTCTTGTCTGATATATTCTAATCCATAAACGAAATCCCTTGGCTATTAAAGTCTCCTCACCACCTCTAAACTAAATTGACTGGAGGAGTTGACATAGATGTGTTCAGGTTGAAAAAAGCTTCTCTGGAATCAATAGTTTAAAGCATGAATCGATTTTTAGTTCCATTAATTCAGTCATGAGTTATGTATTTAAGTGGATATAGGGGTAAGGCCCCTGGTGCATTGGTGTGTCAATGATTTTGCTGTTTATTGTAGAAATGAAGTGTTCAATATCACACACGAGGGAAACAGTCGTAATTACATTAGTCCATTACCGAGAACGTTCATTTTACCGAAGATAGCATCGAGTAAAGGTCAGATACTTTGGAAGAGGGTTGTTTGTTCGACGGAGACTAAAAATGGATGTCATTTTCATCACGCAGGAAGCTTTTCGACTCGCAGGTTTTCTGATTGAAAATAATCTGCGCAGAACAGGCAGATTTGATCTCACTTTATCCAGGAAACGTTAAATTGAAATTTAAATACAAAGTCATTATATAAGAATGGCACTTGCATCGTCAAAACTGAAAAACATTCTATTCTAAGTATGTGTGCCAATGACAATTTACGTTGGAATATGATGTGAGAAATATTGCACCCCCTCTAAGCTGATTACAATATACAAGGCGTTTAACCGTTCAAAACTAGATTTCAAAGACCAAAGTAAGGTTCCCCTAAAACTTTTTTGCTCTTTCCAGATAGCATCCAAAATCCACCGGAGTAACGTCTTTTGTCTCACTTTATTGTATCGAAATTTCCAATAGTATTCCGCTCCTTCGAACCAGTAGCCGTAATACCCGACTCGCTATAAATGCTCATCAGAACATCCTCAAGCCCACCTCCGGACGTAGATATTCTGAAATATCGTGATTCTTTTCTAAGCGGTACAACTTGCTTATAGAATACCCTCGCGAACTCTTTATTTTCTAGTCATTATAACCTTAAAACATTCAAAACCAACGCATATCGATATATCTATCTTTTCCCTCCCTAACTTCTTTTTCCAGCGCTATGTGCAAATATCTTGTACGCGCACCAATTATAACAAAAAAATGAGTTTTTTTCATTCCTAGATCTCAAGAAATCAAACTCGGGTAGACCTGCAATTTGGTTATCCGTGTACATTAGTGCGAATTGTGTAAGGTCGGCTGAATTCTGGACCCAGTTACGTAACTCTCTAATACTTTTGACACTGGTTTCAATGTGATTATTGTCTGCACCTCTGGAGTTTACTTGTGATTTTCGCAAAATTTTTCAGAGAACGATCTTTTGTATGAATTATCGACATTGACGTGGCAGCGTGCGTTTTCCATTGTTATTTTGCATAGTCGAATGACCTTAGGAGGGATGCGAGAACTAAATGAACATCACTTTTGTACGATTCGTCTTTTAAGCTTTTTTCCAAGACCTAAAGCCACGTAGTAAGTTACGCTTTTAACAAATTTGAAATTTTTGATTAAGATCTCAAGTGGATGTATGCTTTCTGTCCAATCACCAGCAGGTAACAGCTTTTAAGAGCTCGGTAGTTAAGTCAACGGTCCATTTGATGGACTTAATCTTGACATTTTGGTCGGGTGAAGGGAAATGTTGTCTGTTTTTGTTCATGTTGAATGTTTCAGTTTGCCTGACGGTAGGGCATTGTTCATCATCGCCATTTAAGAGTCAGCCAAAATAATCTAGAAAGAGACTCTACTGAAGATTTTTGTTTGGGCTTTGAGGAGTTTTTTTGTTTTATTTTTCGGTAAAACTTCCATACTTCAGTCTGCCGATTACACATCTCTAAAACCTCGATCGAGTACTTGTCGTGCTTATTTTTTCTTCTGAGGAGCCTATGTTCATTCATTTATTTCTACTCGTAGAGCACGCGAGCTCCTTGCTCTTTTCTGTACGACCGATCTGAAAATTCGTTGTTTTTTCAAGATTTTAATATCTGCAATGGTCGTCGAATCTTAGTTTTTCTGCTCTTCGGCAGTGCTGCCAGTGATCTCTTAGAGAAAATATTTAATAAAGTCGTTCTTTTCCTCCGTTGGGGCATGGGCGCTTATGAAGCTTATGTAGACGAACTTAAACTTAATGCGAATCGTCGTCAGGGGTTCGTTGCTGATGGCGATACCGCATCCGAATAAACTGTTGTTGTCGTTGTCGCATCGATTTTCTGTAATATTCTCAGTTATCACAGTTTTTTTTTCCTCTTTTGTTTCTAGTGCTTAATAGTAGTCGAGGACTTCCGCTAAATATTCGACTGCATGTGGTTTGTCAAAGGTCCGAACATTCCACGTGCAGATCCGAATATCGTTGCCTCTAAATTGTTTACCAGGTTCAGCAACGATGAATCAATCAATCATTATCCGAGGCTATTTACTGGCTCGTCACATTTTTTTTCTTCCGTATAAGGTTGTGAACCTTGTGACGGACATATCACACACTTGCCGTTTTAACCAACATAAGTAAAGACTTGCGTGTGGTTTTACCGCATGCATAATGCTGCGAACTTGACTGTCGTGCTCCTAACCCAACACAGTTTATATCAATCGGCACCCAGATCCCGTATCATATAGGCTTGCTTTGAAAATTTATCTTAAATTTACGAAACTAATCAATGAAATCATTACTGAGGGCTGGACTCGATGACTACCGAGATCTTGGGATTTGACGACACCCAATTACTTCTTGGGGAGTTCTGAAAAGTCTTTGGTGTATGCTGATAAAACACAAACTAATCAAGCCTTGCAAGCTAATATCACTTTGATCAAAATAACCACCATGTGGCGCTTCCATTGTTCCGATTTGAGTTCTGTATTGCAAGTGATGATTTGAATTTGCAACAACGAACTTGTATTAAATTTTGCGTAAAAAACGGATTTAATGGTCCGAGAACGTTGGAAAAGTGTTTCGGCAATGATTCTCTAAAGAAAACGATCGTTTACCAGTGGCACGAGCGGTTCAAAAGTGGTCGTGAGTCAATCGAAGATGATGAACGCAGTGGCAGACCATCGACATCGGAAACCGACGAAAACATTGATGAAGTAAAAGAAATGTTGATAAATAACCGCAAATTAACCATCAGAGTGATAGCGGAAGTCTTGAATATTGCCTATGGATCCGTCCAAGACATTTTGGTTAATCATTTGGGTTTCCATCGTGTAGCAGCAAAGTTGGTGCCAAAAGACCTGAATTGATTTGCGATTCTGAATCCGACCCCACATTCAACAAAAGTATCATTACTGAAGACGAGACGTGGGCTTATGAGTACAACACACAATCCAGACATCAGTCAAGCGAATGGCGTTCACCAAATGAGCCAAGACAAAAAAAAAACCACGTCGTTTTCAGTCAAAAAAGAAGGCAATGCTCACGATTTTTATGGATTACAACGGTGTAATGCATCATGAATTTTTGCCAGAAGCCAGACAGCAAACAAAAAATATTATTTGTGCGTTATGAGACGGTTGCGTGAAGCAATTCGCCGAAAGAGACCAAAATTGTGGGAAGAAAACTCGTGGATTGTGCGCCATGAAAACTCACCGTCGCACAGTGCCATTATTATTCGTAATTTTTTGACTAAAAATGCAAGAAATACCATCCAACAGCCACCGAATTCACCTGACTTCTTTCTGTTCAATCGGGTTAAAAAACCACTCACAGGAACGCGTTTCAGCAGCCAAGAGGAAATAATGGAAATATAGCAGGAAGCACTGGATATACCGAAAACCAAAATTTTTTTTTTTTTTTTAAGCACTTGCTTGTATAACAGCAGTTTTTTCTCTAAGCTAAGCTTCGAATACTTTCCAATAAGCCAGTAAATATCTCTATATTTGATTTCAAGCTCTTCACGTTTTTTCTTGACGTGTGCTCTCCCTTTTAGTTTAGCGTCGAGTGTCATAACAAGATATTTGGCCTCGTTCTCGTAAGGAATTCGTACTGCGTTGATAAACACCGGTGGATTCTCAATTTCATTGAGAGTGAAGTTCACGTGGACAGACTCGTTTTGTTTAAGCGCGATTCGCCAAGACTGTCCAATTATTAATCCGTGTTAGGGCACGTTGCAACTTGGCAGTTGCTTCTTCCACTGTTTTAGCCGTTGCCAAAATGGCAGTGTCATCAGCAAATGTGGCTAGGACAGTGTCGTCTGTTTGCGGTATATCGCGGGTAAAAAGCAAATATAGCAGAGGGCCAAGTACACTTCCTTGCGGCACCCCCGCCTTTATTGTCTTGAAAGTGGAATATTCGTTTCAGTATCTCACACGGAAGAGTCGGTCTTCCAGATATGAACCTAAAATACAAGACAATTGCTGGGGTAGGGGTTGTCGGAGTTTATATTTTAGGCCTTCATGCCATACCTTATTAAAGGCTTGAGAACACAACAAACTTACACTCGATTGCTCGTTCAATTCATCGGTTATTCGATGCACTTGATCAACTGTAGAGTGTTGGCTTCTAAAGCCAAATTGATGATCAGGCAAAAGGGAATTTGTGTCGGTAATTGGTTCAAGACGATTAAGAAGGATTCGCTCGAAGACCTTCGCTGTAATCGGGAGAAGCGGTATTGGTCTATATGACTTGACTTCAGTCACCGGTTTACCGGGTTTCGGAACCATAATAACTTCGGCTACTTTCCACTGGTGCGGTACGTGCTCTAATCTAATGCTGGCATTTATAAGATAGAGCAGCTTAAGCAAACCTTTTTTCGGCAACGCTTTAAGTATCTCTCCCGTTATTAAGTCATATCCCGGGGCTTTATTGGGCTTAAGCGTATCTATAACTTGTATAAGTTCCCTAAGTGTAGCCTTTTCTACTTGAAAGTTTGTCTTCACATCTAGCGTATTGACATTCTCAGGAAGAACCCCCCCCCCCCTCGAATGGTTTAAACGTTTCTGCAAGATGGTCGGCGAAAACATTAGCTTTTTCCTTATCTTCTTTCGCCCAGTCATCCTGGTTTCTTCTTATTGGCGCCACGTGTATTTGGGGCTTTCGATCACTTTAAACGGCTCTCCATATGGAGTAGTTGTAATCCTTTGTCGCTGTGAGTCTTTCAAGGTAGTTATTAATACCTTGATTATTGAAGTCCTTGATCGATTTTTTCAACAAGTTGCAGAGCCTATTGAAAGACGTTTTATCTTGTGGTGCCCGGGTTTCATGCCACTTTTTCCGCGCTCTTCGTTTCTCCCTTATCATTTCTCTGATTTCCGGTGGATATTTTATGCCGATTTTGGGAACTTTGTTCGATTCGCGGGGAGTGCTCTTCCAGGCCGCTTGCTGTATGACTTTAACGAAACGTTCAACTTCTTTTTCAAGTTGATACGGCGTTCTAAGTGCTATTTTAAACTCAGTATTGTCTACAACGTCTATTCGGAAATCTTCCCAGTGAGTTTTGCTGTTAGTTAATCTGGGTTGATTCGCACAGTGAGAGGATAACTGGAGAATGATCGGAGGAGAGATCGAATCCTTCTTCAACTTTGACGTAACTAGCGTTTAATCCTTTTCCGATAAAGAAGTCTATTAGATCGGGTGTTTTGGCCACATCCGAGGGCCAATAAGTCGGCTTGCCTGTTGAGTAAAAATAGCAACCACATTCCATACCAGTCCTGAAAAGAGTTTCGCCTTTTTGAGAGATACATCTTGAGCCCCAAGAGGTGTGCTTCGCGTTAAATGATGAAGATTGGTTCAAGAGAGTTGAATAGGTCAATAAATTCGTGTTTTTGTATTTTGCAGCGCGATTGGCAATAGATTGAGGATATATTAAAAGAGTAATTTTTATTTTTAGCGCGAACTACGGTCATTTGAAATCTGTCAAGTTCAATTATTGCTTCCAAAGTATGTTCAATGCAGTCTCTTATGAATAGGGATGACCCGCCTCTTGCGTTTTCCGATGGATGATGAGCGTGGTAGTCGCGGTAACCTTTTAGTTCCACGCGCGATTCTGTTGCCAGGTGAGTTTCAAAAATTAAACATATGTCTATTACTTTTTCCTGCATGAAAATATTTAGTTCATCAAGCCTTTTCTGTAGCCCGTTGGCATTCCACGCAAGTATATTGAGCTTCTTTGCCATAATTAGTTGCAGAAATTGGCTTCGAACTTAAGAAGCCGTTCGACTATTATCTTATTTATTTTAGTCTGTTCTTCCATTCTCTCGAGAATTACTGATAACACATTTGAGGCAGGGTCCGGTGATGTACAGTTAGTCATATTAACTCGCGCCGCTATTTGCGCGTAAGTTTTTCCACTTTCCACTTGCGCATTATTATTTTTGACGTTGTTGTTACTGGTGATTTTAGCGTTTGTCACCATTACCTTTTTTAAAGGCTTTGGAGTAGGACCGCCGTTGTTATTTCTCATTCTAGCTGTCCCTGCGTTTTTTAAAGGTTTCGTTTGATGCAACTCCTTCGCGACTTCGCAGCCTCGATAATTAGCTGGATGTTTTCCCTTGCAGTTAATGCATATCGCTGGGGACTCTTTCGCGGCATTGCACTCTCGAGTCAGATGTTTGCCAGCGCATTTTACACAGCGAGGTTCCTTCTGGCAGTAAACCTGAGTATGGCTGAATCCCTGGCAACGTGTACAATGGGGAATCAGCCTAGAGTTTTTCCGAGGAGGTTAAATTTTGACAACAAGTCCCAAAATCCAATTTATGGCATAAATTCTGTCTAGGCTTTCGGTTTTGTCAAAGTTAGCCTAAAGAGGGGAAGACCGCGTCTTGGGGTCGTCCTATCGCTTTCAACATTGCGCTGTTTTTGCGCTAGTATATTAACTGCGTCGATTTTCTTAAAATCTTTATTTTTAAGGTCATTTACGATGTTTTCTTGAAGGCAAGAGGGATGCAATCCTCTACCTACAACGCGTATGGGTCTTTCCGTTTTATTTTCGTCGGTATGCCATTAAATCTTCTTGGCATTTAATTTTTGCGAAAGCGAACGGTAGTTGTCTGGATTAAGAACATTAATAGTCCACGTATCATTATTGCGAGATCTTACTTTGTAATCGGTTGAGCACAGTGATTTCAGGATTATGTGCAACTTGTTGTAGTCCGAGATTCCAAAAACGTTTATTGGCGGCGGCGGTCTTTGTTTGGGTTGCTTTGTTGTCTTATCGACCTCAGCAGTGTTAAAGCTGGCTTGCTTCTTTGTTTGTTCAATATCAGGCGGGGAAGTAGCTTTGCGTTTCTTACCTGGCTTTTTTTTAAGTATCCAGTCCGTTTCGCGGACTAGCTCTTCTTCGTCCGTGTGAAAACTCGAGTTTTCGGGGCCGTCAAGTAGCGAAACAGACTCAAACTCAGATTTAGATTGCGGCTTAATGGCATCTAGTTGCCTTTTTTAGTTCGGCGCAGAGCAATTCCATATTTTGGAGTCTGGCGCGGAGATCAGAACTTTCGAGATCCGAGTTTTTGTAGCTTATTCTGTGTAATGCTATTGCCCTGAGCTACCGAATGTGTTTGATCTTTGCTTTCTCATGATTTTCCTAGCGATCCGCGTGCTGTAGATCTCGTGACCCTTGAGCATTTTTTAAAGAGGTCCTTGGTATTTGTATTATTTTGAATATTATTTGAACTATTTTAGTTGTAGTCCGTCTGTCCAGAGATCCGCATTAGACAGATAAGGCTGGCTGATCCGGAGGTCGCCAAGTATCCGGGTGCTCCGTTAGAGATAGAGCTATTTTTATACTGGGCCCCCAACCTAGTCGATTCTGGCACGGGTCGCTTAACACCTTAATCCGGCCTAGTGGATTTTAGTCGCCTCTTACGACAGGCATGCCTTAATTCGGGTATATTCTAACCCCTAACCCGAAGGGGTTAATAATATAAAAAATGTTTCGAGGATTGGATCAATCGCTGGCATAAGTGTGTTGCAGTCGATGGGGTTCAATGCCATCATAAAACCAAAGGGTGAATGGTGAATTTGCTGGGTTAGAATAGGGACCAAGGAGATAGTCTCTCCGGAAGAAACTCATCTACTTAAGAACTTTCACAAACATAACTAAACCATCAGAAATCAAAGAAGCAAGTAATATATAAAATCTCCTGGGATTAAGGACTACCAATAATGCCTCCATTTAACAAAATCCTATGATTGCCAGAGTAAGATGTGTTCATAAACATGCATACTCACAACACACCACTCAACGCACAAATCGATATCTTCATTCAGATTGTGAAATCACGCACAAACCATTGTTAACTTCAAGACTCACAATTTTTAGTTAAGAACAAACCCCATCGTGTTTCCTATGGGCCTGAGGGGTTCCTTTTTCTTCAGTTAAAGAAGAACATGTCGGCTTTGAATGAAAGCACAACAGTAATCCTTCTCCCTGAGGCCAGTTGTTCTGTTTTACCACAAGTTCATTTCCGCGTCCTTGGTTGCATGTATGTAGCTACATGCACAGATGTTGGCGCGTTGCCTTACTTTTCAGGCACAGTAAACTTTCCTACTGATGATTAAGTCAGACTAATGCCATAGATGCAACACTTATCCGAATTCGGATGTGTGTTCAGAATTTATAAAATCCTTGCGGACCTACATACATTTGTATATCGCACATTCCCTGATGTCATACGTAAGAGTACGTTCCCCGTTTAAATTCACATGGTATCATTACGAGTATTCGCATAAACTTATGCTGGCTCCCACGTGCACATACTCGTATACACATTGTATCAGGGACTAGTGCTAAGCACTATTGCAAATTCAGTTGTTCTGATGGGGCCTTTTTTCGAGTTCAGCTTATCCTTTCTACAGGAGTGTTTTGGTTTCCTATTTTTCACTTCTTTTTTTTTATATTTAAAGTACGACGACACATTTGTGTTCCCTGAATAGATAATTTAAAAATAAAAAAAATTACGAATCCCAAGTTGCAGAAGAAGTTGAAAGCCGGCCGCAGTGCCATCGCCGTCGACACCGTAGAAGCAGCTCAACAGATTCCTTTTCCGACGAGTCGAGTTCGGGCCGGGGGAATTACGCTGTGGTCCCAATATCCCCGCATGGAATTATTTTAATTAAAATGGGAGCGTTGTGCCTTTCTTTTTTAATTTTCCAGAACTCTACCTTGGTAGAGATGGTGCCGTTTGGTGCTACTACCACTGTGATGGGTGATGGCACTGGCTCGGGCTATGCAACTTTAGTATAGACCAAGAGACACCAAATGCAATTCCAACATCGTAACCGCCACATGCAATAAACATAGAAGAGAGAGAGTGAACGCTTTAGAAATTGTGAAATTCTTTCATTCACGAGGCGTACTGTTGCAGATAAGTGTCCTTTTGCGCTAACAATAAGGACAAGGATGATGGTGAAAGAATATACACTTTCATACATATAAGGTGCACCACATACAGACAAAATATAGAGAAATCTAGAAAATCGGGAAAACCAGGAAAAGCGACATCTGTAAAAAATATTATGAAATTATTCTTAGTCCTGTGGGACAGACACACGGGAGTATGCACACATACATCTCTGTCTACTATAGACCCTGTGGAATAGGAATTCCTTTTTTTTAATCGGCTTGAGAGGAAATTACAAATATCAAAGCGAGAAAGCTTGCGGAAATTACGCCAACGAAAAGGATAATACCCGAGATTTCGTGAATAAAAAAATAGGGAAACTGTTGAAGATCCAGTGGTGCAGTGCTGTTGAGATTTATTTCATTGGAGAGATGAAAATCTCCCTAAACTACAAGTGTTATCTTCCCAGAGCTACTGGATGCAATGGGTCATGAGTGGGTGTTGCTACTTGGAATTTTGTGGTGAGTTCTCTTTTTTATGTGCAATCTTGAAGCATTCCAAGGCTGAGAAGGGTTTTGGGTAGCATGAAATATTCCGCCGCGATACGGAAACAATTTGGAAAAATTCAAATTAAAGTTACCAATGCTCCTTTATGGATAAGAGCACTTCGACTTGGGTAGCTTGGGATAAAATTGCTGAAAAGTCCTTAAGTAGAGTAAGGTTTTTGATGGTAGAATGGAAGTTCTAATGATTTACAATGAGGTTTTAGGAAACAAAATATCGAAACTGAAGCAATTCGTAACCTAGAGGGTTAGATGTTGGCAACAAATTTATGGAAGTGATAACAAAACTTTGCAGTTTTCTTATTGTTCTTTGCTCAAGGAATTTTGTAGAGCATAACGTTTTTTTGCCGGAAGGGTGATTAGATATATTTGGATACTTCACACAATTCTCGTACATACAGAAAAGATTGGCACAATTGTCATTGTCGATCGAATCATTGGTTAAGGGCCATAAGGGCAGCCATAGATATTATCGATGATTAGTGCACCACAAATGGACGTTCAGAAAATCCTCTCAAAATTGAGATTCTTCTCTATATAAGACGGAAGTCTGACTCGTCCGTTTTTTGTTTCTCTAACGAAACTTAGTATTTTGATCTTATCCTGGATAACAAACTTCTTACGTGGAGCATACAAGGTGATTTCAGTTTCTGGTACGGCAAAGGAGCTTTTGGCAAGACATGGGTTCTTAGGTTCTTAGATCTACAAGACGATCTTACGATCAACTACATCCTGAGTTAGTTGTATGGTGGAACAAATTTTGTTGCTATTATCAGACTCCAAAGCACGGTCTCTTTAGGTTGCATGATTGCTTTCCCAAGCACGACTGGCTCTGTTGCAGATGCATTGATGATTATCCTTTCTGGCCGTGATCTGATCCATGTGGTGTCTTTTTAAAGGATCAAAAAGTGAGACTTCATTCCTTGTTAGGGGAACTCGCTCTCATCTTTCAAGCGTATATCTAATAGGATTTACTATAATGTAAAGGATCGGTGGACAGTATCTGGGTCTTTGGTTACAGTTTACCTGACTTTGAAGCCTTTCTGAACATTTCCAAAATTTTCTAAGTAAATTCAAAAATGAAAGCCCATTTCAACATGGTTAAAAGGCTGAATTTACAGATTCTAGTTTGGAATCCAGGTTACAATTGGGTCACGGGGAATGAGATGTTGCCAAACCAATTACAGAGCCGAGTTACCAGCAACTGAACTTATGCCTGCGTCCTTGATTGAGTTTAGTTCCTTTTTAGTGTAACTGGTGATGACATTACTCTCTATATTGCCGGCATCCCAGCGTCTTTAAGAATTCAGCGATTTTCTTGCTCTCCCTCAGTAAAAAATTTTGTAAACGATGTAAATGAATACTACAAGTGTCATGACGACGCCTTACGCTTTTGCTACGCGCCCGGGTGTGTTAAGCCAAAGTTCACAACGTCCGGCTTGCTCTGAATGGGTGGCTATGATGTGGTCTACTGTAGGGACTTTGTCACAAGTGCTTATTCGCTTCTGCAGTATTATCTGATAGAGTTGCACATGTCATCAAGATTTGAATTGTCGAAAGCACGTTCAATGTCAAAGAAAATTTCCAGGTCGGATTACTTCTCATCGAGTGCGGCTTAAGTCTGCCCTTTAGATTTTGATGCGCAAGATAGGAAGTTGTATCGTAGATAGGCGATACATTCTCAAAGTGGTTTTGTTCAAATTAATCTCGTCCATGCCCTAAATGCTCTTGAATATGAAGGAAATCAGGATTTTATGTCTGAAGCTCATGCCGTGCTTGTAGTTCTTTTTTTCGCATTTCAATGTAAATGCTATCCTCATTGTTCGCAAGGGTTTTGGTATGTATGCCAGGCTGGATATGAAGATTATTTTCAAATCTACCAGCAGGCGGTCTGCAGTTAGTAGTTCCTGGCGGCTTGCACCCATCAAAGGAAACAATAGCATGTTTAATGTGTTATAAACGCATGTTTTGGCGTTAATAGGAGCTGATTCTGATTATGTTACTTGGAGAATGAGTCTGAAGGATGAACGGTAGAGTCTCTGCTTTCGACCCAGTTAAGTTCACATCAGATTTTCTGAGAGATGACAGCGTGGTTGATTGCCTAGTCTGCTGTTTTCACCGAGTGCTTCGATCTTGTAAAATTTATTAAAATTAGCTTCTTATATGCCTTTACTTCGATCTGTTAAGACTCCAGTCTTTCTCCAAATTTGTCCTTGGTGATGGGTTATCCGATAGTACCAGTACGTAGTACCACGTAGGATCTGCACATCGTTTTGTCCTAAGTTTAGAATAAGCATCATCGGACTTGCCGAACTTATCCCCAAATCTTGTCACGTTGATTTTTCACGGATTCTTCCTCTTCAATAAGGTTCAGACCTCGCATTTGATTTACCTATTGTCCGACATGGAGTCCTTCGATAGTAATTTGGCAGAGGTTTGAAATCCCGGAGATGATTGGGTTTCATATTGCTACTTGGAATTAGAGTGTTCCAAGAGTTCGGCTACTGCCTTTAGTGATGGTGTTAATACAGAATTATAGGATCAATGAGCTGACGCATTGATTAAATTACCTAGCTATTTATAGCAATTAAATCGTGCTTGCGAAATTGTCCAAATTAGTATAGATAGTGAGAATGAAGTCAACACAAAAAGACAAGTTCTCATCCTTCAGCCAGAGACCGCGATTACTGGAGTGCCTAATCGTTAATGTTCAAGCCCATGTCTAACCCGGACGAAGTTCCAACTAAATGCAAGTGGTTTCAATTTTAAAAGACTGTTTGAACCTTTTCTACCAACATCAATCACAGAAGACCACTGGCGATATTTGGAAGGATTATTTGAGGAGATAATTCTATGGCGAGAATGACCAACATTTTGCTGTAGAGCAGAATGAATCATTTAATATGACCAACATCAAATTCGTTCACCCGATTAAGAAAACGATAAAAGACTTCCAACTTATCTGAAGAATATTGTTAGAGGAAAGTGAATGAAATCTAAACGTCCTCGAGAAAAAAAATCCTCTAATCTGCGCTTGAGGAATCCGTCTCCTTAAATACGCTTACAAGTTCATTTTTTATACTGCATTATGTGATCGCTTAAGCCTGTTAAGCTCACCATCGACGAGACATACAGCACATGCCACCATTGGCTTTCGACAAGAAGACGTGTAATTCTTTCAACAGCAACACGTGAAAGAATTGTGCAAATCGTAAGACTTTGTCTACCAATTGTATGATGCAAAAACATAGTGTTAGTGTTAACATGAGGTAAGCCTTACCAAACTTTACCTTTTGCCAACTTTTTTTAAGATCTATTCGAAATAGTGCCATCAGCAATAGAATTCCCCATCAAAGACACTGTGATTTGTGCTGCATCTGCTAATTCTGGATTAAGTTGTTGAAAATATCTACGCGCGCTATTATTTTATGCAGCCAAAAAATTACGGTCGGATTATATTTTGTATTAGGGATGTGACATAAGGTGGTAGAAACTTCATTGTAACTTGACCAACATTGCTTTTAATTTCGTCTCAAACATTTCAGACGACTTAGTGCATTTCCAAGCAGAAGCAGTGCTCTTGAAGGATATCTATTTTCTACAAGATTTCTCCGAACCTAAGTACATTTCCAATCTGATTGTTGTATTCGAAAACTTAAATTGAAAACCTTACCTTTGGCTTGGGCATTTTCCTGTGGTCCTTCTCCCCGGTAATAAGCTAGTAGGTAGTTCTGGAAGGCAGAAGGCCAAAAACTGGCTTCATCATCGGGTGTGACACTAACACTTATCACACGGTATGGGGCAGTACCGACATCAACGACAGGATTGAGTCACTTTTTGATTATATTATAAGCACTAACCACATTGTTTGCAACATTGGCAATGAGGTCACTTTTACAACAGAAAACCGAGAGGAAGTGCTAGATATCAGTATTGTCTCTGACAACATCACTCAAACGCTAACGAACTGGATGGTATCGTCAAAACACTCATTTTCAGACCACAGATACATCCAATTTAGCCTGAGTGATGTTTCTCCCAGTCAACCAGAATTCCGGGATTATCGGATACTGAATACTGTCAGAAACACAATCCTCTAAACTCTCAAGTCCCTCGGTTGACACCAATGAGCTTGACATGAAATTCACGAAATTCAATCTAACTCTCAATCAAGCTAAGGGGCTTCCTGCCCTCTTATTCAACTTAGTGGCAAGAAATAGCTGCACTGATGGCATTCAGCACTAGGACCGCTTAAGAACGTTTGCAGAAAACTTTTCAACTAAAAAGCAAAATTAGAGGGACTAATTGGAACTCATATATAGAAACTCTCAAAATACATAAAAAGAACCTAAGGAAGGCAAACCTTCAGTCCTGGAGATCATTCTGTGACAAAATCAGAGAAACCTCTGGTGCATCGCGGCTAAGAAAAATCCTCTCTACAAATCCTATGATGCCTAGTTTTTTGAAAAAAAAAAACCGATGGCTCGTGGACAACCTCAAGTGACGAATCACTTAATTTGCTACTGGATATTCAATTTCCAGGTAGCTCCTTATTCGCGGCCAGCAGCAACCAAACCGTGAACTGCAACCGTGAACAAAATTCATAGGTGCTGCATAGCCTCAAACCATACAAGTTTATTGGTCCGGGTGGTATACAAAGTCAGAGTATAATACCTACCAAGCTATAAAGGTCCTCAGATATTATCCTGATCTCTGTAGAATTGATGCACATTCCACTGTCATTGAGAGAAGTCAATGTAGTTTTTATTTCCAAAATCGGAAGATGCTCTCATGTTGTCCCAAAGACCTGAGATTTATTAGTCTATCATCTTTCCTTCTAAAAACTCTAGAACAAATGATTGATATCCATATACGAGTTAAAATTGGTCCAAGACTTTTGTCAGCAGCTCAACGTGCCTACTGTAAAGAAAAGTCTGTGGAAAGGGCTCTGCATTCACTGACTATCCACATCAAACGATCCCTACAATATGGAGAGTTCATAATGGTCGCTCGGACGTAAAGGGTGCCTTTAACAAAGTTAACATAACCGCAACCACGACTGCGCTGTCAACTCTGCAGGTAGACGATTCACTTGTGAAGTTGATATGCTTAATAGCAGGATAATCAACTCGAATTTGGATGGGGCTTCTCCTAGAAGATGTGTCAGCAGATGTTCGCCGCAAGGCAGTGTCTTTCCTCCCCTTCCTAGAACTAAGTGGTTAATGACCTGCTGATATATCTGAAAGCGGGTGGTAGCAGAGTGATTGCCTATGCAGATGACGTTGCTAAGGCCGCCTCAGGTATGCATCTTAATACCATTAAAGAACTCCTTCAGCTAAATCTTAATAAATTAACTCGTCGGACACATGGCTGAGGATTGGGATTAAGCCCCCATAAAACTGATCTTGTCCTTTTTTCCAGGAAATATAAAATTCCAATCATAGACCCTCCCTCAATAAACGGTACCAGTTTAATCTTCCGCGATACAGCAAAATATCTGGGTTTGAGTTGTGACAGGAAACTAAACGGGAAGCCTAACATTCAAGAAACAGTCAAGAAAACTACAGTAGCTTTATTCCTTGAAAAAAGCCATTGGGAACAAATGGGGCACTCAATCTCGCACAACCCACAGGCAATACATCTCGGTCATAAGACCAATACTCACTTTCGGTTTTGTTTTCTAGTGGACGGTCTTAGCAACAAACTAAGCAGAGTCCAAAAAGCAGTATATCTATGCATAAGCGGAACCTTACGCTCTACCCCCTCCGCGGCTTTAGACATTCTGTTTCACTTGACATCCCTCGATATCTTCAGCAGGCAAGTAGCTGCGACTGCAGCTATTCTCTTTAAAGCGACTGCACAGTGGACAAATAATTTGTTTTGCCACGCTAATGTTCTTAATATCATAGGAATCCTCACAAAGAGGAAGTCAAGTCAATGCACTTTTACACAGATAGATCTAAATCCGATAGCTGGGTTGGTGTCGGTGTTTTTCAGATCACTGTAGCGTGCTCTCGGCTTATATTTTGACAATTAAAGAAGCTCTCTCTTGGTTCAAGAAAAAAGTGATATCTGCAAAGGATATCCTTAGCTTTCCGGATAGTCAGGCCGCTATCAAATCCCTGAACTCAGTCTCATTAAATTCCAAAACCACCCTTGAATGCCGATTATCTCTTACGAAGATGATAGAGCAGTACAACGTTATCCTTTGTTAGGTGCTGGGGCACAGAGACATTTCAAGGAATTGTATGGCTGATGAACTCGGCAAAATTGGAACCATTTTATCAATCAATATTAAGAACAGACCTTAGGTGGACTGTTGGACCAACATGTCAAGAGACCAAACAGATCCGACCAAAGCTTTATCTAAATCGCTCTTACAGTTTGATCCTTCCCAATAGGAAGCATCTCAGCGCCATCACAGGTGTCATGAGGAAGAGGAGAAAATACTGCACCTACTTTATACATGGCCAGCTCCCTGCCAAAGCAGAAAACTTGCACTACCACATGTATTAGGCGATCTAAAAGATATAGACGTTAACAGTCTCCTATGCTTCATCATAAGCTTCCAATTGGTTCCATAAGTGGATTGATCACAGATCCACGTGGGGATGATGGGTTGGTCTTTCCAACAGCCACTTTTACCTACCTAACTACCTTACTTCTACACAACAAGGAGTTTGCTTCTGTAAAATTAAATTTCTTGAACCATTTCAGTAGTTTATTAGGTTAAAGTATACTGCAGTTTACCAGGAACTGATTATCCAGTTTGCTCCGCTCATGTCTTCGAAATATGTTCCCGGTTGAGTTGTATGGTAAATGGCATTATTTTAAAGTGACTTGAGGTATTCCATTTTCTCGATTATACCAAGCATGACTTTGTTGTGTACTATTGTGTCACAAACTGACTTCTATTCTAGATAATTTCCTTTGAAGACAGGGATTTTAAGTTAAGGGAGTTGTATTGTACTTCAGAAATAATTGGCGAGTCTGTGGCGATTGCTACCTCAAAGGACGTTGAAGCCATTTGGAAGAGCCAGTTGTTTATATCATCCTGTACACCTTTATAATTTGATCTTCACCCGATGCATTCGGTAGAAATTTCTTATTGAAGATCAGATGAATTTCTCCACTGATCGATGGTCATCCTTTGCTGATACTTATAAACTTCTTTGGTATAGCTCTTGAGTGTTAGCCCGAACGAGATAGTTATCATTCAAACTACACCCTGCCTGACTCGAACTGCAACTTTTTAAAATGCTATAACTTTTTATTTTTTTGATAAATTTTGTTGTGCCACAGCAAAAAATGTTGGAAAATACATAAATTTTCAATTTGTACCAGTAGTTTCCAATATGTCCACCTTTGGCGCGAATAATGGCCTTGAGACGGCCAAAGAAAGCATCACACTCTGCACGCAAGTGGTTCTGTGGTATTTTGGCAAATTCCCGGCGAAGTGCTTGTTTGAGGTGGTCCAAGCATTGGTATTTCTTAGTGCCAACCTTCGCCATCAAAATACTCTAGATAGAGAAATCGAACGGATTTGCATCCGTAGAATTTGCAATCCATTGTGTCGAAGAAATGAAGTGTGGAACATTGTTTTTTAACCAATCTAGGTTGACGCACGCTTTGTGAGACGGTGCCGAGTCTTGTTGAAATGTCAACGGTCTCCGACCGAAATGTTTGTATGCCAAAGGCTTTAATACTGCCTCCAAGATAGTTTCACGGTATACGACCGCATTAATTTTGATGCCACGGTCCAAAAATACGAGCGGAGAGCGACCATCGGCGGTTGGTTACCATCACCATCGATACTGCCTGCTTTGTGGTGGCCGTAACTTTTCAAAGGACCTCTCTGGCAAGTAAATTCGGTCATTTTGTTTGTTGACATATTGCTCGATAACAAATGGCGACTCATCGGAAAAAACCAAATTCGGCAACTCACCTCTCTCGACTCTTACTTTTTTCTATTGCGGTGTAAAATCTTGTGCTTTTTGGAACTTCAATGGCTTGAGCCCAAGTTCATTTTTCAGTATGTGTTGCATGCATTCCACCGATATGTTGAGCTCACGAGCCATTTTTCTTTCACTTCGACCCGGATTTCCTCAATTCGAGTCTTCACTTTCCGAACCATTTCTGCGATGTTGTTGTTCTTTTATGTAGACCTCCATGGCGTTTTGCAACGCTGCTAGTATCATGGTAACGAGCTATGGTTCGAGACACAAATGATTTATTCACGTTGAGGTTCTGGAGGGCTCTAACGATATCTACTTTTTATTTTCCAGCCATATATAAGGCAATCACACTATCACGTTTGAATTCCATCGCGGATAAAAATTTTTCAAAACTGAGACGCAAATCGTTTAAAAGGCTTGTAAATAATAAAATTATCTGTCATGTGTCAAAATTTGAGCTCACTGTCATTAACAGTTTGGAAATTATAGCAGTCTGAAGTTGGTTGCAGTTCGAGTCATGCAGGGTGTACCTCTATCTGGATTTCAAACTTTTTATATCGAAGACGATGAGTTTCGTAAGATGACGCCACGTAGGCCTCCTTTGCGACTTTTTCGACATCTTCTAAGGAGTGATTTATCGTGAGGTTTGACTTTCAGTAAGCTCTTTTTGACAGATCACGCGTTATTCCTATCAAACTGCTTTGCTATTTTTGTTCAGTATTGCTTGGCAAATTATCTTGGAAAGACTCACATTACAACAGCGTCTCGAAATTGTTCAGCTGTTCGAGTAACTTACGGTGCGCATAATCGACCCACTGAAAACACTATGGCCAATACCATTCGCAAATTTGAGTCCCAGTTTACATTAATGGATGATACTCGACCGGTTAGACCACATCCAGCACGCAGTGAAGAGACTATAGCAGCTGTAGCTGAGAGTGTACGCGAAGACAATGATGAATCGATTCGTCGTCGCTTTCAGCAGCATGGCTTAGCGTATTCCACAACTTGGCGTATTTTACGTGAGGATCTCGGCCTAAAAGCGTACAAAATTCAACTTGTGCAAGAATTGAAGCCAGGCGACTTGAATTTGCGTCATATTTTCTGTGAATGGACTCTGGAAAAATTCAATGAAAATCCGGTGTTTTATCGTGAAATTTTGGTCAGTGATGAAGCTCATTTCTGGCTCAATGGATACGTTAATAAACGAAATTGCCGTATTTGGGCTGATGAGCAACCCGAAGAGTACCAAGAGCTATCATTACATTCGTTAAAAACAACGGTATGGTGTGGTTTATGGGCTGTTGGAAATCAGAATGTTACTGACAATGGTAACCATTATCGCGTCATGCTAACGGACTATATGCTTCCTGAAATTCAAGCACGTGGTCTCAATGAGCTCTGGTTTCAACAAGAGCCATACAATGGACTTGTTGAGAAATCATTTTGGTGAGCACTTAATTTCACGTTTTGTTACGGTGAATTGGCCGCATAGATCTTGCAATATCACACCTTTGGACTATTTTCTTTGGAGATATGAGAAGTCTCAGATCTCCTAGAATAATCCAGCTACGATTGACGCTTTGGAAGCCAACATTACTCGTGTTATTCGCAATATACCAGTCGCTATGCTCAAACGAGTCGCCCAAAATTAGATCTTCCGAATGGACCACCTTAGACGTAGTCGTAGCCAACATTTACGTGATGTAAATGCCATGAACTGTTCTTTTATTTGATGATAAAAATTTTAAGTTCACTTTAAAATTTATATGTTTTATTTTACATTATAAATTAAACCTTACGATGAATCACCCTATACAACTTTTTTAGAACTTGCTCTCGGTTTGTCCTAAATAATTTTGTATGTGTTGGATTGCGTTTCCTATCGTCCTATCAAAGGAAGGACCAAAATGGGACCATACGATTTTTTCTCAAAATATATCAAGGTATTTCCTCTTAAAATCTTCGACACATTATCCACAACATCCTGTACAAGTGAACTCTATGGACTACACAGCGGCGAATGAATATCACTGCTCTGGCTTGGAGGGTCTCCGAGTTAACTCCGAGGGCACAACGTGGTAAAAGAGGACCCTGCCCTAGGTGTCGCGCTCAAGTGGGAAAAGCATCAGCCAGTAGACCTACTACACAACTGAAGACGATTAACTTGAGAGGTGCTAGAGTTTATCCAGGTCTACTCCGGGCTACGACTATACTTTGTCAATCCTTTTCTTCCGATAATGTCTAGAGTTATCCTCTATGAATAGTTTTGTTTGAAAGAGAATTATATTTTGATTTGCTTTTTCTTGTTTTTATCCCCTTTCAAGCTGCATGCACTTCGCCGGTTAATGCAAGGTACCCCAGATCATCCAAAAGCGCCTTTAGGCAACAACTACAGACCGCCGCAACCACTACTACATCGGACGGTACGAACGAATATCGATTTCAAAACATCGAAAGTGAATGGCAAAGCATGTCCCACCATGTACAGAGAAGTCCACTATAAAGGTAAGCCCCCCCATAAGCACATCCCTTTAGTATCTTCAATACCAACTAAACTCCTTCCCATTTCTTTTAGCGACAAGTTGGAAACAGCACTGAAGGCATAACACTGTAACTGGAGCTTCCTCTATATAAACCCTATACATATACATATATTCGTATAAATAATAATAACAATAACCTACCTATACATCAACATACATGAAAAGTTATATATAAAATTTGCATATCTAATAGATAAAAAAAAAATAATAAATAAATAAATAAATCCTTAGCCCGTAAGTTTTAGTAAGAATACATCGACGGTAATTTCAAAAGTTGTACAGAGTTAGAGTTTGACGACGAATATCGGACTTGGAAAAGAAGAGCTAAATTATTCAAAAACCCACCCGTGCGTTCCGGGAGGAACACAATCAACTAAAAAGTACTCAACACATAAAAATTATACATATAGATACATAGATCGAAAATCAAAGATAGCTAATATGGTACATGCATTAGCGTAAGACCTGTAAACTATTTATATTTGATAAATCAAAGAAAAAAACAAAAAAAAACAGAAAAAAAGCAATTAATAAGAAAAAAATTAGAAAAAATAAAGAGATACGTTAATTGACTGTTATATGTATATGATAGCTGTACTCGCTCTAGAATAACGCATTTATAACTGAATGAAGTCCACATATCCGCTGAGAAGTTCAAAATATCCTTGGACCTTAGCCAACTTCATTTATATATAAAAATTAAGAAAGAAAATAGTAACAAAACTTATATGTACATTATACACATATATAAAGATGTAAAATCGTAAATTAGATATAAGGAAGCTTGTAAATACCGTTCTGAACAGTTGCTTTGCTTCAGCTTGATTCTGATCCTTCTTCTTAAGGGAATTGAAATACAAACATATTTTTCATTTTGAAATGCGGACACTCGAGGTTCGAAATGGTGTGGAATGGGTATAGTAAAGTTTTCGTTTTTATTTAGATCATTTGCAGATCCATCCTATAAGGATAAACAGAATGTGAGTGGTTACTAGAACGTTTTCGGGGCACCAAAACTAAGCTTATTTTCGATGGAGGCGTAGACTATTTTAACCGATATGAGTGCTCGTATGTACTTTGTCATTTTCTTAGCTTTGGTCGTACAGAATAGGAAAGAAAATGCAACACATCAACTTCTAAAGTTTAACATTTGTAAGCCCACCTTATGAGCAACTTCTTCAGGTTAGACTAAACAGGCTGTAGCTCAAGTTTCGTAGACACCAATTTGGATCTATCACATATCTAGGTGGCTTCTATGGAAAAGGGTTTTACTGATTTTCCTTGAAGAATTTGATTCACTGTTAACGCATATTATTTCTCCTAGGGTTTTTGGCCGCTTGTAGGGCTGTCTAAATTTGCCGACTTTAGACCAATTTTACAGGTCGCTTTTTTTTTTTGGATCACTTCATAACTGAGGCTAAAAGGTTACTGGTGTTCTCCTTTTTGGGTTACTCGGATAGTTCTCATATGTCCTCTTTTGTATACCTTCACTGGAACTTGAGTTGGTTCTTGGAGCGAAATTTCGACTATCTGCGCTGATCTCCTCAACCTGATTTTTGTCCACTTTAAGTTCTTTAACGGAAACCCTCTTTCTAAGATCACGTTTTGTTACTCCCACTGACATCATTCGGAACATGTTTATTTCCGTAATTGCCGTTTTTGCTCTATGTTTCTCGTACATCATCCAACTCTGCGATGCGTAAGTTAAGTTCAAACAGTTCAAAACTACTGCAGAGTTTTCCCGCCATTTCACCCTAACTCTGTGTGCGTTATCGTCATCGGAATATCCTTCGTGGTTAACGACTGTGCTTAAGTATTTTAATTGTTCGCACTTTGTTATGTAATCTCCTTCTAAATAAATTCTCAAGTTTGGTTTGCGAGTTTGAAAAAAACTTCAAAGGAAATATTCTCTCAGCCTATTGGCCGTCATCGACAAAAAGCAAAGATTTTGTATTGAGCTCGTCAATGTACCTTTTTTTGTTTTAAAAAAAAACTAGGTCGCGTCTATTAGGCTAAGATACCCCTTAAATGTTTGCACACAGCGCGGGCGAAGAAAAATCAGGGATGAAAGAAAGTTAGTTACTGATGTAAGTTGGTTTTAAATGTCTTAATGTTACAATGACTAGGAAACAGAGAACTCGGTAGGACATTTCACAAGCGAGTTGTTCGGCTTAGGTACGAATCACGATGTTTCAGAGTATGTCCGAAAGTGGGCTTCAGGGTATACTGATGAGCCTTTATATTGAGACGGGTGATACGGTTGAAGGTTTGAGATGCAGAATACTACTATTCTACTACCATAGAAATCTATGGAGCCCTGGTGGTGAAAGTATCGATAGAACATAGTGGGACAAGAGACATTTCGTCGGTTTTGGAGGATATCAATTAACTGAGCATCAACTATTGATTTGATTTTGAATATTATTTGGCAGGTGCAGAGATGTTTTAGGCACACCTGACCAGATGTTTGTATTGTACACCAAATTTTGGCAGATGAGTTCCGTATACATATATTTTAGGTCAGATCAGAAGAGGAAATATATTTCTTACATCGAGGAAACCTATACATTTCCCAGCATTTTTGGCGGCATTGCATACTTGGACATTCAAACGTAAGTTGCCATTGATACACATACCGAGAATGGCAAATTTTTCGGTTTCGAGGATGCAAGTGACGTTCTTGGATAACGTACTCAGCCATTTCGCTTCAACGGCAGTAGAGAACATTTTGTTTTGAAAGCATTAAATTCCACTCTGTTGATAGTTCCCCAATTGAATGCTGTTAGTATCGGAATTTAATGAGCTTAACATACGCTGTCGTTCCCCTTCCATAGTCTTAGAGCAGCGACGTGAGTCCGGAAACGAATATGAAAATCAGTGAGTACTGTCGTCGACAAAGGAATATATTGGAAGTAACAGACAAGAAATCGTTGGTAAAAATTTAAAAGAGTATCGGAGACAGAGCCGTGGACTTGTTGCTACGAACACCCTACTGCCGGTTATTGAGAAGTTTTGGTGTTTCGTGATACTTCCTCAAAGACGGTATTGTAATGGGTCTGCCAGACGGGAGAGAAGAATATTTGTCTCTTTTTTGGACGGGCTGGACAAATTCGGTCTTCCATCTGCTCGGAAAGAGTTCTAAAGAGTACGATCGATGGAAAAGCTTACGCAGGGATTTTGCCAGCGTGGAAGAACACTTCTTAAGAATAAAGGGAGTTATACCATCTATAATAGCAGATTTATGTATATTTATACCTTTAAGTACCCTTGCTACTACACGAGTGCGAAGATTCGACGCCCTCAAGTATAGGCGAAGACAAAGCATAATCTGGAAGTATTGAGCTAGAGGCAAGGTGTGCAGCAAGCAGATTTACCTTGTGTGACAGCTGAAACGGCATTGTAAATAAGCGTTGGGATAGAGGATAAGGCAAAATTTCTTATATTTCTTGACGAACTACTAAATATATTTACTACTTTTGGGACATTGTAGTATTTTTTGCCTCAGTTTTTAGTCTTATTGGAATTTCACACGCAGTTGCAGTCATTCCTGGCTTGTTTAAACTGTTGTCGGTTTTACTTTTTCAGGTTGGTCTTGTAGGACTTTTTCTCTTGTTTTGATACTCTTCAATAGATGAAAAATAAAGGATCTCATTCCAAAGAAAATAGTGTCGGGGATCATATCAGCAGCGACATCCACGTCGTTATCTAGGAAACATAATATAACGATCAGTTGAAATTCCAAGATTGAAATTCCGCTCCAATTGGCTTTTTTATATTTATATGACACAATGATCTGACGAGGCTAGAGAGGAGCGCACGTTAACGGTGTACTTATCAGGGTGAGAAGATAAAAACAAGTTCAAGGTGGTGGCGGTATGATTATCAACTTCTGGTATTCGTGTGGACTCGTTTAAAGCTGAGTCAAGTTATCTTTGCAGCGAAGATATCAACATAATGTTCTGCAGGTGTGTGTCCAAAATGTTGAAGCCACTCAGAATTGCGTATATTGGATACATTGATACAATTCTTTGCATGGAGTCTGACAGAGAATCAAACCCATTAAAGATCCAATTTCTGTCCAGTTTGGAGGAGGCTTCTCTAAATAAAGCAATAATGGACAATTTGCTTTCGGAAATAGAATTTTAACCACACAAAATTCAATTCCGATTTGGAACAGGGACAACATTGTTTTAGAGTTTGGCAAGCAACATCACTACGCACGTAAATGATAAGATCGCGGTGAAAAAAAAAATATATTGGCACTAGTTCCTAGCCAGGCAGCTTCAGATCAGCATGCTCTGAGAGCTATGGACGTGGATCTACCTGTGTTTCACCAAGTGGTAAAGCAACTGTTCTATATTTGCAGACGTCGACGTACGCAGAAATTTAGTAACGCAGCGTATGTTTGCTATGTCACCCCTGAATTCGCGAGTCATTGTAGAAAATCTTAAACAAAGGAGAAAATCAAAGGACCTTGAATACTGCTTTAATGAATTCCAGTTTCAAATTCACATTCTATGGTTTTCCCCATACAATAAATGGCACGCATATGTCACGTAACTTTTTTATACTCGTATATGTCCCTCTTACATTTTGCAATCTCGTGGTTCTTGCCACAGACAATTATCTAGAATCATCTTTTTAAAGAAAAACTTAAGGGAGTACGTTGTATTTTGTACTTAATAAACTCAACGCCTAGCGTCCTATACCAGGTGTACCAGTATAAAGTGAGCATAAAACACTAATTTTTAATGGGAAAGTAAAAAGCATTTTATTCAAGGTATTGGCCATTGCTAGGTACACATTTTTTCCATATTTCAGGCAATTTATGGATTCCACGCCAATAAAACTCTTCGTCTTTTGAAGCAAACCAAATAGTCAACCAATTTTCGACTTCCTCGTAGGATTCGTAGTGCTGCTCAGCTAATGCGTGTCCCATCGATGAAAACAAATGGTAGTCGGAAAGAGGCAAGTCTGTTGAATACCGCGCGTGGGGTAGCAGCAGGTATCTAGCCGTGTCTTCTGTCCTATTCTGATCGTTTTTCGATCAGTGCATGGTTCAAATTGTTCATTTGTTGTCGGTGGCGATCTGTATTAACGGTTTCACCAAGTTTTAGGAGCTCGTGGTACACCACATCTTTCTGATCCCACCAGACACACAGATCATTGTCTTCTTGCCGAATCGATCTGGTTTTGCAGTGGAAGTTAATGTTTGTCCCGGATTAACCCATGATTTTTTCGCCAGTAACAATTCGATGCAAAACTTTTTTTTTTTTCGTGTCTCTGAAGCAAATTTTCACAAGTGATTTTTCGGTTTTCCATCTGTCCTTCATTCAATTCATGTGGCACCCATTTTTCAGACTTTTAAAACTTTCCCATAGCTTTTAAACGGTCAGAAATAGTTTGTTGTGCAACATTAAACAACTCAAAGTGTCATCTTCATCCAATATTGTTTGCAATTTTTTGGTGGTCTTCCGCGTTCTTCACTTCTCACATCAAAATCGTTATCTTTGAACCGTTGAAACCATATTTGGCATGTTGCTTCTGAAAGAGCATGATCACCATATGCCTCGACAAGCATTCGATGCGACTCTGCAGCACTTCTTTTCAAATGAAAACAAAAAATTAATGCTTTCCGCAAGTCATAATTTTCTGGTACGAAATTCGACATGATGAAAAAATATGATGTTGTTTGCTCAATGACTTGAAATGAAAACCCTGTGACTGTAACCTATATATCGATACGAAAGTGTATGGTCTGAAATAATTGTTACATCGACTTGACCTTTGCAGCTAAAGCAGGGTTTCAATGGGCAAGTGGTTCGTTCTAATGGCTCGTAGTCTCAATATGAGTTCGCTATTCTCCGAATTCTGCTAAGTATAACGATATTTTACACTAAACTTCGGCAGGCCGTCAAACTATGTAGGAAAGTCCATTTTTGAGCTAAATTCATACTTTTTTTCAAAAGTTTTTGCTACAAGTACGCTGTATACCTAATTTTTTAAGATCTTTTGGTTGAATATTCGCATGTACACAATACGGCAAACAAGAATCCCAACATGCGGAAAAATTTTCTGCTAACGCCAAGTTGAATGGTTCGTTCTGCAAGCGTGATAAGACTGAATTTAGCAGAATTAATTAGAATTGTTTCAATTCCTTCACTTAATGAATCGAAAAATCAAGACTTCTTGCCTAAGTCTGCCGCTGAAAACAAATCCATATACAAATGGGTGCTACATTTGCGCTTGATAATAGTCACCGTATGTATACGCCACAGTTTTTCAGCCTTCTTTTGTCAGTTGATGCCTATTTTACATCACTCTAGGATCACCACTATTTATGAGGATTCAAATATTTACTTTGGTTGTTGTTTTTTTTTTTCCTCTTAAATAGGTTGTAGCAGTGAATAAGAGTTAAACCTGATCAGGTCGACTTCTGTTGACCCATAAGGGGCTCATCTGCCACTGTTTTCATTTCAACATTCTGAATAGTACAAACAAATTCTTATTGATCTTATCTCCAAAAATAATAGAGAAGAAGGAAGGTTAGTCGTTTTTGGCGAAATATTATAGCTTTGCTATTTACATCTGCTTATCGTTGACACTTACAAGCTTGACAAGCCAAGACCGACAGAAGAAGATGTGTTGTCATAGTTGCAGCACTATTCAAATCACACAACACTTACACCTATAACTTTGAGCTCTGTTGTTATGAAATGATAAAGTGGACTCTTTACTTAGCTCTAGGTATGATTAACTTATAGATAGGCGCACTAGTAATGAGTTTATTCACGTGAAGCTAAATTTGTTCGTTTTGAGAAAAATCAAAACCAAACATCTGCAGATTTTTTGCCCCTCAAATGACAGGATCTTACCATATGTGCAAACAAACTACGAATGATCCTCCTGTAAGACACTTAACTTTACTCTCTTAAATGCATTAATACTTTCTTATAGGCCACTAAGACTACAAATTTTCTAAATCGGAGAGGCAAAAGTGACAGAATTAGTAGTAGGAGCAGTTTCTACAAAAAGGAACATGATATAGCATGGACATGATTTCCGCCATAGTTCATCGCAATATTGTATCCGGTAATGGGTTTTGTTGTTGATAGAGAGATAATTATATCTAAGTTCTCTATTACTAAAACTGAAACACAAACAAACTGAAAACACTGATAGAATTGAGACTTCGACTTGGAAGACGCTACAATTTGTGGGTAGATACAAAGATTGATGTAGGCATCGACCTGCAGGGAATAACCTTGCGTCAACGATATTCGCTGTTTAAGTCTGTGAAAATTAAAATGATATTGCTGTCAATGGCTTGGTTTCTTTCCGAAATAAGACGATCGAAGTCTATGATGAAGTCAACATCAATAAGCTGTAGATTGGGCTATTTGGGGAGACCGCGAGGTAATTGCAGCGGGCTAGCGTGTCCCACATTAAGATCTTCCCGTTAGATCTCCCCATTGGTTTGCTTATTTTATTAAGTCGAAAAAATGATATTCGCTAAGTGGCCGCCGCCGGAATTGATTACAATTCGAGCCCAATTTGTTGCATTTTCCAACACTCTTGCCAGAACTTTCGGCGATAGGTCCTCGCTTTCATGACGGATATTCTGTCCTTCTTCAATAAGATTCAAGAGTGTGAGACTTGTTGACATAGACTCCTGAATTAAAAAAAAAAGCCCGCAAAAAGAAGTCTGGAACAGTTAAATCAGGCGATCTTGCCAGCCAGTACAAATCGCCAAAAAAAAGAGATTATGCTACCCAGGAATTCAGTCTACAGAATTTCGATTGTAGCTCGTGCAGTATGCGCCGTTGCTCCATCTTGTTGAAACTTCCTGTCCCAATTCATGCAACTAAGGAAGTCGTTGAGCATGGGTCTGTAGCATTCGCCGTTTACAGTAGTCGTACCGCAGGGTAAACAGCACACCATGCAGTAACTTTGAGCGGGTGTAATGGCTCTTCGTGTGTTATTTGTAGATTTTCGGTGCTCCAGAAGCGATAATTATGCTTATTTATATAATATATCCACATATATGGAAATGGGCCTAGTCGCTCATGACGATTTGCGATGGAAAGTTGTCTCTCCCGTGGTCGAGATTTAGGATGACTTGAGCCAAATTTCTCTGTTAAGAGTGCTGACGGATGTCCAATTGCATGCAACGACATATTCAACCACAGCTGCGATATTCTCAAACTGGCAGTATCTCGTGCTGTCCCATACTCTTCTAGGCGGGCGGCAAAACGTTGTAACGTTTGCTCGGTTGGTGTCGTAACAATTATTTCGCGTTACATAGGAGTATAGTGATTCATGTCTTGTTGACGTGTATTTTGTATCTGTCTATTTCACAAATGCAAAGTTTGTAGTATTGCCACCATCTGCAAAAATTATTACCGGATTAAGGCCAAGGCTACAGCTGAATATCACATACCACATCCCGCGTCTTTCAATTTGTGTAGCAATCTTTTGAGGACTGGGGAAGGCAGATGTTATCTTCTTATATGAACAGGCACATAGATTGCATTTAAAGCTCAATTGTTTTACAATCATCGTCTCCTTATTAATCTAAGGACTATTGTCCTTTCAAGGATGCTGATTTTCATAATATCTTGTATAAGGTTTTCTAATAACGACTTGACAACTTTTTTTTAAATTAAAGGCAAACCATTTGAGATATTTCAAAAACTTTATTATTGGCTTGAAGCACAATCAAAACATTTATGAATGGAACTCGATTTCGTTCGTATGGCTACCGCGAGCACGTTTGCAGCGGTCGATTCGTTGGACCCAATTTTCAACGACTCGGCCACGTATTTCGGCCGAAACGGCCGCTATTTCGCGTTCAATGTTGGCTCTGAGCTCTTCCAACGTCGTCGGCGTGTTGGCATAAACCAATGACTTAACGTAGCCCCACAGAAAATAGTCAAGCGGCGTTAAATCACACGAACGAGGCGGCCAATCGACAGGCCCATGTCTTGAGATAACACGCTCACAATACTTACTCTTCAATAAATCGATTGTAGCGTGTGCTGAGTGGCTTGTGGCACCATCCTGTTGAAACCACATGTCGTCCAAGTCCATGTCTTTCAATTCGGACCAAAAATAATCGGGGATCATGGCGCTATAACGCTGACCATTCACAGTAACGTGACGATCGTTATCGTCGACGAAAAAATATCTCCCAAGAACGCCGCCGGCATGCAAACCGCACCAAACAGTTATTTTTTGTGGATGAAGTGGTGATTCATGAAGCACATGTGGGTTTTCACCCGACCAATAACGCATATTTTGCTTATTGACAAACCCATTGAGCCAAAAATGAGCTTTGTCACTGAAGATGATTTTGCGATGAAATTCATCATCTTGGCGCATCTTCTCCAGAGCCCAATCGGAGAACGTACGTCGCTTCAAATGGTCCATCGGCTTCAATCCGTGAGTCAGCTTGATCTTGTATAAGTGTTAACCAAGATCCTTACGCAAGATACGCCATATTGTGGTCTGAGCGATGCCCAATTCTTGAGAACGCCGTTAAATTGACTAATTTGGATCGTTTGCTACGGACGTTAGAACGGCAGCGATATTTTCCACACTTCGACCAACCCGTTGTCTCATTGACACGGCAACATCACACAACGAATATGTAGACTTAAATTTTTGCACTAAACTTGTTATTGCCTGTCTACTAGGGCGAGAATTACGACCGAAAATTGGAATTAACGTTCTTAAAGTTGCAGTCACTGACTCCGAATATCTGTAGAAAATTTTTATAATTTGCAGACGTTGCTCGTTAATGTACTTTAACATGATGAAAATGTTGAGTTCACTGAATAAATTGACAGATTGATGATTAGTGAAAGAGTGAGTTCACAAATTAAATTCAAAGTTGTCAAGTTCCTATTGGAAAATCCTATATTTAATTGTCCTTTAGCTTATGTTGCTATTCCAGTCGTTTCATATATAAAAAAAAAAATCCTCCTGGTTCTTAGAAACTTGAAAAAGTTTGGCATTATCTTCCACTTGGCCAAAAGCTATTGAAAATTTAATCGTTTAATTGTATAGTATATGGCTTATTTATAGGAATAAGCCCACTCAATAACGAGAAGGGACTTATACTTACCAATAAACGATTTCAAGTTGAAAAGCTTACATCCTGTTTAACAGACAAAAAGCCATTGACTTTTTTCTAATTAATTGCATGCCAATTACCTGTGCCAAAGTAGATACAACCAACAGTTTTCCATTTCATTTTGAACTTGAGCAAAAAAACGGCCTCCAATTGTGAATGTGAATCCCTTTTCACGAACAGTTTCACCAGCGCAGACTATACTCATTAAACATTTCCACTATTAATTTGTGCAGTCATTTTCAGAACATTTCAATTGCTAAATTAAAAAGACAAAAAAAAAAAAAAAAAAAAAGGCGGTCAATACTTCACTTACCTCATTCATTTCAGTCTCATGCCACCACCTCGTCGGATGGCTCCAGCTTCGGCTAGACAAAGTGTTTCATACACCGCAAATCACAGTACAATCATTTTCTGGCAGTTCGGCCTTAATCAACCGCATAATGGCTGCGTCGAGTGAATGTATAAATAAAAATAATTACAATCATTTCGATAATTATCCGCTGATGATCATTTAATCGGCGGAAAATTATCTGCGCTTTATTTGATGTTCATTTGAGGGTTGGGGGTAGATTTATACCGAAACGAAAAACCACCGGCTGCCAGTTCTAGCACGGTTTTCTGTTACCAGTGTGAGCTATTTCTGTTGTTTTTTTTTTTTTTTTTTTTTTAATTTTTCAGTAATTTGTACGGACAGTGTGGCGTGTATGCCAGTTTAATTAATTTCTCCCCTAGCTATCCTATCCGACAAGTGCAGTCCATCGGTGCGATTTGTAATTAACCAGATTGTAATTGCTTTTGCAGACTGTATACTGGCAAATTAATTTTACCTGCTGCGGCCTAAGGGGATGATGAAAAACTATCTTTTAGTTGGAGTTGCTTCCCAAAGAGAAATATAAATAAATCCTTTCAAATCCTATTTTCAAAACACATGCGTTAACCCGTCCCTACAACGGAGTACATACATACGAGGACACATACCCGTATTCATATCGGCATCCATATACCAGTACACTATTCCATGGTTCTAGAGATAAATTTAAAGTGGAACCAATCTCATTTTATATGGATGGCTGACAGAAAGTAAATGCCACAATTTCTTTTTTACCGTTAAATTAAATGAACTCTAAGAAAATTACGCGCACAAAAGTAAAATGAAGAAGAGGATACGAATTGCACTTTTTTATGAACCTTACCGGTACCCTAGGTAGCTACAGATGGTATCTTATGTAATCTAGTCAAAACTGTAATTAGTTATGTTTAAGTAGTTAAATGCAGCATTTAAGGTAAACAACTAAAACTAAAACTAATGTATTATATATTAACATAAATATAAAACAAAAACAAAATTAAGAAAAAATTGTATTTGAGAAAAATTTATTAATATAAACAAAAAACAAAAAGCCTTGCTGATAAAAAATTAAAAAAAAAAACGATACTATGCTAAAGTGGCTGTGTTTTAGTTTACCGTAGCTGACGCTTTACGAAAGGCCTTATTTCTGGCCATATTTCAGATACAATTGTACAGTTTACTCAACAAATTACAGGAATGGTTTCATAACGGGTGACCAGATAGAAATGATAGTTTTTCCAATTATTACTCGTATGTTTCAGTTACCAATGACATCCAGCTGTTCAAAATATTCAGTCAGTCATCATGCACCGTTTTACGGTTGCAGAACGTGCGAAAATTATTAAAAAATTTCGAAATTCCAGCTCAGTTGTAAATACACAACGTAAATTTCGTCGTGAGGTCTGTCGTTATCATGGTAATTCATCGATGGATAAATTTGAGCGTGAGTACACTCCTTTGGATCTTAAGCCACCAAATAGATAGAAATTGGTGCGAAATGCAAAAACATGGTCGTCGTAGTGGGCAGTATCGAAGAAGACCCAGAAGTATGGGCTTGGAGCCGATCAGCTGAATTGTGCATCACCAGAAAGTCAACCCGTCTTATTTTGCGTTGGATTTGGGCCTACATCTATATTAAACGCCAACGACAACGTCATGAGTTCGTTCTTCTCGGACGTGGCCCAATTTTAGCTCAGCGTCTATGTCAGCATCAATTAATCCACAAAAATTGGCTGCTTGGTGAGACTTATGGCATAGCGGCATCATCGGATTTTATTTATTTCGAAATGAGGAAGGACACACCGTTACCGTCAATGATCTTACAATTGTCTCACGATGAACAACATCACAATACGAGGTGTGCTCAAATAGTAAGGTGACTTTAAAAATTTCGCGGGCAAGGTACATTCGATTACCGTGTTGACACATGTCCCGAACAGATGTTCATAGTTTCATGTTTATAGCATAATTAGTCCATTTTTGACAGATTTTCAATTATTATAATAAAAAACGGAATCAAGTGCCCTTAAATACTTGAAATGCTAACAGTGGCATACAGTGCGTCTGCTCTAAATACAAAAAAAAAAAAAAAATGTTAACTAGTGGTACAAGCTCTTCATGATGGTCAAGAAGATGCTAAAGACGAACCTCGCTCTAGACGCCGCAGCACATAAACAAAAAATGATAACGTCGAAGTTGTGAAGAAAATTGTTTTGCAAAATCGTCGAATTACCATAAGCGAAGTTGCTGAGGATGTTGACATATCGATCGGCTCGTGTTATGCAATTTTTTCGAATGTTTTGAGCATGAGACATGTATGTGACAATGGATGAAACTTGGCTCCATCACTTCACACCAGAGTCAAGTCGTCAGTCAGATGAATGGCGAGCAGGCGACGAACCTCGTCCAAAACGACCAAAAACTCAACAGTCGGCTGGCAAGGTTATGGCATCCGTATTTTGGGATACACATGGAATAATTTTCATCGACTATCTCCAAAAGGGGCAGACTATCAATAGCGACTATTACATTGCGTGGTTGGAGCATTTGAAGTACGAAATCGCGGAACGCAGAAAAACGGCCGCATTTGAAGAAAAACAAAGTGCTGTTTCATTAATTTTGGTAGGGGCGAAAGCCCCTATTTATTCGGCTTAATACAAGCTATAACTTAAAATTAAACTTAAACTAATACTTAAAACTAAGGTTGGTTGTTGTGGTGAAGGAGAACCGATTTGAGGTAGGAAGTGTTGCAGTGGAAGTCAAAGACGCTAGGGTTTGAATTAATTTTTCGTAGCATGCGGGAGATTGGTTCGTTCGCGCCATAGGTGGTGTGGTGGGTTGGGAGATAGAAGAGACGAGGGGTACGTAGATTACGAGGGTTAGTGTTGAGGAAAATAGAATTGTGAAGGGACATGCATTCAACCTGACCTGAAAGAAGTCGATGAATGAAGAGAAAGTCGGCTGCGTCTCTGCGTTCCTCAAGGGTGTTTAGGTTAATAAGGTTGAGACGGTTTTGATAGGGGGGCAGAGTAAAAGAATCATCCCAGGGCAAACCTCGAAGAGCAAATCGAAGAAAACGGCGCTGGATGCTTTCGATTCTCGAGATATGAACGCGATGATATGGGGACCATACTTGACTAGCGTACTCTAGAAGGGGACGAACAAAGGTAATATAGAGGGACCTGGTCACGTATGGGTTGGTGAATTCTTTGGACCATCGTTTTACAAAACCTAGTGCAGAGTTGGCTTTAAGGATTATCCCATCCATATGCAAACGAAAATTGAGCTCCCTATCACACAAAATGCCGAGGTCGCGAAGAGATTCAACGGAGGAGATCGGTTGGTTGTGGAGACGGTAGAATCGGGGAGGAGATTTGAGCCGCTTATGTGAAAAGGTGATGGACTGGCATTTGGTGATATTAAATTCCAAACAATTTTTGAGGCACCAGAAAACTATCAAGGTCTTGTTGAAGAAGGAAGGAGTCATGGGGAGAGGAAATGGTTTTGAAAAATTTGGTATCGTCGGCGTAAAGGGAGACGGACGAGTACTTGATGATTCTATTGAGATCATTTATGGTTAATATAAAGAGTGGGCCGAGATGGCTACCTTGAGGAACACCAGAGGTGGCCAAAAATGGAGTGGAGTGGGCTGACCTAAAACGAACACTGTAAAAACGGTTTTCGAGGTAAGAAGATATCCATTTTAACAGTATGGGTTCAAAGCCGAGGGCAGACAATTTAAAGAGTATTAATCGATGAGAGATTTTATCGAAGGCTTTGCTAAAATCGGTTGCAACTACATCGACTTCGTTGCCGTTCTCTAGGGCAGAGATGGCAAAGGATAC